>CACTHL010000561.1:8133125-9447500 GCA_902712375.1 Dioscorea dumetorum | reverse complement strand
GGGAGATAGGGAGGTTAATGATACCCTAGAAAGAGGTCTCTCCTGTATAAAGGAGGATGTGCTTTTGTTTCTCATATTTACTCCCATTCCACTCGTTTGCTACTAGAGGCTGGCCTGATTGACCCTAGGGTTTTCTAAAAGAATCCAGTTTACCGTCTAATTCTCAGCTTCTTGTATTCATTCCACCATCAATCCCTGCTTCAATCTCCCTGCTTATCTCTGTTTCTTTCTTAATTTTTTCTATTGTTTTGCATTCTATTTTACTTAAAGTTTGCTTGATGCATTTTTAAAGCAGTGGTTTTTAATGTCAAGTTTATTGGTTGTTGATGATCTCTTCTCCATTGTCTTGAACAGGAGCTGGTGTGATATTCATAAGGGTTATAATTGGCTTGAGAGTTTTAAGATAGATGTATTGTATTCTATTTCTAGAAGGGTTAAAATCTATGTGGGAGTTTATTTTTAAATTATGATTTCTTTTTGGTAATATTGCTTAGGCAAATTGTTGGTCATTTAAGGTTTCTTTTTATTTGTTTTTCTTAAAGGGGTTTTCTGAAATATTCATTGGGTTATATGATCAATTTTATAGCTATCTAGTTTATTTTTGTACATGATTTATTGTTATTATTATCATTTCATTTGTTTTGGTTAGTTGTGTGGTTGGTGGGTATCTTGTTTTAAATTTTTGCAATGAGAACATCAATGAAATATTGGCATATTGCCATAGCAGCAAGGTTTTTAACTTTTAACAATTATGAGTCATGCTTTCTTTTCTTTAATGCTCAATAAGCATAGGATATATGCTTCTTAGTTTATTGTAAGCAAAATTTATTTATTTTCTTGCTTTGGGATTGGTGGAGTATTTGTAAGGTAATGACCAGTATGAAAAGTATGATAATGTGTAATGCCGGCCATTCATGACTTACCATATTTATTTTCTTCCTTGAATTTTGAAGTACCTGTTATTTTTATTGCTGGATGTCCTGATTTATATTTCAACATAAGCTATCTAAAATTTGAATTGTTGATTAATCTGTAATGTGTATAATAGATTTCTTAAGTTTGTAATAGTTTAACTTGAAATAAAGTAAAAGAAAAAAATTGTGATTGGAGGCATTTCTGTCTTTTCATATTCATTGAAAAGGCTAAACAAGATCTCTTTTCATTTCAGGTCATTTTGGCCATTCAGGAAATGGGCTTTAACCACAAAATTTGCATAGGACATATTGTCTTCAATGATCTGCTTGTTTGGCTTGTTTTTTAATTAATATTTTGTGGCAAGATCTATGTTTATGTGTTATACTATGATGTCTCTCGTGGAACTGGCAATTCTGGATTGTTTGGCTTGTAGAAGGGGGTTGAGTGATTTCTGTCCGGAATGATGTGTCTTTTGGTGGATTTTAGGTTAGTCAACTTGATTCTTGGAGTTGACTCCATGCATGGCTTGGGTGCGTGTTAGTTGCTAGAGCATTTTATGTGGGCATAATTCAACAGCCTAGTTGGCAAAATAACTTGGACTACTTTGACATCTTGTTGTTCAAGGAATCATTGTGCCATGTTGTATGCAGACCGAAGGTTTTTTATCAGTTTGACCAATCTAAGGAACCTGGTTTTTGGATATATATTTTCTTTTACTGAGTTTGATGTTGGTTTCTTAATTTATTTCATTTTCAGCTGCAGTCCCACTGGAAATTCCCTAAATTTTTTAAGGTTCACCAGGCTTGCTTGCTTAGTGTGGTTCGAGATTATTAACATGGAGTAAACTATATTGGCGCATGTTATCAGGGATCATGTTATTTGGGCAAACATGTGTCTGTTTTATTGTCATTTGCCCTTTTGCTCGATAGATATCACATATAAGACTGGAATTTGTCACATCCTGTGTTTTTCAAAGGAAACGATATGCTCTGTTTATCGCAACAACAGTGAATAACCAAGTAATCTTGATATTCTTCATGGTAAGAAACTTGGGATTTGATGGTCTGGCTTATTAGACAATGATTCAATGCTATCATATTTCTATGTTTGACCTAAATGGGTTATGTTAATGAAAAGAATGGCTGCTATAATATGTTGTACTATGGAAATATATCAATAACGTAGCCTAAACCAGATAGAATTTAAATTAGGATGCTACCTCTAACAATCTCAGGCAACATTAGCAACAACAAAAAACCATTAGAACCAAATATTTGGGGTGTGCTACATAAATCATTTTCTTCCTCATTGGTCTATCACGGGTCAAAAAAATAGATAAACCAAATTCTGCCATATTATTATGTAAAATTTTAGTAGACAATTTTTCATTTTCTATGATCTTCCATCTTTCTTATAGGGCACTACAAGTTGTCTAATCTATATCGATTTTCTCTTAACTTGTCAAGGATAGATGCAACTCACAATCTTTGTCAAATAAATTCATTCCTTAGTTGGGTATTTCTTCCAATATCCGTTGAGTATGCTGTTTTTTAACAACCCAACCTTTTGACTGGTACATCATATTTGATCTAATAACCATTCTATGGAACTTATTTTTTAATCTAAACATCCTTCCATTTTTAACAACCACACTTATTTTTTAAGCCTAGATATTGAAACTTCTATTTCTTCCAATCTCACTGTCATTCATTCTAACTTCTCCCTCGGTTCTACTTCGCTTGTTACTTTTACTTCTACTTCCACTTGCTTTTATGTCTGCCATGGCCAGTCCTAAGCCTGGATGAGAAAAGTGGAAAGTTGCTGTGTCGGACAGTTAACAGCCAATGGTGAAACTTTTGTCAGAACACTATGAACATTTATTTATGTTGTCAATGAATCAACCTTTTTTTATTTTTGACATTGAATAACCTCAGGATTTCTCTAAGGTCCCATAATGCTTATCTTAAACTTGGTCCATATTAAGTTGAAAGGATTAGTTAGCCAACCAATGCTAGAGCTTTGGAGTACACTTTGAGTTGTGCATTTGCCTCTCTGGAATGGAGTCATATTTTGTGCTTTCGGAAAGGAAAAAAATTACTAATGTTATGCCCAAGCGTGCTGTACTAAAAGCTATTAGCTTAAGGCTTACTAAACCATGCCATCCAAATCACTAAGGAAAAAAATCCATTGCAACAAGAAATTGTAACATGGTTTGGTAGATTAAGCACTTTAATTTTGTGTTGATTGTGTATCTGATATCAATGGTTTTGCAACACTCTTTCATGGCTTGAATGGAAACCCTGTAATGGCTTAATACTCTTCTGTTGTTCATAAGACCCTTTTTTTAGCTGGTTTGTAGTGAATTGAGATGGCACATTTATATCAAATTCACATACATCTAAGCAGAGAATTTTTACTGATAATGAGAGGAGATTTTATCTTAACACATGTACTGAGTAAATTGTCTGCTTTACTTCTGACTTGGATGTTCCCTCTCTCGCAAATACTGACCACACGGGACATGCGACCATTACCTGGCAAACATGTACCTATTTTACTTTGCCTGAATTTGCTACATTTCAAACTTCAGCATGTTACTGTTCAGGTGTCTAATTTCTTGAGGAAAAGACTATACTGACTATATGGTATTTAGATTTAAACTAACCCTGAACTTATGTATGTATGGATGTATATATCGGTTTATAGTTTAATACTTTTTTTCTGGATTTCTGTGTTGTGTCCATAAACCTTTGCCTTTTGTTGCAGGGAAGACTAGATTGAGCAGAGAAGTATTTCTTGTCCAATTTGTGAAAGGCTAAAGCAGGGTTTGGCACCAAGGATCCACATCGTTACATCATTATGCAATATTTTGTTATTTTTCTTTCTTTCAATCTATTGCTAGAACTCCTGGCATGACTAATAACTATGCTAGCTGGTTCTCTTTTCCTTTGGAAGCCATCCTCTCAATTCCGTGCTAAAGTTTTTTTCCTAGGCATTTTATATTGTCATGCAATGACTGCTAAAGAAGTTTTAAGCACAAAATAGTGGTATAGTTTATTGGCTGGGTTGAGAATGTCAAGTTCAATGCATGGCAAGCAAGACAAGATAATGCCATGGTGAATGGATGCTAGCATATGTGTTAAAACAAATTATGTGCCCCAATTATGTTAGCCTTGCTCTCTGAGATGATTATAAGCGCTGTTAGCCTTCTGAAACTAGCACATTGTTCTGCTTTCTCCTTTTCAGTATTTGTTTTCTCGGGCCAATGCTGACGCTTGGACATTGCATTAACCTAATCAGCATGCTGACCACCTCCTGGAAATTGGCTTCATCCCCACATGCTGTGGGGAGAAATCTCATTGGAATTCTCCAACTTCGCGCTAGAAAATCTATTCATATGTTCCTCCTGGAAGGATGATTTTCTTCAATCCCCTTTGTAATCTATTGTTTGAGGCCCTGGGCTACCTATTATTTTAAGAGTTTGGCTTGTTTTCCCTTTCCTTTGCAGATTGCTTATAAAGCGTACAAGTTGTTGGAGGCAGCAAGTTCACCCGGAAGATTCACCTGCGAAGTTTCTGGTAACTTGTTCAGTTTTCTTCTGAACAAGTGTATTGCGCCAAATATCTGTATTTAGCTCTTATGTTGAATGAAATTTCAGAGTGAATGCTTGTATTCATTAACCAAGAGTGTTATATAAATAGACAGATAAGTAGATATACTGTATACTAGTATAGTATAATGTATGTATATACATCTATCAATATACGTCTAACACAGAGTACAGTACATCTTACTCTGATACAGAAAGCTGAAGACCTACGCATGACTTCCTAACAGCTTCAACATTTGAACAAATTTGATAAACAAAATATCTGTATGCATCCTTCATGATGAATAAAATTTCATAAGTTGTTTCTTATTTGATGTGGAATGGTATATATCTTTCAGTGTTGTGCACCGAATATAGAAACTGTTCCTTTTTAATTTTGCTTCGGTGCCATAATGATATGAGAATGCTAAATTTCTTTATTGTGCACATAATGAAACTCCATATATTAATTTTCTTTATTCTTATGCTTATCTTATCATTTGTTGAGTGGCAGTGGCATGATCATCCCTGATGTTGAGCTGCATATCACATTTGTTTAATTAATGATTTAATAATAGTTGGTGCTGTAATTTTCTGTTCCAATTGCATCTTCTTGATTTTTGTTTAGATTTTTGAGGAAAAATGAAGTAATATTTGTTGTCATACTATAATTAGTCTTGCTAAGAGTGCAAAATGATTCGTGATGCATGTTGTCGTCATTCTGAATTCCATTGTACACAGTTACACTACAATTAAGTTTTAACCCAAATTACTTTGCTTCAGATGTGAGGCATTGAGATGTTTATATTGTTTCTGCATTACCTTTATGCTCTGGAGAATGTATTGGAGCTTGGGTGCAAGCACAAACATGGGAGTAACGGTATTCTCTTCAACATTTTATTATTGATATTTTATTTGACATCCTCTTGAAATCCATTTGTTTTTTGCTGCATAGAGAAGTTTAAAAGAATCATGAAACAACCTAAGTATTATTTTCTTGTTGATAGTTGGGGGTTAGTGATATGCAAGCCATGCTCGCCAAAAAGGCATGCTCTTATGTGATTAATTTTGCCATGTTAATTGAATTTCTATACTGGTTTATTTATATGTTGTATTTATGATATTCATTGATTATCGTTGTGTTTTTTTCTTAGAAGGTAATGTAACTTCAGGTACCTGTTTTTTATTTAGCAAATATACGTTCTTTGTTAATATTCCAACATTATTTCATTTTTTTTTTTTTGTTCACACATGAGATTTGGAAATTAATGATGCCATTTCCTGAGATCTTCTATGTTTAAATTTTGCGCACCTATTACTTGCTGGTCAAATATGTGATTTTTTTTCTTTGGTGAGGTTCTGGTAGTTTTCTGTTAGTTGTATTAATGACGCTAATCAATTCCTTTTCAACTCAAAATTTTTGGTTCTAGTTTGTTATATTACGCCTTATGCGCTAGAATATTTGATCTCAAAATTTCTTGACTTGCTTTATTTGAAGTTTTAAATAACAATTTTTTGTTCTAGTTTGTTTTATTATGCCTTATGCTCTAGAGTTGTTTACCTCAAATTTTCTTTACATTTTGATAGATCATGTTTCAGTGGTGTCATGCACATGCTTTTTATGTTCATTGTACTTGATTGTCGTTATATGCATTTCAGTTGGTGAAAGTAGCCGCATCTACGATAGAATGCCTCAGGGTGCTGTAGTGCAAGTATGAATATATTCTTGGTTTTTGTACTTAAACAAGGCCTTATTTTTATTTTGCATTTTTTGTCTTAAATTTCTGGTTGGCTCTTAGATTCTTTAATGGATTTGTCGTCTTATGGCTTTTGAGGAATGGTTTATTTGCCCTAACGTTCTATTGGTCCAATTTGCAAGCGATGATGTTCGTATAATAGGAAAAGTATAAATTTTTTCTTGACTTTGTATTTGCATGAGGCCATTTTTTGTCTTAAATTTTTTTAGTTATCTTATGGGGCAAAAATTATGATGTCATGATTTTTTGAAGTCATTCCTTGTCTGTTACCCAATTGCTTCTCCAATTAACTAGCTAGAGGTATTGAACCATACCATAGTTACATTGCTCGGACTTGAATTATCTTTTAAAAACCTACTTTTTGGAACAATCACATTTCTTTTGGTTTGACTGTAATTGTTTTTCAAATTTATTATTTTTATAGCTTGTGCTACTAGCAAGCATGCTTTTATGTGATTAATTATTGGAGGGTAGATAGCATGGTCTTTCTCATGCCTCTGAATCCAAGGTCTTCATTCTGAATGAGTAAGCAAAATTTTGAGCTCCATTTAAAGCTAAGTAGTTTTTGTTTTGTTCAAATAATTCTGCTTTGATAAAACTACATGTTGTTGTTTGTTTTTGTTGAATTCTGCTACATTTTTTGCCACTAACATTCAAACATGGATGTTATAAATATTTCACGGAAATGGCATGCTTCTATATTCTTCTTTGAAGAAAACTTGATATTAGGCAATTTTATCTCAAAAGTGAAAACTACATTAGCCAATATTAGTTGCAGTGAAAACTGACTCATCTCCTGTTTGTTTACCGTAAGTTGTGGTCAATATTATATGTGTGTGTTATTTGAGCCATTTATGTCATTGCATAGTGACCTCATGTGACAAGCGATTCTTGGGACTACTGGTTCTGTCCATTGTAGCAACAAACATACTATTATTTCTTTTATATTGGCATGGTATGCTACCAATTATGCATTTTTTAGGTATTCTTGAAACTTCGTCCTACTTGGTGTATTTATTTGTAATATATGTGGTGCTAACAATGTTTTTTTTTATAATTTCTGTGTTAATCTTTATGACCACGGAAAGGATAATTGTTTTTCCCCCTAAAGTTTCACATTCTTTAGAATGAGGTTTGTTTCATTATTTTAGATGGGCATTAGAACCTACCTTTTACAATTGAACCATAAGAACCTTTTCTTTTAGCAGTAAAAAACTTTCGAAGGGATTTTCAGTATGAGTGTTGAGCTTATAATTTGTGCTTCTCAAATCGTTATGTTCTCATATTTCGCTTTCCTTGGCTTTAATGGAATAAACTAAAATAAAATAAGTGGTCTTGTTTCTTTTAAGTACACGTAGATGTTGATTCTAGTTAAGTTTTCTATTTTTGCACAATTCAGGTTATACTTTTTTGGTCATGTTTTTAAAAAGTAATATGAGGCCATTAGCCAAGTTAACCTCAATTTATAATTTTTCAAGTGCTATTGTGATTTTATTTAATAAGCTATTTTTGTCTTGATATTTTTACAAATAAAGCAATTCCAAGTAAAATTCTGTTTGAAATTTTGGATTTTGGAACTAAAATTTTTATTATTAATTATTGTTGGTTAGATCTATACCTAACTATTGATTCACAGTTATATTTTGATAATCAATGAAGCTTTGGCAAGCTTTGTCAAATGTTAGTTTCTCCAGTTTTTTTGTTATGAAGTTAATAAAATGAACAAGTCTTTTGAGATGAATCAAAACCCCAGGCACTCTGGAATAGACAAAGACTAAACACAGAATTCAAGCCTTTTTATATTTTCATCAACCATTCAAGCAATGAAGTTAAGCTTGTGATTTATCTTGGTGGTGTCAAACATCAACAGCTTACCAAACAATTTCTGCCTAGGGCTTTTAAGTTTCAGTAGATCTTTCCAGGGCATCAATTTTCCAAATCAGAGGTATGATAGTGTGGTTCATTGTTATGTCCTTTTGAGCATTGATGCTCCTTTTCTAAACTTAGATCTAACTCTGAATGACTTGCCTTTTTTGCTTTCAATTTTATTTTGAATTGTCATTACTATAGTGTATAACTAAATGTTTATACCTGAAAACTAGTAAACAAGAAACCAGATGTGGTTGGAATGAAGTTATTCTCAATCTTATTGAATCCATGTTATTAAGTTTCACCATCTTTAACAAACTCTCCCTTTTTTATTTTGTACTTGTGCCGTTTGGTTTAGCTACTTATTCAAGATATATGACTGTTCAAGTCCTCGAAGCTTTCAAATCCCATGAAATTGAATCTTGCATTCATTGCTTTTTTCCCAAGAAAAGTTGAAATATCTTTATGTTTTTGTACCCCTTGGGTTAAGGTCTATATCTGTGAAGCATACTTAACTCTGGTCAGTTCATTGTATACTGCACACTATACACAAACCTCATAAGTTTATAAAATTAAGATATTATATGACATGCTTTACATCCGCATTATTATTAAAACCTAAAAGTAATAGAAGGTTATGTCTGTGTGAGAGTATTTAAGGCCTTCCCTTCAATTCCTTTCTTCTCTCTGTAAGGTAGGGCTTCAGAGAGAGCAATTGGATCTCAAGCCTGTGCTTGAATCCCTTTTCTTCAGTCAAAAATTTAGTTTTGAGGCTATATTGGCTGAAGGATCAGGATTTTTTTTTTAGGTTTTAAGGTTATACTGGTCAAGGTAAGGTTATACTAGTTGAAGGATTAGCGATTTGGGGTTTGGCTGTGGGTTTTTATTTTATATTGGTTTAAGGATTAGGGTTCCAGCTTTGGGTTTTAAGATTGTGCTGCTTTTTGGAGTTAGGCTCTCTGCCTGAATTTTATGCATATCCTGGTTTAAGGAATAAATGTAAGCAATTTGGTTTTCCTTAATATTACAAGGTTCTTGTTCTTGTACTTCTCTTCGTTGTTTTTCATAAGCTTTCAGATATGAAAATGAGCAAATGGGAGACATTTTTATTGGACAGGGCAGAAATATTCATTTCAAAAAGCTATTAGTTTTAAGTAAATTAGGATTTTGCAGTTGGTTTCTTATGACTCGCTCTATTTCTTGAAAATGTCTGAAGATTGAGGTTAATCTTGTTTCATGGAAATAGCATGGCTTTATATTATTTGTGATATAATGTTTGTCATTGTGAGAATCAATAGTTACTTTTATTATGAAACAGAAAAAGGATATTTCCATCAAGCTACATAAATATCTGAGTCCATACCTGTCTGTGGGCAAAATGTAGAATTTCTTTTAATCTAGCAAATTATCTTCTTGTTTAAATTTTGCAATGTCAAATTCTTGTTTTTTTTTTTTGTTTGAGAGGAGCTCAGAGAGCTAACACAACAGAAACAGTATCAAGAGAACTGGCACAATTAAAAGCTTAAACCAATACTGGCAATAGCTTCTT
Source organism: Dioscorea dumetorum (assembly GCA_902712375.1). NCBI lineage: Eukaryota > Viridiplantae > Streptophyta > Magnoliopsida > Dioscoreales > Dioscoreaceae > Dioscorea > Dioscorea dumetorum. The sequence goes on along the minus strand of CACTHL010000561.1, from coordinate 9,437,821 downwards.
CCAACCATCTTGGACGGTCAATTCCTTGATGAAATAGAGAAAGACTTGGATTCCTTTGTCCAAACGCAGCCAACTGATCAACAACCATGTTCATCTCTCGTGGGCAATAGCTGAGGCAGCTCTTTGTATCTTGGCGCATCAATCTCCGGATATCTTGAATCTTTTGTAAAAGAGCTCCCCTATGGCCTGTCAAGTTCCCTTCAATACTCTGCAAAACGGCAATGCAATCAGTGGAGAGCCTATCCAAACGCACTCCATGGATCCTGCATTGCTCCAAGGCTATCCGGATGGCTATGACTTCAGCATGTTCACTTGATGCAGCTACGACTCCCATCGCCCCTGCCAATAAAACTTTCTACCCTTTGTCATAACAAATCCTGCACCCCTATTATCCGTGTTAGGGATCCAACAAGTGTCACAGAAAACATGAATAGAATTATCAAAGACTGAGTTATGAAGATATTCCCTAATTTTTCCTTGGATCACTCTAGTATAATCCTGAGTTAATTGCAAAGCCCGTGAAAAAATTTGATGAGCATGCCATTGCCATTTCCTTAGTCTCTCCGACCCTTCCCCCATTCTTTAAGTCTTCCATACTTGTCCCCTCACCAGAGCTGTCGGAGGAGAAAGTACAGACATTCACAGTATGTCCAATACGTCCACACTTAAAGCAAAACAAAGGAATCCTTTCATACAAAATCAGCACCAAGGTTTCATCATCTCCTTCCCCAATCCAAACTCCTCGTTGAAAGGGTTTTGACAGATCAATTTCAATACATAATCTAGCATACTTGGCCCTACCCACAGTCGAAGCCGGCCTATGGACATTCATAGTATGATCTTCAACTCGCAACACTCGACCAAGAATGGATCCCAGACTCTCTAGAGCTTCTTCATCCCAGTATTCCATCGGCAAATGGTGGAATTGGACCCAAACAGCTGTTGTGTCTAACTTTTCAAAAGCCGGTTGAAAATTGGGTCGCCAAGGAATTAGCTGTAAAACCAAACCATTCACAGTCCAGGGTCCCTCCTGTAAGGGTTGATGACCTTATACTTGGTCAGCGGGCATATATTATCACATAGACCAAACCACGAGGGCGCACAGCTGCGTGGATTTGGTAGCGCGCGCAGGTGGCGCGGCGCTTATGTTGTGTCCGGACCAAGGGCGGGTGAAATACCCCGCATGATCATGGGCTGAGACCGTGAGACGCGCGCGCGCGCTGGACCGTGGGCGTGCGCGTGGCCGATGAGCGAGTGGGGCAGGCGCGCCCCTTACCAAGAGTCAAGTGTCGCAGGACTTCATCATGTAGAGTGTTGGATCTCTAGCAAGTCTAGGCGGGGCGGGACACTTGATCAGGCCGGTTGACCGAGAGCTGATTCCGGATCTGACAAGGTTTTGCACAGGCGTATGCAAGTAGGCACGTGGCCGGGAGCGTTGCCGAGCCAGGGGCGAGGATGGCACGCGGTATTACCGCGCGTGACCGGTCTTGCTACGCGCCGCGTGACCAAGGGTGGTCTGGTTAAAGCTACGGTCGAGTCGAGGACACCGCAAGCTAAGTGAAGTCGGGGTATTCACGCCGAGCCGGTATTGGGCATGGGGCTCAATCAACCTTGGATTTGGGGTAGCTCTTGTAATAGGGTCAAATGTGTCTTTGGGAGAAGACAAGGCCACTTGGTGTTGGTTTTGGCCATGGTTGTAAACATTTCTCAATCTAAGAGAGTTTTATGTTTTTCTCTCTCAAAATGGGTTTTCTTTGTGTCGTGTTTCTCGTTCCGACGTGTATTCCGGATTTGCTCGCTTCTTCTTATTTCCGCTATACTTTGTAATGCAAACAGGATTAACGTCTTGTTCTTGCAAGGAAAGGCCGACTCGTCGCTATGGTGCATGTCAGGTGCCGCACGGCCAAAGCCGATCGGTTAGGGGTCGCGACGGTTGGTATCGAGCTACGAGTTCGTGGCGTGAAGCGAAGCGCGAGAAGACACACAGTGAAGACGGTGGAGATGGCGACTAGCAAGAAGGATCGTTTGGATCGCCTTGAGGAGACAGCGGAGCGCTTGGAGAACGTCGTCGGGAGTGTCGATGATCAAGTCGTGAACCCGGCGAAGATGGTCGAAGATCTTGCGGTCGGATACCGCGAGAGCCCGACGACCATTGAGATCTTGAAGACGAAGGTACAGCCGCCGGAGGCCGAAGTCGGCCAACTCAAGGAAGCTAGCGCTTCACCGGTCTCGTGGGAGGCGCCCACGAGAGTGAAGGTCCCCGAACCTTCCCCATTTGATGGCGCACGGAGTGCCAAGACACCGGAGAACTTTCTTTGGGACATTGATCAGTACTTCAAGGCTGCAAGGGTACCGGCCATGAGCAAGTCCCGTTGGTCGGGATGTACCTTACGGCGATGCGAAGCTATGGTGGCGAACTCGTCGGCAGGGAAGACGCTCGGGCGGGTCGGACAAGTTCGAACTCGTGGGTCGAGTTGAAGAAGGAATTGCGGGAGCAATTCTTGCCCGGCAACACCTGCCCGGGTAGCTCGCACAAATCAAAGAAGCTACGGCGGACAGTGCACCGTCCGAGAGTACGTGAAGGAGTTTTCATCCTTGATGCTGGATATCAGGGACATGTCCGAGGAGGACAAGCTGTTTAACTTCCTTACGGGACTCCAGAGTTGGGCCCAGATCGAAGTACGGAGACAGGGCGCGAAGGACCTCACCTCCGCGATCATAGCAGCAGAAGCACTAGTGGACTTGCGAACCTTACCCGGTGGAGAGGGTGAGAAGACGAAGTTCAAATCCAAAGACAAGAAGCCAGGCGAGAGAAGGGCCGGAGATGGGTTCCAGAGGGAGGAAGCCCAACGGCCGAGCCGGATGGAATGCAGACCCGGGGACGATGGGAAAGCAAAGTGGATCCGGCAAGATGAGTGGATGTTTCATTTGCAAAGGACCACACATGGCAAAGGATTGCCCTAAGCGCGAGAAGTTGGCCGCGTTTAGAAATGAACCAGAAAGTGATTCGGAGGACCCAGCAAGAGTGAGTCCTTTACAACTGCTGGGTGCTTTGAAGACTGTCAAGGGCGACGGGGCGGTAAACTCTCTTATCTATGTGGAACTGACCCTGAATGGAAAGGCCATAACAGGGATGGTGGACACAGGCGCAACTCACACATTCATCAGGAAGGATGTGGCCACTCGGTTGGGACTGAGCGTAGGGACGCACACGAGCCGAGTTAAAGCAGTCAACTCTCAGGCACTGGCGGTGACTGGGAAGATCTCTGGCGTAACCATTCACATGGGTGGATGGCAAGGGAAGATTGATCTGCTGGCGGTCACATTAGATGATTTTGAGCTGATACTGGGGATGGAGTTCCTCAAGTCTGTGAAGGCCGCCGTTGTTCCACATTTGGGTGGTCTTCTTATTATGGATGAGAAGAACCCATGCTTTGTAGCGGGAGTGGCTGCAAAGGAGAAGAAAGGGAAGGGACCGTTGCTTTCTGCGCACCAGGTGGTGCAAGGGCTCAAACATGGAGAGCCTACTTATGTTGCTTTGCTCTCTTGGAAATGCGGGATGATCCGGTGAGTGATCTACCCTCGGCGGTGGGCCGAAGTCTTGACAGAGTTTCAAGACGTGATGCCGCCGGAACTACCCCGTGAACTCCCACCCCGGCGGGCAATAGATCACCAGGATCGAGTTAATGCCGGGCCGCAAAACCCCGCCCGGGCTCCCTATCGTATGTCTCCGTTGGAGTTGGCGGAACTTAGGAGACAACCGACCGAGCTTCTTGATAGTGGCTTCATCCAGCCGTCAAAGGCACCGTACGGCGCACCGGTGCTTGTTCCGAAGAAGCGGGATGGCGCTCTTCGACGTGCGTGGACTACCGGGCTTTGAACAAGATCACGGTTAAGAACAAGTACCCAATTCCTCTTATACAGGACTTGTTCGATCGCTTGGCGAAGGCAACATATTTTTCCAAGCCGGATCTACGCTCGGGTACCGGCAAGTCGGGATTGCGAGAGGGAGACGAGTCCAAAACGGCGTGTGTGACACGCTATGGTTCGTTTGAATTCCTTGTAATGCCATTTGGCTTGACTAATGCTCCGGCAACTTTCCGCCACTTAATGAATCGGGTGTTTTCGGATTACATCGATGAGTTTGTAGTGGTGTACTTGGATGATGTTGTCATTTATAGTGAATCCATGGAGGATCACCTTGTTCATCCGAAGCGGTACTATCAAGATTGAGGGAGCATCGGCTATATGTGAAGCCGGAGAAGTGTCATTTCGCTCGGCAGGAAATCAAGTTCCTTGGGCACGTCATTTCTCGGGGTGAAGTCCGAATGGATCGGGCTAAGGTGGCGGCGATTTTGGACTGGCCTCGCACCGGTCCAAGGTACCGGAGTTACGATCTTTCCTCGGCTTAGCCAACTACTACCGCCGATTTATCGAGGGATATTCAAGGAAGGTCGTGCCGCTCACCGATTTGTTGAAGAAGGACCACCGTGGGGCTGGGCCGAGAGGCAACAGCCGCATTTGACAAGATCAAGAGTGCCATTGCAAGTGAACCGATCTTAGCATTGCCCAACTTCGAAGAACCTTTCGAGGTCCACACCGATGCGTCCGACAAGGCCGTTGGCGGTGTTCTTGTTCGAACGGACATCCGGTGGCGTTCGAGAGTTGGAAGCCGAAAGACGCGGAGCGCCGCTATTCGGCGCACGAGCGGGAGATGCTCGCCGTTGTTCATTGCTTACGTGTATGGAGAGTGTACCTGCTTGGGCACTAGGTTTCTTGTCAAAACAGATAATATTGCCAATACATTCTTTGCTACTCAAAAGAAGGCATCGGCTAGACAAGCTCGTTGGCAAGAGTTCTTGCGGGAATATGACTTTGAATGGCAGCACAAACCGGGGAGACACAACCGGGGTGGCGGATGCGTTGAGTCGCAAGCGGATGGTTGAATACGTGGTCTGCGCCTGGGCACAAGTGGAGAATGACTTGCAAAGTCGTATCGAGGAGATAGCAAAGACGGACAGTCAGTATTTGAAGCTGATTGAAGAGGTCCAAGACGGAGTCGTGCGCAAGTACTGGGTGGAGAATGGGCTTCTCTACGCCAAAGGCGACAGACTCTATGTGCCGAAAGGAGGGAAGATTCGGCAGGAGCTCCTTAGGGAGCATCATGATGTTCCATGGGCGGGACATCCCGGTCGTGAGCGAATGAAGGCCTTGCTCACAAGACACTATTATTGGCCGGATATGGGCGAAGACATTGAAGCATATGTGAAGACGTGTTTCGTGTGCCAACAAGACAAGTCGGAAAGAAGACGGGAGGCCGGGCTTCTCCAGCCGTTGAGTATTCCGGAAAGGCCATGGGCGTCGATTTCCATGGACTTTATCTCCGGATTTCCTAAGGTGGAAGGGATGTCGACAGTGATGGTGGTCGTGGACCGATTCACAAAGTATGCGGTATTCATACCCGCACCGGTAGTGTGTTCGGCGAAGTGGCTGCCGAGCATGTCTCGAAGCATGTGGTGAAGCACTTTGGGGTACCGGAAGACATCATAAGCGATCGAGATGCTCGCTTTGCTTGGGCGGTTACGGGCGGCGTTGTTCGAGTTATTGGGCACGAGTTGAAGTTTTCAACGGCGAATCATCCGCAAACGGATGGACGGACGGAGAGGATCAATGCTCTGTTGGAAGAGTATCTCCGACACTATGTTTCGGCTTCGCGAAGAATTGGCTAAGTCTCGCTTGATGTGGCGCAGCTTTAGCTACAATCTTCATCGGTCTTCATCAACGGAGAAGAGTCCGTTTGAGCTTGCATACGGATACCAACCTATTACTCCTTCGAGGTGGCGAAGAGGAGGACAGGTGGAAAATGTCCCGCCGCGTATCATTTCGCTATTGATCGGCAAGAGATGATGGAGAGTGCTCGGGATAGCCTCGCCAAGGCGGCTCGCCGAATGAAGAAGTATGCGAGATCAAGGGAGACGTCCTTTGGAGTTCCAAGTAGGGGACAAGGTTTGGTTGAAGCTCACTCCACAGGTGTGGAAGAAGTTACATCGGAGGGATGTACACAAAGGCTTAATCGCGAGGTATGATGGGCCTTTTGTTATTGTCCAGCCGGGCCGGGCAACGTGGCATATCGTTTGGATCTCCCCGATCGGCCGAAACTCCATCCAACTTTTCATGTGAGTTTCTCGAAGCCATGCCACGAGGACCCCACGGATCCATCGAGGGCGAAGAAGAGTCGGGCTCCGCCGACTATTCGCAAGGAGTTCAGCAAGGTGGCTGAGCGGATCCTAGACCGAAGAGTAGAAGGCCAAAGCAAGAAGAACCGCAGGGTGTTCTTCCTTGTCCAATGGAAGGACTTGCCTGTGTCAGAGGCAAGCTGGGAGCGCGATACTACTCTTTGGCAGTTCGAGGAGTTGGTGGAAGACTTCTTGAGTTCGAGACCGACGAGGACGTCGGGTTCAACTAGTGGGGGTGGTTTGTAAGGGTTGATGACCTTATACTTGGTCAGCGGGCATATATTATCACATAGACCAAACCACGAGGGCGCACAGCTGCGTGGATTTGGTAGCGCGCGCAGGTGGCGCGGCGCTTATGTTGTGTCCGGACCAAGGGCGGGTGAAATACCCCGCATGATCATGGGCTGAGACCGTGAGACGCGCGCGCGCGCTGGACCGTGGGCGTGCGCGTGGCCGATGAGCGAGTGGGGCAGGCGCGCCCCTTACCAAGAGTCAAGTGTCGCAGGACTTCATCATGTAGAGTGTTGGATCTCTAGCAAGTCTAGGCGGGGCGGGACACTTGATCAGGCCGGTTGACCGAGAGCTGATTCCGGATCTGACAAGGTTTTGCACAGGCGTATGCAAGTAGGCACGTGGCCGGGAGCGTTGCCGAGCCAGGGGCGAGGATGGCACGCGGTATTACCGCGCGTGACCGGTACTGCTACGCGCTGTGACCAAGGGTGGCTGGTTAAAGCTACAGTCGAGTCAGAGGACACTGCAAGCTAAGTGAAGTCAGGGTATTCACGCCAGGCCGGTATTGGGCATGGGGCTCAATCAACCTTGGATTTGGGGTAGCTCTTGTAATAGGGTCAAATGTGTCTTTGGGAGAAGACAAGGCCACTTGGTGTTGGTTTTGGCCATGGTTGTAAACATTTCTCAATCTAAGAGAGTTTTATGTTTTTCTCTCTCAAAATGGGTTTTCTTTGTGTCGTGTTTCTCGTTCCGACGTGTATTCCGGATTTGCTCGCTTCTTCTTATTTCCGCTATACTTTGTAATGCAAACAGGATTAACGTACTGTTCTTGCAAGGAAAGGCTGACCTGTCGCTATGGTGCATGTCAGGTGCCGCACGGCCAAAGCTGATCGGTTAGGGCTGTGACACCTCCCATAGAAGCTTATCCACCATTCTTTTCGACTGACACCTAATATAGTAGAATCCATTAGGCATATCAGATATTGTGAATTTCCCAAACTCCTTCCACAGCCTCTCCAATGAAGCCCGCACCTAATCCAATGCCTGAGATTTCCCCAAAAATTTCCCATACAGCGTACCCTGCATTCTGTCCTGCAACCTCATCTAAAATTCTGTATCATGCTTGAATCTCAAATGCCAAAGAGTCTTCAATCTGTCGAAGTTCACCTTGGTATTTACTAATTCATTACCGAATACCCTTTCTGAAGATTCACCCGAAACAACTCGAGCCCATGATTTCCCTGGCGGCCCCGGAGGCATAGGTCGTCGGACTTCAGTCAAGGGCGGAGCAGTCCTTTGAGTGTATTGAGTTCCACCCCCACTCGCCATTGCAAGTGGGGGAAGGAGAGGTTTGGAAAGCGGCCTAAAGCGTGGGGAGCTTCAGAACAAGTTAATTTTCAGTCTTCTCTCCACGGATTCTTGTTGGAGCTAATGTCAAATTCTTGTTGCCTGCATGTTAAAATTCTTAAAGTGCAATCTGTGGCTTGATGATGTCTGAACATAATAATGAAGGCTTACTTGCATTTTAATAGAATTCAATAATAAACACTTAACATACGTCAGAACTAACAAAGTGTATAAAATGGTTTTGTCAAAAAATAATGAAGCGAAGGGTATAAAATGGTTGTTAGAAGTGTTATGATATTAGTTGTGTTCCTAGTTCATTTGCTTACAACTTTTTATTGGCAAGGTACAGATCTGACTGCGGAGAAGAATTGTTGGCCATCAGGATTTAGTGCATTTTTTTTATATTGCTTAATTGTTATTGTTATTGTTATTTTATTTTATTTTATTTTTGGCCTTTTTTGGTGATTCACAGGTCCATTAACACAACATGCTCAATTTGGAATGCTTATTCTTATCCTGGTTTTGTTATTTTATTTTATTATATTATATTTTTGGCCTTTTTTGGTGATTCATAGGTCCATTAACGCAACATGCTCAATTCGGAATGCTTATTCTTCTCTAGGTTTTGTTATATTATTAATTAATACAAAATATTGGTGTTGATTTTGTTGTAGTGATATCCAAATTGATCCAATTGTATCCACTGAAGTTTTCAATATTTGGAGGCCTAAAGGTTTGATATCTCTTGAGGGAAACTGACCTCAAAACTGAGCTCAAGATCTGTGGCATTGTGAATTTAGACATTGACTTCTGCTGTGATCTTTGTATAATTGGTATAGTGGTCCTTTTGAGCAGAACTCCTTAAAATCGTCTGAAAGATCTAGCTTGGTTTGGGTTTATAGTGGGGATGTAAACTCCAGCTTCTTTTAGAATTGCACCAATATTTATAAGCACAAAAGCATTATTTCTCTCATATCATAGCTCCTGATGGTGTTGGCCACTGTAGTAGACATGGCATTAAGGATGCTTTCCAGAATTTCTACTTTAGACTTTGGGTAGATAATGGCCACTTTTCTTTCTCTGATGTTAAATATGCTTTATCCCCTGATCTTCCATCTGTTACTCCTGGTGACAGTGATTACCTAATTAGGGAGATGACTAAGGCTGAAGTTTTTAATACTCTTATGTCTTATGCTGATTAAGGGTTTAACATGCCAGATTTATAGTGGAATGAAGTTGGTGAGAGGTTGTTCTTTGGTCTTACATATCTAGGCTTGATTCCAGAGAAGTCTGTCAGATTATTGGCTCATTTCTCTGTGTAACGTGTGTTATGAGGGTGTGTCAAATTGAAAGATTTGTTGCCGCATCTTATTAGTAAAAAGCAATGTGGGTTCATTCAAGGCTGCACTCCCTTGGACAACATTCTTGCTATTCAAGAAGTTGTGCATTCTATGAATGAAATTGGAATGCCCCCCCCCCCCAAGTGATGCTTCTCAAAGCTCCACGCATATATGCATAATGAGGAAAAACTTATTACATCTAAAATTTTTCTAGTTAGGAATTATTCATATGATTGTTATTTGAAGAGTTGCTGTAAACCTGACAAATTAATCTTCAGGATGACCTTGTTTGGAGTGGGATTTCATTGGTACTTCATAAACAAATTCTGATGAGCAGCTGAAAACATGCAATGGATACTTTTCCCATTTATAAAAGGTGAAACTTCAAGCTATATATGTTACTTGATAAAGTTATTGAAGAATTGCATTTGTACAATAAAAGCTTCCTCACATGTGTGCCTAACGAGGAATAACCCGTTACATCTCAAAATAACATAATGTATATGTTTTCTTTTCCCGGTTGGGAGTTATTCATATGATTTTTATTTGAACAATTCTGAAGCCATGACAAATTAATTTTCAAGATGGCCTTGAGACTTGAAGCAAGATTTGATTACCCCTTTAAGATACAACCAAAGTGCGATGAATATTATAAGACAAGCAAAGGATACCGGTGCAGTTGCCCCTAGATATGAGTTTTTTTTTTTGTCAAAAGAAGCGAAATCTTTAATGGGTCCACTAAACTAAGACAAGAGTGTGTGCACACCTTAACTACGGCCTATGGGGTCCGTGCACACGTGGGTGCTGAGACCACCCACAGTTCGTGCTCATAATTCTCCGACATGTACCCTCACCCCGTGGATTCGAACTCCCGCCATTTGCAAAATGTCCTTACGGAAGACCCAAGTGCCAATTGACGGAAAGGCCGTTACCCCCATATTTGAGTTACGCAGCAGCAGCAATAGGCATAGGAGGAAAGGTATTGAAATCAGTATTCAAGCAATATATGAAGTCCTACAGCTTTCTTAGTTGTATGTAAGCCCGAAGGCCATTTTTCATGAAGAGGGCGAGTGACATTTTCTGTTGGACCCTATGGCTCGGCACAAGCTCCAAGTGGTGACGCAATAACGCGGCAGACGCTATTGCCTTCATTTGCAGGTATGCTAATTCTTTTCCCAAGCACGTCCTTGGACTAGCATTGAATGCAACAAACTTGGATGTATCTTTTGCAGGTTCAAACCTATCACCTTCTACGGTTAGCCGTCTTTCTGGTCGAAATTCCATACAACCCTTCCCTATATCATCTCTCAACTCTAAAACTCGAACCCTGAACTTTGAACCCTTAACTGTGAACCCTGAACCCCCAAGCTTTATGCCCCAAACCCGTAAAACCCTAAACCCTGAAGTTGAACCTTTAGAGTTTCTAATTGCATAAATCATAAAAACATGAAAAAAAAAAAAAAAAAAAAAAAAAAGAAGGAAGAATCCAAGGTGTAATGTGCAAAAATGACTCGAGAAAGATCAATATACAAAAAAAATTGAAAATTTTAGTAAAAACAAGGGGTGTTTATGCATATTTATCTTTTCACTTTTTGAAAACTACAGCACCTTATGTGGAGTCCAAATTAGTGATAGATTGTTCTACCTTTAAGTGTCTCTCCACTGCCTCTTGAAACTTAAGTGAAAAATTTCTTTGAAGACCACTATGGGGGTGTTTGGATGTGCTTTTTTTAAGCCCAGAAGTGCTTTTTTATAAGTTAAGCATTTCTGGGTTTTAAAAAACATGTTTGTTTTGGGCTTTTGGGCAGAAGCATAAGCTGTGAAAAAAGCTAAAATTCAGCTTTTTTTCAGAAGCTGCCTCATAGGTCCTTTTTAGAAAAGCACTTCTGAGAAGCTGTTTCAGATAAAAGCATTTAACTTACTTTGAAAGCACTTTTTAAAAAAAGTGCTTCCCCAAAACTTAAAAAAGCACTTTTTTTAAAAGCCCATTCAAACAAGCCCTATCTCATGTGGAATCCAACGTAGTGGTAAATTATTTTCCTTGTGAAAGCCTACCCGCTACCTCTTGAGGCTCTTCTGAGTAATTGGAAAATTCTTACGAAAACCAGTATCTTATGTAGAGTCCAATGTAATTGTAGACTTTTTCTTCTTCTGAGAGCCTTTCTTTTGCCTCTGGAGACTCTTAAATAAGTTAAAAATTCTCTTCAATACTGCTATATAAAGCGGAGTCTAACATAGTGGTAGATTGTTCTTCTTGTGAGAACATCCCTACTACTTTTTGAGACACTCTTGGGTGAGTGGAAAATTATTTTGAAGACTATAATCTCATTAGAGTCCAACGTAATGGTAGATTGTTCCCTCTTATAAGGGCTTTTCCACTGTCTCTAGAGACCTGAGTGGAAAATTGTTTTAAATACCACTATCTAATGTGGAATTCAACATAGTAGTAGACTGTACTCTTTGTGAAAACCTCCCTACTAACTATTGAGTCTCTCTTGAGTAAGTGAAAAAGTTCTGTTGAAGACCACTATCTCATATGGAATCTAACGTAGTGGGAGACTATTTTCCTTGTAATGGTCTCCCCACTGCATTTCAAGACTCTTGAGTGAGTGAAAAATTCCTTTAAATGCCACTATCTAATGTAGAATCCCATATAATAGTTGATTGTTCTCCTTGTGAGAGTCTTTGCACTACCTCTTGAGACTTTTTTAAGTAAAAAAAAATCTCTTGAAGACCATTATCTGATGTGGAGTATATGGTAGACTATTCTTCTCATGAGAGTCTCCCCACTGCTTTTTTAAACTCTCTTAAGTGAGTGGAAATTATTCATGAAGATCACTCACTTTTATGAAATCCAAAGCATATGATGAATTATTTTCGTTGTGAGAGTTCCCACTTTCTCTTTAGGGTTACTTAGATGAATGGAAATCTCATTTGAGAACCGCATGTAACAAAAAAACGAGTTCTCTCAAATTAGCTAAGAAATTAAAAAGTAAAAAATAAAAGGGTAAACTACATGGATAGTCATCCACGTATGTACTCATTTCTATTTTAGTCACACACCTAAAAAAAGATACGATTTGGTCACTTACGTTCGTATTTGTGTTCTTTTAAGTCACCGGACTAGACGGCGTTAACGGGAAGCTGACATGGCCTGCTACGTTCCACGCGCTTGGCCACTTCAGCACATAGGTGGACACCCGCCCTTTGCTTTCTTTTTTTTCCTTCAAGCATCATTTGCAAAGCCTGACCTTGTTCAATTGTTCCTGTCAGACGACAAACAACTCAGAATGATGAAAGAGAAGATGACAACAGGGAAGACGAAGTATGGGAGAATTGCCGTTTGGTTGAGTGTGAGGAAGAAGACCTTAGCTTCGATCAAGGTCCTTCATGAAAATAAATATCAGTGGAGGGAGAGAAATATGAAATATTGTGACTGATTTTCTCTTTTGCAGTCAATGAGAAAATCAAAATTTACAGGAATATTGTGACTAACCTAACTATGTGATGTTGTGGTTGTGTTGGTGTTAAATTCTCTCTAATGATATGTTCATTTTAATCTCTTAATGCCCTATTTTGAATTAAGTCTCTAAAAAATTAGGGTATTAGCTTTGGCAACCTAGTCTCCACTGATGGATGAATTTGTAAAACAAGTAAAACGGTGTTAAAATCGTAAGTAAAACAGTGTCCAAAAAAAGTAAAACAATCTCCATTGATAATTTGTAAAATTAGGGTATTAGCTTTGTAGAGGATGCTCGCAAGAAGAAGAAGCAAGCAGGGGGCGGGTGTCCACCTGGGTGCTGATGTGGCCAAGCAAGTAGGACGTGGCAGGCCACGTCAGCTCCTCGTTAACGCCGTTTGGCCCGGTGACTTAACAGAACATAAATACAAACGTTAGTGACTAAATTGTAACTTTTTATAGGTGGGTAATTAAAATATAAATGAGTACATAGGTGGGTGACTATCCATGTAGTTTATCCAAAATAAAAGGACCTTCAACTAATGAAAGGAAAGTGCTTTCTAAGTAATGATATAAAAAAAGTTTCACAAGCCGAAGAAGCCGGAGCCTTCAATATCAAAACCGAGGAAACCAAGTTTATGATTCATCAATAAGGAATATAACTTAGGACTTATAAAATGTTCTAAAACAAACAAATCAAAACAGTCAAGTTAGCACCCAATCATGTGAGTGGTGACTACTTGGCTATGTACAAGTCAAAGCTCAAAAACATAAGAGATTCCAGGTTTGGAAAGCTTAAGTGAGTAGACAAATTAACTCAAGACTCGTAAGACATCAAAAATCAAAGAATCGAAGAGTTTCATAAGCATGAAATACCGGAATTTTACAAAAGTTTAAATCAAATGGAGTCAAGTTCATTATTCATAAACATGGAGAAATGACAACTTGTGAGATGCAAACCCAAAAAAAAAAACCAAAGTCAACAAAGTCAAAAAAAAATGGCTATGCATGATTTTTAGCAGGATAATCAGGATAAGTCAGTCAAATCAAAGTTAGGTTATGTGAAGAGAGATTAAAAGAACAATGTTTAAAAAAAAGAGCTAGGTTTTCTAATCCTTTGTTCTGATTTGAGTTCATGTACTCATGCAATTTTCATCTTTTTCTGAAATTAATAAAAAAATTAATTTATTTCATGTGTTCATTTATTTTTTGATATTTTTTATTAATCAGAGATTCCCATGAATTTATATAGGTAATTAACATTAAGGCTTTTTTAATAGAAGTCATGAATCCATAATCTTTTTAAATCATAAAATAATTAAATTTATTATAAGCTAATATTTTTTGCAGGTGGATATTTTAAAGACCGATTAAGAATAAAAGACCCCATAATCTATGCCCAACTCCAAATGGATCACGTGCCAATGTATCCAGAGTGTCTCGGAGTATTTGAGCCGTTCTCACTGTTCAGGCGGTATTTTTATAGATCCAACAGTGGCTGCAACTCTAACGCAGGAGGTAAGATATTTATATTTGTGGTTAATGACATTTATGGCTTATTCACAGGATCCAAGTTCAATATTGACGCATGCCGTTCTGCCGAGGCTTTTGCTCTTCAACTGAGCTTGGCGCATGAGGGCCGGTGGAATCCAATGATTGATCGTATCCTCACCTCACCTGGCATGGAGATCTCAATTTGTTGTTGTTTTTCCACATCTATTGTGAGAATGAGTTTCAATTTGTTGTTACAAGCAAGGATTTTTGCCAACAAAGTAACTAACATTTTTATGTTGTTCCAATTGAAGTTAACAAAAACAAATGGAATTTAAAAGGTAATTTCAAAATCATCAAACATAAGGCTTACATGCATGCTTGCGAGATGTGGGGTCCTGTACACTCAAGTCATATAATGAATAGCCTTGTTCTTAAAACAATATTGATGTACAAATTTCAAAATAATCATATCTAATTAATAAAATGACCTTTCTTCATGATAAGCACAAACCCTAACTTTCCTGAACAAACTTTCAACATTTCTACCAACCATTTTCACATTTCTTTTGAAGTTGCATATAAACAAATCAAATTAATGTTATCAAAATAGAGTCTATAAGCAACAACAAACAAGAATCTGATTCATTATATTGACAGTGAAAAAGTAAAATTACCTTTTTTAGCTGTTAAAACTACTGGTCTGTGTCTTTTTTGGTCCCCAGTATTTTTTAATATCTTAAAATATTTTAGTTTTTGTAATTTGAAAACCTAAGTCCTCGCACCCTTGGATTTGCCATTCGGTTTTTCGTATGTAGTATTTTTTATAAAAACAAATAAAATAATATTAATAAAATTTCTCTTGAGTCCCTAAATAAATATAATTTACTGTATTTTTATTCCTTAGCATTTTTAATATTTTTAAAAATTAGGATTTTTAGATAATAATTTAAATTACAAAAATACTATGTCAGAAAAACCAAATGACAAACTCATCTTCTGAGAGGACTTAGATTTTAAATATTCAAAAAACTACAAAGACTGAAAAGTGTTAAAAAGTACTTAAAAAACCAAGAGTGCACAAACTACACATGTTTAGAAACTAAAAAGGTGTGTTTACCTGGTAAAAATTACTTAAAATACCAATGATTTTTTTCCTATTAGTATTAAGGTAGCGTTTGGTTAGACGTAATTGTAAATGCAGAGGATTTTCAATTACAATGTAATTAAAAATACATGAATTTGGAAATACAGTAATTACAAAATCTGGTGTTTGGTTATATGTAACTGGAATTACTGTACTGCAGAATTTGGTGTTTGGTTTGATGTATTTAAAAAATGTGGCCACTTAGGGTGAAATTACCCCAAACACGTTTATAAATACCCATTTTTTTTGTTTTTACTTTTTTTTGGAATGGAAATTATTTTTTAATATAATTATTATATTAATCAATTTAAATAATAAACTCTTTATTGTTGTTATATTATTATCATTTTTAATTGTTAGTTATATTGATGTAATTGTTATTAAATTTTAATTGGTTAAAAAAGTTTTGTTAATAAATCTATTTTTAATGATGATTTTTCTAATAATGTTTTATTAATTTGTGCGCATGAAAATAACCCTAAAAAACAAAACTATTTTCATTAAATAGCTTACTTAATATTTTCAAATAATATTAAAATTTTTGTTAAATACACTATATTATATAAATTTATTAATATTAAATTGCCTTATTTAATATTTTCACGGATTTGCTACAGTGAAGTAGTTGGTTTTACGTCCAAATCGGGCGTAAAACCAATTACATCCAAATTCTCACTATGTGTAAACTCAATTACATCCTACATTTGCAAATACACTCAAACAAACACCAGATTTGCTACAGTGAAGTAATTACAATTACAGGTAAAAGCAAATACACCCAAACAAACACACCCGTGCGTTTGATTGGCAACATGGAAAATGGGTGGAAAAGAAAAATTTTCCATGGAAAACGAACAAATACACGTTTGATTGGCATTATTTTCTAGCCAGAAAATCAAAAATTTTCTATGAAAAATTTTGATTTTGTTGTTTGATTGCTTGTATTTTCCATGGAAAATATAACATTTTCCATGGAAAAAGCCACATTTGTTGTTTGATTGCATCAATTTTCCATGGAAAATGTCATATTTTCCATGGAAAATTTTCTCCATGAAAATATTTTTGGCTACCTAAAATGCTATTTAATCCCAATAAATCATTGTTTAAGATTTTGTAATAGATATTTTTTGTGTACACAAGAATTCAATCTCAAAATTGATTCAAATTTTTTTCGAGTGTTTAACTTTGATTAATTTATTACTACATTTCATTTTTTTTAAATTATTAAATTGTTAAAAAAATATTTAAAAACCAATGATAATTATTTTTATACCATTTCTTAAACCATTTTTAATTATTTCTTGAAAATATAAACAAATTTAAGATGCAGTATATATATAAATTTGACCGATATTTTCATACTAAAAAAAATATTTTTATTTTCTTATTCAGGTTCCAAATGAAGTTTTGAACCATTGTTACAACTCTACACTTGCATATTTTTTTTTCACAAAGATATTGTATGTTAAATAAAAACTCAAATTTAAAAATAAAAAGACTAAGCCTTGTACTTTTGGCTACCTAAAATGCTATTTAATATAAAATCAATAATTTTTATCAAGTGATTAATCAAAAATATTATTCCTATTTTGATAAAAAGAAAAAAAAAGAATCAAACCTTGAAGATTTCGGCCGCCCTTTCTCTCCCTCTCTCTCGCGATGATGGTCATATAGCTTGCAATTTGCATATAACCCCTAAATTAATTAAAAATCATGGCTCTTTAATTTTTCAAAAAACCCCCTCTATTTTCCATGGAAAATTTTTCCTAGGGTTGAGGTAGGAAAAATTTTCCCTTGTTTTGAGGGAAAATATGGTCACGTGACCACCTCCATGGAAAATTTAGGCAATCAAACGCAGTTTTTTTCATAGAATGTTTATCCTAGAGAAGATTTGAGATTAAACCCCAAAGCTCAAGCAAAGTGAAGGCATAGACTTGTTGACCTTTCTGTGGCATTCTATACCTGTACATCCATAAGAAATGGATGAATGAACAAAAATCTTAAAGCAAAGTTTGATTAAAGTGGCGAAGAATTGGATTACCAAGCAAATTTATTCAAACATAAAGGTTCAAATTAATAAATTAAGGTGCACGTTGCAAATGCGATCGAGGTATTTAGGCAAAGTATTGACATCGGCAATGAATTCCTCAGGGCTAAATTGCATTAGATGAGGAAGTGAATAATTGGACATCGGAACATGTACTCAAACACTGTTTTTTGCTATGCGGCCACTGTCGCCCCATTTATTAATGGTCAAATTTTTGAATAAAATGTGGTTTATACTTTATTTTATCAAAATAAAAAATAAATAAATAAATAAGTAAATGGTCCAGCAGCCTCAAGCTATACAGTATATCAGTTATTGAAGATTTGCAAGGGTACAGTAATAGCTTCGATGTATATATGCATAACGAAGAAGAACTCGTTGCATCTAAAAATAACAAATTTGTATGCTTTCTTTCCAAGTTGAAAATTATTGGTATAATTCTTATTTCAACAATTACTAAAGACCTGACAAATTAATCTTGAGGACGACCTTGAAGCTAGAAAGCGGGATTGGATTAGTACTCTGAGATGCAAACTAACTCTGATGAATAGCTCAAAGACAGAAAAGGATACTGATTTAGCCGCGAGGTCCGATTCACGCAGCAGCCGCGGTAGGCATGGAAGGAAGGGCATTGAGATCAGGACCAGAGCAAAAGTCGTGCAGATTCCTTGGTTGTACATACACTCGGAGGCCGTTTTTCATGAAGAGGGTGAGTGACATTTTCTGCTGGACCCTATGCCCTGGCATGAGCTCCAGGTGGTGACGCAACAACACTGCGGATGCAATTGCCTTCATTTGCAGGTACGCTAAATCCTTGCCCAAGCACGTCCTCGGACCAGCATTGAACGCCACGAATTTGTAGGCATCTTTTGCCGGCTCAAACCTATCCCCTTCTGGGGTCAGCCATCTTTCTGGTCGGAATTCCGTGCAGTCCTTCCCCCATATCGTCTCCAACCTGCCGACCGAGTAAATGGAATATGTAATTGTGGACCCCGCTGGCACTTGTGTACCGTCTGGCAGCACGTCATCCGCCACAACGTACTTAGAGTCTTGTGGAACCGATGGATAAAGGCGCAGCGTCTCAGCTAACGCTGCCTTGAGATAGACCAGCTGCTCCAACTCTTCGAACACCAATGGCTCCTCAACCCAACGTCGTGTATCCTCCCCCCTGGTCTCTCTCAGGACCGATGTTATCTCCTTGACTATCTTCATCTCAATGTCGGGTCTCTGCATGACAGTCCAGAAGAACCAGCTGAGGGCGACGGAGGAGGTGTCCCTACCGGCCAGCACAAAGTTTAGAGCGATCCACTGAAGCACGGAAGAGGAGAAGGCTTTGCCATTGCTGTCGCCCTTCTTGATGAAGCGGGAGAGGAGGTCATCAGAAGGCCGATCTTTGCGATCGGCAATGGCATCGGTTATGTAGTGTTCCACCACCTTGAGGCTCTTCCTGAGGTTATGTTCTGCGCCCAGACCGAGCACCTTCTTCAGCCGCCACATAAAACTTGGGTACAAAAATCGTTGGAGGGTGGCTTCGGTAGCTGTGTCGAAGGCGGAGGCGAACGGATTGTCAGGTAGATCCGGGGAGAGCGTCTCAGGGTCCTTTCCGAAGGTGAGGCCACAAATGTTGTCGAAGGTCAGTCGGAGCAAGAGATCCTGGAGGTCAACCACTACCGAGCGCTGACAGTGGTCTGCCAAAATGCACCAAAGCCTGGTCTTGATAGCTCGATTGGCCCAACGGGCCATGGCTTGCCGGAGCGTTCGGGTGGTGAACTCGAGCGCCGCCGTTTTGCGTTGGATGAGCCATGTTTCACCATCAGAGTTGAAGATGCCCTGCCCGAGCAAGTCGTGGAAGGCAGACTGCCAGACAGGGCCCTTGGGATAGTTCTCAAAGCGCGTGCGAAGCACGTGCTCCAAATTCCTCGGGTTACACGTTACTGTAACTAGGCCGTGGCGGCGGGCCAGCACCGGGAGCGGGAGTATGCATGTCTGGTAGGTGGCGGCGGCGCCTGTGGATCGGAGGTTATCGGCTATCCAGTCATGCATTCGCTTGCGATTGTGGATGAGACCTGGGAGACTCCCCAAGAGGGGCCACACTTTCGGGCCCGTCAGCTTCCGGGTCAGCACCCAGAACCAAATCAGGTAAGCCGACGCCACAGCCACCAATGAGGTGCCCACTAATATCTCAAGTGAGCCGTTTTCTCGTGTCTCAATACCGATCGCCATTACTGTTAGAGAGCGTGTTACAAATCAGGACTCTGGTGTGCTTGAGGAAGAGGATAGTTTGTAATTGGGTGTCAGATGTGTGGTTATTATAAACATGAGTGGCGAATCTGTGGGCAAGAGGGAGCGAAGTTGTGTGAGTGACGCTGGAAGGAGTTGTTGGGCAAGGGAAGGAAAGTAGCTGGTTTGCGTTTCTTGTTGAGCGGTGCGATAGAAATTAGAGGCATGTGTTCTGGCTGGTGTTTAGTGTTGAGTGAGCCTCTTCCAATAAACCCAAAACAAAGACTAGTAGTGCTCTTGACAGGTGGTTCATGCAGCTCCCTGAGCCTGAGTAAAGGCGATCTTCCACTCTGAATTCCAGCCTAACTTCTCTTCCCTTTATTTTATCACTCAAACGTGCAATTCTCTCTTGATAAATTAAAGTTGCACCCTTCGTCAAGTAACCTTTTTCTTCCTCTGGTCTTTCATTAATTTGAATGGGAGCGAAAGGTTGGCAGGAGACGTTAGGAAAACTGGAATGGTGAACCGTCAAAAATAGTAGACAACATTTTATTCTATTTTTGGTGAATGGCAGCGAGGCATAAGGGATAGAATCAATGAGCACGTTCTAATGGAATCAAAATCAGCGTGAAAATGCAAGCTTAGTAAATATTGAAATGATGTTTAGGGGCCATTTGTTTCACTGAATGGGCACCGAAGTGACCGAAGTAGCCACTTACAACCCACTTCGGTGTATTTGTTTCACTGATTTGGACCCGGAAGTGATGATGTGACAACTTCTGAATTCGGCCACTTCGGTGTCTGACTTCAACTGGAAAAATCCCGAAGTCACGACTTCAACCTCCCACTTCAGTCTACTTTGAATTATTTTTCAATGATAAATAAAATAATTATTACTATGGTAATGAAATAATTAAATCACTATTCTCACTAATTAATAATTAAGCATAATATATTAACCGATTTAATTTAATTTAATAGCATGGTATTAAATTAATTATGTGTTGTGCAAAATTTTTAATTTAATAAATAAATTATTTATTACCATCGTAATAAAGTAATTAAATTATTTAATTAAATCATATGATATGATGTAATTAAACAAGTGTAAAAAGCATAAAGGGTAACTTTACTCTCCCACCGAAAAGTGATGAAGTGGGATTTTCAGATACCTACTTCAACCATCCAAACACAGAAAGTGGTTTCGGAAGTCCAGTTTTCAGCTTTAACCAAACACACTGAAATGGATAGTTCCAGCTGAACTGTTCACTTTCACCGAAGTGTCACTTCCAGACTTTCACCACTTCGGCAATTCACTTCCGAACTAAACGGCCCCATATCTAAACATGGGGATTTCATTTCGAAATAAAAAAAAAATTGAAAAGACAACTGATAATTTTATTAATTTTACACTAAAATATTGATAAAAAATCTAAAAAAATCAGTGAAATAAAGACAAACAAAACGATGATGATGGCAAATAGGTAACGATGATAAGTAACAAAATTCAAAGGTGGAAAATGGTTCATTTTCTTTATTAACTGAGACCGTTAAATATAAACCACAATTTCTGAGCACACAAGTAGTGTTTTAGTTTCAATAGAATTTATTTTATATAAAATGGATAAACCATTTATCTCAATTAATGTGGTGAGAGAGAGTTAACTGTAATAGTAATGTGAGGTAGTTGGTGGATAAAAATAAAAGTAATGATATTTTTAAAAAATAAGTTTTCTCAAATAATATGAATGCCAAGTTTTCATCTATATCACTATTTTTTTAAGAAAATAATTAAATTATTTTTAATCTAAACCCTTAATTGTAAACAGTTTACTCGAAACCCTCTCTATGAACTCTAAATTGTAACATTACATACCACTATAAAATTGTAGTTTATTGTTTATACTATAAGATTTAGAGTTTAGTGTTTAATATTTAGAATTTAAGTTTTTACAATATTTGACATATGGTTTTATAATGTTTTATTAATTTTAAAGTTTAGGCATTTATATTGTTTAAATTTAAAGTTTATGAAAAAAGAATAACATAGGATGATGATGTGGATGCCAAGTTAGAATCCATATCATTCATAAAAACTTATTTAGTAAACGTAATATGCAAATATAGTATCATTTTAAAAATAATCTAAACTAAGAAAAAAATATGTAGGCAATTTAAAAATATATACAAAATATATTTCTTTAATATTCCTTTCAAGTTTGAGAATAAATATCATGAAGTCCCAACTTATTGTGCAAATGTTATACATTAATCTTTTCTCAAAGTTTTTTTCAATATGTCTGCCAGATTAGTCTTGCGATGTAAATGAGATTAATAATTATAATGTTTAATTTTCTCAAACTATGTGACAATTAACTTCAATGTCTTTTTTTATGTTCATGAAAAAGAGGATTTAATGAATTATAAAATTGGAGATTCTATAATTAAAAAAAATAATTCTAATAATAATAAAGGAAATAGTTGTTAATTGTCATAATATAAAGATGTAGGAGTCCTTAATTTGAGGGATTTCAGATTTTGTAATAACCACCTCTCATGTGTTGCCATAGCTTAGTATTCATTTCCAAGAGAGCGCAATAATTGGGTGAGAAACAGCTCCTGGAAACCCTGACGCAACTTCACTCTCGGAGTGCATGTGGCGCCCGGATTCCTCACTACACTTTCATGTGATGTCAAGAAGTCAAGGCTAAGCACCTGAAACATAGATCTAGGCGGCACAAGCATCCATTTTAAAAGGATTGATTCCATTGTTTAATTCTATTTTGTACTCCCAAGCAAGAATAAATTCATACGCCTGCAGTTTAAAAGCCAAAACCAACATACAACTGGCTCACTGCTACTTCCACGAGGGCGCAGGAAGGATGGCATGTTGCGAGACATACTGCATAAAGTGGCGATCGTCCAAGAGAGCAGCCATGGTCTCCGGTGCAAGACATACCTCGAGGTCCACGCTACCATCCCTGTTCCTGCCTGGGAATGCGGATATCTTGCCGTCAAATTTGTTTGCCGGGCCACTCCGTACAGCCAATGGCCGACCCCAACCCATATCATTGTCATACATGGGGAACCTGGGAGAGCTGCCCATTGTGATTCCAGCGCCATCTGGGTTCCCCAAGGGGAAGCACTGAGGTGCAATTTCCCACTCAGCCACAGTTTTCCTCACTCGCTCGCTGTCATAAGCCACCACACTACGGTGCAATAGCCTTGCGACCCAACGAAGATCTTTGGCTGCAACTTGCCCCACTAATGCCGTGGCGGGGATGCTTTGGATTGCATTACCAAAGTAGAATGTATCCACGGGTGGCGCCAACCTATGCCGGCAATTGACTGCCATCCTAAATGTTGTCGTGGCCTCACTCGAGAGATGTTTGATCCGTGCGCACGTCACGGATATCCACAGCTGCGCACAGAGAGATTGGAAAGACGATATCTCATCCTCTTTCCTATCATGAATCTGTTTCCCATAAATCTCTTCCATGGATACACTGACGACTTGCTGTTTTGAATTATTGAAATTCGCCCTGTCTTTCAGCTGAAGAATAGCCTCCCGGGTGAAATGAAAGATGCGCTGGCGTATGGGATCATCGACGGGGAATGTTGGTTTGGGGCCTGCACCATCCGGTAAATGAAGCACGGCTTTAGAATCGCCAAAATAATTCCGGCGAAAGTCTGGTGGAAAGGAGACCTTTGGACCACCGGTGCGGCATAGCTCGGCCCACGCGTTAAAGAAGTTCCAAAAAGAAGTGCCGTCAACAATGGCGTGGTTGACGGTGCATCCAATGAATACAGCCCCGTCCCCGAGTTCAGTGATTTGGACGGCAGCTAGAGGTTGGATGTGGCCGTCATAGCTAAGACACCCATCAAGCGCAAACAACTCCTTAAAGACAGGAGGGTTATCAGAACAGGCCGGGAGGAGGTCATTAGTTGTGAGACTGGGAGCGATGGCGTGGATCAAAATCACTCCAGTGTCGTCGCAAGAGATGAAGACACGCCCGTCGGGACGGGTGGTCAGACGGCCAGCGAGGGGGGGGAAGATGGAGAGGGCGCTGGAGAGGGACTGTGTGAGGAGGGAGAAGAAGGGGAAGGGAGGTTGGGGGAAGAGGAGGCCTTTCTGGATGTAGTGGCAGGAAAGCATGGGAAGGTCCGAGACAGATAGCTTGAGGTCGGCCATGTCAGATTTCCTGTCAGGATAAACAGTGGAGTTGGATACTATGGTAACAGTTGAGGAAGAAGTCGGAGAGCCAGAGGGACACGGATCCATTTCCTCCAAGTTTGTTTAACTGAATATACCCAGAGATTACAAGGGAGGCAATTTAGTACTCCTGCTGTTGTGCCTTGGTATTGGGGGATGTGGATTAATAAGAGGTGGTGTCTATATATGGATATATGACCAAGGCACTTGACTAGGCTTGGCAACGAACTGAATCTGAACGAGCTGAACTCGGCTCGAGTTCGGTTCGAAATTCTAATTTTTAGCTCGAGTTCGGTTCAAGTTTGAAATTATAATTTTTGTTTGAATTCGGTTTGAGTTCGAAACTTTAGTCTTCAGCTCGAGTTCGGTTCGAGTTTGATTCAAAAAACTCTAAATATACTAAATTCATAAATTTGTAAGAAATTAAATAAACTTGGAATAAATTACATAATTGCAAAAAAATAAGTACTTTTAGATAGTTCATTCAACAATACATTTTTCTTATGAGGGAGTGTACATGAGATATTTGTTGTCGTTTTCTTAAAAGAGTTATAGAGTTAAACTTTATTGAAAGCAAAAAAATAACAGAGATTAAATGATCTAACGGTTAAGAAAAAATAGTTTAAAAAATTGTTGTAATTTAAATTAATTTCTATTTTAGTTTTAAAAATTAAAAATAAATTAAAAAAACATAACCTATTATTATTATTTTTTTTTCCCGAACTTCGAACCGAACTCGATCGAGCTAACTCTAGCTTGATTTCAACTCGTTTATTGTTCGAGCTAAAATTTGAGTTTAAATTCAGTTTATTATTAAAATGGTCGAATCGAACTCGAACCAATATCAAACCGAACTCGAGCTGCTTACTAATAGTTTGATTGTTTGCCAGCCCTACACTTGACGCACATTTTTGGCATTTTTCTACCGAAAACAACCAACAGCCCTGGATTCCATCCGTATAAGTATATGTTCACATCCCAACCCTCCAGACCCTCTGCTATGTTTAATTCAACCATGAACAAACAAACCAAAACATGCCTTCTTAACCATGGGGTCTAAGTAACACACGAGTGCAATAATGCCGTCATTTTGTCTTAGTTTTGTGTTGTTTATGAACTCTGTGCGTGTGCGCGCGCGCGCGAGCAAGTGTGTGAGTTTTTTTCTTTCAATGTGTTGCTACAATCTATTAGTTTCAATCTTCAACAAACATTATATCAGGGGAAGGACGAAAGCATATATAAATACTGATATATTATTGGCGGCCATGTATATAAAATAGCTAGCAGCTTCATTTGATGAATACTGGTTTCCAGGACCTTGTTGAAGAATATTAACGGCTATTCACATAAGTACAGCAGAAAGGGAATTATTCCAACAGAAGTTGCAACCGTACCTCAGAGTAAGCAAGGTCAATGCTAGTGCATTATTAAATGAGGGTGATCTGCACTTAGGCACTTCCTGTCCATTTTCCTACAGAGCCAAGCATTATTATCATATCATGGAGGACTAATGAAGAAGAAGATAAGATGAAATTGTAGCTGAGATGCATGCTTCTTTGTTTTTTATATTTTTGTTAGCTTGTAACACCATCTATAATATGTATTATTATCAGCCACCCCACCATAGTCTCACTTTCATGTGAATATAAAAACGAGTCCACGAATAAGACATCGTCATCAACTTCATCTCGGCCTCTTGCCAGGTTCATCTCACCTGCCCACGAGAGAAATCGGAGATGATGTAAAGCAACACCTTCAATCAGTGAATAAAAAAGCTTGGCAGTACTTGATGAAGAAGGAAGCCAGTATCTCTAATTGCCTTACTAGCATTAATTTAATGCCTAGTAAGTTTTCTTTTTTTATTTTTTGCTATTGAATAGTCTTGAGAGCGGATTAAGTGGGATTTGCCTTCTTATCATACCAATAATCCTGTTTACTCTGGAATATATTAACTCTTGGGTTGCTTTTGATACATAGGAAAGTACCAACTTTCTCGGGAAAGTAACATAAAGAATATCTTTACCATGTTTGATAGAGTTTTTTTTTGAAACTAACATTGTCATGGGAGAGTAATTCCACCAAAATGAGGGAAAGTGATTCCCTCACAACAAGGTAGGAATGTTGGATTCCCATGAGATAGTAAAATAAGTCTATTTTTTGGATCAAAATATCCTTAATCTTTATCTAGAATTACTTTTCCACTCTCTAGGGTTTTCTCAAAAGCAAATGTTTTTATCGCCCGGGTCTCTTCTCTAGGAAACCCGACAACATCTCCATCGCCCCGAGCCTCCATTGCTTCTCCCCACATCTCCATTACCGTCGTTTAACCAACTAAAACAATTGATTAAGTTAATAAATTATTTTATTAAATTAAAAAAATTATTTAATTGAATTTTTAAAAAACATTTTACACATTTAAAAATATTTTACTATTATTACTTTAATGTTAAAAATGATTGACAAATTGTTGATAAAGTATACTAATACAAAGGTATTTATGTCATTTTGGCAAATAATTCTCAAGAATATATTTTAATGTCACACACATACCAAATAATGTCATTTTGGCACTAGTTATTTAATTCGATATTTGGTATGATTTTTAACATAGTTTTTTGGTTCGATATTTAATATGTTTTTTTAGCACAGTTTTTATACTTTTTTCACAGTATTTGATACGATTTAGTTTTTCTTTGTTCTTAATTACATCGGCATGATTTTGTTTATTTCATGAAAAAAATTAATTTATATAAAATTAATTTATTAAAATATATATTCTATATTTTTTAATTGATTTATGCACAAAAAAAAAAAAAAAATCATCATTAAAATCACAAATTTACCAACAACTTCAAGATGGCAACTCAACAAACTTCGACATATATCGTCTTTATCATTCGAGCCTTCAAGAGGGTTATTTGACGCAAGCGTAGTGTGAGGTCTCTTTGTTGTCGGGGAGTGCTTCTCAACGCACGCCTGTGCTTCCGTCATTGGTGCTCAAGGGACAGGTCGTGTGAGAATAGCAACATGCGTATCAGAAACGTCAGTACCATTTAAATCAAAGTGCTGCAACCAATGCCATTTCAAATGACTCGCGCCGAGCTCATTCAATCCGCATCGCATTGTGCTCAGCCGGGGTCCTAGCAACCTCCTTCAGCCTAATTTCTTGTGTGTTTTGATTAATTGACTTCAAAAAGCGGAAATTCGAAAAGGAAAGCTCTTTTGAACCACAACAGCAATCCTTCATGTATAGCGGGTGGCAATGGAACAAGAGGACTGGATGCAAAAAGATAACAACCAAGATTGAGACATTATCGAAAGGATCTAAAATCAATAACTATAATGAAGAAATAATAAACTTTAAGATAAAGAAATCCACAAAAAGCACAATGCACTAAGAAAATTGTAAGTCTAGCCAAACCTCAAGAAGTGGCACGCCGTTAACAAAAGGAAGAAATATTCATATAACTTGGCCACCGAAGCACTAAAATGAGAGCATGCAGCAGAATTTAAACAAGGCCCTCCAGTATAATGATAGGCTTGATAGCTGAAACATAAATTTATGTCAGATGGTTTGAGGAACTCTTGGATAAAGCAAGTACAAGTGAAATTAAGAAGTTAATAGGAATTGCAGCTGTTGAACTTCTTACCCTAAGGGAATCAAAAGCAAAATCATGCAAATGATATGTGTAAATTTGCAAGGAAAGTTACTAACTCAATGCAATGCAAACTGTATTTTGATTTATATGTAAATGGAACAGCAAATTCATATGCTTGAAATCCACATTATACCTATATTTATGTTGGGAAGAGGCTGACTATAGGATCTAAAGGACCAGTAGAAGCCAACAACATAGATGCTAAATCATGCAAAAGCATCTGTTCAGGGAGAAAATGAGTTGATCCATTTTAAATTTATCATGCAATTTAGGTTTTCTAGTATAACACAATTAGAATTATAAAAAAATGAGCTTGAGGTTTGATATGCACCAAAGGTGAACTGATTTTCATTGGAACTGATTTTCCTGTCAGGTAAAACTACTAATTATTATTAATAATACATCTAATTCATAATTTATTTAGATAATAGATAATTAGTTGCAAGAAAGACAACAGATCTAGAAGTAATTCTTGTTTCTTATATAAATTAACATGTAAAAATCATTCCTCCTTATAGCAATAGGATACCTTTAGCTAGCAACAACTCAAATGATATGTACTATGTTTACTTTTATAGGTAAAAAGTAAAGTATACACAAAACTGTTGCCTTGGTCTTTGAATTAAAACTAATGTATTCCATTAAAGAATCAACTACCATAAAATCAACAAAATGAGATGAAAAGATAAAAATTATGGGTCAATGACTAATGACTGAAGTAACCACTTTTCTTTTGATTCAGAACCCTCATCATGAACATCCAAATAGACTTCAGATACTGAAAGTGGACTTTCGCACCTTTTTGCCCAATACGAATAATATAAATCTATCACTAGCAATGGTTCTGATTATCATAATGATGACTCTAACATATGGATATGAAAAAAGGTCAAAGAATCAGAATTTGAAGGAAAGAACACAATGTGGTCCACATCTCTAAATGCAGGTATGTTGGTGAAGTCAAGATTTTACAAGGCTATATAGGTTTTAAAAAATATATTTTATCATAGAAAATATTTTTGAATTGAAAAGAAAATCTCTAATGTAGATTTTCGGAAGGTACAAAGGGTGTAGGAATGTGTACCAACATCATAATTCACTTTTTTTTTTTTCAATACATTATCAATAATTCCCATTACAAAACATCAATATCATCTACAGATAAAATAATAATAATAACAATAATACATGACTTATTATGTTTCTCATAAAAATTTTCTGCAGTACTTCATCAATCATCAACAAACTATTTAACTACTATTCAATCAATCAAAATTCATTGGTTGAAACATAAAGCTGTATGGATTAGATTTGCATTTTTGCATTTATTTCTCCTCAAAGCATTTCGCATATGGTTAAAACTCATATTAAACACAACCTTGAGTTCCAAGATTTATGCAACAGTAGTTCGAAGTGAAACAAGAACCTGTCCTTTATCTACAAACTCAAACTCATATTAAACACGCTTTCTTTGCTTTAATACTGTCCTTTATCTACAAATGTCGTAACCAGAAATATCACAATAAAAGCTGGTTGCAGAGAAGATACGGGTAATATTTATGATAAGTTTTAACGTATCCTAAGACTAAGAGTAAACAATAAGAACATTTATCATACAGAGGCAACAAGAAAGTTCTTAAATTACAATGACTCTTAAAAGATTTCCACTAAAAATTCACCAAGTCTGTGGTTTCCCTCGATAAGGAAAATGCTTCAACATGAACTAAAGATGGTCCCGAGCCATTACTTGTAACCTAATAAAAAACTCTATAATATCCCCATTTTCCATACATCAAAGGCGTAGATACGCCGTACCTTATCACTATGGCAGAAACCAAAGACGATCTCGCTGAAACACGACACCGCATCCATTTCCGATTTCAGATCTATCACAAACCCGCGGTACCAATTTGAAATCATCAAAATATCCAAAACAAGGTTCAATAAAAACGATCAGAAAAAGATATTCCTCACCAGCATCGACAGAAGATGACGAACTGGAGACGAAGACTCTAGACGAGATGGAGTTCCAATCGAAACTGAGGGTTTCCCCACCTGAGATTTGCAACAAAATCACAACAAAAAAAAAAAGGAATCAACAGAGAAACATTGAGATTGGGAGAAAAGAGAGGACTCGAACCTGGGCTTTCCGGAAACGATGCACCCCCTGGGCATCAACGGGGGTTACGGAAAGTGTTTGAAGGCGATAAGACGAGCTGAGGTTGGGGCCATGAGAGATGGAGCTTTGGGGTTGGCTTTGTGTGGAAATGACAAGGAACCCTTGGGTTTTTTTTTTCACCCTGTTAATTTTAATTAAAGCAAATAAATCATAGATTATATATATATATATAGTTTTTTAATGTAAAAACTCAATCTGATTAATTCTACATTATTAATTGTTATTATTTTTAATAATCATTATAATTCTGATATTTAATTAATTGTTATAAAAAAATTATTGTAATAAAAAATATAATCCTTAAATAAATAAATTCATTATTACTTTTCATTTTTTGGCACGGTTTTAAACTCTATATAAATAAATTAATATATTACTATATTTGGAATGGTATTTTGGTACCACATAAATAAATTATGATATTTACATATGTGGCATGGCATTTGACACGATATAAATAAAATATTATATTATATAATTACAAAGTATTAATAAATTATTATATTTATATTTTTGGTATGATTTTTGGCATGATATTTTTAAATTATACTTTAAAAAAATATTATTTTTGGCACAGTTTTTAACATGGTCTTGTAAAATTATTAAATTTACATATTAAACATGGTATTTTCCATGGAATTGAAAAATTATATTTAGAAGTTTATATATTTGACACAATTTGTGATGCTTGTCTCAAATCTTGTGACAAATTTGGTAGATTTTTTTCCCGTGCCAATTTGGCATTTTCTCAAAAACATGTGGCTAAACCTCTTCGATTAGTAGCCAAACCTTTTTAATACAGTTTTTGTTTTCTACTAGAGCCAAGCAACTTCTGTGCTAATTTGTAGCGTTTATTTAGATACCTTCCTACTTTACTTCTTGAGAGGAGGGATTCAAATATTTGGCCCTCGAAGTTGAATAAGAACGCCAACTTCTTTGTCAAATTTTTTTTCAATTTTTTTTTTCAATTTATGAATAGTAAAAAACTTATAAATTTTAATAATTTATTTAATAATTAAAAATATTAAATAACTTGTTAAAATTAGATGAAAATCTTAAAAATGTACTTTTTGTGAGATTAATAATTAAATTCAAAATTTTAAAATATAATAAAATTTTAATTAATTTATAATGAATTTAAATTTAATAGTTAAAGTAATTAATATGCACTTAAAATTATTAAAATAATATTAAATATTATAATATAGTATTTTCATATACATCTATCCAAACACTATATTTGATTTTACTGAATTTTAAAATCCAGGTATTTTCAGTTACATTGTAATTAGAAATTCACTGCATTTAAAATTATATTGAACCAAACACCACTATAATGGAAGGACTAAATGCTCCCTAAGTAAATCTCAATAAAAAAAAGAGTGACAACTCAAGATCATAGCTTTCTTTTGGCTACAGAAAAAACAAGATTTTGATTTTGAAAAATATAGCAAAGAGAAAATGCAATAGAATCACTACATCTACGTATGTGCTTTGCCACTCATAGTGAAAACTGCGAAGACCTTACTTAATCGATCTTCTTTGGATATAGATTTAGATACATTAGTGTGCATTTTTTAATGTCCGAGATTCGGGCCCACCCTCAAAGAGGTATGGATTGCCTTGGTGATCGAAGGTACATCCTTTTTAAAAAGCATGGGCTTTTTATATGAGCAATCTGTTGATCTATCTAGATCGAACAGAATAATAATAAAATTATTTCCTTACATTGCATTTGAACATTCTTTGATTATTTATAAAATTAATCATTGTTTATCATTTGGATAAATATAACTCCGGACGAAAAACACTGAACTAGAGGAGTCCATCTTGACAATCAAGCAAATGCTCAACTTTTCTTCTTTTGCTTTTGGTTGGTCTAATGTATCTTTGCTCTATCTTTAGCAGACGTAATCTATCTTTCATTTTGAGTTTCTCTCGTTGAAAGACAAAGGTAGAGAAATATTTTTCATTGATTATTTGATAATACAATCATATACATATTTATACAAGAATCAAGTATTTACTATAGGAAACTAAATGAATGGAAATATTACAATGCTATCTTTATATAATTGATTGATTCTCAAATCATACCAAAAATGTATAATTGATTAATTCTCAATCATACCAAAGAATGTGTGATTGATTAATCCTCAAATCATGCCATAGAAGATTATTTGATTACATCCCCCCTCAAGCTCATGAGTGAAAGACCGTGAGCTTGTCTCGAAGTCGACGAAAAGCGGTGATAGATAACGGCTTTGTGAGAACATCAGCAATTTGAGATGAGCCAGGGATGTGTCGAATAATGAGAGCCTTCTTGGCAATAAGATCTCGAACAAAGTGGATGTCAATCTCAATGTGTTTAGTTCGAGCATGTGAAACAGGGTTTGCAGCAATAAAAGTGGCTCCAAGATTATCACACCAAAGAATAGGAGTGAGATGAGAAAAATCAATTTCAGTGAGTAATGATCGAATCCAACAAAGTTCAGTAGCAGCAAGTGCAATGCTTCTATATTCAGCTTCAGTACTAGATCGAGCAACTGTGGGTTGCTTTTTTACACTCCAAGATATAATATTTTGACCCAAAAAGATGCAATAACCAGAGGTAGAGCGCCGATCATCAAGACAACCAGCCCAATCAGCATCGGAGTAGGCATTTATGGTAAGAGAGTTGAGTGAGGTGAATTCCGTGAGAGGGTGTAGAACGCAAGTAACGCAAAATCCGTTTGACTGCGGCCCAGTGAATGTCGGTAGGGCAATGAAGAAATTGAGATACTTTATTAACAGCAAATTGGATGTCAGGATGAGTGAGGCAAAGGTATTGAAGACCACCAACTGTACTACGGTACTCGGATGGGTCATACAAAGGGGTTCCATGGTTTTTTGATAAAGGTAATGTAGGGGTGATGGGTGTAGAAACAGGTTTAGAGTTATGAAGTTGAGAGTGATGCAGAATATCTTTAGTATATTTGGTTTGAGTGATGAGAAGAGCAGTTGATGTGAATTGGGCCTCAATGCCAAGAAAATAATTAATGTGATCGAGGTCATTAATGGTAAAGGTGGTGTGAAGGTCTTATATAAGAGAAGTGAGAAAGGTTGGGGAGGAACCCGTCACCAGGATATCATCCACATAAACCAAAACAAAGGTAGTATGGCCTGGTGTAGAATGAATAAAGAGGGATGTATCGGCTTTAGAGGAGATGAAGTTAAGGTCAAGAAGTTTTTGGCTAAGGCGATGAAACCAAACACGGGGTGCTTGTTTGAGACCATAAAGAGCTTTGTGAAGATGACATACGTAGTGAGGGTGATGAGGATCTACAAAGCCTAGGGGTTGGGACATGAAGACTGGTTCAGAAAGAGTGCCATGAAGAAAGGCATTATTGACATAAAGTTGACGAATCGGCCAATTTTGAGTTAAAGCAATGGTAAGGATGATACGAATAGTAGTGGGTTTGATGACATGGCTAAGTGTGTCGGTATAGTCAATTCCATGAGATTGATGGTATCCTTTAGCAACAAGGCGAGCCTTGTAGCAATCAAGGGTTCCATCAGGTTTTCGTTTGGTTTTAAAAACCCATTTACATCCGACAATATTAGCATTTGGTGGAGGAGAGACAAGAGACCAAGTTTGGTTACAATGAAGAGCTTGAAATTCATCAAGCATGGCTTGTCTCCAGTGGGGATATTTATTAGCTTGGGTAAAAGATGTGGGGTCAAGATTAGGAGATGAAGTAATGGTGTTATAAGTAACATAGTCACGGAAATTTTGAAGGATGCGAGTACCATCACGGTTTCAGGTAGTCATCGAATGTTGTGATGGTGGTTGAGATGGTGCAGGTAAAGGGGATGGAGAAGGGGATGGTGAAGGGATTTGTTGAGTTAGAGGTGTAGGAGAGGGTATAGGTGGAAGAGAAAGAGAAAGGGTAACTCGAGATGGCGAGGGGAACGAGGAGGTTGGCGAAGGTGATTTGTTATATAAGAAGTCGGTTTCAACAAATCTAACATGTCGAGATATATGTATTTTAGAAGTTAGAGGATCAGAATAACGATAACCCTTGTATAAAGTAAAATATCCAAGAAAAACACGGGGGGTGGATTTGGATGTAAGCTTATCAGTTCGAGTGGAACCTAGAAAAAAGAAGCAAGTGCACCCAAAAACTCGTAAGTGTGAAAGATCAGGTTTTGTGGTATAGAGAAGTTCATGTGGAGATTTGTTGTGAACAATGGGAAGAAGATTGATAAGATAGACGGCAGTAGAAAATGCCTCAAACCAAAAAGATTTGGGAAGAAATGCATGGATAAGGAGAGTGAGACCGGTTTCAGTGATGTGTCGAATTTTTCTTTCAGCAAGCCCATTTTGTTGAGGAGTATAAGGACATGAGATTCGATAGGAAATACCATGGGAGGTGAGGTAATGGGCAAAGGGACCTTTTGTAAGTTCAGGGGCACCATCACACTGGAAGAACTTGATTGTATTGGAGAAGAGATTTTCGGATGTAGTTTTAAATTGGTGGAAGTGAGAAAGGGCTTGGGACTTGTGAGTAAGGGGAAAGATCCAAGAGTAGCGACTATAATCATCAATAAAAACAATGAAATATCTATATCTAGAAAGAGAAAGTGATGGGGAAGGGCCCCAGATATCACAATGTATAAGATGTAAAGGTGCACTGGTAGTTCGAGTAGATAAAGTAAATGAGAGGCGAGTGCTTTTACCTTAAAAACAGGAAGAACACGATTTTATTACATTAGATTTGAAAAATAAACTACCAGGAAAGTGAGACATGATGGCTTGCCATGGGTGGCCAAGTCGTTGGTGCCACAAATTAATAGGGGTATGACTAGCAGCAAAGGCAACATGGTTCCGAAATGTGGAAGGAATTTGCATAGGATAGAGATTATTGTGGATGTTGCGTGTAAGAAGCGGGATCCTGGTGCGGAGGTCCTTCACAACATAACCAAAAGGGTGAAATTCAATAAGACATGAGTTATCTTTAACAAACTTGGCAACAGATAAAAGATTGGCAGTGAGGTGAGGCCCAATTAAAACATCTTTTAAGTGGAGGGGTCGAATATGTGTGGAGAATGTTAAGTTGCCAATAGAAGAAATGGGAAGAATATTACCATTACCGACAATCACTTGAGTAGAGCCTTGATACGGGGCGGCGGATTCTATTAATTGCGGATCAGGCGTCATGTGAGATGTAGCACTAGTGTCAGGGAGCCATTCGGGTAGTGGATTAGGAGTGAAAGCAGAGATATGGGTGTTGGAATTAAGGTTGAGGGCATAAAATGCCTTTTTGGGGTAAGTGGAGTTTTGGTTTTTAGAGTTATTACGGGATTCAGAGTATCGATAACGACAAGTTGCAGCAATATGTCCCCTTTTTTTGCAAATTTGACATTGTGGCGAAGCTCTATGGGTATTGAATTGAGATGAGTCGTAGGCATAAGGGCCATTGGAAATGGGTGGTTGGTAATGTGAGGCATGATTTTGGGTTGTAGACACAAAGTTTCGTGACCCGAAGTGATTGGGCCTAGGCTGATCCCAACTAGCGGGCACAACCTGGTTTTGCAAATTTAAGGAACCAAAAGACATATGACCTGGAGAGGATTGGGAAGCATGACGTCCTCGCCTAGTTCTCATATAATTTCCACCGCGCTAAGTATGAGTTGTAAGAATGACTTCAGGTGAAGTTGGCGGGGGCCCGTGGAAGACAAGAAGACGTTGCTCATGAACCAGTAGCTTGGCACGTAGATCAGCGAAGGAAGGAGAAGAAGGCAAATTCTCAATGGCGGTGATGAAATCTTCAAAGTCTGATGGTAAGCCATTGATTGTGAATAGAACAAGATCTTCATCGTCAATGTGATCTCCAATAGCGGCTAATTCTTCAGCAATTGCCGAGATTCCAGCAAGGTAATCTGTAATAGAGTGATTGCCTTTGGTTGTCGTGTGAAGGCGGCGACGAAGAAAAGAACGACGAGCAGTAGATTGTTGAAGGAAGTGTTGCTCAAGTTTAACCCAAAGTGCTCCAGCAGAGGAACATCCAAGGGCTAAAGAGCCGATGCTTGAAAACAAAGTTGCAGTAATGCAACTATAAATAAGACGATCATGTCATTGCCATTGAAGAAACTCATGTGTTGACAGGTCCGGTGTTGAGGAGGATCCATCGATGTGTCCAGTTAGATCACAGGCAAGGAGTATAGATTCGACTTGATTTCGACATGTCAGGTAGTTTGCAGTGTCTAAAGTAATAGTAATAAAGGAAGTGAGGTTGTGAATTGGTATGGTTGGGGTGTAGATTGTTTCTGGAGTGTTTGGGGACATGGTGTTTGAAAAAGATTGTGTAGAGGCAACTTTGTTGTTGTGGAAACGGTGGGAGAATAAAGGATCGGGAAAAAAAAAATTAAGAAGCTCTTGATACCATGAAAGACTAAGGTAGAGAAATATTTTTCATTGATTATTTGATAATACAATCATATACATATTTATACAAGAATCAAGTATTTATAATAGAAAACTAAATGAATGGAAATATTACAATTGCTATCTTTATATAATTGATTGATTCTCAAATCATACCAAAAATATATAATTGATTGATTCTAAATCATACCAAAGAATGTGTGATTGATTAATCCTCAAATCATGCCATAAAAAATTATGTGATTACACTCGTATTGTTTTTTGCCCAATACTAATCGTGGTCTTGTGAC
Source organism: Dioscorea dumetorum (assembly GCA_902712375.1). Lineage (NCBI taxonomy): Eukaryota > Viridiplantae > Streptophyta > Magnoliopsida > Dioscoreales > Dioscoreaceae > Dioscorea > Dioscorea dumetorum. Next base: position 9,401,534 of record CACTHL010000561.1, on the reverse strand, counting down.
TATCTCTTTCAATATATTGTGTGATTTATCTATTTTTATTAAAAAATATTGATTATGGATAATTTAGCAATTGATGGATGAAATTCCACCACCATTGATGTACTGTGCCATGTCGCCATTATGAAAATTGTGGATCATTTGTTCATCAACTGCTCATTCGTAGTCGGCATTTGGGAATGCTTCTCTACTTTATTCAATGTCCTAGTCTTTCCAAATACTATCAGTGGCACGTTTAAGCATAATGGTTTGGAAACTTTCTTATTATTTAAGCAATCGGTTGGATTATTTAGCTCAAAGTAAATACCCGTATTTTCTCTAACATAGCATTATTGTATTTTTCAACTATTTGCAAGCTGATAATATGTTTGAGTTGATGCAACTTTAGATTCCCAAGAAAAAGCTGAACTTTAGGGGTCACGCTTAAGGATTAAAATGAAATTCAGTTTTATATGTTGCTCGGTATCCGTACCTGCCTTTGATAGTCATAACAACTCTCTTGATGATTTTACCGGTTTCATATGATTTTTGCCACGTACCTTGCTCATATGGTTGTCCATGTAGTCTTTATCTATCATATTAAATATGTGGAGCCTTCGTTGCATGATACTCTCTAGGTGCGGATCTAATTCTTCATTGAGTTGGAGGGGGTTGCAGGAAATAGTGTCCCTTGCTTGTAAGTTGGGGGTTGGCCGTGTACTCCTAAGAATTTGTTTTTTTGGAAAGTAGAGATATTTATGTAATTTCTTTATAGTGGTGCCCTAGTTTTTTTATATGTATGGATGATTCTTTGTAAATTATTTTATTTTGAGATATAAAAAAAATCCTAGTAGTTATATGTTTTTTCTCTCTTTATAATATATTCCTAACATATTTACTAAGGGGGAATAGTTAAATTTTCTTTTTTTGATTTCTGGGTGGCAATTTTTTTAATTTATTTTGTTTAGTTTTTAAAATTTTTTTTTAGTTATTTTCTTCTTGTGTTTATCCACCTTTATTATTAAAAAACAAATTATTAAAAAAAAATCCGTTCAAGATAAACCCTTATCAGCCTCCTGGCCTTGCTTGTGGGTGATCGCCGCCTGACCCGTGATCCGCTTCATTTTTTATGAAATCCTCTTCAGATTGGGAAGCAATGGCCACGTATGTAGCACCTCCTTCCCTCTCCTTTTCGTCCTCTATTTTCTTCCCCGTTTCCTGGATTACTTCCAAACCGCGTCCATGCTCCCCAGGAATTCTATACAGAACCCTAACCATCCGCTCCGACCTCTCCACCCTCCCCATCCTTTCTTTCTCCGGTGAAAGGGTCGGCGATGCCTCCCTCGACCTCAAGTCCGCCCCTCCCGACACCGCTCGCTCCGTCGTCCACCGTGGCATCATCACCGACCAGCAGAACCAACGCCGTGGTACCGCCTCCACCCTCACCCGCGCTGAGGTCAGTGGCGGTGGCAAGAAGCCCTACCAACAGAAGAAGACCGGGCGGGCCCGCCGTGGTTCCCAGAGGACTCCTCTCCGTCCCGGTGGCGGGGTGGTGTTTGGCCCCAGGCCAAGGGACTGGTCCATCAAGATCAATCGCAAGGAAAAGCAACTGGCTCTCTCCACCGCCATTGCGAGCGCCGTTACTGCGGCCGATGCCTTCGTTGTGGAGGACTTCGGGAAGGAGTTTGCGGGAGGGCCAAAGACGAAGGAGTTTGTAGCGGCAATGAGGAGGTGGGGGCTGGATCCTAAGGAGAAGGCCATGTTCCTCATGACGGAGGTCCCGGATAATGTGATGCTGTCCTGCAGGAACATCGGGACGCTGAAGATGCTGACCCCGAGAACACTGAATCTGTTTGACATCTTGGATTCCAAGAAACTGGTGTTCACCCGGTCTGCTTTGGAGTACCTCAATTCAATGTATGGAGTGGACGCTGTCCCAGAAGAAGACGATGTGGAGATCTCTTGATACTCCAGGTTGGTCTCTCTTGTCCCCAAACAAACTTGAATCTATCATTGAAACCACTACTTGTGTATGTTTCTTATCGCATCTTATCTTCTTCCTGAGCAAAGTAGTTGGTTGAACTCGTTGTGTCTGTCTCTTCTCAAAAATCAAACTCACTTTCATTTAGATGAGCGTTTATCTGATATCTGATATATCCTGACTCGGAGATTTTTAGCATTGAAAGATGTTGATTTATTTTGTTGGTTCTTCGGATAGAGGAGAAGACGAAAATTAGCTGTCACTTAGGCTCTGTTTGGGAGAGGGTTTTTGGGGAGTTTTGGGGGTAGGGTTATGACACAACCCTTGTTTGGGAGAGGGTTATGGAGAAAGGATTTTGATGGTAAAATATTTTGGGGTAAATGGACCCTTCATTTACCCCCATTTTTCAACCCTCCAAAATGGGGGGTTTTGAAGGGTTGAATAAATTTTGAGACCAAAATGCCCCTCTTAGTTTTAAGTTTTTACAAACATATCATTCCATCATTCTATAGCCCTAGATCTTCCATCATTCTATAAAATATCAAAAATTGTAAATTAATAAATTAAAAATATTTAATTTACAATAATAGTATTATATGTGTACAAATAATAGTATTATATATGTACCATTAGCATGAAATACAAATTATAACTTCAAGGACATTTTAGTAATATGCATATATAACCTTACCTTCTATTACCTTCAATCCAAACACAACAATGCTTGGTAACATCCATTTACCTTACCTTCAATCCAAACAAGGTATAACTTAAAACCTCATTCTACCTTACTTTATCTTACTTTACCTTACTTTACTCTACTTTACAAAACCCTTCTTCACCTCTCCCAAGCAGAGCCTTAATTCTCTCTTGGATGTGCATTCTAGAGTATTTTCCTTTATTCTTGATGAGTTAAAAAATGTTTGTACTAACAATGTTGTTTGGCTGTCAACGGCCTTTGGGTCAATTGGCATTTGGGTCCCCCGTGAGGACGCTCCGCAAGTGGCGAGAGTTCAAATCCTCGGGGTGAGGGTGCATGTCTGAGAATTGTGAGCACGAACTGTGGGTGGTACCAGCGCCCATGTGTGCGCGGCCCCACAGGCCGCAGTCGAGGCATGCGCACGCCCCTGTCTTAGTTTAGCGGGCCCATTAGGGGTTTCGTTCTTCTTGACAAAAAAAACAATGTTGTTTGGCTGGATTAAGTGACAATGAATTTCATCACTCTGGCAATAATAGATAACAAAGCGAGAAATGAATGATTATATATATATATATATATATATATATATATATATATAAATTTAATGGCTTCTTTCCTGACAAGCCATCACATCACCAATAGTTGGAGAGTTGGAAAAAAATTGGTATAATTCTCCAATTAGTCCTCGTAAGTAGGTCCAGTTGCCACTTTCATCCCTCTATTTTGATTTGTCCTCAGAAAGTTCCTTTATTTTTCAATTTGAGCAATTTCAGTCCGCATCTTAACCGATGTTGGTCTCTCCGTCTATTTATGCTGACGTGGCTTTATTATATAATAAAATATTATAAAATAACACTAAAATATTATGAAATACACTCCCCGCAAGTTTGTCCTTCAGCCGAAAAGGAAACTTTTGGTCATTGTTGAGAGTGATCATGGAGCATTTACTGCAGAAGAGCGAGAAGCTGCTAGGAAGGAGTGCCTCGAAGCTGCTGGTATGGGGGGAGAATGGAAATCCCAATAATGTTGATTAGATGGAGAATGGTGGGGGTGGTGGTGATGAGGAGGAAAATGAAGACACACTTTCTGATTAGCAATATGGCTATCCAAAGGCAGAGTCAAAGAAATGGGCTTCTTGCATTAGAATTCTCGATCCTAGGACAGGGAATACAACATGTCTTTTGGAGCTGCAAGATAATGAGGCTGTCTTTAGTGTGTACTGTGAATTTCCATGATAAGAAGCATGGCACTCTCTTGGCTGTTGGCACAGCAAAGGGGATGCAGTTCTGGCCTAAGAGGAGCATGACTGCTGGGTTTATTCACAAATATAGGTTTGTGGAAGAAGGAAAATCTCTTGAGTTGCTGCATAAGACCCAAGTAGAAGGTGTAAGGGATGGAGGAGAAAGGAGGATTAAAGCTTATTGGATCCGGGTTAGACCCCGATCCGATAAGCTTAGTGGGTTGTTCATTTGATAACTTTCCACGGTGGCATTTTTAGTTTTATTTTATAATATTTTATTATATAATAAAGCCACGTCAGCATAAATAGACGGAGAGACCAACGTCTGTTAAGATGTGGACTGAAATTGCTCAAATTGAAAAATAGAGGGATTTTCTGAGGACAAATCAAAATAGAGGGATCAAAGTGGCAACTGGACCTACTTACAGGGACTAATTGGAGAATTATACCAAAAAAATTACCCTGTTGCTACCACAGTTTCCAGCGAGTGAATTTATTGCCTGGAAATGAACTTGATTGCAAGAACGCGGCCATCAAGGCGGAAGGCCAAGGCCAGTTTCTCACTTAACGATGGCAAAACTTGACTGTTTTGTGGTTTCTGACCTGATTCATTTCGAGTAAGGAATGGGGCGGAGGATTTTTAGTAAGGATGGGGCGGTTTAGGTTTTATCCCGTCCGTTTTTTTTTTAAATTTGCATATATACTTTTATATATTAATATATAAATATTTTAAATTTTTTTAATTTATAAATCAAAATAAATAAAATTGTATTCATTTAATTATAATAGTTGCGATTAAATTTATATATTAATAATTTAATTATAAAATATAATATTTCACAAATATCGTTTATTTTAATTTTAATTTATTAATAAATAATATATATTATAAAGAATTTAATAAAAAATTCATTAATTAATGTTGGAGTGGAAATATTCTTCTATTTTATGGGGACCTATTTCCCGTTGAGAAATGATGCACTTTTCCATCTGAAATTGCAACCAACTGATCCCGGGCTCCTTCCTGACTATCGCCTCCCGCGCATAACCCTATGAACCCCAGTTTGGAGTGACGCTAATATTGGAAAGCAGGATAAGATCTATGTTTGGAGTGCCATTTTCTGATGCAAACTTAATCCAGAAGATAAATTTTTGCAAATAAATTGGATATTTTCATGTGCTATGAGCCTATAAGACGGTATTTCTTGGACGAGTCAGTCCAACAAACATGATTTATACTTCATATTTAGGTTGTGTTTGATTGCATTTTTTTTCCCTGGAAAAATTTTTCATGGGTCATTTTTCAGCTAAATAGACTTTTTGTTTCTCCAAATTTTTCATAGAAAATGTTTCCTCTTATGTTGTCACATGACCTATTTTTCATCAAAACAAGAGAAAACTTTTCCTACCTCCACCATGAGAAAAGTTTTCCATGGAAAATGTAAAGGGTTATGTGAAAAAATAACATGAGAGAGCTAATTTTTTCATTTTACAAGAGAAAATTTTGATTTTCTAGCTAGAAAATAATGCTAATTAAACGGCTATTTTTCATTTTCCACGGAAAATTTTTCACCTATTTTTCATGTTACCAATAAAACACAGCCTTAATAATTCTTTTCAGTGAGAATATATTTTGCAAATATTGTTCCTATTTGAACATGGCTGAGAAAGGTTGCATGATTGCATCTTTAGTGGACCATAATACAACCTTTTTTTTTATTGTTAAGACAGTGCACCATAACTAGTATATGGGAAATGTTAAGTGCGGTTAATAAAGTGTTTGCTAATAGTAGTTATTACCACTTTAAATTGAAAATTAATTTTATATCACAAATATCCATATTTTTCAATTTTATTTTACTGCAAGGTGCATTGCTTTTATAGTTGAGATTGGAATGAACAATTGGGATATCTTTGCAATATTGTTTGCATGTATATAATTTTGCAGTTAATGTTGGAGCCAATAGCTTAGGGGATGTGTGACTTTTTTTCAATCCTTAAAATAAAATAGAATAAAATAAAAATGATAATATTGGAGTACACAAATTAACATAGTATTTAGAAAATTTGGGATAGAAAAGGGAATACTCAAAAGTATTACCCCGTGGTCCAAGAGTTTTGATAGATAGGTGCTCCATGAATAGAATCATGTATGGTTTAACAAATTGGTAGATCCTTTGGAGGTGGCGGTAAAGACTCATTTGGACCTTTCCCGTTCTCTACAACAAAGGCCATCTTCAACCCCCAAGTAGTGTGCACTTCCAAATGACAATGTAAAAACCAAACGCCTATAGCCCAGGAAAAAATAATGATAAATACATCAGTGAAAATCTTATTATAATATATCGAAAATATATAATACAATAAAATAAGAAGTTACCTGGATTATCAGCTCGAAATCGGATAGCGACCCATCCTCCTGCAGGAACACCAATGGTGTTCCTCTCAATCGGATCAACAAGATTAAACTTCTTTGGAGATGTTTTTGGATTATAATTCCCTAAACCACGCCCAACAGCAAAGAAGTTAAATCCATGCAAATGGATTGGGTGTGTTTCTGGTGCGATGATGCCGGTGTCTTGCAATACAACTTGCACAGTTGAGTTATAAGCAAGCGGATACAACTTAGTCCCAGTCATGGTCTGCAAGTTTGCTGGACCACTGCCTGTGTAATTGAAGGCTATGGGAGGGTTTCCGGGGAAATCTTTTGTGAACACTCCACTAATGTTGAAATAATGTGCTTGTAGGAGTGCAGTGGTTGGCATCACAAAGCTTATATTGTTGATGGCTGCCACAACCCGACTTCCATTGTTTGCTATGCAAGTTGGGCATGGGTTGATGCCTAGACCAGCAGTGAATAAAAGGGAATGGTCTATCTTCAGTGGCACTTTAGCTGGATATATTTTGGAGTTTAGGCTACGGAGTGAGTCAATGAAGTTGGATGCCACAGGGGTTGCATTCTGCGGGGGAGGATTGGTGGTTGTGATGGCACTCGTGGAGACTGTATTGGTGTAATGCACGGTGGCCGTGGCGGTCTTGTTATCCACCGCAATAGGAGCATCCATGTACGGGGAGGCAGTCACAAGGTATCGCCCTGCACCTTGATCAGCAGTCAACAGGACATTTGTGGTTTGGCCTGGTGCTATCAGTATCGTATCAATCTTAAACGGCTTAGTGTACACAGCATCCACTTCCACAACTGTCAGTTGATGACCGGCCACCTTGAAAAATAGCTCCTCATTGAGCGCAGCATTGATGATCCTAAGCATGTAAGTTTTCCCACTATCAACCTTTAGTTTGAAGCCATCTGTCACGGTCCAACAAATTTCCGTTTTTTTATTAAAAAAAAATCAAAGTTAGTAGGCTAATTAAACAGCATGAAAATCATTATTACTGATGGCTACCAAAGCTTCAATATATAATACGTACCTTGAGAAGAGGCGCAAGTTGACATAGGCCCTGGATGACCATTGATAGTGTGCGCATCGGAAACATTTGGAGCTATACCAGATTTCATTGCCTCATTGATTACATTTTCTATATCAGACTTCCACCATTCTCCTTTTTTGTTGAATGAGGCATGTGATCAAAACACACATTAATCGAGTCAACTTGTGGATTAGAATATGCCAAATCTTTAGTAGATTAATAAGATGACAGAGCTGCTGGTTTGTATGATACCTAAGACGACAACCACCTCTTTGTAAGGAGCGGGGAATGGGTAAGGCACATGAAGCTTGGGCAAGATGACAATGCCTCCGTGCAGAGTAGCCCTGAGCCATAAGATGTGGGCGTGCCACAGAAGAGTGCCCCTTTGCCCGGTTATTGTGAAATTGTAGACATAGCTTTGTTTTGGTTGGATTGGGCACTGTGTGATATAAGCCGGCCCATCAGCCCATCCAGTCCTAATTTGTTTAATTCCGTGCCTAATCAAAATGGAGATTGATCATTCACATGGAAGAAATAATTTGAAATTGAACGGAACTGGGGCTTGCTTTTGTCAATGAATTGCTTCCTCACCAGTGAATGGTTACATTATATTTGACGTGGTTGGTAACTTTGACAAGCACATTGTCGCCTTCTCTTGCATACAAGGTTGGTCCTGGGAACTTACCATTCACCGTCACGATGGGTTTGCTAGAACATAACCTCATCGTGTTCTTCATCACCACCTGAACCAACCAACCAAAACTCATTTCTTATTTTTAAGGCCGGCAAAACCCCACCTGCTACCTAGCTCCATGCTACAATGTGCGCATGTACTATATGTGTGAATGAATGAACTCCCTACAGTTTTGCTTGATTACTTACATTGAACTTGTAATGCCTAACCATGCCATCTACGAGCAATGGCCATAGGCAGAGCACGAGCAGAAGGGATCTAGGCCATGACTCCATGATCTCTTTCTCTTGCCTCCTCTCTATTATTTGTGTGGAAATGAATGTGCTTGCATGGAATGACAGGCCAACCCAAGCTTATGTAGGGTAATTTTTATGAGGATGGGAAGTCGTTTTTGATATTAGGTGAAGGAGCCTTGATAAACAAGGTGTTTGCAAACTAACCATAGCCTTTCTTGTTGCCTGCCCTCACATTACTTAAGTCCTACATAAAGTATATAGACTTTGGTAAACATATCTCCCATCACATTATAACCAAAATAATTCCTCAACCTACTCCTTCTGTGCTTCCAAGCCTTTATCCATGATTAGTTGGTTTATGTCTAAAAGAACACATCATTAATCGTAGCTGCTTGATCGGTTCCCGTTCGTTAATGTGTATCACTAATATCATGTGCCTCAAGCCTAGATTTTCTCCTTAAATGTGCTAGAGTTGACTATTACTATTGCTGAAATCTACCCTTTTACTGTTTGCCAGCCAAATGGAATGCCATCACAGTAACACAACCTCGCTACGTTCTTAATGACAAGGAAATATTGTGGAGCCAGCGGCGAGAGATCCAACCTTTCCGGTTAAACTACCAAGAAATGAAAGAAGACAATTTTATTAATAGCGCGTGCAGTTGGAAAGAGTTGGAAAGAGTTGAAAGACAACCAGCTTATGAGATGCAAGTGGCGGGGATGACTATTTTTTTTTTTGTGTGTCAAGAAGAATGAAACCCCTAATGGGCCCGCTAAACTAAGACAGGGGCGTGCGCATGCCTCGACTGAGGCCTCTGGGGCCGCGCACACATGGGCGCTGGTACCACCCACAGTTCGTGCTCACAATTCTCAGACATGCACTCTCACCCCGAGGATTCGAACTCTCGCCACTTGCGAAACGTCCTCACGGGGGACCCAAATACCAATTGACCCAAAGGCCGTTGACGGCGGGGATGACTATTTGGTGGTGGTGAAATTTCTTGTTTGTGATGTTCAGAATGATGTACGCCCTTCATTGACTAGTTCAATTGCTTGGAATATTATCCATCTGATCCATCTGTTTAGCCATCCGGATCAAAAAAAAAAAGCAAAGAGAGTGGCCTATTCATTATATCAATGCTTGTAGTGGACAGCTTAGCTTAGTGCGGGCATTAGAATTGGCTCATGGTAGGAGTCGTCAACAAAGAAACCATTAAATATGGGTGGGGAGTACCTGTCCAAATGAGTGCGATTTAGGTATAATGTGCTTGTTTCTGACCAAAGATAAAAAGATGCCAAGGCTGGCTGCAGCTAGTGCTAACTAGTAACTAGTCATTTTTCCCTCCCTAATTAACCCACTATTTCTTAACCAAAAAAAAATTAACCCACTATTTTGCATTTTAGGGTGACAATTCCGTGAATAACTCATTGTTCCGCTGCCAAGATTATTTATTACATGATCAAGTAAACATGGCGTAATTACTTGTAGTAAGTGAATGTGAATGGTTATGGGTATTGATAATACAAATTTCTTGATAGATCAAACGGCTATTTTTTTCAGATTTTCATGAACATAAAAGCCCTCACTTATGATGTTTCACTTCAGCGATCATCAGACTTGTGCAATGCCTGACAATATTCAAGGCGTATTGGTCTGCAGTTGTAGTTGTTTCCTCCTAAATTATTGAGTTATATGCATCGAATCTAATCTACAACAGTGACGTTCTCTTCGATGTAGTAACAGCTTCCTTTGTCCAAAAAAAAAAAAGAAATGTAGTAAGAGCTTCCCGCTCCTAAAAAACATGAAATTTTTTTATCATATATATTTATAGAATGACTTGTTTAATAGGTGAGGGATGAAGACTTGTTGGCATTTCAAAATCAATCCGAATCCCGTAGCTTTCTCGGTGGTGCTCATCTGCACTGATTAGGCCAAAGTTCTTTCTCGGTAGTGCTCATCTTCACTGATTAGGCCAAATAACCATCTAAACAGCTCGATCCAGACAATATTGTCAGCAGTCAAAACGTGCCAAAGAAAACTGCTACATTCGGAGCCATGCCAGAAATTCAAAGAGAAAGCTGAGACATACGAGTGAACTAACCCACCCTTCCTCAACAGCGTCATGTTCACAATGTCATCATTAATTGATAAGTGACACAAAGAATGGAAAAAGGGTTTCGAGCTTCGTCCGGACTCCAGAAAGCATGTGAGGGCCCAGCGTGCGTTTAGTCTATGATGACTAAGGATGAATGGACCAGCCCATCCAAAGGCCCATAGAAATCACAAATGTGAATGTAGCGCCACTCATATGCTTGCTGAGTCAGCAGTCAGCACGGCTGGGGAGCGTGCCGTGCGGGAGTTGCTATCTTATTCATTTATTTTCTCCCAGTAGCTGTATGGCGAAGTTCTGTTTCCTGATGTCTGTTTTGTTTCTAGCCTTACAACATTACCGGCAGCGATCGTTGCTGGTTTTATTAAATGTTTTCTATTAAAAATCAATAAATTATTATTACCTTGAAATGAATGATTAAAAAAAACTAAACATAAACTAATACAATAAGTTTAAAAATACAAGGGTATGCCGTACATCACACGATCCAACTGGAAAAAGAAGTTGATGAGGGGGAAATTTAATATATACACACACACATATTAGTGATATTTTAGAGACAATTAGGAAAAATAAATATTCATCAATAATATCATTGGGTTTAGGGGACTCCGTGATGGAACCCCTCGCTCCACTTCTCTTTGGTATCTAATTAGTCCCGGCCCTAAGCATAGGCGACCAAGGCCTATGCCTAGGGCCCCATATTTTTATTTTTTAAAAATATATATTTAAAATTATTTATTATTATTATTTTATCTAATGAAATTTTAACTGGGATTTCAATCTAACGTTATCATCTAAGTTAATAGATGAACTTGAATCTAATAAATATTATCATTGTATTAAAAAGAACTACAATGTCTCCAGTTTCTTCCAAGTTAATATTTTATTTATTGTTATTATGCAAAATCATATTTTTTATTTTTATTATGCAATTTATTATTTAATAAAAATAATTAATTTTTTTTATGATTTTGCCTAGGGTTCTATTTTAGCTAAAACCGGCCCTGTATCTAATGTACTAAGTCTGACATTCAATCATGCCTTGAACTCATGAGTATTGTTTGGTGTATTACTTGAGAACTTAAGGAGAACGTGCAATTCACAATAAGTAGAAGATTTACTACTCATCAATATATGTGGTATTGAGGACATCAGAATCATCAAACTCATCTTGTACATGTTTAAAGGAATGTCAGACCTGGGCATTAATCATTGTAAGACTAGTATCCCCGGGCATCAATCAGAAGACTAGTATCTGATTGACAACTAATGGGAAATTGTTATAAGACTAGTATCTTATTAATAACTAATGGGAAATTATTATAAGACTAGTATCTTATTGACAGCTAAGGGGCAATTGCCAAACGCTAAACTGTCAAAAAGAGCTACTCTTGATTAATCATCTAGGGGTGTCTCTCTTAGGTTGAAGCTCCAAACGACAGAATTGGGAAGAACTAATAGCCAAAATAAGGTCCTATCTATGTGGAAGTTAAGGTATTTATCAGTGGCAAAAACTTGGTCTTGTTGTCAATCCCTTCGTACTAGATGTCTATTTTCAAACTCCTTAGTTAGGTAGTGAAAGCCATAAACCACATCTATAGAGCACTAGCATCTCTACGTAGTGAATTGGAAACATCTATATCACCCTCGGGATTAGAGAGGTTGGGGGTCTTAAACTTGGAAGATTCAACTCTGCTCTGCTATGAAAGTGGTAGTGGAAAATTGCATATGGACCCCTTGATATGGAGTAAGAGTGATTAGATCCAACTATTATAAAATTGCTCCAACTTGGAATCTTTTCTTCCGTTCGCCTCAATGAAAATCTTTGTTTTGAAACAGTCTGTTAGTTTTAGTTCTATTAGAATAACTTCGTAATGATATTAATCCAATCTGAATTCAAACTAACATTAAATGATCCCTGACTTAATCGTAAGAATCATAAGTTAATCCTAATTTGGCAATTTGGATAATGATCTACTTAGTGTTTTAAATTAAGTTAATCCTTTGATGGTAAGGGTTATATAGGACAGCACCAGGGGTCCCCAATCTTTCATTCTTGAAAGTACCCAGCTCCATCGACGAAGAGAACGGGATATATTGGAAGAGCCCTTGGTTTCTTCAAGTATAGCTTTGGTTTTCTCAGGTGAAGCCTATGGAGAAGTTATGATCTCGGTCTCTTCAACTCCTATCTAATCTGCTATGGCTGGAGGTAAGTGATTCTGCTTATGCTATAATCAATTATATAAGTAATACAACATATTAAATGTTGTACTCTGGTTTTCGTATATGACATATTTTGATACTTAGATGTCGTGTGTCGTACTCTGAACTTTAGGTTTCGAACACAGTCTTCTCCATTGTTTGCCTGCTTTTGGTGCTTGCATCACCCCGTCTATCAAGGATGGAGTCACCACTTTATTCTGGTACAATAAATGGATTGACAACTGCTAGCCAAAGGACTTGTGGCCCGAGCACTTCAATTTAACCACTTATTGCTTGGGCACTTTAAGGGAGCTGCATCATTTGATGAGCTCAAACTAGATTACAAGTGACCAAAGTTAAACATGCAAGTAGATCATTATCGGGTGCTTTTTTAGTCCCTCTATTTCAATTTTGCAGTTGGAAGTACCTCTAATTAGGCTCGGGTGCCCCTTTGGTCTCTCTTACGGATGACGTTAGCTTTTTCCGTTAAGTGGAGGTCCACGTGACATATTTTATTAGGTTAAATATCTTAACCCAAAAAATTAGAAGTTAACAACGATTTAGGGATGATTTGGTTTTCGGGTCCGGGTTGTTAACAGATGCGAATCCGTTAACTTAATGCTACTCTTCCCCTTCTCCTTCACCCGTCTTCCCACCGTTCCCATCCACTGCCACGGCTTGCCCTTCACCTCGACCAGGGGATTCCGTGCTAACGGTAGTGGGACGTCCGATGTCATCTACAAGAGCAGAGATCATCCTCACTTCTTTCTGTGACGTGGCCAGGTGAGTTCTTTCTATGTTATGATTAGCCGTAGGTTTTCTAATTACACTGTTTATACTCAAAAACCCTTTGTTAAATTGCATGCTTGTTATAGTGTGGAGATATTGTGAAGCAGGGAAAACCTCTTTGAAGCCTCCTTTATCCTCAATTGGCCTTTCCACAACCCTAATTAGGCCTATTCAGTCCCTCACGTTGATCTTCAAAACTTATTTGAGAAGTGGGGAGTGCATTTGGTTGATTGATGTTATTGAAGTTTTTCTTCTTTTTGTGGTTATGGTATATTTAGATGCACATTTGCAATAGTTTGTTTTCTTGTTTAAATTTCTGAACATGTTTGTCTAATGGGATATATTCAGGGTAAAACAAATAAGACAAATAAAATAAAATTTTGAGATTGCTTATTATGTATTGCAGCCTTTGCTACAAAAATATTATTTTTGTAAACTGTATTCAATCAATGAAAAAGAAGTTCCACTTCTACTCAAGTTTAGTGTGCATAATATACATCAGGACTGCAATTAACTTGTTTAATTTTTATATTTGTTTGGTATTGGTTAGTTTGTTTAACAGGAATCCTGCATAGAATATAAGTTGTACTTCTACTCATGTTGCGTGGTTTTGGGATTTAGATGGGCAAAGGCGAGTAGGCAACTGACGGCCAAGGAGATGTTCGCGGTGGCAGAAGCAAGGAGATGATGGAGTGGAACCAACGGTGAGGTGGAGAAGAAGGAGAAGAAGGAGAAGAAGGTGTTGAGGTGGAGAAGAAGGGTGTAAGGTTATCGGATCCATTAAAAAACCCGGATCCGATAACCAAATGGTTGTTAGCTTCTGTTTTTTTGGTTAAGATATTTAACCCAATAAAATATGTGGACCTCAATTTAACAGAAAAAGCTAACACCATTTATGGGAGACTAAGATATCCTAATCTCAAAAATAGAGATTCTCCCAATAGCAAAATTGAAATAGAGGGACTAAAAGGCATCGAGCCTATCTAGAGGGACGAGACATTAATTAAACCTATGTTTTTCTACCAAAAAAATTTAAGATTCGTCTGAATGGATGATGGTTCACGGCACTTGAAAAAACAAATGATGATTAACGGTTCCGGATTCCACGAATCCCCTTAACGGGCCCATGGGGGAGAAAATATTTTCTCCGGAATCTCAGCGCCCCACGCTGCCCAAAGGTTTTTATTTTGTTTATATTTTTCGTTTTTAAGGAGGAGGATCTGATAGTGGCTACAGCTGTCAGTAATTGATTTATTTCTATCTATATCAGAATTCCTCTTTTTTCTTTTTGTTCGACGGTGATATCAGAGAAGCGGTACTCCTTGCTCTGACTATATATCCATGTTTTATGTACACATATTATTTCAGCAGGCCAGTGCATAGGAGCTTCGTTTGGTCGCTCGAGGGAAGGCCACGCAAGATAAATTAGAAAGAGAGGTAAGCAAAGTCAGTTTCCGGCACCTTCCCTCCCCCTTTCTCTTTCTGTGATTCTAATTTTCCTTTTCTTCTTCCCCTTCCTGTTGGTTTGGATTCATTGTGTGGATTTTTCTTCTCTAACAAGATCATTATAATTATTTTTAATTGAATCTATTTCGGGGCCCTAATCTGATTAATTGTCTTTGCATCCAACTATCTAATCCTTGTTATGCCGTAATTGGGGAATGATTAGATGCCCTAACATCATATACTGCTCCTCCCCATGCGTCCCTAACCAACTATATTGATGATGCTTCGATTGCCTTTCTTTTTCTTTCACCTTTCCTGCGATCTGTTATTGTTTGCTCCTCCCAAGTTTTGTTGATTTTTTTTTTTTTATTAATATACAAAGAATCAATTCCAAACATATAGCTGTACACGTTAAGCTTTTTTTTTAATTAAAAAAATTAAATACATACGCATTGTCTGGCCTTCGATTATTCTCCAACCAAAAAAAATGCTGCCGGAATTGGAAGCATTCCCACACCTCCTCATCTTCTAGATCTGGTTCTAGTTTCACATTTCGAACCCTTCCCTGGTCGTGCAGCCTTTGTTGGGCTGGGCCAAGCCCATGATCACTCTCCGTGTCTGGGCAGAGCTTACCTCTTTCTCGGGTTTTTTTATGAGAAGGCTTGCCGATTAGTTTGACTTTGAATTTGATTTTATGTTTGTTTATCTGCGTCTGTTTTTATTGCGGAAAAGTGGAACGTCTTTTCTAATACCCGGAATCTGCTAGCGAATCAAATCCGAAAACGGTTTTATAAGATCCCGACTGAAGGGTGCCATTTTTTTATTATGTTATCTGTTTGTTTGTCTGTGCATTTTTGTAATTCTTAATTTTTTTTAATGACTCCTCATGATTCATTGTGTATATATATAATCTTCTTTTCTTATCCGAAATGTATCTCCACCATTCCATGTAGTCCTTAGCATGAGCCTCCGTCACTTTGGGGAATAGTTAAATATTATTATTTCTTTACAAAGATGATTTTTTAATCAAGGGGCAAACCGGTAATTAAATAATTTGTAAATAATTTGTAAATAATTTGAATATTGAATGTTTTCTTCAAGCATAAATTTTAAAATACCGATTCAAAAAATTGAAGTATACAAGTAGGTATAGTAATCTCTATCAATTAAAATTAATTTATCTAAATTAATCTATGTTTATTAGACATGTATCTATTTCATATTGCAAATCAAATGAAAGTTATCTTTGAAATAGTTAAAGGATAGAACAAATTTAAATAAGTTCATCCATTGATTCCACGAGCATATGATGTGTTGAATTTTGTTCTCTCCTTTGCGGTTGGCTGCATCTCTCTTTCTGTAGATCAAGCGTTAAAATTCTGGTCACAATTCACCCAGCATGTGAGACCTTGAGACATTCTGCAACTCTTCCTTGCAATTTATTATATTATATTATATTATATTATATTTTATTTTATTTTATTTTGGATAAAAGAGCTGCAAGCTAGCCTTATGGAAGACAAATAGAACAAAGTTTAAGCCGAAACCAACTGGAGCTTATATATACACCATGCAACTATCAAATTAAGAATATGCCTATTGTCTTTGTTACATCTCAATCTTTGTGAAATAAGGAGATATTACATGATCTCATGCCATGTGCAGCAACCCCATCAGCTACCACTTCCCAGGCTCTTGGGATGGCATCATTGTTTACACGACCCATCTTCCTTGCTATTTATGCTATATTTCCTTGTTCCGGTTCTGTATGTTTCATCTTCTTTGTGTTTATTTCTCCCTAATCTCTCTGGATTCCTTCTGGTCAGTAGTTCCCGTGTTTCTCCTTTTATTCTTTTAATTACTGTACGCATTTTTAAAATAGCGTTGTTCTAAGTTGAGAAGCAACGAAGTACATTCTTTCTTCAATATCTTATTTCATAATTGGCATGCCAAGGATATTGTGGTATTCTTTCTCTATTAACTTCTTTGTAGTTGATCATGGGTTAAGATAACTTTCTAATTATGATATTATGCTCTGCAACATTCACATCACATCTAAATTAATTTGTATGGTTCATCTGATGATATGATTATGTTGATTCCCTGACCTTTGGATTTTCATTTGTGAGAAGTATTTCATATTGCATTATGGTTTGTTAGTAATGAGTGATTGCAAGATTCTCTTATCACCATGCATTTTTAATATGGAGAAGGTATAAGAGTTACTTGCCCATCTTAATCTTGAGCAATATCATGTGCTTTGTTCATTCTAATTTATCGGTCTATCTACGTGCATCACAGTATACACTTGTATGAGAGACTCAACACTCTATTACCATATTTTATATATTTTATAATTTTACCGTAAAAAATATTAGTTCTCCAATTCTTTGTTGTTTGCAACTAGTGTAATGGATTTGTCAACGGCCTTTGTGTCAATTGGCACTTGGGTCCTCCGTGAGGACGTCTCGCAAGTGGCGAGCACGTCTGAGAACTGTGAGCACGAACTGTGGGTGGTCCCAGCGCTCACGTGTGCATGGGCTTCACAGGCCGCAATCGAGGTGTCTGCACGCCCCTATATTAGTTTAGCGGGTCCATTAGGGGTTTCACTACTCTTGACAAAAACACTAGTATAATGGATTTCTTTCTTATCTTGACTTTAATAAGAACATTGTTTATTTGAAACTGCAGCAATTTGCTTGACTAGTAGTTCAACTCCATGGAAGGAATTGAGGATAAGTACACAAATGATGGGACAACAGATATCCGGGGGAATCCTGCACTCAAGAAAAATACTGGAAGATGGAGGGCTTGCCCCTACATTCTTGGTGAAGTTTCCTTACTCTTTCGTACTTGAGTTTTTAGGAAGTATTCTTGTTTTCAATCAAATCCCTGGAATTACGATGCAGCAAATGAGTGTAGTGAAAGATTGGCATACTATGGAATGAGCACCAACCTGGTGAACTACATGAAGATCCGCCTTAATCAAGGGAATGCAACAGCAGCAAACAATGTTACGAACTGGGCGGGGACGTGCTATATAATGCCACTCCTGGGTGCTTTTATTGCTGATGCCTACTGGGGAAGATATTGGACAATTGCTAGTTTCATGATTGTCTATATATTTGTAGGGATTGCCAAACTTATAGTGCCACTATTTACTTGTGTCTTTCTCTTCACTTCATAAACTGAAATGAACTCTGCATGTATGTAGGGTCTGACCCTGTTAACAATGACAGCGTCAGTCAAGGGTCTAAGGGCTTCCTGCCATGGTGGTGTTTGTGACCCAACTAATGCACAGACTGCGGTTGTTTTTGTGGCACTCTACCTCATTGCACTAGGGACTGGAGGCATTAAACCTTGTGTCTCATCATTTGGTGCAGACCAGTTTGATGATTCAGATGAATCTGAGAAGAGAAGCAAGAGCTCCTTCTTCAATTGGTTTTATTTTTCAATCAATATCGGCGCCCTTATTGCAGCTTCAGTACTTGTTTGGATACAGATGAATGTGGGATGGGGATGGGGGTTTGGGATCCCAGCAGTGGCAATGGCTATTGCAGTTGTTAGCTTCTTCTTGGGCACTAGGTTGTATAGGCACCAGAAACCAGGAGGAAGCCCCCTTACTCGTATCGCTCAGGTTATCGTAGCATCAATTAGGAAATGCAGGGTGGACATGCCTGCCGATAAATCTCTTCTTTATGAAATTACAGATAAGGAATCTGCTATTGAAGGGAGTCGTAAGCTTGACCACACAGAAGAGTTTAGGTGAGTAGTATGATGAATTTTTTTATTTCTATCATGGACTTCGTATGATCTATCTTGATTATGAAAATTTACGTACAATAAAAAATTGAGTATGATATCTTTTTCAATGTAATTTATGGTAAGCTTTCATACAGATGAAAGCATCAGAGTATATTTTTAGCAATCCATTTCAATCCTGTTCACAATTTTGCTTTTGGTTTGTGTGGTTGTATTACTTGCTTGCTCATTCAACTGTCTTATGATGGTCATGTTCTTTGCTGTAACACACTCCTGTTTGCTGAACTTGTGTATTTTTCATCAGATGCCTTGACAAGGCAGCTGTGGTGGTGCAAGAGGACCAGACCAAGGCTGTGAACCCATGGAGGTTGTGTACTGTTACTCAAGTGGAGGAACTCAAGAGCATTGTGCGTCTCCTTCCGATATGGGCCAGCGGCATCATCTTCTCAACAGTATATAGCCAGATGACCACCATGTTTGTACTCCAAGGCAACACACTTGATCCTCACATGGGTCCTCACTTTGAGATCCCATCAGCCTCTCTCTCAATCTTCGATACCATCAGCGTCCTTGTTTGGGTTCCAATCTATGACAAGTTTATAGTACCAGCAGCACGCCGAATCACGGGTGATGATCGGGGCTTCACGCAGTTGACAAGGATGGGCATTGGTCTGGTGATCTCCATTTTCTCCATGATTGCAGCCGGGATTCTAGAGGTTGTAAGGTTGAGGCTAGTGGCAAGGGACAACCTTTATGACTCAAAGGACTTCATACCTATTTCTATATTCTGGCAAATACCTCAGTATTTCATCATTGGCGCTGCGGAGGTTTTTACTTTTATCGGACAGCTGGAGTTCTTCTACGACCAGGCACCAGATGCCATGAGAAGCTTGTGCTCTGCTCTGTCCCTCACCACTGTTGCGCTGGGTAATTACTTGAGCACGCTTCTTGTTACTATTGTCACCCATATTACTACAACAAACGGGAGGCTTGGATGGATCCCGGACAATCTTAACCGTGGCCATCTGGACAACTTCTATTGGCTCCTGGCGATCCTCAGCCTGCTTAACTTCCTGGTCTATCTTATCATAGCCAAATGGTACACTTATAAAAAAACTGTTTAGACTGTACCAGGTGACGCCGTTGTGTCTAGGCTGGATGGACAGCAAGCTTGCTGGATCAGCTGCAGAAGATTGTGCAACTGTGTGATGGGATGAATTGCCAATCAATTTGCTCAGTTATTTATAGATTCTCGGATTCTTAATTTTGTGTTGTAAATATTTTAGAAACATCAACTGGTTTCGGTCTTACAAGTTTCATTTATGGTCAAAACTATTTTTTTGTGGATGTTGTCTCTAGTCAGGGTATTTATTTGTTATTAATTGTAGTTTTTTTTTATATTCAATGTTGTAATTTATTTTTGTTCTTTTGTTCTCTTATTCTTTTAATCTACTTTTTGTAGTTTATCAATTTCAAAAAAAAAATTATGGTCAAAACAGCCCCAGTAATGTATTCTCTCTTATGAAAGTTGGGGGTTAAGCACCATTTTGATATAATTGAGAATAAACACAAGAAAGATGCAAAGGTTGCTGGTGGATACACAGCAGTGATGAACTATATGGAGGGAGAAAAACAAAACCCATACAAAAAAAAATAAAAATAAAATAAAATAGAAATGCAATGGGGATAAGGTGGCAGGAGGACAGCAGCATCGCGCAAGGTGGGAAAAAAACTCTATAACGGAATTAGTCTAATCCCATATTGGTCAGCTGCTCTATATGATGTTTTTATCTTCTTACATCAATAATTACATTCATTTAAAAGAAATTATATGACTAATTTTAATTATAATCAACCTTTTTGTTTACTATTTACTAATATTATGATTTTTTTATTTACATTTAAATTATAATCCAGATTAGTGAAAACATTTTTAAGTTAAAAACATAGGTATTTCGCTCTGACCAAATGTATTGTATAATTGTTTTAAAAATTGACAATCTAATCTACTTGTGTGATTTATCCATTTTATCCTTAAAAAAAAAATTTGGCAGTCTTTTGGTTAAAAGTGAGTTATTTACTTTAAGAATACAGTAGAAAGAGGTATTAAAGTTACCTGAAATTAATTATAAATAAATAATGTAAAAATCCTAAGCAAACCGCGATGCCTAACATATTGACATGAGATGATAAAGGGGCTGGGCCATTTAGTCATCTTGTTGATCCCAGATGGAGAGGGCGAGGGAATTCCTGGTTCGTGGAGGCAGCGAATCAAAGAGCGTATCGGCGCTGGAGGTCCGGCCACACCGGACCGGGCAAGCCGCTAGTTTCTACGAAGCCTTGGCTCTTCGAGGCATCCGAGTGGACACCATCAAGCTTGGATCTCTCACCTGCACCTTCACGGTCCCTCCCAGACTTACCGTCAGTTCCTGATTGCCTTATAATGTCTTGTGAGATGAAAGGATGGAAACTTTCTTTGATCCATCTGTATGAATAGCATTTGGGATGTTTTTTTTAATTTTCCATTTTGCAGGGTGTTGACGGGAATTTGTCTGCTGGTGCGATAGCTAACCTAGTGGATGAGATTGGAGGGGCCGTCATGCTTGCCGATGGTCAGCACGCCAAGGTCTCCGTCGACATGTCCATCTCCTACATGTCTGCGGCCCGGATTCATGTAACTTATTAACTTCTCCTTTGTTGACTTAATTTTGCTTTAAATTTATTTTGATATTCACCTCTTGATTTTAATCAGCATGTATGTTGTATCTATTAGAAATCTCCATAAACTAGATTATATCTAGAACAGCAAGAAAAAAGATCGTTTGCATGCCTTACCCACTTCCTTATACCGATTTCAAGTTTCGCTTCACAAATGCAAGGGGCAAGTATTGTTCTTTCTGACTGCTGGTCATCAACTTGCCAAGCTTAAAGGAAAAACTAGTTTTTGGAGGATAAGGAGAGAATGAAATTATTGCATAGTTAGTGGGCAATATATTAGTTCACAAGTGGCCCAGAATATACATATCATATCAGCAGAAAGGCCGGTTTTTTTTTTTCAAGAGAGAGACAAATATATATATTTTTTTTTGTCAAGAAGAACGAAGCTCCTAATGAGCCCGTTAAACTAAGACAGGGGCGTGCGCATGCCCCACAGTTCGTGCTCACAATTCTCAGACATGCACCCTCACCCCGAGGATTCGAACTCTCGCCACTTGCGAAGCGTCCTCACGGGGGGACGCAAATGCCAATTGACCCAAAGGCCGTTGACGAGACAAATATATATTTTGTTCAGATATATTTTGCAATGGAATGGTACTGATATTTGCTCATCTACATCCGTGAAATATATTATTCAGCCTTTCATCTCTTGCACAAGCTGTTTAAATCCTCTGTCTCTGTCTCTCTCTCTCTCTCTCTCTCTCTCTCATTTTTTATGGTTGGTGAACAGGATGAGTTGGAGATCACGGCCAAGGCTCTGGGCCACAAAGGAGGCTACTCTGGAACTTCTGTGTTAATAAAAAAAAAAGCAACAGGAGATGTTGTGGCTGAGGGCCGGCATTCTCTGTTTGGTAATCTTCTAAGCAAGATTTGATTGTTCATTCCTGAAATCGATTTATTAAATATTTTGTACACTCCTTTATAATTAAGATGATAAGGGGATTAGGTTGGTTATTATTACGGAAGTAACACTTTCAAAAATCCAGCTCCATGGATGTCCTTCTCCTTCATAATTAATTTATGAACAAATCTTAGTCTTTGATGAGTCCCGGCCCCGGAAACTTATTTACTGGCTCCCAGTCTCTCTCTTCCGGAAATCCAGCTCCATGGTGTCTTTCTTTCATCAAGAAGTAGGCCATGGTGTCCTCCACACCACCACTTCACCATCCTTTCATTAGTTGCCGAAAAGATCGACTCCATGGAAGTCGCTGCCAGCACTGTGCTCCATTTCCAGTTAGGGTTCTTCCAACCGATGCTTCCCAATCTCTCTTTCCCTGGGGTTAATTGCAGAGACCGAGCTTCTTGCAGTTCGTCACGTCAGAGTGAGTGAAGGTGGCCTGTCTCTCGTCCTTTGCAATGTCGATCGAGTCGTGTCTGTGGCCGTTGTTTCCCTTTCACTGGCTCATTCCTGTACTCCGTCTTTCTCGGGAATTGCTCAGGTAGTTACTTCTTTCCATTGTTTTTTGGAATACTTCCGGATTTTTCTTGGGGTTTGTGAAACTCTGATAACCAATGAGCAATGCAAAAATGTTATGGGGCTATTACATCAGAACTCAGATTGGACTAACCAGATTATCAGGAGCCTCCTTTTTATTGACTTCATACAGTTTTTAGCCTTATGCAAATTATCATTTTTCTTCCTAAATGGAGTTGACTTCATAGTGTTACCTTTAGTTGACTTCATACAGTTTTTAGCCTTATACAAATTATCATTTCTCCTCCTAAATGGAGTTGACTTCGTGTTACCTTTAGTTTGAGGAAGGGTTCAATTGTCTTCTTTTTGGGACAAATCTTTAAACACAGTCATCCTTTTTATGGGGGTAGGTATTTGATGTGCCATGCATAGTTGGAGGGGCTTTGGTTGATTACTATGGTGGTAAGTTGGTGATGTGGCATGGCTGTGTGACCCTGTGGTGGATGACCACTTTCCTCACTCCTTGGGCTGCCGAGGCTTCTTTATGATGTCTACTTGCTATGAGAATCCTTCTTGGAGCTGCCGGAGTGGTGCTCCCTAGCATGAGCAGCATAAATTCAAGGTGTTACTTTTGAATCATCTTGTTTTGAAAATGCTTTTTGTTTCTAAATCGTGATTCTGTCTGCAGCAAGTGTGACTAGTTGTCTAAAGAAGAATTTTTTTTTTGTAGAGGGTTCCCTAAAACAGAATGATCTAGGTCTATTGGAATTGGTATGGCTGGATTTCACCATAGCAGTGCAATTGAACTTTTTGTATAAAAAAAAATACTCTAAACATGCATATGCACAATAATTTCATATCATGCAAAGAAACTAGAGAAAGGAATGGCTGGCTTGGGATTAAGCACGTGTATGTGCTGCCTTAACATTGAAATAGCCTCCCCTCCGTGCAGGTATTGAAAAATTATCCGTGGTGCGCACTCGTGTGTGATAGTAGGAATGGTACACTGGTGTGTATACTCTAAATCAATGTAACAAGATACAAAAAATATATAAGGGCATGAAACCTTCACTCCATTTCCGATGTGGGACTAAAACTTATATATACACTAGCTATACACAGGTTTGGGTGTTTACTGGGTTGGGCTTGGGCCTTAAGTCCAGCCATATCCAACACTTTTGATGTCACCAATCATCATGGCAAGGTCTAGATTATGGAATCTTTCGGCCTTTGATGATATTAGGGTTATTTGTGTTTCCCTGAGTATTGGTATTAGCTCTCTGCAGCAGGAAGAAGTCCAAAGTGACGTTCCCAAATATCCAAGTGTGAGCTACAATATGTCATCAACAATCAAAAGTCGCCATTACCTCATAACAAGGAATTTGGAAAACCCAGAGCACTCCCTCCGTTTGAGGAAATTACTCTCCAAGATTCCAACATGGGCTTTGGTTTCCGCAAACGGTATGCACAGCTGGGTAATTTCTCAACATGCTTCTGTTATTTTGTCAAGAAACACAAATCATTGATCTGTTTTATGTTGTAAGCTCACTATGGAAACTTTGAAGAGAATGGAGGAATAAGATCGAATAAGAGAGAGGAGAGAGGAGAGAGGAGAGAGGAGAAGAAGAAGAACAGAGAGAGAAGAGTGAATTGAGATAACAATGAAAACATTCTCTGTCCCGGTTCCCATTACATTATCCATTATATACAGGGGCAGATGTACAGTGGTTTCAGAAAATTTTGGGATAATTATGTAATGTTTTCTTATTTTTGTAATTTGCCCCTCTAAAACCCAGAAATAAAACATATATAAAATAATTATAAATTTTATGAATCCTTATGTGATTTTTCTTATATTTAGTATTAGTTTGCCCCAACTGAATGAAAATTCTAGATCCACCCTTGGTTATATAGTTGCTTTTGTATACATGGAACAAGCGCATCATGCTCAGTGATAACAACCCATTTACAATGACCTCTACTAAGATTTTGCTTGGATGGAGGTATAAGAAGCTTTTATAAAGTAAAATAAAGTATAATAGTGGGAGATAAGAGGAAGTTTTAAACTTTTCATTGTTTGGGGCAAGATAAGGTAAATGGAGATTTTGAAACCTTATTGCGTTTGGTTTGAAGATAATTGGAGGTAAGGTTATATAGTAATATTAAATTACCCTTAGGATAAAAGACAAAGTTATACTTCGTTTACTAAATTACATGAAACTTACATAACTCTTTCTATTGTTTACATAAATCTCTCCCTTGATTATTATAAGATTTCATTTTGTAGAATGAAATTAATTACTTAATATTATTACTAGATTAATTAATATTACTATATAGTTTGACAATATTAACTACCAACTAATAAATGCTTGATATTTTTTAAAACAAATAAAATAAAATAACTTATGATAAAGTAAACATTATTGTTGATAAAGTAAAACATTGAATTTTTTTAACTATAAGGGGTATTTTAGTCTAAACAAAAATATAAGTTCTCCCAAAATTTTCCCAACTCATCACTTCTGAGGGTTGAGAAATGGGGGTTAGATGGAGGTAACCCACCATTTAACCTCCATCACCTCTATCTAACCCCCTAAACCCTTATCTCCCTCAAAAACCCTCCTCCCAAATATGGGTGGTTTTTATAAACCCTTATCTTACATTACCGCTATTTACCCCCAACCAAACAGACCTTAAAAGGTATGGGTAGAATCCCCAAAATAGACCCTCTATTTTTCCAAAGCGGCCCTTTTAGTCCTTCTAATATAATTTGAGCCTTTTTACTCATTTTATTTTTTAAATTGGGAACATTGAGTCCCTTATGCTAACGGGGTTAAATTTGCCGTTAAATGATGCTGATGTGGCTTTATAAATTAAAAAAATATTTTAAAATTAATTTAAAATTAATTTACAAATAAAAAAACTAAACGGGTACGGAGGATTTCGAGATGAAGTCTAAACGGGTTTGGATCCGCTATCATTGGCAGGGGGGCCGCCGGATTGGTCTCAACAATAGATCGTCTTCCTTTCCCCCTTCAATTCCTGAGATTCTCGTGAATGTGTCGTCGCCAACAGCACTACCATACGTTTATATAGTGAAGGCGTCAGCCCAACCTTCCGGACGACTATACTCGAGCCACACGATAAATCAGAGAAACACTTTGAGATTCGTATTCTCATCGGGATGGTTTTACCAAATGTAATTTGACATTTTGTTTTTTGACAAAACCTCTGTGCTTTTAAATTTTAATTTTTTAAAAAACTAAATTCAAGGAGACCTGTCCACCGTACAAGTGCCAAAGACCTCACCCGACCCGAAGGCCTGAAAATCAGAAGGATTTGGAAAAACATATAAGGCTCAATCATTGGGCCTTGAACGGAGGCCAATTTAAAAAATGTCTTATTAGTTTCTAATAAGAATCAATATCTATATTTTGAAAAAATAAAAGCAAATGAAACATATTATTTTTATATTTGAACTCCTAGTTTGTAGACATTAAATCCATGGTTCTTTTAGAATATTGCAAAAAATAATAATTATTTATGAAAATGCACATAACGTTAATATTATTATAAACTTTGTTATAATTAATTTACTATTCTCATATAAGATTTTGATAGAATATAATTTTTATATCAGGCAGAATCCAAATAAGTTGAACTTAGTTATTTGCCAACTTTGGACAAGCTCAAGTCTGCCTTAATCTATATTCAACTATTCAAGTACTATAAAATTTTATATTGTTTGGATTAAAATTTTCACTAGATGGTTATAAATTTTTTAAAGATATAATTTTTAAATTGAATTAGTTATATGCATAAATTTTATTTTTAATAAATATGGAAAATACATGAATTTTATTGCAGAGGGGTGATGGGTGAGTGCTATTTTAGTTTTTCCTTTTAATTGTTTATGCCGTCAAATAAACAGTTAATTGATGAAAATGGATGATGGCTTTTCAATCGAATCGCTGTTGTGTAGGAACCTGAGGAATTGACGTTACGCCAACCGAATGAACTCAAGCATGATTCAAAAGCTCTTGCCATCTCACAACAAATTGAGCCAACTTTGGTGATAGCGTCATGTCACGCCGAAGTCATAGACATGAGCCTGACACCCAAGCAATTATTCTTACGCCCAAATGCGGCAAGGTTTCCACCCGTTAACCTGATGAGGTGCACCTATAAGATTTTCTTTAGGAAGATGATACCTTCGAGATTTAAATAACGCATTATTATGATTATACTGCGAGACTTCCATCCGTTAACATGATGAGATTCACCAGTAAGACTATATGGATTTTTGTTTTTTCAAAAATTTACCCGATCTACGCAATGATAGATGATGTCCCAGGAATTAGATTCGTTTTGCCATGATTTTATGCCGCTGGCCAAGATTTACAGAGATCACAACATTTCGGCCTCTGTAACCCCAATTGAAATGGAATGACAACCGGAGATATTCGTGTTACTTCGCCTGCCTTGTTTGTACTCGAATGCGTGAGTTATACCGACTACTCGGTCATTTATGGACAACTTCAAATCTGAGTTTTCGGAGCCCATTGCGGCATTGGCCACCCACCAAACAAAGATAATAACACGATGAGATTTATAATACTCATTACACCTAAGCCCAAATTCAAATATATTAAAGATTTCTACCCCTTGACATGATGAGATTTATTTACCAGGAGCCCACCCCACCGGATGAAAGATAATACACGTCATATTTCCCACTGTGTTTTCTTCTTCTTCTTCTTCTCTCTGATTCTTTGTCTTTCTTGATTGCAATGCAAGAGTGAGCACCAGGCTTGGTCGGCTGAGAGAAAGAGTGCCAAACCTCTGAGCATGGCCTCCGGCCAGGATTCCACTGGGACGACGCTGATGGATCTCATCACATCGCATCCCTCTGAAGTCACTGCCAGCACTTCGTCGACCACCCCGGCTCCCTCCTCCACGCTTGGTAAACCTACGACCACAGAGCGGAAGCCCAAGAGGGCTTCTCTGAATCGATGCAGATCCAGAATGATACCATCGCCGCAGCCAAGGCCCTCAACCCAGTCAAAGCCATTCCACAACGACAAAATATGAAGGTTTCTATCATTTGTCATTATTCTTTCTCTTTTTTTTGCTTCTTGTTTCTTATATTTCGATTCTCAATAGTGATGTGCGGGTAACATATTCTTTGATCCTAAATGTAAAAAGGATTTGCTGAATAACATAATCCTAATTATTGCAGCGTGTTTCATACTCTCAACTGGCACATAGTATCCATGAGCTTGCCGCAACATCAGATCAGGTTTTTATTGGCCCATCATCTTTGTTCTTCAAATTGCTTTTTGAGGACTCTGATATTTAAATTTGATTGCTTGTGGTGTTCAGAAAGCCTCCCAAAAGCAGTTGTTGCATCATGTGTTCCCTAAACTTGCTGTATACAACTCAGTGGACCCTTCTTTAGCTCCATCTCTCCTCATGGCATGCCCCTTCTACTTACTACTACCACATTCTTTCTCAATTCAGATGCATACTTTCTTGTAGGTCTTCGTTAATGACCTTGACATAATGTAGATGGAGCATCATGCATGATGTGAACACTATTTTAATCTGATGTCATCATGAAAGAGCATGATTGTTTTCTGCGTTGCAGCTTCATCAACAATGTGAGGACTGGAACATTTTACGTTATGTTTACTACTATTTGGCTAGAATTTTGTCGGACAGTGATGCACATGGACTAAGTCCTGGAGGTGGGATACCCACTCCAAACTGGGATGCACTTGCCGACATTGATGCTGTTGGAGGGGTCACTAGGGCAGATGTCGTACTGAGAATTTTAGGCCAACTTACTTCTGAGGCCTTGAACGTGGATGTCGAATGTATTCTCTCTCTTATTGCAACTTATATTGTTAGGCTGCACATTTTAATATTAGCATTGGATAGATGTGAACTTAATCATGCGATGAGAAATGGTATGCCTTTCATGTTAATCACATGATGCTATAAACAATGCATTTTGCACTTGCTTCTTGTTTCTTTATGTCCTACCATGATATGCTTTTTTTTTTGGTGCCTATTCCTTTGCCTTCATAGTTCATGCGCGAAGGCTGGCAGCTTTGAAGGCCCTCACTTCAGCATCAGCTAGCCATTCGGATGTTGTGGCCAAGTTATATGAAATTGTGTTTCACATTCTTGAGAAGGTTTGTGCTTTACTTATTCACATTGCATGAGCGTAGGCTGTGTATGCATGGCTGGTCAACAATGCTAACAAGCCTAACTGTCATTAACTACTATTTATAATCCAGGTTGGGGATACAAAACAAAAACGTAAAAAGGGCATTTTTGGCAAGCAAGGTGGTGACAAGGAGGTAATGGCTGACTTTTACATCTTGGAGTTAGTCTATCCTTCTGTTTATTTTGCATCTTATATTGCTCTTGTTGTTGCTGATTCATCAGGTGTGATTTTCTTTTACAAGTAATAACTTTCTAGACAGAATGTAAAACCAAAATTATCCTTGTATCATCTAGAAGCTTATGATCTAATTTGCGTAAAATTGGTAATGTGGTTCTCAGTTCTTAAACGCTATAAATCCAAGATGCTCAGCCCCTTCTTTATTTTGCAGGAAGCTTGCACAACCTGGAGGTATGACTTCTTACTCAAGCTTCACTATTTAGGGACTCTCTACCGCCTGTGCAAAATGTGGCCTGCTGAGCATCTTGTCTGGTTGTGAATATCTAGCTTCAATCTGTCTTGTGTTATTCTTTTAGATTTAAATGCAGCACTTTGTAGTCTTTAAACCAAACACTACAGTTTACCTTGTCTGAACAAGCAATTTATTGCTAAATATTTCTTCAATTATATTTTTTTCTTCTTAAGGAAGCAACTATGTTTGCTGACCTCATACAACTCTATAATCAGAATGTCAAAAATTATAGTAAAACGGAAGAATTTGAGGAAAAACCAAACTTGTTTCCCTCTCTTCTCGGTTGCTTGCATCGCTAAAAATGGATCCCTTTGTAAATTACTGTCCATTGGTTTCATTTTATGGTTTCCATATGTTTTTCTTCATAATCGACAGACTGTCCCTGAATGATTCCATTTTTAGTGTAGAACACTGTTCTTTTTACCTAATTCTTTGAGATGTTTTCTGACATTGTATTGCACAGGTGGTAAAGGTTTAAGCTAAAATCCCACCATGTCATATTCTAATGATGTCTGGAAATGTTGGAATCAGGCTGCTTGACATCTCATATTTTAAATTATTTTTTAAATTATTCTCTTACATTTTGTATGGAATCTAGAAGTCTCATGTTTTATATGTTGCTTGATACCTTATATTCAAGATTATCTTTATTCTCTTTACACAACAAACTAATGCTATATACAAGGGTTTGTATGATATTATATTTCATTAAACCAAATAACTTCTTTCAATCAGGTGCCTTGCTGGATGTTCTTCATCTGCATGATGTACTTGCTAGGATTTCCCTTGCTAGGTTATGTCACACATTATCTAGAGCTCATTCATTGGATGGTATGTGGATAATGTGGTTTCAAAAGGTATAATTCTTATGTTTTATTTTTCTATTCATCTGCCACCTGACATTTATGAAATGCCCCACTTTTACAGAAAGGCCAGATATTAAGTCACAATTTGCTTCTATTCTGTACCAACTTCTTCTGGATCCTAGTGACCGGGTTTGTTTTGAGGCAATACTATGTATACTGGGAAAATTTGATACCACAGAAAGGTAGTTGCTTATTTTATAGTTCAATGAAAATTGTCCCAATTGGTGAATAGATGGCAATCCTTTTATATTTCTTCGTGATTCAACTCATTTATATTATTTGTATTTTTATTTCATTTTAGGACTGAAGAGCGAGCTGCTGGATGGATTAGATTGACTAGAGAAATCTTAAAGTTACCTGAGGCGCCTTCAATATCATCAAAAAATAGCGCTCAATCCAGAGATGCTCTTCCACCAAAGCCAAAGAGTGATAAGCCTAATTCGAAGTTAAAGCGGCCTCAACCTCTTTTCAAACTTGCAACGAGAAGGTATATAATTTTTGTCTGGTGTTATTAAACTTGGGTATATGTGGTGCACAACAACCTTTAGCAAAACAATTCGGTTCTTGTCTTTAGCATTTGAAATTCCTACCATTTTGGCTGAACACAGTTCATTTTTATTTTGTTCTGATTTAGATTGGAAAGCTCTTTCCGAAGTTTTTCTCGCCCTGTCTTGCATGCTGCAGCTAGAGTTGTTCAGGAAATGGGAAAGAGCAGGGCAGCAGCTTATGCTTTAGGTGTTGCTGACATAGATGAAGGATCTCACCTTTACACATATTTTGACAATTCAGAGTCAATTGATTCAGATCTGAATGATTGCTCACAGGAAGGTATTTATTTGGAAATATTTGTTTGTCTTCAGCCAATGCTGAGAATGATACTGACAGGGGTCATCTTAAAATTTATGACTTAATCCTAGAAAGAGAATTCTTTTTTTATTGATGAGAAGATTACAGTGTCTATATCAAAGAATACATTAGTGCTAGAAAAGTTGATA
Organism: Dioscorea dumetorum; assembly: GCA_902712375.1. Taxonomy (NCBI): domain Eukaryota; kingdom Viridiplantae; phylum Streptophyta; class Magnoliopsida; order Dioscoreales; family Dioscoreaceae; genus Dioscorea; species Dioscorea dumetorum. The sequence continues at coordinate 9,370,268 of CACTHL010000561.1, read as the reverse complement.
ATCACTTGTACAATGGGCCCATCGTGCGTGTCTAATTTGGATAGACTTGAATTGCAGTTTACATGCTTACTGTTTATATTTGAAATAAATCAAATCAAATCTCCTAGCAAGTTTTTTTTTTTAATATTCCTGAATCATCAAAGTCCTAGGCTGTAAAAAATGATCATTGGTTGCCATTGGTTTTCACCATTGATTTTCATCCTATCAGAGTCTAATCTTCATGCACTTTAAGTTTGTTAGAAGTGTTTAGTGCCTGTAGCAACATTCAAATTTCTAGTTTGGCTGTTATCATGACTTCTCCATTCTCAAACATTTGCTAGAGCAAAGGCAATTGCTGTCATATGTAAATGTGCAAGTCATTATAGGGCATTTAATGTGGTTTATCCTTTTTTTCTTATTTATTTATTTTCTTTTTGCAGCTTCCAGGAAGGCCTTATCCTTATGTAATGGGCATAGTGGTAAGGATACTATTGCAGGCTTATTAGGTTCCCTCATGGAAGTAATAAGCACAGCTGTTGCGTGTGAATGTGTCTATGTTCGAGCTATGGTAATAAAGGCTCTAATATGGATGCAAAATCCACATGAATCTTTTGAGGAATTAAAGGACATCCTTGCATGTGAGCTCTCTGACCCAGCTTGGCCATCAGCATTACTAAATGAAGTTTTACTTACACTACATGCTCGTTTTAAGGTACTCCACCCTGGCTTCCACTTCTTTTGCCCTGGGTTTATGGGTAATTTTACCACTTGCTAGTGTTTTTATTTGTCTTAGGGTTTATATGCTTAGGCTCTTCCAAGTAAACGGCTCCACTGATGCTTGGGAAAAAAATGATTCCAGCAATCCAACCCATTACCATTGACTTTACATTCTCCAAACTACCTTATATTAGTTATGATATTTAAACTTGGAATGTAATTTGAAAGGTTTCTTAAATTTTGAATGCAGCCAAATTGAGGACCTTATTTCTTTATTAAAAAAATTTTAAGAGTTAAATTAAGATTTCCTCTCCCACTCTGCCTTCTGTAATACTTTGATTTGAATCTAGTAAAATTGGCCACAATAGTTAAATTTCATTAATTCCTCATTTCTCGCTCGGCAATACTGGTTAATAGGAAATTCTTCATGACTCAGTCCCTATTTCAGAAGTTGGTAATTTTCCATTGTTGTCTCAAAATTTTCTGCAAGTGAGGTTCTCATTATGTTATTAATTTATCCTTAACTACATGTGCTGGTTTCTTCGACTTCCTATGTGTGCACAACTGACAAATTGTTGTAATTACTCTCGTTGTGTTATTTATGGATTTTCCACCATGGAAAATTAACTGAGCATGTCATGCCCTATTTTGCTAATCAATCTGTAACATTGTTGATCATGCTCTTTCAAATTCCTTGTGAAATGCTTTTTTGACATGTGTCTAGTTTACAAATATGTTGATATTTCCTAAGCTATAGTTTTTATCACTGTGGTTATGGAATGTTTCGCTTCTTTCTTTGTTCTTTTTAATTAGGCAACTCCAGACGTGGCTGTTACCTTGCTTGAGATAGCAAGAATATTTGCCACAAAAGCCCCTGGAAAAATTGACGCTGATGTGCTGCAGCTGCTATGGAAGGTGAGGATGCCATAAGTACTGGATCGTTATTATTTTGGCTTAGATTTCAGCATGATTGCTCGTGCATGTCATGCCTGATTATCGTTATCATCTGAGTGGTGCAGGCTGTAGTAAGTTAGATCCTAACATTCTGGTTATTCCTTCAGAAATTTGAATGCACATTCAAGGAAATACATAGAATTAATCTTAGTCTTGAGCTTTTGAGCAGGTATGGTTTTTCGGGGAAAATGCAAATTATGCTGCATCTGAATATGCTTGGGAATCTGCAACGCCTCCTGTTACTGCTTTAATGATGCTAGATGCAGATAAAATGGTTGCCGCTGCTAGTTCTCGGAATCCTACTCTTAGTGGTGCACTCACTTGACTTCAAAGGTGTGCATTTAGTGGGAGCTGGGAGGTACTTCTTGAACAAATTCTTTCTCTCAGTAGTTATTAACCATAAGAAGATCATTAGTTTGTTATTGCTGTTCTTATTGGAAAAAAAAGCTGCAGGTACGGATTGTTGCTGCTCAAGCTCATAACCATAGCAACTATATCTGGAGAGCCTTACCGATTGCAGATATATGAATTTTTACACGCTTTAGCACAAGGTGGGGTTCAATCTCAATTTTCAGAATTGCAACTCAGTAATGGGGAAGATCAAGGTGCTAGTGGTACTGGTCTTGGATCTTTAATTAGTCCAATGTTAAAGGTCCTTGATGAAATGTACATAGCACAAGACGATTTGATTAGGTAAAGGAGAATACCAATTTACCATCTATTTTTAACTGCATGAAGGGTATTATATTTTACACTGAGTAAATGTTCTACATTGTTGTATAGAGATATGCGTAATCATGATAACAACAAGCAAGAATGGACAGATGAAGAACTCAAGCAACTTTACGCAACACATGAGAAACTTCTTGATCTGGTGTCTTTGTTCTGTTTTGTTCCACGAGCAAAATATCTTCCTCGTGGTCCTACAAGGTAATTTCACAGAGTTTGCTTCATTGAAAAGTTAAGGTCGGCTTTGGCCTTGTATAAACAGTGATTTGATTTGTACTATGTTGAACTCAGAAATCAAATATTTTTTGACTAACAGTCTCAGAGACTTGCCGGCAGTGCCTCAGTGGTGCCTGGTGCTATAGAATCTCTTTTTATGAGCTGTAATTTGATGGAACAACATAGTTTTACTCAAAGTTTCTTTGACAAACAAATTTCCAATGTCAATGCTCTTGAACGAGGTTGGGTGAATTAAACATACATTTTTGGCTGTTATAAATTTGTAATATCCGTGTTTGTTGCTTAAATACAATTGTTCTCCTTCATGAATATAAATTGTTCATCTCTCGTTTTTTTGTTTTTTAATGCTTATGACAGCGCCAAGCTCATTGACATTTATCGGAACCGGCATAATATTAGTGCATCAGCTGGATTGAATGACCCTGCTGTCCTAACTGGGATATCTGATCTTGTATACGAATCAAATGTAACACATAAAGAACCCAATTCAATTGATCCTGGATTAGCGATGGCATGGGCTGCCGGACTTGATGATGGCCTTTTAGGAAGCAATGCTCCAGCAATGGATCGGGTTAGAATTTTAAGCTGTAACATAATTGATGAGTTATCACTGACATGTAACTTGCTTTCACTTTTGATAATGTGTGAACGTTTTTATTCTTATGAAATATGTTGACATATTATGTTGGGTTCTTTTGCTTTTCCAGTATGATATATATATATATATATATACATGTGGTCCTTCTGTTTAAAAATCTGCGCCAATAACAAATTATGTTATATATACATGATGTTAGGTGAATGAATTTCTTGCTGGTGCTGGAATGGATGCGCCTGATGTGGATGATGAGAATATCACCTCTCGGCCGTCAGTTGCTTACAATGACATGTGGGCTAAGGAGCTTCTTGAAAGTTATGAAGTGGAGGTAGATGTTGCATGATTATTCCATTTATGACTTGGGTCAGGCATTTTTGAAACAGGATTTGAAAGGCTATTTCTTGGTTTCAGGAAGAGGATGGAAGGTCATCTGGAACATCCTCTCCCGAGTCTACTGGCTCTGTTGAAACTTCTATCTCATCCCATTTTGGTGGCATGAATTACCCATCCTTGTTCAGTTCACGTCCATCTGGTTATGGGATTTCACAACAATCGGTACTTCTTATAGAGCTTTATGAAATCAATTCTTCATTTTTCTCTTTTTTGGTTGTGAAATGGTTTAGATTGATTATGCAAATGTATTCTGCATTTTTCTCATTCGCTTTTTCTTTTTTCTTTTTAAAGGAGAGAGAGAGAGAGAGAGAGAGAGAGATCTACAATAACTCAACCAGCAAGAATGCAGTTGCATGCACAGTATAGCTTACCCAGTGGCCCATGTTGAGCATTGAGATCCAAACACAATACATAGTAGTATGTTGTGCAAATTATTTTGTTTAGATTTTCTCCTTAGACCATAAGTTTTTCCGTGAGAGTTTTATGTATACCAAGCCATTACTGACCTGCTACTATAAAAAGCTCTTCCTTGGTTTTCTCCTGCAACTGAATTTTTGCCGCTGCAGCTTTTCTAGATTAATTTTTATATTGGATTTAATGTTTCTTCTGTTTACCATTCAATTATGAGTAAATTTCACCCATGATCACATAAATATTGAGATTATAATGCTATGGCCAAAAAACTATAAAAACTACTTTCTTTAACACAAAAACTGTAGAACTACACTTCAAAATGGGCCATTTCAAGAGACTATCCGGTAAGTTAGTACACATGGCACTGACGTGTACACCAAGTCAGTTTATTATCTTTATAAAGATTGCACACGTATGTCATCTAGATGTGTATTGCAACACAGCTTAAGTTTTTAAAATTGCCATGCCATCACCTTCCTCCTGTCAGCCTCACATCTTACACCCTCACTGATCTCGCCACCTCATGCCACCATCTTTTCCTTTTTCCCATTCTCCAAATCCCAACCTCAACCTCCCCGATCTCGCCCCCTCACACTGCCATCGTTTCCCATCCCTCCTCCCCTTAATCCCAACCTTGACCTCTATGATCTCGCCCCTCCCCCTCCCCTAAAACCCGCCAGGATTGTTACGATCTCTTGAAACCCTCATTGTTTTCTTTGTAAAATCCTCCCTTGGCTCATGGTTCCGTTATAAACAAAAAGCTGAAACCTTTTGGAGGTACTCTTCTCTCTCTTTCTCTTTTTAGTTGTTAATTTTGTTGTTGTTGTTTTACTAGGACTCAATATTCTTGCCAGAATGCTTGAGTAGTACACATATAGGGGAATATGAAAGCTGTCAACTTTAGTAAATTTGGCGTTTCTTGGATAGATTATAAAGTGGGAGTAGATTTTCTTGATTTGTGCTTAGTTCATGAATATATACATGAAGTTTTGATGTGGACATTGACTTGTAGGATGTGTTTTGGTGGAGAGGGAAATACTTGATGTTGTTATCAGGTATAGTATTGCAAAAAAATTAGATTGAAGAATTTAGATTCAAAACATAGTGGATCATCTTGTTTACTGATGCGCTTCTTACCTTCTTGTTCAATATGCAAAATTGTGGAACAACCCTTTATAGGATGGAACAATGTATAGCACATTTAATTATCCTTGTGAATATTAGAGGTTGAAAAATCCTTCTATTTCTAATATTTTAACTTCTTATCAATGATAATTTAAAAATCCTCATTTGCTCCTGATATGGGAAGGACATTGCAAATTGATGTTGAGGTTGTGGAGAGAGGTGATGATGTGGTGATTTGAAAGCTTAACCTGAGTTGGAATACACATGTAGATGATGTGCCATGTCTGCAGTCTCTACAAAAATAATAGGGTAAACTACCTGGATAGTCACCCACCTAAAAAAAAATTACTATTTGGTCACTTACGTTTGTATTTATGTTTTTTTAAGTCACCTAACATGACGTCGTTAACGGGAAGCTAACGTGGCTTGCTACGTCCCACACGTTTGGCCACGTCTGCGACCAGGTGGACACCCGCCCCTGCTTTCCTTCTTCCTCCGAGCATCCTCTGCAAAGCCTGACTTTGTTCAGTTGTTCCCACCAGATGACAATCAGCCCGGAAATCTATTTAGTTCTTACAAAGCTCTAAATATACTGCAAAGTTCAGAATTATCCTCAACCTAATTGACCTACTTCAAAACTATGTAAGCAATTTGAATATGTTTAGAAATGTCCTACTCACCTCAGCCACAATCCAAGAGAGAGATTTCACCAGATCAAACACTTTAATTGGCTCTATTCCACAACATCTTGTTTCATAAGGCTTACATCAATATATAATCAAAACCGAGGGGGTGAAAAGAAGGAATCAACAAATCGAAGGGAATGAAATGAAATCATACGACCATATGACCTAACTAAATAATCAATGATCCAGAAGCCCTAAATAAAACCAATAGATCCACGATACATACCATCCAACAACAAATCCCTTTAGTTTACACACAAGAACATCGCGAATCCTGAAGATCAAAAGAATAGCACATACCTGGTTTCTCAAGCTTCCCCTGGGACAAGAAATGCAGCTGGTGAAGAAGAGATTGCTTGTCCAGCTGGTGGAGAACAGATTGCTAGGGCTAGTTTACAAGAGTAGAGATGACTATTGTCCAAAGAGGTTTGCTTGAAAAGAAAGGAAAGCAGGGGCGGGTGTCCACCTGGTCGCAAACATGGCCAAACGCGTGGGACGTGGCAGGCCACATCAACTTCTCGTTAACGCAGTCACGTAGGGTGACTAAAAAAAAACATAAATACAAACGTAAGTGACCAAATCTTAACTTTTTTTAGGTGAGTGACTAAAATAGAAACGAATACATAGGTGGGTGACTATCCAGGTAGTTTACCCAAAATAATAAGCTAACTGGTGTACATGTCAGTGCCACGTGTGCTGGCTCCTGGATAGTCTCTTAAACTTACCCGTTTTGGCTTTACGTGTGCCTTTAGTGAAGTTCCATTGTTTTTGTGTTAGGGAAAATAGTTTTTGGGCCATAGCATTGTAATCTCAATGCTTATGTGGTTATGGGTGAAATTTACCCATCCACTAGTTTATTTTCTGTAAATGCCAATTTTGTATAGTTTTTATGTGTCTTGTGGTTCCAGTCTAATCACCCTCTTCATAATTTAATTTCACAAAAATTAAATATTTTTGTGAAGGGGGTTGGTTTCTTTTTTAGATTTTGTGAGGGTCCCATTAAGATTGTAAGTGGACTACCTTGTTATTTTATTATTTTTAAATTTTTTTATATTTGTGGTGAGGCACATCAGAATTATTTTGGTTTGTGGAAGGGTGAAAGTTAGGAGTTTGTTTGGAAATAATGTTAAGCTACATGGGTTTATCAAAGAATGTCCCTATTCATTCGCTTGGAGGTGTCTACGCTACTTGCTGCTTGATACCTTTGTAAATATACATGGCTAGATTGATGACATGCGCCTTTTGTTTTTTGCTTTGATTGGACAAGTCCTCCCAATTACGATTTAAATAATTTCTCAAGTAATTTGTTTGTGTGTTTTAGCCTATTAGGATTTAAATAATTGTTCAACTTGTATTTGTGTTGTGAGAATGTTTTATTAAAATTTATAGAATAATAGTTATTTAATTGTTTTAATCAATGTTGTTATTTTTAAAAGCACCATGTTTATTATGCTCTTAGATCATTAAATTAATTATGTGGATGTTAACAAGCCACAATATATAATTGTTTCCATCGAGTCAGATGCAACTTCAAATTACCCATGTATGTTAGATATCATCTGTGTAGAAGAATCCCTGATTTTTAGGGATTTGCGGGCTGCTTTTTAGGGGATATGACAACATTATAAGTTTTGCTTGTTATCTAGGCATAAACGTTATTATAGGGTTGTGATTTGTTTATATTGATATACAGCTATAAATATGTCTCTTATATGCTGCAGTGTGCCTATAAGAGAAGTGTATTTTCTTTCTTCTAATGACATAATAGAAAGTATTTTTTCTTCACAGCTAACAGCTTTGCATGGTATCAGAGTTATTGGAGATTTCCTAAAAGATATTTTTCCCTGCATTCATCTCTCTTTGGTCTACTTCCCTTTTGCTTGCTTACATATATTTATTTTTCTTCTTTAACCCGCAATGATGTCGACATCCATTGAAACTAGTTCTGGTTCGGATGCTCCTACAATGGGGAATCAAGCTGCTGATTCTGTAGGAGATTTGCAGAATATTCAAGCGGCATATCGGTTGAATGGAAAGAATTATTTGAAGTGGTCACAACTAGTTCGCACATTCTTGAAAGGCAGAGGAATGTTAAACCATATGTTAGGAACGGAACCTTCAAAAGAAGATCCTAAATTTGAGGCATGGGATGAGCAAGATTCTATGGTGATGTGATGGTTACGGAACTCGATGCTTTTGAAGATAAGTGATACATGTATGTTTCTTGGTAGCGCCAAGGAGATTTGGGATGCCATTAAATAGACATATTCTAAAGTACATGATGCTACTCAAATTTACCAAATTAAAACAAAAATTTCAGCAACCAAGCAAGGGAGGCAATCTGTCACAGAGTACTCTAACTACTTGCAAGGTTTATGGCAGGAGATGGATTATTATCAAGGTATTCAAATGAGTTGTAGTCAGGATGCTGCAATTCTTAAACAATTCATAGAAAAGGAGCGTATCTATGATTTTTTAGCTGGCCTCAATGTAGAATTTGATGCTGTGAGAGTGCAGATTTTGGGGAAGGAAGATCTACCCTCATTAAATGAGACTATATCTCTCATTCGGGCTGAAGAAGGCCGAAGAAGTGTCATGGTTGAAACTCAAATGCGAGATGGCTCTGTACTCATGACTAAAATTGCAAGACTCAAGGAATCTGGCCTGTCACAACCTATTAAAAGTGTCAAAAACTCAGATCCATCCCAATTTTTAATAAGGAATCTCTCTTTTGCACTTATGGCAAGAAGCATCGCCATACAAGAAAGCATTGCTGGAAGCTCAATGGCAAACCCTCAATGAATAATCGGAGCTCTTTTGATAGAAGACAAGCACATATGGCTAGCATTCAACCAAGCAATGAAGACAATCCACAATTTTCATCCTCTTAGTTCAACAAGGAAGAGATTGGAAAGTTGAAGGCATTGTGAGGTCCCTTGAAAAAGCAGCTTCGGAGAGTACATGCTCACTAGCTTTTTCCAGTATGCTTTCCTTTTTTTGTTTTGCTATTGTCTCGGAAAAAATTTCTCCAACAATGTGGATAGTTGATTATGGAGCCACAGATCACATGACGTGTTCTTCCAAACATTTCAATTCTTATATCTTTTTTTCTAGCCATAGGAACATAACCATAGCTAATGGGTCTATCACCACTATAGTAGGCCAAGGAGGCATTCACTTGAGTTGTTCCATTACCCTTAAAAATGTCCTCATGTTCCAAAGCTATTTGCAAACCTTATTTCTGTTCAAAAACTTGCTAAAGACTCCAATTGTCAAGTAATGTTTTCTCTTTCACATTGTGTGTTTTCAGAACAGGGCACGAAGAGGATGATTGGACTTGTTAGTAGGAAAGATGGTCTTTATTACCTAGAAAAACAAAGTGGAAGAGTTGGAGTTGAGAATTCCCGGCCTACATCATTCCTTTCTGAGCCTGTCATATCCAATAAAGAAAAAGTTTGGCTTTATCATTGTCGTTTGGGTCACCCATCTTTCAAGGTGCTTAAGTCAATGTTTCCTTCCTTTTTTAAAGGGTTGGTAGTTGAGTCTTTTCATTGTAATGTATGTAAACTTGCAAAACACAAATGTATTTCCTTCTACTCAAGCAATTCCAAAACTAGAATTCCCTTTCATCTTATTCATAGTGATATTCGGGGCCCGTCTACAATTCCAAATATTTCTAGTGCAAGGTGGTTTGTATCATTGATTGATGATTGTACTAGAGCGATGTGGATTTATCTTTTGAAAAATAAATTAGAAGTCAACACTGTTTTCCCCAAATTCTATAACATGATCGAAACTCAATTTGATGTGAAAATTAAAAGATTTCGTTCTGACAATGCCAAAGAATATTTTAATCAAATGCTCTCTTCATTCTTTGCAAAAGAAGGGATCATTCATGAATCCTCTTGTGTTAGCACACCTCAACAAAATGGTGTGGCATAACGCAAAAATGGTCATCTTTTTGATACTATAAGAGCATTATTGTTTTAGAAAAATGTTCCCAAACAATATTTGGGAGAAGTCGTCTTAACTACTGCCCATCTTATTAATAGGCTTCTAACACGGGTTCTTGATTTCAACAGTCCAATAGATGTTCTTATAAAATTTTTTTCCAAACTTTAGTGCCTCAAAAAATCTTATTCCTAGAGTCTTTGGAAGTGTTGCTTTTGTTCATGTTCACTCTCAAAACAGGAAAAAACTTGATCCACGAGCTCTTCGTTGTGTTTTTGTTGGGTATTCTTCCACACAAAAGGGATACAAATGCTTTCATACACCTACTAAAAAAATTTTTGTTTCAGCTGATGTTACTTTTGTTGAAACATAGTCCTTTTTTCAGCATTCCTTTCTTTAGAGGGAGACCTTGAGTAAAGATAGCACAACAGATTTTCCTAGCCAACATAGCTTTCTTGATTTTCCTTGTTAACATATCTCAGCTGAAAATGTTAGACATATCTCAACTAGAGATTGTCAATTTCCTACTTATGTTCAATCTACTCCTATTTCCGTTGAATAAGAAACTATTCATTTTGAGTCCATGCCTCTTATTAAGTCTCCTAAATCTAGTGGAATGATGAAAGATACGGAAAAACAAGACAATACCAAACCACTGCAAGTATATTCTAAGAAGAAAATACCTCTCTTAATCTGTGCAAGTGCAAGTTCCTATTCAAGCTGCTGTTCTACCAATTGAAATAAGCCTGAAAACATTATGCATTTAGCTGACCTTTCTCTACCTGTTGATGAACCTAACAAACCAAGTGATGTTGATCTACCAATTGCCCTTCGAAAAGGAAATAGAACCTCTGCACAAAACTTCCATTATACTTGTTCATGACCTATCAAAACTTGTCCCAAAGTCATAGAGCCTTCCTTAGCTATCTTCATGCAAATCCCATTCCAAGAAATTTATCCAAGGTAATAGGAGACAGGAAGTGGAAAGATGTCATGAAAGTGGAGATGGAGGCTCTAGAAAAAAAACAAAACAGGGGAGTTGATTAAATTACCGAGAGGTAAGAAGTTTGTTAGATGTAAATGGGTTTTTATAGTGAAGTACAAGTCTAATGGTTCCATAGAAAGATACAAGGCAAGGTTGGTTGCAAAAGGGTATACTCAAACCTACGGCATTAATTACCTTGAAACCTTTTCCCCAGTTGCGAAGATGAGTACAATACGAGTCCTATTATCATTCGCAGTCAATTTTGGTTGGAATTTACAACAATTTGATGTTAAAAATGCATTGCTTCATGGTGATTTGGAAGAGGAAATCTACATGGAGGTCCCTCTTGGATTTGAATCTGAAAAAGAATGGTCTGCAAATTGAAGAAAGCTCTATACGGTCTTAAACAATAACCAAGGGCATGGTTTGGAAAGTTCACTAAGGTGATGATTACCTTAGGGTATAAGCAAAGTCAAGGAGACCATACTTTGTTTGTAAGACATTCAAACTGAGGGAAAATGCCAGCATTGTTGGTATATGTGGATGATATTATAGTTACAGGCAATGACACAACATAAATGAATAATTTAAGAAGGTGCTTGCTAAAGGAGTTTGACATCAAAGAGCTTGGGAGGTTAAAATATTTTCTAGGTATTGAAGTGGCATATTCAAAACAAAGAATTTTTATTTCATAGCAAAAATATGTGTTGAACTTATTAAAGGAAGCGGGGAAGTTGGGTTGTGAGCCAACTAATACACCTATTGAGTTCAACCATGAATTATGTGATGCGTCAGATGATTTCATGGTGGATAAAAGTTCATATCAAAGAGTTGTTGGAAAGTTGATTTATTTAGCACATACAAAACCAGATATTGTATTTGTGCTGAATGTTGTCAACCAATTTATGCACAACCCTGGAAAAATGCATCTTAAGGCAGTACACATAACTGTACAGTACTTAAAGGGCAATCCTTGGAAAGGGATCTTGTTGAAGAAAGGAAAGAGCCTGACTTTAGAAGCCTACATTGATGCAGATTATGCAGATTCATTACTTGACAAGAGATCAACTTCAGGTTATTACATTTTCTTGGGTGGTAATCTCTTGACATGGAGTAGTAAGAGGCAAAATGTAGTAGCAAGATCAAGTGCAGAATCTGAATTCAGATCAGTGGCATTGGGAATTTGTGAACTCTTATATTTAAAAATAGTTCTTGGTGATTTGAAGGTAAAATGGGAAGGTCCAATGGAATTGTACTGCGACAATAAATCAACAATAAGTATCGCTCATAACCCTGTGCAACATGATCGAACAAAGCATATTGAAGTCGATAGGCGTTTCATCAAAGAGGAACTTTATAGTGGCCTAATTTGCACCCATTTTGTTTCGACAAAGGACCAGTTAGCAGATATACTCACAAAGGCCTGCCAACCACAGTGTTTCAAGATATTGTTAGCAAACTTGGAATAAAGGATATCCATTCACCAGCTTGAGGGGGAGTGTAGAAGAATCCTTGATTTTCAGCAATTTACTTATTGTTTTTCAGGGATATGATAGCACTATAAGCTTTGTTTGTTTATAGGCACAAACATTATTATAGCGATGTAATTCTTTTATATTGATATACAGTTGTAAATCTGTCTCTTATAAACTGCAGTGTGCCTATAAGAAAAGTGTATTTTCTTTCTTCTAATGACAGAATAGAAAGTATTCTTTCTTCACAGCTAACAACTCTACAACCTGCTTGCTTATGGATTTTAATTAAGCAAAATATAACCTAGTTGACAAGCAATAATTATAACCCATGTATATTAAATATCACCAGCCTGTCACGCTGTTTATTATTATTGGCATTTTTCGTTTTTCTTTTTATTCAGAAAAAAAGCCCAATTCCTTCTTATTTTATGTGATGAAAAATAAGAAAGGCTATTTTTAAAAACACAAAGATATGTAGGATGTTTTAGATTTTTAAAATTCAAACAATCTTATCTCTTAATTATATATTATTTAAATTTATTTTTTATACTGTTTTTGAAAAACAAAAACAAAAGGCTGCTTTATTTTTGTTCCGATAGTTTACATTACAACTCCATACGTGCCAGATACCGCATCATCATTGTGACTTTCTACTATGCATGCCAATTGAATATCATTTCAAATATGAAAAATTTGCGGGTAACAAATTGTATCTTGTGAAACAGGAGAGCAAGTCCACAAGCAGGTTTGAGGGGAGAGGATCTCCGGTTAGTCTAAGTTCAAGGCTTCAAGTTCAAGCATTTTGTTTCTTTGGATTTTCTCTTGAAGTTCTGTTTTCGATTATGTTCAGGTCAGAGAAAAACCTCCACCATACTCAACACCTGTCATGCATAGATTTGAATCATTTGAAAATCCTTTGGCTGGCTTTTTTTGACAAAAGGGAAATAAGTTAATTTATTAGAAAATAAAGAAAAAACAGAGTTTAAAACTTGAAACAAAAAGGACAAAGAACACAGAAACTGAGAAAAGAAGAAAAAAGAAGAAACAAAAGATTAAAATTGAAAACCAGAGGAATGGAAAGCCTTCATAATCCACCGGGGAAGATCGAGTCCCTGATGAAAGAGAGATAATGTTCTAGTTGAGCTACTATGTCTAGCTAGAGAAGCTGCTAAACGACACCAGTCTAGAGGGATCAAATGAATTTTGGGATAACTAGCAGCGGCGAGTAATTGCTTAAGGATGTTAACTGTCGGAGATGCTCACCAATCCTGGAGGTGACTTCCAAAATATAGAGCTTTATGCAGGTTGGAATTGGCTATGAAGATGTGTTGGGGCTTCAGTCCATGATTTCCCGCGCAATGAAGGCTAACAGCCAACGCTTGAATCTCGGCATCCTTGTCTGAGCTGATAGAAAGGCAACAGGAACCGGCTAGAATAACTTGGTAATTAGCATTGCAAATAAAAAAGCCAGCTCCTCCTTCTTCCAAATCCCTGGTACAAAAGCCATAAGAAAACATAAACGGACCAGCACTAGAGTTGAAGTTTGTAAGGATTAAATTCTTCCCTGCGTGTTGCTTTGAAGCTTCAGAGTATTCCTGAGTCAACGCATAAGCTTTGCTGGGAATATTAGTAAAATCTGGGCGTTCTTGTTTGAAAATAGCATTGCATCTAGCCTTCCAGATAAGCCAAGAAGTGGCTGCAATGACAGCCTTAATAAAATTAGAATACTTGCAATGATCATTCACAAGCCAGGAACCAGAACAGAAACCATCCGGGAAGTAAATTGGAGTACAAACCAAGTAGGCAATTGATTTCCAAACACTTTGCGATTTAGGACAACGATCCAAGATATGATCAGCCGTTTCCTCCATTAGCCCACAAAAAATGCCAAGATTTAAGGGTCCAATATTGAGGGCATGGAGGAAAGCAGCTGTTTTCAGTTTTCCTTTAAAAACAAGCCAAAGAAAAAATTTAGCTCTAGGAGCCATCCTGAGAGCCCAAAGCTTGCTCCAGCCATTCCAGGTATCAAAAACATGACCATAAGATAACAGATGTTTATAAACCAGCAAGGAGAGCTTATTGATATTAGATTTAGGGAACCAGACCCAGTGGGAATCAGCCTCTAGATTGATTGTCCCTAATCTAAGGGCATGTGAGTTGAGAGAATTGCCAAAAATTTGCTGAAACATATCTAAATTCCAGTGAAAATTTTCAAGAACCATCAAAAGGGAAAATTATTCAAATCCAAGTCCATATTCAGATAAGTAGGCTTAAAGGCTAAAGGAATTTCAAAGCGCCAGGGATCAAAGAGAAAAGAGGTAGCAGCAGGGTTCACTTGGTTGATCCAGATGAAAGGTTTCAAAATATTGGCCGTTCTACACAAATGCTTAAAAAACCAAGAGCAATTATCCGGGATGGTATCCTTCCATATATGATAATTATTGTATTTTTGAGTCAAGATATCCACCCAAATACAATCATGCTTGTTAATAAACCTGAAAACATGTTTAGCCATTAAAGCAGTCTTAATAGTTCTCAGATCCTTAATGGAAAGACCCCCCTCAGAGCAACCAAGTGTAGTATCTTTTTGATTAACCAGATGGATGCCACTTCTATGACCACTATTAGACCACAAGAATTTCCTTGCACTAGTAGAAATCTTGTCTAGAATCCCATCAGGGATTGGATAAACTGACAAATAATAAAGGGGAATTGAAAGGAGCGAGGAATTAATAAGAATAATTTTGCCAGCTTGAGAGATATTCGCTTTGTTCCAATTGGCAATAAGGCTATCAATTCTGTTAGTCATTTGATTAAAATGGGAATTCCCTAATCGTTTGGGGGAGATCAAAATCCCTAAATAAGTGAAGGGGAAAGAACCAACTCTAAAATCAAGAATGGAGCTGATGCTTTTGATAATTCTATTGTTGACTCTGGTAGAGAAAAACAACTCAAATTTAGAATGATTAGCACTCTGATGCCCATAGATGCTAAGACTTAGTTTAATAAATCTTGCAGCTTTCCTGGTTGCATGAGAGATAATGATCAGATCATCGGCATATATTAAATGATTAAAATCATGCCTAAGATTACAACCAAAACCAGGAATCATACTATTTCTCAAAGCAAAATTCAAAATGGCAGTAAGATTTTGAGAAACTAAAATAAAAAGGTAAGGTGAGATGGGATCACTTTGCCTAATACCTCTAGAAGAATGGATCCAAGGAGAAGGACTACCATTAATAATCAAAGAGTAAGAAACAGAAGACAAACAAGATCTGATCCAAGAAACCTAGGTACTAGGAAAGTTCATCTTGACTAATGTGGCCAGAATAACATTCCAACTCAGGGTGTCATAGGCCTTAGCTATATCCACTTTGGCTATCATCCTAGGGGGGTTATGAAGAGCTCGATTAAAAGAATGAACTACTTCCTGCAGGACTATAATACTAAATAAAGCATTACGCTCCGAAACAAAACCACATTGCTCCCGGCCAATAAGCTTAGGAAGAACATTCTTAATTCTATTTGCTAAAAGTTTTGAAATGATTTTATAGCAAACATTGTAGAGGGAAATAGGACGAAACTCAGAAACCGCCTTGGGGTTTTTCTTCTTAGGAATAAAAACAATATAAGTTTTACCCCACAAGGCAGGTATACTAGAGTTTGAGAAGAAAAATTTAACAGCTAAAACAAGAGAATCACCAACCTCTTTCCAAAAGAATCGATAAAACTCTGCATTGAAACCATTCGGCCCCAGACTCTTACCCAAAGGCAGCGAAAGAAGAGTTTGAAAGACCTCATCTTTTGTCACTTCTCTAGTAAGAGTATTGTAGTCATCAGCAGTAAGAGTGTTGTGATAAAAGGGAAGGGCTTCAATCAGACCAGAAATGCTATGCTGAGAAGAATCTTTCCACAGAATTTTATAAAAATCCAAAAAAACCTCCTTAATGCCAAGATGATCAGTACGAATATTGCCATTAATATCCATAATATGAGATATAGAGTTATAATGCTTTCTAATACGAACAATATTATGAAAGAATTTAGAGTTACCATCTTCATCCTGCACCCAAAGCATCCGAGCCCGTTGAGCCCATTTAAGAGAATTTTGCCGCTGCAACGCAGCGTATTTACGATAAAGAATCCGAAGCTCAACTTGGGTACTCAAATTAGGACCAAGCCTGGAATCAGAAAGCTCAAGATATTTAATATTAGCCTCAGTATTCTTAATGTCATGATCAAGAACAGTTAAACCATTAGCACGCCAAGCCATAATACCCTGCCTAGTACGAGCAAGTAAATGATGAAAAGCATGCATTGGGTTAGGATGGGGTTGAAAATTCCAGGCAACTCTAATGGCCTCATGGCATCCCAGATACTCCAACCAATAATTATCAAAACGAAATATTTTACTTCTACGGGACACCTGATAAGTAACATTCAAAAGCAGGGGAGCATGATCAGAGGTGGATCTAGGAAGATGCTTAATAACATAGGTCTCATAACAAGAAGACCATATGCAGTTAACTAAACATCGGTCGAGCCTCGCCCACCTCCTCGCACCCCTTGTTTGATTGTTGCACCAAGTAAAGCCAGGGCCCACATAAGCTACATCTAGAAGGTTATTGGCAGCAATAAAATCTGAGAAAACTTTAGCCTTACCAGCATAATACCGATAGTTACCTCCCTTGTGCTCATGGGGGTACAAAATGGTGTTGAAATCCCCGATAATGACCCAAGCCAAATCAAGACTGGAAATACCTGACAGCTTCTCCGAAAGAGATCTCTGGCCCTGCACTTGAACAACATTATAAACAACAGAAAAAATCCAGGAAGAACGACAAAAAGGGGTATTAACTAAGTGAAGAGCTTTGCGAGAGTTTTCTATAGGGGTAACCCGACCAATACTTTTATTCCATATGACAATAATACCCCCTGAGTATCCATTAGCTACCAGAGCTGCCCAATCCCATTTCTTTTTGGACAGTTTATCAAGAAACGGTTCAGCCGGTCCTCATTTGCCCGAGTTTCAACCAAACATAAAAATAAAGGATTAAACCTTTTAAGGAGGTCTTTAACCCGGGAGGAAGTGTCCCGCCCTGAAATCCCCCTACAGTTCCCGCTAAGAATAAGAGAACTAGTCATGGAAACAAAATAAATAAGACGGAAGAAAAAGCAAATATACATAATGAAGGCAAAAACAATAAGAGAAACAGAGAAACCTGTCCTCAAACCCTGCCAACTCTAGTAACCATCCCCTGTCCTCTCTATCCGACCCTTCTTGGTCGGGGACGCCAAATGCTGAGAGTTTTTTCTAACTAGCGCTTCTCGATGGAGCTCTTGTTGTGCCTGATTCAGAGTTATGTCATCATCTATTTCCTCATCCGTCGAATATTCCTCCGATTCATCGGAATCACTCAGCATATCAACATCATGTTCCTTCCGAGATGTGTCCGAGTTGCAAATCACACCTGCAACTCGTTCAACGATCATCAAATGGGAATCCTGCTGGCTCTCCGATTCTTGTCCCCCTTGCGACAGAGCAGAAGTTAGAAGAAGAGGAGGGGGTGAAGTAGACCTTACCTCTTTACCACTTGTGCTCGGATGAGAAGATTCAGCCCTCAACCTATTGGCGCTCTTAGGTTCCTGGACACGTGAAACCTCAACATGCTTTGCTTTAGTCCTCCCGTTGATGTCTCCTGTATTCTTTGGAAATTGAGCAGAAACAGATGTGGAAGCAACCTCTTTGCCAGCGGTGTCTTCATGTCGCTTCTCCTCCTCGGGATTCTAATGCACAGTAAGACTTGTACGAGTATCAGAGTAACCTCCAGGACCACGACTCCTAGTTCCGCTACGTGTCGCAAGCTTTAAAGTTGGATGGGAAACTTGCACCTCGAGCTCTGAGTCAGATGATGCTGTCGTTGTCATCCTTAGTTCGCGAGAACCATCTCGCCGGAAACCACCGCAACACCTTGCTCGTCCCCTACATCGAGTAACCAGCATCCAGGGACCATAGTTCGTTTCCTCTTTTTCAGTCACCGGAACAGAAGGCTTGGCCTGTGCACTCTGAGCTGGTTGAACATTTGGGGAAACATTTGGGGGAACACCTGCCTCCATTACAGGAACACCCTGAGCCTGAGTCACCACTGTCTCCGACCCTCGGTGACCACAAGAGTCCTCCTGAGGGGAAGGGCAACCCTGGTCCGGCGACACCCGTCGGTTGCAAGTGTTCGACCCGTGTCCAACCATGCCACAGAGGTAGCAGAAAGTAGGCAATTTCTCATATAAAACAACAACAAAAATCCGGTGATCTTCATCCCCCACCCAGAGACCACGCTTCAAGGGTTTGGCGAGATCAATCTCAACGCAAACCCGAGCATATCTCAAGCGGGATAGCGAAGAAGTAAATTTGTCAATCTTAAGTAATCGGCCAAAGTGAGCAGTAATGGTTTCTAAGGATTCACCGTCCCAAAAATCAACCGGAAGATTATGTAATTGAATCCAGATAGCAGCATTGGTGAGCTTTGTGAACGCAGGCTCAAAATACGGATGCCATGGAGCTAACTGAGGAATGACCCCATTAACTGACCACGGACCTTAAAACAAAATGCGTTGCATAGCCTCGTGTGTTTCACAGCGGATCAGAAGATAACCGTTTGGGAGATCAGAAACAAAGACCGGTCCGAATTCCTCCCATTTGGCCTGTAGATTAGCTTTAATCAAATCAAAAGGAGGAGGCTTACCAAAGAACTTACCGCAGAGTGAAGACTGAAACCTCATCCTCGCCTGATTCCGCGATTCAGCATTGATGTTGACAAAGTCTGTTGTATTGTCTTTTTTGAAGAAAAGAACCCAGAAAGGGCTGATTTTATTGAATGCTAGCAAATACAAAGACACAACAAAGAAACAGTTTCAAAATGAAAAACAAGAACAACAGCACAAGATTAATGAAAATGTAAACCAAAATTTAAAAAAGTTTTCATGATCCATCTGGGAAGTTCTTTGCCTTGAAGGAATAAACCAATATTGTGGAGGTTGAGACTATGTGAAGCGAGGCTAGTTGTTGGAGTATTCCAATGCCTCGGAATGCAATGAAGTGTTGGGGTTCCCAAATTCGTCAGTAATTCTTCAATATTGAAGATCCAAGGCTGAAGCCTCCAATCCCAATTATACTTCTGCTTCAATAGTATTTGTTGAAGATCCTCATTGTCAATCATAACATGTTGGATTCGAATCAAATAATTGGAAGCAATTTGCATCTCAGCCAACACAGCAGTTGCAGCTGCAACCATCCTAGTGTCTGCATAAGCTGTAAAACAACCTGCAAGTGAAACAACATAATTAGTATCGACCAAATAGAAACATGTTCCACTTACCTCCAAGTCAGCGTTCCACACATTGGAGATGAATAACAGTGTGGCACCAGTCTGAAAATTATTAAGAATTAGACGCTTGCCATATTGAGTTTCAAGAGCCTGGAAGGACTCCAAGGTTTGAGCAAATGCTTGATGCACAATTCTTGTCAAATTTGGAATAGTTTTCCTAAAAACAAGATCACAGCGGGCTTTCCAAGTATACCAAATAGTCGATGCAATAATTGATTTCTGAAAAGCAGAGAGTCCAAGAGCCAGTCTCCATTCACAATGCCATGTATGGGAGGAAATCTCCTGTTAATCTTTTCAATGATACCAGACCAAATTTGTTTAGTTTTAGAGCAGTGTTTAAATAGATGTGCAAAGGTTTCCACTTCAAGGTCACAAAAATAACAATTATTCCTGGGTCCTAAATTAATAGCATAAAGATAGTCACAAGTAGGTATTTTGCCATGCAACATAGTCCAAATAAAGTGTTTGATACGAGGGATTATACGCATTGACCATAAATATTTCCAACCAGACCAATTATCAAATATAAACTTGTTTCGATTGATGGCCTGGTAAGATATTGCAGAAATTCTACTACTGTTAACCTTTGGTAACCACACAAGTTGGTAACCCACAACAGTGCTATGGTTGTAGTGTCTTTGAGCTTTGAAAGCATAGGACCAGCAACTAATGGAGAAGGGTCCACCCTTCTCCCTTCCCCTGAAGAGATTTGCGCCCAGGTCGGAGTAGAGACTTGTCCCTCACTTGCCATGGCAAGTGAGGACGAAGCTCAGGCAAGAAAACCCTAAGAAGATGAGAGCGTGAGAAAGGAGATGAAGCACAGGTTGGTTAAAGCGGTCAAGGTTTGATCCTACTTTCCTTTGGCTGGCTTTGGTGGTCAGAGTTTTAACAAGCGTGAAGATGAGGAAAGCACAGGGAATCCACAGTTTGGAAAAGCTTTATATGACTTCACTGCAGGTGGTGAGGGTGAGGTAAAGCATGCAGCTTCCTGATGGTTTTCTCTACTCTTATCATGGTTCCAATTTTTTGAGTGATGCATGTCCTGAAGAACTATGTCGACACCCTCTTTTCTTGGCCTTTTTTTCATAATGTTTATTTGATTATTTCACTGCTAATGAACATCCCCGCAGCTCCATGTTCTTCTTATTTTTTATTTCTGCCTTTCGCTCTTACACGAAGTAACCACAACTAAGGGACACCTGCCAACATGCAATACACCCACTACCCTCTTGCTTCAGGCTAAGGGCTTCATGCTATTGCTGAAACGTTTGTGCAGTGGATCACCATAAACAAACAAGATCAAACAGAATAAATATTTTGGGTTTCTTCTTGCAGTTGAGCCTGGATGCGGGAGAAGAGGTTGAGATTGATTATGAGGTTGATGGTTGGTACTATGTGAGTTCAGGATTATTCTATGCCGTTGTGTTTACACTACAATGTACTTTAAGTTGAAGAGCAACCAGGTTTAACTACGCATGGTTTAATATTGTTGTAGGTAAAGAAGAAAAGACCCGGGAGAGATGGAAGAATGGCTGGATTCGTTCCAGTTCTTTATGTCAGCTCTTGATTGGCTCATCTCCAGAAATGTTCTGCTGGCTTGCTCCTTGAATCCTGCACCTGCTTCAGCCTGCGCTTAGTTTTTATTATCAACCAAATCCAAATTCCTGTCCTTTGAAATTCTCTTTAAGTTTGAGCACACTAATTTACATGAATTTTCATCTTGCAGCAGCACCTTCTCGTGTATCCTGTGAGTGATCTGCCGGGAAGGGTTGATCATGGTATGAATTACACACAAGGATAGGTGTTTTTTTATCAAAAGTAGTTGCATCTGAACTGCTGCCAGTCTGTATGCTATCGGTTGCTTTGAGTTAATTGCGTTTGTGTGCCCTATAGCTGATTTTTCTGTTCACTGGTTTGTGTTTACGGGCTTGCCGTTTTATCAGATGATCCCTTGTGAACATTTGGTTACCCACTAACAGAAATTTGTGAAGCTCTTTCTGGCTCCATAGTGATCTTGAAAAGGATAATAAATACTCCGCAAAAATTTGATCCTACACAATTCTGAGATACTGCCGAATTTATGTCCACCCAGTAAATGTTTGGATCCATTCTTCAGATGACGCATTTTATTTCAACAACTTGTGAATGCTGTGGAATGTCGTTATATTTATATATTAATAATTCAAATAACATCATGACAGTTTGGTTGGCCGGCGTATATGGTCAAGAAATGCATCGCCATGTATACCGGTAGCCAATGACCTATGTGTTACTGGATGTTTGATGATATTGGAATAAGGAAACAATGACCCGATCACAGAACTGATGTAATTGATGATAAACAGCAAGTGCTAACTAAAGTAAAGCCCCTGCCTTGTTCTGGCATCTTTGTTTGTTCACTCTCTTTGTATTGGTCCATCCCAATAGAATAAAATATTTGTTTTGTGGATCTCTTTCATCTCAAGAAGAAGTCTCTCCCTCTGCTGCGCCTCAACTCCAGCGGCAGCGGCAGTCAGAGGATGAATTTCAAGAACCTGGACGACTTATGGGCTTTCTATGTGAGCCAACACTCGAAAGCCTGGACGCGGTGGCTTCACGTTCTGGGCATCCTCTCGGGCTTGCTGTGCCTAGTGAGCTCGCTGTTGTGCCGGCGCTGGATCCTCCTGCTCCCCGCTCCCATCATTGGCTACGCCTTGGCCTGGTACAGCCACTTTTTCGTAGAGGGCAACGTTCCCGCTACGTTTGCCCATCCCTTCTGGTCTCTCCTATGCGTTCTCAAGATGTTCGTTTCCATGCTTTCCGGCCGGATGGACAAGGAGATCAAGCGCCTTGGCAAGCACCCTCTTCTCTAGGTCTTGTATTTCCTTGATGATTTATTGTTGTTGTTGTTGTTATTGTTGTGCTTATTATCATGTGTGTATATATTCTTTTCCACTGTTCCGCACCTTCCCAAAATCATCTTCGTACATACTTTCCTTCGAATAACTTCTTCTCGTGTTTTCTCTTCAAATTGCGTGGTCAGCAATACCAATCTCTTTCCCAACCAAGGCTTGTTCTCTGATCTGATATGCGAAAAAAAAAGGGGGTGGGGGGTAGAAAATAAAAATATACAAAAGAAGTTAATTTTGAAACTCAGAGAGCTGCGGTTACTGGTTTGGTGGCCTTTGCGGGCGTCTATTGCTTAATGGGTTTTGTTCAAAGACAACTTGATCCTCTGTTGCTTTCACCTAGTTCTATATCCCATGAGGACAATGTTTATTTCTTCATTCCTCTTTATAACCTGCTCACTGTTTGGAAGTAATTGGCTTTTCCATCACCTGCCACCGCCACAAGCGGTTAATGGCTCCAGGGCAAGGCAAGGATGTAACTGAAGAGAGACCAGTACTCAGTTTTCACCGATAGAGCAAGGAGACATTCTTACTATTAACATGTGGGTATACATACGATCAAAGGGATCGGTCTTGGCGGCAGCGCCAAACTGTCAAATTGGAGAGGAGGTTATTGATTATTATTCCCTTTCCCTCGTCTTTTTCCTCGAAACCAAACCGGCAGGCAGATATGCCTTGTTTTGTTTGCGTCCGTTGTATTTGAATCAAAGCCAGAAAATACAAAAGTGGCGTGTGGAAAGAAGGTGGAGAGAGGTCTTGACAACTTTTTTTCTTTGCTAGGTGCTGACGTTCTGGACGACTAACTCTCTTTATATTCCGTTTCCGTCATCACCAAACACACCCAACCCCACCCGGACGGAAAGTAAACAAAAGAGCTGCTTTTGTAGATCCCATCCTACCACCTTCGGTCGATCCTTTTTTGTTGCCAACTCTACCCATCAATGGGATCTTCCCCTCCACCTGAATATTTTGGGAGGCAGCGATCTCTCCATGACATCCTTGGTGGAGGGAATGGTAGGTCAAATTCAATGCAAGCTTTAGATATCAAAGCAACTCCATACTTGTTACTCATCTTTGTGCTTGGATCTTTTATCAATTGATTTTTCCCTTCTTTGCTTGCTTGCTTGCATCTATTAATCCGAGTCCCCTCCTGATCTCTATCCTTTCGATCTGATAAGTAGTCATTCTTTAGTTTGATTCAGATCCCAGGTGTTAAACTATTGTAATCCCTGTTTTCTTTCATTATAAATGATCCCTGTGTTAACATGTTGAATCTATAATTTATCTATATGTTCAAGTCTACATTTTCTTCAATTCTTTGCTTCTTATTCTCTCACACTAGAACAGTTCCTCGTGAAACTCCCTGTCATTGAAATCTGTATCTGCCTTTAGAGGCATAAGCACACAAAGAGATGGTGTGACAGTTCAATGAAGATTGTTTCCAGTTGCTAGCTTTTGCATATTACTATGCTGCATTGAAAGTGATGTGCAGACTGTTGTTCTGCAGTTGCAGATGTGATTCTTTGGAGGAGGAGAAATGTGACAATCAGTATATTGCTTGGTACTGTTGCTGCTTGGGTGGTCTTCCAGTTCTCTGGCTACACTCTCTTATCATTTGTTTCCAACGTTTTGCTTCTCTTGTTGTCCATCCTCTTTGTCTGGGCAAAGGCCGCTGGGCTACTCAACAGGTAATCACAATTTTTTTACTGTTGTCTAGGAATAGAACACACAAGCAAATGAGCGAATTACTGAATGCTGCATGTTGCTTGTTTCTATTTATATCATTCAGTTATAAACTAATGGATCATAAGTTGTTTTAACTATTAAGAATTGGAAAGAAAACTCAGCAAAGTATTTCTCTTGATGTTTCTGCTTGTTAAATCATTCTACTACCCATTTGTGAAACCAACGTAAAGATGTTCTCAAGATTAGTTTACTGCCATTTCAGTGAGTCTGAAACTACAACTTATTGTGCCAAGTGTAGGCCACCCCCACCTATCCCAATGCTACAGCTTTCAGAGGCTGTTGTGAAAACAGCAGCAGATTTTGTGTATTCTCATGTGAACATGGTACTGTCTGCAACCTTTAAGATTGCGCTTGGAAAAGACACAAACCTCTTCTACAGAGTAGCTGGATGCTTATGGCTGATTTCTTTTGTTGGTGGTCTCACTGATCTGCTTACTCTCGGATACACAGGTAAGTGACTCTCTCAGCGTTCTTTTTTTTTTTTTTTTCCTATTTGCGGATAATGTTGCATTGATGGTATCATATAAATGAACTTTTTATTTACTGAAAACCCTTTGATGTGTTTCCATGGCATATCAGCACCAATATTGTGGTTTAGCCAAATAACACTGATCATGAAACTTTCTCTAAATGAATCAGGGGATTACATTTCCATCTTCTGCTTTCATGAAGAAATGGACCATGATAGAAACATATTAAGTGAAATCTTTCTTGTATGTGAGCACAATTGCCGTAGGTATTAAGTAGATGAGGATATTATTTTGCTGAAAAAAGTAATTAAGAAAATCCGTATCAACCATACAGGACGATGCTCGGGTTGTTAGAATTTATTGTTTCGCCTTTTATGCACAGGCCTTGTAGCTGTCCTGACGATCCCTGTGCTTTATGAGAAGTATGAAGGTTATGTTGAGAGATATGTGAACATGGGCTGCCTAAAATTGTGGCATTGGTATGAGAGCTGTACAAAGTATTTAAACAAGGTTAAGAATTGGATTTCAGAGAAGAAGGAAAAACTGGGCTGATAAGTGTCTGGGTTAATTTAATCAGACCACTGTTAAGCTTCTGCATATGAGGAATTTGGCTGCTGCCATCAGCCAGTGGGGTCAGAGCTTGATGTTTCCAAATGCCATATTTGTGACTTGAGATCTGCCCTTCAATTTGTGAGTTGCTTATTTCTACTTGAGATTTTTTATGTAATGAGGCATGAATTTTCAATTTCGATGATATCTTGATTCAAATAATTATAAGGATAAAGTATAAGTGGGTGAACCATACAAGTGTTGGAGGGTGATTATTATCTTCTGTTCACAGGACTATAGATCCATATGAAAGTTTCCTGATTTTCAGTGTGGTGACTGATGAGACTGTACTTGAGCTAATCAATGGTGATACACTAATGATCCCCATGAGTTGGATGGCATGTTTCAGTAAATAATCTTAATGGCTCAGGTATCCTTTTTATGGTATACCACCTTCTCAACGAAAGATAATGGTGAATTGTGAAGGGGCCATGTTATCTTGTTGGTAATCAGTAATCTTGAAGGATTAATTTGGAGTTTTGTTTTGAAAATTAACTTGGTATTGATTTACTGTCAAAGAACACGAAAGTTCTGTCCTAGAACAACTGGTGTGTGGTGGAATCAATCTGTAGCAAGAATGGGCTCAATTAATGGCGCTGTCGCAGTGAATCTGGTCTCTTGTTTAGTTCTATGATCTGCAGACATCATTTTTCATCACTTCTTTTTCTCAGACACTCCAGCAGATCTCGTCTTCCTAAGTACATTAGCCATCTCCTCGCGCTTCTTCTCAGCCCTTTTCTGTGTACCCAGGTTTCTCTTAGCAACCTTCAGAGCTCGCTTGTCCTTTCCAACCTTGAGAAGCTCAGTTATTCTCTTTTTCATAGGGAGCAAATCCAGCAACCTCCCTGATCAAGTTCTTAACGAATTGCACTCTCTTGCTTGTTTTCCTTTTTGTGGCTGGAAGGGCGAGGAGGCAACCCCCTCTTAGTGATGATGTGACCTTTGTTCAGCCCCACAAAAAGCCCACTGTTCGGCTGCGGGGGCGCCATCGTCGCACCCAAATCTCTTCTCACCTGTGGAGAAACCCTAGCGCCCCCCAGGTCTCTTGTTTAGTTGAGTGGATAAAACACACACATGCGCAAAGTTTTCCCAGCGTTGCAACTGTAAGGGTTGATGACCTTACACTTGGTCAGCGGGCATACAGTATCACATAGACCAAGCCACGAGGGCGCACAGCTGCGTGGATTTGGTAGCGCGCGCAGGTGGCGCGGCGCTTGTGTTGTGTCGGGACCAAGGGCGGGTGAAATACCCCGCATGATCATGGGCTGAGACTGTGAAGCGCACGCGCGCTGGACCGTGGGCGTACGCGTGGCCGATGAGCGCGTGGGGCAGGCGCGCCTCTTACCAAGAGTCAAGTGTCGCAGGACTTCATCATGTAGAGTGTTGGATCTCTAGCAAGTCTAGGCGGGGCGGGACACTTGATCAGGCCGGTTGACCGAGAGCTGATTCCGGATCTGACAAGGCTTTAAGCAGGCGTATGCAAGTAGGCACATGGCCGGGAGCGTTGCTGAGCCAGTGGCAAGGATGGCACGCGGTATTACCGCGCGTGACCGGTACTGCTGCGCGTTGTGACCAAGGGTGGCTGGTTAAAGCTACAGTCGAGTCAAAGGACACTGCAAGCTAAGTGAAGTCAGGGAATTCACGCCAGACCTGTATTGGGCATGGGGCTCAATCAACCTTGGATTTGGGGTAGCTCTTGTAATAGGGTCAAATGAGTCTTTTGGGAGAAGACAATGCCACTTGGTGTTGGTTTTGACCATGGTTGTAAGCATTTCTCAATCTAAGAGAGTTTTATGTTTTTCTCTCTCAAAATGGGTTTCCTTGTGTCGTGTTTCTCGTACCGAGGGGTTTTCCAGATTTGCTCACTTCTTCTTATTTTCGCTGTGTTTTGTAATGCAAACAGAATTCACTAACTGTTCTTGCAAGGAAATGCTGACCTGTCGCTATGGTGCATGTCAGGTGCCGCACGGCCGAAGGTGATCGGTTGAGGCCGTGACAGCAACCACTCTGTTTATTTAAATTGGTTGCAACCAAATCATTTCCATCTGGACGTGCACCTGCAATTTTTTTTTTATTTGATAGCGTATAAACCATGATCATTAAAATAAACTGAGGGGGCAGCGCAAACAGAGGTTAGGACAGTTAACACTATCCCAGAGAGACGTGGTAACAAAAGCAAGAAAGAAACTCGACCGGACAGAGAAAACGGAAAGATCACCTATATATTTATGGCGACACCTTTTCCCTCCACCAGACTGATTTTTCCTTCGTGCGGGAATGAATATTAAAAAAGACATGGTTATTATTATAGTCAGCAATGAGTAGGGCTGTTCAAACTGGAGAACAATAATTCCTGCACCTTGGTGCTGTCTGCCGGTCATCCAATGCAATAAGACGATATTCACAACAGCCCCAGTTTGGACTGTAGAAAAAACTTCAGGATATGATCAAGTCACTGGAATGGCTGAAGATTGAAGAGCAGAACAAGCTCCAAACTTCTGCTTCACCTCACAGCAATGGCGATCTGCAGGTTGGAATAGATCTCAAGCTTTGCCAATGGAGAGATTGAGAATGCAAATAAGAAGCTGGATGTGAATCTCATTCATAAGAAAAATTAAGAATGAAGACAAAGTTCACAGCTTATATAATGCTATCTGAATAACAATCATAACTGCTGTAACTATCATAACTAACTGAAGCCTGGCATAACAAACAGATAGCCACGTTGGCATGGCACTTCACTGAGTTGGGGCTGTGATCTTCAATTGCTCTTTTGCTTTATAAATTTAATCTTAAATTTCAACAACTTCAAGTAATTAATCTTCAACAGCTTAAACTCCAACACGGACAAAATTAAGTTAATGTTGCTGTGCTGTTTTTGGTTATATCGTACGTTGATGCGACTGGCTTTCCTTAATCAGTGTTTTGAGTGTTTACATTCACTGTTTCCCTCCTTTTATCCTTGGTTGTCTGCTCCTGTCTAATTCCACACTCAGTCACTCTAGTTGGTTGTTTCTGTGAGAATCTATCCACTTCTCTAGGTGTCATGTGTTATGTTGTTCCAAAAACAAGCTACTTTTGAAACTTTAGTTTTTGTCTTATATGTGGATGTCGATGTGGACGTGGATTACAAGATCAGGGGCAGAAGAGGAGGAGAAGATGTCTTTCGGCGGGACACAGCAGAAGTGCAAGGCACTCGAGAAGACGGTGTACACCATGGATCAGCTCATGGCTGACAGCACGGCATGCCACAAGTCCTGCTTCAAGTGCACTGACTTGCAGAGGCACCCTCAAGGCAACCAACTTGTTTCTTCTCCATGATTTACTGCTTGTCCACATTCAATATCAAGTCTAATAAAAATGCTACGTTTATTATGCTGCACTGCCCTGTTTCATTACTTGTCCCTCATCCTTTCTGCCTGCCATTTTAATCAGCAATATTCCTTGCATTACTTTACTTGTGTGTCCATGAGTTGTGCGGCTTCTTATTGATAATATATATGGTGCTAGTACTTGGATCGATCTCCTCTACTGGAGAGTTTATTATGGAAACGAATGGACGGACTCAAGACTCTGATAGTAAATTCTACACTTTGGACTTAATTAAGGCCTATGATCTATGATGGCATAGATTTTGTGAATACACCTGAACACATCAACCATAGTCATCCTAAGAAGTGGCTTCATGGCAGTCTTTGTTCATAGCTTCCTACTACAGTCTGCAGTTGAATTTTAAGTTTTTAATTCCCTCTCAGTTTATTCCTGGCCAATTACTGTTCTCAGTTATTGTCCAACTTTTATCTTGCTAACATGCCAAACTTCAACGTACTGGATTGTGCTTGCATTGTATCTATTAGTGAAGTCAAGTTCTACAACTTCTATTAATGCAATATTATTGCTAGGTCATATTTTGTTTTAAGAATGTGATCAAAATAGTATGGTCTACCTCATCCCAAGTTTCATGCGGTCCTTGCAGCTCAACAATTTCTCTCCAATGGAGGGTGTACTCTTTACGGCCAGCCTCATTTTGAGCAGTTGTTCAAGAAGACAAGGAGCTTCAACAAGAGCTTCCAGTCACGTAAGGCTCCTCTTGAAACTTTTCTGACTCACACTGTTGCATTTTATTATTTTCCAATGATCTTTCTCATTACATAAATATATCATGCGTGCTTGCTCTTTGACGGTAGAAAGGTCAGTCGAGAATGATGTTTTCTTTAATTTTTTTCTTTTAACAAAATGAGCCAACACTAGAAGAGGGAAGGGCTTCTTTGGTTCAAAGGGTAGAGAGGAGGAACGAGGAAGGGGCAGCGAGGTGAGTTTGAAAAACTATTATGTTTGATTCAATAGAGAAGTAAAAGAGGGTAATTTATTATTATTGTTTTTCGTTGGAAAAGCAATGTGGAGTGGAGAGGAGAATAATGTGTATTTTAACAATTTATATTTTTTATATAAAAAAATAACTTTTTTTATAATATATTTTTTATTTTTATATTATTATTATTATTAACAAACCAATACCTGCATAATACATTTTTTTACCTTTTTCATATCTTTATCATAAATTTTTTATTAATAATTTTAAATCAATATTAATAAATTAAGAGTGAATCAAAATAATACATACGTGCTCGTGGGAATAAAAAAATTGTATATAAACTTCATACTCCTGTCTATATTAAATTGCATGTTATTAATAATAATTTTATTAAATTATATGTTAGGGTTTTGTATAAAAGATATGATGTATGTTTTCAAATGATAAAAATGATATAATTATTTATTCGCATTATTATTTTTTATTTTTTCATAATCTCACCTTTCTAAAAAAAAAAAAAAAACCCTGATTTGAAAGCGTGAGATGTCCCCCCCCTCCTTACACCTCCAACAAAAAAACATGACTTCCTTTCCTCTCTTATTACTCTTCTAAAATCCCCCGGACAAACAAACAAAAGATGTTTTCTTTTAACTCTTTAGTTATGTTCACGTGGACCTTGATACGCAAGGAAGATGTTAAAGACGTGCGTGTATACAAATAATTTCCTTCCGCTGTGTCTTCCCGCTCTTTCTTCCACCAACGAGTCTAATAAGACGAGGGAGAAGAGAAAGAGTGTGAGATTCAAATAAAGGGTATTCCCGTCCAAAAGGGGAACTCAATCAGACGCGGTCCAACTTTGGCGGGAGTTGTAAGTCAATTCCCGCCAAAATTTCCCGCCAAAAAAAGGATGGTATAATTTCTATTCTTGAGAGCGTCGCCTTTTTCAAATCTAAAGAAGAAGAGGAAGAAGAAGGAAAGGATGCTGGAACTAAGGTTGGTGCAGGGGAGCTTGCTGAAGAAAGTGCTGGAGGCCATCAAGGAGCTCGTCACGGATGCCAACTTCGATTGCTCTGCTACAGGCTTCTCCCTCCAAGCCATGGACTCCAGCCACGTCGCCCTCGTCGCTCTCCTCCTCCGATCCGAGGGCTTCGAGCACTACCGCTGCGACCGCAACCTCTCCATGGGCATGAATCTGAACAACGTCTCCAAGATGCTCAGATGCGCCGGCAACGATGACATCATCACCCTCAAGGCCGATGATGGCAGCGACACAGTCACCTTCATGTTTGAAAGCCCCAGTGAGTTTTTATTAAATAATTCTGATTTCTCCCATTAAATCATATAAGTTTCTAATAAGACAAGATTACTAGGGCAGAATGATGGCAGACCATACCTTTCTCATGTGTCTAGGCTCATTATTGATTTATTGAGGCACATTTCGTTTCTTGTTTTGATAATTACTGCTTTGTTGAATAATAATAATAGATCAAGATAAGATTGCTGATTTTGAGATGAAGCTAATGGATATCGATAGCGAGCATCTTGGTATACCAGAAGCAGAGTATCATGCTATTGTGAAGATGCCATCTACTGAGTTTGCAAGGATTTGCAAGGACCTCAGCAGCATTGGTGACACAGGTATGATGGTGGTCATCGTCCTCATTAGCATTTACTACCCCCACTGCTGTGATGCGGTGGTATTGGTTCTAAAATCAGCACATCCTTGATGACGTAATCTTTTGCTTGTGAAATGTCAGTTGTGATTTCAGTGACCAAGGAAGGAGTAAAATTCTCCACAAGAGGAGACATTGGGAATGCAAACATTGTTTGCAGGCAGAACACTACTGTTGACAAGGTCTCTGTCTTGATTCTGTCTAGCTCTTCTCTCTTCTCTCTTCTCTCTTCTCTCTTCTCTCTTCTAAGCTGCTGCTTTGGCTATATATTTGTCACGACTCAAAGCATACAAGCTGTCTTTTTTTTTTCCATCTGAAATGATGGCCATATTAACATGTGCAAAATGTTGTTTCATGCTGAGAACAGCCAGAGGAAGCCACCATCATAGAGATGCAAGAGCCAGTGTCATTAACCTTTGCTCTGAGATACATGAACTCCTTCACCAAAGCTACTCCACTGTCAAACACTGTGACCATCAGCCTTTCTTCGGAGCTACCAGTGGTTGTAGAGTACAAGGTGGCAGACATGGGCTATATCAGGTTCTACTTGGCACCCAAGATTGAAGATGATGAGGACATGAAGCCTGAAGTCTAGTATACCATTTCTTGTGAAATCATTCTAGTCCCTTTTGTTCACTTTTGTCAAGGTCTCTCATCCTTTGTTTCAAATTTCCTGTCTGCTAATCTAGAGTTGCAAATCTGAATTTTTATTGCAATTGAAAGAGATCTCAAGCCTTGATGAATCATGACACATGAGAGTTCTAAACCTGAGATAAAATACTCTCGTCATTCAATGATACTCAACTTCAAGGATACCTGGCTTTACTGGTCAAGTGGTAGAGTGATGCATGAATGAATAGTTGCCGTAGCCCACTTGCAAAAATCATAAGAACCATCAGACATTACCATCAAATTTCAAAGGAAAAATCTTTTAACTAAAAATAAGGTTTAACATCCTCTGATCTGAAATAATAGTGTGAGAAATATATCCTATCTTCCCAAATTCTGAACTTATCATTTATACTCCCAAACCATCCCAACAAGATACTGATCGGACAGTGAAATAGTTGACTCCTATCATTCGCAGAAAATTACATCAAACCAAGATTAGGGGGAAAAAATAAGTAGTCTCTTCAGGCTCATGGAAATTTCCAGTTTTCTCCAGCATAAACAGCCTGGTCCCCAAGTTCTTCCTCAATTCTGAGCAACTGGTTGTATTTAGCAACTCGTTCTCCGCGGCAAGGGGCACCAGCTTTTATCTGACCAGTAGCGAGGCCAACAGCTAAATCAGCCAGAAAGGAATCTTCAGTTTCTCCCGATCTATGAGATATGACAACTCCCCAATGAGCATCTTTTGCCTGTTTAACAGCTTCAATAGCTTCTGTGACTGTACCGATTTGATTTATCTGAGATGCCCACAATATATTTTGTTATAAATCTAGCAAAATTAACTATATAGATAACTTTGCAATCAACTTATCCGACCTCATTTGAATGAAAATCACAAAATAGATCACAACCCACCTTGCCCTTTTCATTTTTTAAATTTGCAGATTTTCAACCCAGATAAAATTTATTCAATCCCATGATCATGGGCCGTTTATGAAATCATCCAAAATATCATTTGAATTCAGAGCTACACGTCCATTTTTAGCTTAACACCATTCGGAATTTATTGTACAGCACCCATTTGATAGAAATGGTTGATCTATGAAGATATATTTGGAAAGGAGTGCTTTTGCGATCTCCATAATGAAATATCAAGTGCTTGAATTAAGTGTCAGAAATATTAGTACCTTGAGAAGAAGAGCATTGCAAGCAGACTCTTGTATCGCGCGCCCTATGCGCTTAGGATTTGACATTAATAAGTCATCTCCAACAACCTGCAAAGCATGTGTCAATATCACCGTTGGTCATAATCTTTATATGCATAAAAAATGACTGACCTGACATATACCAAGGGCAGAAAATAACTTTGAATGCTCCCAATCATCCTTGTCAAATGGTTGCTCAATAGATACAATGGGATAGTCTGGCAATAAAAAACAATTATCATCAATGCATTATTCCTTTTGAATTAGATTGAAAAGTTAAAAAAAATAAAAAATGGGGCCACAAAAACCTGCACAAAGTTTTGTATACATCTCAATCATTTCTTCTCCAGTCTTGAAATTCTGCCCTGACTTATTTGGTGCTTTTGAGTCCAGGTCATACTTCCTTCCTGAGAATAACAAAAACTGCATCAGCCATACTAATTCTATACTAGTGTTTATGAATAACAATCCCAGGTAGTCACTTAAGGTCATGAGGGTGGTATGTTATTAGTATCATCCTTACCTATGCAAAAATCAGTGGCTGCCACATCCATCCCCAATTTAATCCTACCATTATATCCTGCTCGGTCTATTGCCTCCTTAACAAGATCCAAGCCCTCAGAAAAGCTGATAAATGGAAGCATACAATTTTTTGAGCAGGTTAAAACCAATATTTCACAAAAGGTAGTAATCACTTTCCATCAGAGTTTCTAAAAATTTATTGGTTGTTGTGATGCCTCTCAAACAAAATATTATGGGTGATTAACAACTAAGGATTGGTTTTTGCACTAGATTATGACCTATGTTCAAGGGAAAAAATATACAGTCCAGAAAATTTACTTCACATGATCGAATAAATACAAGTAATATTTGCCTGAAGATATTGGGAGCAAACCCTCCATCATCACCAACATTGCGCCCAGTTGAACCATACTGCTCACTGATAATGGACTGTCCTCCAGTCAAGCAAGATGTAAGGCAATCAGGTGGTGCTCAAACAACAATAAATTTAACAGATGGAAGTTGAAGGAATATGCTAAATAAATAACAGATCTAACAAAAATACTGTGACTCAATTTTAAGTGATAAACACATAGAAAAGAGGCGCTCTTTGTTATTGACAGAAGAAGGGGGAGTTTATAGAACTTAAATAAACACAATGATAAGGGCATGTTGAAGCTCAATAGGTAAAGAAAATACAGTTTAACCATCGGAAATGGAGAAAAGAAAGTAAAAGATAAATAAAATGGCATTTTTTATATGATGATAGTTTATAAGTATACCCTTCATTTCAGAAGCAATATAAAACATGTATTAAATACACCTATTATGGTATCTTCCTTGCTTTAAGTTCTTTGATAAATCCAAGAAAAAGTATTGTTACACCTTCATCAGATGGAAGGCATAGTAGGAGGTAGCACCTGGTGTAACAAATTGAGAATCCATTGATAGATATCACACAACTAAATGAAGTCTCAGCTATTAAATTAACACGTAATACCTTCAGGTGATGGTATGTTTCTGAACCCATTTGTACAGCTTCCATGAAATTATTTGCACCAATAGGAAGAATCATAATTTCCTGGAAAAAGTTAATTATCAGATTAAGTTAATTACAAAACCAAATGTGTAAAAGATCAACTTAATAGCAAGAAAACAAAACCAGACTGTTGCTTGGACAGGAGGCATTGAATGAAAAGCGGTGGAAAGCAGTCACAGAACCGATTATCAAGCTTAAGGTTAGACAGACAACCAGTAATGAAGCAAATGTATGGATGATATACATCAGTAAAGTTCAACAAAAAGATAAAATATCAAACAAAACCTTGGTGTCTCTAAACAAACATTGTGACCGTGGAAGTTCTTCTCACTTTAGAATTGTTCAGTTCAATTTACCTAGATTGCTTGTATTCAAATATAATTTGTACTAGATGAGTCCACAAACCCCTGGTGACAGTAATCGAGAGTCTAAAGCACATACTTATGCCCAAAGATGCCTATGATTTGACTAAAGAAAAATATTCAGTTAATTCTAATGTATGATCATTCTTTCCATCCATAATAAATATTCTATAAGGATTAGTGGGCACATCAGTTACACTAGATATTCTAAATCTCAGAGAATAACAAACGAATTGGATTAATAAACCAAGTTAGCATATAGTCATACTTGAACAGCCAGAGAATTCCCAGCATGCTTGCCACCACTAATAACAGTGAAGGAAGGAACAGGAAGGACAGGTTTGCTTTTACTGGAAAGGTCAGCAATATGTTTATACAGAGGGACCTGAGAAAGAAAAATAAAAAGCCAACCAAATAAAATAAGTAGAATAAACACATGAGAACAAGTAAGCTAATAATGGCATGCCTCCTTTTCAGCAGCACCAGCTTTACATGCAGCAACTGACACTGCCAACATAGCATTTGCTCCAAGTTCAGTCTGAAGGAGACAAAAATTAAATATATCAGCAAAAAAAAGATATAAATTTTCTAAATTTTTAGCGAACTGATAAAAATAGAAATCTGCCCAGAGTTCCATTACAGTTTAGGTAGAAATTTATGCAAGGATGATTGTTTTTATACTAAATTTCAATCTAAATTGCATAAGAAATTAAACTACAACGTCGAATCTGACAGCAAACAAATATAGCAACTTATTTACAAAAAATGGAAGCGAGTACTGTTTAAGCCTGTTGGAAAGAAGGCGCTTGCCTTGTTTTCAGTTTTATCCAAGTCTATCATTGCCTGATCTATCTGGGCCTGGAGTGTTGGATCCATGCCAATCAGGGTCTCGGAAATCTTTTCGTTTATAAGTTTGACAGCTTTTGAAACACCCTTTCCTAGAAACTTTCCTTTGTCCCCATCACGTAATTCAACCGCTTCATACCTGATATTGGTGAACGCAGAGCCGGTGATGATAGAAAAATTAACTAAAATTTAAGCAATTGGATAGGTATAGAGGAAAAGGAAATCTCCGATGAGTTGGAGTGTCTGATGAACCAGGCTTAGAATTACGGAGTTGCAGAAACCCAAACATGAAAAACTCTTGTAATTATAGCACAGAAATCTCACTAAATGTAGTTTGATAATCCGATAATCGCAACAAACTAGCTGAGCCGGATTGAGGAAAAAAGAACAAATACGAGAATAAACAAACAATGGAAAAATAGAGTGGATGAGCAGCTCCTCACATTCCAATAGCAGTGCCGCTGGGGGCAGAGGCGCGGTACATCCCTTTGTTGGTGTAGAGATCCACTTCAACTGTGGGAATTCCCCTGCTATCGAGGATCTGCCTGGCTGTGATCTTAGTGATCGCAGAGGGAACGGCCTTCCTCATGTGATTCGACTGAAGCCATTACCGAGAGTGATCAATGGAGCAAGGATACAATTAACAGAGAAAAGGAGAGAAACAAGAGATCTAGAAGGACGCACCATGAAAAGGATGGGATCGGAAGCCTTGGCCCGGACTGCGGCATTGACGGCATCCTCGATCTTGCGAGATAGCAAATGTTTGTCGAGATACTCCTGGACGGACATACCCCCACTCCCCACGCTAGCCCTAGAAAGCGCGCGCGCGCTCCCAGCTTTTTAGCTATTGTCCTGGCAACTGGACAGAGAGAAATGCGATCTCTCTCTTATAGCGACCATGAGAACTAACAAGGAATGACGATGACAGCGTTCACCGCAAGTCAGGCGCGCCTCGTGATTTGTTTCCGGTAATCCTGTGAGCTGAGACTCTTTCGAGAGTTTAGGGCTTTTTATTTTTTAATTATTTTTTTCCTTTTTTTATAATGAAAGCTCTTGATATTGTCATGCCATACGAAAATAATCACTCTGGTTTTGAGCTCCAAAATATTATTAGGTGCTTTCAATTAACACAAGCTCAACCCTTGAAATTAGAATACATGAGGACGCATGGAGGGCAGCCCAATGAAGTGGGGAACCACATGCATCCCACGTTCCATCCGTCGCAAGAAGACATTCACTATATAAGTTTCTGTAAGGCTGAGTACACCGGCTATAAGCCACTCTTACAGCACAACAAACGCCCGGGATGCTCCTGTGAAGTGTTTAATGGATCCAAACAAGCTCTTTGAGGCACCGAAATGTCGCAACCTATAGACACCTGAAGCAGCAGTTTCATGAATTCGCCATTCTATGGTTGCATAGCTCTCAGGACTCAGCTTCCCAGGCCTAGACCACTTGAAACGCAGGCTGAAATCATCATCATCATATGCTGGAGCCCAGGTATCAGTACCATGTAGAACCTCCACCAAGGAGAACGTCCCCTCTGTCATGAGGTCATTCCTCGGGCAGCCAGACCAGAAAGTTGCAGTCACCATGTCCCCACGTTTAAATGTAGAATTCAGCGGGACGTCAATCTTCACATCACCGAATTTCACACCAATTGGAGTCGAATCAAGGACAACACCAGGAAGGAGACTAATTTGTTTATCCAAAAGGTCAGGTGGCTGCAGACTTGATGAGATACTCTGCCCACCCACAAGCGCTGCAGCAAGTTTTTTGAACTCTTGGATGTATGCATCAAGTGTGTGTGGCCCAAACAATGTGGAAGCTCCCTGATACAAATTATATAATTCCATCTTAGAAGCATTCATGCAACTTACTGATGCAGTGGAAGAGTTTTATGGACAATAAGTTTACAAGACTTAGGCCAGAGAGAAGAGGATTGTGTTAAAAACAAAGAAGGATAATAAAGTTTTAAAGAGAACTTCTTTAATATCATGGAATAGGAAAGATACAATGCTTATTTGCCTAACATGAAGGCTACTTATAGCAGCCATAGCCTTTTGTATTAATGCTAGACTTAATCACCAAGTAACAGACAAGAAACTTAAAAGACAAGTATAGAAACTAAAACATTTGATAGGCTAATAACTTATGAAACTTAAAAGTAAGATGAAGGCATCGAAAGGAATTGTAATGCATTGAAAGAAAATTAGA
The DNA here is from genome assembly GCA_902712375.1 of Dioscorea dumetorum. Classification (NCBI taxonomy): domain Eukaryota; kingdom Viridiplantae; phylum Streptophyta; class Magnoliopsida; order Dioscoreales; family Dioscoreaceae; genus Dioscorea; species Dioscorea dumetorum. The sequence continues at coordinate 9,332,157 of CACTHL010000561.1, read as the reverse complement.
TGTTATCTTTTTTGCGTTTAGATGCTACTTGATGTCTCAAGAAGTCATCATGCTTGATGATTGCCAATAACACTACTCAGGTTGCCATTAAATGGTTAATATATGCAAAACCAATTGTGTCATCTTTCTAACTGGAAAGAACATCAAAATTGCAACTGGACAAACCTCATATCTTTGGATCTGATACTCTTCATAAGTGGTAACATACTGGGAGTATGAATTTGTCAAACCAGCTATAATAATGTGGACGTTGTTGTCAAATTCACCATTGCTGCCACTAGTAAGAACAGTGCGTACAGCATCTCGAAGACGTCGCCCAGCCATAGTCGAAAATTCTGTGAGGAAAAACAGTTTTTTTTTTTTATTACTGTTTTTCTTTTACGAACAATAGTAGATAAGAGAGCACAAGATAAGGTAATGTTAATAATAGTAGTCCTGTGGGTGAGAGCGTGCGCACACATTCGCATGATAAGAAAAGCGAATGAGTTTGCATGCAGCTCTCCACTAACAAAGAAGATTTATGAGCAAGTAATTTGTACCTCCAGGTACACATAGGATGGCAAGCTGTCCGATCCTTATTATTTGAATTGGAAGAATTGAAGGCTGTGGCAAGAAAAGACCAATCATCAGATAACGCTTAAGGTCATCTTGTAAGATGCCTCCCAAGAATATATATATTCACATGCATATTGTACTATAATTAAATTGTGTAATTAATAAACACATAAAGAAAATGGCTTAATAATAAATCCCTTTAAGAGACATTCCACTCTAAATTTAATACCAAAATCTCATCTTAAAAGACGAGCAGAAAACTCAAGAGTATATTGACTGAAACTTCAGAAGAATAATGAAAACATTCTGCCATGCCATGGACACAATATACTAGATAGAGTTGTACAAGAAGGCACAGAAGCATATTTAGAGGGAAAGACCTCAAATGGAAATGGAAATGAAGCTCACCGCCCAGTCATATGGTTCCTTCATGTCACCAGTATCTAAAAGAATTGGCTTTGGGTGCTGACAATCTTCTTGCTCCTTACTAGGAGTTTTCAGTAAATTCCTCACCAAATTCCAAAATGCATTACCCTGTTATAGTGTGAAAAAGAAAATCATATGAATAAAGATATTAAAAGGAATGCAATAACTTGCCCACTTGATACAATTAACCTTGTCATCCCCTTGGTGGAAATCAAAAGCACCAGGACCATCAGTAGTTCCCGCAGCAAATGCAAATCCCATAGCCGCGGGGCATGTCTTCGCCACACTTTTACTTCCATCATTTGAAGAAAGAGTGACCTCAAGTTGAGAAAGATCTAGATAACTATGACGATAATCAACTTTGCCTTTTATCTGCTCAGATGCTTTGCTGAAAAGGTCGACTGCTTTCCTAAATTGTCTCTCTCCAATGATGCGTGTGCTTTCAAACTCATCTGGGTAACTGCCAGGAGGAATATGAAGAAATTCATATCAGAGACATTCTACGTAAGAATGTTAATTCATAAGATAAATCAGAGGGGTTAGAACTGACCCAGGGCCACGGCCATAGCAGAGCTCATTCTTTCCACTACACGTACTGTGGTTGAAGTCACAAGGAAGTCCAGTATCAAGGCAGAATGCTCCAAGCACATTTGGACTAACATCTCCACAGTTTGATTGACAAAATGCAGAGACAAATTTTGGTTTATTACCCAGTCTGAAAGAACTCCGCAGTCGGCGAGTGGCACTAAAGGACCTAGTCACTCGCCTACCGCCAGATGCCTGGAAGGAGGATGCAGTTTGTTTTAACTCATCACCTGCAGAAAAAGTAAACATGAGATCAACTGCGAGGAATCACCATCTTATAGTTAACTATGACGAATAGAACAACACAAAACACACCACTATTATGTAGCTGAGGTATTATGGTAGACACTCTCCGAGGAGAGCCTTCATTTATCCTCCCATTGCCTAATTCCTCAGGGTATACAATGTCAGTTTCATCAAGACCCTTTTGTTTAAACCAGTCCTCCATGAACCGTGCAGCGGCACCTTTGTTATCACCACTAATCAGAGAGTTTGTCCGACTCATTGATGTCCCATGAGTTGCAAACCAATTAAAAGCACCAACAGGTCCCCACTCATCATCTACAAACTTCACCAGAGTCATTTCTTTATCAACATTATATTTATATTGACTTCGTTCAGCAGCAGGGTTATTGAGGTAGGCACTAGGACTGCGGTTGATACCAGCGTCAAGTAGTTCCCCTTAAGGCCAATGATAGTTCCAGAACAGGAAGAAGGAGATCAAAGAGTATAATAGTAAGTAAAAACTTTGGAACTACAAAAGTCACCAAATGGTAAATACAACTTAGTTGAAAAGAAAAAATTGACATCACTGATACATTTATCAACATGCTGGCTAAGATGATTACGTCTGTGTATAGCATCAACAAGAAAAAAAAAGTAAAGGCCATAATCCAAAATATGGTCAATGATTAAACATGAATTGCAATATGTATAGCCTGATCTTAACAAGTAACTGATATTATTCCAATTGACGATCTAATGCTATGCACGACAGAAATATGGAAATGCTTTACAAATTCCGCTATGAATAACATTCACGGAAGGATCAGATCAGAGATATCAGTCTCCTCAATCAAAGCAGTGGTGATGATGCATATTACTCATAGTTTGAAATCATGATAAAGAGAAATCATACTAAAAACAATCAGGAGCAATTCATTGCAGTTATGCATAAATCAACAGTAGGAAGCACTTTCAAGAAAAAAAAAATGCACTCTTCTGCTACCTTTATTTACATAAACAGTTCCAGGGCGCAGGTTTTCATGAGCTTGTATAATGCTTTGCTCAATACCATTAACAATGACTTCAAATGATTGGCGAACAAATCCAAGAGATGTTACAATATAGACAATATACTGAAGGTAACCCCCAGGTCCAGCGTGAGTATGTATGCCGCTAATAGCCACATTTTGCTCAGTGTAGAGATCATCATACCTGAAAAAAGGGATAATTACCATGAAGTTGGAACTATGGTTGATCCCTGCAGGAATAATTTGTTATTCCCAAACATAATTTGGAGGTATCACACTAATAAAAAAATCTGAGACCAAATATCCTACAATATCTTTACAAACAGAATGCAAAGGATACAGCCTACAACAAAGCTTGACCGCTAAACTCAACAAGAAATAGTGCGTGATATTAGATATCTGTCATCAGGTCCACTGGCCCCTTAAAAAATTCAGTTCCCAATATGAGCAAGTCACAGAAAGCAGGACAAAAACATTAGATCAAGTGTGTCTTAGATAACTAACCAAGACACCGTCACTAGTAGAAAAACTGATTAGTGAGAACAAAAACAGGAATGTTAACAAAAAAAAAAAAAATGAAGGACTATGGATCCAACAAATATGCTTTCCAATTTCGGAAAATGTGAACTATATTGGTGTCCAAAAGCCTAGATCACTAGCTAATAATGCACAGAACACCTTATGCAGAGATGTTATTCACATCTTGATATAAGCAATAATCTGAAGAAACTAAAAGAAAATAAAAAGTTCCCTTGGCTTGCACAAGGCCGTAAATGAAAGTTTGTAGCAAAAGCATAAAAATTCTACCTTGATTTCAATCTTTCAAGAACCTTAATCGTGACAATTTGTGATGCCATGCAAGCATCAAGATTGACAAATGCTACACGCCTTCCCCCTGGCTCAGCAACAATAAATGCCCGAGCTCGTAGCCGAAAGTGAACTCCAGAAGCAATTTGCTCCATATTAGCATATCCCATCATATTGACATCAGCAGCAGGTCCTGTAATGTCATAGCTCCCCAGTCCAACCAAATATGTGGCGCTTGAGACTGTTGGTTGACAAAGTTGCACAAACAATACTACCAAAAGGCAAAACCAGATAGAACTCATTGTCACCCAACTCCTGTGGGTGTTCAGAAGAAAAGCCACCTTCATCTATCTTGTAAAGGATATTCCTAATGTTAATTCATGTGTGTGAAAATCCTCTGCACCTGAGGGGCGGTAGAGAGACGCAACACATATAACAGCTATGAAGAGAATAGAAGCCCAATACATGGGAAAAATAGGTAAAGAAACAGAAAGCAAGCACAATATATCATGTGATTAGAGGTACACAATATGTCAACAGGAAACAGTAATACAGAGCAGAGAACATAAAAATCAAGGCTCAAAATTTTTTTCTTGAAATAAATGAATTTATCTATCATTAAACAACAAGCGGGCAAGAAGGTCTAGACAGCAGTACGGCATTGCTCCTTTTATGACAATTTTCTAAAACAGGGTGTGGCATGATAGATGAAACTCAGGATTACAGGTGATATTGTCATGCGCATGAGGTTGCTGCTACTAGGACTGTTGCATCTTTGCTGAAATTGGGGATCTCAATATCATGTCATGAGGACTGGTTATTCTTGCAACCCTAGAATCAACAAATACCACACCAAAAATAAATAAATAAATAAATAAATACAGTGGTAGAGAAGTAGAGCAATCAATGCAGCACTGATCACACATGTGTGTTGGCTCTACGAATTGGGTACAAGAGAGAAAATAAGGCATCCGAAAAATCTCACTCTAGATTGAATTGATAGATGCACCGGGGTCCGGGAAATTCAAGCAAAGTGGAAATGAGTAATAATAATAATAATAATAATAATAATAAGGAACAAGATCTGGTAGGAAAATAAGTGAGATGAATTGGATAGATTAGGCAGTGGTACCTCTCTGATATTAATGATCCTAATGAGCGCCGTGTTCACCACATGGAAATTAAGGAAGGGAGGCTTCTTTCCGACGTGATTTGTTCTCCTGCGCCGTTGCCGGGTTTGGTTTTATATGGCAAGAGGATGAAGGCAGTGTTGTCGACGCGATCCGTCACCTCACATAATAGAGCGCCACACTGAAAAAAGCAAAAAAAAAAAAAATGGAGAAAAGGGAAGGGCGATGGATTCGAAACTCTCTTGTGTAATAAATTAATAATAATTAAAAATAGCCATGGTGTGAAAGGGATAACAAACATCGGCGAGGTAATTAGTGCAAGGTCAGCGACCCCTCAACATTTTTCTGATTGTTAGCACTTGGGGAAAGAGAATATAGAGCGGCTGATGCGGGACTGGGACCTTATTAGAGATATACATATCGACAGTAATGATTTTGCTGGTTTATCAAGGGCATGCGGACTCGACCGTCACAATATTTCAGCCCATAGAATATATATATATATATATATATATATATATATATATATAGTAAGAAAATGTGGATCGAGGATGATTAGATATTCCGGGCTAATGTACCCCAGCCATTGTTTTGCACCACAATCTTGGTGTTCATTGCTTCCATGGCTCCATGGCATGTTTGTCACTGACATATCCTCCCCCTTCTTTTCTTCACCATGTTTACCAATAAGCTTAGCGTGACGAAAACATTGAAGCACAGGTTGAGATTTGAATTCCTTACCTTTGAGTGAAAAAAAGAGAATTAAATATTAAATATCCAATTGTAGTGGTGCACGGGTGCTTTTTTATTTTTTAATTTTACCTTGAAATATGGACATCCTCCCTTTTGGTAACAACGGAATTAACGTTTATCAAAAAGATGATAGCATTAATTAATTCAAACAAATATTAAATAAAAAAATAATCTAAAATTAGATGAAAATATTTTGGTTGATACTCTTTATGACGGCAAAAACTTCACACACAAAACTAACAAATCATTAAAAATCAAAATTATACGATTAATAAGTTTGACCATTGCAATTTTATAAATATCTATTTATGGATAACAATCCTCTATATAATACTTGTGCTACTCAAATTAGGATCTTTAATTTTATCAAGTTTAGTGATTATCAAATTCTCACCTCCAACTCTTTAAATTTAATTCTTGCATACATGCTTCTATAAAAAAGTTCAAATAAGAACAAAATATTGGTTTTATATATGCTCCTTTCTACATATAAGGCAAACATAACAGAAGGAATTCTAAATGCTTTTGGTTTGATTTTGTTCTTAGTTGCAAATAGTTATCAAAACATGAAGTTACATTATGTTTCACTTGAAAATCACAAGCAACTATCAAAGTGGAATAACATTTGGAGATTACGAAGAGAGACCACCTGGCTTATTTTGTTGATTGTGCCAATTTACTTCTTTGTAGTTGAACTCCCCCTCTTCTCGAGAGTTGATTTGTCAAAAAAAAACCATGATGTTCTTAATCCACCTGGTTCAACAATCATAGTAAGTCACATCTAATGCTTAAAATTGTTTATTTGTTATAATTTATTACTAAACCCTTTTTTTGGGCACTTATCTAGTTTTTTTAAAGTAAATATAAATATTTTTTAATCTTTTAGTTAACGTATTTATATGACTCTTACCTTCATAGTTTCTAAAATAATAATCAGTTTGCAAGAAAAAAAAACCAATTGCATATAAGACAAAATACAAACAAAAAGACAGAGGCTAATAAGCCAAAAGTCTCAAAGATGCTCTCATTATGGATAAGCATAACTAATGTTTGTCTATATTTTGCGTAGATCCCCGAGATTTGGACGAAACCTGATAACAAAGAGTATTCTCAATGTATCCAACGTACAGAAAACAGCACACGTATGTTAAAGTTCACTCGATCTAATGCAACCCTAAAAAACAAGCAGTGTCCAGATTTACTGATTGCCGTCAAATGTAATTTCAGGGAAAAGCAGGGCTACAGATGGGTATCTTTTAGTTCATACCAATGGAGGATTGAATCAAATGAGACTGGGGGTAACCATTCAATTTTCAATCTATAATGAGGTGTTCCACGTATAATTCATTTACCGTATGCTTCTAACCTTGCAGATAAGTGATATGGTTGTGGCGGCTCAAATTATGAATGCAACACTGGTTCTTCCCTCCTTGGATCATGATTCATTTTGGAAAGACCCCAGGTAGTATAAAAATGTTCAACAGAGATCTCGGCTTGCCTTTATTTTTCGGAGAACTGATCCAACCTGTATTTAATTGAACCATTCAGTGAATTCAAAGATATATTTGATTGGAAGTACTTCATTGATGAACTCAAATATGATGTTAATATAGTAGATTCTCTGCCACCCAAGTATGCAAACAAGAAGCCTCATGTGATGCCTCCTATCTCCTGGTCCAAGGTCTCTTCTCCTTACTGCAGAATATTCCTATATATATATATATATATATGTAGGAATATATATTCCCATTAATATTGTTTCAGACAAGGTTCCTTATGCATGGGACGTGTCTCCTTGACAGAGTTCATATTACAAAGATTTGAACAAATTACTGAAGAAGCACAAGGTCATCCAGTTCACTCACACTGATTCTCGGCTTGCAAACAATCTAGGCGTTCCATCAATGCAGAGACTAAGATGCCGCGCAAACTACAAGGCACTGCGCTTCAGGCAACGAATTGAAGAGCTTGGGAAAACTCTAGTTTATCGGTTGAGAAATCAGACCGACCATTATATTGCACTGCATTTGAGGTATTTATATAAAACTCCTGTGGTGAACAAAGAGCATGCATGGTTAGTGAAAAAGATTTGACTTTCGATATTTTTGCAGATATGAGAAGGACATGCTTGCATTCACTGGTTGCACCCACAGGCTGACAGCACATGAAGCAGAAGAGCTAAGGGACATGAGGTACAGTGTCAAGCGTTGGAAGGAGAAAGAGATAAACAGCACGGAAAAACGATTGAAGGGAGGCTGCCCAATGACTCCTAGAGAAGCTGCTGTTTTTCTCAAGTCTATGGACTATCCTTCCACTGCTCATATCTACGTCGCAGCAGGGGAAATATATGGGGAGAATGGCTTGAATGCTCTCAAGGCTGAATACCCCAACATTCATACACACAATAGCTTGGCAACACCTGAAGAAATCGAGAGTTTCAAAGAGTACCACAATCGCCTTGCTGCACTGGACTACATTATGGCTCTCAAGAGTGATGTTTTCGTGTATACGTACAATGGTAACATGGCCAAAGCTGTTAAAGGTCATCGGATGTTTGAAGGTTTTCTCAAGACCATCAGTCCTGACAGGTTTCCTTTCTTTTCAACTCACCTTATCTTTTGTGCTAATAATCAATCCATGATGATGTTTGATCAATTTGTTTAAAAATATCTTGATTTCTGTCTCCAGACAAGAGTTTGTGCATCTCGTTGATCAGATGGATGCGGGTGAAATGACTTGGATGGAGTTCAAAGAGAGGGTGAAGGAGCATCATGCTGATCGTCTTGGAGGTCCCCACGAGAGAAAAGCTGGCACTTGGCCGAAGCTGGAAGACTACTTCTATGCAAATCCTCTTCCCGGCTGCTTATGCAAACCAAACGACAGCAATTTGAGAGCCACACTGTGACAAAGCCTCCAAGTTGGTTAATTAATGAACGCTGTTAATTATGCATAGATCAAAAAGAAATACGCGATCCTAATGGGTCATCTTAACAAAAACTGAGAAAGTGAGAATTTTAGGCATAGTCATTGATCCATTTAGCTTATATATTTGCTTTTTATTTGCGATGACGGGATAGAATGATGCACAACAAAACATTGTTAGCCACTCTACTCCGACAGAAGAATTGGAACACAAAAGAGATGCTCGAGATGCTCTTTATTTGAATTTGCAGAATTTACAAACAAACACAGACCAATATCAAGAGAGATACTCTTTATTTGAATTTGTAGAATTTACGAACAAACACAGACCAATATATGAAGCCCTAAACAAGGGCAACACCCAAAGGAGACAACAACAACAACGTTATTCAGATCATGAGTTCACACAACGATGGTAACAAAAGCAACAAGGCGCACTAAAAGACTCAAGCATGTCCTTCGCATATCTTAAAAACGATGATAACTTAAGCATTCTAACCAGATATTTCAATGGACTTGGTGTCAGCCTTCTTGACCTCCTTCTTAGGCACTGTAACGGTGAGCATCCCATTCTCCATGGCCGCCTTCATCTGATCAACCTTTGCATTTTCTGGCAGCCTGAACCTCCTGAGGAACTTGCCGCTGCTCCTCTCCACACGGTGCCACCTGTCGTTCTTCTCCTCTTGCTCCTTTTTCCGCTCTCCGCTGATCTGGAGGACCCTGCCCTCTTCCACTTCCACTTTCACCTCCTCCTTCTTCAATCCCGGGAGGTCAGCCTTGAAGACGTGAGCCTCGGGGGTCTCCTTCCAGTCGATGCGCGTGTTGGCAAAGGCAGTAGTGTCACTAAGGAAGTTGGAGCGAGGCACAGACAGAGCATCGTTGACAAAACTGGGGAAGCTCCCAGAAGGGTCCCAGACATCATGGGAGAAAGGGTCGAAGACGCTGCTCCTGCGGATGATCGACATCTTAGAGTTCTGGTATTAAGAAAAAACAGCCGCTAATGTCTCGCTTGCAGATGATCAAACTCCACTCGATGCTCTCTGTGAGCTAAAGTAGAGAATTTATAGAGAGCTCGGGGCCATGTTGCTCGTGGTTTCCAGAGTTGTCTACGGGGGCCCCAGAATAGTCCAAGATCATCCACATGATTCTAGAACAGTGCAGCAAAAGCCCGCATCATAGGGCCACGTCTTGCTTGAGCCATTACATTCACACTTTAATTGTCGTGTCTCCGAGATTCCATCGGAACGAAGATCATCAACAGGACACGCATCTCAAAGTCCTCCTCGTTATTCTGAAAAACCCTCACCCATTCCTGGCTGATCAGTGGACGGACAAGCCCCGGGGATGAAAGGGTGAAACAGTGTGCTGCCATGGCCTCTGCGGCGGTACTGTACCCAATTCCTTTCCTACGACGCCCATTGCTCCAATCTACCCTCCTCCGTCCCCCAACCCCTTCTGCGGTTTACATCTCCAGAGCTTCCAGTAATGAAGGGAACGGAGCCCTAACAGCCCCGAAAAGAATTCGGAGGACTCGAAGCAAGCCTACAACGTCCTCCACCCCATCTGAGACGAAACCCAAGCGAACCAAGAAGAAACAACAACAAGAAAGAGTGGAGCCAGTGGAGGAGGATGATGAGGAGGATTTTGATGACGGGATGGACTTCCCCTACGAATCCCCGCCGCTGGTTTGCTGCTTTGGCGCCGCCCAGAGAGAGTTCATTCCAACAGTCCGGGTCTCGGACAGGCAGATGCACCCGGACATATACTCTTCCTGGAAGCAGCTCCAGTGGAGTCCTCCCGAGTTCGTCAGGGCGCCTGGCGGTCCACCGTCCAATGTCGCCATCTCCCATGTCAGGCTCGGTGGCCGGGCGGCGTTCATGGGGAAGGTCGGGGATGATGATTTCGGGAACGTTCTGATCTACAAAATGAATCTGGAGAGGGTCCAGACCCGGGCTGTGAAGATTGATCCGAGTGTCAAAACGGCAACTTCCTACATGAAACTACGGTTCCAAGACGATGGTGGCCGGAAGAAGTTGGTGGCCGATACCGTGAAAAGATGCGCTGCGGATTGCTTTTCCATGTCGGAGTTGAACATCTCCGTTTTGAAAGAGGTAATCCCCCACCCTGTTAGCTGAAAGTAGAAATTTTTTATACAAAAAATTTTGTTTCGCTTTTTCCCCTCCGGCGGAGAAGGCATGTCTCACTGTCGTTATTATGCTAGCAAATTATTCATAGGCTCTCAAGAATAGAGTTTTGGATGTAAATTTACATTTAAAAAAAAAATTGCAGGCGAGGATCTTTCATTTTAATTCAGAAGTACTTCTGTCTCCTGAAATGCATCCCACTCTGTTTAAAGCTATCAAATGGTCAAAGAGATTTGGCAGCAATGTGTTCTTCGATCTAAATCTTCCCCTGCCTCTGTGGAGATCTCGTGAGGAGACCAGAGAAGTGATAAAGGAGGCTTGGAACAAAGCTGACATCATTGAGGTTTCAAAACAGGAGCTGGAGTTCTTATTGGATGAGGAATACTACGAGAAGAAGAGAAACTATAGACCACAGTACTACTATGAATCTTACGAGGAGACAAAGAACATGCGTCACTATTACCATTACACCAAAGAAGAGATTGCTCCTCTTTGGCATGATGGCTTGAAGCTATTGTTTGTGACGGATGGGACACTGCGGATTCATTACTATAGTCCAAAGTTTGATGGGGCAGTGGTGGGAACAGAGGATGTGCTTATAACACCCTTCACGTGTGATCGGACTGGCTCTGGTGATGCTGTTGTTGCTGCGATGATGAGGAAGCTGACGACACATCCCGAGATGTATGAAGACCAGGATGTCCTTGAAAGGCAATTGAGGTTTGCTGTTGCTGCTGGAATTATTGCACAATGGACAATCGGCGGAGTGAGAGGCTTCCCCACGGAGAGTGCTACTCAGAATTTGAAAGAACAGGTTTATGTGCCTTCTATGTGGTGAGGTGTGATCTTGATATTGTGATAGCAAGGTCCCATAGCTCCTGCTCTTCGCTGAAGTTCTCTCACTCAAGGCTGTAATGTTGTTGCGTCACAGATCTTGTTTTGGTTCTTTAGTTTCCTTTTTAGCCAGCTAGCTAGCTCCCTTGGCCAAAAAAAAAAAAAAAAAAAACTTTTAAATGCTTTTCAATGCTGCCCTTCACCGAGGTCGCAAGAGTTGTCAAACCCAGATTGTAGTTACTGACTACTGATGGCCAACAGAGGTTATGACCACGAATCCTGAATCCTGAATCCTCAAGTCATGTTCCAAAGCATATAACGAAATGAGATTCAGATTTGGTGTTGGAAATCAACGCTGTGTACAAACTAGCTTTTATTTATTTATATAGTGGAAGAAGACTCTGACATACTACATAACTAAAGAAGAGACTCTGATTTACAAAGACGAGATGACAAACACTAATACAAGGGCCACGACTGCTAATGGATACATTACATCAAAACATAGCAACAGTAACAACCGACACAAACCTCATAAGCACACATCACCATGATGATATTGATACACACAGTCACCGACCTACTTGCCAGAAATCTCAATGCACTCGATATCTGGTTTCTTGACCTCCACCTTGGGCACTGTTACAGTGAGCACGCCGTTCTCCACTGCCGCCTTCACCTGATCCACCTTGCCATTCTCGGGCAGCTTGAACCTCCTCATGAACTTGCAGCTGCTCCTTTCCACATGATGCTGCCTGTTGTTCTCCTCCTCCTACTACAAATCTCCAAAAAAAAAAAAAAAAAAAAGGAGAGAGAACAGTTTATTCCGCCTCTTTCCCGAGCAAATTGAGATGACAAGATTGAACAACTCCGTCAGCAAGTTCAAAGGATACAAGCAAGACTTGATGCTCAAGAGGGTCATCAAGTTCTACAAGCTTTAGAAAATAGATCCGAGGTTGACCCTAAAGATGAAAATCCTTTTCATTTTCTAAGATATAGTGAAAGTGATGATTCATCATCAACTCAAGGAAGTTGTCAGGGAGAACACCATCAAAGGTCCATCCAACAATCTACTGACTTGGGCGTTAGAGTTGAAATTCCTGACATTGAAGGTTGTCTTCAACCTGATGAGTCTAGTGATTGGCTACACATAGTAGAACGCATATTTGAGTAGTTAATGGAGATCCCCGATGATAAACAAATTAAGCTTGTTGCCATCATGCTTGCAAAAGAACGCCCTCATCTTTACAAATTGCAATGGCTACAAAAAGCGTAATGAGGTCAAAGTTACTAAAAAATGCCTTGTATCTTTGTCTGTTGGTGATTAGTATCATGATGAAGTTTGGTGTGATGTTATTCCTATGGATGCTTGTCATCTCCTACTTGGTCCTCCCTAGCAATATGACCGCAAAGCTATCCATGATGGCTTCAACAACACTTACTGTTTTATCAAGAATGGTGTGAAGATCAAACTCACTCCTATTAAGCCAGATGATTCACTCAGGAAGCATATCGAGGAAAGGCATTAATTACCAGATCAAATTTCCACAAGTTGCATCAAGAAACTAGAATTGCTAGCCTCTTGTTTATATCTGAACACGGTGAGACTTCTACCTTTGTTCCGAGGGATATCCATTCACTTCTCAAAAAATTTACTAACATCACCACTGACAAGATTCTTTCAGAACTATCACATATGTGTGACATACAACATGTAATTGATTTCATCCAGGATCTGTCATTCCAAATAAGCCAATCTAGAGGATGAATTCCCAGGAGCACAAAGAGCTACAATGACAAGTCAAAGAAGTATTAGCAAAAAGACTTGTTAAGGGAAGCGTTAGCCCTTGTGCCGTACCTGAATTAGTGGTTCCTAAGAAGGATGGAATTTGGAGAATGTGTGTTGATAGTAGAGCGGTCAACAATATCACTATCAACTACTTTTTTCCTATCCCTCACCTTGATGATTTACTTGATCAACTACATGGTGCCAAAATTTTCTCAAAAATCGACTTAAGAAATGGTTATTATTAAATTCGAATGCATCTAGGAAGTAACCGGAAAAACAACATTCAAGACTACTACAAATGGTTTATACAAATTGATAGTCATGCCATTCGAACGTCCTAGCACCTTCATGCATCTCATGAACCATGTATTTCAACCTTTTATTAGAAAGTTTGTTGTGGTTTACTTTGATGATATCCCGGTGTACAACAATAGCAAACAAGAGCAATTGGACCATCTCCAACAAATATTTGGAGCTCCTAGAGGGCAAAGACTGTATGCCAATCTAAAAAAATGTTCATTCCTCACCTCGGGTGTGACATTTCTTGGGTACACCATCTTTGCACAAGGCATACAAATGGATCCTAGCAAGATCGAAGCCAAAAACAAAGTATATTTAGCAAGATTAAGCCACCATTCACCAACTTTCCACAATCATGGTCCAATTTTGCGGTTGTTCACACACCGTTAATTTTTGGGCTGTTCACATCTTGTCATAGGGCTAGGGCTATAAATAACCCCTTTTATTTCATTGTAACAATGAAATAATTGAGTTGTGATTTAATAGATGTTTCTTTATTTATGTATAGTATCTTATTCTTAGCCAACTTAATTGGTGTTTTTCTTTGGCTTCGATTTAATCATTGTGTGGTTATAAGCCTCACCAAAATTAGCAAATTGATTTTTTTGATTCTAATTCACCTCCAACATGTTTATTGGTGTATGATGCGTTGCAAATGAAACAAAGAGATTTATTTTATATATTAAAAAGGAAAGCTTAATTTGAAAATACAAAAATAAAGACAATCAAAGGAAAAAGGTGGATATATGTATTTGAAAAAAAAAAAAATAGAAAACAATGAAAGTAATTCTCCTACCATATAAGGAAAAATGAATGGTGGAGAGCTTCACACACTAATACTATGAATTACCCGACTCTTATATTGAATATAATTGTAATTGTACTGAATGGAACGGGGCCCTGGGCCCTACTACTGCTGTTTTTTTCTCTTCCATTTGCTCACCCATGAAGAGTTGTGTTTTTGGTGGAAGTTCTCAAAAATCAAAATTTTATAGTGGTGTTAAAAAGCAAAATATGTGCAAATATTGGATATTGGTATGGTGGTTGCTTTGTGTTTCTTACTTTCGAATCATAGTGCATGAAATTAGTATTCGCGCGTGTATCCTTTACTTTTGGTGGGACCTTGTGCCCTGTTTTTAAGGTATACATCCATGACAAAGACGTATACGGTATTAACATGACTTGTTTACCTCTAGGTTTTATTTTATTGCTAGTAATAATAATACTATTAATATGATGATTTTGACTGAAAACAAGTACAAGATCCACACAATGTATTCATTTATTTATTTATTTATTTATTTATTTTCTCATTTATTTTTTCAAAATTTTTTTTTCTATTTTTCTGCTTCAAAACACACCTTTGGCCAACATTAACAATATGAACATATATGGTCATAAATGAAAGTTGATTAATTTCTTTGACTATGTGGAGTGTGAACTACTCTAGTTTGCAAGGTCTTCCACATATGACAATGGTGATTTTAATGATAAGGTTCACAATTTAACTGGTTAGAGCACGAGTTAATTACAATTTTGATTCTCTATGCAGAGATTTTTTTTACCATTTGAAGTTTTTGTTTCCCCTTACTTTTTGTCATTTGCATCTACAATATATTATTATCTTTTTTTATCGTTATGTTTTGTTAATGTATTTGTTTTTTCATGTTATCTATATTTCATTCTTTACTTTTCAGCTTTTTAATGTATTTACGGTTTATCAATGTTTATTTTAAAAATATAAACGACTTATCTACTGTTTATCATTAATTTGTATATAATTTTTTTAAAGCCTTAGCACGTGTGTGTGTGTGTGTATATATATATATATATCTTGTGCATTTACATCAATTAATCATTGAAACTTCTTGTCCATGATCTTTCAGAGCTAATAAAATATAATTTATCCTAAATAAATTTTACAAAATTATGAGGTTATAACGTAAAGCAATACAAGAAAATATACTTTGATATGAAAAAACATTGTTATTCTGTTCTTCTATTGATGTTAAATAATTAAATCTATAGTTTTTGCATATATATTAAAAAAAATTTACACGCCAAAGAAAAAAATAGAACATAAATTTATCACAATAATGCCAAAGATGAAATCATAATTTAGGCAACTAGATATAAACAAGTGCATGAAAGTGAAAACCATTCCAATGGCGATGTAGTTTATATTTATTGTCAATACTATATTTCAAAATACTTAAATCGATATTGATAAATTCTAAATATAATGCATTTAAGTGCACTGTATAAATTACATTTTTGTATGCTAATTGTTTGCTATTGCATACCACAGTCAATAGTAATATGAATTAAGTTGGAAGAGATCAAATAAGAAATAATTTAACCAGCAAACATAATGTGTAGTTCAATAATTTCATAATATATCTATATTTGTTTTTGGATAAAAGTAGACAAGGTATGAAACACTCCATTACATTGGAAAAGAGTAGAACTATCAACTTAACTATCATGAATTTCTTGACAAGGAACTTATTTGGATTGGTTTAAATTTTTTTTTTTTAATTTAGTGAAAAGATTTTTTAAAAAAGTGTTTCTCATTCTAAGTTAAGTAATTATCTGTATTTTATGTTTGGATAAGTTAATGCACAAATATTTTTATATGTGGGAAGTTATTTGGATGTGTATTCTTAAAAATAATTTTTTTTAATTGTAAATTATTAAAATGGGCATTCATTGAGTTATTATAATATCTCAACTATTATGTATTCAAAACATAGTAATTATTATTGACAATGATAATAATAACAACACTAATGATGATGATATTATTATTATTATTATTATTGTTGTTGTTGTTTAATAAGAACAAAAAAACATAATATGAAATTTTAAATAACAAACATGAGAACAAATACAATAATATTTTCACATCATAACAACAAAAATAACATTGTCATAACTATTACAATAACAATTATTAATAATAATAATAATAATAATAATAATAATAATAATAATAATAATAATAATAATAATAATAATAATAAATCTCTATTAGAGAGCTGGGACAACTATAGAGCTGTGAAAAAATTGAGGGAAAAGAAATATAAAAACACAGTCAATTCTTTATTTCATAAAGTTAATTTAATAATTTCATAACTCAAAACGGCTTTTGAAAGTGATTTTTCCGAAAGTATCACATGAGTAGTTTCTGAAAAAAAAGTAGCATTTCAGTTTTTTTTATCAGCTTTTGCTTATACAGAAAAGCCAACAAAATAAAATTTTTTGAACCCATAAATAATTAACTTATAAAAAAATATTTGACAAAAGTTAATACAAACAATGCCAAGATCACATATCAAAGTAGATATTTAGAGGTAATCTTCTCTCGTATTAGTAATAATGGCCAAAAGAAATTTGTTTCATGACGCTGAAAAAACCGCTGAAGTCATCGGTGGAATATTTTTAATAGATTTTATACGCTTGTTTCATGTAATAAATAACTTTCCAGATCTTGACATCAAAAATTCAAAAAGTTATTATTACAAAATTAGTTGAATATCTAACCCGCTCAGGTGGCGCCCAAACGAGCACATTCCACAATAAAATTGGTTGAAGCTAATCCATTTCAGGCTGCGTCCAAGATCTGGCGACAAATTGGCGCTAGCATCTCACCGTTCATCCGGTGAAACGAACGCTAGGGTTAGCCTCCTTGGCATCTCGATCCACTCATCTCCTTTTTTTTTTTTTTTTTTTTTAATATATATATATTTATATATAAAGGCCTTGTGCTATTGTTTCCACCGCCCTCTCCCTCTGGTTGTGCCTTCCAATCGCCAGTTTCTCGAGCCTTGTATTCCTAGTCTTTCCGCTTCCCTCTTATGTCCATGCTTGTCAAGTGAGAAACTCGCGTCTAGTCTCATCCTTTCGTTCTCTTCTTTGCAGGTTCCTGCCATCATCTCTGTCTCTCGTTCTCATCCCAAACCCTAGACCACTGGATTCTGGTCTAGGGTTTAACGCTCTCTGATCTTCACGATTCCAAGTATGAATAATTGCTTTTTTATTTTGTTCCTCTGTGTTTTTTAGCCTTTTTTTTTTTGCTCTTCGAATTGCTCACATCGTGTGGCGCCACTGCTTTGAAAGAATCTAAATAGTTATGCACAAATTGATTGGAGTTTATCTCCTTCCTCGAGGCCATTGCGGATGATGGATTCCGTCCGATCCTAACCCTAGGTTCATAAACGAGGATGATATAATTTTTTTCGGCTGGATTTTTTAAATTTAATCCTTTTTCTTGCTCTATCTGCCTGTTTATTTCGAGCTTGGGATCAGTTATTCTTTGGTTTTATTTGTACTTTTCAAATTGAATCTATTTATCCAAAATCTGTTTGTTTGGAAGTATAACCGCGGGCATGGCCGCATGGATGCGCTGATAACTGGGTTTTTTTTCTTCTCATGTTCTCACTTATTGTGCTAATAATCGCTCAACTCATTGATGGTCTATAGGTTTTTCCCGATGGACCTGTTAATGTCATTGATATTGCAGATTCTTAAGTCTTAGATTGATATTTGAAATTTATTTTTTTTTAACCAGAACTTCATCTTTGCTTTAATTGTTTGTGATCTGGTGGAAGAGATGTAATACCTTATGGGAGCAGGCATCTTTTATTGAGCAAAACTGTGTGGTATGGGCGGGCTAATGTTGGTAATTTTTTACATTTGTTGTAAGAATTGGTCTCATAGTTGGATCCTTTTTAATATATTTGGGTCATTGGGATAATTTGGTGACTTTTTAGTGGTGTGATCTGTGACTTGGTTCAAGGATGACAAACCAAGACGAGTTGGTAGGCTTGTGATTGTCTAGCCCGGATTTGATTTCGGATTATAGATGGGAATGAACTAAGTGGTTCCACTTCAAATAATGAAGAGAAAAATCATGTGTTCATATTACATTGTAGGCTTGATAGCTATTGAATTCAAATGTTTTATATTCCTTTTATGGGTTTGCATGTGTTAATATCTTCATCATAATTCTAGAATATATTGGTGACGCTAGTGGGTCTAGTTGTGTGCAGGGGATCCAATCATACATTGCTCACTAAAGTGGCCGCTTTGTCATTATCATGGGTTTTGACAATGAGTGTATACTGAATATTCAAAATCTTCCGGGTGAATATTTCTGTCCGATTTGTCGCACTCTTGTTTACCCGGATGAAGCTTTACAGAGTCAATGCACCCATCTGTACTGCAAACCTTGCTTGGCATATGTTGTGGGCACAACACGTGCATGCCCTTATGATGGTTACCTGGTGACTGAAGCAGATTCCAAGGTTAATTTTGTTTGTTTTATTGTTTCTTTTGGGTTTTGATTCCTTTTTTTTTTAATGAAGATATTAATCAAGCAATACCTCTGTGTTTTGCTTAACACAGCCACTAACAGAATCGAACAAATCAATTGCGGAGGCTATTGGCAAGGTACCCGTTTACTGCCTTTATCACAGGAGTGGGTGCCAATGGCAGGGGACCCTGAGTGAGTGCACTGCACACTGCCCTGAATGCAGTTATGGAAACTGTCCTGTTATATGCAACAGGTGTGGTATGCACATCATACACCGTCAGGTGCAAGAGCATGCTCATAGCTGTCCTGTAAGTTCTGAATTCTAGTGTAGCTCCAACCGTTAGTACTGCAATTTTTTGTTTCTATTACTTACATTTATGCAATGGTTTGAACCCAGACTTTGCAGTCTCAACCTCAGCAGCTTGACAGTGCACTAACTCAAGTGTCTGCTGGGCAGTCGGAAATTATTAATGAGGCGTCATCTACAGCTTCAACTTCTACTGCAATGTCAGCACCTTCTTCAACTTCTACTGCAATGCCTGTTGTTTCATCAACCCCTTCAGGACAAACAGTTGCCTCAACGGCTTTCACAAGTGCTGCGGCAGCTTCTGATTCTACTCCTGTTGCTTCTTCTGATCAGGCAGCCTTAACCCAAGCTGCTTCAATTGCTCAACCCCAGGTTCCCCCTGCTGAGCAGTGGTACCAGCAGCAGCAAATGCAATACCAACAATATTACCAGCAGTATCCTGGATATGATCCCTATCAGCAGCAGTATCAGCATTATGGCCAGTATCAGCAGCAAGTCCACCAACAGTATCCACAAGCTTACTTGCAAGCCCCTGTCCAGCATGTGGTTCAAGGACAACAGCAGCCCATTCATACTATGCAGCCGCAACCCTTATCACAACCTCATTCTCAACTGTCAATGCAAAATCAGCAGCTTGCACTGCAAATCCAACCTCAAGGACAAACTGCCCAACCTCAAGCACAACCACCTCCACAGGTTCTAACCGCTCAACCACAAACCCAACAGCAGCATTACCCACAATTGCCGCAACAACCCCAGCAACCCCAGCCTCATTCACATGTACCTGCTCAGCAGCTTCTTCCACAGACTCAACCCCAAAATCATCTTCCACCATATACACAAATGGCTAGGCAATTACAAACCCAACCCCATCCCCATGCCCAACCACCACAGTTTACCACACAGCCTAACCCTCAACTTAGTAAGTCTATGCCACCACAATCTCATCCACATTCACAAATGCCACAACCACAGCCCCCAAGGCAACAACCCCATATGCAGCAGCAATCCCATTCCCAGCCTCATCTTCGTCCTCAGGGCCAACCCATTCTGCAGTCACAACCACAGCAGCCAGCTGCACAGGCAGTAACCGGACATCAATCTTACCCACAGCCTTATCCATTCCAACCAGCACCTTCTGGTGTTGCACAGCAACGACCAATGCATATGCATCCTCAGCATCTGCAGGCACCAGTCCAGCCTGTTCAATATACTGGTCATATGCATAATCAATTTCCTCCCCAGCAAAATCAAATGCGTCCACCCACAAATTCTGTGCCGGGGCAAGCTCAACAAATTGGAATGCTTCCACCTCAAAGTTCTCGCGGGAGTGCTATTCCAAGCCTTCAGCCTGGACAGCAATTTCACCATCAGATTGTACCCCATCATCAAGCACAGGGCCAATTGCACCCCGCCCAGCAATATCAGCAGGGACCCTACTCACAGCAACCAATACGGTCTCAGGCCCCAACTTTACAGCAAAGTGTACCTACACAACCAGTGGCACATGGAGTTACTAGCTATCAGGCTCAGGTTCCAGCACCTGGACCTGCTACCATAAGTCATGGTACACCACAGCAAGCATCTCAGCAAATTTCTACTCAGTATCCATCAGAGTCTAATTTGGCTGCGTCATCTGAAGTAAAATCTGGGACCATGCAACATACTCAGGTGACACCTTCACAGGGTTCTTTGCCACCACAGCCTTCTGGATTGCAATCGGGGGAAGCTATTGATCAAAATCAAGCATCTGCTGCCAAGGAATCTTCAAGGTTGATCGCTCCAGAATTGCAAGGGAAGTCCTCGCCTGATAAAGGAGCTCAAGTGCATAAATTGGAGGCAGAGATGGAACAAAAGAATTCCAAGGGAGCAGATTTGGCTCCGACAAAAATGCCGAGTGAATATGTTGCTATATCAGTTCATGAAGGAAAAGCTAACGCAGATTCCAGGGGAAGTAACCAGTCTAACAGTGACGGAAAAGTTGTTCAAGAATCAGCTCATGTTAGGTCAGCCCAAAGTGATAATTTGGATGTTCAAGTTGCTGAACATGCCACAGATAAGGTCTCTCATTTCACTAATGACTCAAAAGAAGTTTCGGAGCTTAGTGCTGCACAAGGAGATATGCTGTCCAATGGCGCTGGGAGAGTGCAGTCTCTTCCAGATTCGAGGGAATCTTTAAGCTCATCCCAATCTAAAGAACAAGTTCCAATTGCAGATGTACAACAGCGCATATCTCCAGCTGGTTCATTTCCTTGTGAGAAGTATGACCATCAGAATTATGGAATTTCTCCTAGTATGTCGGAGCAAGCAATGAATTCTCAGAGGGCTTCTGCCCCTGATAGGATGGTTCCTCAACATATGCAGCTACGTGACCCACCATTTGTACAGAGCCAAATGCGTCCTCCAGTACATAACATTCCTGAAAGCAGGCCTCCTCAAGGTCTAGGTAGACAGCCTTATGGTTCATATCTAAATGAGGTGCCCAAGGCCGGCCATCTTGGTTCATTCTCTAACTACTCTTCCTCAACTGGTGCTCTGGGTCAAAATCCTTTACCTGCAAATGGGCCACCGGCTGGTGTATTTGCTGCTGCAGGTGGGATGACAAGTAACCTCCCTCCTGGACTTGAAAGTCAGACTGGTCAACCACGACATACCAATGTGATCAATGGAGATCATAGTAAAGGGCATGCCAGTGTCACTGAAAGGTTCGGGTCAAGACCTTTTTCAGAAGAAAGGTTCCAATCAACTGTACAGGATCCATACAGGCGTGCTACCAGTCAGGGAGAACTTGAGGAAGAGTTTAAGCGGTTTCCCAAATCAACCCATTCGGAAAGTGAAAGTCTTCCCAAGTTTGATGGTCACCTTTCTTCATCATGGCCTGCAGAGGGTTCCCGACCTCTTGGTGGTGCCTTTCCTCCAAATAGTAGTGGTTCAACATTGCTTCCAATGAGAGAACACCATAAACCTGGAGGTATCCAAGATGAGTGGGGCAGAAGGCCTGATGCCCTTGGTGCTATACCTGGAGCTGGCAATCATCTGGTTGGTGGTTTGGCTTCTCTGAGAAGTCCTGGTAGAGAATACACTGGGTTTGAGATGCGAAAATTTGGATTTTCTAAACAAGGCACAGATCACTTTTGCCAAGAACCTCTAAACTTTGGTGAACGGTCACATGCTTTTAACATGCCTTCAGATTCATTCAGTGGTTCATTTCTAGACTCTAGGTTTCCTAGACCTTATGCACCTGGGCCAACTAGTTTCCCAGGAGGTAGCTCTGATGGCCCGCAACATATGAGGATGATGGATCAACTGGCTTCCAGAAACTTCCCAGGTGATAGTGGAAATGAATTGGATGGGCCTGCCATGCATCCCAGTCACTTCCGGCATTTAAGAAGCAATGAAGCATTTGGACGTAGTCATCTTCATTTCGGTGATCCTGGTGGTTTTGGTGGTCTCCATCGCGATACACGAATGGGTGAACGGGGCTTTCCTGGACATTTTCCTCCACATGCCAGGGAGTCTGCTGGATACTTGCCAGTTCATATGCGTAGCGGGGAATCTGGGCGTGCTCACGGTTATTCCATGCATGGTTTTCCCAATGAAACAGGGCGCTTTGGTTTGGTGAGTGCTTTTTCATGACCTTGAATGGAATCTAATTTGAGTTCCCTTGTTATTTCAAATCTGGCACAGAGATGTCCTTGCCTGGTTGTTGTTGCATAAGGAGGGCTAGGATCCTCATCTGCACGTATAATGCTTCCTTGTAGGTTTCTAATTTTGATGAGATTGACTCTTTTGGGCATTCAAGTAAGCGAAATCTTGCAAGTATAGGATGGTGTCGCCTTTGCAAGATCGATTGTGGAAGTGTAGAAGGCTTGGACATCCATTCGCAAACTAGGGAGCACCAAAAGATGGCTATGGATATAGTCTTAAATATCAAGCAGGAAAACTTGAAGAAGAAAAAGAAGTTAGTGTCCTTTTTTCTTTTTTTTCTTCCTTTCTCTACATTATACCAATTTGAAGCCTCTGTAATTTAAATATCAGTTTTCATATAATACCATCTAAATGATAGATGAATATCTACTTTGATAGTCACATCCAGAAAGTGATCTGTGAATTTTTTCTCCCCCGGTTTATGTAGGGCACTTGATGATGGGACTGCAATAGAAGGCCCAAGCAAATCTAGGAAAGTGAAATTTTGAGACATGGGATAATTTTGAGTTGTGGTAAGGTTGCTTATCAAGGACTTTGGCTATTTTTGAAGAATGCAATTTACTTTTTATTTGCTAGGATTCTTTGATAATTTCATGTTCTTTGTTTTGTGTAGTATTTAAGTTCTTTTGATTTCTTTTTCTACAGATTGCTGCTTACCTTCAAGTTCGTCCTTTTTTCGCTAGATGTTCCCCTTGCAGTTTTAGTCTGTTTTGTCAATCATGACTTCTTTATCTTAAAGTTGATGATGGCTGCATTTGCTTGTAATGAACAACCCCCAGTTCATGAATTGAAGTTTAAGCTGGAGCTGGCTATGGTGGTATGCAGGTTCTCTGGTAAATGTTCTGGATATAATCTTGCATTGTAGCTTTTGGACTGTATGGTTCTTTGCTCTTTTTGATGGATCGCACCAATATTCTCTTTTCCACCAAATCTTTTCTGAGCTTAGGGCTGCAATTTTGCTTTGAATTGGATATGTTTATTTTGTAATTATTAATTGATTAAATTGGCTAGATCGCACATACCTAATTCCTATCCAAAATCAAAAGCATAATTACTTTCTTGGACAAAATGAGGAACATTAAAAAAGAGATTGGGAATCTTTTTCCTTCTGTTTGATATGTTTTCCCATCAACTCCAGTTATCTCTCAGATTGTTTTTAGACTGGAACAACGTAGATTAAATTTGCTTTCCCTAGTAAGGCTGTATTTATTTTCTTGTGTTATGAGCATATTCCCATGTAAGCTAGATGATTTGGAAGCTCATGAACATGTCTTCATGGTGTCAATGCTTTGAAAATGAATGCTGACTAATGAAAATGCATTTCATCCGGAGACGTCCTACTGCTCATCGAACCTTTTTATCTTTTTCCAAATACATTGTATTTTGTAAACAGTTTTGGTTTTCCACTTATTGTAAACATTCATTCACTCAATTTGCAGGGTGTCTGTTAGTGAGTGTAGGCCTTTTGTTTATTCACTATAGTGTGCGGGTTCCTCAACTAGGATAAAGTATTCATTAATGATGGAATCATATCGCTTATTGATTTTATCAGAATGCACTGCAGTATTCATTAATGATTGAATCATTTCTCTTATTGATTTTATCAGAATGCACTATTACTTGGCTGAACCATTCATTGACCATTAGAAACTGTTGTAGGGGTGAACTCCTTCATTTACCTTGTAGTTGTGTAGGAAGTATAATGCATAAAAGTAAATCCATATCATCAATCTTTATTTTCCTTTTCACTATTCCATGCTTACTCCTTACTCGGTGGATTAATTGTGAACTTCAATAATTCTGCTTGCAACTAAAATCTTATTGATAAATAAAATGTAAAATGTATAATTCCTTTGAACTACAAGTCTTGTTAGGCCATGGTTATGGGTGTCAAGTGTCTTTAAGTATGGGAGGGTGTCCTACACTTGAATTTCATGAAAATTGGAAATGCGGACATGGCCATAAATATACACGCATATGCATCTGTGTATATTTGTATGTATATATACACTGATAGGGGTGTGTGTGTGTGTGTTGACATGCTAATCAGATTATTTTAAGAAGGGCAATGAAAATCTTAGTAAAACAAATAAAACCTAGAGCGATCGATTTAAATCATATTAAAATTTAAATTAAAATTATTAGAATTCATGAAAGTTAATATTAAAAAAATTAGAGAGATAAGAATGAATTTATAAAGACTAAAATAAGAAAAAAATTTATGGAGTTCAAAATAATGTGGAAAAGATCAAGTAATTTATAAAAAGTTTGAAGTTTGAGATAAAAAAATATATAAGAAAAATTAGGCTGAGGATGGAATGAAAGAAGATGAGTGAAATCAAAACTATATTGTCTTGATAAACTAGTGTAAAGTAAGATCTAGTGGGAACAAGTGATCAATCAGGGCCCCCCATATATCATGGTGACGAAAAGATATGTATCCTGTATTGAAACCTGATAACCGCATTCAATTATCTGTGCGTGACCGTTAACTGTTTATAACCAATATCAGGCAGATTTTCCTCAATTAAGTGGTCATGTGTGAATGCACTGTAAACATTAAATTTGCCATGACCCTCTTCGTTGTTTCCTTTCGATCTTATGGGTGTTATTTTCTTTTTTGCTTTGCTACAAAATTGCTTTTCCTATAGAATCCTTTGCAAGGTAGGACCAAAAAGCCTGTGAGAGTTGCAGATAATAATTTTTTTAAGTGTGGAAACTATATGTTGGAAAAGAGGGTGACATCAAGGATAAAAGGTGAAACTAACCAATTTTATATCAAATGTGGCTTGTGGAAGGGAGCATGCTCACCTTAGAAATTAAAAAGTATTATTATCAACTATAGCTAATATTTGGTGGATTTGAGAGCATGATGCATGGTTTTCTCCAACTATTGCTAATCAGTTTTATTGTCTTACTAATAGTGGTTATGAAGCCCATATAATAGATGGTATCATTTTAATATTTCACGAATCAGGCTGTTAGAGAATGCACTGCTAGTCTTAGCAAGTCTGGGACTAAAGGAATCTAATAGGCAGGCTAGAGTTTGTCTGCTTTACTTATGGATAAGGATTTACCTATCTGGGATATGGAATAACCATTGTTGAGGATATTTAATAGCTGTTACCAATTTTCTTGTTAGATTCTTGATGTGAGAAATTACTGAAGAGAAGGCTGACAAACGGTGAATTTTTGTATACTTGGAGTATTATATCTGGTGGGGTTATTTTTTGGTTCTTGGAAAGAACTATGGTGGAAATTTTAAACAATGTAGGTGTGCTTTGTGGGGTGTGCTTTTATAGTTGGGTGATTATGTTAGAAACTCTTTGATGGTGTTTAATTTGCCGACACAGTGTATGTTTCTACGGTTACATATTCTTCCTATTCTTGGTCATCCTTTTTTTAAGCTATTTTGAAGTTCTTGTGCGCTAATTCCTTCGCAAGCTAAGATTGGTTAATGTGAGCTTTATGTTAAAAATTTTTGAAATAGTGAAAAATGACTTTATTTTATAGGCTGCGTCCGGGACACCTTTAAGGCTTATCTCCATTTTATCAGGTTGGCATACTTTTTCCCCAGGGTGTTGCCATTAATTTATTGCTGATTGATTATCTGGGCGAAATTAGTCCATTGGTAAGTAATATTAGTTTTGATATGCTCATTGCACTAAATGAATTTCAACTTCACAATGCACCGTTCTTTCTGCTAATGTGCTCAACTATGCTAATCGATTTGTGATGTTTCTCTTTATCCAAGAATTTTTATAATGATGATTTGATTTATATATAGGACTTCTGCTTATGTGGTTAATATTGTGTTCTCTTCTGTCTATTGGTCTATGACCAGGGTTAGAATTCCAATGATATCATGCAAGCTTTTGTTTTAGTTAAACTTTGGACTGATACTATCATTATCACTGGTACATACATGGTGTAGGTTTTTATGAGCCGGAATGAGTTTTCTAATAAGAATCTGCTTTAGGCTCTTGTCCCTAGACTATCTTATTTTGAAAGTGCCTATTTTGAAGGTCGAGTATGCTTGTTATATTCTAGAAACTGCATATACCAGAAGACTTGGTGTAGGTGGTGTGGCTTTTCCTTATGTCATTTAACTGGCTCCGATGGGAACAGAATCTCATTGACAAGAGTAATTAATTTTAATATTGGAATAATACTCAAGTGTTATGCCGTCACCATAGAAATTGACCATTTTCTGGATTAGATTTTGTATCACTGGTGTTCGCATTCTGATTTTTCCTGTCATCTAGTTATATACTTGCTCCGGGCGTGCATTCTGTCTGCCTACCATTGGGATAAACATCCTGCTTAACCAATGACCTATTGTGATGTTGTGATTCTTTCTTGTGATTGACTGATGGGTCTAGTAATGTATGTGTTCCAAGCCCCTTACAAAGCCAAATAATTAACCTCCTTGACCTGCAATAGTTTTTTGCAACAGATACTTAAGACTTCCTTTGCTTGTCACAGAATTTTACATGATGTTGTGGTTAGGGTTGACAAAGATTATATATGTAGTAATTGTTAAAACTGTCATTTGACAGCAAGGTCCCTTTTTGGGCTGTAGTAATGGCTTTTGTGGTTATAGTGATCAGGAGTCCCGGTTACAAGGAAATCACTTCGTCACAAATCAATAGGTTGGGATAAATGGAATTACCGTTTTGAAGTTTGAATGTGTATTGCCACAAATATTTTAATGTATGTATTCCCAAGAATACTTGGATCTCTGTTAATCCAAATGTTCGCCAGTTTTAACTGAATAAGATGATTTTTTTCCCAATTCAAGTTTTATTAGATTTATTAATAATTAATACTGATAGATAGATAATATTTTTAATTAATATATTCTTTCAATTAAGTAAATTATTTAAATGGCAATCTTAATTTTAAATTATTCCTATAATGGCGGAAAACTTAGGATAACTTGGTATGAGGGATTTTCTTAACGAGCTTACCCTTGTAGGGTTGTATAAAAATAAGTTTCATTTAATTCTCTCTATATTTTATTTCATCAAGTCGTATGGTTATATATATATATATTAAGAGGTGACACCAAGGCTGATAATAAATCTCAATCGAATTCCCTCCATGTTTCATCCCGTCAAGGTATATGGTTTCATATGATGTAGATATTTAAGCTTAGGGTCATAAAAAATCTTAGATTGTATCTGATAAGGGGAGGAGGCAATAGTGACACGAGACATTTCAAGTGACAACTGGCTCGTTCAGTTGTTGGTAATTTGTGTACTAGGTTAGGCTCTCATTTGTTCCCTCGGGAAAACAATGCTTTGCAACATAAGTGAAAACTTGTTGCATAAGTTTCAATCCCTCAAGATCATACATGTGTCAAGAACTAAAAGATTTTGCCACTTGTCTTTCATGCATCAGCCTTGCCCAAATTTGTCTTTTTATCATATTATTGTCAGCACTCTTTTTATTCCCCTCCATCCAGCATAGCACTTACTCTGTATGTATGATGTTTAATCCCCTTTTGTCATTCTTGAAATTTGCTTAACTGTGAGGACAATGGCGGGAACTGAAAAGAAGCAGCTTCATGGTTATGTCTTTGTTTTAGTTATCGCTGGATCAGTGATGACATAACACAAGGTGTTACTGTTATAGTTGTTATTGTTTGAATTTTTTGGAGTCGGTGATAGTGGTGTGATGGCCACCTGAGACTTGGCTAAGGAAATTCTGTGGATTCTACCAAGTGAGTTCGATCCATAGCAAAAGCTGATACGAGCTACCCAAAACATTTATTTGGTATATCTATTTCATGATGTAATTGTATGTGTCTATCTTGAGGTATTGTACTCGGACAATTCTGAAAACTATGAGGAATCATTTATATTTGTATGTATAGTCTGAAGTGTGCTCTCAGAGAGCTTTGTATGGCAATCTGATCTTGCTTTGCCCTTTCTTACCGTTAACAATTTGTAAATGCCCGTTGATTGATGGGAGACATTTGTTTTCTGTTCTTCGTACTGTTGTTGTTGTTGTTGTTGTTGTTATTATTATTATTATTATTATTATTATTTTGTGATGCCCTCACAATAGCCTGTAACATATTCGCCAATTGTCTGCGGACGTGTTTCTTGAAGTTGTATCTATTATATATGTTTGCCTTTAATGTTTCCAATTCCATCCAATCTTCTATAATTCCTCATCAGCTCGTGCATTATGGAGGATATTAAGTTAATATCCTAGTATTCTTAACGCTCAAGTAGCACTGAAGAGGCTTATTGTTTCCATGAGAGAAATGTGAGAGAAAAATGAATTGAAATGAAGATGTTAATCTCTGTGCTGGCCTTCGTCCGCTCCACTTTAGCTATACTCCAGCAACGTGAACCTCCTTAAAAACATGCTGCTGCTCCTCCTCTCAAACGCGGTGCCATTTGTCATGCTTCGCCTCTTGTTCTTTGCTTTTCTGGCCACTAATCAGAAGGACCGTGCCTTCCAATCTCTCTTCACTGAGGTTGTAACGGGCCTTCCAATCTATCTTCACTGAGGTTGTAAATCATATTTTGTTTGAGATAAATGTGAAGTAAGTAAAGATTTTTGAACCATGTTGTGTTTGGTTTGAAAATAAAATAAAGTTAAGTTATATATTAAAATTATGAAAATATCTTTTAAAGGTTAAAATACATATCTATTAAATATAATTTTTAATAATATATTTTTATTTATTATAATTAAGTTATAATTATAAATACTAAAACTTTTAAAAATAAATTTATTTCATAAGTTGTACATTAATTATAACAGAGGGGATAAGTTATGCATTAATTATAACATAAAGCATGTTAGTAATTATTATATGTTATAAAACTATATTTTTATTATCATCATCATCATCATTAGTGTTATTGTTATTATCATTGTCAATAGTAATTACTATGTTTTGAATGAGATATTATAATAACTCAATGAATGTCTATTTTAGTAATTTATCATAAAAAAAATCTTTTTAAGAATGTACATCTAAACAATTTCACATATATAAAAATACTTATGCATTAACTTATTTAAACATAAACTGAAAATAATACTTTTTACACAAAGAGAAGTACTTAAATTACTAAGAAAATCACTTTTTTTTTTAAAGTTTTTTTACTAAATTAAAAATAATATTTTTTTTAAGCCAATCCAAACAAAACCTTTAATGTTTTTCATAAGTGAAGGTGGTTTTGCACACTTCCTCCCTGAGGCCCTGACAAATGTTGTTTTAAGCCAAAGACGTGCACGTAATTAAGGAGGCCAGGTACGGGAAACTCATGAAAGACATGGTAAATTATTAAAATAGCAGGGTGCTTATTATGTTTGCTCTGGAGCTAGCCCTTTCCAAT
Organism: Dioscorea dumetorum; assembly: GCA_902712375.1. Classification (NCBI taxonomy): domain Eukaryota; kingdom Viridiplantae; phylum Streptophyta; class Magnoliopsida; order Dioscoreales; family Dioscoreaceae; genus Dioscorea; species Dioscorea dumetorum. The sequence continues at coordinate 9,301,969 of CACTHL010000561.1, read as the reverse complement.
CACTTGTTGTGGTCCGGTCCCTTCAGGTCCTCACGGTGCTGATTAGTGAAGACAATTTCTTTAGGTTTGAAAGACAGGACCAACGTGGTTGCATGCTAATTGCAAATGATATATATGAAATGCTTTCTTCTGTAATTCGATTCCTCTTCAATATAGCTAGCTTTAACGAGAAACTACGCTTTTACATGAGTCTAATTTGGATCTTATGTGGAACATATTGATCAGTTGGTCATATATATTATTGCTCATTAATTTAGTTACCAAAAGAATTCTTTGTATATATATATATATATATATCACGAAGAATGACCTCATTACATGTGTATCTTATTGAGAGATATATTCAAACTCAAGTTGAGAAGGTGAATTAGACAAACATGTGACAAACATAGATGGTGGAGTTATTAGTGCAACGATCAATGAGAAATAAAACAAATGAAATTTCTTTTTTCAATTCCTTCTAGGCTTCTAGCAGGTGGGGAAGTCTGGAGGTGGTGGAGGGAGCTTCGAATTAGGCGTAGGTCCGTTCTCAACCTCTAAAGCCATAGCCAAACCGATTGGAAGGTGGACATCCAGGTGACAGTGCACCAGCCAAACACCTACAATATATATATATATATATATATATATACATTAAAAAGTTTCGTCTGATGTGGTTGATCTAGAATCGAATTAAAATGTAGAATGGAATTTAGTATCACAGATATATATATAAACCTGGATTATTTGCTGTGAACCTGATGACTGCCCAGCCACGAGGTGGAACAGCAATGGTGTTCCTAACCTGCGGATGCACCAAATTGAACATCTTCTGCGCTGCATTCTCATTGTAGTTTCCAAAACCTTGGGCGAGGACAAAGAAATTGAAACCGTGGATATGCAACGGATGACTTTCCCCTGCAATTAATGCTGTGTTCTGAAGTACAATTTCAACCACAGAGTTGTATTTCAGCCTTTTCAGCTTAGTGCCTGTTGTTGTCAATATCAAAGGCAGGGTGGCATTCAATGAGTTGTTGGTGTAGTCAAACACCAAGGGAGGCTTGTCAGGAAAATCCCTCGTGTAGATCCCCTGGACGCCATTGAAGTGTGCCTCTAACAAGGACATCCTTGTGGGAAACTGGAAGGATATGTTGTTCATGGTTCCACGCACTTGAAATGTGTCGCACTTGGTCTGATCAGCTCGGCAGGGCATGACTCCCAGGCCAGATGTCACAAACATTTTCTCATCTACATGAAGGGGGACTAAAGGCATTCCTGGCTTAACAAGTCCGGTTAAACTGGAGTAGAAGCTGTGAGCAGTGGGTGTATCATTGAAAGCAGGCATGAAGGGCATAACAATACTAGTAATAATATTGGTTGATGGTACTGGTACATTTCCGCCGTATTTATACTGAAGAATGGCAGTGGTGGTGGTGTTGTCGAAGGCGGCGTTAGGAGGGCCGACTGCACTTATGTAGGCTCTGGCCGCCATATAGTATCGACCAGGAGGAGCATCGGCGACCATGAGGGCATCCACTGTCTGCCCCGGAGCCAAGACCAGCACATCGGTGGGGTAAGGCATGGTGTAACTGGCATCCACGGCCACAACAGTGAAATTGTGCCCAGCTATCTTGAAGAAGAGCTGGTTATTGAGCGCAGAGTTGATGATACGTAGCATGTAGGTCTGGCCAGACTCCACTTCAAGTTTGTACGTGTCTGCATTGATATTTTATTTATAATTAATTAATTGCATGTAATTAATAATTAAGATCATAAATTATAATCGCAATTCATAAATTAATATATACTCACGTTTTCTTGAACAAGGATAGAGATCACCCATTTGGCCATTGATTGTATAAGCATCCGATATGGGCGGTACGCCACCGGCGTTTATGCTCGCCTTTTCTAAATCCGCCATGTTAGAATTCCACCATTCTCCTGCATGTGTGTGTGTATATATATATACAGTAATGAATAGTAATGAAGATGATCGATCAGCTTCAATTATTTTAATTTCTTTTTCCTTGAGATATATACTGCTACAAGTTGTGGAAACTAAATTAATTTTGTCATTGTGATACCCTATATAGCAAGAGTACCCTAAATTAATTAATTACCTAGTAGGATTGGCACTTCCTTGTAGGGCTTAGGGAATGGGTATGCATTAGGGCCATCTCTGGGTTGGATGACAAGAGCACCGTAGACTGTGGTTCTGAGGGATGAGAAATGGGCATGCCACCATAACGTTCCCTCTTGAGCTATGATGCTGAATCTGTATGTATATCTGTTACCAGGGAGGATGGGACACTGTGTCACATAGCTAGGCCCATCAGCCCAGCCACTCAGCAGTTGAAAGATGCCATGCCTGCACATCAGCTAGCGTAGTAAATTACATATTAATTTAACCATCACTTCTGAAAAGTTACAAGAGTTGGAGTCCAATTATACTATTGCTGATGGTGTGTTATTGAATCCGTAATTACCAATGTATGCTAATGTTATAAGGTGAATCGTTGACCACATGGACAATGAGTGTGTCCCCTTCTTGTGCATGTATTGTTGGACCAGGAAATTGACCATTAACGGCAGTAATACCAGCGTTGCTGCATAGCCTTCTTATCTTCAGAGTACCCACCTAACCAAGATGAACTTCAAAACTCAATTAGCTAGCCAATGCTGAATATTTTTTTATTTATAATATATAGCATAAATTAAATTTTAATCCATCTAACTAAAAAAAATCAAGTGGTTAACTATTAATTAGACTAAGTCTTTGATTTGACAGCAATGATTTCGGTTGAGTTCCCTTTATATTATAAACTAGTTAATAAGACTTCATGTGGCAAAATGGTGTATGTAGGCTGGCTGCGTTAAAAACATAGAGGATCTATATAAGGAGGCATTGTACGTGCAAGCACGCGACTCATGACAAAAAACACTAGTTCATTTCTGTTGTGTGTGTGTGTGTGTGTGTGACTTTTTGATTAATGAATAAGAAATCTAAGTTTTTAACAAAAAAAATTTCTATTACTCTTAATGTTTGAGAATCATGCATGCCTTCTGTATATATACTTGGCTGTGGAAAGAACAATATTGCACCAATCTATGGTTAAGCAGCTGGTATATATATATATATATATATATATATAACAGTTCTCCTGAGATGCTTAATTTCTTATATTGCAAGTAGTGAACATGTTAGGACCTTCTAATACTCCCAGTTAATCACGAGAAGGTATATATAGGTGTTTCATCCAACGAAACTAAAGCATATGATCAAAAAATAAATCTGGCTTTAAATAGTCTTGGAGAAATGACCAGCTTCAGCGTGAACTCCCATGCAAAACAAAAGTAAATAATAATTTTTAAAGCATAACAAATTAAAAAAAAAATAGATAAGCAAATAAACTAGTGACATTACATTAAAAGTGTGCTCCACCACTGAGCAATGAGCCCAGGAGCTGGTGAAAGCAATGACACATAGTAGTAGGAAAATAAACTTTGCCATTAACTTGCAGAAAGAAGACGGCAAGGATAGTATGAATTAATCAGAAGCTGGAGGAAAGAGGAGGAGAACTAGGCTATATCTATCTCCCTTTTTATCTGGCTATAGATAAAATGGCCGCCTTCTTCTGATTTCATGCCATATTGAAGCCATTTTGAGTCCATTATATACTATGTGTTATGGCACAACAATTAAGAACCTTGGCTCGGGTGATACTTGATAAGAAAAACTATTTAATGGAGGAAGGTGTTGTAATGTCTTTGTATGCTTCAGTCTCGATCGGTTAGTTGTCCTGACGATCGAGCTGGCTGATAAAGACAACAAACATAAACAAACTACGAAATTGTTTTTCCTTTCAATCCATTTAATTTGAAATACGCAAATTAAAGAAGAAAATTCATTTCCATTGACCTGCATGCATTGGTTTGAATGCTTCAATTCTCAAAAAATGTAGAAGTTTCAAGACCACCTACTGCATTTTATATTATAGTTGAAATGGTAACCCCTTTTTCCGAAACGCAACCGAAGGTTTTCTCAACAAGTAAATGACAATGACGAAATTATTAAATAACCAGCTGACCTTCACCCTTCACCTTCTAAAAACTAAAAATAAAAAAGGACAATATATATACATACATATATCTATATCCAAAAGTAAAGAGCAAAACTGCTAGCATCCAGTACTGGTTTTCTTTTGATTAATAATGATTATGTATATATATATATATTCTAATGTTGCGAAATGTCAAAGGCGGTTCCTTGACATAATAAACAAATGCATGATGCATGAAAACTGGCCTGTTAATCTCTCTAATTAAGAACTAACTACCTCACACCTACTCTAGCTTCTTGAGAAGCAAGCCATATGGAATGGATCAAGATTTTATAAATCCTGTCTTTAGTCTTTCTTTGTCCTTTAATTTGGATGTGAAAAGCAAGCAAGCAAGCAATTCATTGAGGAAAAATGATGACAGTGATGAAAGATAGAAACATATAGGTAGTGTAAGATAATGGGGTAGAACCATCAGCAGTGATAACAAAATAATAATAATAATATTTAAAAATAATAATAATAATAATAATAATAATAATAATAATAATAATAATAATAATATTTAATAAAATGATCCCCTTGTTAAAGAGGCCCAAACATTCACCATTCTCATATAATGGGCCTAAGGCCTACTTTTTCGATGGCAATGGCAGGGCGGTAATTCCCTCCATCTCCAAAACATTTGCGCGAAGGGACAAAACCAAGTTTGGTGATCGGCGAGGGAAACCACCTGGAAGCCATGCCAGTTGCCGCTCTCGCACTGTCAACAGACCTAGCAACGGAGAGAACGGGCATGGAGGTCGTTGCCGCCTCCAATTGTCACCGTTCTTCTTGATCCCAATTGCACGCCCGAAACAGCTATTTGGGGACGAGGACGAGGATGAAGGATCGGTTAAAGGAATGTGGTTTCCCGAGGAGGATGCCATTTTTGTTCGCAAGTTCGGTGTTAGTAATTGGTCTCGATCTCATCACTGCAAGTATCCCTGGCCCCTCAAATGTATGCCCTTTCTCAAACGCAAGCCCTTCACTGGTATTTTTCCTCTTGTTTCTTTGTTAGTCTTTTGCGGTTATTGATGCTATAATGTTCAAATGCATGCTCTTTTATTTATTTTTTATTTTTTTATTTTTTTTCTTCAGCCTGCTCTTGATGGTATCATGGATTTTCATGAATCTTATACTGCTTTTTTCTGACAACTTGCCTGAATCAACAAATTATCACATTTATTGTTGGGAAATAAAATGAAGGGGATTTTACTTTGTCTGCAATGAAAGTTGATATCTCGAGTTATCTAGTACTTCTCTCTTGAAAATTACTTGCGGGCTTTGTTTTTTTTATTATGGGTTTTGTGTCATGCTTCCGTTTCTAATTATTACTAGGAAGAGTGACATTGCATATTTACCGCAGAGGAGGAGGAGGGCCAGATTATAGTGGTTGCCCGTGCTAGATATACATGGCAATAAGTGGGCTTCAATCGCAAGTCTCCTACCAGGGAGAACAGATTGAATTCTACTCCCAGATTGCAAATCCATTGAGGTCAAATGTTTAAACAGATAACAATGTGATGCTCTGGAATAGGTGTTGTTAATTTTAAGAGAAACAATATCTGATCATTTTTTCTGACAAGATCCAAATGCCAGTCAACTCTTTTGTACAGGGAGTACAAGATCCACATTATTTGATCATTTTTCTGATTTCTTTCTGATGCTAAATGTTGTCCTAAATACCAAACTAGTTTGATGGGTAAAATTTAGGCATTTTGAATATAGACTCCCTCATATCCTTAGAACCGGATTGAGGGGGCAGAAATTATCCAGAGTCAGGCTATTTACTTATAACAAAATTGCAATGATGGTGAATTAAGCATTGTGTTGTTTTGGTGAAGTCATTTGCCATCGGTTGGTGGTCATGACAGCATCATGTTGGATATGTAAGCAATTGCAAAGTTGTTCTTGTCTTGCTTGGAGCAGTGAACAGCTGGCAAACTTACCTTTTGCGTCAAAACAAATCAAATATACTTAGTTCTCTGCATTTTTGAATGAACTGTGTAGATACAGCCAACAAATTACACTATTAAAGAGCTTTGTTTCACTTGAGTCTCGTGTCTCAAAGTTCTCTGATAATGTTATTATAATTATGGATATTTTGAGTCATTACTTTGAATGTTAGAATCATAGGGCATCTTAGATTTGGTAAGTCTTCGCAATTAATGGTTGGGCTTGTTAGATACCCTTTTTGAGGACTAGAGTTAGGGGCTATGATATATACATATGCAACCATAATGCTGTTGCTTATATACTCTCTTCCAGATTCAACTTCATCTCACAGCTTCCATTTATATGGTTATGGCCCCTGTAATATGTCTGAATTTTAATACCCGCAGAACTGTTATTTTGGTCACTGCCAGGTCTAGATCTGGTGGTCCAATGTGAAAATCCTGTTGCACGGACCAGAGGAATGATGGACACGAATGGGAACCTCGCCTGACTACAAGTTGCTAGGTGTGTGTATTATGGAATGGTCTCCATGGCACTTGGTGTGTGTTATAATATATTCACATACAAGTAAGGATCACATTGGAGTTTAAAGATTCCATCTGAAACTTTTTCTTTCCAATTTTTTTTTTTTTTTAATTCCTTGGCATTTGAATCTTCTCCGCTTCTTTTCCTTCCACTTATCTGCTTTTGATGCTCTATTGTGTTCTTATCTAAAGAGACATGTGAGATATGTCTTCTCAGATAATCTGACCAGTAAAATCAATAATTGGAGCGTTTATGCTTGGACCTATAATTAGACATGAACTTTGAAATCCAATTACAATCCGTTGTACTGTTTGAATCGTGCTGGAAGTCAATTTGTGCCGATAATTTTTTGGTTGTAGATTTACTGAAATTTGAGCGTGAATGCTGCATACTGTCATTGAAACTGGTGGATCGCTTCATGATTTGCAACTCCATGTCAAGAATGCTGAACATATAGGAAACCAAGAAAGAAGTAGAAGAATTTTGAGACAACGTTCACGTGAGGCAGGTAGGCATTGCATTCCAAATCTGTTGATGAGAAATGTGTGCGTATATATATATATATATAAACAAACACTTACGCCTTAAAACTCTAGTTTTCTTTTATATAAATATAACTTTTTCATTATGTAAACAGCGAAGAACTAAGCAAGTTCACTTACATCTCCGAGTGGCAGTTCACCAGTTCACTTACATCTTCCAGTGCCTTCTCATGCCTCGTCATTTCTTCCCACCCCAATCCCCCCTAATATGAGTATCTACTTTTATTTGGTTTCTCTTGTCTGGACTTGTCGAAGCACCTCGCTCTCATGGATTCTTATTTGTGTGAATAAATCACCAAACCCCGATAACTTTTTTTGAAGGTGATTTTTCTAAATTGTGGAATGCAAATCACTTGTGGTTTATTACCAACGAAGGAGAATCTTTTCAGATCTTGCGATTGGTCCTGAGGATTTTCGGATCTTGGGATTCATCTCTATCCGTCCTTGCCTCATTGAAAGTAAGTTCATCAAGGGATTAAGGCTAAGGAAACGAATTACTGAATTACATTAGCACCAGAAACGTACAAACAAACAAATAACATCACCCGTCAATCAAATATAGGAAAGTGGATTTAGAACTCAGCTACACTAGCCAGTCACCTACCTGTGTCTCTTAACACCGTCCTAGTATTGTCCGTTCTTTTACGTCTCTCTCTCCTACTCCAGACCTCCCAGTAATTTCTCTGTCCTTTGTGTGTATCCTGTATTGCTCTTGAAGGCGGCAATGGAGTGGACTAGGGGCGGGACCAACTGATGCAGGTAATGCAAGCACCAGCACCCAGATGATCTGATTATGATATGAATCAATTATAGTTATGATATTAAAGAGTCATAATGCTAATAACATGTAGATGGTATGGATGGCATAGTTTTGACATCCACTATAATCAAGGCATATACTATCTCTTCCTTCATACTGTTGCTATGAATTATGTGATCTTCCATGCTAGTTCCATGGTGTGGCTTGAAATCAGCTGCTGTACGATTTCTTATTTTGGAGGGGAAAACTAGTATATGCCTTAATTTTAGTGGTTCCGTGGGTAAAAATGTTAGCAGGTAGAATATTCTGCTTTAATGAAAAGATAAAAGAGAAAAAGGATTTAAAATACTAAGTTATATTGGGAACAATAATTCTGAAGATGATGTCTTACATCCATTATTTTTGTCTGCTTTATATATATGGGTGTTTCTGGCTGCTTTTTATGTGCATGGCATGATAGCAAGTGGGTATCCGATTTATATGTTTGATAATAATATAAGCATTGCATAAGTAATAACTTGTGTTTATCCGATGGAAATTCCATATTCCTACAACCAATTGCTATATAAGAAGATCTTCCACTGTTCCACGTACACTTCTGTCTAAAAGCTAAGGAGATATATCTTCGGTGAAACCATGATGATGAGACTCTACTTCATGGATGTCTATTTGTATTCCGTGCAATTGGTGATGGAGAGATTTGCGTCCTTGTCATTTTTGACATCTGGCCATGAAACAAACTCAATTGCACCACACAACTGAGTAATTGATGTGTTGGATTTTTCTTTTTTCCTTTTATGCTTCATAAGTTATATGCTTTGACCGTGAAATTTACTTAGTTTCCTCTCATTTCATCTGTGTTCAAAGGCTTTGAAATGTTCGTTGCTCAGCCATTTGTGCTGTTTCCTGTTCAAGCTGTCTCCTCATGCTATTGCTGTTGGTAATTGTTGCTGCTAGCATCATTATTATTATTATTATTTTTTTTGTCCTTCCTGCTTGTAAAAAGTGAATTTCCATTTAGTTCCACTTTTGCCCCCTTTGCCTAAGATAGCTGCCATTTGCATCTTCAGTTGGGTTGTTTCTGTGACTATGTTGTTGATTGTTGTCTCTTGTGCTTTCTGAACTCCAGAGCCCGTTCCTTGTCCTTACATTATTTTGAACATATATGTGCCACTTGTCCTATCTAATCTAGTTTAGACCTTATGATAGATGTTAATGATGATGAAGTGCTGAAGTTAAACTAAACGATCCAGATGTTAATGAGGTATTTGCTACTGTCTCCCATATGACAGCTATCTTCAGAGCATGTAGTAACTTGTTGTTTAAGTGACAATTGACAGTTTCGAGAAGCTTTGGAGTTTCAAGTGCTGTTGTGCTGTCACATCTCTTAACTTATATATAATGCTGAAGATCTTACAACTTTGTTAGAGTATATATATATATATATATGCTCATTTCTGACTGGGGATCTTTCATCTGTCCTATGATTAATTGTTTCCAGGACCTGCGAAATATGTGGCTCAATTTCACAAAATATTGCTGGTGCGGCGGACGTTCAGACGGAGCAAACTAAAGAGTGGAACGAGACCAACAATAATAGCAACAATACTGGTACAGGTGCCGCAGCAGTGTCGGAGAGGAGGAGATTTTGGCAAGGCCACCGTTTCCTCAATTTCTTGCTGGCTTGTATGGTCTTCGCCTTTGTCATATCGTGGCTTTTCCACTTCAATGCCCCGGGCTGAACCATCAACATGCACCAAGTGTGTTCCATACCATGAGTAGATGCTACTCCCTCCTGTGTTACGAGGCCCGTCGATCAGAGATAACAGGGAGAGATATACATGGCAAGACCTTTTTCTACATCTAAGGATGGCTTGTGCCTGTTGTCCACTTTTTAGCTCTTCCATTTGTGAACTTTCCTTCGGTGGGGGTGTGTGTGTGTGTACGCATATTAATTCTGGTATTTCATGCTAGCTTGAGCTTAGCATACCATTCCCTTGTTTAACCTCTCACGAATGAAAAATTCAAGCAGCGTGCACTTGCTGTCTTGAAAAAATAAAGTACAACAAAAACGTTCAAGATTTATCTTTGATATCAACAGACAATTTAATATTGTTTCCATGGGTTAAGATAAAATACCTGACAAGTAAGTACCACGTGATATAATTACATCATTTCGGTTCAGATCTCACAGGGCACGGCGGTGTTACCGGTGCCCTCTTGTGATCAAATCACGAGTGTAGAATGGTCATATAAAATTTTGAGAAGAATAACAAGTTATGTTTTACTTGAAGAATTAACGGCTTTAGTTAGCATCTTTGACCATTACGTAACAGCCACTCGGTGCTACCGTGCTAGTGAGTGATCGTCGGTTAATGGGCTTGCTTTGGTGGGCTTCGTATGTACTTGGGCCACGATGCCTCAACCTGAGAACCCAAAAAAACCCTAATCGATTTGCTTGTCTGCAATTGCTGCAATTCCTCCGCTTGCCTTCCCACGCCCGGCTGTTGTTCGTCCGTGGTAGTCTATTCGCTCTGCGCTTGTGCTCTAAAACTATCTGTGTTTTTTTTTTTTTCTTTTAATTCTAAGATCTTATGGTTTTGAAGGAGTGGGATATCGATTTCTGTGTTTCTTTGCTCTTCATCTTAATGATTTCGTTTGGTAATGTTGCTTTCTGATGCTTACTTTATCATGTTTCATGTTTAGGGTTTATTTCCAATGGCGGGTAACAGCAATGCGTCCGTAAATCTTGAAAAAGAGCAGGTATTTCTATTGCCGTTATCTGCACCAAATAATATAATCAAGAATGCCATGGTTTAAGCAGGAGTTGTTAGGCAATGACTTGCATGAATGTGCATACTCTTTCTAAATTATTTTGATGTTTATCTCGCAAAGCATGCGGAATCTAATGTTATGGTTCTAACTAAAACTTGCTTACCATCAACCAGAGAGGCTTTGATCTCTGGATAGTACATGTGCCATTAGCCTATTTTTCTTCCTCATTCATTTTACTTTGTAGAATGTTGGTATTTAATTCTTAATGCGATTGTTCCTTTGTATTCCCTGCAAGTGATTTACATGAGTTTAGAAGTGGATTTATTTATCTATTTATTTATTTATTTTTCACTGCATGTTTAGAATGCTGTATTCAATTTTTTTTTGCTTTAAAAATTTAAACTGGCTTATAATTCTGATTATGACATTGAACAGATATTTGGTATGGCAGAGAAAGAGATGGAATACAGGGTAGATCTTTTTAACAGGTAATAAGACAGGAAATGCAGATGTTCAGCTTGTATCTGTTATTGATATTCTTTCATTAATGCTAGTTGTATAGCTTGCATTTCATGTGGAGAAGTAATTGCTTTTCGTAGCCTTGTTATTTTGCCATGCCTATTCGATCTTTTTCATTACACCATTTTTATGTAAAAAATGTGCTTTTGTTTTTCCTATTTCCAAAATGTTCAATATGGTTGTTGTATGCACAACAAAATGTTGCCCGTTAGGTTTTATCTGACACTATTTCTGTAGAGGAACGGAAACCAAGCCTAGCTCTCGTTTCTTGCCAAGCACCTTACAACCAGGAACTTGGATGTCTATATAACTTTATAATCAATTCAAGTTTATGCTTATTTATTATTTATATTTTTTGAAGTGCTGGGAAAACGTAAGGAATAGCTTATGTAATTTCTGGCAAGTTTTATGTATATTCACCTTGAATATTGACTTATTAATATATACTTTATTGATCTGATACAGGCTTACTCAGACATGTTTCGAAAAATGTATTGAGAAAAGGTATGCTGAATCCTTTAGGCATTTAAATTTGTGTTGACATTCTGATTTGTTGCAGTTTTTAATTGCCTTCTACTCTTAATACTTGCCAAAGGATCATCTTTTTGAATGAGTTGATGGCAATGACCAAAACTCTTGGACATTTGCAAAGATTATTCACCTGCATACATCATTAATAGCTGAAATGTAGGCATGTTGCATGATTATTTTGTCTAAGGCGGTGGGTGAGTAAAGCTTTAATACTTTCTGTAACCTTACATTTCAGATACAAGGAACCTGAACTGAATATGGGTGAAAACAGCTGCATTGATCGATGTGTTTCAAAATACTGGCAGGCAAGTTATTGACTTATTAACTTATTTACTACTGCTGCATGATCTGGTTAAGGGCACCTTGTATGCCAAATAATGATATCAAACACTGGAAATGATTATACGTGGAATAATTAAATTGATTTTATTTAAGTTTTCTCCTGGACTTATCCTTGTAAACAGCTGTTTTTCTGTGTGAAAACATCAATCTTTGGCTGAGACAAGGGTTGACATTTTTTCATAGATTTAAGTATATATGCTACCAGTTAGATCAAAACCTCTTCATGGACAAAGCTGTATTCAAAAAAAAAATTTTCAAAGCCATTTTGTTTTCTATATGTATATATGCAACTTTAAAGATTTGACTTATTTCTTTCCTTATGCTCGAGTCTTTTGAAGTACCCAAGCTGCTTCGCATATCTTTTAGTGTGTTTTGTTGCTAAATCTACGTTTTCTGCTTTTCCTCTGTTATGTTTTAGGTAACCAACTTGATAGGTCAGCTTCTTGGCTCCAACCGACCACCAATGTGATGCCCCTATCATCCGTAAATGGTTGTGTAGATTGGGGCTATTTTGGGCATCTGATTGGATGAGATTTTGTCATGGCAAACAATATAGAAAGCTATTTGGAATGTCTTGATGAATAACAATATTCACACTTCTTAAACCATGTGGCAATTATATTAAATAACAAGGTATGCATCCTATCTTGAAACAGGTCTAATGTGAATGCTTGCATGACCGAAGAATGCTCAATTTTTCTAGCATGGAGGGTTACAGGCCAGGTAATCAGATCTGCCAAGCTTGGAACGCGGGGTTTGGTTCACCTGAACCTGACTCAGGCCCAGAATGCTTCTGGGGCAGTTTCGGTGTTCCAACCCATCGCAACGGAACCGTGAGGCTGTAGTTCACCCTTTTGATGAACTTTGGATGAACTAGGTCTAGCCTGATAACTCAAAATAATTTAAAATAATTAAAAAAATGAAATGGTTTGTATTTTCTTTGGATCAAGGAAAGTTAAACTCCATGTAGGTTTTTTGTACTTTAGGTCGAAGTTGTCACTCATTTACTTATTTTTCATTATTAGATTCTTTCGCAGGTGGTGACTGTGCTTATTATGTTGTAGGTAAAAAAATTCACTAATTTTAAAACTTTCTATCTCTACAACATGTCTAATTTGAGTTGTTTTTAATCATATGTGCAAATTTAAATTTCAATATTTGGACAACTGTGAATGTCGGTGTCAAATATGTTTTCTCTTTTATGAGCATGCAAAATTATCTTTTACAAGTAATGAAAGGATGAGGTACGGGTTTCCACTATTTTGCTGCCATACAGGGATGTTGAAGTTCATATTTGTGTTAATGCTTTTAAGGTAGTGTCCAAGTAGACGTTTTTGGGGGCGTTTGGTGAATTACCATGGGAATATTTTGATGGAATTTGATTGATAGGAAAGTAATTGATGGGAAAGTAATTGATGTGAAAATAACATTTTTTTGTTTGGTATGCATTGGAAAGTTTGATTAAATTGATGGGAAAGTAATATTACCATGTTTGGTATTTAAAGCTACTCTTGGGAATCCATTGGCATAATGACAGAAATGCCCTTGTAGTTTTGAATATGAAAATAATAAATAATGTTATTAACCTCAATTTAGATTTTTTATATGTTTTTATTTTTTATATGTATTTTTCATGCAATGTGGTGATTACAATTCTTATTGTAGGTTAAATTAATTTTTAAGCATAATGTTAAATAATTAGTAAAAAAATATTTAATAAAAAAAACTTTATAATTTAAAATCCTTTAAAATAAAAATTTACTTTTGGTTAACATTTGAAGTAAAGGGATTAGATATGAAGATAAAATCAAGGGTATAGTTGTCATTTTACAATAAACCCACATTCCATTGCCAAGGGAAACTGATTTTCCATCCATATTTTGATGGAATTGGTTTCCATTGGTTTGAGGGAATGAGTTTTCCATGCAATCTAATTTTCCAATGAAAAAGACCAACCAAACATTGGAAAGTCTTTTCCTAGAAACAAATTCCCAGGAAAATAATCATTTTCCCACCCCTTTCCCACCTACCAAACACTACCTTTGTGTATAGTGATTCCCTCGCTGTTTTTTATTTTTTCGGCTTGAAACTTGTGGAAGTACATGGTTATACTTGGAATAATAGCTCTCGTGTAATTCAAATATTTGTGTCCCAACATTGTTAAACATTACGTTAATATTTACGATGGCGCCAGTCTCTGGAGTATACCATTGTGTGTCCAATTTATCCATGGTTGGCGGTTGTGAATTCTAATGGGCAGAAAAACCTTTTAATTTTTGCCTAAGCTATAAAACAAGTGCTTGGTTTTTATTTTGTGAGGCTCAAAACTAATTGAGCATTTAATCAAAATTTTCATAGTCACTTAACACTATTAGTAACGGCATACAAAAATAAATTTGCAGTAGGAAATAGATTTTTAAAAATAAATTTGTGCATATATTAAAGAGAATAAATTTCTCAAAATAGAAGGAAGCCGGTAAGTAAAATTTCATTTAATTCTAACATCTTGAGGAATTTTTTTTTGTCTACATGTCGTTTACTTTACAATAATGAGCTTATTGTTTAAAGAGGATTATGTTACTTCCCAAGTATGCTACCAGGTCCCTAATTGTTTCCGCAAAATGTTTTAGGGACTCTAATATGGCACATGCTTATAAATTTTAACACATGACAAACACATCTAATAAGAAAATATTTGCTATTGCCCGATGGCTTCAACTATTCTTTTAATAGCTTAATTGAAGAGGTATTGGCGGAAGCATTATTAAAAGACATTGAAAAAAAGAAAAAAATCTATCCATACCCTTTGACAATTCTTTGAATAAGCCTATAAATATTATCGGTAGGATGAGCCTTATTGAATACCTTAAAGGTGATGACACACTTTTTGATATTACATGAATTATTGATCCAATACATCATAATACCCTTAAAAGAGTTTTCATCGAAAATATTGGTCTATATATGAGCACATGAAAACATAGAAGAAGTGCAAGCATACTCTTAATAAAATTTGTTTTGTTTAAAAAATTATTTTTTGCAACACTCTATTTGAAACCTTTTTACATGTCAAATGCAATGTCTCATTTATACAGTCTTGCACTTGGCATCGGGTCTCGAATTTAAATGGCAAGTGCTCAGTATTATAAATTATTTTTACAATTTTCTTTATGTAT
Source organism: Dioscorea dumetorum (assembly GCA_902712375.1). Taxonomy (NCBI): domain Eukaryota; kingdom Viridiplantae; phylum Streptophyta; class Magnoliopsida; order Dioscoreales; family Dioscoreaceae; genus Dioscorea; species Dioscorea dumetorum. The sequence continues at coordinate 9,286,764 of CACTHL010000561.1, read as the reverse complement.
CTTAGTTGAGAAAATGTAAATAAGAAAGAGTAAGAGCCTTGCATTCATCCATAACAAATTGGATTTGTGACTGTGTTGGACGATATCAAACTTGTATCGAAGCTTCTTCTCTATTTATTTGGTGGATGTACCATATCCTCATCTTTTGTTGTGCTTAAACACTAAACCACAATAGTAATGCCTAACATAAATTACAGTACATTAGCTTTATAAATTTTTGCAAAGTGAATTTTAAAAATATTTTATTTAAGGATGAATTTTGTGGTGTGGTTTGTTGTTCCGTTTTTTGGGGGCGCATTTGACAATGTAATTTGCTCAAATGAGCTTTCGGTCTCATGCTATTGATTGTTTTTTTATTAGCATGTATAAAAGCTAAAATGACAATACTCTTCCCTTTGAATTTTCATTATATTATAATGTTTTTCTTTTAAGAATATAAAAAAAACAACGAAAAGATAAAACAATTCAGGAGTAAAATAAAATAATTAAAACGACATTCATTAAATGCAAAATTTAAGAATAGAGAATTAAAATAAAGAATAAATGTAAAATTAAAATAGAAAATAAATTAATAGAGTATAATTATTAAATAAAACAACTAACAAAGTAAAATTAAAATGGATCGGTAAAATAAAATAATTAAAATAACACTTGCTAATGCAATAAATGGAAAATTAGAATAATAAATAAAATAAAATAATTAAAATAACAGTACTCATTATTCATTACATGCAAAATTAAAGTTAAGGAAAAGGAAAAATTAATTGGCCTTAATTATTGAATAAAATGACTAATACAGTAATTTAAAATAATTGGGTACACTTAGAACTCGACCTGGTTAATAATTAACCAAAGTAAATTTAGAACTTAACTCATTAATTAATGATTGAAAAAGCATTGATTTGTAAGAGTGCTTGTGAAAGTGCTTCAGAAGAAGTCACAGCATATGAGAATTGAAAGAATTGAGAGAATTTGGTGTATGATTAATTAGTAGGGGCATAAGTGGGATATATGTAAAGAAAAAGATTGAAATTGTTACTCAAAGGTTAACCCGCGAGCCAACTGTTGCAGCCCAAAGGCTAATTGCGGGTTGCTAACCCTAATTAACTCCCAACAGGTCAACTCTTGTATGGGGAAACAGCCCATCCCGCAAGCGTTGCAGGCCGGTTACAGGCTTCCGGCCCGGTCTGCACGTACAGTCAATGGTTCTTACCAGGGGCTGTTCCGTGCCGGGCCGGGCCGGGTTAAAAAGGGCCCCATTGCCATGAATATCATGTTGCATATATGTTGCAGGTTATAATAAACGAGTGTTGACTGCTTAACGAATACTGAATCCGAGGTACAATTTGGAATTTGCTAGAGCAAATCACGCCAGTTGCAGCTGTATCCAGCAAGATGCAACACTAGCCACTCGCTCGACCATGTCTCTGCATGAGAGAACATGATGGATGAGCCGGGGACATTGCACCGGCACTCCCTGCTATATTTATTATTTAGCGAGCATGTCTGCATGAGAATATGACGGATGGAGACAATACGCCGGCATTTAAAAAAAAAAAGGAAAATAAGCCCTTTATTTCACGGAAGATTTTTCTTGGAACTGTAGATCCCATTAATTGGCTGCGAGATTGCATACACTTGCTGTATGTATATGATCATCTGTGTTTGGCCTTTTGTTTTTGTCTTACTATTGGATCGAGTTGGTCAATCCATTTGAGATGTGTGTGTGTGTGTGTGTGTTTTTCCAATCATTCATGGATGACTTTATTAATTGTTCCAGAATGATAAATTCTTTATTGTAGAAGCTTGGTTTAGAATAAAAATTTTTTTTAAAAAAAAAAAAAACATTTCACTATCCCTTTTGTCTTTTATAATGGAAAGACCTAATGCGGGGTATTGGGTCGGCAGTGTCCTGATGCCGAAGAATTGCTTATCAATTAATCATGCCAGTGAAAAAGAGGCAGTCTAGCTAGGTGGTTGCTGCTGCTTCTAATTAGTAAGAGTTTCCTCCATCCAAGTTATAAGTTGGAAAACCTAGCTAGCTAGTATAGTTAAGGATCAGTCTGGCCGGTGAGGTATGGTGGCTCATGTTCTAGTATTCCCTTTCCCAGCCCAGGGCCACTTGAACAGCATGCTCAAGTTGGCGGAGCTCCTCTCTCTCTCCGGTTTCCATATCACCTTCCTCACCACAGAGTACGACCAGCACCGGCTTTGCCTCCACAGTCCAGCTCAAGCTCGTCTATCCCGACGCCCGGGCTTCTGGTTCCGCTCCATCTCTGATGGTCTCCCTGACCAACAACCCCGTACAGCCACTCGTCTCATCGAACTCTATAACTCGCTGACTTACAACTCAAGCTCTTTGTTCCGAGACTTTCTGATCTCAAACCTGAGGCAAAGTCAGGACGGATGGCCACGGATCACATGTCTGGTGGTGGACGGGGTGTTGCCCTTTGCCATGGATGCAGCCAATGATTTGGGAATACCTACCGTTACTTTTCGCACCTCCAGTCCCTGTAGCATCTGGATCTACTTCTGTCTTCCTAAGCTCCTAGCGGCAGGAGAATATCCTTTCCCAGGTACGTCTACTAGTCTGCATGCATAATAGCGTACCACACGTGGCCATGGGCACCTCCCAAGGTATGATGGTTGATCATGAACAACTCTGCACTTGAGTGCAGGGCTTTACATTCAGATAACGTTTTATTTGTCATATATTCTCCTACATCCGACTTCCTACTTCAGGATTAGTGTTTACAATGATGTTAGCTACGGGGTGCAGCACTTTTCACAAAATAAGATTACATAAAAATAATGTGCTACACTCTATATATATATATATATATATATATATATATATATATATACATCTTTGTTACTTGCTAGCTAAACAAAATTAATTATGGCTAATATATATACATATGTATATGGTGTGCAGAGGGAGCTGACTTAGATGAGAGGTTATATGCTGTGAGTGGCATGGAGGGCTTACTTCGGCGGAGGGACCTACCCAGCTGTTTCAGAGAGGCTAGAGGCATCAGTGACTCGAGACTTGACGTGGTATATACGGTCACAGTTAGCACGAGGCGCGCAAAAGGCTTCATCCTCAACAGCTTCGAAGCTATGGACAGCACTGTGCTATCCCACATCCGCAACGTTTGTCCGACCACCTATGCCATTGGCCCTCTTCACTCCATGCTCAAAAGTATGAGATCCCGCGTCTTAATTGACACACAAAGCGACCAACGGTCAGCTAATTCCGCAAATTTATGGCATGAAGACCGGAGCTGCTTGACCTGGCTTGACAACCAACCCAAGGGTTCTGTGTTGTATGTGAGTTTTGGTAGCTTCACAGTGATAACAAATGAGGATCTGATGGAGTTTTGGCATGGCTTAGTGAACTCTGGTCAGCGGTTTCTGTGGGTGATACGCTCGGATTTAGTCATCGGGGTTGAGACCGAGGAAGGCCAGTCGCTATCGGTACCGCCGGAGGTGGCGGCGGGGACGAGTGAAAGGGGATACCTTGTTGCGTGGGCACCGCAGGAAGAGGTGCTGGCTCATCCCTCAATAGGTTGCTTCTTGACTCATAGTGGTTGGAACTCAACTTTGGAAAGTGCAGTGGCCGGAGTACCAATGATATGTTGGCCATTCTTTGCGGACCAGCACACCACGAGCAGGTTTGTGAGTGAAGTGTGGAAGATTGGGCTGGACATGAAGGATATGCATGGGAGAGAGATTGTGGAGAGAATAGTGAGAAATGCCATGGAAGGAGAGAAAGCCCAGGAGTTGAGGAGATCGGCAGTGGCAATGGCGGAGAAGGTCAGGGAGAGCGGTGGAGAAGGCGGCTCTTCCTATTTGGACTTTCAGAGACTAGTGCGTTACATCAAGTCCACTGATAATCAAGAGAGTACGGATGAATAGATCACTTGCCGCCTTATAATATTTAGTTCACTGTCCTGCACGCCTTGCCTATTATAGATGATGGTATTGATGTACATATGTATATGTATAGATATATATGTCGTGATCACAACTGGCCGGATTGAGGACTCGATGTGTGAAAATCTACAGCTGTAGATAAATGAACATATGTATGTATGTATGTATGCATGCATGTATTTTATATAAGAAAAAAGGGAGCAGTCACATTTGCTTGAGATAATAATGCTTCTTTTCACAAAGAGCATAGCATGCGAAATATATATACTTCATTTGAAAAAAAGGGGAAAACTGCTTACATTTGATTCACATGATAAGGCATCGTTTCACAAATTAAGAGCTAGCATATATAGCATCGATGACCAGAGAACGAACGTACATATATACATAAAACCAAAAACTAAACACTCACACAGATATATATATATATATATATATATATATATATTTCTATTACTCAGTCAAGCACCTCTCTTCGGTAGAAGTAGCACATCCGTTTGATACTAGACTCTCAGAGCAGACCATGCACCTTAGCTCTTTCGATCCGATCTCACTGATCCGGGATTTTTTTTTTTTTTTTTGCCCTATTGCTCTCAAGGAAAGGCAGTTACTTACATAAACCACAAACACTAGCACGATATCTATACAGGTCCCACAGGATCACTTTATTCTTTCAAGAAACAGACAAGCAGATATGTTAGCCAGAGATTTCAATGAACTTGATCTCAGGTATCTCGGCCTTCTCCTTTGGAACAGTCACTGTGTGCACACCGTTCTCCATGCTTGCCTTCACCTGATCCACCTTGGCACTCTCAGACAGCCTGAACCTCCTGAGAAACTTCCCAGGGCTCCTCTCAATAAGGTGCCATCTCTCATTCTTCTTCTCCTCCTCTTTGTTCCTCTCCACTGATTTGGAGAATTCTGCCTTCCTCTATCTCCACATTCACCTCTTCTTTCTTGAGGCCCGAGAGGTCGGCTTTGAGGACGTGGCACCCCCGTGTCTCCTTCCAGTCAATCTGAGTGTTGGCAGTTGCCAAGGCTTCACTGGAGGAGTACTTGAGAGGTTGCCACAAGTTGCCAAAGAGTGCTCTGTTGCCAAACACGTAAGGAATGAGCTCCATCTAACTAATATTAATTATTTTGCAAATATGAGCTGAATGAGAACTTGCAGGGGGATAAAACTGTTAGATATCTAAATATATCCTTGTAACAAATATAGATAGAGATAAACTTGGCTGGCTATAGATAAGATGATCAGGTTGTTACCTATGTATTAGGGTGGCCATTCATGTTATCTTATCTATATATATATACCTCTGTTCTCTTGATATATGTACCAGTAAAAAATATAAATATGCATGTGCTTCACTGAAGGCGTTCCTCCCATCTAGCTTCCGACCTCTGGTTGTTTTCAAAAACAACGAAAGAGATCTCTAATCAAAGCACTGATGTAATCTACGGTTTGGTTCACTCAAGAGGGTAGCTGACATGAATATATAGATAGGCATGACACATCAAGCCTTGATGGTTCCAGTGTGTTCTTGGTGTTGAGAACTATCCTTCTACCATCTTCAAGTGGGGGCCAGACGGGGAGAGGGAGAGAGAGGAAGAGAGAGGAAGAGTGTTAAAGAACACTCTGGACAGGACTCTTGTATACGTGCATGGCCCGGGATCTAGCTAGCCTTTGGGTTTCTACATTCTGATATTATCCATGATACTATTCCCTTGCTATCGACCTAGATTATTCAATTCAATCTCTATGAAAGACAATATCTTACAATTAATGCTCATGATCAGATTTTAATCTAATAGTTTGTTGTTGTTGTTGTTGTTGTTATTATTATTATTATTATTATTCAGGAAGTTGATCAACTTTGTTAGACTAAATTATAGTAGAATTATTCTGAAATAAGTATATGAATATCTATTTGAACTCGACATGTATAGCACCAAAATGTGGTCATTCAGCAGTTATGGCAACATTTTGTCAGGGCTTAAATAACTTGTCTAACTTTTGGAACAACGAAGTATATAACTAATATTCTGATTATTTAGAAATTTGACCAGAAACAATTGGACGCAGCCACGTTGAAGCGGTCCATTGAGATCGGACAATGGATGTATCGCATTGGAGTCTTTAAGCTGCGCTGGCTCATCACGACCACCAAGACAAGGACCTTGAATGCCTTATCACGAACGTTTCTTCACCATCGATGTTCGTGTGTCGCTGAGCCCAATAAAATCCAAATAACGTGTTGACATGACGAGTCCAGCCAACCGTACGTGCGCACCAGTTGATCGAGGAATCTACAAACCGTTAAAACCGTAGCTTTGTTTGTCCTTACCCAGCCAAACACATCGTTCCGCGTCTCCATCGTAACGTTTCGTATTATCCCTTAGTTTTCATTGACATAATTAAACGCCACTTTTATTCCTTCGTTTTCCTCTCCTTTCAACAAGTATCATCTGTATAAATCCATCATCATCATCATCATCATCATCATCATTACCATTCTGTCTTTCTCTCGCATCACTATATGTATTTACATACTCGGTTATTCAGACAAGAAGCGAAGGTGAAACACTGGAGATGGACGGAGAAGCAGGAAACACTATGATGTCACCAGCACCAGCACCATCATCAGGGATGCCGGGCATGAAACAGCACATGGGCAGAGGAGGGATGATGCACATGACCTCCTTCTGGGGAAAGAGCGTCCAAATTCTTTTCTCAGGATGGCCTGGAAACCAAGGTTTCGGACTGTACCTTAATTCTTTCACTCCTCTGCGTCCTCGTCGAGCTCCCATCCGCTGTGTGTCACTCCGCGTCATACGACCCAAGACGTCGTTGGCCATCACTGTGCTCTCGCTAACTGGTCTGCTCGCCATGCGCATCGGTCTGGCTTACCTGGTCATGCTCGCAGTCATGGCTTTCAACGTCGGTGTGCTCACCGCGGCCATCGTGGGCCATATCTCTTGGGTTGCTGTTTGCTGGGAGTGGCCTCTTCCAGTGGGCTGGGCCCAAAGCGGAGCACGCTGCAGACGCGTTCCGCCAGACCAAATGCGAGATCAAGCCTCAGTAGCGTACGACGTTCCGTCTTTTGTTTTTGTGCTCCTCTTTCATTGCCTTCTCCGCGTTGCATCCAAGCTGAACATAAAACAATCACCACTCCATTCAAGACTAGAAATATTTGGCCTTCAGCACAACTAGATAATAGTCTTCTGCAATACGATCAACTATAATCAACCTTCTATGGAAGTACAACAATTAGTACATCCATGAAACAACTGTCTAATTCGGTGTTGCCATTTAACATCCAGGCTTATCATTTATATATATATATATATATATATATATATATATATATATCCTTTACTCTAAATTAGGAAAAAGAATAATCTACAATTTAACCAACTCGGGAACCACCACCTTGACCGAAGAAGACTAGTGCAAGCTGGGTTGCGAGTAAAAGTATCATCCCTAACATCACTACTGACCATCTTGGAAATCCAAGTGCTCTAAGGAATCCCCTAACTGAAGGCCTTAAATTACAGAACAATCCTTTCGGGTTGACTTCAACAGCTCTGCCAACCTCCCCGTTCCCATCTTGATTTGTAGCATCATTTGCTTGGCTTTGCTCTCCTAATTTAACCTGCTCATTGTTTTCCTCATCCAGACCCTGTTCTACAGTTGAACCTATTCCAACTTCAGCTATTTCTCCTGGCTTCTTGTCAAACAACCCTCTGAACTGCTTTCGGGCCTTTTTCTCCACTTCCTGTTTTTTTTTTAAGGGAAAATCATGATCATCGAAAGTAAGAGTTCCACATAAAATTGAGGAAGAATCTGAATTAACTCGCCTGTTCTCTGTGTTTCAGTTTGAGAAGGGCGGCAGTAGCATCAGGCTCTGAAGATTTATCAATCTTTATCATCTGCAACACAGTAAAAGGAAAAAAATATCAACATGTCTCCCAATCCTTTTCGGTGTAGTCATCTGTATGTCGGCAAAAAGACAACTAAAACATACCATTTCAAAATCATTCTTTGCTTCATCAAAATCTCCACCTAGCATGTAGCCCATGCCACGACGATATAAAGCTTTGACATGTAAAGGGTTTGCATCCAACACCTGCCCTCCCAAGGAGAACACACAAGATGCAATCTTTGCTTAATGATGGTTATATGATAATTCCGTGCCATAACAAAGTATTATTGAGAGAACTATAAAAAATCATCCTTAAAAATTGGGTGTTTGGTGGTTCTATTGATTTTACAGCAATTGTCATACCTTATTGCAAGTCTCTATTGATTTTTTGTATTCCCCCATTTTCTGGTAGCAGGCAGCCACATTCAGATGTAATGAATTCTGCAAGCACAATTGATCAGAGCACTATTGATCAGAAATAAGTTCACCCAAATAGTTGAAACTGAAATACTTGTCAGCAGCAGCTACAGAAGGTTAAAACAGAAACTTTGGAGGGGATTAATTTAACTGTGTCAAACATTTGGATTCATCATATAAACAATGAAGACATCAAACCAAAAGAAGAATATATATATATATATATATATATATTACAATATAAAGATGCAGCAGGCTTACTCTTGAATTCAAGAAAACCTTCCCCTCTTCATCATCCTGGGGGTTTACATGATTATATTCTCGAAGCACCTGTACAAAAACCTGATCAACAAGGTGGACTAACACAAAAAAAAAAAAGGGAAATAATATAGAATAAAATAAAAATAAATTAATAAATGTATGGAAGCATTAGTATACACATCCTACTGGTGAGTGATCAACTGCAAGTTGAAAAAAAAAAAAAACACTGCATTGCTAGGATTACAAGTGATACCGATGACATGCCTTCTCATACTTTGCTCTGGCCAGTTCAAACTTCCCCTCTTTGAATAGCCTGTTCCCCTGAAAATAAAACAACACAGTAAAGTATTGTCACTCTGTCCAAAAGTGTAAACTAGAAGCAATTACAGTAAGACTAGAAATGCCTTGACATGATATGGGCAATATGCAAAAAAGCCTTTTTTTATGGTATTGCAATGCATATCATCCATTAGCAGCATGTATTTACAAATAAACTCTACTGGTTGTTTAAATGAAAATCATTACTTAGTAGGAACAACAAAAATACTGCGACTACTCTCTACAAGAAAATGATCTGAGAATCTAAATGCTATACCGTGCTTTTTATTTGATCTGCTTCATCCATTATACTTTGAAAGTTTAGACCAGTCCAGTCCTGAAATGGAAAGATAAAGCAAACAAATAAAAACTTTTCTTTTTGGAAAATAAGTGGACAAAATAAATAAATAGGATAAATAGCTGATCAGCGTTGTCAGGGTCATCTACTAGGAACAACAAAAAGACTTTAACATACCTTAGGCATTTCGAAACCAAGTAGTTCAATCTCCCATTGAACATGAGCACCTTCTGGAACGTTAGGAGGTCTGATCATAGAACAATCTTTTAGTTGTTTGCCAAATATATTTTTTGAGAAACCTAAATGTTTGGTTTGAGTAACCTCAAAAATTTGTCATAAGCATAATCAGGTGGACAAGTGACAACAGATATTTCTCCAGGAAGCATTAAGCGAACACACATCTCAAGTCCCTCAGGAACCTATGGAAAAAATTCAAAAGAAAAAAAAACAGTTAAAGATTGATCAGAGTTCACAGGGGCACATTCACTGGTGTTTGAAACAGAGATTAGATTCTAGAAAACTAAATGGAAGTTATGCACCCATGCATCTTAACGAGGGAAAGAATAGATCTCTTAGATGATATACAAGTTGCCAATAAGATGCTTCCTATTTGTAACAGCATGATCCTATAATATTACACCGAAAGGATTCTCAATACAGAAAGAATAGAGCAAAAAGAGTACTTAAAAGATGATGGCTGACCGACTCTTGTCAAAATGGAGTACATGACAAAGCCAAGGGACAAGTGAGAATTGATATGATACAACAAGGCAATTTTGATGATACAAGACAGGTGAGGATGGATGGTCAGGGCACCACTTTCTTTGTAAGAGGCACAGTCTGATGCTGTCCTGAAAGGTACACCAAATATAACTTGAAGAGGGAAAAAAGTATCTAGCTCTAACTTGTTCCAGATTTGCTCATTGGGCATGGACATTCAGGCAGATCTCAGCATATAAATGACTCTGAACACAGCTCCCCTGAGTCTAACGGAAATTATCAAACAACGTGTAATACAAGGGCCACAGCTGACTTGACAAGATTACTCTACCTCAGAAACTAACATTGCTGACAACGGAAAAATCTCAAAAAAACCCAAGAGTGATCTCAGGAAAGTAGTTTGATCAGACAATGGTTACAGAGCTTACAAGTCCTTCACCAGAACAGAATTCCAATGGTTGACCTTCATTATCGACTCTGGTATCATAAAAGACAGTCTGTTCCTCATTAAGGAGCATTCCTTTGTAATGCACCTTTAGTAGGCTATCTTGAAGAGGGCAGTCCATCGGAAATTCGCCTAATGATCCAGTAACAAAAGCATCCAAATAAAAAAAATTGTCAAACGCAATAACAAAAATGTGAATAGAAATTGAGCAGAAGGATGAAAACATATGGCTACTTCGTAATAAAAAATAATGTTGGTCCTCATTCCAAGGACATCCACTGCTGCAGAAGAATCAACTATAAAATTTACTATATTCAGAGTTCCATGCTAGTGGACGAGATTGTTACAAAGATGTTTACCTCTTCCATCAGCAATCCGACGTTTTATAAGACGGCCATCACCAAGCATATCCCGCACCTATTGCCATGAAATTCCGTGTTAGCTGAAAGTTATTTATAAGAAAAAACACAAATAAAAGAGGGTGCCTGAAGAAAATAGTTAGAAGGTGGACAAATAATTTGATGGGGAAAATATTAAGCGCACAAAAAGGAAAATTTCAACTGTTTAGAAACAAAATGGTGAATAAAGGGAACAGCATTCACTGAAACACCTCCAAAGCATATCTCAGATTACAGTGGAGGCAATTTGGAAAAAAGTTGAATAGCATTATAAATGAATGGTAAATGCACCTGAATGAAATGAACCAATTCAATTTCAAACTGAACACCTTCAAAGTCTTCTGTTATATTCATGAGAGGAGATTCAGTTAAGTAGGCATTTGAAACAAATACGGCAGCCTTCTCTCCTCGAGTCATTGTTCCAATCGCCATCTCAAGACCCTTGGGTACCTACACTACAAGCACCGATTATCATCACATAAAAAAAATAGAGAGGTAACTATGATATCTTTATGCTGATTAAAATTAAGCACGCCAAATAAAACAAATGTCAATTCAATTATATTGTATCAAAGTAATGCCTTGACCAAAACAGAAGAATAGAAATGACCATTACAGTACATATAGATGTATTAGTCAGGCAGAACTATTTAAAATCGTTCAAGATTAGTCCACTCCATTCAAACACCTCAATTAAGCATCTACTGTTCATACGCGTTTGACTTTTAAAGGCCATGAATCTTCCTAACCTCCTATCATACTATAGTTTTTAAGACATGGAAGTGGGTTAGGCACATTGAAGCTCGGGAAGGAGTTATTCACAGACCTCTGACTTGCCAAAAGTGAAGCGGTATGGTTCCTTTGGACATGGCAGAATTACCTCCCCATGAAGCGCCATCGCAGAAATCCTGTAAGTTACATAACGTGCATGTTACATGTGTATCTGATAAGTGATGCTTTGAAGGACTTTACTATTCAAATTTCGAAGTCAAAGTAAAGACTCCCAGAAATCTAAAACTAATGAAAGAAGAAAATCTCTTAATGTTATAGGGACGGGGTTATCATTTAAAAGACAATCATAACTGAGGAAACATATAAACAAAGGGTTACTGTAAGAAAGCAAATGTTGCAGTGCAAAAGTCCCCAGCTAATAGACACAATAGACCAGCTTCACATTTAATGTTACTCTTTTATTATTAAAGCCACAAACAGCAAAATAGAACAGGATAGGTGATCACCAAGAAATTACTTCATAAGGTTCTCTTGGAGATTCCCATCCTTGGCCTTCATTAATAATCTGCATAAGTATACATTATTATACATACAGTCAGTTCAAATACAGTGAAACCACAAAACAAAAAACCCAATGAAGACAATAAACAGAAATCATTGGCCATCAGAATTTAGCTGTAACAGAAAGTGAAAACTGATGATAGAACTATTTGAGAGCAGTGCCATTTGGAAAATTAAGTGAACAAGAGAATTATGTGACCACACCGTATTTTCCATTGAATAAGCTATTGTTCTCAATAAATTAAACATGACGAAGGAGCTTGATAAAGATATGCTTTTAGTACAACATCACATGAAATACTATTGTGATACCATAGTCAGTACAGAGTTGAGAGAAAAGTTTGATGAACATGAAATACCTTTTTAATGATCCCCAAATCTTCACTAACAACCTGGTCAACAAAAGAAAGTCAGGCTAAGAAAGGGAAATAATACAGATATATCAAATAACACCCCACCCTGGTTGCTAGCCACAGTAAATTAGAATTTAGAAGTCCTTCACACTGAATGACTGGATGGGAAGCCTGTAGATATCTCAAGCAATCAGTAATACTCATAATTGTGCTCACCTTGACTTTGTAGAAGTCTAACATCTCAATCTCAAAATGAAGTTCATCATCTTTTGGGAAGCGATCTGGAGCCTTAATGGGACAGTCATCCTCAGCATAGTGTAATTCTGGCTTAATTTTAAACTGCAAAAATCAAAAGATGAAATTTAAAAAAGAAGACATAATATGATATTTTCCGCAAATTAGAACCAATGGCTGAGATCCTAAAGAATTACAGAAAAGATGGAGAGAACTCTGACGTAGCCTGTCAACCAATAAGACTTCTTTTAATTTTACCATTATCACTAAGTAAATATATAGCATGGCTTCTGAGCTATTTGCATGGACAATAAAGAAAAACCTATTATCAATAATACACCATATAGTTTTTAAAAAAAATAACAGATCATATATATTATTAGAAATTGAATAGAAACAACAGCAACGAACCTCATTAAAAATATTAGACTTGATTTAGAAAGATAAAGGGAGTACCATTGCGACTTCACCCTTTAACATGGTGGGAAGGCCTTCACAAAATCCAAGCAGCATTTTGCTCTTCCCCAAGATGTACCGGACAGGGTTCCCTTTACCTGTTACATTCAAAACAGTTAGAAAGGTTCCATAAGTTTCCAAACAAAAGCTGAAAATATATTCAACATCAGAAGTCTGACATTGGTCTAACCTAAAAATAACAAGTATTAGAAAAAAAAAAAAACAACAGTGAAATATTTCTAGACTACAAATGAACTAAGTCAAATTCCTTGTCCCTAATTGACTTTAAAGAGCTCTTGTCATGCAAGCTCATCTCTCTAGATGTTTCACATTCACACTAAATATACACCAAAGCAGAGTGACAGTTTTTGTCAAGTGGGTCATAACCACTACTTGTTAATCTAAACAGTTCATGAGAAATGATAATCATACAGGTCCGCACACATAAAAGATGATGCAATATGTAAGCTCCCAATGCGCAAATACCTCCATGTTCAGATCTTGTAGAATTCACGACAACTCCATCCAAGGTTCGAGTGGTGCAATGGATAACAACCTAGAAAACGCATGAGATGAGATATGATTGATTACTCTTGCCATCCAATGTTTTTGAAATATCACGCTTTAATAGAAATAAAAAAAACAAACAATTGGAGAGTCAATACCTGATCTCCGTCCCCAGGATGCTCAGTTCCGCCGCCAGGTCGTATGATTGCTTTCAACAAGCTTCCAGGAGTGACCTTTTTCCTCCTACCAATCCGAATCAGAATGAAACATCAAGGCAGACTAGTGATGAACTAAAGATGGAGATCGAAGGGGGAACCAAAACCAATGAAAAGAAGAGGAAATAGAGATTTGGTACCTCTCGTCTTCCTCCGATGGTTTCTTCTTCTTCGGAAGGTACTCCTGCTGCATAGCTTCGTCTACTGCCATCTCTCCACCTCCTCTTCGGCAGTGATCCGGATGAGTACCTGGAATTGGTCGCCACCGACCCTTATATAAAAAAAGCAAATTGGCCGGGAGCTTGAGAGGACACCAGACCGATCGGACACGGTAAGGGACAGATGGGTGTTCAGCTGCCGCCCGGTGAGAATCGCTGCGCTGGACTAGAGAGACGCAAATGATCTGGTAGGCGGCTTTTAGGTGGTGGCTGGAGATAACCCAGCCCAGCCCAGCCCATGGTTTCCCTTTCTGTGGGCCTTGAAGATGGATGCTGTTGTCTGTGGGCTCGGAATACCACGGGAGATCCTCATTCCTCACTCCATATGTTTTATTCGTTACCTTGTTGGGATTTTAAATATACTATAATCAATTGAAGATAGAAGGCTGGAGTTTCTCGGGATTTGTACAAATGAAGGTGATATTTTCAAAAGAACAATCTAGTTTGGAGGGATTCAGCTATTCCCGACTAGCTTCTCTGGTCTCTTATCTTGTTGTTTTAATTCTCTATTATTTTGTTTTTCAATATTTTAAAAACAATGCATTATTCTCTAATCCATTAAATGGGTCAATCAGTTTAAATTGATTAATAATGCGTACTCAAATAGGAAAATAGCATGTATAACTCTACTCATCTTGATAACTAATTAACTATCCACACAGCAACTATTGCAGTCTTGAATTTTAATAATTTTAGTGATGATAAAAGAGTTGTTATCGGTTTACTTGAATTTAAAATACAGTTGGAACTTGGAACGCACACACATAGAGGAAAGATTCGCGCGCCAGCTCAGCTTGGCACTGGAAGTCTGGCCTGACAACGCCGCGTTTTTTCCTTATAAGTGATAACAAGTGACAACTATTACGGGTCCAGTCCACGAGGTGATCGTGCAAAATCAGGAGGCAGAGATGGGAGGCGATCGGAAGATAGGCGTGGCGCTGGACTTCTCGAAGAGCAGCGAGAGGGCGCTGGCCTGGGCCATCGATAACCTCCTTGACAAAGGGGAGACCCTCGTCGTCATCCACACCAAGCACGGCAAGCCCGATGAGACCAAGCATACACTCTGGGCCAAATCCGGATCTCGTAATCCTTTTATTAATTAATTTCTCCATCTGCCTCCTTGTCTTTCTTTTACTTTGCTACTCTCGCTCACATTTGATCCATTAACGATGGAGCAGCTCTGATCCCTCTGTCGGAGTTCCGCCAGCCGGAGGTCATGAAGCAGTACGATCTGGAAGTTGACGCCGACGTGCTCGACTTGCTCGATACCGCTTCAAGGCAGAAGGAGGTATTTTAATTGCTTTCCTTTGTCCTTTGATTGTTTGTTTTTCTTTCTTTTTCTGGGGCTTCAACTCCTTAATTACCACCTACTACTATATGTAGAGATGTAATTTTAGTTAGTATTGGTTGGTTGGTTGGTTTGTTTGTACATTTTATTGAACTTTTTGGAGCATCTGGGACTTCAGGCGACGATTGTGACCAAGTTGTACTGGGGTGATGCGAGGGAAAAGCTCTGTGATGCCGTAGAAGAATTGAAGCTGGACTCGCTGGTCATGGGAAGCCGAGGCCTTGGCCAAATCCAGAGGTATCTATCGATCAACAAGATCTTCGTTATTTATCTTGACCCATAACTTAGATCCATCAAACAAGATCGGTAACCTAATCGATCCTTTTTTTGATCTATCAACCAAGTCATTTGTTGAAAGTTCTCCTTAAAGAATATATGTATATTGATGACGGGATGTATGTAGATTTTTTTTACCATGAATTAAAAGACTTAGTTCATGCCCCTTCAGTCATCATCAAATAAGTAAGTTATCCACAAGGGAAGCTTGTTCTTTTACTCGCCGTTATTTCTCATTTAAGAAGATTGCAAGTGATAACATATATATATATATATATCTTACAAATGTGGTTGACTATCTGGTCATAGCATAGTTAGATGCGAGTCATTTTGGGTCATATCCAAATTATACCTCGCTAGTGATGTACTCCATCAGTTCTATCTACGGAAGCTGCTTACATGTGAAGATTTTATTTTTGGTAATATTAATGCCTCCTAGAGTTCTAGGATTGCCTTAGTGGTTTTAGCTGATGACCGGCTTGGTCTTAGGGAACCATTCAATGGCAATCTTTCTTGATTAATTTGATTGATTCTTAGATGTTGGTTCTTGGGATGGTTGACCAGGTCAAAATAATGATCAAAATTTCATATTCTCTCACTTGAATCCCAAAGAATTGCTTCTTGTTACCCTGACTTCCTCAAATGATTTGATTAGAGAAACAATTAAAATTACTACAC
The DNA here is from genome assembly GCA_902712375.1 of Dioscorea dumetorum. Taxonomy (NCBI): domain Eukaryota; kingdom Viridiplantae; phylum Streptophyta; class Magnoliopsida; order Dioscoreales; family Dioscoreaceae; genus Dioscorea; species Dioscorea dumetorum. The sequence goes on along the minus strand of CACTHL010000561.1, from coordinate 9,270,470 downwards.
TTAAACCACTGGCTGCAGTTTACATACTATGTACCACTGATTTTTAGTCACAGACTCACAGAAGAAAAAAAAAATGCACAAATTATTCAATGCAAACGGGCAAAAGAAGTTTCTCTGTTTGTAGGATAAATTATTGTTGATGTATTTCTAGGAATATAAGTGTTATTAGAGCATTGATGGATGTGCTCTGGAAGAAACAATAGCTGAGATTATGCAATGCAAATGAGCAAAAGAACCTTCTGTATTTTTAGGATAAAATATCCTTGATGTATTTCAAGGATTGTAATTCATGTTAGAGCATTGATGGATGAATGAGATAATGTAATTTGATGGCCTTCTGTCTTTGTCTTTACAGGATTTTGCTGGGCAGCGTCACAAACTATGTTCTTTCTCATGCGGCATGCCCTGTGGTCATCATCAAAGATCCAGACTTCAAAAATTAGTCCTTTGGAAATCTGTTTGTACTTGAGAATGAATGAGTTTTCAAACTATTGTGCAGCCATTCCATGAGAGGAATGAACTTCACGAAAGTTGATGCTATGGGAGTAATTAGTCCATTGTTGGATTTGTTATGTATTATGGTATTTGAAGCTTTCAGTTTTCTGTGTGTGTCTGTGTCTAGTTTCAAATAAATTAATAAAGTTAGACTGATGTCATATTGAATTCATGACGTTTTCTTTTTATAGTTCCTATTGATCTCTGCCTTCATTGCAAATGCCTCCTCAATGCCATAAATCCAACTCCGATAAGATATTAAGCATAGGTTGGGTGTGTTGCGTGTGAGGAACCACGGAACTAGTGTAGCAATTCATCGAACACTTGATGTGCAATTTGACAATATTTAGCAATGGCACCATGAATAGGAAATGCAAGGATAATATGCAACCAATCTCACAAAAATAAAATAAAAAACACAAATTTGATGGAAGAACAATGCTTATCATGGAAGATAATATAAGACTATTACCAAAACTCAATATAACTTTGTATAAACAATAGTGTAATTTAGACTGTTGGATTAAAAGATATCAAGATTTGGTTTTATCCCAATGATCAAATCACATCTTAAGAATATAAAACCAATATTTAAAAAGGCACGCATACCAAATAGAGTTGACACTCGGAGTTCGCCTGACATGTTATAACCAAGTGTCTACAAGATTAGTGATTTTATTATAATTGTTCTTTTTGTGTTTAGTGATATAGTATGTTAAACCAACTCTAATTTTTTTGTTTTTTGTTTTTTTGACAAAAAAAAATAAACATATATTAATATTTCTATTTGTCTCGAACGCATTTGTAAATGTTATATGAGCGTGAGTTATTGCCTTGAATGTGTCATTTTCTCTTGAGCGATGTAACATCATTCGTGAGTTATTTTCTTTAATGGAATTCGAATCTTATCACTCCATATGAGGGCCATATGTTAGTGCCTCTAATCACTTGAACCAAGTGGCTTTAGTGAGTCTAATTTTTTTATCACACTATATTAATGAGAGTGATATTTCTTTATTATTCTCTCAATATATATATAAAGATTGTTATACCAGCAAAAACTTTTATAGGTGAAACAACAAAGCACATTATCGGCACATTATATAAAACTATATATATAAAAATTATACAAAAACCTTTTCTCTGTGTGATAAAAAGAAGAAACTTCTTTTGCCAAATTGTTGAAAATACCGTTATAGGAAAACGAGGAATTTCATTTTTTGGATATAAGCTGCAAAGCTAATGGACAATACCATAATATAACAAAAATGTCAAATTTGTTAACCTTTTTTTTTATTAAAATAACTTAAATGAGATGAATAAGAAGTCCAGCGAAAGAGTTAGGTGGTCCAGGTGCCCATGAACCGACATTACTTCCTTACTATTATGTAATTGGAAAATCTCAAAAGCATATTGCTTGTTCGATCTCCTATGTTGGTTTTGGCGTGCATGCACAGCAACGTTTGCCATGACAGGCTTCCCATAATATATTCCCTTAATTGCTTGTCTTGCAGGAGTTTATATATCTATTATAAAATTGCAAAGTGCTCTAATTGTTTATTGTAATGAATCAAGTTTGATTGAGGAGAGTTCACTTTCCTTCATTAATTTAGACAAAATGCAGTAAACCGCAAGGAGGAGCATTGCACTGTTGTTTGTGCATACACTCGACTCTATCACTGACGTGTCCCTTTGCTTGTTTCCTTGTTGTGGCTGTTTAACCAGCAACCAGCCCAGCTTGCATGGCCTCCTTGTGAATCATGATTGCACATCCCCCTCACGCAACTCCCGATACACCCTGCCAACGAAAAAAAAAAAAAAACCCAACTCTTTCTGTGCCATCCGATTGCTATTATAATGGTGCCGTGCACTTATCATGAAGAAGCTTACAAGGAAAATATTATTTGTTTGCAGATGATGATCCTGCACCCAGTGCCAGCAAGCAAATGTTATATAACAATGTCATCTAGCGAAAGTATATAGGATAGAAAGGCTTGTTTTATCAGCTAATCAAACTTCCCCATATGAACTAAGTTTGTTCTCCACCTTCAGCTGGTGACCTTAGAGTGCTACATTAATTTGCAGCAAAAGACAACTAACCACTTAAGGACAAAACCTTTTTGCACATGATATAGTGCCTAGTTTCTTTCTCCTGCCCAACTTCTCGAATGGATAACCACTCTGCTCTTCCTTATTCATGGCGGGCCTTCGTCCTCGTGGCCATTGTCATGACTGGAGCCAGTGCCTATTATACTGGAGCGTCAGAAACAAATAGAAAGGCAAATCATCTCGTAGTTGTTTTCATAATTCAGCTCTTCACTAATCAGAGCCTGCAATCAATGATTGGTTTATGCTTAAAAATTTAACAGGTTTATATAGTATACATGGGAGACCGACCAAAGGGTGGTCTTTCCGCAGTGAAATCAACTCATATGAAGATGCTTGAACAAGTTGTGGGAAGGTTACTTTTTCTCATATATAATAGTTCCTCATAATAAGGTTTTTTTTTCATTTTGTTTTTCTATTTATAATAGAAGAATTTAACTCTTCTTGGGCAATACCAACTCTAGAGGCGCGTCCGATCTTTTGGTGTGGAGCTATCACAGAAGCTTCAATGGCTTTGTAGCAAGGCTCACGGATGAAGAGTCAAAGACAATGGCCCGTAAGCTCAAGTCTATATATATAAGCTAATTGAATGATTTGGCACTCCAATTTTGATTACTGATGTGATCATGTTTGCACCCAGGCATGAGCACAGTGGTATCCGTCTTCCCCAGCCAACATAAACAGCTACACACCACAAGATCATGGAGCTTCATGGGCTTTCCAGTTAATGTGACACGAAACAAGTACGAGAGCAATGTCATCATAGGCATGCTCGACACCGGGATCTGGCCAGAATCTCAGAGCTTCAATGATGAAGGCTTCAGTCGGCCTCCAAGCAAGTGGAAGGGAACTTGTCAGTCCTCATCAAACTTCACATGCAACAAGTAAATCCACCAACAATAAAAATATATATATTCATCAAATTAACTTTTTCAAACAAGATCCGTATAATGTTTTTGTGTGCAATATATGTTTATCAGCAAACTGATAGGAGCTCGATACTATAACTTAGAAGGTTCAATGGTAGAAGATGGCGGTGAGTCACCAAGAGATTTAGAGGGCCATGGGTCTCATACGTCGTCCACAGCTGCAGGGAATTTGGTGACTGGTGCGAGCCTCTATGGATTAGGTGAGGGAACAGCACGAGGAGCCGTGCCATCTGCTCGCATAGCAGCGTACAAGATATGCATGCCAGATACTGGATGCTCCGACGCGAACATCCTTGCCGCGTTTGACGATGCCATTGCCGATGGAGTAGACATCATCTCTATCTCTGTTGGGAGTGCCTATCCATTCGATTACTTTGAGGATTCCATTGCAATAGGTGCTTTTCATGCCATGAAGAATGGAATTCTTACTTCCAACTCGGCCGGCAACACTGGCCCTGATCTTTATAGCGTTGCCAACTACTCGCCGTGGTCACTCACTGTAGCAGCGAGCACCATTGATAGGCGCTTCTTGGCAGAGGTCAGACTGGGGAATGGAAAGTCCTATCAGGTATGTGTATTCACTGTTTAACTATCCCTGACTTTCAAAACAGCTAATGATCTTCTTGACTAAGTCGTGTTTCAGGGAACGGCAGTCAACACCTTTGACCTCCAGGACAATATGTACCCTCTCTTGTACGGGAGAGACGCACCAAATACGTCTGCAGGGTATGATGGGTCAACTTCCAGGTAATACTGATAATCAATCCAGTGTATCAAATTAATATCGGCCCCTTGTTTGCTAGACATGCTTTTTTATCATTTTAAGTGTTTGAACAGGTATTGTTTTGACGGCACATTGGATGAGGATTTGGTGAAAGGGAAGGTAGTCCTTTGTGATGCACTGACTGATGCTACTGGGCCATTAAATGCTGGTGCCGTGGGCACCGTGATGCTTAATGGTGCCTATGATGACTATGCCTTCTCATACCCATTACCTTCTACTGTTCTGACTGCGCTGGATTTAGGGAATGTCTCTGCCTATATCAACACGACAAGGTACCTCTCTCTCTCTCTTTAGTCATCTCTCTCTGTCAAACTTGATGCTGATGTTTCTTTCTCTGTGAACACAGGAATCCAGCGGCGAGTATATTGAAGAGCAAAGGGATTTATGATCCAAATGCTCCTTCCGTGGTTTCCTTCTCCTCACGAGGGCCTAATCCTATCACACATGACATTCTTAAGGTATAGGCATACAATAATTGCGTCATTTTCTTTCTTTTGATTAGACTCTAGCTAGTATCTGCTGATGTGCTGATTTCTTACATGCACAGCCTGATCTAACTGCGCCAGGGGTGGACATATTAGCAGCATGGTCTCCGGTAGCCTCAATGTCTGTAGATCCGACTGATAAACGATCAGTGCCATACAACATAATCTCCGGCACTTCCATGTCTTGCCCTCACGCAAGTGGTGCTGCTGCTTATGTCAAATCGTTCCACCCAACCTGGTCTCCAGCTGCTATCAAGTCAGCTCTTATGACAACAAGTACGTCATTGATCCACCACTTAATTAATGTGTATTTAGTGTTCATGAACAACTAACTCTGCAGGTTTGCTGTATTGTTTCTCTTGTAGCTTACCCCATGAATGTCTCGTTGAACAAGGATGCAGAGTTCGGTTATGGAGCAGGACATATAAATCCCATAGCTGCTGTAGAACCCGGTCTTATCTATGATGCTTATGAAACTGATTATGTAGCCATGTTATGTGGCCAAGGATACAGCAGTAAGAATCTGAGCCTTGTAACTGGAGATAATACCACTTGTTCAAGCACTAACAATGGGACCGTTTGGGATCTAAATTACCCGTCCTTGGCTCTTTCCGCTAAATTGGGTGAGAATTTCTCCCGGAGTTTCAAAAGAATAGTAACCAATGTCGGGTTCGCAAACTCCACTTACAAAGCAACCGTGCGGACTCCATCGGAACTCATTGTCAGCGTGGAGCCTAACATCATCTCCTTCAAATCCAAGGAAGAGAAACAGTCATTTGTTATTACAATTAGTGGCCAAGCAACAAAGTCTCTGCTCTCTGCTTCACTCGTCTGGGATGATGGAGTTCATCACGTAAAGAGCCCCATTGTTGTGTATACTTGAGACTATTCCATGTCGTAAATACTTCGTTAATAATTGTTATCTTATTTATTGCAGCATTTAATACGATTGGTTTTGTTTTTTTTTTTTTTTTTTGAAATAAAAGTGGATAAACCACAAATTTATTGAAAATAAAAAAATACATAGAAAGAAAGATAACTCTCACCGGAACTGAGAGAAAGAAAATTGGTTTTGTTTTCCCTCGATGCTATGATTAAAAATTCATGTAATTAATTGTCAACTGTAATTATGATTGTGTTCTTTGCCCTGTTTAGTCACCCTGATAATAATAATAATAATAATAATAATAATAATAATAATAACTCTTCTGAATTGGCCGAAGTTACCTTGTTTGGTGTATCAGTTTTTTTTTTAATTTATTTTCGGTTCATCCTCTCTTTTGACTTTCAAGCATTAAGATCCAAGAAATACTTCACACACACCATAACTAGTTATGCTTTATTCAACTCCAGATATGATTTTGGCAGACAGAGACATGATTGCCATCATTTTATTCAAACGAGAAAGGATTGCTACTACAGTAAATAAAACTGCATTGACATTATCAGTTGCTGATTGTCCCTTTCACCTTCACCTTCACCTTCACCTTCATTCACCTCAGGGCAATGTGTAGGCTGCATTTGAAGTATTAATAACAAAAGTTGATTAGAAGAACAAAATGGAAGATCAAATATATATATATATATATATATAAAGGCAAATGTAAGGAAGGAGTTGCACAACTCACCTCCACATTTGTAACCAACAGGGCGGTCGGCGAGGTTGCATCGCTTGGGGATGGTTATTGCTACCTCTGGTTTAACTCCAGCACTCTTTGCAGTGTCTGAAAGCATAACAGCACAGAGGCAACTCGGTGATTGCCCTATTTTCTGCACTGCTGAGCAGCAGCTTCCTGAAACTTGAGCCTCTGGATCCTGTGATGCAGCAGCGCATGGAGCCATCCTAAATGCCATTCTGTTAACTGGAACACTCCCACACTCCCCAGCTCCATCAACCATGTCAACCCCTGCCACACCTAAAACCACCATCAACACACAAAGACTGAGGCACTTCATCATTGTAACCTCCATTTCCTAACACCTATGCACACAATGCTGATCAATATGATGATGATGATGATGATGATATATATATATATATAGTACAGACATTCATTCCACCCAGGTGATGGCACTTCCAACTTACAATCCATTTAGGTTTAGTGGAGACAGCACTAGAGACCAACTCAATTGCCGACATCGATTCACCTAAAACGTCCAGAAGCATCGGATAATGTATTCATCGATCATTATTGTCATCAGTGGGTCTAGAGATCGATGCACAGAAAGTGCCTCTCATAGGCAGTTGCAATCTTCGTGGCGGCAAGTTGTTGGGCAGAGCGCCATTTATAGCAACGAAACCTCTCTCCCACTCTGAAGATCAATGAACAAAGGACTTCTGCAGAGGATCCACAGGAGAAAGCATTTTGGAGGTGGCTTTGAACAGAAGAAGGAGAGGTGGAGAGGTGATTCAATGCAAAAGGTAAGATGTCAGTGACTTGTTGCGTTGATGGATCATGGAGCACTTCTTTTAATAACCGACAGGAACTCTTTCCGCTCAAACGATAGGTTTACAGTTTTAACCGAACCGATTCCACCAACCAGAGAAATTAAGCGAATAATATTCAATTATTTAAAAAAATAAAAATATAATAATAATGGATTTTTCTTACAATGATTTAAATAAAATTTTAATTTTACTCATTATGAAATTTTCAATACTCATCTGAGTTTGAAAAGAAAAAGCTGTCATGTGTGATTTTAATTGTAAAATTTAATAGACAAAGTTAATGTGGGTGACCAAAGGGCTTGTAGCCCAGCGGTACCTCGGGTCCACTCATGGGAGGAGATACGAGTTCAATCCCCCCGAACCGTGCTCCCCCGTTCCAAGAGGGTGAGGACGTTGTAGACAATCCCCCCGCCACGCGTACGCCCCTGAGAGTTGGTGCTTGTCGTCCTATCTCAAAAAAAAAAAAAGTTTATGTGGGTGTGTATATATACATATTGATGAATGTGGAAAACTTACAAATTGCTTTTTGAAAATATAGACAAATTATAAAATTTTTAATACTTATCTGAGTTTGAAAAGAAAAAGCTGTCATGTGTCATTTTAAATGTAAAATTTAATAGACAAAGTTAATGTGGGTGTATATACATATTTATGAATGTGAAAAATTACAAATTTTGTTTTTGAAAATATAGACAAATCACTGTATATATTAAAGAAGTAGAAGAATTTACCGGAGAGATAAACCGATATAAAAAAATAACAAAAGAAAGAGAAAAACATACTAACACAAAAGGACTAAAATTAAAACCAAACAACAGTGCGCTAGAGGTGAAAATCATAACGACAACAAGAATAGACTTAACTAGGTGCAAATATGAAAATGAACCACAACAAAAACAAAAAAGAAAAAAAAGACAACCGTGTTAAATAAAGGCAAGGCCAGACCAAACGTCCAAACCAAATACACTCAAACCTAGGGCATGTTAGTGATGTGGTGTTTTTGGAATACATCTTTTGATATTCTTCTATTTCTTTTTTAACTCCGTTATTATTTTGATTAATGATACTAATTAATTCTTTTACATTTTTATCTTTTACACGTCTTTTTAAACCTTCGTTGTCTGGAAGACCCAAATTTTAGTGACACTTGAATAAAACACTTCGCCGAACATGCTACATGATGATTGGTGGATTAGTGTATCCTCGTATTTGAGTGAGACTGTTTTTATGCACGAAAAATGCCAATTCCATATTAAGGCAGTGCTTTGCATGCTTAATCCAAAACTAGATTGTTCTAAATCTTTCTGTTGATTTTAATTGACTGCATGCTAATTGAAATCTAATTTTCAAACAATCTAATAAGGAATTGATCTTCTAAACTTTAGCTTGCTTTTCTAAATTTGCTGATTCTCTGGTTCTTATTATTATTATTCTTGCACAAGTAGTTTCGTTCTAATTTTCTTTAATTTTTGCTTATTATTATCTTGATTGCAGTTTGCTGAATTTGATTATTTTAATTGATCATTCTCATATATTTATACATATAATAATCTTCATTTGCGCGCCATCTATACAAAAGAGAGATTATTACAATCTGCATTGTTGTAGTCAATATATATATATATATATAATTGCTATGCAATTTATAAAAGCATGCCTTTTATTTTTTTGACGTAATAATCACCACTGAAAGACAATACCAACTAAAATTCAGTGGTGAACAAAGTCATCATTTATCAATTTTTTTTTTTAAAAAAAAATCAGTGGTCAGATTCTCTGGTGAGGAAGTGGTTAAATCACTATTAAATTAAATACTGTGACCATATATATATATATAAGCTAGCTGCGTTTTTAGCATGCACAACGAGGGTTTTTTTTTTTTTTTGTATGGCTGTGCCTCCCTTGTAGTGGAGAAGGAAGATAACACCACCATTTATATAATAAGTATGAGCTCCTTAATTATTACTAAACCTTTCAATGAGAAGTATGGCGTGCTGTATTACACCAGCTGGAGTCATGTCGGCCATGAATACATACATGACCTTTATAAGGCTTAAGCTTAATTATGAGGAGAGAGCCCAGATATGTACGTAGCTAATTAAGTATCTTGCTTCCTTCTAGAATCGATGCACGTGCATGTTTTAATTCCAAGTGATCACTTCTCTGCTATACCTAATCAGAATTGGATTGATGTGTCACACTTATCATGAACAATATATAATGACATATGGATGATGACCGGCCCGGTGGAAACAGTGCTTACTTACTTACTTACGTGAAGTTTTAAGTCTCTTATATCTCCGGCTACTTTAATTGGCACGTTTAACTAATAAAAACTTTTGGAAGTAGCTAGGAAATAGGAATGAATACTATGTGCATATATGCTTTCCATTGCCTTTCCATATACAAGATATCTGACTTTAGAACTTCAGAGATCGATTGTGTTTCGTCTTTGACATTAATTAAAGCATGCAGGTTGTGCATGTGTGTTGGTGTGGAGAGGGGGTTGCACCAGTGAAGATTAATTAAGTGGGCAATGTTTTTCATGTGTTTTATAAAGTTCAAAATATTGTAACCAAGAAGCAATTAATCCGTGTTGAATTGGTGCAACTTGAGAAGAGAATCATGAATATCGGCAATTATATTGCCCCATTGGTCCCTTGTTATGCCTCTCCTATAATGTTTGACTTTTGTTGCCTATTATTCATATTTAATTAGATAATTTGTATAAGTCTTCTCAACTTAATTAAGAAAACATTATATTATCTTGATTGGTTTATGGAAGGCGCGCGCACTAAAATCGTATAATCAAACCACACTTTTAATTAACTGATGATCAACATTTAATATGCACTAATGCTGCAGGATAGATTCATCCAAATTAAATGTATGCATATTTTGAGAAATATAATCATCTAATTCCCAGAACTGTACTGTTTTTTTTTTTGGCCCTGAAATTCAATTTTACTTTCAAAGTAATTAATTTGTTTGATCACTCTAGCTCTCTCAAAATTATATTCAGATCCCATGTCAAATTGTCAATTTTAAGATGCTTTGAAAATGAAATTAATCAATGTCCTGATTAATTTCAATCAAACACCACCTTTGGTCTTATCATTTAGCTAACATATGTTACACTTAATTTGTTCTTTCTTTTTTTGTGAAAATAGTGGTAGAATATTAATTAGTGTGGGCTTGTCTACCGAATCACAGTTTAGTAATTGCTTACTATATATAGAAAGGAAGAATAACAATGATCAGTCTGATCATACCAATCATTTGCAAAATCCTAAACAAATCTTGGATTAGCATCCTCCTCTAGAAATTCAATCATGCTATGGACTCAATTAATTAAAAGGAATCAACAAAGACATTGATTTTTACTAGGATATATTAATTGCATGCCTTAAGTACTGAAGCCTATGTCAAAGCTACTAGTTTTAGTTATCAAAGATGATATGATCAACTATTACAAATTTGAGTGCAGAACTTCTAAACAACCCATCCAAAGTGTAAGTCACAATCCAATGTGCTTGTTTAGATTCGATTCCCATCTCTATTCAACTCTGACCACAGTCCATATAGTTAAAGTAGAGCCAACTATTCTATTCGCCTCCTAATTAAATGATATTGATAGTTGCGTGTATGCAGATCAGTGTAAATGTGAGCTTTTATGTCAAGAGCCATTAGGTCAATTGGCACTTGGGTCTGTGATGAGAGTTTGAATCACGGGGTGAGGATACACGTTTAAGAGTTGTGAGTATAAATTGTGGGAGGTCTCAGCATCCACGTGTGCATAGACTACAGTCGAGGTATGCGCATACCTCTATCTCAGTTTAGTGGACCCATCAAAGACTTGCTCCTCTCGACACACACAGAAAAAGCTTTTCTTTAAAAAATAAGTAAAAAAAGGAAAAAAAAAATCGAGTGCCGCATACGGTGAACGCTATATAACAAGCCACACAGTCACCCTTCAACTGACAACCCTTAAAGAGCTCAGCTTTTCACTTGTGTGCTTGCTTAGTCTTAAATTCTTCTTCCTAGGAAGAGCATACATATCAATAGATATGGCAACTCCCATGCTTTCTGAAGAACCTGCAGCATTAGTTAACACTGAAAAATCAGAGGAAATGAAAGATGATAAGGAGATGTGGGTGCTTGATTCCTCTGTTGATCATAAAGGAAATGTTCCCGAAAGAGCATCAACTGGAGCTTGGAAAGCAGCTCTCTTCATAATAGGTAATATATATATATATATATATATATATATATATATATATATATATATCCGTGATCATTTATTATATTACATATATGTACACATCCAGTTGTGACGACCCATGCATCCACTCTGGAGTTAATTAATATGTTTGATATATATATATATATATATATTCATGCAGCCATAGAGTTTGGGGAGAGGCTGAGTTTCTTCGGATTATCCGCAAACCTGATGATTTATCTGACAAAAGTCTTACATGAAGAGCTGAAGACTGCAGCTACAACTGTGAACTACTGGACCGGAGTAACAACCATGTTGCCTCTTGTTGGGGGATTCATTGCTGATGCTTATCTGGGGAGGTTCTCTACTATTTTATTCTCAGCCCTCATCTATATTGCGGTTAGTACTTTATTTTCTTTTTTGATATATATATGTTAGAATTTTATAATTTGTATGAGTGGATTCTACATGGAGGTGTTGTTCACATGTGGTTACTGGGCTTATTGAGCTTCACCAAAATGTTCAAGGCTTTAGGAAATTGGGTTGGCCCATTCACCCTATTTAAACCCATTCTTTTAGTTGTCTCTATCGGGATGACGATATCTCAATTATAAAGCTATTCATTGTTGTTATTAGTTTGGCTATAATGCGTAGTTTTCTTTTTAAAGCAGCAGCCTCAGATTCACCATACATTCTAACCAATCACCGGTGGATATGATTCTTTGAAAGTTTAATTTTGTGATTGTCATTAAGCATTTTTAAGAATAAGAAAATGGGGTTGGAGGATTGGAGCTAGAGGCTTATCCTATCTCATATACAGTGACCTCTAATGAGTTAATAATTATCATGGATATCAGCCGAGCCTTTTTGCTTTATATATACATACAAGCACCAGTACTATGGACTCCATAGATTACACAGCTTGGCGCTGGCCCGGTCTTGTAAGTGTTTGATGGATAGAAAGCTTACATGCCAAATGTGGGCCATGGCACATTGTTATAAGTAAATTAATCAGTTGGTTTCTTTCGCACTTGCTACTACAACTCTTTCATGACGTGACTCCAACCGCAGGGACTAGGCCTACTGATTCTGTCCCAAGTAGCACCAAGTTTGAAGCCTTGCACCATTAGCCCCTGCCATGGAGGATCATTGAGACTACATAAAATAGTCTTCTTCCTTGGATTATACTTGATCTCCATTGGTTCTGGGGGCCACAGGCCATCACTGGAAAGCTTCGGTGCTGACCAATTTGATGATGATCATCCTAAGGAGAGAAAGAAGAAGATGTCCTACTTCAACTGGTGGAACTTCGGTTTGTGCTCTGGCCTGCTGCTTGGAGTCACTGTCATTGTGTACATCCAAGACAAAATCAGCTTTTGGACCAGTTACGTTGTGCTGACTGTTGTTACGGCCATAGCCCTGGCTATCTTCTTATTAGGAAGACCATTCTACAGGCACAGAGTTCCAAAAGGTAGCACTTTGACTCCCGTGATAAGAGTTTTAGTTGCTGCAACGAAGAAGAGGCACCTACCCCACCCTTCAAACGCATGGGAGCTGTATGAGGTCTCAAGTTCAGTGAACACTGATCAGAAGAGACGCTTGGCTCATACCAACCAATTCAGATTCCTGGACAAAGCTGCCATCATTGAGCACAGAAATTACAATGACGCCGGTGGCTTTGGAGCAGATCTGAAGCACACGAATGCTTGGAGATTAGCCACAGTGACCCAGGTGGAAGAGTTGAAGTTGATCATAAACATGATCCCTATATGGCTGGCCACCATTCCCTTCGGCATAAGCGTGGCACAGATATCCACTTTCTTTCTCAAGCAATGCGCGGTCATGGACAGAAGACTAACCGGCAGCTTTGAGGTCCCTCCAGCGTCAGTTTATTCTCTTGGTGCAATTGGTATGATCATCTGTGTTTCCATGTATGACAGAATTCTGGTGCCTTTCTTTAGAAGAGTAACTGGCAACGAGCGTGGTATAAGCATTCTCCAAAGGATAGGTGTTGGCATTGTTTTCTCGGGGATAGCCATGGCAACCGCAGCCGTTGTAGAAGCAAAGAGGCTAAGGATTGCTGATGAGGAACAAAGCAAGGTGGTTTCCATGAGCGTGTTTTGGTTGGCGCCACAGTTTGTGATACTTGGCTTTGGTGATGGTTTCTCACTGGTGGGGTTGCAGGAGTACTTTTACGATCAGGTGCCCGACAGCATGAGGAGCTTGGGAATAGGCTTCTATTTGAGTGTCATCGGCGCAAGCAACTTCTTGAGCAGCCTTTTGATTACTGTTATTGATCATGTGACTCAGAGGGCAGGAGGAACAAGCTGGTTTGCCGAAGACTTGAACAAGAGCCGGCTGGACAAGCTCTTCTGGCTGCTTGCTGCCATGGATGCTGTGAATGTTGTGGTCTATGTCTGGGTTGCAAGGAGGTACTCATACAAGAGCGTGCAGAGCAAGGTGGGCATTGCCAACTCCTCTGATGCGGATGAAGATGACCCAAAAGTCTAAAATTAATTCTTGACTTGTTACTAAATTGGCTTGGCTTGTGCTAATCCAACAATATTACTACCTCAATCATATCCATCTGTTTACCTGGCGGGCTGGCAATAAAACTATTTTCTTGTTTTTTTTATAAGATGAATCAAGAAGAAACACAACCGCGAACAGCAATAAAACTAATTAAATCTGCTTTGCATGTTAATTATATATATATATATATATATATATATATATATATATATATATATATATATATATATTGTGTGTGGCATTCATGTAAATCTATAGCACACGCGTGCGCCTATTACCTCGTCATTAAGTATGAGTGCAAGATGGACATGAATTTTACGTCCACATTATATTGATCTCCATGAACCAAGAACTAATCAGAACATATATAATTGAGTTCAAAATATATCAGCATATATTTAACAAAAAAAAAAAAAAAAAAAAAAAACTCAATCATGGTGACATTTACGTACAACTTTGTAAGTATTAACTGTTGTACACTATTCTCTTGCACAATTAAAGTTTCTTCCCAAAAAAGAAAACAAAACAGAGAAATCTCTGGTTGACTCTGGCCAATCTATCCATCTTTCTCTTTCGTATTCTTGACAAGCTATTCCTTTGAAACTGTGAAATTAAACTGCACACAAGATAAAACCATCCCTCCGGCGCTGATCACCGGTGCCTATTACGAAGCAAGAAGACGCTGAGTTCTTGAGACGGGCTCCCACCCGGGTTGATGAGGTGGTACGACACTGAGTCACGAGAGCCGACGACTCGCTCGTAGCTAGCCCTCACGTACATGACCTCCCCCTGCCCTGATTTCACGTCCTCCAGCATAACACCGGCACCGGCCGACACCGACCTCAAGCTCTGCACAACCACCAAGTCCTTTTTACTCGGTTTCCTCCTCACCGCGTACCCAACCTTCCGCCCGTTGCAGTACGCCTTCCACACCGGCCCTGCGCCGCAACGAGCGGAACGACGTGAGGCGGATGAGCACTCCAGCGACATGCGGACGAACCCCGAGCTCATCTCGCGGGCGAGGAAGGCAGTGGGCACCGAGATCTCGTAGAGGAAGGGAGGAGGAAAGGCGGGGTCCCTCTGGACGCAGAATGAGACGTGGCCACGACGGTGGCCGTAGAGGGTTCCGACCACGAGGGAGCGGCGCGGGGATTGAGAGTGATGACACGCTGCAGAGGGGTCTATGAGGCTGTCTTCTTCCTCTTCTTCCTCTTCTTCTTCTTCTTCTTCTTCTTCTTCTTCTTCTTCTTGGTCATCTTGGTATCGTGTGGTGTGTTCTTGGGCCCGGTCTTTGAAGACGTCCAGGAGAGATGAGCTCGGACGTTCGTTGATGGTACTAATTCTTGTAGCGGTGGTGACGACGTCGTCTGGAGACCCAGTGCAGAGGCAGCAAGCGATGAATCGACGGAGGTAGTCGATCACCTTCATGGCCGTGGCTGCTGCTTCTCCTTCTTCTTCTTCGGATGGAGAGCGAGAGAGAGAGAGAGAGAGAGAGAGGAGCGGGGCTTGATGAATAGCGGCGCGGTCCGTGGGGAAGTGAACAGCGTCTTATTTAAATTTAAAATGGTGTTAACTGCGGAAGTGAACTGATCTGAATTTTAATTATTTTTCTTTAAAGACCAAACCATATATCTTCTGGCTTTTAACGATCTTGGTCATTGTATAGTCAATTACATCGGTTAGGAAAAATTTTAAAAATATCTCTATAATGATTTATTATTCGTTGTATATATCAATTCGTGTAAATAATACAACAGTTCAAGTAAATCATTGATATATACAAGCCATCCCGCTATTAGTCAGCTTTCTTTACCAATAACGATATATACCTGATTCCCACCCAAATAATTGTTCATGGTTTAATTGAAAGGTTGGATGCCATTTTGGGTTTGATTATAACAAAAAAAGTAGTTATGAAGTAATTGATAGGAATAAGACATCCAAAGCATTTGCCTTGGATGCTAGTATTTCAAATGGCATGATGAAATAATAATAACAATGAATGTCGAATCACTGAACTCCACTCCAACGAGCCCAGTCCACAAATTGCATACCACCGTATACGTTGTTTGCAAAACGAACCCCAACAGTGAAAGCCATTGCAACAATTGGGACACGTTTGGCCACAGGTGATGTCTCCACCAGCCGTTCAAGGCCATTGATTATCTGGTACCGAGTGTTGGAAGAGACAGCAAGAAATACACCTGGATTCAGAAGCATGATTATCAGACATTTAATCAATCCTAGCTACATTGCAACAGAGAATTTGGAGACTAAAAAAAGTCCGGTACAATTACATATACAGTTTCGGTTTCTAAACACCAAATTCTAGCACGAGAGAAGCCAAAACCACACAAGAACCTTGCAAATTTACATAACAAAGATGCAACAATAGTCTCCTGGTGTAACACAGAGTTAATTTCAAACATTAAATATGCAAGCAAAATGATCTGATAAATTGAATGAAGCTTTTCAATATTGAATAATCGAGAAAGCTACAATATGCTGTGGAAAAACCAACAACATAACATAGGAACATGTGAGAGAACAATGTACAGGTACAACCCTAATGGAAGAAGGCACATACTTAATAATCTACTTTTCTAAGAAAGAGGCATGAAAACCAAGCAACTGTAAGTAAAAGAATTGCTAACTATCAGTTAAAAACACCTGATAAGAATGAAACCTAGTTCACAATATAAACAATTAATGCTATAAGAGCAAAGTAATAAGATATGCAGTGGCGGGCATACCCCAAAGAGCAGCACTTTTCATGAGAGGCGGAACAGGGATGTCCTCTTCTGATTTCCTCACAGTACTACATACATAGCAGACCAAGTTAGTGCGTAAACTAAATAAACCACCAAAGACCAGCATACAAGGAATGCCACGGAGCAAAAGTTATTAGATACAACAAGACCTAGGATAATCATACCGCTTAGCAGTCATGATCATATTAGCAATGCCTTGCCCCACTAGCCCACAGGCAAACCCAACTGACCCATACAAAAATCCCTGGATCCAGAACATACAAAAAACAATTTTCCCATTACATTGAAAGTTTGAGGCTCATTCTCTCAAAAATAATGTTGCAAGGGAAAACAGTATATTAATAGAAGTATCATGATACCTTATAAAAGTATGTTCCTATTCGTTGCTGAATTGAAAAGCTACATCCTGGTCTTTCAGCTTCAAACACACTGTAATAGAAAAAATAGTCAAAACGTACAAGAACTGCGAGGATTTTCAATTTTTATGAGGAAGAATAAAAGCAACATGCTCCAGATTTAGTTATAGGAAGAAAAAAAAGATATTTCCTAGCAATCTTCTCATGCAATGTTAAGGAGCAAACAAGGAAAGAGATCACAGAAAACATAACTCAAGTATATAGCACAGATGGCCAGTTATTTGCAGAGCATTTTAACATTAAATTAAGAAATAAAATGAAAATGAGGAGGTATCAGGTATGAGTATAAAGCCAAGATAAGTTGAACTTGTAGCCAGGTTTCAATTGAAAACTTCAAACCTGGGAGCTGGGAACCAATAGCAGCCTTCACTCCAACAACCACATCCATGTCAATGCAAGATTTTGGTATGGGTATGTCAAACAAGCATTGATCAACAAAATTACTGTACATTCATTTGGATCAACATAATTAGGATAGATTGTCAATGTACAAGTCATAATATGTGTCAGTACAGTAACTTACCTTGTTACATGCATATCTAAATGAACACTAACAATGGAAGGTGGACCCTATACAATAAACAGAACACCCACCTTTGCTCGATAAGACTATTGACAAAGCAATCATAGCCCATACTACAAGCCATCTGCCTGCTTAAATGAGGCATAATTGCATACATGAAAAAACTATAGTAAAAATTTTCCATCAGTGACAGACAAACTAGAAAAAGTGATGTTAAAACATACCTACTAGGCAGAGCATTATAAGCATCTTTCATCTGCCCAAGAATGCCTTTTGAGACAGAGCGCTGCCCAATCCGTGCATAAGGTGCCAACATTCCCACCAAAGCAACATTAACAACAACTCCTACTAAAAGATCCGCAAGATACAACTCAAATTCTGCCCAAAAGTCCTTGCCTCTCTTTTGCACCTCTGCAAATGTTGCGCAGCAAGAGTCGATGATTATCTGAAATTTTTTAAATTAGATCAGCCTCTTTAAAGATGTTCCACTTCAAGCACTTAGGAAAAGCAAGGGTTTACAAACCTCTGTTCCAATTTTGAAAAGGAAGGACGGATCAGCAAGCATTCGATTTCTAAGCATTGAACATGACTTCATTGCAAAACCAAGTGGCCAAGCTGCTGCCTTTGAAGGGAATAGAGAAAGGATAAGCAACTATAATGATGTAAAAACATGTAATCACTTGAATAAGAAAGCACCTGCAAATCCAGGTATCTCTCAAGGAGGACTTTTTGAATCCCCATGGTTTTCGCAGCCTCTAACATGTCAGATGGAAGCTCAATTCCACGAGACTCAGTTTCTCTTATTATCTCATCAAACTTCAGAACTGGCCCAAATTCATCCTCTTCTTTATCATCCTCATTATGGTTGTCACCAGCACCACCACCACCTCCTCCTCCAGGTGGAAATTTCCCATTACCACGAGATTCTGCACCTCCATTTCCACAACCAGCATCTGGAAAGTGGTTTTTCTCTGAAACAGCAGCACCCTTCTCTAACGCAACATCACTGTCGTTCAACAACATACTGATTGGGACATCATTGGAACCATCTTCACCAGAAGACTGTAACTTGCTCATGATTTGAAAATCCGATTGTCCATTCTTCTCATAAACACTATTTACCACTCTAAAAGAAACTGGAACAACCATTTCTTTCCAGGACAAAGCAAGCTGTGATCTTGGACAAGTTTGCACTTTCAAACCGCAGGATTCAGTAAATAGATGCCCACCATAGCAATCAATAACATTGATGCCAGAAGGACAATCGCCATATAAACTGGAGGAAGAATGAAATCTAATGCTTGAGCAGGACAACGCCATATGGATGGATCTTATTTTTTTTTTCACTTTAAAGTTGAAATGCTTGAATTAGTTCAACAGAGTATCTTCAGAGCCTTTTTACATCAGGCATTCAATCTTTAATCAAAAAAGATGAGGGCAAATCACTGACAAGCATAGACAAAATAAAACAGAAACAATAAAAAATCACAGTCCCAATGCCCAAACAAAGAATGATAAGAAGCCCTAGAATTGAATAGAAAAGGGCGCGGCGCTATAAATCAAGTATTTAACGCAAAGAGGAAAAATCCATACACTGAGAAGCTTACAAATTAGAGCAGCTTAGTGAAACAGAAGAAGAAAAAGTAGAGAGCAACGACAGGGGAGAGAGTTGAGGTAGGATGAGCCCCGGCTGCTGTCCTGAACGTCCTCCACTCAAGCAGCGACGAGCCGCCGCAAGGAACTGAGCTTTGGGGCTGAACGCCACAAGCACAAGCTTTAATTTTAACTTTAATTTTAATTTTAATTTTAATTTTAATTTTATTATGAACCGATATTTTTAATTTTATTTAAATTTGATTTGTATTATTATTTTCTTTTCAATGACCCCTGGGACTTGTTCAGTTAAGAAAAAGTCTGCCTGGCCCTTTAACTAGCACGAGGAGTCGGGGCACACATCAATTTAAAAAGGAATTACAAAAAAAAAAAAAAAAAAAAAATGGTCGTTAGAGATCAAATGATATTTCTAGAGTCATTCGATCACTTTCAGTGAACTATTCGACAAGCGTTATTTCATCTTTATTCTGCTATTTGTTTCACTTATATCATCATTTATCTATTTTTTTTTTTTGTTTTTTGGAAAAAAAAATTATGAATTATTCTTCATAATAATTGCTGATAATGCAAGGAGAAAATCCAAAGTAGAGTAGATTTAACAAATACATGCATAATTTTTCAGAAGTTGACACTTTTCTTGTAGCTATAAAAGTTGAAGATCGGAGCAAGCACACGATGATGCAGTATAACCAGCAACATGCTGCTAATCAGAAGGCCCGGATTCATCATCATCGAGGGAAGTGAGCATCTCGAGTACAGAGTTCATTGTCGGCCTTCTGCTCCTCTCCTCCTCCAAGCAACAGATTGCTATCCTCACCATTCCTGCAGCTTGGCTCTGGTTCATCTGCCCATTCAGTTTATCATCAACCAACCCATCAATCCATGCATCTCCTCCATTTCCTTGCTTCTCTTTCAACACCCTGACCAAACCCAACAGCTCCAGCTCCAGCTCCAGCTCCTCATCATCCACCTTGCAGCAATTAAAGGACACCCTCCTTCCCATCACCAACTCCAAGAGCACCACTCCATAGCTATATACATCAACCTTGGCAGTAATGGGAAGGCTAGAAGCCCATTCAGGCGCAATGTATCCCCTGGTACCTCTGATCTTTGAAACCATTGAACGAATCCCATCTCTCTTCACCAGCTTTGCCAGCCCAAAATCTGTTAGTTTGGGCTCGCAATCACTGTCTAAGAGTATGCTCTCTGGTTTCACATCACAATGAATCACCCACTCGAGACACTGATGGTGGAGATAAGCCAACCCTTTTGCAACCCCTACAGCAACCTGAAACCTTTTGCTCCATCCAAGCAAGTTGCGGCTCCCTGAGTTGTTGTGCTCAGAAAAGAGGTGCTTGTCCAGTGAACCATTTTCCATGTGCTCCGAAACCAAGAACCTGTGCGAACCTTGGGAGCAGAACCCCCAGATTCTAACAAGATTCATTTGATATATTCTGGCTATGACACTCACTTCAGCCCAGAAATCTTCTGCTTGAATCACATCATCCAGCTTCTCAACTTCCACCACTCTCCTGTCGTCCAGCACCCCTTTGTATACAGTCCTTGAGCCTCCTCTTTCAAGCTTATCCTTGAAGTTCTCTGTAGCCAATTTTAGCTCACTGTATGTGAACCTCTTGAATTGCTTGGCGATCAGTCTGTACCCTTCCTCAATCGCTGTTGGTTTCTTCTTTCTCCTGTATATGAACCACCATCCAAAGGAAATGAACAACACTTCAATCGCCCCAAACGCTGACACGAAACAGTAGAAATAGGACCACTTATTAGAAGTCCCTCCCCTGTTAATTCTCAAATAACCAGTTTTCACATAACTAGCATTACAGACCAGCCCGTGCTCAGATGATCTGGACAAGCGATCAGGGGAGTTGGTGACATTCAAAGGGACTTTAATGTACGTGGTGCCTGGATGGCCTGGATGACTTCTCCCACTGAAGAGCCCATTCTTGAAAAAACAGGCGCCATACCCCATCCAATATTCAATAGCCACACAAGCACAGGTGGCCAGGCACTTGTCCTTGCAGGCTCGCAGTGAAACTAAATCATCAAACATGAAATCGGCCCCCCAGAAACCAGTTGTGGGAAGCTCAAGAAATGTCAACTGTTGGGAATCCCCACCACCATTACAGTTGATGTTGAACTTAGGCTTACAGCCTTTACTCCAATCACCAGGGTCCTCCATTTCATAACCAGAAGGGCATGCACACATGGCTTTCTGAGTATCAGGAACACAGATACCATTCCTGCCACACAGCCCATCAGCTTGACATAGATTTGGAAGAGCAAGCCATGATACAGACCACATGCCAGTCCACTCATTCAGACTGTAAAGTCTGAGATTACCATCATAATCCAGGGTTAACCTTCTTCTAACCCCTTCACCGGCGTCAGAAGCAGTGAACACTAGCCCATCAGTGGCTATAAATGTTCCGTTTGTATCAAGAACACCATATCTGCTGCTGTTGTAGACGTACCTATCACTGATGGAGGTACTGGGAACGGGCCAGTAGATGCTAGAAATCTCCGGGCCATCATACATGATTTTCATAACATTATCATTGTCAAAATACAAGTTATAGTATCCTGATGATACTGACCCTCGAACCATGTTTGCTACCAGCTTCTTGTTTTTCTTGATGGATTGCGTAGGGAGGAGAGTGTCAGTAGGGAAATCAAAGCTCTGCCATAGAATGTTATCTTTGGGGTCCTTGATGACAAGATTCCCAGTTTCAAGGAGCTGAACCTGGTTGGCTTGGGTTGAGCTGGTGTTGGTGGCCCATACAACAGCGCCATCGATGTTGATTAGCACCAAGGCTCCATCCTTCTGGAGACTCATTCTGGAACCGTGCCCGTTCACCGGGTCATCACGGTTGGCTGTCCAGGTGATTGTCTTGTTGGCTGAGTTGGTGAACCAGATGGAGAAGGTGTAGGCATTGAGCCCAACTCTATAAAAACCACATGAGAATGTTTTGGATGGTGACACTAGAATATCTGAATCTTGCTCTACTGAGAGAGAAGACCTTCTTGAGAGAAAATAGGGAGGAGCTGCAGAAACGAAAGCTGTAAGAAAGGAGGAAATAAGGAGCATCATGGTTAAGAGAGACCATGAGTTCTCCATCTCTCTCTCTCTCTCTCTCTCTCTCTCTCTCTCTGATAAGGAGAAGGTTTTTTTTTTTCTCTCTCTCTCTTTATATATATAGTTAGTGAAATGAGAACCTCTGTGCGTATATAACATATATGCATGTTATATGTTAGTGTATTCATCTTTGTGATATATTATATTTTCTTGGAGGAATTGATTAAAGTTTTACTTTGAAAGAGGAGAGAAGAGGAGAGAAGAGGAGAGCAGACTCAAAATAATGACAACCAATTCAAATAAGCCAGATTAATTGCATCCATAGCATAATCTTCACAAATTTCAAACGCAACCCAGCTAGTTCTAAAAAGACTTCTATCCATATGTTCGTACAAAAGTAGACATGCCTAGTCCGCAGAGCCAATTTCGGTTGATCCCAATGCAAATTTCAAATTGTTCAAAGAGACACAGATTAGTTCCAATTCAAGTACAATTAATACATCTAAAAAGACTTTTTAACTGTACGCTTTATGCATAGTAAATTTCAAATGTCGACCACAATGAATTCAAGAAAGACAGAAATTAAATGCGTCTTGTCTTGTACATACTCCATACATTTCAAATAACTGATGATGCTGTGTGCTTACTTAAAAATCCAATTCAAAGAGAGACTGCTAAGAGATGTATGTATATAAATATATATGCTATCTGAGAAATACGTGATTGTGATGCAGCTGGCAAGTACAATGAAGAAGGTGTTGGAAATCGGAGAGGAAGGAAATCTTTGTTGTTGGAGGGATGGAAGCGACTGAGGCGTGCGAAAGCACTGATTCTCTGGTCGCGCACAAGAGCAGAGGATCAATGAGTGCTCAGAGTTTCTCAGGGACGGGAGAGGGAGAAGAAGAGAAGTTGGAAAAACTCTATCTTGACAGACGGGAGAGGGTTCTTTTAAATGGCAAAGAGACATGGCGGCGAACCCAAACAGGCGCAAAAAACCCTATGCGTGACTGCTCCAAAAAATCTGGTGCATTCGTGTCCGCATCATGCGTCTACGTGAGTTCAGAATTTTCAAGCTAAATTTCGGATCTAAACCCTGAAATTTGCACCCCTGCGCCTGCCCGCGTAAGAAAGCATGACCCCAAGACAATAGTTGTAGGCTTAGGAATAGTGTCATATATAAGGTGACTAAAAATTTTCTCAATAGGCAATATGGTACTAAAGTTATTTGGAATGTTTTGAAATATGATGGGTCATATTTATAGGTCTCCAACAGAAGGAACCGCCATTTCCTCCTGAAAGAGCTGAAAGCATAACAGAAATTATTTTATTTGAAGAAATAGAGTTTCTTTTTAATTTCCTATTTTTTTTTTGTACTTGAATCAGTTTGCGTCTCTCTGTTACGTTATAAATGTTTGTGATTTATCAATTTTTTTATATAAAAGAAAAATATAAACAACACTACTCACCCAAGTTACAAATAAACGTTTACAGCTACAAATAAATGACAGAACAGTGTAAAAGGAATCTCCCTTCTTCAAATGCTGGATTGAGTCGTTCAAGATTGTCACACAAGCCATGGATGTGGGACTAAAAAGAAAAGCATGCTAACCTAACAAGCGAGTGAGAGTCATTATGTCTCCTTGTCCTTGATTTGATTGCCATGTTACTTGTGTAAGATATCACACTTGATTGGCTTTTTAGCATATTCCGCTTCAAGTTTTCTCATGCTTTTCTTATCGTCCTAAACCAACCGAAGTTATATTATATGCTGTAAGATAACTCGAATATATATATAGAATATAATTAAAACAAAAATTCATGATATATAAAGAAGGCATGATGACACCTAGCACAGTGTAACACCGAATACTGGCTGGTCCCCCAGGAGAAAACAAGCAAGTGTCTTTGTCGACGCTGTGTGCTCACTGTGTCTTGCATCTCCTTTCTTTTTTTTTTTTTTCTCACCCTCTCGTCGTCAGCATTCCTTTTGTTTATAATATATATATAGCGTATGGATTTCGATGATCCAATCCTGCAAGGAAAAGCAAAAGTGGCCACTTAAAATCAGCTCTCTTGTTTTAGAAGTACTTCTGCCTCCTCTCTCTTTGTTGTCAATTTGTGGGATTCGAAAGGCCATCAAAAATGATATCGTGCCACAACTTGGACGGAGGTTGGCTGGCAGAGTATGGCTTTGAGGATGAGGACACGTTGGTGGCGGATTTCATCTGGCCTGATCCCAGCGTTGCCAGGTATCAATATGATCTTTTTCATCTTTGCTAAGAGAAACGTAGGATTCAGTAAGGAAGAGAAGCGATATTGGATAGATGTAGAGACAAATATGACTCAAACTTGGTATTGGTATAAGATCCTATATCATCATACATCATGCAGTGCAATTCTTGAGCTTGATGATTCACAGAAAATGGACAACTTCCTGGAGAATAATTACACAAAGAAACGGTACAATGGTATATGCCATGGACTTGGAGCGTTCCTTTTCCATGTGCGGTTCCTTCCTATCATCCTAAAATTATTTAAAATGTCAAAGTTTGCATCTAATTATGCTCAGGACGAGAAGGGTGGAGTCCTGTGCTGCTCCTGGAACCAAAGCTTGCCGTGAGAAATTGAGAAGGGACAGACTCAATGATAGGTCTGCATGCACAACAATACTTTCTCATTACTAATGCAGCCGAATTAATGCTCCAAATGTGCAAATCCTTCAGGTTCGCCGAGTTATGCACTATCTTGGACCCAAAGAAGCCGCCAAAGCCGGACAAAGTAGCCATTCTAACAGATGCCAATCGTCTTTTGAACCAGTTACGTCTCGAAGCTCAGAAACTTAAAGAATCAAATGAAGCGCTCCAAAACTCCATAAAGAATCTTAAGGTAAATTTCCTGTGTCCATGGCATCATGACCAAGAAGCTCCTCCTATTTCATTCTCATTGTTGCAACTTTTTTCACAGGCTGAGAAAATAGAGCTGAGGGATGAGAAGGTGAGGCTCAAGGCTGAGAAGGAAAGGATGGAGAAGTTATTGAAATGCAACAGTATTGCAACTCACCCTCTTCATCCAGTTGCCTCAGTCCAAGCTGCAGCTTTCACTGCCTGCACTAAGGCCTTACCATACCCAACATATCATACTCCCTGGGGTATGTGGCAATGGATACCACCTGCTGCTTTGGATACTTCTCAGGATCCTGTGCTACGGCCTCCGGTTGCCTAGCCTTCAACTCCATTCTTAACCTTTTTCACTGGATCAAATGTTCACATATGATCATATATTTCGGATGATTATATTCGCTCTTCGATCAGTAATGGTCACGATATATTGATCTATAAATAATCTGTCTTCCTTGAATTCAATCCTCTGATTAAATAATAGATCAATGGAACTGACAATGATAAAGTTGGATCTTAGTGGATTATGCTATTTATTCTATCCAAGAGTTTCTGGTACAAGCTCATGGCAAACAACATATAAATTATACAACATGAAATAAAACAGATTGATTTAGTATCACCAGGGAAAATTGGTGAGGGGTTAACTACAGAGGGAGATTCTTGTGAGTGTATACGACCCCTTTATCGCCATCCACCACCTGCCCGCTCCCTTTGAGGATCCTGAGGAATACAAAAGATGATGGAATACGATCACCATACAAACTAATTGTGATGCATTGTCCAACAAGTTGTCCATTTTATATGAAACCAACAAAGCAAAAGTAGAACACTTGTTTAAGAGCATACCAGCGTGTGGTGAGTAGTCCTTCAACACCAACCGGTCCTCGTGCATGAATTCTGCTTGTGCTTATGCCAACCTTTTCCAGACAATGAAATGTATACTAAGATCAATACCTTGACTAAATGACCAAGACACATCGGAAATAATGACCAAATAAAGCTACCTCAGCACCAAGGCCAAAACGTGCACCATCACAGAAACGCGTGCTTGCATTGTGAAAGACTGCGGCACTGTAAGGACATCAAGTTATTCTCAGACACAATAAACTTACAGCAAAGAAAAGCATGGAAAAAATAACAGGGGGTCATGAAGAAAGCATGTTTAGAAACTTCTATAAAACTTTGAAAGCAGAACGTTGTTCAATGCACAACAGTACTGTAAAAGTTCAAGTTGGATAACCAATTACAAAGATATTTCTACAATTAAATCTAACAAACAACCATCACGGTCCAACCTCTACAACAGTTGCAGGTATTGAATTGTGAGAAAATAAGCTGAATATTTGTGACAGCAAGTTAATCATTGTAGAAATTGGACACAAAATCCACTAATACACATTGGCCTTTTAGTTTTCCACATTAAAAAAAAAAAGGGAAGAAGAAGAAGTACAACAAATGCAGAAACCTCTCAACCAAAAATATAATAGAGCACAAGCGACTCAGCAATCATCATGGCGTCACTCAAGTATATCACTTACGGAGGAGAAGGCAACAAATACCTGTCAACTTGGTTAAGAAAAATTTGAGCTACTTCTTGATCATCAGCAACTATGCAGTCTGTATGAGCACTGAGACAATACAAAAGCACAAAATAATGAGGCTTTAGACTGGTTGAAATTGTTAAGACAGAAACACTTCTCAGGTATTACCAATTCAGACTGATAGCATCACTTATGTAATAGGACAAAACTATACAGCAACATAACTATGCTAGGTAATACCACAGTTACCATCAACGTGACATAGCGAGATCTAGGTACCTTCCATGACGATGTATATGGTCAATTGCACCAAATACATCATCAACAATCTCGATTGTGCAAGCCAAGGAGTTATACTCATGATGTAATGAATGTGCAGCTGGAATTTTAAATTCAGTAGTTGCTCTAGGCCCACCGTAGAGAACGACTCCTGAAATATGCGGTGATCATAATTTGATGTATTTAAAAGAGTTGCATTCAATTTTAAAGAAGTGTTCTGTAAAATATAACAACAGTATCTTACCTTCTCCTCTAAGCTCAAAAATTAAATCATTTAGCCCGCCATTCTTTAGAAGAAGCTCATGTACAAGAAGTGTTTCCTACACACACACACACGCACGCGCACACAATCTTTCAAAGGGAAAAAATCAAAGAGGAATAAATTCCAAAGCTTTAAAAAAAAATTAGGTAGGAACTACCATTGCATTACAGGCAGCAGGATAATCTAACTTTGCATCTGAAACAATGCGCTTCGCCATGTCCATATTAGCTGATTTATCAATGTAAACATGGCAAATTCCATCTGCAGAGAAGAAACTGGGCTTCACACAACTCTCATCTTGAACAAACATTTTTGCAGACAAGAATATCTTGTAATACAGCAAAAAATCAGAGCCATGAATATAGCCGACAAAATGCACCACCAATTTACTAATCTTACCAGCATGACCTAGAACAGGAATCTTGGTTGACTCCTTGATAAGAGTTACAAGTTTATTGCTTCCTCTTGGAATCACAAGATCAATCACATCATCAAGCTGGCCAAATTTTGTGATGCTTAGTAAGAAAACATAGATTACATGGTTGAATTCTTTCTTATATACAATTCTCACCTTTAGTAAATCAGGGATCTCATCTCTTGATGTAACAAGTCCAATCAGCTTCTCACCAACAGTAGATGGGATGGCTCCAGTAATAACCTAACAATTATAGATAAAATACATAGTTATAAAAAACTTTTGTAAGAAATTAGTAAACTTCAACAACATCACAAACAAAGACTGTTCAAAACAAGCTAAACCTTATGCAAGATCGCGTTAGATCTCATGGCTTCTTTCCCTCCTTTAAGAAGAAGACCATTCCCACTCCGAACTGCTAAAGATGCAATCTATACCATCGGACCAAAAACAGAAGGATAAAAAGAATGAGCCATTAAGCACAGAGAAAAAAAGATTTGAGGAGAAATTACATACTTATTGAAAGTATCAATTGCAAAGCATAACTTCAATAAATATAGAGGGTTTATTGAACCAACAGTGTACATATGTGTCCGCCTTGACCTTCAAGGTGACACAGACACAAGCTAAGGCGGATATTTTATCAAGGTTGCCTTGGATATTACAAGGAATCCCTCCAACACACAAGAAACTGAATACTGATATGGAAGGTACAGAGCAGACTTTTACCTGAACCAAAGCATCTGGTCGTGATTCAAAAACAATCAGCAGAACACCCAAGGGGCATGACGTCTTCTCCAAGATTAGACCATCTGCAAGCTATATAGATATGAAAAGAATTTAAATCAAAGTAAGATATTAATACAACAACAAATACCCAAATATTGCACGTCAAAGTGTGTTGATTGAATAGAGAAGTAGCATAATAAAGATTTCCAAGGAAAAAAAATCTAAGTTCAAATGATTTAACCAGCCGATAGAATGGAAGAAGCAGTAAACCCTGATCCGTTAGCTACGATCCTCACCTCTGTTCTTTTCAAAACTTGGCCAATTGGTTCATCCATATTTGCAAGTATGCGAATGGAGTTGGAAAGGCTTGAAATCTGTGAGGTAGTTAATAATTAGATTGGACTGACATTACAACATCTCCAGGTGAAGTAACAAGAAGAATTATGAAGCACTTAAAAACAAATAGATAGAATGTGCAATATTCAAACAGAAGCATCACTTGAAATGATACCTTAGATTTGAATACAACCTTGGAACAATACCAGACATTGTGGTCATACAATAAAAAATTAAAAATTAAAAAAAAAAAGAAATTTCTTTTAGAGCATCTTGCCTTCCCGGGCTTCAAAGTCAATCGAGATATCAAAGATTTCTCGTATCCTGCCTGCTGAGCAGCGACAACATCAGCCTCATTCTCAATTTTAATGAGATTTTCATTATCTTCCAGAGCATCAGCAATGGCCAGCAGTATCTTCCTCCGTTCATCTGATGATAGGCTCTAGAAATGAGGGAATCACAAAAAATTAAGCCAACTGGACCTCAAGAATCAAATAAATAAATGAGGTCTGCGGAATAATATCAAAAAAACCTCAGTTTATTGATAGAAAACAGTTGAATTCAAATAAATTTGGTATTAGAGTTTCTTGAAAAACATATTAGCTACAGTCGATAAATTAGATTCGTACCTGTAAACGCCTTGAACATTCCCTCGCAGAAGCAGCCATTTCACGTGCACCAACTTCTTTCGATGGAAGCCATAGATGTGCATCTCGATGGAAAAGAGTACCAACTCTCTGTCCTTGCAGTACCTTGATGATGTTATCTGTGGCAAAACCACTAGGAAGGCAAATGTGCAATTACCATCAAATCAATTGTATGCTGCACTTGAAGTTTCAGCACCATCAAACACTAGGGAAGCATATTTAAATAAAACAATGCAAGTAATAGAACTGATTTTAATAATGCAGCGATAAAAAAACACAGTTCAATCAAATAATATACATATTTTTCATGAACAGACAGACATGTTGAGCTGAAATAGCAGATCAAGAATGAAAATACCTGGTGATAACAACTGGAGTACCAGCAGAAGCAGCATAAACAGCAGCTTTTACTTTAGCAGTCATCCCACCTCTTCCCACTCTGGATTTATCCCCAAAAGTTATCTCTCCGTGATGCCTTTCTTTTACATATGTATGTATAATCTTTGAATCACGTTCACCTGGAGGACCACTATACAAACCTTCTACATCACTGAGCAAAACAAGAAGATCAGCTTTCAACTCCAAAGCCAGCAAGGCTGCCAAACTGTCATTGTCCCAAAAGATACCAGATGAGTCCTGTAAATGACAATGAGTAAGTAACAAAGCAAGAAAGCAGAGTATAAAAAGATTATAAATTACAATACACACCGTTACATTCATAATCATATAACAACAATGAAAGACACTTTTGACATAATTAAGAACATTTGTTTAAAAAAAGAAAAAGAGGATCTCGATTAGTTTTTATGTAATTATCATCCTTCGATGTTATTTTAGACACATGAACTCTTAAGGACATGAAAGCCATTTAGCTGTATATCACAAAAAAAGCACACAACAAAGAGAAAAGGGCTCACTGAAAGCATTGCAAGAAAGCATCTGTTCTTGCAAAAATGAATTGATAAAATCAACACATGCCTGAACAAAAAAATAAAATGTATTTATAGATAGAACAAACCTCATAAGGAGCCTTCCTAGTACTGATTGCATCATTTTCATTAAAAACAGGAATCACTTTGAGTGCTAATAACGAATTGACAGTTTCAGTAAGTTGTGTCCTGAAGTCTGAATCCCTAAAATCGTTATCAGTCACGAGAAGTTGAGATGAGGCCACATCCAGCTGCAGTGGAAATTCATTTCAAGATGAGATCTTTTGTGATAATATTATATGAAATAAGCTAGATTGCAGATGCACCAAGATACCTGACTGATAATTAACAAAACCGTTACTGTGCATCAATGAGGGTAGAGTGAAGGATGTTTTTTACCTGACTAAATAAAGCATCATACAAAGCCATGAGACCACTTTGGCCAACAGCTGCACAAGCTTTTCCATCTAGTTCCACTTGAGGCTTCTGAAGGTCAACAAAACTACGATAACGAACAAGTTCACAGTCAGCCTTTGCTCAAAGATCAAATTATTATTTTTTTCAAAAAAAAGCCCTGGCAGGAAATCACAATCCAATCTCCTTTGATGCGAGTCTATAACTTTATCTTCATTTATAGTACAAGAAAATCAGCAGGCCAACTAATCTTATTCTAAGAACCATTGTTTAAAACCTACGAAGAAATCCACTTTGATGGATTGTAGTGTAATGCTACGAGAAAAGCACAATCTTGGTCATAATAAGCTAAGTATTGTGAAGAAACGTGCTGCATTGACACTAATTAAGGTTCATGTCCCACATATTTGATGTGCTCATCATGTCTGTCCTTGCATTTATGGCACTCTGAAATAGTCCCCATGAAAGGATACAAAGAAAAATAACAAATACAGAGGGCATACAAAACCTGCTGTTGATCAACTTCCGGTATCTAAGCCTTTGCCGGCCAGCACCAATAGCACCAGAAGTAACCAAAATGACCTCGAACGCGCGTGAGTTCAGTTCTTTGATCTACAGGCATTTTCAAGTCACTCAAATTAGGAACACAAATCTACAATCAGTTGCTTAAAAGTTGGATTTTTAACCGTATTGGTAGATACCTGCTCGCAAAGAGCTCCAATTCTTCCCAAAGCCAGCCTCCCATCAGTTCTAGTGACAACAGCGGTTCCCACCTTCACATTAAACGAGAATTTCCATCAAGAGAATGAAATACATATAAATATAATGATGCATTCGAGAGGATTCGGAAAAGAAGCGGCATTTTATCAAAGAAAAAACGAATAGCTGTGTTTCAAAAGACCCGAAAACGAGAAGAAGAAGAAGAAGAAGAGGAGGAGATCTGCAGAAGAGAAGAGAGATGACCTTGATAATGATGCGCTTGACGTCTTTGAGGAAGGCTCTGGTTGGATCCATGGCGGCGAACGGCGGGAGGGTGGGCTGAAGCGAGGGAGAGAGTAGGGAAGAAGTCTCTCTCAATCACACGTAGGTTTTATTATGCCCACGGACCAAGCGGTGGCCTTCTTTCGCCTCGGTCTGCCTGTTTAGTGCACAGAATGGCATGTTCGGCTGCGCCACCGGGTCAGACTCATCCATTGATTGATTAAGTCATACTATTTATTTATTTATTTATTTTGAAATATATATATATATATAACACATAATACCTAAACTCTATTTTAATATATATATATAATATTTCATTTTTATATTATATAAATAGTGTTAAAATAGGGATTTATTTGATTTCAGAATAAGACAAATTCAACTCCATATATAATGTCTCATATTATTGTTTTTATGAAAGAAATATAACGTCAGCCACCACTTGTACTTATATGATGTATGTGTATGTGTATGTATATGCATTATGTCATATAAGCCCAGTGCTTCATATAGGTATAATACCATAATCAATCTCTCTATTTTGCGTACTCTACTATTTTAGTCATTCTATCTCAATTTAATCATGAACGTCCCTCTACTTTTTAATTTAGGTCAACAAGTCCAAACCGAAAATGATGCCACATACCCGTTACTTTCGTTCGACGTGGATTTCTTCTACATATTGTATAATACCCATAATTAGTCCATTTACTTTTCTCACTATACCATTTTAGTCCATCTACTTCAATTTAATTCTGAACGTATATCTACTTTTTAATAATATAATACCCTTAATTAGTCTTTTTACTATTCTCACTATACCATTTTAGTCCTTCTATTTCAATTTAATCCTCAACGTACCTCTACTTTTTAATAATATAATATCTATAAGAAATCCATGTCAGACAGAACAAACAGATATGTGACGTGGTTTTCGGTTTGGATCTAATTGATCAAAATTAAAAAATAGAAAGACGTTAATAATTAAATTGGAGTAAATAGACTAAAAAATTAAAGTGAAAAAAGTAGAGAGGTTGATTGGGATATTATATCGTTTCATATATAAGCAATAAAAAGAAAATATGCCACAGCACATATCATGAGGAATAAGATGATAAGTTTTATTTATTACACATATGTATATAATTATATGCTCATCATTATCGGAATGTCTGGGTGGTGTAGTTGGTCATCACGCTAGTCTCACACACTAGAGGTCCCCGGTTCGAACCCGGGCTCAGACATACGATTACAGCTTTTGAATAAATATTTTTTTGGCTTAAATAAATAATTTTAATTTAATTTAATTTAATTTATATTCTGATCCCGCGAGCAAAATCGTAACATTAATCAAGTGACACCGTTCGAAGGAGAGCGGAGGAGGACAAGAAGGAAAGCTCGCCGGCCATCTTCCACGCCAATTAACAAGCATGTAAACCCTAGCGATCTCCTTCGATCCGCGTTCTTCTTCATCTCTCTCTCTCTCTCTCTCTCTCTCACCTATTTTCGATTCTTTGTTTCCAGGTTTTATCTTGTAAAGAGAAGACGAGGAATTGCCATGCATTGGGGCAACGTTACTGCCAAGGATCTCATCGACGCCCTCCGCGAAGTCGATTGGTCTTCTCCCCCGCGCCCCGTCTCCGAATTCTTCTTGAGGTTCACCGTTCCTAGATCTTACGATTCTTACTCCAAATGGATCAGCCGTCTCAAATGCAATCTCTACTAGTATGCACCGCCTTAATTCTCTTCCGCTTTGAATATACGCCTGACTGTACGAGGATTGTTGTGCTTCATACCTTACGCTTATTGCTGGATTTGGTTTTCTATTTCGCTATTTGATAATAAGTCTGCGATTTATCTGGTGCTCGATTTGATGACGTTTTTAGATGTGTTCCTAGCCTAGTTTCACAATGCTTCAGTTTAGTTTTGGTGATTACGCAATCTGATCTCAAGATCATCAGCATTTTCCAATGGTTTGATAATACATAAGCCTTCTTTTTCAGTGGTTATTTATTTGCTTTTTTTTTGGCAGTTATCGGACCAATTATTTCATCATGATCATGTTTATTCTTGGTAAGCTAATTCTCAAGCAAGGTTTAGTTCATCCATTCTTATGATTGATAGGCTCAATCTTCCTGTTCCCTCTATTTTCTGTGAAAGGAATTGCGTTTTTGAGGAAGCCACTTGCCATTGTCGCTGCTCTTTTTACTGGCTTAAGCGTAGCATTCCTAAATGACAGGTAAGCTTTGTTTCTCTTTAAGGTTCTGGACTTATCAATCATCCTGTTTAGAAATTCAGGAAGTTTGGACTTCTCTATAGACTTAATATTCTCGTGTACTTTTTTAAGATCTGACAAATTTTGTCCTCTCTGAATAAAAAACGGGTCTTGTTTTCCTATGCAACGAATTATCGGTTGGCAAATTCTTCAGAACTTTACAGAGCTCAACCATTTCCTGACAATGATAATTATTGAATTCAATTTTTTCGTTGGCATTTGCTGATTCCCATTTTAATAAATATTATCTAAACTGTGAACTTTTAAAGTTTATTGTTAACCTTGCTGCTTTAAAGATGGCACTGTGAGTTCTTTGTGGTGGTTCTTTATAGCAACTTGCCATTTCTGTATCACCTCTAAATTTTTTTTTTACCTTTGGACAAAATACACTTGATTTTTTTCATCCCTACTGCTGACAATGGTGATTGCAGTTTTGCAGTTACTTTTAATGAGAAAGTTACAAGAATGGTGAGACAATTTTCACCACATGCAGCTGCTAAGCTGAGGCCTCCTGTAACGTGAGTTACAGTAATGTTTCCAGATGCTAACTATCAATGTTGAGGCCCAAAGTAATGTCACAAAATAAAGTTGTTCATGACATCAGGCCTGTTCTTCGTGGAAGACCACCTACCAAAAGAGCCATTCATATATGTGGACAGCCTCGGTGGGTATTTGTATTGGCATTTTCAGCAGGTATATTCTAAAATATTTAAAGAAAAATATTATATTGAGAAATTTAACAGCTTTGCTAAGCCAGGCCTCTTGGATAGTTTGTTAACTGATAACTTTTTTATTATTATTATATTAACAGGGAGTTGCTTCTTGTGGTTTACCTCCTGTCGCCTCCTTACTGTACTTTGGGCACTCATCATAGGCATTCTTGGTACTGATAACCAATTGTATTTGTTGATAACCAGTTTTATTCATCCGATCTTATAATAGTTCTGTGATCTTTCTTGCAGTGACAACTCTCCATGCAAGCTTTAGAACACCTAATCTAAAAGCACGCTTGAACAAATTCCGTGAGGAGTGCCGTGCTGTATGGTGCAATTATAGTAAGCTGTAACTATGCTCTGATGATAAGATTTGAAGTGAGTAGCTTAACCTTCTTCTTCTTTGTGAAGAAAATAGGTATTCTCTGTGGTGTTAGGAAGAAACATCATACAGGGCAAACATGCGAGGAATAATCTGGCTCTCTAACTGGTTCGTCAACTATTTTGGAGTATCGAATGATCTCTGAATCATCTTTTGTCATTTGCTGCTCGTGGTTCTTGATACATATGTTTGGATCTTAAGTCCTGATGATGGGCATCTTGACCTTCTTCTTAGCATGCTGTATTTGCCTAACAATCGATTTGTTTGTATGTCAGTCCGGTGGCTCCCAAGTGATTGGGAACCAAATAGCTGGCAAATTTCCTTCTGTGGCAGGTAGCAGTGATTCATCAGTGGGCTTTAGTCATTTTTTATCATTAATTTTGGTGACACCTATGTGCCTTGTACCATCATGTAGATATTGGAGAATTGGATATCTCTCTGCTGTTCTTACTGTTCATGTGACAAGTTTGCCTAATTGTCTGGATATGCTGCCTTTGTTACAGCGTTAATTCAGTTGCTTTCCTTGCAAGAATTAGATGAATTTACTTTATTAACATTTGAGTCACACGTTTGATGAATTAACTTCACTTTATTAACTTTTGAGTCACACGTTTGATCAATTAGCTTTATTTTATTAACCTGTTGATCGCACATTTCAGGATTGCCAACAGTAAGGGACAGGTGACAAGTATTTTCCTGTAAGATGTGGTAGCTTAACCATTGTATTGTGGTTATTGCGCTGAGTTTGCTCGTAGCGAAGATACCGTTATGACTGTAGGTTTTATTTTCATTTTTAAATAAAACAAAGACATCAATAGCGTTACAAAGCAACACAAGTCTCACATCCCCTTGATTCTGGTGTCAAATGTTGAGACAAATGTTCTCTCCTGCTTGGCGGTTAAGCCTCTGTTTTCTCACTGATTTTGAATTAGAAAAATTATTCCTAAATGATGGGATTTATTTAATTTATTTATTTTTAGTTATTGAATATTTGTGGATAAATTATGTTACAAAAACCTGACGGACGGGAAAAATCCATCGAGTTACATATAATTCTCGCAGGATGGTGGGACTCCTCTTTCTTCATAGGAAGTCTGCAATGAATTGAGACTGGACTAATAAGCCCCTCCCCTTCAGTTTTTAGTTTTATTTTTTACTTTACGAGTTGCTAAACAACTACCCTTTAGTTTTTAGTTTTATTTTATTTAACTTACGAGTTGCCAAACAACAACTTAAACAACAAAACAAAACAGAAAATAAAAAAAATATAAAAAAAAGAATCAAAGGAAAATCTGATTTGAGGCATCAGAAAATCAACTAAAGCTACGGATGAAGACAAGCCAATAGAACAGATGAAACTCGGCCTATCCCATTTAGCAAAAGAACCCGCTGCCTGGAACAAACCTCCCCCTTTTAGTCTAGATTTAATCAACCTGTTCCCGTCTCCTGAGACAGAATTGCAATAATGCAATTCAATACAAACATCACTGTTTTGCTGTCCAAAATCAGTTAGAAAGGAATTTCCACATGAAGATGAAACATGGTGACCGTTCAGCAAAATAATGCCCCCATTTCAAGTACCAAAACCATGGTCATCCAGCATCCCCCAATCCGGGCACTATAAAACTGGACAAGAATACTGCATATTGTGCAAAATTTCCATAAAGGATCAAGTACCAAAACTCCGGTCTCCAGCATCTCCCAATCCTGGCACTATAAACCTGAACAAGAGCAACACATATTAGCACAATAATCCATCCTTGCAAATAAGCTGTCACTGAATCATGCAAAGGCTGATAGGAATACCCTTTTTCATTCACAACAGGATCTATCATTCCTGTGTACACGTGTAACCTGAGACATCCACAAACCAGCATAAAATATTATAGAAACGAGAAGAGAATTGGCATGAGGTTCGGTTGAATGTTTGGCCATACCCTGGGAACTTGGTGCCTAGCTTTTGAAGTGCAGGCGGGGCAGATACAGCAGAAACCTAGACCATGAAATTATATAAGCTCCTAGGTGAGAAGGAAAATAGGCGCAGACTACAAGATTGATATGCTTACAACTCTCATGTGCTTATTACCAACACCACGATCTTTCACTAGATCAATTGCAGCAACCATTGTCCCACCTAGAAGATATAAATCTTTATCATATTTCGAATTGCATGATCGACTCATAAACATGATATATATATAAAACTTCCTTCCGTTCTCTCCCATGGAATTTACAGTCTAACCATTATTAAATTTTGGTATTATAGAGATGTATCACATCCTCAGATATGACTTCTGGAAATGAAACTTAGCAAAAATAAGAATAAAAATGTTGAATATTGAAAATAGAGGTTAATGGAAAATGATCCAAGCATGCAGAAATCAGACAATGAGAGAACCTGCTAACAAAAATGTGTGAAGTACCTTTGAATAAAAAGTACCTTAGAGCAATTATTGTGATCTATGAGCTAAAGAAGAGGTAAGGAACATAAACAGATTGCACCAATACAAATATAAATCTTACCAGTGGCAAGCATAGGATCAACAATGAGTACACGAGATCCCGCCGGAAACTGGTCTGGTAAGCTGCAGTTTTACCAAAAACACATTTGTATCGATGCTTGACCAATGAGGAAAATAGAAGAACCATCGATCGTTAATTTGTGGCTGGTTATATTTGAAATTTGAGAAGTAAATTACCAACAGTAAACAACAAAAGAAAAGGCAACACAACTTGCCAATGACATGAAAGAGGCCATGCACATGGAAGAGCGTTGAACAACTCAAGATAATATATACATTTGATTGTAAATTTCACTTTCATAAAAAAAAAAGAGTAATAAATTAAAATAAATAAATAAAAGACAACCAGTTCCATCTCTTCTTGTTTGCCTTGGTCACGTCACTTCACCCCTACTCTTAGAAGTGTCCTCATTTTCATAAAAAAATATATAACTTTACTATTGCCAATAACATATAAAAATTATCCAAAGAGAGGGAAAAAAGGATGAAAGTAAACTATAAGAACAAATGAATATATAATCTGAAAGAGGCTTGAGATGAGCCAACTGACAAAAAAATATTTCATATATAGAATGAGCAGACAAACTTCTTCAAGAGGTATGTACTAGAATTTATTCTCAAAATACAGAAGAAGGAATGTGTATTTACTTGTTCAGATATACTGATGGCTGCAGAGTAGTCTCATCCCTACGCATACCTTCATATGCCAAGAGAGAATCCATTTTAGCCCTTAGTTTTAGTAATTTTTGACTGACAGAGTTAAAAACAATGCTGTCAGAATACATGTAATAATATGGACATAGGTAATATAAACCATGAAATGTTCCCTTCTTCTCAAGATACTAACATGCCATTGACTATAACTTTCCATCTCATCAATGAAGGGGTTTGACTTATCCCTTACCAAAAATGTAGAAGCTTTTCTTTACCTAGATGATAAGTTTTTGTTGCAGGCAGGACTGCAGAAGCATGCTCTGCCAAAGCAAGACCTGCCCTCAAGATTGGAATGACCTGTCAGTTCAAAACATTAGGCGCAAAAGTATGCTAGAAGAAAAAGCTAAATATTGCTGAAATAGGAAACTCCAAGAAGTGTTTGACATGCATTAAGGCTATCACTAACTTCAACAAGAGAAAAAAAACATTACGCAACTATACAAGATTCATGCAAGAAATGAATGTTGTGCTAATATAAAAGATTTAGAAATACTGACCATTACAGGTTCTCGTGGATCAATGAACTCGACAGTTGCAACGCTCATTGGTGTCTGAATCTCCCCACTGATTGTAGGCTGTCATATATTAAAAGAGAGGAATGAATAAGGTTGTTTTGGTTGCTCATTCAAGCATTTGGCATTCTCTCTAGATCAGTTAAATAAAGGTTAGTAATCATAGTAATAAGGTATTGATACCCTCATAACGCCAAACTGTTTCCTCAATCATAAATAGCAGTTTGAAACACATAGGGATTCATCTGCTTTCAGTATAGAGCAAAATTGCTAGAACCAATCAAGTTCCTCGACATTTGTGCTATCTGTTTGTGAACTCAGATTTTACAACTTTTATTTCCAGAAGCATTATAACACACGCACACACAATTCAAAAAATAAAAATTCTTCTATGGTTTGGACTAAATCGAGCTAGCTGATACTCATCATCACAGAATTACAACACTGAGCATGCCCATCAAAGAAAATATCTCAGCAACACAGCGAAATAGCTTGTTACTCAGATCTCTATTCAGTTCAAAAGATGTTGGATGAAAAGTTAGCAAGAAAAAGAAAGGGAAAACTCACCAACCAATCCCTAGAAGCTTCGTATATGAGTAACCTCCCAAGTTCCGACAATGCATTCTCTATGACAGTCATAGCAACTTGACATTAGAGACGATCATCAGTTGATTTAAATAAAAACAAAGAAAGACTTAATTATGAACACTAAAAAATAAGAAGTCTTGATCTAAGGGTGACTCACTGAAGATCGCACAAGGGGTTTGTTCATTCCTTAAAACAGAGATCCAGTGTTTGATCAATGGATGAGGCGGCACCATGACCTGCGCTCAATCCATTAAAAGAGCAATAAAAAGAGAGCAAACCAAAAAGGCGGAGCTTGAGCTCGACCTACCAGCATCCTATCCTCAGAGGCCGGGCTCACTTCCGTCCCCATGCCAGACTTTACCGCAAGGCAACTCAATCGCTTCCCTTGGATGGCTATCTAGGGTTTCACAGAGAGAGAAGAGATTCATTAAGCAAAGGAGGAAGCGGAGAAGAATGAGGAATGGAGAGCATGATGAATAGCTTGCCTTGGCATTAGGCGAAGCGCCTAGAGCCGAGGGGAGGGAGAGGAAACCTCGGGGGATCCGCGGCGAATGCCTCGACGAGTAGTGCGCGGCTGCGCTCAGGGACTGGGGCAACGGGGTTCTAATACTCGCAGCCATTTCCAGCCAGCGAGAGGATTCGCTGACAATGCTGCGGTTCTGGTTGGTTCCCTGGATTCGCCGCGGACTTCGCCGACTTGTGATACGATATCCGCCTTCCATCGTCCTCGAGATCAGTGAAGTAAACAGCTTGAGCGCGCACCTATCCCGAGGCACTCAAGCAATGGTTGTTTTACCTTGCTTAATTAATAATCTAATCATAAAAATTTCATTATCATTTACAACCAAGCATCATAATCAAACCACATGTCCGCCTCCCACCCTCCCCGGGATCAGTGAATCAAACAAGATGTCTCATATAGATTAAAAAAATTAAAAAAAAAAATAATTGTCACACAACAAGCAGAACCCCTTTTTGCCCGTGCTTGTATATATATATATGTCAGTATCTGAGACCCGTGCAAATTTAAAACTGCTCCTAGTTTGGGCTCACAATTTTCACCGAGAAACTCAAACGTTAATTGATTGATGATCGGGCTACGCAAAACTTTGCACCCATTGAAAATAAAAGAGAAGGCACGGAGTCTCACCAACCAGAAAACATTCCAAAATAGCACCATTAGTTGCTTTTTATTGCACTAAAACATTCCAAGATACCATAGAGTTATAAGATCTGAAAAGAGGGTCTTCCCTACGTAACACAAGCATCAATTGAAAATACTGGCCATCACTGGCCCCAATTATTGCACCAGAACACGCCCAATCAGAGCTCAACTTCCTGCAGTATTAGATCTCTCCATCCCAAATTTCTTCTACACTTTTGTACAAGCCTTGCGAGTTGGCCCAAAATTCACCTCTGTTCAGCCTTGCCTGAGTAATAAAACACACGAATTTGTATTTTATGGTCCTTTGAAATAAAAGGATTAGTGAGACAAAGATAGAATGCAATGAGAAGGAACTTACCTGTTCAATTTCATTGAACTTCACAAACAGATTATCGGGAATAGACCAGCTGAATACATCAAGGTTCTCCTTAATTCTAGTTTCATGCGTGCTCTTTGGCAAGACACTATGACCCATTTGAATCCCCCAACGTATGGCAACTTGTGCTGGCGTCTTGCCCAATTCCTGAGCAACCAACTTTACTGTTGGATTAGAAAGAACATCCCCTTTGATAAATACTGTCCCTGGTGAACCCAGAGGAGAAAATGCCTGCGGGAAGGTCCATATGGAGTCAAGACAACGTGGATGGAAAGCAGTATTAAAGTAGAAAATAGTGATGCGAAAATTCATCCAATGATAGTTTGCCTACTCACAGTGAGGTGAATGCCTTTTGATTGACAGAATTTGCGAAGCTTGGTTTGTTGCCAAACTGGATGGCATTCCACCTGGTTAACAGCTGGAGAAATTCGTGCTGTTGCAAGCAAATCCTCCAGCTTCTTGGTACTGAAGTTACTTACACCGATGGCCCGTGCCTTTCCAGACTCGTATAATTTCTCCATTGCAGCCCAGGTGGCAGGTATGTCCGAGGGGATAAGGTTTTCATAGGACAGAGCACTCCCTTTCTTGAGGCGGAAAGGCCAGTGGATCTTCAAAATTTTGAACCACATATAAGTGGCCAATATATTAACAGAAACAACAACAATCAGCAACGATGAAGATGCCTGATTGTATTAATATCATGAATCTTCACAGGGAAATGTTTATCAATAATGCAAAGCTTTTTTAAAAAAAGCCTGATGAGATCTTTCAGATTTTCAATGTCATGTAAATTTCCATGAAACAAGTTTTAAGTTCATAAAATTCAAAGTGCATGCAAGAGTAAAGTGCCATGGGAATATGAATGGATGCCAGACACTCATCAAAAAGCTTTAATCTTTTATGCAAAATATGTTTGGTAATGGAATGTACCAGATAAAGATCCACATAGTCAAGTTGTAAATCTTTCAAGGTTGCTTCCATTGCAGCTGGTACATCTTCTGGAGCATGATCAGTACTCCTGCAAATCATTCTCAAGAATATTAAATAAAATTATACATTCAATGGTCATGTAGGCAAAGGAACTTTCTATGGCAAGCAAGCATCATAAGTGACTCTGCTAGTGTATCTATCTTAAGAGATAAGAGCAAATGAGAAGACAAACCATAGTTTAGAGGTTATAAATAGCTCCTCACGTTTCACCACGCCATCATCAAACAACTTTTTCAAAGCCAAGCCAATCTGTAATGACCAGAAACCAGATCTTAGCATGAGCCAAAGTCAAAAGGAATAAGTAAGCCAAAATTTATATATATGTATATATATATATGTGTGTGTGTGTCTTAGACTCAACTGTGAAGTAAATCACTCTAGGCCATTATTTAGTGATTACAATAACGTGTCAGATTATAATAAAGCACTGTAAACTCAAATGAAGCCACGCAGTTAATATTGGCGCAATTTCAAAGACACGGAAATATCTTCAGCCCTTGGGTTCTTTTCCTCAAAAAATAAAAAAAAAAAGACACGGAAATATACAAAGGCAGAGTCCTTCACCCACACAACAAGGGTACCCAACCGAAAAAGGAAAAAAAAAATCTATTTTGGAAATGATAGCATATGGTCATTGTTTTCAATTCAATAAATCAGTGATACCTCATTCTCATTTGCATACGCTCGCGCACAATCTATATGCCTGTAACCAGCCTGCATTTAAACCAACCAAAACACCAATTCAATACCTCATTTCCATAAATTGAACTGCTACTGATTCATATGTGCAGAAAAATACGATTTCTAGGCATTAACAACAACATATATATAGACAACCCATGTAGTAAACCCTAAATTAAGATGCAGAGAAAATTAAAATAGAGGAAGAAATGGAGATGATGACCTTGATAGCGGTGATGACGGCCTGGCCAACGACGCCAGGCTCGGATTGCCAAGTTCCCAGGCCTACTGAAGGGATCTTCGCCCCAGTGTTAAGAGTGAAATGGAGAATGGCCGAAGCAACAGCCATCTCCTTCAATGTAAAAAGAGAAGCAATGGCTTCCTCTTGAGTCTCTCTGCCTTTCCCTCGATCACTGCTGCAATTTATATAGGGAAGAGACTACAGAAGCGAGGAAAGTTGGGAAGGCGAAGAATTCAATGGGGATTTTACTTGTATGGCTGCAAAGGAGCCTGAATACACTCCATTGCGTCGCTGCTCTCGATGTACAGAGATAGCACCATCCCATCCAAATCCAAGGCCCCATGGATTCGCTTAGCAGCCACTGCCACAGCCACAGCCACCGCCGCCGGATTGGAAACTCCATTAATTTCCGATAAAGATGGATTTATACCTTTAAATGTAATTATATATTTCATACGTAACTTTTATTGGGAAATTTATGCGACAGATGGCCTA
Organism: Dioscorea dumetorum; assembly: GCA_902712375.1. Lineage (NCBI taxonomy): Eukaryota > Viridiplantae > Streptophyta > Magnoliopsida > Dioscoreales > Dioscoreaceae > Dioscorea > Dioscorea dumetorum. Next base: position 9,226,963 of record CACTHL010000561.1, on the reverse strand, counting down.
TCCTAATTGTCACGCGAAGAATGTGGAGTCTTATGGATGATAAATAGTCAGATATTTTCTAGATGTCATGAATAACTTTATATATATATATATATGAGTTTCTAGAATTCTCTCAATGAGTTTAGAGTTAAGGGTACCTTTGGTTAGAGGGAATGGGAATATGGGGAGGGGGAAGGGGATGGGGATAGGAATAGAGAAAGGGGATTGGGGATGGGAATAAAAGTAATGTTTGGTTGTAGGGAATGGTGATAGGAATATGAAAAGATGTAGGGGAAAATTTTGGTAAAATTATTTTTATACCCTTGATTATTTTAATTAAATAATATATCTTATTTGTAAAAAAAATAATTATTAAATAACTCTAATTTCTATAAATAATATTTAAAGGAGTTACTTATGTATTTATTTTTTTTAATAAAATTTTAAATTTATACATATTAATTAACAAATATAATTTAATTATGTTTAATTAAAATAAACAAATGTCCAAATTTAATTATTTTTAAATCACCAAAATTTTCATAAATGTAATGTTTCAAAAATAAATACAAACCATAATAATATATTTTAATTTTCATTCAAAATATTATTTAAAAACTAAAAAAAAATTAACATGGCTTAAAAAGTAATTAAGGGTAAATAAGTAACTTACTCACCAAGGCATGCTCAATTCCCTCAAAATGAGGTGGATGAGCATGAAGGGGTTGAGGGGCATACAACCCCCCCCCCTCAATCCCTTCCCATGCCCCTAGGTACATGCCCAAACATGGGCATGCACATGCCACAAGGATTGATCCCCAATCTTTGGGGATCAATCATTGCATCCAAACGGACCATAAGTGGAATAATCCAGGACATGAGAGAAAATTTGTTTTTTAGTGAAAATATATGGAGTCTTATGGATGATAAATAAAGACCGTCGGATGGAGTTAATCTACACCATCTATTAAGGAGGTGGAGTAAAGCAATGAAGCTCTTGTAAGAATCCAAGCTTTCAATGAAATACCAGTTTTTTCAAGCTTCCAAGTTTCCTAGGTAAAATTTTTCCCTAAACTTTTTGAATTTTCCAAATCCTTTAGCTTTTCTGTAGACAAACCAAGGCAAAGGAAGGAAATAGATTGAGTTTGATAGAGGGGACATAATCAAGTGCCACACAGGACATCGGTGAGAAGTCCGAGTGTGTGACATAATTCTCCAGTAGCTACAAATTAAAACATTTTCCTATAAAAGAAAATTAGAAAAGAATGCATTTGTATTTTTTTCTTTTTTTTCCTTTTATTTTAACAAAGTTTGTGCTGTTTTAGTTTTTAATAAAAATATTTTTTTACAAAATATGTTTATCCACTTTTATAAATACAAATATGTATATATACATTATACTTTATGTTTCCATTGACAATGATCTTATTTTTAGATATTCGTTTATATATATATATATAAAAGCTCTCGAGGCATTGTCAAATCATGCCCAAACATACAGAACTGCTCACGGTTCTTAGAAATGTTATTCATGAACCACACTTCTTCAGCAGGCCCTAGAGTGCAATGGCGAACGGTTCTGCATAGCCAATCTCATGGAATGTGGGATTAAAAAAAAGAAAGAAAGAAAACAGATCAAGCAAAGATCAAAGGGTGCATAGCCTCAGGAACACGGTCCCCTTGAATCCCTCACATTGCGAATGGTTAGTACGTGGTGGTTAAGTAGCCTCATCGTTAATAGAACCTGATTTTTCAGATAGCTCCCCCACATGCATGTCTCTTGCCATGCTTCGTCCCCCTTGTAAAATTTTTTTAAAAAAAATCTAGCAAATGTCACCATATTGTGTTTCGCACATACAGTGAAAGTTGATCCAGATGCGTAAACAAATGTCAAATACTGTCTGGTTCATAGAATCCAAAGACATTAAAAGAGTTCTACAGGCATCAACCATAGCCATTCTCTTCAACTTCTGGTGAAGTAACAAATTATTCACCAGTTCAGCAAGAAAAAAGAAAATCCACCAGCTCAGATCTCCCCATCCCAGAGATCCTCCACAGTTTTGTAAATGCTTTGAGGATGAACAGCAAAGTTGCCCCTTATAAGCCTTGCCTGCGTGATAAAAAAAAAATTAAATGAAATGCAAATGTCCCATAGAGAGAATTCAAAAAAAAAAAAAAAAATCCCCACTTGAAAGTCTTCCGACATGGCATTTGAAGCTATAATATGCACAACTAAATTGTAAAAAAGTGAAAACTTAAAACAAAAACAGACAGAAGATAAAATCAGTTGAAACTACGCATGTTGCCTGTTTTCTGTCTCTTGGTAGAGGGCTCTGACTTGTAACAAAAACAGCATAAAATTATTTTAACTATCCGGCAAAAAATCAAATGACAACAGACTGGAAATTGTAGAAACTTAAATCATAAATCAATCTGTCAAGATTCAATTGTGAGATTGAAACAAAGTTTCGTGTCTAAACACTATGGAAAAACCTTATTGTGAAGTTAATACGATGGCCACAAACTCAAAATCTGAAACGAATGAACTCGTTCATTTAATTATGATTAATATCTGATCATTAACAAGACTTCTTTCAATAGCACTTCAAAAATTAAATTACAAGATTTCTCATCTAGGTGGTAGGCTACTTCAGAAAAAAAAAAGAATCATGATTCAAACACAAATGTGGAAAATCAAACAATTTAAATAACAAAGTGGAAAAGAAGATATTCTTGCCTGTTCAATTTCAGAAAACTTTAAAAACAGGTCCTCAGGAATAGACCAATCAAATATGTCCAAGTTTTCTTGTATCCTGGCCTCACTAGTACTTTTAGGCAGTACACTATGACCCTTCTGAATGCCCCAGCGTAAAGCAACTTGTGCAGGAGTCTTGCCTAATTTCTCTGCGATCATTTTCACTATTGGGTTGATAAGGACATCGCTGCCCTTAATCCATGGAGTGCCTGGTGAACCTAGAGGAGAATACCCCTGCAAAAAGGAACCCGAATTAACTCCATTTACATACATATGCATCATATTAAGAGAAATTTAAGTCGACGTAGGACACTTACAGATAGGTGAACACCCATTGATTGACAGAATGAACGAAGTTTGTCCTGTTGCCAACCAGGATGGCACTCAACCTGGTTGACAGCTGGAGGAATGCGAGCAACGACTAGCAAATCATCCAATTTCTTAGAAGAAAAATTGCTAACGCCAATTGCTCGGGCTTTTCCAGCATCATATAACTTTTCCATAGCACTCCATGTACCAGCTATATCAGTTTGAATGAAATTCTCGGGGCTAAGGTTACTACCCTTCTTAACCCGGATTGGCCAGTGGATCTTTAGGACATTAAGGCAAAACATGTGCAGTTAATCAGGTCCAAACAGAAAAAATGACAGCATAAAAATTAATCCTCAATAGTTGTAACTGTTGAAAAACTAAAATAATCTTTGAAAATTCACTAAGGAAAAATAAACAAGATTTCCATTTTGCGGCCTTTCATTATGTACTGAACCAGCGGAGCGACAAACAATGGATTATCAGGCACAAATTAATAGCAGGAGGGTTACAGGAACTAGATACATTATAGACCATAAACAACCCATAAATTCAACTATACATTTGGTCAGTTACTTCTCACTTCTATTTGATCCAGTAGCGACCAAATCCTGGAAGTAGTTTGATTTTAAGCAAGAAACTTACAAGGTAAAGATCCACATAATCAAGCTGCAATTCAGTCAGAGTTAAGTTCATAGCCTCTGGCACATCTTCTGGTGCATGATAGCTACACCTGCATAACATTTGATCTTTTGTCAAACAACAGATCTGCAGTGCAAGGACTGAAAATTTGGCTTCATTAACTCTCAATGGTCGGACTATTTATTTTGAAAAAAAAAGAATCAATGACTGATAAAGGTAATAATTTGAGCACTGTTAATTGTCAACGGAGTGAAACCAATCTAACCATAGTTTTGAAGTGATAAATAAATCCTCACGCTTCACTACCCCATCTTCAAACAGTTTCTTCAAAGCCAAGCCAATCTGCATTTGACTCGATTAATTCCATGCTACATCCATAAGATGTACACAGCAATAACATAAATAACATGCAAATCAGATAGTTAATTGCAAATAATTCACTGCCAGGAAAACATCACGAAATAGATGCGTACAATAACCACTTTCTACTTAACAGAAGTTACAGAACATACAAAATTTTCACTTTTCTTCTCTGTTAGAAAGACTGGATGCAATAAGTTTTCTATTTCTTGTGTGTGTATGTTTTTTTTTTAATTTTTTACAGGACAACCTTTTCAAGACTAAATACAATCAAACAAATGATCATAAGAAGCAAAAAAAAAAACAAACCATATAACGTTGCAAGATATTGCAAACATTTTCATGCAACAAACCTCCTTTTCATTGTTGTACGCCCTAGCGCAATCGATATGCCTATAACCAGCCTGCAACCAAACAGAAGAACGATGAATGAGATCTAGATCAGCAATCAAAAGAGTACAGTCCTCACATTTTTATCAAATCAAAGTAGAATTATCACAAAAAAGGAAAACATTATGGGAATTGGAATACCTTGACAGCGGCAACGACGGCCTCGCCCACAACTCCGGGTTCAGCCTGCCAGGTGCCGAGGCCTACGGAGGGGATCTTAGCACCAGTGTTCAGCGTGAAGAGCCGAGCCATCTCTATCTCTCTCGAAGACGGGCACTGGCAACGAAGAGGGAAGAGGGAAGAGGGAAGAGGGAAGAGGGGAAGAACGCCGATAGAAGCGTGTGTGTCGTCTTTTGAAGACCCACAGGCATCATAACAATGCGAATCACGAGACGGCCATTTTGGACGCTAGTGATCTCTTGTGCCGGCGGGTTACTAGGCGGCTTCCTCGTGTTCTTTAAGAATCGTGGTGGTGGCGAAGGATGACGACTTCTTGTGTTTGTAATTTTGTTTTTTTTTTGGTATGAATTGAATTTTTTTTATATTCAGGACATAAATAAAAGTGCTCAAATAGATAGGTGATTATTTAAAAATTTTAAATATGATTTTATTTTCTATATGAGTGTGGATAACTCAGCGTAGAGAGGTGTAAGTGAGAATTTTATATTTCAAGTCACCTATACGCTTATTTTTGCATACCGCGATTATCCATTTTTATTTTTTAATAAAAACTTGCATGGCTTTGCGTCATTTATTATTAAAATTGTTCATATGTTTTTGTTTTGGTTGTTGTATTTCTTGAATCCAAAAAAGTCTGTTTGGATACTCAATTGCAATAGCTAAACCAAATCTGAAGTTTCTCGGACAACATGATTTTGAGAGAGATTATGAAGAGTTGATAGTTAAATAACAAGTTGAGAGTTGCATGCTCCAAGTTAATGTCACTTTGGGGCGCTTCTCGCCTATAGTATTTTTTTTACATTTTGTCTATTTTATGTCTCTGTTGTTAGTGTATTTATTTGGTTTTTTTATTCAAGTCAATGGTTTAGAGTTTTTGAAGCGAGTTACCAATGCCCAGTGGGTTGTTAATCCTACCTCTATTATTTGTTCATTTTTTATTTTAGTTGTTGCAGTAATTTATATTTTTTTTTAATAAATATGGTTAATCCAATTTTGTTTTTAAAAAAGAAAAGAATACAACAATGGATCATATTCATCCATAAATAACACCAGAAAACATTCAAATATAAAAATGTCAAGAAACAATCAAACAAAGATGAACAAACAGGATAAACTTGGAATAGTAAGGGCTCTTTTTCCCTTATGAACAATGACAACCATTTAAGGAAAAGAAAAAAGCAATTGATGGTCATTGACATCCATTTTTGTATGCTGTTCAAGGGGCGGTGGCAGTTGAACCGAATGGCGATAAAGAACATGCATGCCAGCCTCAATCTCATCTCTATAAATTTCAGTATTTATGGTCATGGTTGATGAGAGAACAAACATGGTGGTGGGATGCCCAGGAGCCATAAGCAATCTTGTTTCTAGGATTGCCAACTCAGCTGTGGCGCCCCCCCCCACCCCACCCAATCATATCCACTAAGCTATTCTGTAATAATCTGTTCTGTTATGTGATTAATCAGCTCATTGGTGGTTGGGTATAACAGATTCATTAATTATAACGCAATTTAACTTTAATTTGTTATAAAACCAGATGAGCTTTTGGATTAATATTATGTAAGTCATGGGGCATGGCATATATGACGCTTGGGACTGAAATCTTTTCAGCGGTGCAGTGACTCTCATGTTCTCAAAGTACATTGGATTATGCAGATATATTGTTTCGTCTTGCTTCTCATATCTGCACTTCCTAAAGAGTTGAAGTTTTGGTTGTTTGCCAAATTATGACCATCATTTACTCAATGGTAAGTTACTAGAAAAATTGTTGCAGTGAGTACATAGTATGCAATTTATTTGTTTTTCCAAAAGGACATTCAATCTTATTATTCTTTTTTTTTAAAAAAAGTTTCTACTTACCTATAATCCTAATAGAATTAAGATCTCAATACATTTGTGCCATTATTTAATGTAAAAATTAAATTTTGATTTATAAAATATCAAAAAAAATTAATTTTATATATTAAAATAAATTCAGTGATAATGAAAAAGATTTTTATATGATAAATTGTTAGTAAGCTATTTTTTTGTTTTTATAAGATGAATAAATTAAAATTATTAAGAAAAAATTAAAAAAAAAAATGACCCGATGCGAGGAGGTCTTCGGTCTTTGTAGCAACCTCTTCATTTTTTTTTTTGAAAATATGGATAAACCACATTCATTAAAAACAAGTAAGGGAAAACGAACAAAAGTCCAACAACAAAAGTATAAATGACAAAAGGTGCCGTAACAAGAGGCAGAAAGCACCCACTAGGAGTGGGGGAAAAAAACGAAAAGCTACATAAAGAGAGAGAACCCCATTGGAGGAGAGAGATATCCGTCTCAGGGTGATCCAAGTTGCTGTCATCTAGATCTTGCCTGGTGATGTAATATGCTGGGGGGGGGGTGCACTCTGATCTGCTGCATTGAGAGTGAGAAACTCCAGGATGCGCTTGACCTTTGCCATCGGTTCCTCTAGCTTGGATCACTTGACATCAGGAGCTGCATTTAGCCACATGAGTATCATATGATCAATTTTCAAAATAATGGAAGCAGGTGAGAGATATGTATGTGAAAAAATCCGAGCATTTCTCTCAATCCAGATGTTCCATGTAATAGCTCTCATTAGTAAATCCCAAAAAGAGAAAATATTTTTTTTTATGTTCGATCTCTATACACCCATAGGTCGTGCAGAGATGTCGGATTACGATGAGTCTCAAAAAGATTCCCAAAGTAGCTCCAAATATGTGTTGCAACAGGACATTCAATTAGAAGGTGGTCCGCTGTCTCAATTTCTGCATGACACATAACACATGTGGTTGTCTGCAATTGATTACACATTTTTCAGAGTTAGAATTTTGTCTTTCCATGCCAATCAATTAAATAGATTGATTTTGTTGAGACATCCATCTTTCATAATAGTTGGGGATAAAGACATCGAAAGCCACTGTTAATCAAAAAATTATAAAAAAAATTTACTGAGAAGACTCCACCGTCAACCTCTTCATTTCGGTGCACTGATTTACTTTGTATTTATTTGACCTCTTCATTTTGGTCAACTTAATTGACTATACACATCTTTGTCAGCCGTACGTAGTATACGCCTCATGTTTGCCACGTAAGCATAGTGTGACAAGAAGAGAACCTCTGGACAAGACGCACGCCATTCACTTCATCAGCTCACCCTAGCCGACCAATTACCACCCCAAATCACGCTCCGTCCTCCCATGATTTCCTAACCCTAGTTCTTCATTAATAGATCCAGTATATTGGAATCCAATTGGAGAATTTGCAGCCATTTGGGGCTTCATTCGAGGGTTGTGAGGTCTTGAGGCGATGAAGGTGGCGGTTGGAAGGCCGGGGACGGTGAGCGGCCTGCTGCTGAGGATGGGCCAATCCCTCTTCGCCGCCGCCTCCATTGCCTTTATGGTCTCCGCCTATGGTTTCTCCAGTTACACGGCCTTCTGGTATGGAACTTTCCCTCATTTTCTCTTGTCCTCCAAAACAAAAAAGCTTGCTTTTTTTTCAGTTGAAAAACCTCACTCATGCTTCAGAATTCGCAAGGGGTTTGACCATTTTGTTTGATTTTGAACTGCATTTCTTCAATGAAGATACTGAATTACAGCCTTTGCTTTCTCTAACATGTAAAAGTCCTTCCTCTTTTTTTTTTGTTGTCCATTGTTGATGGTGTGAACTATTGTCCAAACTTGCGATTTATTGAAGAGATTTTCTTTCATATAATCATATGTACTTTTGTTTTTTAAATTCAGCTACTTGATTGCTTCAATGGGATTGCAAGCGCTTTGGAGTTTTGGCCTGGCTTGTCTGGACTTCTATGCTTTATGGGTTAAGAGAGATCTTCTCAGTGCTGTTTTAGTGAGCTTGTTTGTTGTGGGAGACTGGGTAAAGTTTCATTCTTTTTAATTCTTTCTCGAATGTTTTAATGAATCCATACAAGATAATTCTATTTCTATTGATCTTCAAGGCTCATGCTTGGGAATCACTGTTTTTGCCTTAAGCTAAGCTAGTTGTATTGTCTTTCATTTAATAGACTTTTGTAGTGCATGATACTCTCTTATTGTCGCTTGTACTTTAACAACTAAGTGATCTTCCTTTCTCTGACCTTTCCACGTAATTGTAAAGTATGAAAAGCACTAGCTTATGCATTCGTGACATTCCAAGTCAAAGTTAAAGCTTTATTATTCATATTTGCACTCTAGCCCAAATTTTAGTTAGAAATGGGTTATTGGCTGTTTGAAATGGTTTATTGGCTGTTGTTTTGATGAAGCAACAAATGTTGCTATATTCAGGATTGTCCAACTTCATGTGGTTGAAAACATTGGTACCAGCTATAAGTATGTAGTTGGTTTGATTTTGAATTGAAAATTCACTGGCAGTCCTTTGCAAAGGTCTCTGTTGTTTTTCTCTTTTAGTTCACATGCCAAAGTTAATGTTTGAGCATGCAGCTGTTTCCTTTCATTTATGATCCTAAAACAGCATTTCTTGCCAAGCCAAATGCAAGGCTGAGACATGTGATTTGGGAACCACGTATTCTGTAACTGTATCTCTTATTTTGACATCATGCTGCAGAATTGATCCCGTCATAATACAGTTCAGTACCTAAGCTTCATTTTACTATTTGAAACAAACCCTTTCTGTTGTAAAGGGTAGTGTTTACTACGCATCAATTTCTAACTGGCTTTCGTATTATTTAAATTAATACAACTCCTAAAACCATTTATGGCTGGAATGATTATTTTCATAATCTAGGTACTAGTTGCCTGGTGACTCTGATCTTGAGAATTATTTATTCTATGCTTGCAAGGAGATTCTGAAATTTTCTGTTCTCAAAGCAGCACATTTTGATATGTCAAAACTCTGATATGTATTCTTGTTCTGTTTTAATGTGACATGTAAGCTCTCCATGGGAGAGATTTCCCTCTTTGATTGATACATGGATGGATGGGATTGTTCAAAATTTATTGCCATATGCTTCCACCTGTAGATGATCAATTAGTTAGTTAAATACACTCTGGAGAATTTATCACTTATCACATACGGAACCATCTTTTCATGTTTGTGGTCTCAGTCCATTGTGCATTTTCTGGTGTTTTTCTATGTCTAGATTTTGTGGTCTTCCACCCCAAAGCATGCTGTCCCTTCTTCCTTTCAAAGAATATTGTACTGCCCAGGACTATAATAACAATGATACTTTTGTTCTTGTTTGTTGTGACATAAATAGGTAACAGCAACTTTATCGCTTGCAGCTGCATGTTCTTCAGCTGGAGTTGCGGTTCTTTTTGTTAGGGATGTGAACTTCTGCAGAACATATCCTCAACTTGAATGCCATAAGTATGTAGTCTCGATAGCTTTCGCTTTTGTAACGTGGCTATTGATCGCCATTTCTTCTTTAGTCATGTTCTGGCTTCTTGCCTCAGTTTGACAGCACTCTGCAATTTTTTTCCCCTGTTTGTGAAGCTTGCCTCAGTTTCTAATCTAAATCTACCAGACACTCTCTAAAGAGCGAATTGGCATGGAGAGTAATCAAACAAATTATGTTTTCCTGTGTTTTTTTGGCACCACAAGATGAATGTGCCAGCAACTCTCTGTCTCCATAAATGCTCTCCAAATGTTTTTGGACTTACTCTGTACTGTACAATAAGAAAACAGAACACCCACCAATAGAAATCAGCCCTCATCATCAGATAAGGATTCAAGGATGTAGAGAAGTGATCAGCAGATCATGTGGTTCTCATATTGGTGACTTTACCAAATTCATTGATTTTCAAGGTACTCATTTAAATTCCGATATACTGCCTACCACAGACATCACAAAGAAATGGCAGAGCATTCAATTTAGAGAAAAATCTCCGCCAGCAACGTCTCTATCATAGATGCACACCCAAAGCCCAAAATTAACCAAGTCATCCCATTTAGCTTGCTTTACCAAAGTAGCCTCTCTTAGCATTCAATTTAGATAAAGCAATCTGAAAATGAAATGCATTGATACCAAAGAAATGAACCTAAAACTTGGCTGCAATCTTCTCATTGTTATAACGCTTTTACTGCAACTGATAGGATACATGAAACAAGCATTTCATCCATGGGTGTCCTCACTCTTCTGAGAAAGCTTTTTACATCTTTTTTTAGACAGGCTAGCTACCTATACAATAACATAAATGAGACTAGACTTAAGCTCGCCATCCTAATCTGTACATGAAGAAACAACGCGCGCGCACACACACACACAAAACTTAGCACATTGGTCGCAATGATCACATGACGATCTCTGGTTTAAGGATGCTAGATTTTATCTCCCTGTGAGGAAGAACCACACCTCCATTACTGTATGTCTCATCACATACGTGGACATCCTCGCCAAGAATGGTCATTCTCTCGATACTGGCCTACTGTAGAATGCCAACCAATGATGCTGCTCGAGATGCAGGAGTGTTTCTTCACACGGGCCCCTCTCATTATCGTACACCTTGAAAGCTTTACTCCAGGTTCAACCACACAACCAGGTCCAATAGCAACATCAAGTCCAATCGGGCATCCCTCTCCAATCACAGCACTCTCATGCACCAGGACATTTCCAACAATATGGGAACCACTGGCTAGTTTGGAGTGAGACTTCTTTCTCAAAGAATTCAGGTAATGCTTTAGGCCTGTGATGTAATAATCACTCGGTTGGCCAACATCCATCCAAAAACCTGGAAGGACCATCGCAAATAACTTCTGATGTGCAACAATTTGCGGGAAGACCTCTTTCTCAACTGAGGTAGGTCGCCCTTCAATCCGGTCGAGAACAGAAGGATTCAGTAGGTAAATCCCAGCATTGATCTTGTTACCGACAAAAATCTTTGGCTTCTCAACAAACCTATCCACCTTCCCAGTTCGCTCCTCCATAACTACATCACCATACTTGGATGGCTCATCCACCTGTTCAACAAATAAAATTGCCCTCGACTTACCAACATTTGATTTTACTACTAGGCCTTCACATGATGCTAAAGAATGTCTTTTTCCATTTACAGGTGATGGTTAATTTTTTGAAGGACTTTGAGGCCAAGCTTGGTATCAAAATCACGTGTTCTCAAGAAACTGAACCATTAGGTACAGCTGGACCATTGGCACTTGCCAGAGACAAACTGAACCATTGGCACTTTCCAGGTGAATAGACAGGAGCGAATGTCAGTATTGGGGGCATGACGCTGGATATATATGTTGAGTGTCTACTGATGTCAAGAAATAAACAATTTTGCAATATAAAATTCATATGATCGTATTCTTTTGATTTTTGTTTTAATGTATATGATTTACTTATGTTAAAAAAAAAAAAAAAAAATGAAAAGGCATTTGGTCAGGTGTCACTGGCTTGTTATCATTACTTTGTATTTGCTCAATTGCTATACTCAGATGTATTCTATATTGTACTCTTCATGTCTTTTCTCTTCTCTTCTTAATCACAAAAATCTGCTTGGTACTAATAAATATGCCAAGCTTCCCTTGGAAAATCGAGGAGACTTTTCCATAAGTTCATGTCGGGATCAATGACTTGTAATTTTCTTATCTTCCCACTCTTCCGAGTGTCTCTAAATCATGTTAATTCATCAACTATGGCACGCCTGCAGTGTCAAATATGAAAGAACCCCACCAACTTTTAAATTTTATATCCTGTTTGTCACACGCTTGCTTTATTGTTAATGAGGCACGCCAGCCAAGAAGGGCTCTATTATGAAATTTGCTGCCATACGATCCATCTAGTCATGCAGACGTCAACAGTGTAAAATCTAGCAGTTTAGTGGCCGGACAGAGAGAAAAGAGCACCGAATTTCTTTGGTGCAGCCTGTGACCGATCGAGGCTGTAGTTCCAACACAGTGACCAGCCTTCACTGAGGCTGGTGACTGTAGTGCTAGTTGCTCTTTTCAATCTTGTTAGTTGGTCCTCGATCTCTTCGGTCCCCTCTCAGCAATTGATTTCCTTGTTCTATATACCTACCTGAATAGAATTTGTCACTAACGTAACACTGCCTTGTTGGCGCGGAAAAAATTATAAACGGCACAGTTTCTCACTTGCATATATTATATATACTTAGGCAGCAGCTGCCAAATATATATACAGGAGAGAATTTCAAGATTAAAAACACAACCAACATCATTGCCGAGTTATGACACGAAGTACGTAGATGGCAATCCATATAATCTCAAATTAGAATGACAAAGACAACATGGGATTCCACTCTCTTGTATAAACAAGAAGAAGAAGGATATTCCTTATTACCGAATACAGCAGCAAACCAACCAAAAAAAAAAAAAAAAACCCATAACTAATGATGTGTTATTGCAGATGATATAGAAAGAGTAGGTCATTTGCTTCACGTTCTTGATGTAGTAAGGTCTGGGTTCTTCAATACAAAAGTTGCTGACCAATATTCTACCAAGTCTGTGTTCGTCCTCCATCGACGTAGACGATTTGGCCATTAACATATGAAGCTGCAGGAAGGCAAAGGAAGGCTACAACAGATGCCACTTCCTCTGTTTCGCCTAGACGCCCAAGAGGGTTCCGTGATGTTTCACTCACCAAGAATGCATTTCCCAGGCCCTGTGTGTGTGTGTGTGTGTGTGTGTGTTTTCAACCAAAACAATCTCATGCATTAAATAATCCATCTAGAGTCTCAGTTGAAGATGAGCCTCAGAACTTACAAGGTTTTCTATTAGAGGCGTTTTAATGACTGAAGGCCCAACGCAGTTGACTCTGATATTGTCTTTGGCCCACTCGCATGCTAGATGCTTGGTCAGTTGATTCATTGCTCCTTTTTCAAATGCAAATCAATGGTCAAAATCCAAATCTGAGATTCAAAACTTGCGAATTTAAACAATTGGTTTTATAGTCCTACCTTTACTTGCTGCATAAATAGCTGATCCTACATAAACACGAAGTGTACCAATGGTGGAAATGAACACTATGCTTCCTGATGATGAAGCTTTCATAAGAGGATGAGCCAATTGGCTTAAATGGAGTGCAGATTCAAAATTGGTAGTCATCATGAATGAATAATCCTCAGCACCGCATTCCACTGTGGGCTTCGTTAAAACAGCCCCTGCATTGTTTATCTATACAAAAAATATAACACGTATTTCTTGGAGTGATGCACAGGTAAGCCCCATGTAGAAAACTGACTGTATTTTTTTTTTTTTTTTTTATACTTACAAGTATGTCTAGCTTTCCTTGGAAAACAGCAGAGACATTCTCCATTAGTTTCTCCCGTTCAGCCCTAGAGGAAACATCACACACTGATCCAGTGACCTTGAATTTCTTGTCTTCCCATTGTTTCAGCCGTTCAGCAAGCTCGGCTCCATTGCGAGAACATGTATAAACAGAGGCTCCAAATTTTGCAAGTTCTTCCACTATGGCATGCCTGCAAGTGAGGTACTTAATATTTGTAAGTTATAAGAATAGATGGATATATAGACAAAGAATCAAGGATTGACTAACATATATCCCAATTACTTCACAGTCCAAAATAGATATAGAGAAGAGTATTCAAGTGAAGGGTGTACCCAATTCCTTTGGTACCTCCAGTGACCAAAGCTGTGGCTCCATTCAGTGACCAGCGAGCGTCTAGGCCGCTCACCGGACTGATGCTCTTCTTCTGATAATCCTCCATCTCAACCGATGACTCTTAATCTCCTGCTTCTATATCTTCTTTATATAGACCCGAACACCACTAAAAGTCTAAAACCACCACACGCGCGCGCACACTGGATACAAGGGAGAGGTTTGCGCGGTTCGAGTTTTTTTTTTTTTTATGGCCGAATAAAAGCATCCGACCAAAGGGCTTGTAGCCCAGCGGTATCTCGGGTCCCCTCGTAGGAGGAGACGCGAGTTCAATCCCCGAACTGCGCTCTCCCGTTCCAAGAGGGTGAGGACGTTGTAGGCAATCCCCCCACCACGCGTACGCCTTGAGAGTTGGCGCTTGTCGCTCTATCTCAAACAAAAAAAAAAATAAAATAAAATAAATAAATAAATAAATAAATAAATAAATAAATAAATAAATTTAATGTCATCCGTGCAACATACAAACAAACCTATCTTTCATCGCTGAGATGACAGAAATGAGAAATTTAGGTAATCCTCATCTTCTTTTGCCTTTATTTTAAAGGTTTCTAATGAATAAACCACATTGTTTGTTTGATTCAATTTTTTTTTTTGATAAAATAGATAATCCATAATTTATAGAAAACTAATAACCAGATAAAAATATAGACATAAAAAAAAAAAATAACGTTCACCAAAACTAGATTAGGGACGTAAGGGGACCACAGAAACTAAAGAAAAACCAAAAGCAAAACACACAAAACATAAAAAACCAGAAAAATCATTGCAACTGTTGAAAATATGAACAGACGCCCAAAAATTTAAGTAAAGGAGTTGGGGGTTGCATCAAAGCTCTTGATCGTCCGAAAAGACTTCTCTAGGGTGGTTTTAGAGATATGTAAAGTCGCATTAATTCAATTAATGAGTTTGTAGTCAATTTTGTAAAAAATAAAGAACTTAAATCCATTTTAAAAATTACGGTTATTCCATTTGATCTAAATAGTCTAACAGATTGCTTGGATAAAATAATTTTTAAAGCTGCTAACATGCTTCTTTCTTGGTTTTCAACAGCTTCTGACGGTTATCAGCAACTTTTTAAAGAAGCTTCCCAGAAAATTAAGCGCTCCCTTAACTTTCTAAGCGAAAGAGCCCCAACCCAAACTGGCGATTCTGATTTAGACTTCGCTCAGGAGTAGACGCTCCTCTGTTGCTCTGGGCAGGCCTGAGGTACCAGACGGTGTCTTCCGCCTTCTCAGTTTGTTTTTATTTTGTTTGTTTCTTCTTCTCATTGTACTTTCTCCTTTTCCTCACTTTTGGTGAGGGATTTTTTTTTTTTTTTTTTGTTGCTTGTTTTCAATAAAGCTGTGGTTTATCACATTTATTTAAAAAAAAAAAAAAAAAGATTTTCCCAAATCCTGAAGTTGCAATCAATCACCCAAGAGCCCCATATCTCCTTTGAGACTGGATTGGGCAGGAGAGGTAATAATCCACCCAAATGCCCAAATCCAGGTAGGAGGGGCATTAAAGAGTGGACCTCCTTCATTAATCATTAATGACACCATTACCTCTTAAATATTATTAAAAAAACAATGCAATTATGAGGCAAATAAAAAACTTAGATAATCACAATCCTGGCATTGATGATGGAGAATTATGGTTTGCCCGCATTAATTATCTGGTTGGTAGTCATCCCCCTTGTTGCTCTGCCCCGCAACTCATATCATTCTGTATACTATTCCAACACTCCATCATTGCTAGATTAGTGTCTTTTTTTTATTAAAAAGAAATTGTGGAAGACAAATAAATCATGACTTTATTAAAATATAAAAAATGCACAAATCACATACGTAAATGTGTTTTTTGTTTTGATAAAGTAAATAAATCTTATTTATTAAGGATTAAAAGAGATACATAAAAAAAAAACAAGGCTAATAACAAATAATAAGATAGGAGGTCTAATTGATGAGGATAAGAACCCTCGCACAAAACACAAAACATAAAAAAAAGGTTTAAATCTATGTCTAGTCCCTCTAATTAGGCTCGGATGTCTCTTTAGTCATTTTATTTCAATTTAACCGCTGGAAGTACCTATATTATTCAAATTGGAAAATATTGGTCTTCAACACGGATCACGTTAGTTTTTTCCATCAACTTGAATTTTTATTGGTTAAATATCTTAACAAAAAAATTAGAAGTTAACAATGCGCATAACTAAATGGTTTAGTTTTCGGATCCAGGTTGTTAGCGGATCCGAATCCGTGATTCTTCTCCTTCTCCTTCACTAGCCGCCGCAATGATGAGGCCCAGTTCATCCAGCGATTCTGACTTATTCATCGCCACAATAATGCGTATCCCCAGCGCATGCTTCCTCATCCATTGCCCAACTTCAATGTCTAGAGGTTGCAATCCATCCCGAACGTCGATCAAGAAGATGGCGAGCTGGGACCTAGTAATGATGCCGCTCGTCATCTCTGTGGTCCTATTTTGAATGCTCCCCGAGGTGGCGGCGGTCTCTAGGCTTACGGAATCGAGCACGCGAAACCACAGGTCGTCGAGCTTCCCAATCCCCTCGCGAATATCCTTAGTGACATGATCATCCGACATGTTGTAAACCAGCGCCTCTCTCCACCTTATCAAAGAGAGCGGACTTGGCGACATTGGGACGATTGACAAGGATGACGTTCGGCAGGAGAGCCTGGTCTATCTTGGTGAAATCGATCTTTGATTTCGTCAACAGCTTGGGCTTGGGTTTGCAAGGTATTGAATCATCACAGAACGAAGTGGAGGAATGATGAAGCCAATGAAGCATGAGCGGAGCTCCATGACAAGGGTTTTGAAATTACGAGAGGCACCGGACTGGGAACGGAGCGTGAAGGGATGAAGTGCGGGTGACCATGGAGGAGAGGCAAGCGGCGTGGCTGCCCCTAAGCAAGCTCCGAAGCAAGGACTGCACCATGGCTTCGACGGCGGAGTGGCGCTTCGTAGTTGGAGAAGCGAGAAGGTTTTCAAACCTTCAACAAATGGTTGCTAACTTCTGATTTTTTTGGTTAAGATATTTAACGAATAAAATATGAACGTGGAACTCAAGTTGACAGAAAAAACTAACGTCATCCGTGTCGGGACTAACATTTCTCAATCTGAATAATAGAGGTACTCCCAGCGGTCAAATTAAAGTAGAGGGACTAAAGGGGCACCCGAGCCTAACTAGAGGGGACCAAACATAGATTTAAACAAAAAAAAGCTCAGCTTAGAGAGTGGGGTATCTCTAAAAAAGCACACTGGTACAAAAGACTGAAGACAAATTAACCTGTGCTATCTCTCGTCCATCTGGAACTACTCGGCTTCCTTTGACCATGTTGATGAGCTCCTCCAACTTTTATTGTTTTAAGTCCAGGTTTGCAAACACCCAAACAGTAAACATATTAGCCACTTTAATAATAACCGAAAGAAAAGGATAGAAACATGCATAAAAAATACGTATATTTTTTTATGGGCAAACACTCCAATAAATATCTTTGGTCATGGCATCCTAAGGGGGCGTTTGGTTCGCGGTAATGTGAAAACATTACCGGGAATCTGGTGGTAATGTGGTTAGATTACCATGTTTGGTTATTGTAGTAATATTATTGTTAATGGTAATGTGAGATTACCAATAGTGAAATATTACCACATAAAGTGGTAATCTGATTACCACCGAAACAAGTGTCCATTTGGATTACCAGGTTGGTGGTAATCTGAAATATTTTTTTTCCAATTATATATATATATATAATTTAGTATTAGGGACTTCCTAAATGGTAATGTTCTTAGCAAGGCTGCAATCACACATTGTTTTGGAAATCTCATTGATTGGGATTGGGAGGATAGTAAGACCTTTGATTCAAACACCATCAGTCATTGGACTTGGCCACCCAGGTCTGGCACTGGGAAAATTACCAGTATTGTGTACACTCATCTCAATAGGGACTGTTCGCTAGAAAGTGATAAGTGGGAGGGATGGCATAAAGTATGGAGAGACTACCAATTGCTCCCAAGGTTAAGACATTCCTTTGGAGAGTTTTCCATGGAAGAATTCCAACTTGTGAACTCCTTTACAAGTTTAACATTGGACCCCAAACCCTTTGTCCATTATGTGAGTTGGAGATCGAAACCTTGGAACATATTGTGAGCAGATGCAGGGTAATCACAGGATGTTGGCAACTTGTTTCTGATTACACTGGGATGGATTGTGATGTTCTGGAGGATCCTTTAGGAGGCCATTGGCTGTGCTCTGATAGAGGATCAGGAAAGAGTAAACATCAGTTTTTTACAGCTTTGGTGGCAACGTGCACTTAGAGTGTGTGGAGAGCCCGTTGTGATCTTGTATTTAACAATAGAATGTTGCAGGCTTACTAGATTTTCAAGCAAGCTCTCAACACAACATAGGATGATATTTTAACAACTCAGGGACGAAGCAGGGAGTATACAACCACTTCTTATCTTTGAAATAGAATTATTGTCTTTTGTAACACGTCATGGGTTGTTGATAATGTATTAGCTGGTGCAGGTTTTATGGGTACAAGTAGAAGGAATACAATCCTCTTTGCTGGAGCAAGCTCGATAACAGTAGAGTCCAGTGTACACGCAGAGTTGAGGGCAATAAGTGCGGTGCTGGACCAATGCAAGATGCAGGGTGTGCTCGGATTATCCTCAGGCCTTGAACCTACTTTCAGGAGATAAGGTAGTAAGCAAAACCTCTATTCAGATGGAAGTCCAGCACATCAAGAGGCTCCTTGGACAAGATAGTATGATTGAGCTTCAATATTTCCCGAGAGATATCAATATAGTTGTTGATGCCTTGGCTGATCATGGAAGACGAAATCTAGGAATTTCCTTGTTTCATCAAGGCGCTGATCGTTCTCAATGGCTAGAAGAAACTATTATTGCCGCTGGGCTAATGTTTTGAGTCCTTTGTTTTACTATTTTTCCTTTGTTTTGTTTTAGCTCTTAGAGCTCCTCCCAACAAAAAAAAAAAACTAGTTAAAGAGTCATCAATAAAGCGATCAATTTCTCTTAGAGTGGGAAGAAAGCATTGAACGATGTCTTTTACGGTATCAAAAAGGTGAGGAGAAAGCAATTCAAGTTGGAATTAGGCTAGAGAGAAGAGTACCCAATTACGTAGTCACCTCCAGTGACCAAGGCTACCTGTTGTTCCATTTAGTGACCAGCTGTGGACCCCACACTTATTATTATTATTATTTAGTTTATCTTTTAAATTATCTCTTGAAATTATTCTATAAATTATTGTTCATTACCATCACCATGAAATTTCTGATCATAGTATTTAAGGAAAATAAGATTCTAGTTTAAATTAGATATTTGCTTACTTGGAGAAATGTTGCGGCTAGGCATGAAAAACCCCATCAGGAACTCATTTATCGGCATGTGTGAGGTAAGTAACCCTAGATTTTATTTAGTATGCAAAATTTCAAATTTTATACAGATGTGATTTAAAAAATATAAACATATTAGTGTAGTTCTGTATAATAATACTCTCTGCAAAACCTGAAGATTGACGAGCATAATACATGACTT
The DNA here is from genome assembly GCA_902712375.1 of Dioscorea dumetorum. Taxonomy (NCBI): domain Eukaryota; kingdom Viridiplantae; phylum Streptophyta; class Magnoliopsida; order Dioscoreales; family Dioscoreaceae; genus Dioscorea; species Dioscorea dumetorum. The sequence continues at coordinate 9,207,193 of CACTHL010000561.1, read as the reverse complement.
TAGAGGTTGAATCGAGAAAAGTGAAAAATAAGAAAGTTATAGGGTTCGATATCAACTAAGTACCTGCAAATTTTCAGATTTTATACATCTGTATTTTATGAGATACAGTCATATTAGGGTAGTTACATCAAATAGAATTTTGTGCCGAACTTGAAGTTTGATTAATATTTTTTATGGTTTTAAAGGTTAAATCAGGCAAGATGAAAAATACAAAAGTTGTTCCTTTTTGAATTAACTATATATTCTAAAAATATCATGTTATTGGAGGATATATACGGAGAGATATGCATGTTACAAGGATCATGTCTGACTTTACTGGTTTGCAAAAATAGATAAACATTCAAATGGATGCTATAAATTTAATAGTATTCTAATAAGTGTGAATTTTGGATATGTCATAGCTTCATCTGTCTAGTGTTTGTAGAAAAAATAATTTTGTAATTTGGAAGATGATAGACAAAGTTATGCTGGTTTTAGTCTTCGTTGGTCATATTGAAATAGTTCATATCGTCATTAGGTTTGATAATTGATATTATACGTTTGAGAATCCGAATTTAGAAAATAATAGCTTGACCCTTTTTGCATTTATACCTTTATGAAATCTTCTTTTATAATACCGTTGCTCATTAGCCCTTAACTTTAGTAGTATCATTAGGATTTTGAAATCTTTCTTGCATACCCCTGAAATGTTGTAAATTTATATTTTGATGATTTAATAGGTTTTATTTCCCAAATTTAAGACTCACCCAAAAGCCTTGAATTGGTGTCAAAATTGGAATTTTTTTTTTGTATTAGTCAGGTAAATAAACCACATATAAATTCTGGTATAAATATATATTTTTCAACACTTGCTAAATTACTATTTTGACTATTTCTTGTATTATTTTTAAAAATTATATTTTTGAATAATTTCATTCATTAAACTCTTGGTTATTATACCTTTTAAATTATTAAGTATTTACTAAATTTCTGGCTATTTATTTGTTCATTCAATTTTTTTAATAAACTATGGAAGTTATATATTCTGATTTATATAAATTTATTTCACACCATATTTATTAAGTTTTGATTTGAAAATATTTGGCTTTTTTTTTATTATACGGAAAATGGGATCATACGTATGTTAATATTTTTGTTTGGTGGATTATTTTGTTTTCACTCAGTCTGAACCTTGCTATTCTGTTGTTTGCGAACATCAATTATTTTGATCTATAGATTGTAGCCTCCAATTAACTATATACTAACCTTGTCATTGGGGATTAAACACTGATCGTGCCGACATGTAACTCTGTTAATAGACTATAGTTTCGCACCGTTCTGTTGGTGAAGAATAACGGCTTCTGATATTCTAGCGCGGGTCATCGAGGGTAAACAAATGAATTCTGATATTCTGGCTCAGGTCACTGAGGGTAAACAAATGAATTCTGATATTCTGGCTCGGGTCACCGAGTGTAAACAAATGATTTCTGCTATTCTGTTTTGATCATAGTGAATTGGGAGACCTATACTGTGTTTATCAGAAAATCAGACTATGTTGAACTGTTTTGTTTTGTTTCCGAATTATATTTTGACAGATGTTCTATTGTATCATAGTAATGATTTTTGTTCTGGATTTTTGACACTTATATTTGATCTCAAATGCTTTTAGTGGTTACTTACTGGGCTCTCGAGCTCATTAAGTTTGTTCAGTTTTTTTTTCAGAGTTACTTGGTGGGTAGCTTAGCGGCTTCATTCAACAAGTCGCGGTCTAGTTTAGCAAGTGATTGAGTTCTTCTTCTTCGTGGACTTAGAACTTTATATTGATAAGATATTATTCCAACATTGGATATAGAACTTTTGTAATTCGTATTTTATAGCTTCCTTTAATGTACAAATCTATATTTTTCTTAGATATTATTTTTCAATGTGAGACAGGTTCTGAGCCCTTGCATATCTATTTGGTCTCGGTCTTGTAGGTTTGCGGCCGTTTGTCGACGCTCCTTGCTCGGGGCGTGACACCAGCGTTCACGGAGGCTTGTGACTGGAGTACCGGTCTTCTTCTAATCATTTGCAAACTTGTTGATTCTCCCTTCGATCACCTTAAGTGAAGCGAACACTGTGATAACTTCCATGCTTTGACATGGCAAAACGTCACAGTTTATATATTTAGGCAGCAGCCGCCAAACATGCATGCATGAATTCTAAGGTTTCACTTGTCAAAAAAAAAAAAAAAAAAACATAATAATAATTAATAATAATAAAAAACAAGAACAAGCATCATTTGGAATTATGACACAAAGTAGATGAGATTCCATATACTCTCAAATAGGAAGAACAAGCATCTGGAAGGATATTCCTTATTACAGAATAAGGCAACGACCAAACAAACCAAAGAAAAAAGAAAAATTTGAATAAAACGCATTTATTCATAAAACAGTAGGGTATTTCCTTGACGGTCAGAATATATAAAGGTCTACGTTCATCAACGCCAAAGTTGCTGTCCAGCATTCTAGCTAGGTCGTCAGCGTCCGTCCTCCATCGATGATGATCATTTGGCCAGTAACAAATGAGGCTGCAGGAAGGCAAAGGAAAGCCACAACAGAAGCCACTTCCTCTGGTTCGCATAGACGCCCAAGAGGAGTCCGAGTTGTTTCATTCACCACGAATCCACTTCCAAGGCCCTGTTTTGTTAACTAAAACAATCTCATGCATTAAATAATCCATATGGAGTCTCAGTTGAAGATGAGCCTTAGAACTTACAAGGTTTTCCAGTAAAGGCTTGTTAATGACTGAAGGTTTAACGCCATTGACTCTGATATTGTCTTTCGCCCACTCGCATGCTAGATACTTGGTCAGTTCATTCATTGCTCCTTTTCAAATGCAAACCAATGATCACAATCCAAATCTGAAATTCAAAACTTGCGAATTTGAACAATTCGTTTTATGGTTTTAAACTTTTACCTTTACTTGGTCCAGAAAGACCGCATCCTTCATAAACCAGAAGAGCACTAATGCTGGAAAGGAACACTACGCTCCCTGATGATGAAGCTTTCAGCAGAGGATGAGCTAATTGGCTTAAATGGAGTGCGGATTCAAAATTGGTAGCCATCACAAATGAGTAATCTTCAGCCGTATATTCCACGATGGGTTTCTTTACACCAGTCCCTACATTGTTTATCTGTGGGAACAATATAACACGTGTATATATATATATATTTTGTTAAGACTGATATACGCTCAGATAACCCCATGTGGAAAACTAACTGCATTTTTTTTTAATACTTACAAGTATATCAAGCTTTCCTTGGAAAACAGCAGAGACATTCTCCATTAGTTTCTCCCGTTCAGCCCTAGAGGAAACATCACACACTGATCCAGTGACCTTGAATTTCTTGTCTTCCCATTGTTTCAGCCGTTCTGCAAGCTCGGCTTCATTGCGAGAACATGTATAAACAGAAGCTCCAAATTTTGATAGTTCTTCCACTATGGCATGCCTGCAAGTGAGGTACTTAATATAAGTTATAAGAATAGATGGATATATATACAAAGAATCAAGGATTGACTAACATATCCCAATTACTTCACAGTCCAAAATAAATATAGAGAAGAGTGTTCAAGTGAAGGGTGTACCCAATTCCTTTGGTACCTCCAGTGACCAAAGCTGTGGCTCCATGCAGTGACCAGCGTCCGTCCAGGCCGGTCACCGGACTGATGCTCTTCTTCTGATAATCTTCCATCTCAACGGATGTCTATCTCTTGATCTCCTACTTGTATCTCTTCTTTATATAGATCCGAATTCTACTAAAACCTATATGTCCCATTACAACCTAGATGTCATCCGTGACGCATACAACAAAACCTAGATGTCATAACAGTTATTTAGATGATAGACAAGAAATTAAGGCACTCCTCATCTTCTTCTGTCCTTCTCTTATTCATTATTTGGCTATTTTTCACAAATATCAGTGATACCTCCTGTAAAACATAATTTTATAAAAATAATGAAAAACTTTGATACACACACGTGGCGTACGTGGAGGTGAAAATAATTAACCACCGCTCTTAGAATGTCTCTTTGATGCATCTGAGTCCATTTTAACCATAATCTTATAAGGCTTTCTCATTGTTTTACTTCAATGTTAAAAGAGTGTTGGAGTAAAGAAGCAAAAACAGTACACAGTTTATAAAAGTAATGCAAAAACTTCTTTTTTATCAGAAGATATGTTTTGCTTTGCGTACTATAACGTATATATAATATATAATTAACACTACAAGAAAAACAGGAATTTGGCACGGTCATTTTGTCACGGTTTTGGGTCTAAAAACCGTGACAAATTGATTTTGGCACGGTTTTTGGCACGGAATTTCAATCGTGCCTATAGCATGCGTGACAAATAAAATTTGTCACGGTCTAGAAAAACCGTGACAAATTTTGTCACGGTTTTATAGACCGTGACAATGTTTGTCATGGTTTTTGGCACGGTATATATTGTGGCACGGTTGTTGGCACGGTGTATATTGTCACGGTTTTTGTCACGGAGTTTGGCACAATCCTTATTTGTCACGGTTTTTGGCACGGTTAGGTTTGTCACGGGTTTTGGCACGGTTCGGTTTGTCACGGGTTTGGCACGGTTTTGTATGCCACGAAGTTGTCACGGTTTTTTGGACGGTTTTATTTGTCACGGTTTTTGGCACGGTGTGGGTTGGCACGGTTTTTGGCACGGTCTTACGTTATTTTGCACTGTTTTTTGTCACAAATGTTGTCACGGTTTTATAATTTACATAATTATTAACGCATTTTTAGCACGGAATTTGGCACGGAATTTAGCACGAAATTTGGCATAATTTCATTTATTTCATGAAAAATTAAATTTTATTTTCCCAAAAAAATGTAGATCCATTTGATATCACAACCTACATTAATTTACCAAAATATGTTATGTAACATTTGTAAAATAAACATAAATGTTATTACAATCATCATAATCCCGGCCTACATCATCCAACAAACAAAATACAAAATACGACAAAATTGTAACCCTTTACATCATCCTAGTCCCGGCCTACATCATCCTCAAAATCATCAAGAGAATTATCTGTGGACGGGGAAACCCGAACTCTCTTTAACATTGGAGAGTGCTCATCGGCATGCGTTTGAGACTCTCCTGTTGGTGCTCGAGGGGCATATGGTGTACGAGCAGTAGTAGGCATGCTAGAGAGGTCAATACCTTGTACCCGAAGTGCAGCAAGCAATGATGATTCAAATAACTCACGTCGAGCCAACTCAGCATCAGCCTCAGTGCGAGATCTAGCAAGCCAATTTATTAATTCCCATACGATGTATATTAATACATATGTGCGTAAATAATTTTAAAAGCATGCAAAACAGTAGACAATATATACATGCATGAATAAATATTAAATATAACAAGAGATCATTTTGTTTCTTTATTTTATCTTGTAGTATTCTAAAGATCTTACATGTCAAATGGATCTCACCATACACATTTACTATTCATATTTATTCATGCATGTAGTAATCTAAAGAGATCATTTTTTTTTATTCAAATGTCTTAACGTATCGCAATTTTTTATCTAAGTAGACTTATATGTACATGACTAAAACAATGACAATCAAAATAACTACATCAACATATACAACTAACATGCATTTTCTCCAAGTGCAACTATTCATAAATTACAAAAAAGGATATGTATACTCTCAACTTCCCTTCAATAACATAAAGTGAGACATCAAAGAACATACCGTACTTCCCAAATATCTCCCCGATATGCCTTATGTACGAAGATAACAATCTCAACAAGTTTCGCAACAACCTACATAATTCCTGTGAGGTTAGCTCTGCAACATGTTAGATGTTTAACAAAGTTCTGCTGAAAATAATATTAAAAAAAATTAATATGCATGTCCGTGTATATGTAATTCCTTTTGTTTTTTTGGCAGTTTCTGTTTTTCCTGCTCCACTTTCTCCACTGAAAGTAAATAACTAATGATGTGGCCGCATATGACAAAAGCTTCTAAAGAGAGAGACAATTACAAAGACAAAGTAATTCTAAACCAAGTAATTCAGTCATAATCATATGCGGTCAGCAATGATACCCATTTGTAACAAAAACTATAGCAAAGACAAAGACAATTGCCAAGAATCTCAATGGTATATCACACAAATATAGGAAGGTACCTTGGTGAATGTGGGTAAACAAAGATTTCATTGATATGATACTAGGCTAGTATTTCCCTTAAAATAAATGATGATTTTTCTAGGAAGCATCTTCTTGAAAATAGCTTTCAGGAAGTACATTGATAACAATGTGACTATAGAAAATGACTGAGTAGCTAACCTTATAATAATTGACTGATTTACTTCATCTGCAAGGAAAAACACAAGATGTCAGGTGTTTGTCTGGGAAAGGTACAAGTTTGTTGATATATAAAAGAAATGAATGTGCCTCGAACACATTGATAATGAGTACAAAATAGTTTAACAACTCACATAAATCATATCACGGGCACATCTATAGTCCAAATTGTACAATACTGATGGCTAATGTAAGTAGCTAAGTTGCATAAGATCATCTACACCATCAAGGATATCAGGGTTTGCAGGCAATAGACTTTCCGTGTTAAACTTGACAACCTACACAAGTTAGTATGTTGAGATGAAAATCAGAATCTCAAAAGAAACAGTATGGCACTCAAAATCTGTGCACATAAAACTTACTTTCCCCTCTGGAAAGACAAAATAGATTCTATCCCCATCGTTGATTCAACTTTGCCCAATGCCCAGTCACCATTCAAAAGCTGGCACCAAGTTTGAACCTTCTGAAACAATAAACTTCAAAATGTAGGTCTTGCAATCAATAAGCAGTATGTTGATCATAACATCAAGAACCAAAATATAAATTTAGTCGTTAACGATGTAAACTCTATAAGATTTTTCTAACCAGCAACAATATACCCAATGAATGTATAAGCCCTTCCTTTTTATCTTGAGTGAACCATCATATGTCAGTTTGTAATTAAAGCCAACATAATCTCCAATCACCATTATTATCCAATTTAGGACCTACATATCATAATCATTCAACATAAAACATACTCTCCATTATCTATAAACAGGTCAGGAGCTATAAATTAGTTTACAAAAAATCTCGCAACTCATGGGCAATGCCTTGCTTATGGTATCCCATAGTAGCACAGCTGTATAAGTTACTAAATAGATATTTGTAAGAGAACTTAGATTCACAGAAAGGCTTTGACCATGCAATGTACCACTATACACTCAAAATAGCTTGCTGTGATACCCTTGCTTATTACAAGTAATGGAACCCACAAATTTGCCAATTACAAGTTGGGAAGAGATCCTTCACAAGCTAGGAAGCAAACATATTATCCATTATACTTATTACCAATGTGATATTTTTAATATGAACAAATTTTTAATTTCCTTTTGGCTTGCAATGCATTGTGAGATTTCACATGCATCCAACTGCATGCTCACAATCTTCCATAATTGCTTGGGTACTTCCAAGGCAGAAAAAGAATTTGAAAGCTTACTCTATCCTGAAATCAGCATGACCAATAAGAGCAAGCTTCATCCACACATTCTTTAGGAAGACCCACATGCGGACCAGGTTATCTTTGACAATAAAACAAGAATCCAATGCAAGTACACTGAAGAATTGAGATTAAACTTGGTATGGTCAAATGGGGAGAATTTATGGGTAATGGAAAATTGTAGATAGACCCAGAAAATCAAAATTTATGGTTAAGACTCAGAAAATCAAAATTAAACTTTCAAAAAACATGAAAATTTCTAAAGAACTAAAAATCCAATGTTAGAAACCCTAATTGATCAAGACTATGGAACATCGATTTCTATTTCCATTTTTCTCGCCCTATTTACTTGTTTGTTTCCCAATGACGGAGCATCATAAATATCACAAGAATAAGATCCCAAAAAAAAAAAATTTACTTGTTTGTTTCCCAATAATCCACACAAAACGATGAATCCAAACTCACTCTAAAAGAGAATGCCCTAGATCCAAAGAAATTTTGAAAAAAAAGACATTTTTACTCACTGAAAAAGATCGAACTCCTGTTGATCTTAAGCTTGACCCACGCTTGAACTTCTTCTCGAAAGAGCGCTCTGCTTTCTGGAAAAAAAAGGAACCGATAGGAGTTTGTTCTTGAAACCGCGAGGCAGCTTCCACGGTTCTTTCTCTTATGTTTTCCCATCTGGATGAGGCCATATAGTTAGCTATTTATGAATTACCCCCCATACTTTACCAAAATTCTTGTTTCTTATTTGTTAGAGTATGAAAAGAATATAATTAAGGATTAGCGACATTTCTGTAATGTTTTAATTGATTATTATTTCATATTATTTGTAAAAAATAAATTAAAGTATGTAATTTTTAAAAAGAGTAATTTTTATTTTATATATGGATTAATTAAGATATTTATTCTATGTATCGATTATTCCCTTGTTTTCCAATCCACGTTAATTTTATGTTTTATTACTTATATTTAGTAGGTATTGAGTTAATCATGATATTTGTGCATGTAGACCTCAAATATAATTTATTATGAAAAAAAAATTAAAAAAGAAAAAATGAATTTGACCACCATGGCAAAAAATAATATTTGGCACGGTATTTGGCACGGCATGCCCTATGCCGTGCCAAATACCGTGCCAAATGTTTTCTTTGGCACGGTATTTGGCACGGTTTTGGAAAACCGTGCCAAATACCGTGCCAAAAGAATAAGTTTCTAATTATTTTACAAAAAATAGATTGTAATTGGAATTATGTCATCAGTAGGTTGAGATTCTTTGCTTGGCGGATGGTTTTAATATAGACAAGAAAATTTAAATTTTTATTAATTTTATATATGGATTAATTAAGATATTTATTCTATGTATCGATTATTCCCTTGTTTTCCAATCCATGTTAATTTTATGTTTTATTACTTATATTTAGTAGGTATTGAGTTAATCATGACATTTGTGCATGTAGACCTCAAATATAATTTATTATGAAAAAAAAATTAAAAAAGAAAAAATGAATTTGACCACCATGGCAAAAAATAATATTTGGCACGGTATTTGGCACGGCATGCCCTATGCCGTGCCAAATACCGTGCCAAATGTTTTTCTTTGGCACGGTATTTGGCACGGTTTTCTCAAAACCGTGCCAAATACCGTGCCAAAAGAATAAGTTTCTAATTATTTTACAAAAAATCGATTGTAATTGGAATTATGTCATCAGTAGGTTGAGATTCTTTGCTTGGCGGATGGTTTTAATATAGACAAGAAAATTTAAATTTTTATTAATTTTATATATGGATTAATTAAGATATTTATTCTATGTATCGATTATTCCCTTGTTTTCCAATCCATGTTAATTTTATGTTTTATTACTTATATTTAGTAGGTATTGAGTTAATCATGACATTTGTGCATGTAGACCTCAAATATAATTTATTATGAAAAAAAATTAAAAAAGAAAAAATGAATTTGACCACCATGACAAAAAATAATATTTCGCACGGTATTTGGCACGGCATGCCCTATGCCGTGCCAAATACCGTGCCAAATGTTTTTCTTTGGCACGGTATTTGGCACGGTTTTCTCAAAACCGTGCCAAATACCGTGCCAAAAGAATAAGTTTCTAATTATTTTACAAAAAATCGATTGTAATTGGAATTATGTCATCAATAGGTTGAGATTCTTTGCTTGGTGGATGGTTTTAATATAGACAAGAAAATTTAAATTTTTATTTTATATACGGATTAATTAAGATATTTATTTTATATATTCCCTTGTTTTCCAATCCATATTATTTTAAATAATATGAAAGTGACAATTATTTTAAATTATTTTATTAATATTTTGTTTGTTGTCATTTTTTAATGTCAAGTGCTTAATGTTAACACATCAAATTTATTATTTTCAATTGTATATATATTTAATTTAAATAAGTTTTCAACTTAAAATAATAAATAAAAAACTTTCTTAATTCATGGAACTCACCATCTCAATTTTAGTCTCTAACTTTTCATTTAGTTAATAAATTATTTACAAAATTTAGAAAAATTAAAAAAATACAATATAATTAATATAAGTTTACGATTTTAGTCAACTTAAAAGACCATTTTATGTTGGTTTATTTTGTCACTGTGTTTGTCACGGTTTTAACTATGAAAATATTTTTTTTGTATTTGTCACGGTTTTTGCCACGGATTATAAATACCGTGCTAAATACAGTGACAAATGTGTCACAAACATTGGCACGGAAACAATGACCGTGACAAACTTTGGCACGGTTTTTTTTCCCGTGCCAATTATTGTCACAATTGTTTGTCCGTGCCAATTTTCGTGAAAAATTTGTCACTGTTTTTATTTCCGTGCCAATTGTCGTGAAAAATTTGGCACGGTTTTAATTCCGTGACAAAATGACCGTGCCAAATTTCTGTTTTTCTTGTAGTGTAAGAAGACATACACCATTTCACTCAATGTAATGCATGAAACTGACAACCATATGGCATGTAACAATAACTTTCCACAAAACATGGAAACCACTAATTGCAAGTAACCATGGTAACTAACTCCACCTTGGATGCTACTGGTTCATCACTTTCAATCAACTCTAACATTAAGATCTGAACTTCCTGGATTTCTAAACTGAAATCCCGGCAATGTGAGACATGGGAGCTCCTAACTATTCTCTGAAATATTCAATTGTAATTGTGTCTTCAATCTGTGCTCCCTCCCACGAAACTTGGATGTTATTAAAATTAATCATATATATATATATATTTGCACATATTGTTTGGCTATCTGTAGCCCAAGAATTGAAGAGGACCGAGATTCAAAAAGCCAATATCCACCATTAAGCATAGCCTTAACTTACTATGTGCCATTTTAGGGCTGAGGAGGATTGTCATCCACCAACCAACACTTTGATCCCTCAAACAGTGAATTTGTTCCGGGTTCACTAACCTGAATTACCTTAGACCAATCACATTAGTCAGATGTCATTACTTAAAAAATTATATCTCCCTTTTATTTCCTTTTTTGGAATTTTTGTGAGGATGCCTAATCAATATTTGTGGTCGCTTCCCAACTTATTATATGCTTCATTTTGTGTCTTTCTTTATTATTTTACTTTCATGACGCTAACTTCTTCTCATAAAATTTGTGGTTTGCTCATTTCAAAAAATAAAACAAAAACAAAAACACAAGAATTGGTGTTTCATTCTTTTCTTTAATCACAAATTAAAAGTTTGATCTATCATTTAGGTATTTTATTTTTTTTAGATAATCTATAGAAAACTTAACTCTAGATGTTTTGAAAATAAAAAAAATTTATTCAAAATTTTCTTGAGCTCTAATTTCCTTTTTCATTTTGTTTGATCAAGTGAAACCCACTCCTCTAAAGGGGCCGTTTGGTTCGCGGTAATGTGAAAACATTACCATATTTGGTTACTGTAGCAATGGTAATGTGAATGGTAATGTGAGATTACCAATAGTGAAATATTACCAGATGAGGTGTTAATCTGATTACCACCAAAATAGGTGGTAATCCAGATTACCAGGTTGGTGGTAATCTAGAAATTTTGTTTTTTCCAATTATACCCCAACTTATTTAATCTAATTTCATATTATACTTATTATCAAAACCTTAGTTTTGTTCCATTTTTATTAAAATATTATTTATTTATATATATATATATATATATTATAATTTAATTATTTATGTATCTCAATAATTTAAATTAAAAGTTTTAACATTTTATATGTAGGGGTATTTAGGTAAATTTGACATATTACTGAGGTGATTACCATGACTAACCAAACATGGTAATGAAAGATTACTAGTAATATAAGTTCTCAACCAAACACAGTAATATCACATTATCACAACATTCTCGGGCATATAACATTCCTGACCTCATTACCATGGTAATCTCATTACTGTGGTAATATATCATTACTGCGAACCAAACGCCCCCTAAGTATTTTGGTGAGATGATCTGATTTATAAAGAGGATAAGCTATTCACTTCAATCAATATTGTAAGAGAGAAATGATCTTTAAATTTCTTAGTTAGTAAAAGAAAAAGTTACAATTCTTCTAATATGAAGGTTTCTATGAGATGATTTTCTTGTGGAGCAGAGCAGAGCCTCGCCTTTCGTCGAGAGCTTGCTCCTATTTAACCTTAATGAATGGATAGTTTGTCATTGTTTGCTTGTTACGGGTTTTATATCTTTCGGAAATTCTATTTTGTTAATCCTGATTTTATGGCTTTGTTCTAGTTATTCGTTTTAGCAAGTCTTTTCTTGTATTATTTGTATCTTTGATATTTAATATGTTTTCTGCAATTTATTTATTTCCATTAACAAAATTGATAGAAGTCCTTTTTTTTAACAAAACTACAAAGCATTGAGAGAACCTCATGCATCTAAACTAGACTTTAAAAATAAAGTCGAAGCCAAAGACAAAAGCTAAAACCAATATCCCACACCTTCACTGGCTATCATGATATCCATTTGCTATCCAAAATAACGAAAATATCATAAAAATGCACAACTAATATATCAGCAAATTGATTCCAACCTCTTGGGACTAACGGAAGCTTCAAAATTCTAGGCTGAGGCATCAAGTTGTCAATTTCTTGAGCAAATCTCTATAGAGAGCAAGTTATTTGAATGAGGTACTGTTTATATGGCATGCTCAGGACTATGCAAATCTTAAGAATTTGAGTTTGGGGAGTAGGGACAAAAAACACGAGGGTGCTTAGCTTGTGCTAATCTCAGGAGATTGAGATTTTGATGTACATGTCTTTGAAGGGAGGTGGCACGGTCCTTCTCTTAAGCATGGGTAAGGAGCATGGCCGTGCTTATCCCTGTGTTAATCTCATAAATCTATTTTCTTAAGAAGCACTACCCTGAGCACAAGCCAAGCATGGGCGTGGTTCATCTCGTAAATTGAGGATCTTAAAATCACTGATAACATTTGAAGGAGAATAAGAGATCTAGAAAGGGGTTTTAAGCAATTAAAAAAGAGGGGTTTGAGATCAGCTTGGAGACTCCAAGAAGCTTGGTTTGATTCTTCAAACAAATGAAGAAGAGAAGGAGTTAGCTTGCGATTCATGCTTGTAAGCCTATTTGGTGTATTCTCTTCTTGTTTGTGAAGCCATAGATCTAAGCTTTGTAAGCTTGTAATCTCCATTTTTCAAAATTAGCAGAGTTTCACGACCTCTGCAGAAATATTCTCCTTCAGCAAACTATTTTCTTTTGACTAAGGATGGTGAACCTCAATGTTATTCTGAAGTAAGGCAGATGAATGATTTAGCTCAATGGCAGTTGGCCATGAAAGAGGAGATGAGTTCTCTTAAAAAGAATAAACATGATCATTAACTGAGTTACCAGTAGAGAAGAAAGTTCTGCAGAACAAGTAGGTGTACATGATCAAAGAAAAACTTGATGACAACAAAAAAATACAAGGCAAGATTAATGGTTAAGGGGTTTCAACAGAAAAGATGCATTAACTACAATGAGATTTTCTCTCTCTTGGTCAAAATCACTACTAGCAGACTTGTGCTAAGTATTGTGGATGCAGAGGACTTACATCTAGAGCAGTTAGATGTTAAGACTGCTTTTTTGCATGGTGATCTTGAGGAAGATATCTACATGGCATAACCAGAAGGTTTTCAGGTATTTGAAGAAGGAAACTTGGTCTACAAGTTAAAGAAAAGCTTATATGGCTTGAAGCAAGCTCCAAGATTGTAGTACTTGAAATTTGACAATTTTATGAGAAGGAGTGGGTACAAGAGATGTGTATTAGATCATTATTGCTACTTGAAGAAATTTGATTCATCCTACATCATATTATTGTTATATATATGATGATGACATGTTAATTGCAAGAGCTGATATGATTGAAATTAACAAATAAAAAAGGCAGATATCTGAAGTGTTTGAGATGAAGTACTTGGGTGTTTTAAAGCAAATCCTTGGTATGAGCATCAACAGAGATAGATCTGAGTGTACACTTAAATTATCCTAAGAAAAGTATATTAATAGGGTGTTGGAAAAGTTCAGTCTCCATGATGCTAAGATCAGAAATACACCTTTGAGAAGTCATTTCAATCTCACGAAGAAATAATCACCTCAAACGGATGAAGACAAGAAAGGTATGGCTAAAGTTCTATATGCATCTGTAGTTGGTAATATTATGTATGCAATGGTATGCACGCAGTCAGATATTACTCATGCAGTGGGAGTTATTAGCATATTCATGTCTAATCTAGGAAGAGAACATTATGAAGCAGTTAAGTGGCTATTACGCTACTTAAGAGGGACTTCTAAAGTTACCTTGTGTTACAGAAGGCAAGATGTTATTTTGGAAGGATTTTCTAATGCAAACTTGGGTGGTTGTTTGGATACAAGAAAAAACACTATAGGGTATATTTTCACAGTAAGTGGCACAGCTGTGAGTTGGATATCTTGAATTCAAAAAAGCATTGCTCTTTCAACCATAGAAGTAGAGTACATAACCGTCTCAGAGGCTGGAAAGGAAATGATTTGGTTGAGGAACTTTCTTAAGGAGTTGGACAAGAAGCAAGTTGACAGTATCCTTTATAGTGACAGTCAAAGTGCTATTCACCTTGCAAAAATCACATGTTTAATGCTAGGACAAAACATATTCAGCTAATGTATCATTTTTATCAGAGAATTGATCACTGGTTGTGTTTTATCCTTGATTAAGATCGTTGGTTCAAATAATCCTGTAGATATGTTGACCAAGGTGGTTACTATATAAAAATTGAAGCTTTGCAAAGCTTCAACTGGCCTTCAGAGTTGATTGATGAGAAGTCACCTCACTAGTAGAGGTTGATCATTATAGATTTTGAGTTTACAGGTGTGTGGAGTACAATTGATGTAATCTGCCTCCAAGTGGGAGATTGTTTGGCATGTGGAGTCTTGATTAGGATTTGGATTTATCTCCAATATGGGTATTTTGATTAGGAGTAGGATTTATCTCCAATATGAGAATTTTGATTAGGGCTAGGATTTATCTTTTCCCATAAACATACTAGTTATCTTCTCTCTATAAATAGCCCTGTAATTGTAAACCTTAATGGGTTGTGTTGTAAGTGAAATAAATTGATATTAGTGTGGCCGTGAACGTAGGTCTTCAAGACTGAACCACATAAAATTCTTGTGTCGTCTTGTGTGTGTGTACTTTCTCTTTTTTTCATTGCTCAAGATTGCCCGATCCTCAACCAGTCCAACAAATAGCCCATAGTAAGGTTTCCTAAGCCATGGAGGCCAATATGATTGTCACACCTCTGGGAGGATTTGGCCTAACAAAAGGCCAAGGTGGTTGAAAAAGCAATAGTAATGGTTCCATATTTGGAACGCAAAAAGGCATTTAATAAGAAGATGATCGATAGTCACCTCCACCGCATAGCAAAACAAACAGGTATATGTGGAAGTTCTATTGCATCCCTTTTTAGTAAGATTGACCATAATAAAGATTTTGTTATCCCTGGAAAACTAATTAAAGATGATGATTTTATGCAAACAAAGTCCCTTCCACTTATAGTTACAGGGAACACTTTTGACATTATATTCCTATTGGAATACACTACTCCTTCCTTTTGGATAATCAAGAATAAGGTTGTAATATTAAATTAAAAGAGATGGCTATTTCCGTCAAATTTTGATCATAACAAGTTTATTTACGAATTGGCTTACAGTATATTTACACCCTCTATCAATGTAGATTATTTGGCTGGTAAAAAAAGGAGAAGGTACAACAGAGACCACCTCTTATGGTTCTATAAAACGCCAAAGTGAAACGCGAGATACTTCTTTCACAAAAAATTCAACACACAAACCTCTTTTAAGTGAAAACTACATTAGATTCTAAATAAAATGTTCTTTTAAAATAGATATTCTAAACAAAATGTTCTTTTAAAACTCGGGATTGATAAAAAAAAACAAGGAATGAACCCGGGTGCCTTACTCACTGATGGCACGATGCGATGTAGTTGGATGGAAGTTGTCTTCGGACCACTAGCATGATAAATGCCTAGTGACTTGATTCATTGCTCATTTGATCATGGAAATCAAACAGACATATTGTTGAGGATCGGGCAATCTTGAGCAATGGCAAGAAGAAAAAGTACACAACAAGAAGACACATGAATTTTACGTGGTTCGGTCTTGAAGGCCTACATCCATGGTCGCAGTAATATCAATTTATTTTACTTACAGCATAACGCCTTAGGGTTTACAATTACATGACTATTTATACAGAGAAGATAACTAAGATATTTATGGAAAAAAATAAATTCTAATCCTAATAAAAATTCTCATATTGGAGATAATTAAATCCTATTTCTAATAAAAAATATTCATATTAGAGATAAATCCGAATCTTAATCAAGACTCCACATACTCAACACATATATGTGACAAAAGATTTGCTTTACCTTCACTGACTGCATACAAAGCTAACCCTTGGTAAACCATAAACAGCCCATTGCTAGAAACAAACACTATTCTTCTTGCCAATGATACTTTGACAAGAGGGTGAGCAAGTTGGCTTAAATGGAATACAGACTCAGAAATTAGTTAGTAAGCATGGCAAGAGAATAATTCTTTCGCACTATTATCAAAAGTGGGTTCCATAAAGCTTATATGTAACGATCTCCACTACTGATTGATGTCTTTGAGTAAACTTAGAGAGCGATAATGGGTTGGGAAAGAGAGCAAAAGAGAGAGATAAGAAAAGGGTGGAAGGTACTCGTTACCCTCATCCTTTCATTCATACTTTTTATAGTCCCAAAGGTGACAAAATGAGTTGGTCTCCACCCAACCTCATGCCCATTGGTTGAGATTACAAACATTTCATAATAGTCTCCTATCATTAACTTTTGATCACATAATAAAGTCGTTAAACTTTGTGCCACTCGTCATTACTCGGTTGTTTCTTTTAGGCCTAGCAGAGATTGTCGCCTGGTTATTTGCGTTGTCGTCCACAATCTGGTCCGCCCTCTTGTCCTCCACGGCTTGGCCTGTTACATTATCCCTGCGTTGTTTACCTTGGAGAAAACAAGAGAAAGAAAATGTCATTCAGTCAAATCCAAATTAAATTGTGTTTTGTGCATATATAGATATGCTGGCAAGAACATTAAGATTTGCTTGGAAAATGGAAGACGCTGTTTCCATTAGTTTTTGTCATTCAGTTGGCAAAGATAATTGGCACGCTGATCCAGTGACATGAAAAATCCTTTTCTTTCCAATGTTCCAGATGCTAATTAAGTTCCGAGACTATGTATGAATATTAATGGCTCCAAAACTTCAGTAGTTCTTCAACAATAGCATTCCTGCTATGAAATTATTGTCACAAAATTATGCATATATAATATCTCATTAGATGGAAGTGGGTTTGGTGGGTGGTTGTTTCCATACAATCTCAACTTACAATGCCAGAGAACATGGGATTCCACTCTCTTGTATAAACAAGAGGAAGAATATTCCTTATTACCGAATATCAAAAAAAAAAAAAAAAAAAAAAAAAGTAGGCTACGTTCTGAATATAGAAAGGTCTATGTTCTTCAATATAAAAGTTGCCGCCCAATGTTAATTCTAACAAGGCTGTGTCCGTCCTCCATCGACGTTGATGACTTGGCCAGTAACAAATGAGGCTGCAGGAAGGCAAAGGAAAGCCACAACGGAAGCCACTTCCTCTGGTTCGCAGAGACGCCCAAGAGGAGTCCGAGATGTTTCATTCACCACGAATGCATTTTCAAGGCCCTGTTTTTTTAATAAAAACAATCTCATGCATTAAATAATATAATCCATCTCGAGTCTCAATTGAGGATGAGCCTTAGAACTTACAAAGTATTCCAGCAAAGACGTTTTAATGACTGGAGGTCTAACGCCGTTGACTCTGATATTGTCTTTCGCCCACTCGCATGCTAGATACTTGGTCAGTTCATTCATTGCTCCTTTCAAAAGCAAATCAATTATCACAATCCAAATCTGAGATTCAAACTAGCGAATTTAAACAATTGGTTTTATGGTTTTACCTTTACTTGGTGCAGAAAGACCGCATCCTTCATAAACCAGAAGAGTGCTAATGCTGGAAATGAACACTATGCTCCCTGATGATGAAGCTTTCATCAGAGGATGAGCTAATTGGCTTAAATGGAGTGCGGATTCAAAATTGGTAGCCATCACAAATGAGTAATCTTCAGCCGTACATTCCACTGTGGGTTTATTTACACCAGTCCCTACATTGTTTATCTGTGGGAACAATATAACACGTGTATATATATATATTTTGTTAAGACTGATATACGCTCAGATAACCCCCCATGCGGAAAACCAACTGTATTTTTTTTTTAATACTTACAAGTATGTCTAGCTTTCCTTGGAAAACAGCAGAGACATTCTCCATTAGTTTCTCCCGTTCAGCCCTAGAGGAAACATCACACACTGATCCAGTGACCTTCAATTTCTTGTCTTCCCATTGTTTCAGCCGTTCAGCAAGCTCGGCTTCATTGCGAGAACATGTATAAACAGAGGCTCCAAATTTTGATAGTTCTTCCACTATGGCATGCCTGCAAGTGAGGTACTTATATTTGTAAGTTATAATTAAGAATAGATTGATACACAAAGAATCAGGGATTGACTAACATATATCCCAATTACTTCACAGTCCGATATAGAGAAGAGTATTCAAGTGAATAAAAACAACTATGTATATATATATATATATATATATATATGGGACAGAGAAGGGTGTACCCAATTCCTTTGGTACCTCCAGTGACCAAAGCTGTGGCTCCATGCAGTGACCAACGTCCGTCCAGACCGGTCACCGGACTGATGCTCTTCTTCTGATAATCTTCCATCTCAACGGATGTCTATCTCTTGATCTCCTACTTGTATCTCTTCTTTATATAGATCCGAATTCTACTAAAACCTATATGTCCCATTACAACCTAGATGTCATCCGTGACGCATACAACAAAACCTAGATGTCATAACAGTTATTTAGATGATAGACAAGAAATTAAGGCACTCCTCATCTTCTTCTGTCCTTCTCTTATTCATTATTTGGCTATTTTTCACAAATATCAGAGATACCTCCTGAGGAACATAATTTTCTAAAAATAATGAAAAACTTTGATAGACACACGTGGCGTGGAGGTGAAACTAACTGACCACCGTTCTTAAATGTCTCTTTGATGCATATGTGAGTCCATTTTAACCACAATTTTGTAAGGCTTTCTCAATGTTTTATTTCTATGTTAGAAGAGTGTTGGAGTAAAGAAGCGAGAACAGTACATAGTTTATAAAAGTAATGTAAAAACTACTTTTTTATCAGAAGATATTTTCTGCTTTACATACTATAACGTATATATAATATATAATTAAGAAGACACCATTTCACGCAATGCAATGCATGAAACTTACAACCATATGGCATGTAACAATAACTTTCCACGAAACATGGAAACCACTAATTGCAAGTAACCATGGTAACTAACTCCACCTTGGATACCACATGTTCATCACTTTCAATCAAATCCAACATAAAGATCTGGACTTCCTGGATTTCTAAACTGGAACCCGACAATAATATGAGACATGGGAGCTTCTAACTATTCTCAGAAATAT
The DNA here is from genome assembly GCA_902712375.1 of Dioscorea dumetorum. Lineage (NCBI taxonomy): Eukaryota > Viridiplantae > Streptophyta > Magnoliopsida > Dioscoreales > Dioscoreaceae > Dioscorea > Dioscorea dumetorum. Next base: position 9,187,488 of record CACTHL010000561.1, on the reverse strand, counting down.
TCAATTGTAATTGTGTCTTCAAAACTCCCTCCCACGAAACTCGGATGTTATTAAAATTAAAATATTAACATTTTTGTCGGGTGGATTATTCTGTTTTCACTCAGTGTAAACCTTGCTATTCTATTGTTGACGAACATCAACTATTTTGATCTATAAGTTGTAGTCTCCAATTAACTATGCATAACCCTGTCATTGGGGGTTAAACACTGACCGTGTCGACATGTAACTCTGTTAAGAAACTATAGTTTCACACCTCCGTTGGTGAAGAATAACGGCCTCTGATATTCTGGCTCGGGTCGCCGAGGGTAAACAAATGATCTCTGATATTTTGTTTTGGTCATAGTGAATTGGGAGACCTATACTGTGTTTATCTGAAAATCAGACTTTGAACCGTTTTGTTTAGTTTTCGAATTGTATTTTGACATATGTCTATTGTATCATAGCATTTTTTTTTGTTCTGAATTTTTGACACTTCTATTTGATCCCAAATGCTATTAGTAGTTACTTACTGGACTTTCGAGCTCATGAAGTTTGTTCTGTTTTTTTCAGATTAAGAGTAGGGTTACTTGGTGGGCAGCTTAGCGGGATCGTTGACCAAGTCGTAGTCTAGTTTAGCCTGTTGTTAAATTCTCTTTCTTTGAGGACTTGGAACTTTGTATTGATTATCCAAACATTGGATATAGAACTTTTGTAATTCATCTTTTATAGTTTTTTTTATTGTAAAAATCTATATTTTTATTAGATGTTATTTTTCAGTGTGAGACAGGTTCTGAGGTCTTGCATACCTTCTTGGCCTCAGTTTTGTAGGTTTGAGGCTGTTTGTCAGCGCTCCGGGTTCGAGGTGTGACATGACTATTGTTTGAACATGGTAGTGCTAACATTCATGCATCTAAATGATTGACTTTGTCTTGTTAAAACCAATTTTGTTATGTCATTGAATGATTTAGTATAATCTTATTCAAACCAGTTCTATTATGTGTTGACGAATATGAATACTTTGATATAGTCTTATTGAAGCCTATTTCATTATGCATTTTGCAATGTAGATATAATATTTTGTTATGTAGATTTAACACTAAACCTTATTTGATTATATATATATATATATATATATATATATATATATATATATATATATTATGATGCATACTAATGTTCAATGCTTGATATTCTCAACATTTCAATTTATTAAGGCATTTAATCAAGCAAATTGTAGTCATATCAAAAGAAGGAAGTTTATCATTCATGTTTTATTAATTGTTTTTTTTTTAACCATTCATTCTCATTTGCATTTCGAATCAATACATGATCCAATAAAAAAAAAATCAATACTAATATGTTATCTCCAGCCAACATGCAGAATTGCAAGCCAATATATAGAATATACATAACTTTAGTTTTTTAAACCCTGGGTGGCTGGGTCCTTGGCCCAGAGGACAACCCCAATGGGCAAAACACTATCTCAAGTCAATAACTAAATTAGTGCCTCTCTTTGTTGTAGATCACGAGGCAAGAACATCATCCATCTTGAGGTGTTTCTTCTTGCTTGAATCTCTGATGGTGTTTCTTCTTCTCCAATTCGTTTGAAGATGAAGCGGCAATGAGGAGGAACCGAGAAGCGGAGGAGGTGCTGGTCCGAGGTCTTAACCTTGAGGATTTGTCTCCTTTAAAAAAATATATATTTATTTCAACATATTTTTAAGCAAAAATTTCTTTTTTTTTTTAGTTTAATTTATTCAATGAAACACACTTCTCTAAGGATTTTAGCCCTGTCAAACAAAGCCTCACCTTTTTTTTTTTTTTTTTTTTTTTAATGGAAACCTCACCTTTTGTCAAGAATTAATTTTATTAGTTTTGATTTTATAGTTTTGTCTTTGTTATTCTCTTTAGTAGTTTTAAAAAAAAAAGAAACAAATTAAAGCACAGATTATATATATATTTTTTTTCATTGTTATTAAGAAAAGTTAATGATATTCTTTTTAACAAAGTTGCAAAGTAGCCCATCTAGATATGTCCATCCTACAGTGAAAATGGAACCACGACAGAATAGACTTTTAGCAGTTAAGCTAGATTTTTTTTTATCAGAAGACATGGTGCATTTAAGATTTCACAATTAGGATGCGTGATGGAAAAATTTGCACCACCAAACACTTACTTAGGGAGTTAATGGATACATGAGAACAGTATAAGGTTATGCACATAAGGAGAGAAAGAACACCATAAAAGAAAAAAATTGCCATATACTTGCATGGACACGGCTAATCTCCCAATTATGTGATATGGGACTAATTATGGGTGCATTACATGAGGATCCGCATTTCAAAAAGATGGCTGAAAGAAAGAATTGCCCCCCACTTATCTGCAGATGGTCATCCTTATAATTTTCTGTTTTTTGAATTAATATTGGGTCCATTATTGGCATTCCCCTAGTTCTTCAATGATAGGATGCCTGCAATGAAATTATTATTATGACAAAACTATATATAAAAAAAAAAGCTCGTTAGATGCAAGTGAGATGAGTTTGAACAGAGTCGTGGCTCCCTTGACCAGAGCTGTGAACCCTCTGAGTGACATGCGTTTGTCCTCACTGCTCTTTGCATGAACCTCCTTCCGCATGGATTTATACGTGCATGAATTCTAATATTAAAAAACAAAAGAAAAGAAAAAAACAATAGGCAAGCATCATTCGGAATTATGACACAAAGTAGATGGCACTCATCATCATAGTCTCAAATTTGAATGACAGAGCTTTTCAGGAACATGTTGGGATTTCATTCTCTTGTATAAACAACAAGAAGAATATTCCTCCTATTATCGAATACACTACAGCAGCAAAAAAAAAAAAAAAAGAGTGATGTGTGATGGCAGAGAATGGAAATAATAGGTTGCGGTTTCCTTCACGTTCTGAGTATGGAAGGGACTTCGCTGTTCAATACCAAAGTTGCCACCCAATGTTAAAGCTAGGTAGTCAGTGTCCGCCCTCCATCGATGATGATCATTTGGCCAGTAACAAATGAGGCTGCAGGAAGGCAAAGGAAAGCCACAACAGAAGCCACTTCCTCAGGGTCGCCCAGACGCCCAAGAGGAGTTCGAGATGTTTCATTCACTAGCAGTTCATTTTCCACGCCCTGTTTTTTAATTAAAAACAATCTCATGTATCAAATAATCCATCTAGAGTCTCAGTTGAAGATGAGCCTTAGAACTTACAAGGTTTTCCAGAAAAGGTGTTTTAATGACTGAAGGTCCAACCTCGTTCACTCTGATATTGTCTTTCGCCCACTCGCATGCTAGATACTTGGTCAGTTGGTTCATTGCTTCTTTTTGAATGCAAAAATCAATGATCACAATCCTAATCTGAGATTCAAAACTTGTGAATTTAAACAATTGGTTTTATGATTTACCTTTACTTACTCCAGAAAGAGCGCATCCTTTATAAACTAGACCAATGCTGGAAATGAACACTATGCTTCCTGATGATGAAGCTTTCATCAGAGGATGAGCTAATTGGCTTAAATGGAGTGCGGATTCATAATTGGTGGCCATCACGAATGAGTAATCTTCAGCCGTATATTCCACGATGGGTTTCTTTACACCAGTCCCTACATTGTTTATCTGTGGGAACAATATAACACGTGTATATATATATATATATATTTTGTTAAGACTGATATACGCTCAGATAACCCCATGTGGAAAACTAACCGCATTTTTTTTTAATACTTACAAGTATATCAAGCTTTCCTTGGAAAACAGCAGAGACATTCTCCATTAGTTTCTCCCGTTCAGCCCTAGAGGAAACATCACACACTGATCCAGTGACCTTGAATTTCTTGTCTTCCCATTGTTTCAGCCGTTCAGCAAGCTCAGCTTCATTGCGACAACATGTATAAACAGAGGCTCCAAATTTTGCAAGTTCTTCCACTATGGCATGCCTGCAAGTGAGGTACTTAATATTTGTAAGTTATAAGAATAGATGGATATATATACAAAGAATCAAGGATTGACTAACATATCCCAATTACTTCACAGTCCAAAATAAATATAGAGAAGAGTGTTCAAGTGAAGGGTGTACCCAATTCCTTTGGTACCTCCGGTAACCAAAGCTGTGGCTCCATGCAGTGACCAGCGTCCGTCCAGGCCGGTCACCGGACTGATGCTCTTCTTCTGATAATCCTCCATCTCAACGGATGTCTCTTGATCTCCTACTTGTATGCTCTTCTTCTATATATTGAAATTTTAGATGGCCCATTAAAAAACCTAGATGTCATCCGTGACGCATACAACAAAACCCAGATGCCATTGCAGTTAGATGATCACATACAAGCAATTAAGGCACTCCTTATCATCTTCTTCTGTCCTTCCCACATCCATAATTTGGCTATTTTTAACAAATATCAGTGATACCTCCTGTGAAACATAATTTTATAAAAATAATAAAAACTTTGCTACAGACACGTGGCGTGGCGGTGAAAGTCACTAGCCACCGTTCTTAGAATGCCTCTTTTATGCATCTGAGTCCCTTTTTTTTTTTTTTTTTTTTTTGGAAAAAGTGGATTAACCACAAGCATTAAAATAAGCAAACAAAACCACAAGAAGTGACGAGAGAGTAACAGAAAAGAACAAGATAGACAACAGAAAAAAACAAGGCAAAAGGCCAAAAACAAACAAAACTGAAAAACCGGTCACTCAGGCACAAAAAGAGCAACTGGAGACCACACCGTCAAGAGGAACTACTCCGTAGAAACAATGTCAATCTCTGCCTGTCCACCAAGGAACTGCAGACTACGCTTGGCCGTAGACACAGACCCTTCCAATTTTACTTTTTTGGCCTCTGTCACTACATTTATCCAAGACAAGAACATATAAATAATTTTCAACAACACAGACCGATGAATAGAATAAGCATTGTTAAAGATTCGAGCATTTCTCTCAAGCCAAACATTCCACAGTAATGATTTAATAAAAAGGTCCACGGCATCCTTGAAGGGTTTTGGAATAAAAACTCTCTAGCTTCCCCATAATTCTTTAACAGTGCGAGGAGGGGGAGGAACGTTAAAGCGAGCTGCAAGAAAAGCCCACAGTGTAACAACGAAAGGACACAAGAGGAAAAAATGGTCCACAGTTTCAATATCCGCATTGCATAACACACAAGTAGCTGTCGGAAGTTTATTGCAGCCTTTAGCAGCGAGGTTGCTCAGAGTAAGAATACTATTATCCCACACGAGCCAGTTAAACAAAATGATTTTCTTCGGGCATGGGGAGTTCCAAATTAAGTTGGTGATTCCACAGGTAACGCCACCATGAATGAGAAAACTATAAAGGGATTTGACAGAAAAGATGCCGTTTGAAGTAAGGGTCCACTTCTTGGTGTCTACAGCTCCGTGAACCCCAAGTCCAAAATTTGAGTCCATTTTAACCATAATCTTATAAGGCTTTCTCAATGTTTTATTTCTATATTAAAAGAGTGTTGCAGTCAAGAAGCAAAAGCATACGCAGTTTATAAAAGAAATGAAAAGACTTCTTTTTAGCGGAAGATATGTTCTGCTTTGCATACTATAACATATATATATATATATATATATATATATATATATATATATATATATATATATATAATAATTAAGAAAGCACAATTTTGAAAAATACACTTGCGATTCAAAAAGTAAATAATGAGTTGAAATTATATATATCAGTAAAATAGTAAAAATATGAGTAGTTGTTTTAATACCACATGAGGATCTGCTACAGTATACCTAGTAGTGTAGTAGATATCCAAAAATTGAGGACCAAGCTTAGAAAACCATTAGCCATCATTAAGCATAGCCTTGACTTATTATGTGCCACTTTTGGCAAGCAGCAACCAACACTCTAATCCCTCAAGCAGTGAGTTTGTTCACGGTTCACTAACCTGAATGACTTTAGACCAATGACATTAGTTCGATGTAATTACCAGAGAAATTTTATTTTCTTTTTTTGTTTGTTATTTCCTTTCTCGGTATTTTTGTGAGGATGCCTAGTCAAAGTTTGTGGTTGCTTCCCAAGTTATTATGTGCTTCATTTTGTCTTTTTTTTTTTTACTATTTTATTTTTATAATTTCTATCTTTTTTCTCATAAAATTTGTGGTTTGGCCACTTCAAAAAAATAACAAAAATAAAAATAAGAATTGGTGTTTCATTCTTCTTACCAATCAAAAATTAATAGTTAAATCTATCGTTTAGGTTATTGGATTTTTTTTTAGACAATTTAGATAAAACTTAACTCTAGATTTTTTAAAATAAAAAATATTTTATTCAAAATAAAATCTTGAACACTAATTTCTTTTTTAATTTTGTTTGATCAAATGAAATCTACTCCTCTAAGTATTTTGGTGAGGTGATTTTTTTTTTATAAAGAGGATAAGTTACTCACCCTAATTAACCTATATTGTGAGAGGGAAATTGATCCATCAATCTTTCAATAAGAGAGAGTTACAAATCTTGTAATATGAAGGTTATTGTGAGATGATTCTCTTGTGGAGCAGAGCCACGCCTTTCATTGACAGGAGCTTAATTTTATTTAACCTTATTGAGTGGATAGCTTGTTATAGTTTGCTAATTACGGTTTCTATATATTTCAAAAATCTATTTCTATTAATCTTGATTTTATGGCTTTCTTCTAGTTATTCCTTTTAGCAAGTCTCTGCTTGTATTATTTGTATCTTTGATATTTAATATATTTTTCTGCAATTTATTTGTTTTTATTATAAAAAATTAATAGAAACGGTTTTTTTTTTTTAAAAAAAAAAAAAAAAAGAACCCGAAAGCTATTATTTATTAAAAAACTAACTCAAAAACTACACCAAAAAGAAGGCAAAACAAACAACATAAAGGAAAGTCAGAAATTAACGAAAGTACAAGCAAAATCTAAAAAAAGTCTTCATCATCCAACGAGGCAAATCCCTCTCAAAGTGAAAGAGGATCAGATTATGTAAATTGAAGCTATATTTGGCTAACTTAATGGCTGGAAGGTTCCACTGTCTGGGAATCAAATGAACATCTGGATTATCAAGCGTAGTGAACACTTGTGCAACGCTTGGAGTTCTGTTGTAAAGATACCAATCCCAAATGGAATGATTATGCTTGAGGATCTTGTAGATCTCATCATTGTCAATGAAAATATATGTAAGATGGATTTGTTTGCTTGTTACCGCATGAGCAGCAACCGTGATAGCTTCTATGTTGGCACACATGTCCGTTTCTACTCGCATAGAACTGCAACCTGCAAAAGAGATTATAATTAGAATCTGTTACAAATAATCCGGCTCCACTTACCTCTTTACTAGGATTCCAGACGGTGGATACAAACATGAAGACAGCTCTAGAAGGGAAATTATTAAGAATGAGACTCTTGCCTCTTGGATTTGCCTGAGAACAACTGAAATCTAAAGTATAAGCGTAAGCTTTAAAAACAATATTATGCCATGTAGGAGAAATATTTCTGAAAATAGCATCACAACCGGCTTTCCAAAGAAGCCAGATGGTGAAAGCAATAGCTGATTTTTCAAAGAAAGAGAAGTATGAACTTGTAAACCAAACCCCTGAACAAATACCATTTGTAAAAGTAATCTCTTTGCAAAGTTTGATGCTAAGCAAACTCCAAATCATTCTAGATTTTAAGCAGTTGGCTAGAAGGTGTTCAGAAGTTTCAGGCTCAAGATTACAAAAAATGCAAATATTTTGAGGGCACAGGTTAATATAGTAAAAAAAGTCACTTGTAGAGATTTTGCCTTTGAGCATAAGCCACACAAAATGTTTAACACGAGGGGCTATAGGGAGAAGCCATAATGTTTTCCAACCATTCCAATTGTCTAACATTGATATATGGGTGCGTTTGGATGGGGGTAATGGAATGAAGGGGAATGAAGTAATGAAAAATGGGGGAAAGGAATGGGTAGGGATGGTAATGAAAAAGGTGTTTGGTTAGAGGGGTTATTCATTGGGAATGGGAAAAGTAAAAAATGGAGTTGTGTTAATATTACATTTTTATCCCTTGTATAAAGAAATGGTATTTATTTTTAATAATCATTATTTACAAAAATAATGAAAACATAAGTATATATTTTACTATTACTGATTATATTTAATTAAAAATTAATTTTAAAGTCTTATTAATTTGATTCCGTACTTATAATTTTAATTAATTACAAATAATATTTATTTTATTATTTATTTGATTCCGTACTTTTTTAATTAATCACAAATGATATTTATTTCAAATAATTATTATTTATAAAATAATGAAAACAGAAATATTTATTTTATTATTATTAATTAATATTTAATTAAAAATTAATTTCAAATAACTATTAAAAGTCATTACGTACTTATACTTTTTTAATTAATCACAAATGATATTTATTTCAAATAATTATTATTTATAAAATAATGAAAACAAAAATATTTAATTTATTATTATTAATCAATATTTAATTATAAATTAATTTCAAATAACTATTAAATGTCATTACCTATTTATTCTTTTTTAATTAATCACAAATGATATTTATTTCAAATAATTATTATTTATAAAAGAATGAAAACAAAAATATTTATTTTATTATTATTAATTAATATTTAATTAAAAATTAATTTCAAATAACTATTACTTTATATAGTGTCATTTTGAAGTTTAATAAGGGCATAAGGGTCTTTTACTAGGGGAGAATGGTTCATTCCCCCCAATTTGGGGGGAATGGCTCATTACCCTGGGAGGGGTAATGGTGACCCCCCCCAGAGTAATGATTACCTCCCAAAAAAAAAACACAAACATGGGCATGAGAATCAGGGGTAATGGTTACCCTTGGGGTAACCATTACCCCATCCAAACACTACCTATATGTTCTCATTAAGGTGATTGTAAATGGTGGAAGAAATTTTATTTTTGTGAGACTTGGGGATCCATATCCAATGATTAGAGCCATTAGGATCAATAATCCCTAGTCTAGAAGTATACCAATCAGAATTCTCACCGAAAAGATCTTGAAACCGAGCTAAGTTCTAGTTACCATTACTGCATAAATCATTAACTTGAATTGAATCCATATCCAAATTGGTGTTTAAAAAAGTGGGATATAAAGCTAAAGGAACGTCTGTACACCAAGGATCAAATAGAAAGGAGGTAGTTGCCGGATTAATCGAACCAATTCGACAATAGTGATTAATCCAGCAACTATATATAAATATCTTGGTGAATCTATTTTCTTTTGAACTAAAGTTTCATCTTTATTTGAGAGGAACTTGATCTTATTTGAGTGATTGCTAATTCAACTAAACAAAATTAGGGACTTTGAATAGCTTGTTATTATCTTTATTATCTTTTATTAATTAGTCTGAACTTTATAACTTTGTTTTGTTATTCTTTTTAGCTGGAGTTGTATTATTTGCACTTTGATATTTAATTAATGAAATTTTGTTTTGTTAACAAAGCTACTATAATGTAGCTCATCGTCCAAAAAAATCAAAAAATAAAAAAAGAAAAAAGAAAAAAACCTGCAAAGTTGTTATAGAACCTTGTACATCTAAATTGACCTAAAACACAAAATAAAAGCCAGCCTTTGTTCAGCCTACTTATGTTCTCCCATAAATGTAGCTGGCTACGTCTTTGCGTTCAAGTCCCTAAATCAGTTTCTACTCCTAATTAATGGACCATTGTTTTCTTTGGAGAAAGAAATGGGCCATTGTTATCTTTTAATTATTCTCTTTGTTTTAGTCAAGCTCCCGGTGGATTCTCTTGTATTTCTCTCTTTTTTTCTCTAATATACCTCTGAATCTTTTTTTCTTTATAATTTGATGATTATTAAAATTGATAATATCTTTATACTCTGGCCTTCTGTATGGGACCTTGGAAAGTCTAGGTTTCATTTCATCGAATTTGATCAAATGCTCCACCAATTATTGAGATTTGTGGCGTTGAAATATCTAGTGTAAAAACATAATATCATGTTGCTAGTTAAGACATGTTTTATTTTAAAAATAAAAATAAAAAAATTATAAATCATTAAAAGAAAAGATACAACAAGAAACAGACGGCATTGCTATCTATTTCAAAATCATTGTTGCAGAAGTATCTATGTGCTGTAATGAAAAAAAATAAGTAGATATTTTGCTATTATATATAGCATGCAATTATTTGATCACACATGTCCGTACAAAATTACTATTACCATGCAATTATTGAGCTTTGTCAGGTAGAAACAGTGACCATTTGCTACTAGTGTTCAATTATTGAGCTTCGTGATAAATAATAATACATGTATCTATCTATATACACAATATTCAACAGAGGGACCCATATGGAAATCAGAACTCCTTTTCAGTTACCCCCCCCCCCAATCACTAAAAGATAATAAAAATAATAACAAGCTGTTCGAAGTCTTTTTCATCAGTTGATTTAGTAATCACTCAAATAAAATCAAGCTTTTCTCAACAAGTAAAGACGAAACTTTGCTTCAAAAGAAAATAGATTCAGTAAAATATATATATGCACACACAAACACTTTGGTGATTCTATTGGTAAAAGGTATAAACCGAGAGATTTTTATTTTTATAACACCTTAAAACTTGGATAAATGCAGCTCCCAATAAAAAAACTTTAAAAAAATATTTTCTCTCATATGTTTTGTTTATTTGTAAAATTGATCACTAGTTTTTTATTTAGATAAATTCAGATCTCGATAATTTTAAAGCCATACTTGGAAAGTTTATCCTAGTAATAAAAAGCCCCATTTTTACTGCCATTCTATCTTCCTCCCGTGATAAACACAATGCTTTGCAAAGCATATATATCTTCTCTTGTCAAAGACTTAATTTCAACCACTATATATCTCGAAAGAAAAGCTTGATCACTCTTATTAAAGATCTCCTTCTCTCCTATATTTGTTTTTCATCATGTTGTATAATTTCTTTTTTAATCATTAGTGGATGACTTTCTAGTTTATGATTGGGTTCTTTTATTGTTTGTTGTTTTAGTAGTTGTACCACATATTTTGTTAATTCCATAAATTATGGTCTTATTAATTTTTTTCTATAAAAAAAAAAAACTAAAGTTAAGCTCTCTCCAAATTATCTAAAATATCTAAATTATATAATTTAAGTCAGTGATTGAATCTTCAATCTTTGATAATGGAGGAGGATGCACGAGTAACATTGCTACAGAGTTTTTATTTGTTTCACTGTAGACAAAACATGGACATTGGTTTGACAACCCACGTGGTTTTCAATGGATTATGATAGCTACATTATTATTTTGCTCCGGTGGATGGGTTTTGTACCAATTTTTGTTTTTAAATATTTTAAAAGGTACAACGATCTAAAAAGGAATTACTTTTTTACTATGTGTTAAGAGTAAAAACTAAATTTGTAGCATACAAAAATTTTATAAAATAAAAAATATATTCTTATTAAATTTAAAGATAAGTTTTTCAAATATTCTCCATATCTATTTATTCAACATTTAAATATTTTTATATAACTGAGATTTAAAAGTTGTAATTATTCTTTTAACATGAAAAGATGTATTAAAACTATTATCACTCTTTTTATTACACCAAAATATTAATATATTTTTTAATTACATATAATTTCTTTATTACACAAAAATATAATTACTTTATAACACAAAGATATATAATTTAATTTCTTTAATTTTCTAATTACATAGTTGTTTTTTAACTGCTATAATTATTATAGAACATAAATATATCTTAAAATTATTCTATTAGCATAAATATTTATTTTAAAATTATTCTTGCATAAATATCTATGTGGTTTATGAAAAAAAGCAATTATTGATCGCACATTGAGGTACATGTTTACTATAGCAGGCGATTATTGAGCTTTGTCAGGTAGAAACAGTGAGTATTTGATGTTAGCGTGCAATTATTGACCTTTGTGATAAATAATTATATATATATATATTCACAGAGGGACCCATATGGAAATCAGAAGTCCTTATCAGTTATCGCCCTCATTAAAAAATAATAAAGATAATAACAAGCTATTCAAAGTCTTTTTCGTCCGTTGAATTAGTAATTACTCAAATAAGATCCAGCTTCTCTAAAATATTTTATCAAATCACTTTTCAAGATTTTTTGAAATAAATAAACATATATTTTTATTTTGGTGAATCTGTTGATAACATGCATAAACCGAGAGAGATTTATTTTTATAACATCTTAAAGCTTGGATAAATGCAGCTCTCAATAAAAAAAGCATTAATTAAGAAAATATTTTTTTTCTTATACTATTTTATCATATTTTTCGTTTATTTACAAAATTGATCACTTGCTTGATATTTAGATAAATACAGTTTTTGACAATTTTAAAATCATATTTGCGAAGTCCATCCTAGTAATAAAACAAAAATCTCAATTTTGCTACCTTCCTATATTTGTTTTTGTTTTCATCATATTGTTTAGTCCTTTTCAATTACTCGTGGATGATTTTCTAGTTTACGTTTGGGTTTCTTTTATCGTTTGTTGTTTTAGTAGTTATAAAGCATATTTAGTTAATTCGATAAATTATGGTTCATCAATTTAAAAAAAAAAAATGTTAAGCTCTCTCCAAAATATGTAAAAAACTAAAATAATCTAAGTCAGGATTGAATCTTTAGTCGTTGATTATGGAGGAGATTGTATTGTACCAGGAACACCCCTACACAGTAATCGCCGTAATCAAGAGTCTTGTTTGTTTGACTGGTAGACAAAACATGAACTTTCACTGTGAAAGAGTTATGTTGGCTTGACAACGCATGTGCTGTCTATGGATTATGATAGCTGCATAGATATTTGATTATAGAAGTAGTCAAAAATGTCATCAAATGCTTACGTCAGGGGAAAGATTAAAAAAAAAGGAGAGGGTTGTTCCCATGTCTTGTCATGGGTGACATCTTTACTCGCATCTTAATTAATCCCTTGTTCAAAGTGTGTGGCTTCTGTTTTAGTAGCAGTGTTCAGATCTATCTATATAAGAAGAGTAGATACAAGTAGCTAAGAGATCAAAGAGACATCCATACAGTGATCGAGATGGAGGATTATCAGAAGAAGAGCATCAGTCCGGTGAGCGGCCTAGACGCTCGCTGGTCACTGAATGGAGCCACAGCTTTGGTCACTGGTGGTACCAAAGGACTTGGGTACACTATATATATATATATATATATATATATATATATATATATATATATATACATTTGTTCACTTGAACAATCTTCTCTATATATATCGGACTGTGAAGTAATTAGGATATGTAGTGAATCCTTGATGCTTTTGTATTATAACCATCTATTCATTTGTATACAAATAGAAGTATCTTACTTGCAGGCATGCCATAGTGGAAGAGCTAGCAAAATTTGGAGCCTCTATTTATACATGTTGTCGCACTGAAGCCGAGCTTGCTGAACGCCTGAAACAATGGGAGGAGAAGAAATTCAAGGTCACTGGATCAGTGTGTGATGTTTCCTCTAAAGCTGAACGGGAGAAACTAATGGAGCGTGTCTCTGCGGTTTTCCAAGGAAAGCTTAATATACTTGTAAGTATTTTTTTTTTTTTTTTTTTTTTTTAAAAATACAGTTAGTTTTCCTCATGGGGTTGTCTGAGCGGTCTAACAATATATATATATATATATATATATATATAGATAAACAATGTGGGGACTGGTGTAAGGAAACCCGCAGTGGAAAGTACTGCTGAAGAATACTCATTGATGATGACTACCAATTTTGAATCCGCACTCCATGTAAGCCAATTAGCTCATCCTCTGCTGAAAGCTTCATCATCAGGAAGCATAGTGTTCATTTCCAGCACTGCTACAAATCATGTTTACGTGGGATCAGCTATTTATGCAACCACTAAAGGTAAAATTAATTAAGTACCATAAAACCAATTGTTTAAATTCGCGCAAGTTTCGAATCTCGATTTGGATTGTGATTAACTTGCATGAATTTGAAAAGGGGCACTGAATCAACTGATGAAGTATCTAGCATGCGAGTGGGCGAATGACAATATCAGAGTCAACGCTGTTGGACCTTCAGTCTTTAGAACGCCTCTGGTAGAAGGCCTTGTAAGTTCTCTAATAAGAAGGCTCATCTTCACTTGAGACTATATCTAGATGGATTATTTGATGCATGATGTTGTTTTAATTAAAAAAATTAAAAAAAAATAAAAAACAGGGCCTTGGAAATGAATTCATGGAGAATGAAACATCTCGGACTCCTCTTGGGCGTCTAGGCGACCCTGAGGAAGTGGCATCTGTTGTGGCTTTCCTTTGCCTTCCTGCAGCCTCATATGTTACTGGCCAAATGATCAACGTCGATGGAGGACGGTCACATCCTTGTTAGAATCAATATCGGTCGGCGACTTTGATATTGAAGAACATATAAATAAAGACCTTTCTATATCCAGAACGTACGTGAAGAATTTGGCAACCTACTTTTTTTCGTCTATTTCTCTGTTGTTGCTTACGTCCACTATTGTAAAATTTTATGGTTTAATATATATATATATATATATATATATATATATATATATATTTGAGGTAATGGATAATCTAATATTATGTCATAATTTATACATTATAGATATAATATAAAATTTTACATAATAATTGTTTGAATATTTAATTTACACTATAAAATTATGTCATAATATGATAATTATGGGGAGTGGAATATTTTTTATATTAAAGTGTAATTTTTTCACATTATAAAGTGTGGTATATTTATGTAATATTTTTTTTATTTTATTAATCAAACACTCATTATGTAAGAATAAAATTTACCATAATTTTTGTAATAATCACTTGTATTTCCTATATAATAAGATTATATCAGATTTTTTTATTTTATAACTAAACAAAACTTTATTTTTATAACTAATTTCATTGCAGGAATGCTATTGTTGAAAAACTACTGAAGTTTTGGTGTCATTATTCATACATGTTCTCGGAACTTAATTTTGGTAAGAAAAAGAATTTTAATGTCACTGGATCAGTGCCATTTATTTTTGTTATTTTTTTTTTGGTTGAGAGGATCTCTTAATGAGATAGGACAAAACAGAGATTATCAATCAAAAACACAGGCCAACAAATCTGGCCATCTCTTCTGGCCATTGGAGTCGGTCATTGCCACTTATTTTTGCAAATTGAATAATAAAAACTAATGGAAACAACACTTATCTTCACCAATTGAATGACAAAAACTAATGGAAACAACGCCTTTTATTTTCCAAGCAGATCTTAATATTCTTGCCAGTATATCTATATACGCACAAAACACACTTTAATTAGGATTGAGTGAATGGCATTTTCATTGATGATTATGGATAAGCTTTATGGAACCCACTTTAGAATAGTTTTTTTATTTTTTTGGGTCGGAAGTAACTACTCTTTGTTTGGTTGAAGGAGTTTGGAGAGTTAAGAGAGAGTTTGGAGGAGCAGAGGTTCTTTGGTTGAGAGATTTTGAAGGAGGAGGAGGAGTTTGGAGGGGTGGTGCACCCCTCCAAACCCTCCACACCCCACTCCTCCAAATCGGGGTCTTTTGGAGGTGTGGAGTTTTTCATTATTTATTTTGACGAAAATGCCCATGTTTTTTTAATATATTACATATCTATTTTTATTTAAAATACCCCTATTTTTATTTTCTATTTAAATTAAAAACTTGTTTATATTAAAAAATATATACTTTTGAAGATAATATATTTGATATATTAATATTAACCGATAGAATAGATTAGTACGATTATCTATGATGCTATTATATTAAATTATAATGGTTACCCTTGTGCAACCCCGGGTAATTAACCTCCGCTTTAATTTTTTTAGTATTTTTATTATTTTTAAAATTTTTTATATAGGTGATTATAGTTCTTATCTCAAAATTATGTTATCATAATTACGGTAATTTGTAATTTAATTTTGTGAAATAGAAGATCTTTCTTATTTAAATTTAATTATAAAAAATATTTTTTTAAAAGAGCAAATTGGTCAATATACATTATACTCCCTCTCATTACTCCATCTAACCAAACAAATGATTTGGATTACCCCTCCAATGAACCAAACATAATATTTTTATAAACCTTCCATCCTCCTCCCCTCCTAACTCCCCCTCACTCTCCTCCCTTTTTGAACCGAACAAGTGTTAGGTGTAAGGAGCTAGAACAACTAAAAACCCACTAATATAATCAAAAAGTTAAACCATTCAAATCTAAAACATCCTCCAGCCAACGGGGGCAATCAATCCCTCTGTGGAACAATGATAATTCAGGGTTCTGTCTGCCGAAATCTTCCAATATATATCAGCAACAATGTTAATATCTCTTGGGCGAAACCTTATCTCGGTCCCAACTTTCTGCTCGAGAAACCTCCTAATGTGCTGAACTTCAGTCCGAATCACATGATTACGACTAATGGTATTCTTCCCCAATGCCTCCACAGCTATAAGGTAGTCAATGCTTATCCGAGCTGGGCTTATCCTCCATGATCTGCATTGTTCTAAAGCCATGCCAACGGCTGCAAGTGCATCATGTAGACTTGATTCTACCACCATTGAGTTTGCTCCTGCCAGGATGATTTTATTCCTCCCGCTTATTCCTTCCACTTTAGAATAGTATTAATTTGTTTTCTCTTGTTTTCTCACCGTTTCGTCAAAGCATCAATGGCAGGAAGAATAGTGTTTGTTTCTAACAATTGATTGTTTATGGTTTATCAAGGGTTAGCTTTGTATGCAGTCAGTGAAGGTAAAGCAAAACTTTTGTCACATGCATCTCTGTTTGATTTCTATGATCAAAGGAGCAATGAATCAACTAACTAAGCACTTATCATGCCAATGGTCCAAAGACTGCATCGCACCGTGCAATCAGCGGTTAAGGCACCCTGGTTCATTTCATGTTTTTTCTTTATCAATCCCCAGCTTTAAAAGAACATTTTCTTTAGAATCTGGTGTAGTTTTTACTTAAAAGAAGTTTGACTGCTGAAGTTTTCATGAAAGAAGTATCTCTCATTCCACTCTGGTGTTTTGCATCCGTTGATCAGCATAGGAATAGACATCCCAGTGATCCAAAGACATGTACACCAAAATCTCAATCTCCTAATATTAGCACAAGTTAATCACGCTCATGTTCTTTTTGCTGCTGCTCCCAAAACTCCAACTCTTGAGATTTGCAGTCTTGAACACCCCAAGAGGTTGGAATCAATTTGTTGTTATATTAGTTGTCAATTTTTATGATATTTTCGTTATTTTGGTAAGCAAATGGATATCATGATCATGATGGCTGGTGAAGTTGTCGGATATTGGTTTTAGCTTTTGTCTTTGGCTTGTACTTTATTTTTGAAGTCTAGTTTAAATGCATGAGGTTCTCTTCTCTCGCTGCTTTGTAGCTTTGTTAAAAAAAAAAAAAGAGTTCTCTTAATTGTTTTTAATGAAAACAAATCAATTGCAGAAAATATATTAAATATCAAATATACGAATAATACAAGAAGAGACTTGCTAAAAGGAATAATTAGAAGAAAGCTATAAAATCAAGATTAATAGAAATAGATTTTTGAAATATATGTAGAAACCGTAACAAGCAAACTATACCAAGCTATCCATTAAATTAGGTTAAATAAAATCAAGCTCCTTTCAACAAAAGGCTCTGCTCTGCTCTGCTCCACAAGATAATCATCTTACAACAACCTTCATATTAGAAGAATTATAACTCTGTCTTATTGAGAGATTGATGGATTAATTTCTGTGTCACAATAGTACTGGCTAAGTTGAGTGGTTTATCCTCTTTATTAAAAAAAAAAATCTCCCCACCAAAATATTTAGAGGAGTGGAATTGACATGATCAAACAAAATTAAAAAAGAAATTAGTGTTCAAGATTATTTTGAATAAAATCTTTTTATTTTCAAAACATCTAGAATGAACTTTTCTCTAAATTGTTTTAAAACAATTAAATAAACCTAATATATCTAACTTTTAATTTTTAATCAGTAAGAAGAATGAAACACCAATTCTTGTTTTTTCGTTTTTGTTGTTGTTTTTGTTTTTGTTATTTTTTTAAATGAGAAAACCACAATTTTATTAGAAAAGGATAGAATTATAAAAGTAAAATAGTAAAAAAAAACACAAAATGAAGTACAAAAATAAGTTGGGAAGTAACCGCAAACATTGATTAGACATCCTCGTAAAAATACCAATAAAGAAAATAGCAAACATAAAAAGAAGATATAATTTATCTGGTAACTACATTTGAATAATGTCAATGGTTTAAAGTCACTCAGGTTAGTGAACCATGAATAAAATCACTGCTTGAGGGATGGAAGTGTTGGTTGGTGCTTGCTAAAAGTGGCACATAATAAGTTAATAGTGGATAAGGGTTTTGTAAGCTTGGTCCTCTTCATTTTTTGGGCTACAGATAACCAAACAATATATATATATATATATATAATCCCAACTGTTTATTTATTTTTTTAATTGACTAAGAATACCCAATGTAATTTTTGAAATAGTGTCTTGTTAATTATATAATAATATACATTATAGTACGCAAAGCAAAACATATCTTCCCATACAAAGAATGGTACAATACCCCGTTTAGTCCGTGTATTTCATTCAATTTGTCCTTTTAGTCCCCCTATTATAATTTGACCCAAATTGTCTTTCTATTAATGATTTGAGGCAAATTAGGTCTAGCACATGACGGACGTTCTCTTCTTTGTTATGTGCTAGACTTAATTTGCATCAAATCATCAATAGAGGGACTAAAAGGGGTAAATTGAGTTTATTAGATGGACTAAAATAGTAAATTGAGTCAAATACAGTGACTAAATATGGTATTTTATAAAACTTTTATGGGACTAAAGTGATAAATTGAGTCAAATACAGTGACTAAATAGGGTATTTTATAAAACTTTCATAATGCCACCTAGCAACATCAGACGGACGTCCGTCATGGGCTGGACCTATTTTTCCTCAAATCATCAATAGAGAGATTAATTTGGGTCAAATTATAATAAGGGATTAAATATGTAGATTGAGTCAAATACAAGAACTAAATAGGGTATTCTATCTAAAAAAAAGTTTTTGCATTCCTTTTATAAACTGTGTACTCTTTTGCCTTATTTACTCCAACACTCTTTTAACATAGAAATAAAACATTGACAAAAAACCTTATAAGATTATGGTTAAATTGGACTGTGATGCACCATAGAGACATTCTAAGAACGGTGGTTAGTGATCGATTTTCACCGCCATGCCACGTGTCTGTAGCAAAATTTTTCATTATTTTTATAAATTATGTTTCACAGGAGGCCGTATCACTGATATTTGCGAAAAATAGCCAAATTATGGATGTGGGAGGGACAAAAGAAGATGATAAGGAGTGCCTTAATTTCTTGTATGTGATCATCTAACTGCAATGGCGTCTGGGTTTTGTTGTATGCGTCACGGATGACATCTATGTTTTTTAATGGTCCATCTAAAACTTTTCTCCCTTGTATTGATTGTGTGTGTGTGTGTGTGGTAGTGGTGGTTTTAGTAGTGTTCAGATCCATATAAAGAAGAGATACCAAGTAGGAGATCAAGAGACATCCGTTGAGATGGAGGATTATCAGAAGAAAAGCATCAGTCCGGTGACCGGCCTGGACGGACGCTGGTCACTGCATGGATACTCATTTCCCTCTTTCCTACTTGAACTGCTAAGACATTAATCCACTCTTGACTTCTCTATGATTAGATGGATCATTCGGCAACAATACTCATAAAACAGTTGGTCAGGGTTTGCTTATCTAGTTATCAAATCAAACAAATGTGTAACAGAGGTAGATGGAGTTGTTTTGAATTTGACAGGGATGGCACTGGCAGTAGAATTAATATGTAACACAGTCCACTGCAGACACTGTGGCTGAGAGTTGCTTAATTATATTATTATAAAGTAGATGGAGTTCTTATAAAGGATAAACGCATGTCACTCAAAGGGTTCACTACTTGTAAAATCCTACTTGCACTATGTATTCTGATCAATGAAAATCTAGTTTAACAACTAAAATGTCTATAGAGGATGGACATACCTAGATGTGGCTTCTTTGCAACTTTGTTTAAAAGAATTTCATTAACTTTTTTTTAATAAAAATGAAAAAAGTGAGGCATTAATTTACATTTTGACTTGTGATTGTGTCCAGCCCATTGGCTTGTGTGGTCCATAGTCCATTGGGTTTGTGTGAGTAGTTGTGGCCCAGCTTGCACTGTCAGGCTTCAATAGTTGTGTTATGGGCCAAAGCCCAGCCACCAAGGGTTTAAAGCTAAGTTATGCATCTTCTATTTAAATTGGCTTGCAATTATGTAAGTTGGCTAAAGATCACAATGAGTTGCATATTAGTGTTGACTTTTTTTCTTCTTTTATTGGATCATGTATTGATTCATAATGCAAATGAGAATGAATGTATAAAATTCAAGGGTGAAAAATAATAATAAAACATGATTTTTGATATGACTACAATGTGCTTGATTAAATGCCTTATTGAGCTGAAATGTTGAGAATATCAAACATTATAAACATTAATATGTATCATAATGTATGTATGAATAATCAAATAAGGTTTACCGTTAAATCTACAAAACAAAATGTTATATCTACATTGCAAAATGCACAATGAAATAGATTTCAATTATATGACTATACCAAATGATTCATATTCAGTGACACATAACAAAATTGATTTGAATAAGATTATACTAAAGCATTCAATGATATGAAAAAATTGATTTCAACAAAACAAATTCAATCATTTAGATGCATGAATATTAGCACTACCATTTTCAAACAATAGTAGTGTCCTTGGTTGTTCTAACGATCATAGTTGTGTGATGATAGCTATGTAATGTTAGCACTTGGCACTTAATATTTTGCTTGTATTAATTTTTTATAGAGCAAAAGATCCTGATTAAGGAGCAAAAGATCTACTAAGGATCCGGCTAATCATGTCAAGTTAGGTTTTGGTTAGTTTGTGCCAACCTAGAAAAGAAGCATGTCTGAATTTCATAACAGTAACCCTCTTACTATACCCTCATTCATTACTTGACAATATCAGTACTTACAAAGTATACATGAGCTGATTTCTTGAATTTCACATGTCTGCATGTTTCCCCATTTTCTTATATGTGATGTGAGTTTGGACTTGTCTGGATTGATATATATTCTGATGTTGATTTCCATGTTTGTCTTACGTTTCTTTTTTTTTTAATTGATTTTTTAAATTTCAAATGAAGTATTTTTGTCTCATATGTGCGTAAATAGAACTGAATTAATTTCAAAGTAAATGAATTTCAAAGATGCTGATGCACGTAAGCCATGAAGGGTGGCCAGCCCTTACACTTGATGAAAACTGTTGTTTTTCCTCATTAGAAAAGGATGGTACATATGTTGTTTTTCTAGGTTGAGTGTGTCACATATGTTCATATATAAATTCACCTTCTGCATCTATCAATTGTGAATAAGATAACTAAAATGTGAATTAGATGATACCATGCATGCACATCTTGGGCCGGGCTTTGTGTATATTTATATATATGTTAAATAAAAGGGAAGTGGATTAATTAGTAAAATGATATTTATGATATATATATATATATATATATATGATACTGGGCTCTTGGTCAAATGGAAAGGCATCCATCCGGTTTGAGTAGAAGCAGACAAGCTTTAGACAAACGGACGGCTACCACACCCTTCAACACAACTATTCATTACTTAATTTCTGTGCCTCCCTGACAAACCATGTGAAACGACGTGCGATCTACATGTACTTCCCCCTAGCTTCCACTTCCCCCACACGAGCCCAGCATCTTTTTATTTTTTTTATTTTACCACTTAACGGTCCTAACCCTTAATTTTCACTTTTATCTTTCTTCCCCGGCCCTAGCTATATATATAATTACTACCAACTGTCAAATTATATAAGATTAATTGCTCATCAATATTGGATGCCTAACTAACTAGTTTTCTCCTTCCTTAATTATGTTCCTTCCTTCTATCTTGATTTTTATCTTTCCTATATTACCATGATCTCTACAATATATACAATTTTTTCCCTTATGATTTTATATTTTGTTTATTATCCATATAATGCCAAACTGCAAACATGTATATATAGATCCGCAACTGTACAACGCTTCTGGCACACACACACACACACACACACACAGAGT
The DNA here is from genome assembly GCA_902712375.1 of Dioscorea dumetorum. Lineage (NCBI taxonomy): Eukaryota > Viridiplantae > Streptophyta > Magnoliopsida > Dioscoreales > Dioscoreaceae > Dioscorea > Dioscorea dumetorum. The sequence continues at coordinate 9,165,265 of CACTHL010000561.1, read as the reverse complement.
ACTATAGCATAACTAAATACACCCCCTTTGCTTTTTCTTGTTTTGCAAAACTTGAATAAGATATATATATATATATATATATAATTAGATTATAAGTTTAGAAAATGGAGGTAGTAATTGAATGCATGATGTTTCTTTCGGACTTGGGGGACTCTCTGCACAGTGTGACGTGTTATAATTTGCAGTCGCTCTCCACCCCCTCCTCAGTCCCCACTTGCTCGTGCGCACGTTACCCCACAATAATGCCACCCCTCCTCTCCATCACCTTCTCTTTGACCCCCAACGCCAACGCCAACGCCAACCCCAACCCTCCTACAATTATAAACTTATCATAATCACAAAGATCGATCTAAAACTTAGCTAACAAGACCTCCCTTTCTTTTCTTTTATGACAGAAGATGAGATCTGAAAGATAGATAGAAAGAAAAGTTTGGGTTTTTCAATACTAGTACAACAACAACAGGAAAGAAAGAAAGAAAGAAAGAAAGAAGATGGCCAACAGATGGTGGGGCGGCAGTGGAGGCATCGGCGGTGTAGACCCAGCGGTATCCTCGTCTCTGCAAGCACCTTCCCTCGATCTCCTCAACCAGCACCAACTCCAACATCTCACCCATCTTGGCCCTGCTTTGAGACGTGACCAAGACCCAAACCAAACCTCCACCCAAAGCAGCGGCAGCCACAACAACAACAACAACCCTAACGATGACGATGACAGCGGCGGCAACGGCAACGTTGACGACCAGAACACCGCTGGAGGATCTGCCTCTCTTGACCTCACCGAGACTGGCGGGTCAAACCTCAACACTGCCGGTCGCCGTCCCCGTGGCCGTCCAGCTGGATCCAAGAACAAACCAAAACCTCCCATCATCATCACTAGGGATAGTCCTAACGCTCTCCGTTCTCACGTCCTTGAGATCTCTAGTGGGACTGATATCATGGATGCCATGCTGACCTTTGCTCGCCGGAGACAACGTGGCGTGTGTATTCTGAGTGGCAGTGGGGTTGTCACTAATGTCAGTCTCCGGCAACCCGGTGCTCCTGGAGCTGTGGTTACACTGCAGGGTAGGTTTGAGATCTTATCATTGGCTGGTGCTTTCCTTCCAGCTCCGTCACCGCCTGGTGCTACCGGTTTGACAGTGTACCTCGCCGGAGGACAAGGTCAGGTGGTGGGTGGGAGTGTTATGGGTGAGCTTGTTGCATCTGGTCCAGTGCTGGTGATTGTTGCCACTTTCTCTAATGCTACTTATGAGAGGTTGCCATTAGAGGATGATGCTCCAGGTGGTGAGCAGCAAGTATCAGCTGATGGGGTTGCATTGGAGCAGGGCTTGGGTGGTTCTGGTGATGCTGCTGGTGGTGGTGGTGCTGATTTGGGAGCTGATCCTTCTTCATTGCCAATGTATAACCTACTGCCAAATCTGATGCCAAATGGTCAGCTTCCACCAGAGATGTTTGCTGCTTGGCCACCTCGTCCTCAATCCTACCAATAAGTTTCTTACTTTGGTTTTTTTTTTTTTTTTTTTATCTTTTTGTTTCTAATCCTGTATCTTTGTTTATTGTATGAATAATTTTCTCAGGCTGAAAACTAAATTATTTTATGTTCTTCTCTCTTCGGTATGGTATTCTGTTTGTTCATATGATCATTGCATGGGTTTAGCTTTTGCACTGCCAGCATGTGGTATAGTACTAGATGTTTTTTCTTTTTATGGGAATTACTCTATCTGACCCACTTTTTTTTTTTATCTGTTCATGAATCCCTTTATTTCTTTTGCTGCAAGTTTGAGGAGGATGCTATAACACCTCTAAGCCAGGATTAGTTTATCCACTTTTATCAAAACAGGAAAAAGGGGAAGAAGATATATAAAAGAATGGTTTTGAATTTAGAGTGTCGCCCGTGGTGGCGTGGAAAGAAGAAAACAGTAGAGTTGGTGGGAAATTTTAATTGCAGCATGTATTGTTGCACTGTCCATTATGCAAGTTGAGTGTTTCCGGTTCAATCTGGAAAATGAGTATATACAGTTGGAGAATTAGACATGGACTGCATGCATAACTTGACGATTTCTTGCAAAAAAAGTTCTTTGATCCTTTCACGTCAAAGGACCATGAGTATGTATATATATATATATACATCCTTCAAACATAAACATTATTATGGTTGGGGACTAGAGGACTTGGATGTGAAGTGGGAGAATAAATATATCATATTGCATGATATTTTGGCCACCTTAATTAATTTGTGGATAGGATGAATCCTTATCCAAATTGGATTTTGTTTTGGAGACAGCTGAGACATGGAAAACGCTGATAAAGATCTTGTTTCATGATGGAAAGAATAACTCCTCAGATGAATATGAACCATATTTGGAAAGTACTAGGTTACATAAATGGTATGTTTCATGACATCTATTTTTCTCACTAAGGCCTTTTTTTTTTTTCTTCTTTTCTTTATACATTTATTGCTAGTCTAGATTGTGTGGTTCACAAACATCCTCGCTTTGTTTTCATCGCTAATGTTTGTCTTGCTGGTTCAAATTAACCCTATTTCCTCGGTAGTGCATATCTGCTCTTTCTTGCCAATTGCACTAAGACCAATTGAACATCAACTGCAACTTGGCAATGCAGTCCTGACCAATTATATTGTGAACTTGTTCTTGTATCAATTTATTAAAATTAAGTCCATCATTGACTGCTATATATATTTATATATATATATTGCTTGGAAATTTTAAACACATAACCTGTGCAGAAGAACATGAGTAAGAGTAGTGATTTCAAAGAAAGCAAGTAATATATAGTACTGATTTCTTCATTTACTAACCCTCTGAGATGTTTTATCAACTCTAAATTTGACTTGAGGCTTTCCCTTGTAATTGATGTGCAGCTATACATGTCAATGCAGCATCTAATTAATACAATCTGGACACTGAGATTCTTCCTCTGTTACCACCTTTTTTTTTCATTTTATTTTTTTATCTTTGAATTACTATTCCATGTAGGAATCTCTTTGTAGATTTTGCTGCAGAACTAGTTAAGATACTATGCAACAGTGATTTTTGTTTTTGTTTGCAGTAGTACCCCACATGTAATACAGCACCATCCACTTTGGATATGGATGGATGGCATTGTATAATCTTGGCTTGGCAAGCGTTGAATTCAAATGTTTTTGGTTTGTAGTGTTGTGGAAGTTGTCCTTGGATAAAGACTTGCCCTGCAGGTTCAACCTGCATGAATAGGATTGAATTGATTACAGCTGGTTCCTTCAGTTTTTGACTTGCAGATGCAGAACAGACAGTGAAAGATAACAGTGAATTGTTTGACAATAATTTCTGATGAAGTTTCAAATTGTAGGAATAGTCAATGCCGGACAAGTTTGCGCTGGAAAACTTGATTGAACAACATATATTGGACATATTCTACCAGGACTTTTTCAAAATAAGCTGTGACTGTCAAAAGGACATGCAGTGATTGGTATTGATACAAACAGTCATAGTTTCGAATTTCATGGATGATGAGAAGGTCACCAGAAATTAATGAAATTTCTTCATGGTGCTTAATAATTTTCTTCAACCGCGATGACAATTATATTTGCATTACAAAATTTACCCTCTTTTACTTTCCTACTTACACTGGAAATACAAGTTGCAGGAGAAACAGGAATGCCCTCATTCATCATCAACGTAAATAGTTTCTTGCTTGAAAAGGCCACCAAACACCTTCCGGACCTCCGGTTTTAGCTCTGACTCATTAGATTTTGGTTTTGGTGTAATTTGTCTCACCACGGCCTTCTTAGGTGGCAATTTGCGAGCTTTGGCTTGGCCTCTCACTGTTGCAATCTGCGTTTTCAGTTGGGATCCCTCTTCAGAATTTTGAGGAACTGCAGCTGCAAACTTTGAGCTCAGATTTTCCCAGGAGAAATCTCCACTGAAGTCTTTTGCTTTGTTTAAAAAGCCATTCAGAGAAGCTGCTGCTTTTGCCTGAGCTTCTTTTGCAATGTTATCAGCTTGGAATTCTTTTTCTGGTGTCTTCTTTGCCTCTTCCTTGAGCTTTTTAGCAGCAGCTTCTTCTCTTTCACGAGATCTTTCTGCGGCTATTAGTGCTTCCTCGGCGTTTGCCTTTGCTACAGCTTCAGCATATGCTTTTCTCCGCCCATCTTCAGGAATGGCACTGTAAAAATTGAAGAACAAGCTTTCAGTCAACAATATCAATATATTGAAGCAAGCCGAAATCAACAAATTACCTGAAAATTTCAGTTATTGATTTGGACGGCGCTGAAGGACTAGCTGAAACCTCAACCACCTGAGACAAGAGTGCATTTTGCATGATGAAACAGATGAAAAGGGAGAGTACTAGCTGTATAATCATCTTGATGTACCTTGTTCTCTGAAATGGAAGTATTGGAGAAAACATCAGCCACCAGTCTTGCAATCTGTGATCTGGACACCTACTCGACACCAAACACAAACAAAAGAGAGAGAGATGGAAAAAGAAAAAAGTTGCAACTTTCCATTCATCTTATGAAGAAGAGATCGAGCGTTCGTAAAAACAAATTACCAAGTTATACCTTGAACTGATCAGTGGTGCCACCACCCTCATTAGAAACAATCAGGCCATAGGAGCTCTCGGCGGAGAAGTCTTCAGTGAGACTAGTCTTGATGAGAGTGTAGCTCACGTCAGTCTCAGCAATCTTATCCAAGAACTCGCTAAGCGTCAGTGACTGTGAGCCAGAGAAGAGGTTGGAAAAGAAGGTGGTGATCCCCTCTATCACATTGCCTGTCGAAGAAGCACCGGAAACTCCAGTCGCCGAGTCATAAACCACTGCAACATGATCGACCTTGCTGAGCTGAGCAGCAAGGATGACCTCCAGGGCGTTGTTGGTGGTCACTTCGTCTAATGGCCCGTTCTCTGTGGGACCTATAGTGACCACCACCTTCGCCGCAGGACCGATGGCCTTCGCTATCGATTCCGGTCCACTGTTGAATGCTGACTCAACTGCATTCAATCTTTTGGATTCAGCTGAAGAGATGATCTGTTGTTATTGTAGACACAAGCATGATAAGAAGAAGAAGAGAGTAATGTCTTTCATTTGTAGCACAAGCTAGAGGAGTAATTGGTGGGAAATACGAATATATATATATATATATATATATATATATATATTGGTGAACCTTGTAAGTGGAGGCGAGACGGGCAAGTTCTTGAGCGGAAGGCAGGTCAGGAACTCCAGCTCTGACTGCAAAGCCTTGGCGTAAGAGTGTCTGGACAATGCGAACGCCTGCTTGTCCGGTGGCACCTGCGACGAAGACGGTGCCTGGATCCTTCCGTCTGCCTCCGAACAATGATGTTGATGGAGAAGAGACAATTGGCACCAGAGACTTTGGGTCTGGAATCTTTCCAAAATCAAAGAAGAAACCGTTGTTGGGTTTTATTTGTTCAGTGGCTGGAGATTCATCTTCTTCGCCCTTTTGCCGCCTCCCGAAACTGAAAGCGTTCTGCTTGGCAGCAGATGATATTATGCTTTTCCGTGAGGCATTGGCGTGGCAGGGCTTTGAGCGAGGACTGCTGGAGACGAGGTGGAAAGAATTGTAAGCGATTGCAGGTGCCATGAGAGCGAGTTTCCTTGTGAGTAATGATGCAAGGAGGAAGCTTATGGTTTGGCTTTGGAATGAATGATCCAGATTATCCGCTGCGCATGGCTGTGGATTTTGGATGAGCGAGCCACCAGACTCACAGCCACATCTTAAGATTGTTTTATCCACAACAGCTCATTTGGGACCAAGCAATTTGAGGTCAATATGTACTCTTATATCTGCTCGATGAAAATAAATAAATATATATATATATATATATATACATATCATGGCATTGCATTCAGAGGGTGTCAGCTATTATTTTTTTTTTTTTGAACTCGGTAAGTTTGATGTACTATCCTTTATCAGAAGGGACCATCAGAGATGTATGTTAAGTATATATGTTTTCATGAAGAAAGAAAATAAAGAAGAAAAATAGAGTCACAAGTGAGCTACAGCCATCATAGTTAGAAATTTGTGAACTGCAAGACATTTGCCTGCACGAGATGTCCGCAAGTGCAGATGACACCATTCAGATTAGTCCATCTGACAATGAAAATATAGTGGTCATCTGTTTAAACTAGTCACAACAAATTCGAGACACCAACATCAACACATGCTGGCTTACAATTGTTACAGGTGCTTTGGGAAATAACCTGTTTAGAAAAACACAAGAAAACAGAAAACCCTTCTACAATAAAGCATCCAAATATAGCATAGAGAACCAGTTACCAGAGAAATTACAAGCTACATCCGCACGCAGTCAGATCAACATAATTGAGTTCACAGTAAATCCTCATTTACCTATTTCAGCTGCTGCGGGCATAGACTTAACTATTTTAAATGCAGGCATAGAGCAATTCAAAATAATGTTTGATATAATTTGGAGTAGATCCTCACTGCTGATTAAAAATTGTCTACATAACACATGAATGCAGAACCAGAAATGAAGAAACCAAACAGTATACTCAAGGCAATTGTGAGAACAGTCTCTAGTGACTAGTAGCCTTCTTTGCTTTAAGAGATTCAAGAGCCTTATTTCGAAGCTCAATCTCAAGCCTTTTCTGCTCAGATTCAGTTCCTTCCGCATCACTAGAATGTGAATCCCTTTTGTCGTAACCACCTCGGTTTTCCTCATAGCCTGAAGGGGGGGTTACAGTAATCATGGACTTCACTCTCAGTTTTGCTGAACGACGTTCCAATTTTCTCTGTCGCCTTTCTTCACGCCTTTGACGTTTTTCCTCCTTGCGTTGCCTTTTCTCATCCTTCCTCTTTCTCTTTGCCTCCTTCCTCTCATCTCTTCCAGAATCATCATCATCACATTCTCTTTTGCGGCCATGGGATTTTTTATGCCTTTGCTTTTCCAATTTTCTGTGCCCATCATCGGAGTCTTCGGATCTAGAATCAATGGCATCCAATAGATTGTTCGGGTCTGTCTTTTTATTTGCGTTAGAGACAGGTGAATGCCTTTCTTTCAAATTCATTCCAGGACCATATTCTCTTTCTGCTGATGTAGGTGAAACTTGTTCAACTTTCCTGTCATAATGACCTGCATCGCTACCGAACACAATAAAAGAAGTTTAAGATACTTACATATGATTCAGCCAGTTCACATGGAGCATGCATGTAACAGGATATTTCCACCATCTAAACAAAATATTCAAGAACACAGTGCATCATAGGGAACCTATTGAATTAAAGATGAGTCGAAACTTAAGAGCAGCCATAAGTATAAAAAAGGTCTGCTCGCTCCTACCGAGGACTTTTAACAATTAGAGTTTGTTAGAGTAGATCAAGAAGAATCGGATCATTTTGTTTAAAAGTGTGTTCATAATCAGCCCCGAGAAAACAAAAATATGTTGAATAAAATCATTGCAAGCACACTGGTCTTGCAGTAGATGTACCATTTAATTCTTCCTAGGCTACCATTTCCCCAAAAAGAAAATTAAAAAAGGAATATTACACCTCATGCCTATTGAAGGGTTTAAAGCTAATTAAAAAGTGGCGCAGAAACAAATTACTAACGCAGGACGGCAGCGAAGGAGAATAGCCTAAAAATAAATAAAAGCATAGAAGCTGAGAAGATCTAAAAACTAAAGTCAACTGCAGAAAAAATTAGGTGCCTTGCACATAACCTTAAGATCTAAAAATTAAAGAATAAATTCAACAAGTAAATCACATTAACTTGTTTTTTACAGGACAAAGTACTCATCAATAGAGTAGCACCCTCTTAATAACTTGATATATGTAAATGCAGCAGCAATTGGAAAAAGCTATGAAATGACATTAAATGCAATATTAAAGGTGATTAAACTATTGGTTAGTGATATGATGATGAACAAAGTAAGCATTAATAGAACAGAACCCTTTCCATATATATATATATATATTGCTAATTTGCTACAGGCCACAAAACGAGATGGAATTGAATACAGAACAAGCTACTCAACATGAAAAATGGACCAAGAGGCATATGCAAATCTCATAAAAATTCACCATCCAGTACTGAATCTAGCATAAGAGAATGAAGGGCAAAAGCATGAAAAGAAGCACTCACCTCTGTCCTAGTCTCTTCATTCCGGTAGCTGGATCATGTTTGGTTGTCTTCTTTCTGGAATAAGTTTCATCAGGGATATTCTCCCTAAAAGTATTAATACAAATGAAGAAAAGTGAAATCATCAAATAAGATTCAATTGACAAATGCAAAGTATAAAAAGTTCACCTGCAAACACTGATTTCGTTCTCATCTTTACTGGTTTCTTTACTTTTGTGGTTTGTCCTCCGCTCTCTACTCTGCTTAACAGGACTCTCAGACAAGCTATGGGACCTTCAATCAGCAAAAGTATTTATTAAATGACTTCGTAAGATGACTAACTGTGAACACAACCAAAGCTAGCAAGTCCCACTAACTTATTTTCCTTCAAAATTAGATTCTGCACAAGTTCCAGGGACCCCAAATGAGTATGTTCATTTAGCATTACATCCATCTTACAAGTTTCTTACAAGTTTCAATTTCATCACTCAAATCGTGCCAAGGTAAATATTTTGATATATATTGTGCTACGGAAGGTGTTTGCCTAAGGGGATGAGCACTCTTCCCCAACCAAACACCTTACAGCCGCTTTCAAGAGATTAAATAAACTCATTAAAACCAACTTAAGAAAATATTAATATTCACATACAATTTCTTATTTAAAAAATTAAATTTGTGATCTTCAAATATTTTAATATACCCATAAATTAGAGAGCCTTATGCCAGATTCCCAATCTTTCTAGACAATCGAAGGAATAATTGTCTTTTTCTTAGCCCCAAACAGAATAAGAAGAAAAGCACTCCGGTTATCCAGCTGATTTTGGTTTTTACCCTATTACTGAGAGTAATAGAAACATGTGCACCAAATCACACAACAAATGAAATATACAAAAACTACCTTTCAGACACAAAGGAATGCCTCAACTGTTCAGCACCACTAGAATGGTGGATGTGATCACCGTTTGATCCTCTACCAATTCGACCTGCTGGACTTTGACCTCTGTCGGAGCTGTGACTCCTGGATGTAAGCCATTAAATAAGCAAAGCAATCTTAGACAATGATTTAAATGGAGCATACCAAAAGAAAAAGGAACAAAAATGATTGACTACATATCCCACCTATATCTTTGACGTATATGAGTTTGAGGGTCAACTTTGCCATTTCTAGGTGAAGGCACAACCGGCATCTTTTGTTTAGGGGACCTGCTTCTAGGAGACCTTGATGGGGATGAGGACTTTCCACTTGCTGAAGATACAGACTTCTTGATGGAAGACCTGGGGTATGGTGAACCCCTCTTAGGAGAGGGGGTCCTTGAAGAACTGTGGGTAACAGGAGACCTACGCCGAGGTGATCTTCTCCTTGATGGAGTGTTGGATCTGCGCCTTCCAGGTGATGACAACCTGCGATGAGGCGATATCATCCTTGCAGGAGTGGCAGATCTGCGTCTTGTTAATGGAGATCTACGTTGAGGTGATCTTCTCCTTGAAGGAGTAGGTGATCTCGGTCTTGATAAAGGAGACCTGCGTAGAGGTGATCTCCTTAAAGGACTAGGTGACCTGTGTCTTGGCAGCGGAGGTCTGCGTTGAGGTGATCTCCTCCTTGAAGGAGTGGGTGACCTCTGCCTTGTAGATGGTGACTTGCGTAGAGGTGATGTCCTCCTTAAAGGACTTCGAGATCTGCGGCGTGTTAATGACGGGGACCTCCTTCGAGGGGATCTCCTTCGTGGAGTAGTTCGGGACCTGCGTCTTGGTGGTGAAGATCGGTCCTGCATCGGAGACCTGCAACACAGAGAATTATATGGAGTTGCCTCAGGCCTGAAACCAGTGACCAGAATGCGCCTACTGATGGTATAAGCAACAATGATGACGCAGACCTGCGATAGGAAGCTGGTGGGGATCTTCGGCGTGAATATGGTGATCTCCGCCGGATTGGAGAGGGAGAACGACGCCGTGAACGTGAGATTGATCTTCGCCTAGTATAAGGTGATCTCCGTCTAGTTGGTGAACAAGTCTTAAGAGGTGGAGACCTGTGACGAGGGGAGATAGAACGCCCACGTGATGACTTATGGAGCACATCGGGAGAAAGAGATTGGCGTTTTGGGGATCTATACCGCCTGCTAGGTGAATATGAAATGCTTCTAGATCGACTTCTTGATTTATGCCCATTCCTATCAAATAGAGTAAGCAATCTTGCAAATTTTAGTAAGAAAGTTCTATCATTATTGAGTCATGACCCTGAAATATTTTACACCAGAATGAATACATGAAACAAAAGGATGGCTCTGAAAAATATTACAAAATTGTTAAAAAAAATGAAAGCCTAAAAAACATTTACAGAAAGAATTCCACTAGCTATTCTAATCAATGATGGCAAAAAGACTTCAACGTTATGCAGAGGAGTGAAATTCTTTCAATTGGAGCAATCAAAAAAAATAATGTCTCACTAGATTATTTCAGAAAAAGGGTTACCCCTGCAAAATGTTCATCCCAGAGATCTTGAAAATTGGTAAGAATAGCATCATCAATAAATAAATTAACAAAATGTCTACCTTTGGCCATCTAATATCAATGTGACACTAGCAAAAAAAATTCAAATAGCTACTATGGAAAAGATGCTAAAACTCATTTCTCAAGGGAAAAAATATCAACAACAGATAAGTAAATAAGGATAATCTTGATTTTAAGTCAAATGAAGAGAAAACATATCTTACCTGGAGTAGCCCTTGGATTTAGAATATGAATTGCTGCTAGACCTTGCTGGGGAACTAGCCCTTCTGCAAGTAGAAGGCACATGCATCACTAAAGCATTCAACTATATCGCCACAGCCACATTTTAACATCAATATATACAAGATAGTACCTCAAAGGTGACAAGGATTGATCCTTTGATTCTGGAGAACTAGCGTGCCTAATCAAAAAGGGAAAAAAAACTCATGATTCAGCAATGTTGTGTAATAAAAAGTTAGAAGAAGTTTACCTTCACACACCGAAAGAGACTAGGGTAGCTACTTAAAAAAGATAGTGAAATATAAAGAGTCCTCCTATCATGCACCAAAATAAAGTCAACTGGTACTAACCAACCTTCATGAGATTAGTCAATAAAAACCATATGCTACAACATCAATGATGGGAACTTCCTAGGAAGGCGAAAAAAGAAGTATCAGTTAACTGGTTAGAGCTTCAAGTACAAGAAAAATAAGTATAAGCACATTGGTCAGAACATGACATATAAGTGATGGTTCATCATGGATGCTTTTGACTTAAAAAACAAATTGAAGCACCCTAAATAACCTAAGCCATTATTGATTTAACCATCAAAGTTATGGAATACAATTCTCTTCATCTTTACAAAAATTTACTTGCATGATCACGGATTCGATCACATAGAAATGAGAGTAAAAATTTCAGCGAGGAGTGAACTAACTTCCGTATCGTATGATCATGTCTCCCATCTTTCTCATTATCTTCTTTAGGTCGTCTACTGAAAGCTCTTGCCAACAAAGGTTCTGCAACCAGATCAGAAGTAGGCTTGGCAGGCTTTGCTATGTCGGGCTCCACGTCCTACAGTAGTTTGAGGTAAAGAAGGTATGAACCCAAATAATCGGGGAAGCTAGCTGAATGTTATAAAAAAGAACAGCTGTAAGTCAACACAAAACAATTCTTTAAATCAACAAATGAAAATTATTTGGCCTAACCAGGAATATCAGGATATGTAGGTTAAGAATCAAGAAAAGGTAATACCATTTTATTCTTCTTTTCCATTTCTCTCTCCTTCACCTCCCTATCTTTCCTTCTCTGTATTTCCTGGGTGATCCTATCTGCTTCAGCCTGTAATCAGAAATTCATGAAAGCCACCAAGCACATCTACTTAAGCTATTTATTGCAGCAAGAATGTATAGTGAAAGACCCATTCAAGAAGAAAAAAAAAACCTTCTTTTCTCTCATTTCTTTCTCCTTTGCATCCAAGAACTGCTGAGGAACACCACTTGTATTCTCCTGAGCGCTGAGTAGAAGACCCCAAAGCTCTTTCATGAACTTAACTGTATTTTTCTCCATGAATCCAGTAAGCTGAATCTGAATCTTTTTCCCATCCACTAACTATGCAATAAAAATCCAGAAGCAATACTCAATGCCGGGATCAAAGTCCAAAAACTACAAAAGGTAATAAACAAGACACAATACCTTCTGATCAAGAAGACCATATATGAAGTTAATAAGCACTTCATCCTCAAATCCAAGTAACTCGGTCGTCCTAGTTGCGATCCAAGGCCTCATCACATCCATCTTCACCTTAGTCATATCCACCTAAACGTGGAACTCAAAATTACAGAAAAGAAAAGGAAGCAAAAAAAAGAAAGAACCTTAAGCAAACCCTAATAAAACGCCAACCAAGTGATCAAGTTCCGATGCGAATTTCTGGGATTTGAGCAACTTGGCTTGCTTATCTGAGAACCGAGTATCTTGATCGGCAGAAGTCCCCTGTCAAAACCCTAGTAATGAGTTCTCGAACAATGAACAGGAAGGTAAAATAATGAAAAAATGAGAGAAAGAAGTGGAAAAGAAATCGCCGTCGTTTACCCTAAAGAACCCGCCAGACATTTTCTCCGATTCACCGGAGTTCTTTCGGCGGCGAGGGTTTCTTTCTTGCCGGAGGGTTTCTTTCTTCTAGAGCGAGAGTGAATAGATCAAGAATCTGGAGACGAAGCCGATTAGGCCTCGCACAAAAACCAATGAAATCCTATACGGGTTTCTTAGTGGGCCGGGCTTTAAAGACCAGTTTGTCAACCTTGGAGTTGGCCCATTTGGCTTTATGGGTTTCTTGGAGAAATGGGCCTCCAATTCTGTTGCTGAGCTTAAAGACTAATTTGGAATTCTCTCTTGATACGCAATAGCAGCAATCTTTCAATGGATACAACATCAATTAGTTCAGTTCAGTTGTGGGTTTGTTGCAATTAGATGTGGTTGGTTGGACTCGTGCATATTTTATGATGGGATTGACTTCCTAGGGAGTGACTAAAGGTTCGGATACCATTGAGAAAATTGGCATTTTATCATCACACATAATTGAAGCTTTGTGATAAATTTCATGAAATCCACCATCGCTAATGTTTGATATAATAAGACCTTCGAACTTAAACAAGTGAGAAAAAAAAAAAAAAAACCCCACTTATTCAAGGGTAAAACAAGATAAGGAAGAGTTAAACTATTAGTTAGTCATAATAGGAATAAGAATCAACCGGCCGGCAGAGTTAAGAAGCTCTCTAACACAACCAGCCATGAGCGAAGTCACAAACAACAAGCGTTACTTCCACTTTGGTGGTCAAAACTCAAAACGCTGTAGTCAGGCCAAAGTGTGAAAACAAACCAAAGAAATCTCAGTCCAAATTCCATCTTTTCAACATTAATATGCACAGTCAAAGGCACAAAAACAAAAAATAAAAAATCTCAAAGTTTTGAATATTAAAAGCATGGCTCACCTGCTCATTTTTGGCGGTGGTGATGAGCCAACCTTGTCATCATTTGACTATCAATTTTATTTCTCAATCCCCTCTGAACCCAACGCAACCCAACCCAACCCAACTGTCAGGACGCGTCCAAGGCGAAGTGCTAGCGAAATGGAAGAAAGTCAATGGAAACATTATTCTAAGCAACTCCCCCTCAAATACACCACGACACAACTCCCGACCTTGAATTTTTTCTATCAATGATAATGGGAGTTCCAATGGCGTGGCTTTCAGAGCTTAAAGCTCTGGTTGGCAGCACTGGCTCAGATGATCACCATGTCTTGCACCAAGAAACCATTGGTATCCTTGCCTTTGAAGCAGCTGCAACCATGGCTCGCCTTGTCTCGCTCTACAAAGCTCTCTCGGAGACCGAGATCCTTCGTCTCCGCTCCGACACCATGCGGTCACAAGGCGTCGCTTATCTCAACTCCACCGACCAACCTCTTCTTCTCCGGCTCGCCTGCGCCGAGCTCATGACTGAGCTTGACCGCGCTGCTGTTGCGATATCTCCTTTTGATAAGAAACATCACGGGTTGACTCAGGTGAAGAGATTTATCCGGGTTTATTCTGATCTCAAGGCCGGGAATAGTTCTGAGTTGGAACAGTACTCATGGTTCTCAAGGAAGAGAGCCGAGAAGAAGGTGAGAAAGATGGAGAAGCTTATAACTGCAACAGCAAAGCTGTGCACAGAGATGGAGGTTTTGGAGGTTTCAAGGCAGAAGCTCAACAAACAGTGCAACAGATACAGTGGTCCAATATTGCCAGCTTCAAAGTTAATTAGTAATGCTACCAATGATCTACTTGCACATATGAAGTCTCAGGATCAAAAGATTCACAAGTTGAAGGAGGAGTCTCTTTGGAACAAAACATTTAATAAGGTGGTTGGAATCATGGCTCCTTTGGCTTTCTTCATCTTTGCACGTATTTGTTCTGTTTTTGGTCCGTTTGTCCCTGGACTTCCTACAGTTGTAACAATTGATGGAAAGAGCTCATCCATAAACTTTGCCCCGGTCTCCAAGCTTAGATTTCCTTCACGTTTATCTTCGTCCGGACCAATGGAGAAACAAGCCGCTGTGAACTCAAAGGAAGTGCCAATCAGAAACTCATGCCCAATATTTGGGTCAAAGGATCAAACAGAAGCTCATGGGCACTGGAAAAAACTCTTGGAAGCACCTCCAAAGACTGTTGGAGGATCATGCATGGCCTTAAGATATGCAGATGTTATTGTTTCAGCAGAGAAGCTGCTTTTAATGAAGTCAAACAGCAATGAAGGCAAGGGAGAGAGCGTTGTGAGGGATGAGATATATGAGATGTTGCCATTAAGGCTACGCGAAGCTGTGAGAAGGAAGTTGAGGGAGTGTTGGAGAGATCCAGGGCCGTTGGATGGGTGTCTTGCGGATGGATGGAAAGAGGCAGTGGAGAGAATAATGAGATGGTTGAGTCCTGTGGCGCATGATACGTTAAGGTGGCAGGCAGAGAGGAACATGGATCGCCGGCATTGTTTTGATCCAAAACCAAAGGCTTTGCTGCTGCAAACCTTGCATTTCTCGGACATGGAGAAGACTGAGGCTGCCATTGTTGAGGTTCTCGTGGGATTGAGTTGTGTCTGTTGGTATGAAGAGAGAGATATGCTTTGAATCTTTAACATTGTAGCTGTATGTGTTTAATTCTGGTCTTTCTTTTTTTTAAAAAAAATATTTTTGTATATAAATATTGTTGATCTTTTCAAGTATGAGTTTGCATGATGAAACTATATATGTGCAATGTAAAACATCCTTTTCTGTGAAAAAGAATTGCAGTGTTTTCAGATTGGGATGTATAAACAATTTATCATTATTATCTGTGGGGTGCACGTCCTTTTCATGGTTGAATCTTCCTTTTGACAAAGGATGGATGGTTGGTACTTGCTGGTCAAATAATATGGCTGCCCAAGATAAGCCTTCCATATATAAAATATGTGTCCATTTTGAAAATTTCAATTTTATACATGCACCCAGCAGAAAAGCTAAAATTACACATGCATAATATGCCTTCTAAAAGAAGTCCTTTTTTATTTTTTGTTTCTCTAACAGTTATATAAAGATTATCAAATGAAATTATTAAGTCGAATAATTTTTAAAAAAGAAATAAATCATATGCATTACCAAAGGAAAGAAAATATGACAAAGTAATCCACTAATTATGAATAGCAGCAAAGTAGAATAAAATTAGAAAACAAAGTACAAAACCTAGCAAGAAAAGATATTGAGATTAATAACAAAAAACCATGAGCTCTTATAGACCAAAGGGCTCTAGACTTCGAGCAAGACTATGGGGGCTCACAACCTATTTGTGGGTTTCTCATCGTTTGATCATGTTTGCTACATAAATAACTCCATTTTAATTGTAGCACCAGGTCCTTCCAATCTAAAGTAACTATCATGAAAAATGCATGTATTTTTTTCTAACAAAACATTTCATATTACAACCCTAATGACAGATGTCCAAGCAGCTCTTTCACTATAAAAGAAAAGCTATGGTCGCCACCAACACCACAAGTCTTGTAGGGACATCAGTGCATCTGGAAAATTGAAAAAAATAGATGAAAAAAATGCCAAATGCTTGTAGCCACAAGACAGAGTAGAGGTTAGTGATTTGTTTCTTCATTCACTACATCACAGATAACTTAAGTGATAGTCAGTAGCTTATTACGCCTTGTCAGTAGCCTATCACACCTTGTAGCTAGTTTGTCCAAAGTAAGAATGTTGTTATCCCATGTCAACCAAGTAAAGATATTATCTTTCTTTTGATATAGACTTTTCTAGATCGCATTGGTTGTCGCACAAAGAACACCTCCATATCCAAGGACCCATATAATCATTTGACTATGAACCTTATATCAGCTATAAGAGACCATTTTTTGCCATTGCTGAAAGCCTGGAATAATGATTTCATGACTAAGACTCTTAATGATGCTATGATCAACTGATATTCGGGGTGAATGCGATAAATGCTCCAGTTCACTTAGGGTACTATACAGTTGTTGCACTGATCTAAATTAGTTCAGTCAGAGATACACTGACGCATAGTTATCCACCTATTTGTCATACCAAAAAAATACGACTAGTTTTGTTAATGACGTTGGGGAGATGTAAGGCCTGAACGCATGCAAGCACTTGAGGATGCCATTCCAAAACAAAGATTTCCATTAAGGAAGACAACAGAAAAAATTATAGGTTAGGGAGTCTTGATAATAGCCCCACACCAAAGAGTCCCCATAGCGACTTTCCACCACCACTTTCTTAGGAGGACAATATTAAAATCTTCTAAGTTCATAATTCCCCAACCCCTGATCTCGGGGCAAAGATATGCCCTTCTAATTTACCAAAAGAGGTTCAAGACGATCTTATTCTGTCTAAACAAGAGGAAGTCTCTCCTAATTATGTGATGGATTTGATCACCCAATTCGGGAGTTTAAAAATGGGCATTCGGTATGACACAATTAATTGTAGGACAAAGTTGATCAAAGTTAGCCTAGTGCCTAAGGATACAACTTTTGTCTTCTAAATAGCGGACATAGACCTAATTTCTTCAATGAGTGATTCCCAATCCTAACATCTAAGTTTTCTACCAAAAAAAGGAACCCATAGATAAATTAATAGGAGCATATCCTTTATGCACTTGAAAGTTTGTGACAGGGATCAGCAACCAACTATCAACTCGAGGTCGAAAAATACTAGTCTTATGAAAATTGATGGCCAATCATGACATTTCTTAAAAAAGATACATGAAGTGTTTGATAACTCTTCTATCATCTTTTCCACAATAGATAGAACTAGCAAATCATCAATACACAGCAAATGACAAATTTTACTTAATTTTTCTAGTGGAATCATACAACACTTCAAAATCCAAAGCATGATTAAATCAACATGAGGTTGAGCACATTTGAGGCCAATGCAAAATAGAAGTAGCAAGAGGGGGAATCTTCTTGCTTTAGACTAATAAGGTATCTCACATGTAACCTAATTCCTCTTGTGAGGATTCAAATACTACCATTCTACACACCATATAAGCGACTTATGTTAGTATTGTTAATCACATAAATCAAGTGGTTTTGGCATAACTCATTAACTTTTATCATTAGTTAAATAACTTTTATTTTTTATATCTTTAAACATCCGTTTCAGGTAATAAATATATATTTTTTTCAAATATAAATTTATTATGAATGACAACAAATTAATGTAAAAAAAAAAAAAAAAAAAAACTTCAAACCCATGCATGAAACCCCACTTGTATATTACTCTAAATCCAAATTACTTTCAACAACTCTCTTCAAAACCAATTAATTATTCATTTTCATTTAATGATAAATATAAACTATTATCTATAAATTTTTTAAAATTTTTTTTTTTTAAAGAAATGTGAACAAGTTACCGGTAAGATTTAAATCCTCAACATTTAACATTTAACATTTAACATTTAAGTAAAGAGGTAAATCAAAAAATTTCAAATTATTTAAAAGTGCAATCATATACACATAACAATCTACTTCAACATGGTGTTTGGGCTCTAGAACTCCTGGGCTAACTTCCTGCCAATATATCTCATCTCATGGCCCGGTTCTTCCCCATTCATTGCTCCCTCACTTTAAATAATGCACAACAATACGACTCGAACCTGCACCACCCACCTCCAAACAAAGCATTTCACAATTCACCACAGAGAGAGGGAGAGTCATGGCGTTCACTCAACGTCCCATCCACCCATACTTTCTCGTGACCATCACGCTGCTCCTCGCCGTCGCGACGTCCCAACAAGCAGACTTCCTTTACACCGGCTTCGCCGGAGCTAGCTCCAACGCCACCACCAACACTAACATCAGCCTCAACGGCGTCGCCGAGATCCAACCCAACGGGATCCTCCGTCTCACCAACGAGACCACGAGACTCATCGGCCACGCCTTCTATCCAACCCCTCTTCTTTTCAAGAACTCCACCGACGGCAACGCCTTCTCCTTCTCCACTTCCTTCGCCTTCTCCATCGTCCCCGAGTACACCAAACTTGGCGGCCATGGCCTTGCCTTCGTCATCTCCGCCTCCCCGTCCCTCCCCGGCGCCCTTCCCAGCCAGTACCTCGGCCTTCTCAACGCCACCGACAACGGCAACACCACTAACCACGTATTTGCCGTCGAGTTCGACACCGTCCAAGACTTCGAGTTCGGTGATATCAACGACAACCACCTCGGCATCGATATCAACAGCATGACCTCCAACGCGTCCCAGCCCGCTGCTTACTTCGCCGGAGATTCCACCAAACGTGATCTCAATCTCAAGAGCGGCGATACGATCCTCGCTTGGGTCGACTATGATTCTGTTTCCAAGGTCCTCAACGTGACCATCTCCCCTTCCTCAACAAAGCCCCGCATTCCGATCATCTCCTTTCCCGTCGATCTATCTCCCATACTCCACGACCGCATGTTCGTCGGCTTCTCAGCTTCAACTGGGCTCCTCGCCAGCTCCCATTACCTCTTCGGTTGGAGCTTCAAGATGAACGGCGTCGCTAGATCTCTCGACCTCTCTTCACTCCCTTCTTTACCAGAACCACCAAAGAAAAACACCACCTTTGTTATCGCCATCTCCATCACCTCCGTCGTATTAGTAATCGCGGCCGTTTCCGCCGCCGCGTACCTCTTCTACAAGATCAAGACCGCTGACGTGATCGAGTCCTGGGAGCTGGAGTGCGGCCCTCACCGCTTCTCCTACAAAGAGCTCAAGCACGCCACCAAAGGTTTCCGAGACCGCGAGCTCCTCGGCGTCGGCGGGTTCGGCAAAGTCTACAAAGGAACTCTCCCGGGAACAAAGACACAAGTCGCGGTGAAGCGAGTCTCTCACGAGTCCAGACAGGGGATACGCGAGTTCGTGGCGGAAATCGCCAGCATCGGCCGGCTCCGGCACCGGAATCTCGTCCAGCTTCAAGGGTGGTGCAGGCGCCGCTCCGATCTCATCCTCGTCTACGACTACATGCCGAATTGCAGCCTTGATAAGTACCTCTTCTCTGACCTCGACACCCAGAACCCACCAAAACCCCTGCTTTCATGGCGTCAGAGGTTCCACATTCTCAGAGGCGTCGCATCGGCCCTCTTATACCTCCACGAAGAGTGGGAGCACGTCGTCATCCACCGGGACGTGAAGGCAAGCAATGTGCTTCTCGACGGGGACTTGAACGGAAGGCTCGGAGACTTTGGGTTGGCTAAGCTCTACGAGCACGGGGCCAACCCGAGCACCACTCGGGTGGTGGGCACGTTGGGGTATCTCGCACCCGAGTTGACGCGAACGGGCAAGGCAACGACGAGCACCGACGTGTTTGCGTTCGGGGCGTTGGTGCTGGAGGTGGTGTGCGGGCGGAGGCCTATCGAGCCGAAGGCGTTGCCGGAGGAGTTGGTGCTTGTGGACTGGGTTTGGGGTCTCTGGGCGGCGGCGAGATGGACGGAGGTGGTGGATAAGAGGTTGAAAGAGGAGTGCGATAGATTGGAGGTGGAGGTGGCGTTGAAGGTGGGGCTTATGTGTTCGCATCCGGCGGCGTCGGCGAGGCCGAGGATGAGGGACGTCGTGAGGTACTTGGACGGCGTGGAGATGCCGGATGTGAAGAGGTTGCCGGAGGAGTACGAAGGGAAGAACAAGGTCGGGTTTGATGATTACGTGCACTCTTACTCGCCGTCATCGTCGTTCGAGAAGTCGTCGGAGTGCTCGGTCGCCGTCGCGGTTGAGGACGCAGTGGTGGGGCCCTCTGATTGATTATTCACAGTGATCATTTATCTCCCGTGGAGTGGGCCAGTGTTGAGTTTCGGTCAATGTATGGATTTTTGTTCCTATTGTTAATTGATTACTCTATAAATATAGTAACGGTAGTTTATCCACTTCTTTTTTTAAAAAAAAAAAACAATAATAATAATAACTTTCTTGTTCATTGTAAGCAATGATCACACAGTGTAACATGATATATTTTCTTGTTCATTGTAAGAATTGTATAATAATAACTTTCTTGTTCATTGACGATATATATTATAAATCTAACAAGACAAATATCAAAAACAATTCTTTTACTACATAATCTAGTATTCAAAAAGTGATTTGTTCTGATGGTGATGTACTGTTTTTAAATAGCAGTTGTTGATCGTCCAACAACTCCTCTCAGTTTATGCTTTTTATATATTCATATTATTATTACCATCATTATATATTTATTTATTTAAGATTAATTCGCGGAGCAATTCTTTGGAGATTTATTTGCATGACTTAGCAAATGACGTGAGAGTAATGGGCAAATAATGTGAGTGTATCAGTGTATTGGCAAGATAGAAGTTAGGCAAGACAAGCGATTGCCAAAGAAGCAAGAAGCCATGGTTTCAGACGGCGAAGTCATTGCCGTTGATATGAAGTCAATGGCTGAAAGAATATAATAACAGAACGGCATCTTTTTCCGACGATGTCATGCTTGAAGGTGACTAAATTACTAATATAGTGATAATATCCACTTGCACTTTCTCTGGCGTTACGTTTTCAATGAGACTGGCCACACTTTATTTTTGGTCTATTGTTATTTCCTGGAGTTCTCGAGGACTCTTGCGAGAAAAGAAGATATTTTTAGAAACAAAAATATATAATAAATCAAAGTTTATGATTATATCATGCTATAGCATACAGTTCTGGAAGAGAGCAGTGAAAAAACCAGAGGATTGCAAGCATTGTAACTGATTGTAACACTAGCATTGTAATCAACAATTCATGTGGTGCAATTATACATTCAATTCTTCTAACAAACTCAATTTCCTAACTATAATCATTCCAACACTACTCATCTAATTAATAAAATTATTAATGCTCCATTTCATCTCCAGTGTTGCTAATTCAATAGAAAATCATCAAATTTGGTATTAGAAACACCTCTGCTTTTTCGAGCACTCGTTCGGTTGTCTGAGACTTCAGTGAACTTTTCTTTATCTGCATCAATTTCTCTTTGTACGTCATGATAGTAATAATAATTATAAATAAAAAAATTTTAATAGAAGTTTTTTTGAAAAATAATGAATTGTGGGCCTAAAGGTTAGTTTTGGTGACAAAATAAAATTAATATAATCTTATACTATCCTATATCAATTAAATAATATAAAATTTTACATTTTAAAAATTAGTTTAGATTCTTAGTAATATTTTTATTTTGATAAAATAATAGTATATACAAATTTTAACTTTAATTTAAAAATAATTTAGTTATAGATTTTGTAAATATGTTTTATATCTTTTACGAAAAATACTAGTTTAGGTAATTATAAATAAATTATTACTTATGAATTAATAAAAAATAGTCCTAAAATGTTGTTTTATAGATTTTTTGGGGGAAAATGTTTTTATAAATTATTAAATTACTAACAATACAAGAGAGGAGAAAAACCAAAATTATATTCCGCTAATGATTAAAGTTATTTATTTTCATTATTTTTTCGATGGAGGCCCAAAGCCCAATTGTCCACAAAAAGTTTGGCCCAATTCGAGTTCACAGGTTATCACTGCTCAGTGACAGCCGTTGGGTAGCGCGCCTGCCACCAGAGCGAATCCCTAAAACCAAAAACCAGTTCCTTCGATGTTTGAATAACAATCTCCAATTCCTCTTCTTTAATCCCTAATTTCGCTTTTGATTCCTCTCATCGGCTCCCTTCTATTTGTCTTTGCTTTCATCTTTCGAATCATCTCCCTAAAGCGCCACCATGGATATTATAGTTTCTCTAAGGGCTTCAGCGAACTCCACGCTGTTGCCCATTTGTAGCTCCTCTCACCGCCAACCAAGCCATGCCTTGATCTTCTCCGCTTCTTCTTCTTCAAGGGCGAAGGACGTCACTAGGAGCGTGCGCTGCAGCGTCTCAACGGGGAGAGAGGTCAATACTCCTGTTGTCGAGGTATCAAAAGTGCGGCCTTTTATTCACTGACTTTGTGTCTGTGATTCCATTGGATATGTGTGGTTGAGGTTGTGGTTATGTTATTTGTGCACCAGATGAAGAGCTATGCTGAGGAGTTTGCAGACATGGAGCTGTCTAGTGTGATGGCTTTGTCTCCACTTGATGGCCGATACGTTCGAAAGGTCAAGGATTTACGCCCCTTCTTCAGTGAATACGGGCTGATTCATTTCCGCGTCTTCGTTGAGGTGTGATTTTCGTTCAAGATATAACTTTATCATATTCTTCAGTTTTTGTTATTATTTAATGCATTTGAGTTATGAAAAAGTGTAGTAATCATACAATCAATTTGAGTTCAGATGCTTTATAATATTGCCATCGCTTCTTTTAAGATAACTATACAATTAATCTTAATTGATTCTCTGCAGGTCAAGTGGTTGTTAAAACTTTCAGAAATCCCAGAAATCACAGAGGTGCCAAACTTCAGCGCGAATGCTCGAGCTTTCTTAGAAAGTATAATTCATGACTTTACGTTTAATGATGCACTGGAGGTCAAGAAAATTGAGCAAGTGACTAACCATGATGTCAAGGCGGTGGAATATTTTCTAAAGCAGAAATGCAAGTCACATCCAGAGATTGCTGAGGTTGATATTATACTCTCAGAATTTAAATGCATGCCCTTTTCTTTCCAATAGTCCGTTCAAAATTGCTGATTTGTTATTGAAGGTTGCGCCTGACATCAGTGTTTTACCCCATTTTACTGTTTCAGGTGCTTGAATTCTTTCATTTTGCATGTACCTCTGAGGATATTAATAATTTAGCTCATGCGTTATCATTGAAAGAAGCGATGAACACTGTTATATTTCCTACCATGGTCGAGCTATGTGATGCTATATGCAAAATGGCAAAGGAGAACGCCTATATACCAATGTTGTCACGCACTCATGGTCAGGTAATGGAGGATACATTTTAATGTTTTAGCTTTTGTGCTCAAATGTCTGCGGTGCATAAAGCCCCATATATATTTTTTTTCAATATCATTGAAATTTGAAAGTACAGCACTTCACTATTTTAACCTGAGTTCCAGTCATTCAATTTACAGTTGTTATACCAGCTACCTCAAACATGTAAACTGTTGAGCTAGAAGATCATGTTTAGTTATTTATTCCCCTGGAAAGAGTTAATATCTCATAATCATAACTCTGTTTACCAGAACTAACCTCCTTGATGTGCATTCCTGGCTTCATGTGAATTTTGTTTATTTTAGTTATACGGCTTCAATTAATCTGATTTTGTTATTAAAACCAAAAATATGTAGCCTGCATCACCCACGACATTGGGGAAGGAAATGGCAAATTTTGCTGTTAGGCTCAGTGATCAAGGGAAGAAGTTCCCCCAAATCAATATATTGGGGAAGTTTGCTGGTGCAGTTGGAAACTACAATGCACATAAAGCTGCTTATCCCACTGTTGACTGGCCAAGCATAGCAGCTGACTTTGTTAGATCTTTGGGCATTGAATTCAACCCATATGTAACACAGGTAATTTTCATTGTCTCTTGCTGTCATATACACATATTTTCATTGGGATTGTTTTGCTATTATATTTGGGGTATTCGAGTGCTTGGTTGATTTATTGGTAACGTTTAATATAATTATGATCTCATCTTATCCATTTTTATTTTTCTTATGTAGATTGAGCCTCATGACTATATTGCCGAGCTTTTCAACAGGGTTGTCCAGGTTAACAACATTATACTTGATTTTGACAGAGATATATGGAGCTATATATCACTGGGTTATTTCAAGCAGGTAACTAACTAGTCCTGCACCTCTAAACAATTATCTTTGTACTTTTTTCAAAAAAAAATAAATCATCCATTTCCATGTTTTGATTGCATAACAAAGATAACCAAGGCTGGGGAAATTGGATCCTCCACCATGCCTCACAAAGTCAATCCGATTGATTTTGAAAATAGTGAGGGGAACTTGTGCCTGGCAAATGCTGTTTTATCTGCTCTTGGCATGAAGCTGCCAATCTCACGCATGCAGGTATTCTTTCATCACTTTCATGCCTGCAACTCTCTCTGCCTCAAGATGCCATATCTGAGTATATTGATTATTCTAGGTACTATAGGTCTGCTATGGTTTTCCACCATTGTTACCAGGATTTGTTTCTCAATCATACACGAACATGCGTATATAAGTCTATTATGTATGGAGGGATTCCATGCTTAGAATAGTTTATATTTATGTAAGCAGTGTATGTTTGGGTCTAGAGTGACTCAATCTGTGCTTTATGTTGTCTTTGACAGCGTGATCTGACTGATTCAACTGTCCTAAGAAATCTCGGTGTTGGGTTAGGCTATTCCCTTTTAGCTTATAAAAGCACTTTGCAAGGGATAAAAAAGCTACAGGTATGGTTGAAATTCTTTATTTGCTTTCTTTGCTGAAATATTCTCATCATGGTAATTGGCATGGAAGTTATGGCCCTTGTGGGTTAGAATGCTGTGATGGTCTGATAGATATGATACATGATTCTATTCATCCTTCATCTATACTTCCTATTCTACTTATACATTTAATATTATGTATTCACACATGTTCTTTATTTACTTTTTTTTTCTGGATGTTAAAAATGCAGAAAAGGGTTTCTGAGCAAATAACATGTGGCTTGCAGGTGAATGCATCTCGGTTGAATGAAGACTTGGAGAATACATGGGAGGTGCTTGCAGAACCAATACAAACGGTAAGCTGACACAACTTCTGTATGAACAATAGCAGTTAGATTAGGTTCACCGAGAGATGACTTACCCTTGAATGGTTTATCGTAATTATTTGTTGTTTATTTTCAAGAACTGCAATTATGAATTCTCCAGTACCTTGTTTACTTTTCATCGACCTGAGTTTACCTTTCATCGCTTTCAGGTCATGCGAAGATACGCCGTTCCTGAACCATATGAAAAATTGAAGGAATTGACAAGAGGAAAGGTGGTTACTATGGATAGCATAAAACAATTCATTGAAGGGTTAGACTTGCCAGGTGAGGCTAAATTAGAACTACTGAGGCTGACTCCTCATTCTTATATTGGTGAAGCGGAGAAGTTAGCAAAAACTGTTGGTGATGCTGTGGATTTGGCTAAAGGATTTAAACTTCTATAGATAACTTTATACTTCCCCTAATTGTCTTCATTGTATACCTGCGCATCCATTTGATGTTCCAGATGGAACTTGCGGAACTCTCATCTCATCTGTTTTCCTTACCAATCTCGCTATACAGAGACAATTTTGCTATACAAAGAGAGAAAGATTCCTCTTTTTACTTAATATATTTGGCGTCTTGTTCTATGAAGTAGGACTTTGCAAGATATTTCGTATTGTTTACTTTAGTATTATTGTTAAAAAAAAACTAATTTGCCAAATTAAAACAGTAATAATGTAAAGGAAAAATTGAATGATAAAAGATAAATTTTTTTTGGACCTTATATTATACATATTGAACACTGTTAGTGCATGACCAAAAATGTGGAAGTACAGATTAAAATCAAAATTACACTTCCGCGTTTTATAAAATTAAATATAATTTTTCTGACTTGATGTATTTTAATGAAGTGTATAAAAAAATTAGTCTTCAATATTTTAATTTTGCCAATAAAAATAATGCTCTCAGGTCTCAGAGTTAACACCATTTGTTATCTAAAGCTGTCATCAAATGTACCTAGTTTTTAAAAAAACTAAGAACACACCAATATATATGCCTTTCTCGTTTTTATTGAGACTGGAATTGGTGTCTCCATGAATTCTTTTTTCCTCAAAAAGAGAACTAATTGTGCAGGAGACCCATAACCTCAGAAATTGATATGATATACTTCATTCAGCAGTATTTCATTCAACAACACTTTCACTTTAGGTTTTTCCTCAATCAAAACTCTCTGCTTGTCAGTCTCATCTAATTCCACATCACTTTCTCAACGAAAACACCATAGCGAAAGATCCACAATCCCAAAATACCAGCTTGATAAAGTAGGGCTATCCCCACATTTATGTATATAGACACTCTATTTATTAGGTAACGTGGGACTAAACCAAGAATTGCAACTGTCTCTCTAAACTTCTCCACAACATGCTTCTTCTCAGCTCTGTTGCTGTTCCTGGGAATCATTGACTCTGTAATCACCTTAGAGAGTGCCTTGTAATACTTCATCTTAGAACCAATCTCCTCATCTACATCCGGACCTTGAAATTTTGAAACTACTGTTTGATTTGCATCTGAAATCATGTTGTAAGCTGGCACAAGTATCTTTGAGACAGCCTCTGTTAGTCTCTTCTGACTGGCACTTCTCTTCATTGAGATCATCATGCATTATAGGTTTGGCGATGATGTCTCTGCAAACTCATCAAGGTGGGGCATAGCCAGTCCATCCACATGCTTCGTTGCTTGTTCTTTACTCAAGTTTCTATGTATCAATGATGGCCCCTTCTGCTCCTCCATCCTTATAAGCTTTAGGTGCTCTCTCTGATTCATACACTGTAAAACAGAACAAAAAAACACTAGAATTCAAGACACTTGATGTGTATATGCATGTGTTTTGTAAAGAAGATAATTAGTTGGTGCTCCATGGGATTAAGGGTCTTGTTCTTTGTTGTTGTTGTCATCTCCTTCTTCTTCTTCGTCTAAGCTAACTCCCCATGTAGGTACTGTTTCATTGGCCTTGTCATTACCATGTTTCCTTTTGGCTGTAAGTTTCTCTATTTCAATGGCTACTCCTTGACACTGGCAAGTGCTGATTTCTTCACATGGTGGTGATCAGGATGATAATCTCAAAGTTGGTGGCCATGTATAGTTGTTTGCCAGTTCTCTTGTGCCTCATATCCAACTTCATTATTAAAAAAAGCAAGTGCTAATTATTATGTATTTATCAATGTAAATAGATATAACTGCGTGGATATGAAGTCATGCAGGGACGAGCAAAGTTATCTCACCACGTCCTCATTGATTTGAGTAAAAAATAGTGGTCTAGGATGCTCCAAAAACGCATATTTAGATTGATCAAGAATAACTCCAAAGCTATGATGGTTTCTTTTCATAGATGAGTTGATTGATTGGACCATTATATGAGCAGCATTTTTTAACTAAAAATAATTCATATTTAATGATATTCTTCCCTTCTCTTTCTCTTCTTTCAGAGATCTGTGAACAACCAAACAATCTCACACTGTTATCAGAAATTGTAATAACCTGAAACAAAGTACTGCTTATTGTTTTACATGATGATGAAGATTGAAATCAAGTACAACAAACAAGTTATACAAACTCAAAACATTGAGTAGTTATTCAGATGCCATTAACAGAGCAAAAGCATCTCCGTTTATGCTCACAGGAAAAATTCAAAACCAGGTGTTGAAATTTCTCAAGTTGTGAGTTTTCTATGGACTACTTGGAGAGATGTCAGAATGGAATATATACTGACAGTTTGA
Source organism: Dioscorea dumetorum (assembly GCA_902712375.1). Lineage (NCBI taxonomy): Eukaryota > Viridiplantae > Streptophyta > Magnoliopsida > Dioscoreales > Dioscoreaceae > Dioscorea > Dioscorea dumetorum. The sequence goes on along the minus strand of CACTHL010000561.1, from coordinate 9,137,253 downwards.
TCAAAGGACCCTGCTGATCCGAGTGTCTATAACTGGTGCTTGAGAAGGTTCAGAAAACTCCAAAGCTTGTGCCAGAGACAATCGATGATTTTGCCATGTGGCTTCAGCCCACTTGATCATCCGTTCACCTTCTGCCTTTCTATTCTGTTGAATGAGCAGGATTTCTGCATATCCTCCTTAATGAAAGAGGCAAGGCATTAGTCATGTGCAACAACCATGCATCAACCAACAACTGACATGAGCAGACTGCCAGAAATAAACTTGTAGGCATGAAAGACCGGCAGAATGATACAAGATATTGTTTGAGATAGGATCACTTCTTTACAATATTGAGGTGAAAACTATGTTAATGATGGCAAACATAAGATGACCTTAATCACAATCTCTTGATGGATGGTGCTATATCATAAAGAAATTATGGCATGATATACAGGTCTTATTTACTCTGTGATATGAATATGGCCCATGGGTAACATTCTGATGTTAAAACCATGACAAAGCACAATGATTTATCCAACCAAACTTTCCGATTCTTAATTTTCCTTCTCTTCCTCCCCTATTCTTTATATCCATCAACTGAAGTAGTTAACTTATGCACTTATGCCAACTCCTAAGAATCTTCTAGTTATAAAAAAATTAAATGACAGTGTGAAAGTACAATATCATGTAAAGGTTTATTGTAGCAAAAATGAAGCCAAATACCTCTTGCAACGGCAACTACATCTCTCCTATCAACATGTTTGTTCTTTACTGTGCAGGTAGAACAATCAAATCAGTCCATTTTCATTGAAAATACAGTAAAACCATTTTACAGAATGGCATAAGCACTTGATTTACCTTCAGAATCAAAACCTTGAGCTTTCAGCAAGTCCAAGGCCCTCCTAAACAGTCCCTGTCATGTGCTGAGCAATTTAACCATTTATGTAGCTGGAAAATGTCTCAACTAAAGATTCACCCGAAAAATTAGTCATGCCTTAAGGCTGTAAACGCTGTGCGCCAAGCCAAGAGCATAAATTATATCGCCAAAGATCAAATATAATTACAGCAGGTTTCAGTCTAACCTCTTGGATCAATATAGAACTTGAAGCTTCAAGCCTTGCTTTGCGCTTAAACATGAGGGCGATGCAAGTAAGTACAACCCCGACCTTCGGATGAGTTGACCCTGGGATTAATGACCTTCTTTTAGAATCACTTTCTACATATGTGGATGGAAAAAGATAGATAGTAAAGGTTTAATAATCAATGCAAATATGAAGAACAAACCAAAATGATTTTCAGCAATATTCAATGCTTTTGTCAGCAATTCCTCTGAATCATTAAACTTCCTGTATCAAGAAACAAAAGACATGCTAATAGATAAGATGATCAGAATGGTTCATAGCGAGCATATCACAGGACATGTTTAAAAGGAACAAGAACTGAGGGTCACTAATTCAAAACAGGAATTTGAATGAGTAAGTAGACAAATTTCCAAACAAATGATAAAGATCAAATTTGCAGTTAAACCATAGAATCACAGTATAGAACCACACAAGAAAAATGACTATGACTAAACCAGTAGCTTACCCTGATTGTGATAGAAGTTGCCCAAGTGCGCAGGTAGCTCCCAAGAGAACTTCTTCAGGGGCCATGTTAGCAGCTCCTGGATAAGAGTAATCAAATCCACCTTCAGTCTCAAACACCTTGATGATCCTCTCATACAAATCTTTTGCCGATGTGAAATTCCCAGCTGCTTGTAAATATTCTCCATATGAAAGAAGAGCATTTCCTACAAATGCAATATAACTTTGCATAGTGATCAACACGTGAAAGGGAGAAATATCTCAATTTGAAGCTTAAAGGGAGATTATAAAATGGCAAGTCATCATACCTTTCTGATTTTTACCCTCCTCTAAGTTGGCATTCTCATCACTAAATGATAATTCAGCTGATAAAGAGTTGCAAGTTAGTGAATTTACTTAACTGCTACATATTGAAGAGCAGAATTCATAATAATGTCTTTTACCTGCATTCAGTTCTCCAGCAGCAAGATGAGCCAATCCTTTTATGGCTTTAGCCCGTGAAGTTACAGCATCTAACGCAAAAGAAGATCGAGCGTCAATGCTTCCTTTCAACAGCTGCAAGCAATCATCTGCGTGCGTATGCGAAGCATTGTCCTATAGCAAAAGGCCATTCAAATGATTCTAAAGACAAAGATCAGACATGCTGAAGGACATCCTCATGAATACACACCTCTCCACTCTCCAGTTGAAGTCCCACGAGGCCCTCCAACGCTGAAACTGCAAAACACTTCATTCAATGTACTTCCTTTCCTATCTTCAAGGAGCGAACTCTAACATGAAGAATCACAGAAAGAGTTACCTCTGACTGGTAAAGATGCTCCTTCCAACCGATGAACCATCTGAAGCTTTTCCATGGCATCTCCAAGCTCACCTCTGGAAAGCATTCCTAATTCTATTCATAATCAAATAAAAGCAAAAGGCGAACAGAAAACAAGAAAAGAAGGAAAGGAACAACCTTTCATAAAGCAAAGTGGACATAGCGAGCAATAGCAATCCGATAGCATCCTCGCCGGAGTCCCCGCCACTTGCCTGCAAATTGGACACTCCCTGCTCTAGCACCAGCATCGCCTGAGCGTATAATTCCCCTTCACACATCCATACAAAAAAAAAATCAGATAAAAACACGGATTACAACAAAAAGATTCGAACAGAAAAAGAAGAGAAAGAGGAAAGGCACCTGATTTCTGAGATCTTGCATGACTAAGAGCGTACTGAATCATCTGTCGAGCAACACTCTCCTCCTGCGAAGAGCCCAAACCACTGGATCCGAAAAACCTCAATCCCATTGGATTGGCGACTGAACAGGAGCAAGCTGAGATTTGGGTCACTGCTTTTCCAAGGGCTCGTCGGAGCATGGTTACTGCTTCTTCTTCTCCTCCTCCTCGAGAACGAGAGAACGGCGGGGGTGGTGAGCGATGGAGGAGGAGAAGAACATCATCACGTGCGCCTCACGCTTATCCTATCAAACATACCTCGAGATCAGGGCGTCATCCACGGATCACGATGCGTTTATACACAAAACCCCTTAAACCTCGGATGCGGTATCGTCACCGCAATGCTCTCCCAGCCATTCGAGTTATAAGAGAAAGTGAACGGGGGTCATCACACCGCGAGTATTTATAACTAGAAATTAGATGAGAAAGCAAGTCTCGCCTGATTCTCATCTCTGCTTCTCTCTCTCTCTCTCTCTCTCTCTCTCTCTCTCGCTGCCGCCATGGCCTTCAGTGCTCAGCACCAAGCGCTGAGCGCGCAGCTCGCCGGCGCCGTGCCTTCTCGTCCTCGAAGACCACCGGGGGTTTCGTCTTCACCTTCCATCATCTCTGCCTCACTCCCCGAATCTGGTGTCTCCCACCACCAAAGTCCATCTCGCAAACCTCCTCATTGGATCCGCAAGAAAACCCTAGCCGTCTCATCGGCCTCCGCCTTTGCAGCGGCGGTCGGTGGAGGATTCATCTTCCATCTCTCCTTTGGTGCCCCGCCACCGGGTAATCCTGGTGGTGGAGGTGGCTGGGGATGGGGCTCCAGCGGTGGAGGAGACGGGGGTGGCTTCTGGTCTCGCTTCTTATCTCCTTTGGCTGCGATTGCAGAGGATGATCAGACCGCCAGCGGCGGCGGTGGCCAGGAATGGGATTCCCATGGCTTGCCGGCCAATATTGTGGTTCAACTCAGCAAGCTGAGTGGCTTCAAGAAGTACAAGATCTCCGAGATCCTCTTCTTCGATCGGCGCAAGTGGACCACCGTGTCTGGCACCGAGGACTCCTTCTTCGAGATGGTTTCCCTCCGCCCCGGTGGCGTCTACACTAAGGCCCAGCTTCAGAAGGAGCTTGAAACCTTAGCGTCTTGCGGAATGTTCGAGAAGGTCGATCTCGAGGGAAAGACGAAGCCTGATGGCACTCTCGCCCTTACCGTCTCGTTCACAGAGAGTACTTGGCAATCTGCGGACTCTTTTCGATGCATCAACGTGGGGCTGTTGCCTCAGACGAAGCAGATGGAGATGGACCCTGACATGACCGACAGGGAGAAGCTGGAGTACTTCCGGAACCAGGAGAAAGACTACAAGCGAAGGATTGAGAGATCAAGGCCGTGCCTGCTGCCGATCCCAGTGCAGCGCGAGGTGATGCAGATGCTGCGGGAACAGGGGAAGCTGAGCGCCCGGTTGCTTCAGAGGATCCGGGATAGGGTCCAGAAGTGGTACCATGATGAGGGATATGCTTGTGCTCAGGTGGTTAATTTTGGGAACTTGAACACTAGGGAGGTTGTGTGCGAGGTTGTGGAGGGGGATATCACGAAGCTTGATATACAGTTCCAAGATAAACTCGGGAATATATGCGAAGGAAACACTCAACTTGGCGTGATCCGGCGAGAGCTTCCTAAGCAGGTATAAATTTGCCTTTCTGTTTGTTTCGTTAGTTCTTACTAATTCAAATAATGGAAATTAGAGAGGCTTTAAGGAGCAGAAAATGGGTCGTTTCATTGTGTTTTCATGAAACAACAATTCAGTCTTGTTCGTAGAGATATTGCTGCAGATTTTATGAGTATAGCGCTTGAAAGGGGTTGGACCTGTAATTCTGGTGTCTTATCTAGTAGCTAGTAGTTTTCCTTTCGGATAATAATGGTGGTCCTAGTAGGCTATCAACACTTAAAAGATGTAATTGGAGATTGGTTTGAGCTACATATGATTGAGGATGCACTGTAAAAGCTTGATTTGACAATTTGCAGGGTTTGGTATCTAGAGGAGTGTATTGGATAAGAGTGAGGATTAGCAGTTCTGGTGGGAGCTAATATGGGAGTTATTTAGACAAAGTTTTGATTCAGTTATGGCTAGTAAAGAAATATTCAGAAGAAACCTGTTTCATGGTTAGTAATCATGCTGTAACCAATAAATTGCCATGTAAATATAATCAGACTAAGAGGAAATTTTTCTCATTTGACTTCTCATGCTAGGAATGAATGATAGTTTATGCATATCTTGTGACATGTCAACTTGCCTTTCCCCATTCAATCAAACATTTTCCTTTTGACCATATTGGATATTTCTTTTCATCTCTTGAAATTTTGTGCAGCTACGACAAGGACATGTTTTCAATATTGAAGCAGGGAAACAAGCTTTGAGGAACATAAATTCACTTGCTTTATTTTCCAACATTGAAGTAAATCCAAAACCTGATGAAAAGAATGAAGGTGGAATTATAGTTGAGATAAAACTTAAAGAACTGGACCAAAAGTCTGCTGAAGTCAGTACAGAGTGGAGTATTGTTCCTGGGCGTCAGGGACGACCTACTTTGGTAATTTTTTACAGTTCTTAATGGATTTCTGAAATTACACTTGCTGAATTCTATTCTGAAACTATATAATTTTGACATTCGCTGCATGTATATCTCAATCATTGGATGCGCTTGTGTTTTCAGGCATCATTTCAACCTGGTGGAACTATTTCATTTGAACACCGAAATATCAAAGGGTTGAACAGATCCCTCCTCGGCTCAGTGACATCTAGCAATCTTCTCAATCCTCAGGTAAGTTTCAGAGCTGTACTAGAGCTTCACTTTAGTCTTGTCAACATCCTGTATATTTGATGCTCCAACATAGGATATTTGTTTATTTCATTTGAATTATTTTCATAGCTGTAGAATCTTTTTGTGGATTAGGATTTCTGTTTTAAGGTGAAATCCTTTCACACACCCAAAAAAAATGATGCTTTTTAACTGAATCTGATGATGACCAGAGCTAAGGCATGATTTGACTGTTGTGATCTTTATTAATTTATTATGATGGTAACATCATATTAAATCATGTGCTTCATTGACTTTTGTCAGGATGACCTAGCTTTCAAGCTTGAATATGTACATCCATATTTGGATGGGGTGTACAATCCCCGGAATCGTGCATTCCGTGCTAGCTGTTTCAACAGCCGCAAGTTGAGTCCAGTTTTCACTGGTGGATCTGCAATGGAGGAGGTTCCACCTATATGGGTTGACAGAGTGGGGTTCAAAGCTAATGTGATGGAGGTAGGTGTTTACATCTTTGATGTTTTTCCTCTTTCCTTTGTGATGACCTTACACTTCCAAGCACTACCAAATTCTAATGAGGAATGTGTTCCACTTTGCAGGCCTTCACACGACAAAGCAAATTCACTTATGGACTAGTGCTGGAAGAAATCACGACACGTGATGAAACCAGTAGTATTTGCACTCATGGCACTCGACCATTACCTAACGGTGGCTTAAGCATGGATGGACCCCCGACAACACTAAGTGGCACTGGTGTTGATCGCATGGCATTTTTACAGGCAAATATCACCCGGGATAATACTAAGTTTGTAAATGGTGCAATTGTTGGTGAGAGGAATGTTTTTCAGGTAACCACTATTTTATTTCGCTTTTTTTTTTTTTGGAAATTGCAGAGCTGCATTGCAGGATAATGTCATATGCATAACAAGTATTGTGATGGAAGTTTTAGTTCACTTCAAGAATACAAATCATTGAGGCATATTTGTAACTCAAAAACCTTAAATATTGAGGCATGTTGCATGTGATATTTTTTACTGGATAATTGGCTTCTTGTATTACAGTTGGACCAGGGCCTTGGAATCGGCAGCAAATTTCCAGTCTTCAACCGTCACCAGCTCACTGTCACCCGCTTTTTGCAATTAAAGCAAGTAGAAGAGGGTGCTGGTAAACCACCACCACCTGTTTTAGTTCTTCATGGACATTATGGTGGATGTGTAGGGGATCTCCCTGCCTATGACGCCTTCACACTTGGGGGACCCTATTCTGTGAGGGGTTACAATATGGGTGAGCTGGGTGCCTGCAGGAATATTCTCGAGGTAAGCATTATATCCAAATTATGCTTTCGTTTAGGTGCCCTTTAACTGATCATGATATATAGTTCTTGTATATGTATGAAGTGAATTATTAATTTTTTTCCTTCCAATTTATAGAATGTAAATATTGTTTTTCACTTAGCTTGCTGCTGAACTGAGGATCCCTGTGAAGAACACCCATGCGTATGCCTTTGTGGAGCATGGAAATGACCTCGGAAGTTCAAAGAATGTCAAAGGTAATCCTACAGAGTTCTTCCGAAGGGTAGGCCATGGGTCATCTTACGGTGCTGGAGTTAAGCTTGGATTGGTAAGGATGGAATATGCAGTTGATCACAATGCAGGTACTGGTGCAGTGTTCTTCAGGTTTGGAGAGAGATTTTGAGGGATGTAGTCTTAAGTTAACTAGTATTTTGATAGTCATAACTAATCCGAGGCATATACTGCGGGTTTTGACGGGTCATAAGAATCACTCCATCGGGTTCCTCTAGAGAGTTGTTTCATTGCTGTTTCCTTTATAGTACTATTGAGCCGAGAACTCTTTTATTCTTTCGTACCAAATGCTGCCCTTGCGCATAATTATTCATTTGTTTGTTTGTTTGCTCTTTTATTTTTCCTCTGTGGGGTTGGCTATTCTTAATCCAAGTTGATTGGATTATAAAATGATCCTATGCTGCATTATTTAAAGAAAATTTTGCCAGAATTAAAATAAATTCAGCTGATGAATTTTGGTGAATGTTGCAAGAATAAGGACAATCATGTGCTGGTATTTACAGGTTACAGCTTCAGCCTGCAGTAACGGATGCTCTGAACCTGCAATTTAGAAAATTCTAAAAGAAAATTTTTTTTTGAAATCCTGACTACAAACACACATTATGAGGAGTGTGAACTGTAGTCTAACTATTGAAGGCCTAACTCCTTTTTTAACTGTTGGAGGGCTGCTTCAATTTCATCAATGCTATCTTCAATACTGCCATCCATCTCCCCACCATTATTCCTCTGTTCTTCTCCAGGCCTTGGATATGAGTTATCCTTGAAAGTATCGTCAGACTCCCCAGCAACCTCAGGACCTATATCGTTGATGTTCAATTCCTTCTCTAAGAACTCAACAAACTCCTCACCTATTTCCTGTTGTGTCAAATGATTTAATTAATTATTTGCCGAATCAAATGGTTATATTTCTTTGAACTGTATATTGACTTCTTGTATTAAGCCCCATAAACAATGTCACTAAAGATAATTATATAATGATATGATTGCTCACCGCTAATTCCTCCCACAAGCTTTTCGGTTTATCTTGAGAATTAATGCCTGCTTCCCAATTCTGAAATTCCTTCTGCAGATCCTGGAGAAAGTCCCCTGTTGCAAAGCAAGTACTTTGTAAATATTAGAGAGCTCGACCAGAATATAATCACCATTTAACTAGTATCCAGTATAGTAAATATGTTGTGACATCAGAATGTCCGATCAAACAGACAAAATTATGATGTAGCAAAATGGATCAATCGGTTGTTCACTCTGTGCCATTCCATGAATAAATAATATCACCAAGAAGAGACAAGTATACCTATAGTTATTTGAACATCCCTCAAAAAATCACCTGCAGAATAAAGAGGTTATATGAGGACTTAAAACTACTATAAACATCGAACATTGAAGGGGTCATGAGAACATGATTGTAGGACTTCGGAAAACAACCATCTTAAATACAACAAAGCACAAATTCAGTCAAAATAGTATTTGACATGGCCAACATATTCAAATAACAAGTATGCAACAAAAGAAAGTGGACTTCCCATGAAACAGCTGATAGCACTACCGATAGGTACTTAACATAAGTTTCTTTGTTTATATTTTTTAAATTTAAACAAAGAAAAAGATACAGGCATACTTAAAATCTGATAAAATACTGATCCATACAACCATAAGACATTTAGTAACACCATACAATGAACTAGAATTTTCAACCCAGAATGAGTTGAGATGTTTAGATTCATACCGAACCCATAGAACTCTTCTTCCTGGGCATTAGTCTTTCTGTTCCTTTGTGATGTCTGAGAATATTCTGAATTATTATAAGCATATTTGAACTTGGAGTCTGGATTCAGCAATGTATTGTATGCATGCTTAATTCGCATGAATTTCTCCTGGGCGTTTGGCTGGTAAATAAAGATCAAAATAATTAACAATTGCAACAAGTGCATTGACACCAAGAAATTATAAGAAACTTTAAACAGAACATTCTAAGAAAGAACAAATCTTTAAGTGATCAACAGTCCAATGAGCAGATCAGAAATTTTATTTGAGATTCATCAGTACACCACATTTCTCTCCACTTTACCAACGTTCATCAAAGGCGGTTCATCTCACATAATAAGGAGAAAGAAACACCGTGACATACATTTTTCCATCCTTCAATTGAGACCCTGAAGGGTTATAATCTCATTCAATAGATTGATTATAAAGCTAATCGAAGGACGGTTTTGATGCAGAAATGGAATAAAATTTCGTTGAAATTCTGGATCACAACAATGGGAAAGAGAGATCTACAGTATTACAAAACACTGGGGACTGGAAAATGTTTGTTTTACAACCTCTAAGGGATCATTAGATACAGCAGAAATCATCAGCAAATCAGATGCATGCAGATCAAAGATCAAAGATTAAAGAAAATCTTCATATACATTTATAAACAGAAAATTTTGATTGAGAAATGAGAACCTAGGGTATGGCAAGTCTCCGGAGAAGACAAATTCAAATTCGATTTTGATAAAAGAAAAACAAATCCCAGAAGCTCGCAGTCAGAGGAAAAACAACAAAACTAAAGCCCTAAACATTCATACAAGCACCAAAGACAAATTTAGGGAAAAGGTCGAAAGGTACCTCCTTGTTGACATCAGGGTGGTATTTGAGGGCGAGTTTCCGGTAAGCCCTCTTGATCTCCTGAGGAGAAGCGGAAGAAGAGACACCAAGCACCTCATAAGGAGACTCTCTCCAGCTCGCTCTCACAGCGATGCACGCCGAGCCTCTCCTCTGATTCTCCTTCTTCTCCTCAAAGCTCCAATTGAAACAAAAACGCCGACGATAGAAGGCATCATGCCGATGGCATTCAACCGATCCACAGAGTTTCCTCGATTGGATCAACGAAGATCGAAGTAGAGGAACGAAGCGATGATGAGAAGACCACAGAGGAGCAAGCTGAAGAAGCATAGATAGCAAACACTACAATGGTTACTACCTGGGCGGCCAGGTGATACAAGATAAATAGAGATTTTTATCAATTTCTTAGAATATGTTTTGTTTTAAATCGATTTAATAATCGATCGATATTTTTTATTAATAATTGGCAGGGGCCGCGCGTACGCGTACCCCCTCTACCACAAATTACGACGTCCACTCTGCCACGTGGGCAGATGGTAAGCCAGCGCACCCCCGCGGTGCAATGGGGGCCACTGGCCTAGGCCACAAGCCTTCTTGATCACCCGTTGACCCCGTCCAGGTAAGTATGTTTTCATGAAATCCAAGCCTCCACTTTTATACACCAACAGGCCTCTGCACCTTCCTTCCCAATCCGATGTGGGACTAAATAGAGTGACACTCACCGTGCTATCATTGGATACCAGCCGTTGGATTTCTACGATTTTCAGATCCCATTAATTTTGCCTAAGCCATACCTTTGAGGTTGGGGATAACAAGATTGATTGCAGCTATTATGCTTTGAATTGTCAACCTTCTCGTCCGAACTGGGAGATTTGTTGACATTCATGAACTTATCAATTGTCAACCTTCTAGGCCGAAGTGGGAGATTACTTGACATTCATTAATTTATTTAGAGGATGCCCAAGTGATTAATCAGTTGGATCTTGTTTCCGCCGATATGACACACTAATCCAGAAATATGTGCCGTGTGCTAAATAATACCGATGCATTTGGACTATTGATACATTAAGTAATATAGTGTAACATGTTATATATCCATGGCCTACATCAAATAGTTTTGAGAATATGCATCATCCTGATTAAAAGCTGAATTTTTTTTTTTAATCAAGAGGAGCGAAATTCCTAATGAACTCGCTAAACAAAGATATGGGTATACGCACGTCTGGGTGCGACATGTGGGGTATATGCACATATGAACGATGAGACAACCACAATTCGTGTACACAATTCTCAGACGTGCACTCTCACCCGTAGATTCGAACTCTCACCACTTGCGAGACATCCAAACGAGGGACCTAAAGGCCGTTAATGGTTAAAAGCTGGAGGCAGGCATCTCATCCCTTATTCTTGTGTTCTGCGGTGATAATTCACCACTAATCAAATGAATATGTGTTATGTGACACTGTAAATAGATTTAAATCATTGCTATATTATAAATAACATCACATGACATATATCCAGAAGCTTTTGCATGTGCAATGCATCACCTCAGTAAATACAAGAATTTTACCATTTTAACCATTTATATACTTCAAGTACGTGATTGTCTTGGAAATTTGAAACCTGCTGCATTTAAGTTTGTACAGTATTTATGAAGAACAAACGAACCTGGATGATGAACACCTGCGTCACAAGTGATATGTGCTGCGGCACAATGCAGGTGTCACTCAGCATTGCAAGTCATTTGTTCTGACACCATTAGCACACACAGAAGCACACATTGAATCACCTTCAATGCGATTGGGTCATTCATTAATTCTTGTAAGTTGCCAAAATCCATGTCCTCTGAAGACTTGTTGCATTGATAACAATTAATTAAAAAAAAAAACAAACAAGCGGCATGAGTGGAGTCATGGGCGGAGGCAGAAAGGCATTGAAGATGAATGAAGGAATAATGGTTTATTATACTTAAACCAAACTATTGCAATAATTAAACCTTCATCTATTGGTAGAGCATCCACAATCATTCACAACAAGAACCATGCACCATGATTGTACAAACTCAACTATTTGTGGATGTAGGATAACAATCTCTGGACAAAATAAAAGAATGAACACAGCTCATGCGTTCACCATTGATCAAATTCAGCTAAATCCATGTCCCTCAACTGTTGGAATCTCCAGCTAAAGCAATTCAATTGAATTTCATTCAAATTTAAGCCACTGGGATTTAAGCAAGCGTATATTCAATAGCATAAGGTTAACCATGTATGCCAACCTTTTAAGGTTTCAATCCAAGATACAGAGAAGGGGCACTACTGATGTTGAGATTTCGTAAAGACCCAAAATTAAATCAGGCATGGATGATTACCTGGTAAAACATACGTGGCAAATGGCAGCTCCTGTTAGTTTGCCAGTTTTATCCAGGACTTGAAATTTTCAAGACGAACAGCTTGATTAGATACTAAACCCCTATCAGGAAAAGCAAATGTACATTGATAGGCAGATTTTAATAGCCGACATACATTAAAATTGGGTGGTGGCTATCAATCAGCATCAAGAGAACCAAAGAAAAAAAAATAGAAAGGTTATGATCCTCAGATGACCACAAGATCATATACCTAAGAACACGTAACATGGCACAAGGTGATAGATATCATATGAAATGTTCAAAAGTACAATTGTAAGTGCAACCTAATGGACAATAATAGAGGGTGTAGTGCTGTACAAGGCATTGCCAAAGTGGAATGACATCATATCCTACTGCTATCAAGTACATCAACAGAACAGATAGCATGTTTTCATAAGAAATCCCCAAGAATGCAGTAAGCATAGACAATATGGTCATACGAATTCAATTCAATTTCTTCTTTACGCGAACAAAATAGAAATTCAGCATTGTAATTGATAAATAGATAAATCGCTGCAACAGAGAACAATCTCAAGAAACTTAGCACTGTGTATGAGCATTCCACACAAACAATCCCAAAAGAGGTCATCTTTGCATGACAACAGTGAGCAAAAATATCAATATTTTATTTATCATTTTTTTTTAGTCAGGAGAATATTTTATTTATCATTTGTGGTAGCAAGAGGATATGAAACAATGGACCTAACTAGTTACCTCAGGAGCAATCCTTGGTCCTCTCGGTGAAAGCAGCTCCATATTGGTGATGATGGAGAGTCTCGAATCCATGGTAAGCCCCAGCTCCATGGTGATTGTTGACAGGTACCATTGCCGCAGGGCTATGTCCCTGATGATGCGGCATTCCATAAACCGGCATGGGGAACATTGCCGGCATGGCGTATGGCATCGGCACTGGCACGGGCTGCTGCTCGCGCAAGCTCTGTGGGACTGGGGTGGATGCGAACAGATGGTCGGAGGAGGATGGGCCCTCGTTGGAAAGCCCCTGCATCCGCTTCAGGTACAACCTATACTTTTGCAGATGGCTGGCGACGTTCTCCCTCGTGAGCCCCTCCACGTTCATCAGCTGCATGATCGTCTTCGGCACCGCGTTTTTGATGCCAAGATGGGCGACTACATCGACAAACCTCTTGTGGAGCTGAGGAGTCCATACGAGCCGCGGCCGCTTGAGAGTCCGGGCGGATTGATCGTCGGTGGAATTCTCCTGCCGGAGAGCAGAGGAATCCCCATCCTCCACCACGGCGGAGTCCTGTCTCCGCGCCTTCCGGGAAGGCTCTGATTCGCCGTCGTCGACCTTGGGATTCGCCGGATCATCTCTGGAAAGCACCATCGGATCATCGGCAGCTGAAGAGGGAAAAGGGGGGAAGGATTTGAGAGCAGAAGTAGAGGACGATGAGGACGCCGAGTTACGCCGGAGGTTTGAGACGGTGTTCTGAGATGCTCGTATGACGTCGAGTATCGTCCGGCATGGCTCTGGCGTGATGCTGAAAGCTGATGCGAGCTCTGGCGTGATCAGCGTCTGAGAAAGCGGTGTGAGATCGTCGGCGCTGGGGAGCCCAATCTCCCATTCGAGAACCCTCCTCCCATCTCCATCTCCACATCCATCCATCAGCAACTCACAATCGAGAGGATCCGCTTCTTCCCCCATTAGCACCGAGAGCGAGAACGATCCAAGAACTAGGGTTTCGATCGGAGAAGAAGGTGGCGGTGGGGTAGAAGATATTTTTCCGGGCGTGGGATTCCGATGGGGGCTTTTGGGGATATTTGTGGTACTTTAAACTTTTTTTATTTCACCATTTGAGGGTGAAAGTGCAAGTAGATGCTCAAATCTCGTCTGTCCAAATGTCCACGTGGACCGATTCGCGTGCGCTTTTCCAACCTTTGCCTTCATTTTTATCCGTGGCCTCTCGTTCCAGCACAGTGCCGGGCACTCTGTTCGACCACATCACGTGATTTGGATGACGTGGCGCGCTCTGAACGGTGGGGTATGTGCGGCGGTGTTTGGACTGGTGCAGCAGCGGTGGGATTTGTTCCGATCCGTGCTTAGGCGGCGGCAGAAGCGGTCAGATGTGCTCCAATGGACACGAATCTTGACGCACGGACGGCTCTAGAACCAGGCCGAACCGATTGGGATATCAAGATCTGGATCGCTTGTGGATTGGCTTCAGATCATGTCCGCCACCTCAGCGCTCGCAGGATAAGATCTTGCGCTATGATTGGTTGGTTTCTTTATCGAGTCCTAACTTTTGGTCTCTCTTTCACTTAGACGTGACGTGGACTTTTGTTTCGGGACCTGTGGTGGCTGGGACCCACAAGCGGATAAGTACAGCGAATCGGTCCGGGAATCAGCTATTGGTTTCGCTACAGGAAAAGTTCGTGCAAGGCCAATCAGTGACCGGCGTGAGATTTGAGTGGGGCCCTGTGTTTTAAGTGCGGCTGGATGCTTAGGTGCAAAATTGCTCTATTTTCAATTGTTTCCCCAATGTTTAATAATAATAATAATAATAATAATATTATTATTATTATTATTATTATCATCAAGTGGTTGTTGGGCAAGTTGCCATTATCTTCAAACAATGGGCGCCACTTATATATGATGTGCAATTCTTTCTTTGTTTCTTGTGTTTCATTGAAGTTGCTTAAATTAAGAAGAGAATGATTATATCACGGACCAGGTGAGCCTCTAGTGCAGTTACATCAGGAATGGAGTGGAGGCGTTCTCGTGCTAAGATATTTATGCATTAATTTCATTTGGTTAGTTAAAGCACTTTCTTTTGATTTAAAATCGAGTTCATAAATAAATGATCTCCAAAAAATTACTTATTTAATGTATCTTCAATTTTCGTATTTTTAAGTGATAGCTTTGATTAATGCATTTATTTTCCTTTGACTAACTGCTACAGTTTTACAGTGACAACGTTGTTTTCATATATTTTTCAGTTTTCATTTAATATATATATATATATAGATAAATCATCTAAATATATTTTTAAAACATGGATATGGAAAAAACCAATACTAGACGTGAAAAAAAAAAAAAATGGCTTCGAGCACAAATGGTGATTAGATAATTAACCTAATTAAAAAATGGAGGTTGTGTTTGATCATGAATCCAAGATCAACAATTTCTTAATTCATCACATGCAGGCAACCATTTAATATATAGGTCATGATTTATCCAATTTTTTCCTTATGACCACCTTTGACCTGGCAGGACTTACAAGTTGTTTTCTCTATATATATATTATCACTAAAGTAATCTCAACGTCTTATTTTCACATTCAATTATCACGTAACTAGTCAGATTAACTTTACAATATCTCTCTATTGATTGCTATCCAATCTGAATAATCAGAAAGTCTGCTGAATATCCAAAAGGACGCCACTGCATGTTAAAGAAAGAATCATTTTAGAGATTTAACATGATAACATCTTTATTGCTTTATTAATTATACGTCATCAGTTTTCACAGTTAATGAAAGAAATGATCATTCATGCATGCTTCTTGGAGGGTCAAACAAGAGATTCAAACAGAGCCAAGGATCTCATCTCTTATGTCAATCATCCCTCCATGGTCAAAAGCCACAATTAATTAAACTAATCAAAGTCAATTACAAACAACTATTCCAGATTCTCTCAAATCTTTTCCAACTTAAAAGGAATATCCAAATCTTGTGAGCTGATGTCTGAGCTCACGTGGATAAAAAAGAAACCTCACAATAACAGCAAAAAAAAAAAAAGAGAAAAAGGAAAAGAAAAATAAAGGTGCAAAGAGATGTCTCTTTAATAAAACCAAAGTGAACAAGTGGAAGACAAAGTTCAGCATCTCTGTATCACAAAGCTACACAAATACAAAGAAAAAGTTCCTTGTTTCTTACGCTAAGTTTCAACTGTTTTTTGTTTCTTTTTTTTTTTAAAAAAAAACCAGTAAAGAGGCTTTTCCTGCTTCAATGATTCCAGTACCATAGTTTTAAGTCACAGTGCTTCATTGAAATACAAAGGAATTTCAACCTTTATGCTTTAATTAATGGAAGATAAAATTATACAGGGTTTAAGAACTAGAAATTAAACGCGGTAAAAATTGCATGCATCTTATTACAAAAAAGCCCTTTTTTAAAGAAATTTCGTTGAGAGGGTATTTGCGTCAAATCAACTGACAGATAAAGTACTTACAGAGAAGACCGGCCACAAAGAAAGCAGCGACGCGGCTCGGCAGCCGGTCCAAAACGTCTGCCATAACGCCGTCATTAGGAGGCGAATGATATCGCGCCACGTAAACGACGGCCGTTAACACAGTTAATTTTCAATTCTTTTTTCGCACGCTTTGAAGACCTTATAAGCTCGCGTCTCTCTCATTTCATCCCCAAATCTCTCATTCCTCTCTTGACTCCGATCACCCTCCGGTGATCTCCACTCCCGCTCACCTCCGTCTGGATTTGAATAGCCAGCAGGCCGGAAAAAAGAAGGATCCGATTTTATGCTGAAAATTTTCTAATTTTCATCTCTCACCAGCTAAAATCGAGGGATTTGATTGATCTCCGACAAGAAATTCAAGGAAAATTCCAACTTTCATTGTTTTCAGAGCCAAGGATCGCATCTTTTTCATGGCATCTGCGTCATCGTACTGGTGCTACGGTTGCCGCCGCGTCGTCAGAGTTCCGGCCATGGACTCCTTTGTGTGCCCCGACTGCGGCGGCGGCTTCATTGAGGAGGTTGAGAACCCTATTTCAGCTGTGGAAGCTCCTCGCCGCCGGCGGTACGAGAACCATGAGCCGGCGTCCACCGTTGACGTGCGGCGTCGCCGCAACCGCCGTGGATACGGTGACGACCGGTCCCCCTTCAACCCCGTCATCGTTCTCCGTGGCGCGGGCGATGGCGCCGGTGACATCTCTCCTAACAGAAGCTTTGAGCTTTACTACGATGATGGGGCGGGGTTGGGGCTCCGGCCGATGCCGGCTCAGATGTCGGATTTTTTGATGGGATCGGGGCTTGAGCGGCTGCTGGACCAGCTCGCGCAGTTAGGGATCAACGGATTGCCTGCCGGACGTGGCTTCGAGAATCCACCGGCGTCCAAGGCTGCGATTGAATCGATGCCCACCATAGAGATAACCGCCGGGCATATCGGTATGGACTCCCATTGCGCTGTCTGCAAGGAGGCCTTCCAACTCGGTGATGATGTGAGGGAGATGCCCTGCAAGCATATCTATCATCAAGATTGCATCTTGCCATGGCTTTCGCTCAGAAACTCGTGTCCCGTCTGCCGTCACGAGATGCCCACTGACGCCCGTGGAGAAGGTGGGACAGATGTCCATGAAGACGAGCAGAACTCCATTGAGGTAAGTGAGGAAGAGATGGTGGGGCTGACTATTTGGAGACTTCCCGGTGGGGGCTTTGCGGTTGGGAGGTTCGCCGGAGGACGTCCGGCAGGGGAAAGGGAACTACCTTCTGTTTATACTGAGATGGATGGTGGATTTAATGCTGGAGCTGGTGCTCCGAGAAGGATCCTGTGGGCATCCAGAGGTGGGCATTTCAGAGAGCATGGAAGGGTTAGCAGAGCTTTCCGAAGCTTCTTCTCATTCTTCAGACGCATCAGACCCATGTCTTCATCTAGGCCGAGGTTGGAGAGCTCTGCATCTTCGAATTGGAGCCGGAGAGGATCCTTCTTTAGTAGGAGTACACGAATTTAAAGCTGCAACTGGTTTTAGATGATTAAGATAAAGCTCTTGAATTTAGAAGATGGAGAAAGCTCGCATTTTGTTGTGTAGGTTTGGGTTTTTATCTTTCAGTTCATTTAAGATCGATTCATAGGAGTTTTAGATTTTGTTTCTCTATTCCCGTATGTAAATATATGATATTTGGAAAATTTTCAAGAAATATGCTTGCATCTTCTTCTGACTTGGAATGTGGATGTATACATATTATGGTTATCACTGCCAGAAGATGAAAATGCAAAGAGAGCAGTCCTGATGGAGTCATTCTCTAGTGTGAAAGAAAAGAAAAGAAAAGAAAAGAAAAGAATGTTCAGTGATGATCGACTAGATATTTCAGTCGATTGGAATTATGATTTCGTCCTATTTTGAATGCTCTGAATACTATCCTGATAGATGTTTGTTTTCTAATTGGTTTAGCTTTACATGCAGTGAACTTTGCCTTTGCCTGAGAGTTGTTGTACAAAATCTGCTTTGTTCTGTCTTACCATGCAAAATGGTTGGCCATATCCAGTTCTAACTTGTTATGTCTGCTCTATCCTTGTGTCTTTTATATTCAACACAAGCGTTTAGTTCTGTATGAATTCTTAATGGCTGTTAAGTCTAATGCTTTTATTGCTGATTGTATACTTAAATCCATCTGAATTTTAATGCTCCTAACCTGATATACATACTGTCAGTGTTTATGCACATCAATTCGCCATTTGTCTCACCCATGTTTTCATTCAGTTTCTTGGTTGGTTGGTTGGTTGGTTTCAGTTGACACTAATTTTTGTCTGATGATTCTTCAAAGTTTGGCCTGAAAAGGCACTTTCAGGGAACTGCTTTTATATATTTCTATTAAAGTACTCCACCTTATTCGAATTCAGAGTCCATGGTCTAGATTCATGCATGAAATTCTTCAGATTAGTTAAATGGTGGGTGGTTGGTTGGTTGGTTTTCCTAAATAACTTGTGATGGAATCATGCCCCTCTTCTTGCTTGATTTATTGACAAATTAATCTGTATACAATTTGACTATTCTATCTCTTGAATTGGACTTTATTCTGAGAATATATTCCTGATCACTGAGAGTTGCATTGCATCTCTTTCCCAAGCTTTGTTTACTGAATGTTGAGAAATATTCTTTTTTCATACACATCAATGGACCAGGAGACTTTGTATTTAGGTGGTCCTTATGTGCTCTTCTTTAAATCTGTTCTTTGTGTTTTAGTTTTTGCTGATATTTATAAACTGAAGTCTGTCAGAATCCTTGCAATGTAATACTTTATGCATTCAAAGAATTTTGCTCTGGTGGCCTTTGAAAGCCTGGACAGAGTGACCAATGAAATCATGCATGTGGAGTAATTGTTGGAACAATAAAACAAAGTGAGAATGCATTCAATGATTAAAAAAAATAAATAAAAAAGAGCTATGGCTGTTGTCAAGAATGGGATTCGAACCCATGCCCTTTCGGACCAGTACCTGAAACTGGCGCCTTAGACCAACTCGGCCATCTTGACTCTTAATATAATATTTATTATTATAAATTTGAATATAAAAGCATACATTATTTTATGAATTAATGAGACAAAATAAAATAAAACTCATTTAAAAAAAAAAAAAGAAAATGAAAATGAAAAAGACGTGTTAACCAAGTTTGACTATTTGAGCTGGCGAATTGCCCACGCCGACTTGGCTTTTACCGCATTTCGTCAGCTGTTCATATTTATTAGTTATTACCAACCTCCCATTTTTATCTCATTTTCTGCCAAAAATCCCTTCAACTTCGATCCTTATGCTTCTTCCGTTCTCGGTTCTCCTAAACCTTTCCTTCTTCTCTCGATCGAATCTCTCCGAAAATGTTGACAATTTATTCTTGATATTTACCTCCAGTGAATCCTCTCTTCTTAGATTCCCTTTTCAATTCCTTAATTGCGGAATCTAGGGTTTTAGTTCGTCTATTTTTCTTTGATTTTGAGTTCGTGCTAAAAAGGTAAGATTTTTAATGGCCAATCTTTGTGTTCACGTTGATTCCAGTGCTGATTAATCTTATGCATTTGTTGCTTCTTCGATTGGATAAAGCGGCTTTTGATCTGAGATATCTGGAACCATGAGTTTTGTTTTCCGGGGAAGCAGAGGAGAAATCGAGAGTGGCATCCCGGAGTTCATCCCTGGGAGGCGCACTGTGGTATCCTTCTATGAATCTTCCTACTTTTTCTCAATGTATGATGTCTTCTCATAATTCCGGCATGATTTTACATGTTATTCATTTTTCTCTTGTGATTTCAGCGTTGGCATCCGGGAGCGCGGCCTGTTAATTCCAACTCGATGACTTTGCTTGTGGCTGGTATTGTACTTGTTTTCCCAATGTTTTGATAATAGGAACAAGTTTTACGGAATGCCCTCTGACTGATTATATCATGTGCATTGTTTCTCTGGCAGTCCTGTTGTTGTTTATGATACTGAACTCGAATCAAATGTCACCCAACCTTTTGGTATGTCATTATATTTTTGTTTGATTTGTTTGGTATTGGGTTGAGATGCGTGTTCATCATATTATGATTGTATCATTGTAGCTTTGGTTAGCATTGGGTGTGTTCGTAATGGCTACAAGCCTTCGAATGTATGCTACATGCCAGCAACTTCAGGCCCAAGCTCAGGCTCATGCTGCTGCGGCTAGTGGGTTGCTTGGGCATACTGAATTGCGGCTGCACATGCCACCGGCCATAGCCTTTGCAACGAGAGGCCGACTGCAAGGGCTTAGACTGCAGCTTGCTCTTCTTGATCGAGAGTTTGATGATTTAGGTTTGTGTTGTGTTTCGTTTTGTTTCCTAATATGCTTTGCGTACACATGCTGGTTATATGGATTTGGTTTAGTTGAAAATTTTATTCTCTCTTCAGATTATGATACATTAAGAGCGCTAGACTCTGATAATAATCCAGGTGCTCCTTCTATGAGTGAGGAAGAGATTAATGCCCTTCCTGTTCATATATACAAATCTCAATTAAATCAGGGATCTGCAACTGTACCGAAATTGTAAACTATCTTGATCTTATATGGTTCATTTAGTGGTTTGATATTTATTAATTTTTTTCATATTTTCATCTTTTTGCAATTTCTTCTCAAAAGCATCTCATCTGAATTGTATTAGTTCACACTTCACAGTAATGGATCATCATTGCAACAAGCATCATCATCCTCTGGAATTGTAACTGAGGTAACTTATCCTATACATCCCACTGGACTTTCTTTATTACAAGTGCATATTTTTCAATTGTGTTTTACATCTAGGAAATACTGAGATTTGTCCAGAATGCTCATTGCTCATTTTTCATTTGCCGTCACATTAATACATTGTCATGGGTCTTTAAACAAATTACACAAATAACTGCATGTTTATCTCAGGTTATCGCTTCTATCCATTTTATTCATAGTAATGATATCTGTTAAAGCATTCCCATTTACATGTTTTGTTTTTAACTTGTGTTTATATCATGGTTCACGATTGCATTTACTATTTCTCCTACTAGTTATGTCAGCAATATAAATTCACCGCTCATCTGTATCTGACTGTAAAAGCAATTATCATCCAATTCTGGTCAGTTGGAATGGTATGTTTGGAAAGTGGATTTATGTCAATCTGTTTTTACTTTTATACCTCATATTGTGAATATTGTTTCAATCATTCCTTTCCCGTTATTCTGGATTACGCTTCTTTTTTACTTTGCACTGGTTGAGTGGTTTCTTGTTGAGACCTGTCTTTAGTTAAGTTGTTTCTTTAGTTCTCCACTTACTTTAGAAAATGTCTTTTTTTATCAAACTTTGTGGTGATTAGTTTCACTTCTTATATCAGAAGAAGCAAGATAATGTCAAATCAGATGAAAACACAAAAGCTCTAGATGATGAACTGACATGCAGTGTTTGCTTGGAGCAAGTCGATATCGGCGAGTTAGTAAGAAGTTTGCCATGCTTCCATCAGGTAAAATATCCTTATAGACAACTTGCGTATGAAAAAACTGCCACCTTCTTTTTCAGTTTAAACTTTATCCATTGGAAAATCTTTTAATATTTTCTATACATTTGGTGGATGGATTTTTTTGCCTGATTGTTTATAGTACATAGCATATACTACCACATACCAGTAAAAGCCATTTCGAGCAGCACTAGCTTTTCTGGATCCTTTTTTTTTAAACATCTAAATTGACAAGTTCAGCAAAGTAATAAGCACAGAAGATGCTTCAATTCTCTAGTTCTTATTGTTGCTACCAGTATATGCTTCTCTTATGAAGAAGATAAAAGATACAAGTGTTTACCTAAAAGCCATTGATGATATACGATCCATTTCTTTTGCAGTTCCACTGCAACTGTATAGATCCATGGTTGCGGCAACAAGGAACATGTCCTATCTGCAAATATAGAGTGAGTTCTGGATGGCAAGGTACCGGTGAAGGGGAACTCGATGCCTCCTACATGGTTTGAAGAATAAAAAACTTTGCTCTTCTGAATGCTGATATCAATTCCTTCTTAAACCCCATAAACTGTGTGACGTATACAGAGAAACTACCACCGTTGACATCAATGAACTCAACATTGCATCGGCCTTGTCTTCTTTTCATCAAAGTTTTTGGAGGCCTAGCCTAGTCAATTGCTTGTGGATGTTTGTAATGGTTTATCTTGTCTAGATGCTCTAACAAATGGATTGATTAACCCTTGCTCTGTTTTTTCCTAATCAATGATGTACTCAGCTGATTCTGTGCTCTTTTCTGATCCTGGATCTTTTCAGTAAGGCTTTATTCCAGTAATCAATTTTTTTTTTTACTTGCCTCCCCAGGGGAAATTGCGAAGTTACTTGACATCCTTTCATTTTTCTTTTTTTTTTTTAAATATCTTGAGACCCACTCTTTTAATTATATTTAATTTTCACCTTAGAGCAATTTATTCATGTTTTGTTTTGATATTTTTCTTCTTTGTAATTTTTTTTTATAATGCAAAAAATCAGAGAATGCCTCCCTCTGTAGTTAAAAAATGCATAATTTGTTCCATTTAACTCAAATATATAACGCTCACTTTTTGATAAAATACCCAATAGATTTTAAATTTTATATTTCAAAAGAGGTGGAAAAAAACATCATTTACTTGTATTGTAACCTAAGACAGCACGAGTTATGTCTGGGCCGGCAAGTATCAGAGCAATTAATTTGCTATATTTTCAGGGAGTGGCAAGTAACAAGCCCTTGATTGTCTAATAAGTTGTTAAAAATGTTAAAACAAACAGAAAGATGCAACTCAGCATCTTGAGATTTTTATTGATGAAAATTTGAAAAACAAAGCCTCACAGATTAATACAATGTCAGCAAAATCAATTGCATGATAATTTATCAAAAACCCAAAAAAAAAAAAGAAAAACAAGAACCACCACCACCTTCAAGAGGCAAACAAACAATCTTCAAAAAATGAAAGAATTAAAAGAAGATCAGCACTGAGGAAGATCGGACGGCGGTGGTGGCAGCTTCTGGTTTGGAAGGCTCCCATCCAACACCAGCCAGGCCATCTTCAAACCCCAACTAGTATGCGCCTCCAAATGACAATGCATGAACCAAACCCCTATAAATCCATCATCAAAATCAACATTAGTATAAATTAATTAAATACTAATGATAAAACAATATACATTCATTATAATTATCTATAGTTATAATTAATCACTACTAACCAGGGTTATCAGCAAGGAACCTTATGGCAACCCAGCCACCAACAGGAACACCAACAGTGTTCCTCTCCACAGGGTCCACTAGATTATATTTCTTAGGGTCATTAACAGGATCATAATTCCCAAACCCTTGAGCAACAACAAAGAAGTTGAACCCATGAAGGTGCAATGGATGGCTCTCAGCTCCAAGAATGCTAGTGTCCTGCATGACAAGCTCCACACTGGTGTTAAAAGGAAGCACCGCAACCTTGGTTCCGTTGCTCACCATGGTGTTGTTAGGTGGTGTTCCAGTGTAGTTAAATTGGTTGAGAGGGATGATAGGGAAGTAGGGAGAGTAGACATCCTTAGACTGGCCTGTGAAGTGGGCTTGGAGGAGTGCAGTGGTTGGCATTACAAATGAGACATTGTTGATGGATGCTGAGAACTTGGTTCCATCTGGACCTTGGCATGTCTGGTTCTTATCACAAGGGATTGTGCCCAGACCTACAGTGAAGAAGAACTTCTGGTCTACTTTCTTAGGGACATTGGCTGGGAACCCTGGGCTTGCTAAGCTACGTAGTTTGCTGGTGAAGCCTGTGGCAAATGAAGTGTCATTTAGAGATGGAAGAGTTGGTTTCAAGAGTGGGAGTTTCTTATCAAATGGAGCTTGAGATTCATCAGGGTTCTTGTATTCAAGGATTCCTGCAACTGTGGAGTTGTCAAAGGTGCCAAGGCCTGTGGCGTAAGGCCTTGCAAGCATGAGAAAGGTGGCAGAAGGGAAGTCAGGTTTGGTTTGAAGTAGGACGTTGGTTGTCTGGCCTGGTCCGATGAGGATTGTGTCACTGGTGAAGGGTTTAACATAGACGGCGTCGACGTCGACGGTGGTGAGTGAGTGGTTTGCAATGCTGAAGAAGAGCTCATCGTTGAGCGCCGAGTTGATTATGCGAAGAAGATAAACCTTGCCGGGCTTCACATTCAGCTTGAACGTGTCTGCATGCATGCAACCATGCAAAATTAGAGATTCAAAGTAGGTGAATTTTAAATTAAAATAAGAATGAGATTTAAATAGTACCTTTAGCTGAGCAGTTGTAGAGAGGCCCTGGAAGGCCATTAATGGTGTAAGCATCTGAGACATTAGGACCACCTCCTGTCTGAAGAGCTTGGTTGATGATTGCCTCCGTGTCTGAGTTGAACCACTCCCCTGAAAACCCATAAATAACAAAAACAATTAACAACCTTTCAGGTTAGGTAATTAATTAATTTGAGAGAATGGTAATTAATTTATTAATTACCGAATAAGATGGGGACTTGTTTGTATGGTTTGGTGAACGGGTAAGGGACTCCAAGCTTAGGAAGGATGATGATGGGGCCATAGAGGGTGGATCTCAACCACGAGATGTGTGCATGCCACCAGAGTGTACCTCTCTGGCCTACGATTGTGTAGTTGTATACATAGCTCTGCCCTGTTTGAATTGGACACTGGGTTATGTAGGCTGGACCATCTGCCCATCCACTTCTTAGCTGCCTAATCCCATGCCTGATTAATTAACAACATTAATTTACTTACAACTCATTAAACAAAAGTCTTTCATGTATGTGTGTGTATATATATATATATGCATTACATGCATGCATAAATAATGCAAGTACCAGTGAAGAGTTATGTTGCTCTGGACGTAGTTGGTAACCTTAATGACAAGCCGGTCGCCTTCTCTGGCGATGATCGGTGGCCCGGGGAACTTCCCGTTCACCGTCACTATGTTTTTTGTATGGCATAGTCTTGTAACATTGGCCATCACAATCTAAAGAAGAAAATGCAAATCAGAATTAATATATTGTACTGCAATTAATTAATACTGAAAAGAAAAACTCTTAAAAACTATTAGTAACGCCTTGTGATCGAATTAAAGATGTCACTCACATCAAACTGGTAATGCCTTGTGATGTCAGTCTGTTGTGCTTGTGCTAGTTCTGCAGAAAGAATTATGAAGATGATGAGAGCATTAAACAACAACAATGCCAGAGCTGCTGCCATTGAGCTACGATGAATAAATGGTTATGGGAATTGAATGAGAGTTAGTGGTGAGGAACAATGGCAAGGGGGTTGGTGTTTATATAGTGAGAAAATAAGTATTATAATTTTCTTTATCTTTAGAGTGGTGCTAAAGGCATAGCTTTTAATGAACCATATATGATGTGTTTTGATGTTCACTATTCAATGTTAGAACAAAACGGATGATTTGTTGTAGTAGTTGTTGTTGTTGTTGTTGAATTTGTGTCCATGAAGTTGGTGATGGTCTTCTCCACGTCTTTAAGCAAAAGAAGGTAAGCCATCAATCTTCTTCTTCTTCTTGGATCTCCTTCCACTTCTTCTTCTTCACCATAACACTAGTTAGTACTTTTATGGTTAGGATGTCAAGAGATATTAAACTAAGTTAATGTGAATTGTTCATTCATTTGTTTATAATAATAATATTGATAGACCTTTTCCTCAACAAAAAAAAATAATAAAAAAAGCTAAACAAAACAGTTGCACCAAATGTTTGGCTTACCAACAAAATAAAAAAAGTAACATGGACAAGAAGGTTCATATCTTATCATATTATATATATATATATATCTAAATATAGTATATATGCTTTAGAATATTATTATTATTATTATTATTATTATTATTATTATGCTTAATTTTTTGTGACTGAGTGACATCTTTAATCTCATCACTTTAGTTAACAATGGCATGGTTTGTTTTGGCCTTTAAAAGGAGTATCTTATGTAATTAATGTTTTGATATTAATTCTTCCAATTAATCATTTTAGTTGTAAGATTAAACCCTCATTACCCGTTAAAATAAAAATTAAGAAAATAATCTAGAAGGTTCTGAGATAATCCCGGCTGCTAAAGTCGGTGAGTGCTGCCACGTCAACTATGCGGACCTACTGACACGTCATCACTAAACCCAAATTTTTTTTTTTTTTAATTTCGAGATATTATTATCCTTCCTATATAAATTTTCAATGGTTTACTTTCACTTATTATATACAATTCTTTAAATTGATTTGTTATATACGCATACTTTTTTTTATAATTTACACACATAGTTTTTTAAAAAATATTTCGAAATTTAGTTTTTGTATTTTTTTTAATAATTGCTGATAAATGAAATTTCTGTTACATTTTTAACTAATGACATTTTTGTGAGATAAGAAAAAATTTTGGGTTTTTTTTAGGTAGTGAAATTTGTTTGTTTATTTATTTATTTAATAATTATTATGTTTTAAAAGGAGTGACCAACCTCCCTTTATTTTTTTAAAAAATAAAAATAAAAAGGAGAGAATTGGAGTCAATGTGAGCAACCCACCTCAATGTTAGTCTCACATGAAGATCCCACTTGATTCTTGGCGTACGAGTTCTAGAAGGAAAAAAAAAAAAGCTTTTATCATTAATATATTATTTAAGAGTTATTATTTTATGAGGAAATTATCTAATTAGTAACCCCCCCTATTTAGGTATTATTATTTGAATAACTCAATTATAAAAAAATATAATTTTAATTTTTAATTTTAAATTCATCTCCAATCAAGTCATTTATCTCACATAGTTAACCTTAAACATACATAGTATGACATGTAGTGTGCATTATGCTACAAAAAATTTTATTATACTATATATAATTACCACAAAATCCTCCCAGATGAGAGAGAATATATGATGAATGCTCTGATATCTTCTTTTATTATATAGATGGTTTATTTATTTATTTTTTAAAAAAATTAGGATGAATAAAATCTTAAATGGATAAGATAAAACAAAATACATGTTAGTATATCTCATTATATATATAAAAGCTTAACTTTTGATTCTCCAACTAAGATCGTCTTCAAAGTTAGTGATCCTAGTTTTTTTATGTTTGTTATTTCATTTCTTAATATTTTTATAAAGATTTTTAGTGATTGTTTGTGTTTACTTCACAACTTATTATGTGTTATCAATCTTTTTTTTTTTCTAATAGAATTATGATTTATCAACTTCAATGAAAAATTTCCAAAAAACCACATAATTAGTGTCATCCTCCAAATCTTAACTTAATACTTTTAATGGGTTAAAACAATTATATAACAGTCATATTATTAATATCTAACCAACTAATCTGACGAAATTATGCATAATAAAACCGCACAAATTTATTTATTTATATTTTAAATAAAACAAGTCATTACACAGGATTTACATCAAACTAGCAATGGATAATCAAATTAGCAATGGATAAGCAAGTTCCCCCCTTTTGATTGCCACGTCAAAGCTTACGGACACAAACCTGATGACACCTCATGGCCTAGAGCCTTAAAAACAAGAGTGTTCTTATTAACTCGCCACTTGTTCTTCTTCCTCCCTCCTTCCCCGCTGGCTTCCTGATTCTAGTTTTTTGACCATCTCAAAGTTATCAAAATAATCTCCTTAGATTCACAATGCCGCTACGTTAGTCATTTTGAGCCTATACTACACAACCGTCTTTGTAGTGATTGATGACTGGATAGTACTCAATTATGCTGCTGGTTTTATTAATGCCGTCTTGTTCTCTTGCTTCGCCACTATGACTGTTATCACTTACATCATGGCCATGCTTAATGATCTTGGTGATGTGCCTTCTTTCTATAAGCTTGATCTTGAGGATCCGCCACCACTTCACGAGGTTAAGAAAAAGGTATAAATTTTTTATACCTATCCATTTAATTTAAAAATCTAAACATGTGCACAAGAGGATGTTTATCAAGCTATGGAGAATTTTTTTTTTCTCCATCACTGTCCCTTTTTTAATGAGACATCAATTTTTTTTTACGATATAAATATATCAAATATATTATTTTTTAATAATATATTTTAAATTAATATAAATTAATTTTTAATTGTGAAAAATAGATAAATACAAGATTATTTTTTAAAATCTATAGGGTTCATGCTCAAATCCCATCATTCTCACAATCCTTAACCCAAATTTTATTTTTATCAGTAAACATCTCTGCTAATGATTTTAAAATTAAAATAAATTATTTAAAAACATTAAAAAAATAAAATATAGATAATACATGTCTAGGGTTCCGTTTAGTTTGTTTTTTAGTTTTATTTATTTAATCATTAGTAATTTCATGGTTAAATAAACGCATAGATTTTTTAACTTATTATATATAGTTGGAGGAAGGGGCGGCGTCCGGGACAAATTAACAAGCCTATCTCCTATGATTTGCTTGTGCTAGATGAATAACAAGCACATCTTAATTTTTTTATTTAAATTGAAGGATTTATTTTTTAAAAATGTTGAGTTTCTCATTAGATTTGGTTGTGCCACAGTACTTAGAACTAAGCCATGGTAGTATTTACTAAAAAAAAAAAAAAAAAAAAACTAAGCCATGGTAGTGTTAGCTTAAATTTTTTCGACCATTGTAATGCAATGTTTTAACAAAATTTTCATATAAAGTTGAAGTGTTTCTTTGAATGGTTAATTATTGCCTCTTTTTTTCATATTTGTATTAACATGGAATAAGAAACTGTAAATATGTTTTACTTTGATAAATTGAAAGAAAAATGCTTGCTTTTGCTTTTAAGAAATGTAGGGTATCAGAGTTTTTTATGTCATCCCAAAATGCTTAGTTGCTTTGTATTTATTTTGTTTATAACTCAATGTATTTTATTATATGTGTCAACACCTAATTTCCTTTGCATGTGGGCATATACTACATTCAAAATTGTGTTATAGTAAATAATATTATTGGCACAATTGCAAGAACATGTGTTTTATTTGTGTGGAAACTCTGCAACTTGGTTGTTTGACATTTACTGGGATATGTTTTCTTTTAAGAATCTTTGCTCTTAATCGATATACATGTTGTTTTCGTTTTTAAATTTTCCATGGATTTAGGATTAGTGACATTAGCTTTGGAGATAACCATAACTATTGTAATGTTGGTATTTTAGAATGGAGATTTGAGATTCTGTCAGAAATGTTGCCGCTATAAGCCTCCTCGTGCTCATCATTGTCACATCTGCAAAAAATGTATTTTAAGGATGGTATGTATTTCTTCAGTGTTTTTTTATCACTCTTAAATGAAAGTCCAAATTATGCTTATTTATGACTCATACCTCCGATACATGTAGGATCATCACTGTATCTGGATAGGCAACTGTGTGGGGCATAGAAATTTAAAGATTTTTTGTCTGCTTCTTCTATACAGTCTACTTACCTGTCTCTACTCATCGGTACATTTGAACTTTTAATTGGTATGTAAGATACCCTATCAAGTTTTTAGACGCTTCTTTGATAATCCCATATTTTCAGGTCATCCTTGGATGCGCTGCCTATAATGTTTACAAGAATCAAGAAGAGACGAGTGATGTATTCATAGCTACTCATGTAAGTGTGATTTTGTTATCATCATTAATTTCCAATTCACTTCCTCACATATTTCTTAATTATTAACCGCACACGTTGCCTTTGCCATTTTGCTATGCCCATTGATTGTCGGATTAACTACTTTTTTTTTTTGGCATGCATATCTCATCGTCCACAACATGACCACAATTGAGGTTTATACAATTTTATTTTATTCATACTAGTTGTAGATTATGAGCTTATTAATGCAAAATCCAAATTTCTTATCTAGTTAATGAATATTCAGTTCTTCGAAGGAGTGAGAGCACGGAGTGCGATAAGAAATGTGGAACATATCACTCTACATCCTTATGATCTCGGTGCATATGAGAACTTTGTATTGGTAAAACTTATGTGAACAAATCTCAAATGCATCATATCTAATCATATATAAATTAATATCATTAAATTTTGATTTACTTATAGTTGTTTGGACGAAATGCCATTGGTTGGATGTGCCCAATATATTTGAACAATGGCTCTGGCTTCTACTTGAGAACTATTATTAACCGCATCGATACCTCAACATCATCAAATGTGTAATCAAAGAAAAGAAAATATAAGAGGAGACTATCAGATGATTCCTTAGATTGGTTTCATCTAAGTAGTTAAATAAACCCTCCTCTCCCCTAATCTGCAAATGGTGATTCATCCTAAAATGGAATTAATGTGCCTTGTTATATGTCAAAGACAATAGAAGTTCTCTCATGTGTTTTATCATGTTCAAATAAATTGGCTATGTTTGGTGTTTTGGAAACTGAATTTACATTATATTATAAACCATACGAAATAATGTAATTTTGGTTATATATATATATATATACACACACAACAATATTAAAAAATATATTATTTTATAAATTATAAAATAAAATGGGAACACGAAAAGACATATCATTACTAAACAAGTCATTTATTATAGGATTACACAATGTTTTATTTATTTATTATTTATTTATTATTATTATTTATAAAATTCGATGTTATAAATATATTTTTAAAACTTATTTTGTAATTCCTAAATTTCATTACATCATTAACAATAATATATCTTATCTAATATTTTTATATTATATAAATTCTTCCAATTTCCTAATTTAGTTATAAAATTAAACCCTCAATACCCATTAAAATAAAATTAAGGAAATTTAATTTTATCCATAATCTCGGAGTTTCCGAGATAATCCCGAGTGTGCTGCCACGTCATCTATGCGGACCCGCGAACAGGTCAGTGCCCTAATTCGGCCATTGACGCTGATGCATGGCGGCGCCCGGCGTCTCCTAGCTCTAAGCCCGAGATGAGGGCCGACTCCGTCAATGGCCTCCGGCGCTGGTGTCTCTGCCTGAATCTCTACGCCGCCACTGTCGCCATGGCCATGGATGAGTGACTTGGGTGGGATTTCGTCTCGTGGTTTGGTTCGCCATTGCCGGCGTGTTCTCCGATCCGGCGTCTCTTAGGCGATGATGGATGTGTTCGTGATCTGGAGAACAGCGAGATGGATCCCTCGTGAGATCAAGAGAAGGTACCGGAGAGCAGAGATGGATCTTTTCTTTTAATTTTTTTAATTCAAGATATTATTGTGTTTCGTATATGAATTTTCAATTGTTTACTTTAACTTATTACATATAATTATTTAAATTAATTTGTAATTTGTAAATTTTTTTAATTTACACACATTATTTTATAATTATTAATTAATATTAATAATTTTTTTAGTCTATTGATCCTAAATCCTTAAGAAGAAGTTTGTTTATAAATATTGTTGAGTTTATGATTAAGTTTATAATAACGGTTTATTCTATTTTGTTCAAAAAAAAAATTATTGTTTAATGATTGTAACTAATGAGAGTTTTGGTGAGAGGAGTGAATTTTTTGGATTTTTTTAGGGTAGTGTAGTGATATCTATTTATTTGTTTATTTATTTATTTATTTAAAAAAACATAAACTATGTTTTTAAGGGAGAGACCTAAAAAGGATAATAAAAAAAAAAAGAGGTAATTGGAGTCAATATGAGCAGCCCACCTCTCAATGTTGCTATCACGTGAAGAAGTCATCTTGGCGTACGAGTTCTAGAAGGTGAAAGGATTTCATGGTTAATATATTATTTGAGCGCTATTATTTTATTGTTGTCTTTTGTACAATAAGTTTTTTAAAATGGTGGACTGACTTTATAAATAATTGACAAAATACATGTTAGTATATCTCATTATGCACACACACACACACACAAGCTTAGCTTTTGATTTCGACCTTTCAACTAACATTCAACTACCAACATTCATGTTGTTAAATTTGAGCTTAAAATCTTAAAATCTTTATTGTTAATCAAATGCGGACTATATATAAATTTTTTTTTAATAAAATTAAATAACTAAACTCTAAATCCACTTCTTTTCATAAATCAAGTAAAAAGAGTTAACATTTGATTGGTCATTAGAGAGAAAAAAAAGTAATGCATTTTTAGTTTTATTTTTAAAAATAATACAATTTTTTCTGATAACTTTATAATGCCGCTATTTGGGTGTATATTGTGAAATTCTTTATCCTTTGTGATATTAAAATGATTAGGTGATACATTATAGACATTGCTTAATAATCACCCATTGCATTCATATTTTTTTTAATTGTTAGCATTTTATGCATTTCATTAAAAAAACAGAAGAAGAAAGAAAGTCCTTATAGACCTTTGTACCATTAGTTTTTTTTAAAAAAAAGCAGGCAAATTATCAGTCAAGCCCTTTAGCACTGATTGGAGAGTGGAATAAGGTGTGACTTAAATTTGTGAGGAAGATGTTGGGTTGAAAGATAAACTGTTCAATTTAATTAATACTAACATAATGAATTATTTTAAAATAATAATTTTTTTATCTGAAATAGTAATAGGTTTCATAATTATTTATCGTTTATTAAAATATTTATTCAATATTTTTATTTAGATAATTATTTTAAAAAAAATTTATAAATTGTTTTTTTGAAAAATATAGTGCTCTATCTCCGAGCTATACATGATACATAAATTTGCAAATGCCTTTTGCAAAACATACCTCGACCATATTTTTGGGTTTCTCAATATCCAAGGTCCAGATTTTTTGGATTCTCAAATTAGAGTGTGAACAGTGTGAAACATGGAAACTCTCCAAATAGACATTAAATTTTTCTTCCACCGATCATGATTATTAATAAGATTGATCACATGTTTAATATTTGGCCATCTTATGCTCTAGAATAAAAAATACTAAGCTTAAAGATGCATCATCTATCATCAAGGGTTATGTTAGGGTTGATGACCTTGTACTTGGTCAGCACCTGGATCTACCTGATTTATGAATGGCAAAGCCGGTCTTAGTAAATATAAATATGTGGCTCTATGCAAAATTATATACGTTTTAGTTATTATTAAATAATAAATTATATAATAAGAAATCATAACCATTGCTTTACTGATTAGATAAATTTAATGTAATTTAATATTATCATAAATCAATTAAACAATATAAGTTTTATATTTTAACAAAATAATTTAAAATAATTTTTTTAAAAAAATTATGAATTGTGGTGGTCCCAACAATTATGATCCAGTCTTGATCATAAAATTAATTTAATATTATTATCAATTGAATGAGATAAATTTTAGATTTTAAGAAAAAAGGGAAGATACTTAACAATATTGTTTTATAGATAAAATAATAACAAATTAAAATTTAAAATATAGTTTTTTAATTTTAATTTTTTGAAAAATTAGGGCCCTGGAAATAATAGGGAAATGGGCCTCAAATAGCTATACCTAAAGTTGCTCTGATACACAATCTTATTTTAGGTTCAATATGATGTCATCACTAATGATTTTTTTCAATATTTATGTCTTTCTTTAATTCTTTTCATAAGAATGTTAATTGCTTTATATGAATATTTTTCAACTCATTGTCTTTTATTTTGTGCATTTCCTTAATATTTAAGGTCACTGTCATATATTTGTAATTTTTTTCAATAAAATCGTGTTTCAATTTACTTTTATTAAAAACACATTCAACCAAAGACGATATATAGTTTCATCTTCTGGATCTTGATACTTTTAATTGGTTAAAACAATTACATAATTTAGTCATATTCCTAATATCTAATTAGCCTCATTGCACAAGATATACATCAAACTTGCAATGGATAAGTAAGTTCGTGGATGACTCAAAACTTTAGCGAAAGTGCACCCCTTTGATTGACACATCAAATCGTACATACATGATGACACCTCATTGCTTAGAATCTCAAAATAAAAAGGGCTCTTTTTAATTAACTCACCATTTACTCTTGGTTCTAATCTCCGACCACCTCAAAGCAATCAAGATAATCTCTTGAGGTTCACAATGAGAGAGAAGCTACCGTGCTTGTTGTTCCTTTTGGCAACGGCCACTATTCTAAACTTATACTACACAATTGTTTTGTGGAGATTGATGGCGGGATAAGACTCAATTTTGCTAATGGCTTCGGTAATGCTATCTTGTTCTCCTGCTTCACTACCATGACTGTCATCACTTACATCATGGCTATACTCAACGATCCGGATGATGTGCCCTTCTTCTATAAGACTGACCTTAAGGATCCTACACTACCACTTCACATGATCAAGAAATTGTATGAATGTCCATTGCCTATCTTTTTAATTTAAAAATATCAACAGTTGAAGATTCACCTAGATGTATTTACTGGCCTACCACTAATAATCGACCCCATCTCCAACCCTGTCCCTCAAAGCCATGGAGAAATTTTTTTCTCCATCATCCTCCCATATTTTTTTAATCACATATCTATTATTTTTACTATATAAATAAATCAAATACATTATCTTTTAATAATATATTTTAATTTATTATAAATAAATTTTTAATTTTGAAAAGTGGATAAAATAAAGATTATTTTTTCCATCATTCTCACAATTCATGACCTAAGTTTTATTTTTATCATCAAATATCTCCACTAATGATTTAAAAATTAACATAAATTATTTAAAACTATTCGAGAAAATTAAAATATAGATAATACAAGTCTATGGTCTTATTTAGTTTATTTTTTAGTAATATTTATTTAATCATTACTAATTATGGTTAAATAAACATATAAGATTTTTTTATTTGAATGATACTATATTTGCATCCTAGGTTTACAAAATATGTTTCCTTAATGACATGCCATTCCTTTTTTTTTTATTATATGCTATCTTTAGAGCCAATGTATTTTATTATATGTTAGCACCTAATTTCTTATGCATGTGGTCATATATTGCATTCACAATTGTGTTGTAGAAAATAACATCATCACCACAAAAGAACATGTTTGCAACTTGATTGTTTGACATTTAGTGGGTATAGTTTTCTTTTAAGAATCTTTGCTCTCAATCCGTGTGCCACGTATATTGTTTCTGTTTTTAAATACTCTACATATTTAAGATTTGTGACATTGGCTCCAGAGATAACCATAATTTTTGTAATGTTGCTATTTCAGAATGGAGATTTGAGATTATGTCAGAAGTGTTGCCACTATAAGCCTCCTTGTGCCCATCATTGTCATATTTACAAAAAATGTATTATGCGGATGATATATATTTCTTCAATGTTCTTTGATCACTCTTGAGTAAAACTCCAAATTATACTTATTTTTGACTCAAGTCTCCAATACATGTAAGATCATCACTATATCTCGATAGGTAACTAGGTGGGGCATAGATATTTAAAAAAAAAATTCTGCATCTTCTATACAATCTACTTACTTACTTGTTTCCATTTATCAGTACATTTGAACTTTTAATTGGTATGCGAGATACCCTAATAAGTTTTCAAACACTTCTTTGATAATCCCATGTTTTGAGGCCCTCCAACGATGCGTTGCCTCTAATGTTTACAAGAATCAAGAAGAGACAGGTGATGTATTCATAACTGCACATGTAAGTGTGATTTTGTTATCATCATCGAATTTCCAATTCATTTTCTCACATACATATCAATTATTAACCACACAGGTTGCCTTTGTCATTTTGCTATGCCCTTTAATTATCAAATTAACCACCTTTTTTATTTGGCTTGCATATCTCATCGTCCACAACATGACCACAATTGAGGTTTAGATAGTATTATTTCCTTTTTACTAGTTGTAGATTATGAGCTTAGTAATGCAAAATCCAAATTTCTTAACTCATTGATGAATCATTCAGTTCTTTCAAAGGAGTGAGAACACGGGGTGCGATCAGAAATGTAGAACATATCATTCCACATCCTTATGACCTTGGTGCATATGAGAATTTTGTATTAATAAAACTGATGTGAACAAATCTCAAATGTATCATATCTAGTCAAACAGATATTAATATCACTAAATTTTGATTTACTAGTAGTTGTTTGGATGAAATGTCATCGGCTGGATATATCTAATATATATGAATAATGGCTTTAGCCTCTACTTCAGAACGAATTTTAACCGTATCGATACCGCAACATCATCAAATGTGTGATCAGAGAAAGAATAAATAAAAGGAGCATATTAAATGATTTTTTTTTGACTTATTTCATCTAAAATACTTATTGACCTTAAAATGAAACCAATTTACATGTTGTTTGTTAAGACCAAAAAAAACCCAATTATGAGTTTTATCATGTTCATAGTAGATAAATTGACTATATTTGATGTTTTGAGGAATAAAAGTTGTGATTGAGAAAAAAAAAAAATATTTCCTTTAGTTTTACTTGTGATATTATTGAAATAGCATTACATAACACATGAACTCCTTTGATGTCTAACTTAGTGATGTGATGGCTTTCTCCAAGTCTTTAAGTGAAAAACATAATAATAACAATAACAAAATAAAATCAGTCTCTTCCTCTCCACCATAATATGTTCATTCTCCATATAAAAATCACTTATATCACTTATATATATATATAACAAAAATATTATATTTTATTTATTTAATTGAAAAATATTTTCCTTTTAAATTAAATTATATTTAAAACTATAAATAATAATGTAATATTTATGAATTATTTTTATTTAATATTTTTTATAGTAACACTAAACAAGCCCAAAAATATCATAGCCCTAATTCCTCTTTTCTTTTCAGTCTCTGAAAAGATTTCAACTCTCAATTTTTTGATTTGGGAAGGAAATAAAATACTATGTCATTTATTATGGGATTTCACTATGTTTTAATTATTTATTTAATTTTATTATTTATAATTTTTTTAAGAGATCAGTGATAAAGAGGTTCTCAGGTGAAAGTTTACAACCCGAATATCGTATTTTCAAGTAAAATCACAGGACCTAAAAGGTCAATTTCTGGCCCGGCAAATACTTGTAACTAATACTGACCTTATTGCATTTGTCAAACTCGGCTATTGCCATGGTTGCACAATTGATATAACTGATAATCAACAAAATTCAATCAAAATTGCACATTTATCTATACGAACCAGAACAAAGATGCACGTCATACCCAGCGTGGATAAGCGTCGAGCGCAAGCGGCACAAGGCGGTGACTCGCGCTCACTTTTGGACTCTTGCGAAGCAGGTAACGCCTTACACTGCCACGTCGTATGTACGGGCACAACCATGACGACACGTCACCACTCAGACCATCAATGACTAGTCGGTTGCTTCTCTCCGTCTCTCCCTCGTTCTCCTCCTCCTCCTCATTCTCCCCCACTCTCTCCCGGAGACTCCGACGAGCACCACCTCCGCAGCCGCTGCTTCCCGTCTCCGACTCCCTCAGGCCGAGCGAGAGCATCTCTCCAGGATCACAATGCCGCGGTCGCAAGAACCCAAACGTGTGATGACCCCAGTGGTAATCGTTTTTCTTATTATGGTCTATCTCTACTATGCCACAGTCTTCGTGGTGATCGACAACTGGCTTGGATTGAACTCCATTGTGGGGTTTTTCAATGCCGTCATGTTCTCCGGTCTCACTGCCATGACCATCATCACTTATATCATGGCTATTTCGAGTGATCCGGGAACCGTGCCTCAATTTTACAGACCAGACCTAGAGAACCCTGATATCTCCCTGCACGAAATCAAGAAGGTATTCGTGTTCGCTGTCATAGTACTGTTTATCCGGTTCTATGTGCTTTTGGTTTGCCTGTGCTATAGTGAGGAATGCTGCTTAATTTTTTTCATATTAGATTGAATGATTTGTTTGAAAATGGTAGATTTCTTATGTAATTCGGTTGTGATACAATTCTAGAACTAAGTGCAGGTAGTGTTTATTGGTTTGCTTTTGGTTTTGCTAGCATAGATAGGCCATTGTTTACTTGAACCTTTTGTTTTTGGATGTTGAAGTCAATGAATCTTTTATTTTTGTTGAAATAGTAGAAATGAGCTTCCATCATATTCAGATTTGCTTTGCATGCGGGAGATATCATTGATCATGTCCTGATTCAGCCCAAGATTAATTTTTGATGGTTGAAGTGCATTTCACTAGAGAGCAGAGCACAAAGGGTTTAGGAACTTGACCTGGTCCTTGGAAAAGGGAATTGGGATTCCATGTTGAATAGCCATTATAATAACTTTCTTTAACTCTTGCTAATTATATTTTCTCGAAAATTCCACTAGAGAAAAGCAATGGCAATTGCTTCTTTTTCTTCTTCTTCTTCTTGGTTGAGTGTCAGCGTTGCTATCATTCAAACTGGATAGCAACAGCAAGTTCTCTTTAAAAACCGCATTGAAACTGATGCTTCCATTACAATAATTATTGAGATAGTAATTGCATTTCACCAGCAGTCCTGCTTGCTTATTTTCATTGTATTTCCTGTTAGAAATCATTGCATGAGGTGATCTTAAGCCCTCCCTATACTCTTTGTAGCCATGCCTTTGTGAATTCTCAGCTACTGATTGGAAACACTCTTTCAATCACATACAATGTTTTCATTGATTATATTTTTATTTATTTTGCATTTTTTCCAAGTAACAAGTCCGTCCAATTTTTTTTAGCACAACATGTAAGAAACAATGCAGACACGGAAAAGACATATAGTCAGTTAGGATTTAATGGTATGCAATCATCAGTGGGTTATGAAGTTGACGTATTTAACTTTGATATCCCTCATGATCAACTGCATAATAAGCAATGGTAGAGATATCAATGGCAGAAACAAAGAGTCTTGGCTGGCGAGTCAAGTGGTATCAAAGAAATGTGAATAGATAATGGAGGGATAGGAAGGGGATGATCAGATTATGTGCCAACGTATGAGTATAACTCTGTATGGGGAAGCGACAATGATCACTTTATTTTGGATACCGACATAAATTTTACGTAATCAAGTTTGGTATCGTTCAGGTTGGACCTCATTGGATTGGACTACATAGTTGATATAAGTTCATTTAAATATCAAAGATGGTGATTTAGAATCTAAATGCTTCGATCCAACCTGTTTTGGAAGAAGGGACAGGGTGAATCTTTCGCCAAACTTGTAAGTTGAATACGACAAAAGCTTGTCGTGTTTGAACCACCCAAAATAGCATTATGACAAGTTTTGGTGTTCCTTCCTTGATTGATGCCTTTGTCAAACTATTAGGTAATAAATAGTTTGTTTTGCTTTCATGGTTTGCAACATGCCTTATACATCAGTTGGTGAAATTGCATGTTGTCGTGTCAATTATTCTTTCTCTGTCGTTCAAACTTAATCTAGGCAATTCCAATTTTAGCACCTTAACTAAGTGGTCTTGACTAGGATAATAGATTTTTACTTATCATTTCATGTTGTGAATTTGCTTGACGATGACCTTCTCTGATATTAGACCACAATTTTACTGAACTTGCTAATTGTAGTTCTGTTGGAGCAATTGTATTGATACAGTTACGAAGATTCAGTTACCCTCTCTTTTGCAAAGTTACCATTTCTTGGAATTAGATTTATTTTCTGATGTTGTACTTTCAAAATGTTGTCGTGCTTATTTGTTTTTTTTTTTTTTTTTTATTATTCTTTGAATTTGCTTCTAGTGCATATGTTTGAGCTTCTTGGCTAAAACTGCTTCACTTTTGTTCAAGAAATTACTTATGAAGTTGGCATGATTTCTTCATTAAATCAATCTTGATAGCACCTCTTTTCCTTGTTTCTTACTTCTTATGTCAGCATACAGTCAGAAACATGAATTATATTCTAAGTTTGTAGATTGGTAGGGGATTCTCATAATATACCAAGCCACTATGTTTTCAGGCATTACTATGTACATTGTATGTTTTTCATAGAACTAACACACAGCTTGAAATTTTAGATGCTTAGACCAACGGGGTTGATATCCTGATTGGTTCTTAATTGTAAACACGGCTTGCTTTTTAAGCATGCACCTATGCATTTTGTGCTTGATATTCCGAGAAATGGCTGGCTTTCACTGTTGCTTTGTCTGTTGTCTAAACTATATTTTGGTTGTAATTAATGATAAACTGAAGTACAGATTAGGTCCATTACAAGCTGTCTATATATATTATGGCTGAATTTATTTATTTTATTATAAGTAAGCAACTGGTTTCTTCTGCCTTGGAACATATGTTGGTGGTATGTGTTTGCTGTATGCTAGTTTGTGTTTCTGCAAATGGATTCATTGCTACAGTTGAAGGAAATTGCTTTCTGTTTCATTGGGAACTCTAGTCATGCAACTTGCTTATTGAAAGAGTTCAGTTTTGTTTCAAGGTCTTTGCTCTGTCTAGCTGCGCAGATGCTGCTTGTGCCTATAAGTATGTATATAACAATTGAGACATCTGCTTTCATGATACCCATGTTTTTTGTAATGTTATGCTTTCAGAATGGAGAGTTGAGATTCTGTATGAAATGCTTTCGCCATAAACCTCCTCGTGCGCATCATTGCAGTATCTGCGACAAATGTATTTTGAGGATGGTATGTGTTGTTGCTCCTTTGTTCTTTGGTTACTTTTCACATTACCTTTTACATGAATTTCAGAATTATGCTTGTTTACCGACTCATTCCTCTGATTTCATCAGGACCATCATTGTATCTGGTTGAGCAACTGTGTGGGGCATGGAAACTACAAGATTTTCTTTCTGGTGGTTATGTATGCTGTAGCAAGCTGCGGCCACGCAACGGTACATTTGGACTTCCTTTAACTGGTTTATAAGAGACTTACCATTTGCCAGACACTACTTCTCTGATGATCTCATTTCAGACCCTTCTGATATATGCCGCGCGTGATGTTTTCAAGACTCAACAACAAACTGGTGAAGCATACAAGATTTCGCATGTCAGTTTGTTTTTCCGTATTCCTCTCTAATATCCAATCCATGTCATTGTTTGCTCATCATCTATTAGCCTGACAGATTGCATGCGGCGCTTTGCTATTTCCCCTGACGTTTGTATTAACCATGCTTTTTCTCTGGCATATCTACCTTGCTGTCTACAACATGACCACACTCGAGGTTCAGAAATTTAAGTTCTCATTTAGTTTTCCTCAAGTATATTACATGTTTCTTATCTTGTTAATGGATTACTCAGCGCATGCAAGGAGTGAGAGGACTTTGTCCCATAGACAAGTTCGCAGATATATATCGTCATCCCTATGACCTTGGTGTATATGAGAACTTTTCATTGGTAAATGTATTATATATACAGGGTGGCAGTTTTATATCATCATCCTTTTTGTGAATTAATCCAATGCCTCGTCTAATATATTTGCAGTTGTTTGGGAGAAATGCAGCATGTTGGATATGCCCGACTAAGGTGGACAATGGCTCTGGTCTCCATTTCCGGACTACTCTTGACGGCACCAACTCTACAGCATCATCAAGCGTGTAGTCAGGTAAAAGAAGAGAAGAAAGAACAACCAAAGAAGCCATCTGTTTGTGGGTCGTTTTCATAAACCTAATTTCCATTTGGTATAATAATAATGATTCAAAAAAATCTCCTTTTTATCTTCTAATATTTTGGTATTTAATGCTCAAATTTATATATACTTGAACATTTCAATATAAATGCTACTATAGTATAACTTTTAATGTTAATTTTGAAAGATTTGATTCTATCAATGAGTTTATATTTATAAATGTATTCTCAAAATCAAAGCCCGACCGAATTAAAGTAGTGGGCCCGGCCCATTTGAGTCCAGCTCGGGGTAGCCGCTTTCACGGTGGTACCACGGTGCGGTCAAGTCAGCAATGATGTTTGGGTGCGTGTTCACACACCCTAGAGAGGGGGTTAGCCCCCCTCTTTTCACTGCACCAGGGCCCCGCCCCACGTGCGGTCAATGGCCTGAGCGGGTCCCGTACTCACACATGTCAGCGTCCCAGTGAAAGCGGTCCTGTGGGGGCCGAGTCCGACTAAAAGATCGGACTTGGGTTCATGCAACACGTGTGGTTCTGCTGAACCCGACTTATCGCCATCCACGACCCATCTTAATCACAAAAGCCCATGTACGAACTCCTTCATCCAACGGCTCAGATTCGAGATCCGGCCCCGCTGGAGCACGATTGGCACTTGTACGATTGCCCTCGGTGAGTTATCATACTGTTCGTCTTTTGAAAAGTTCTCAGCCTTTGCGTTTTCACCTCCCCCAAGCCCCACGTGATTCGCACGTGAGAATGTAGGACAGTTTTGGTCAATCCAGCTGGTCTTGTTTTCCATTCAAAATGCAATATCGAAAACAAAAAAATAAATTTATTAAATAAATAAATTCTACAAAGGATCACAAGATCCGGAGTTTTTAATTTTTAATTTTTTTAATTTTCTTTTTTTATTTATGAATGCCGACATGCAATTTGATTTCCAATCAGATGCTCAGTTCTTATTCCAAAGCTTTTCTCCTTCTCTCTCGTAGTAAATGAACCTTAACATGACACTTGATTGATTGCTCTCTCTCTCTCTCTCTCTCTCTGATCATCAACAGTGTTATTCAACTTAAAAAGAAATTAAAACACTAAGTTAAACAGTACGTTCATGTCCAACTAGTCTAAGACTCTAAGGGGAACATGAGCATGAGCCTGCCACAAACTCTCCACCCATTGAGCCAATATTTAAATATATCATGCACGTTAAATAATTATTATCTATATTATTAGACCTTTTATGTATATAAGGAAATAAGGGAAGGATGTGGTAGAGGGCCACCTCTGCCACCTCTTACATTGCCACCTTGTCCCCACCTCACATTGTTTGATTCCTCTCTCTCTC
This sequence comes from Dioscorea dumetorum, assembly GCA_902712375.1. Classification (NCBI taxonomy): domain Eukaryota; kingdom Viridiplantae; phylum Streptophyta; class Magnoliopsida; order Dioscoreales; family Dioscoreaceae; genus Dioscorea; species Dioscorea dumetorum. Next base: position 9,094,101 of record CACTHL010000561.1, on the reverse strand, counting down.
TCTCTCTCTCTCTCTCTTTCCTCCATTACACCACCTGTTTCTTTAATCACTAACCGTATCCATACGTTAAAGTGACGAAAGCCATTATATATATAAATAAACAATGAAAGCTTGTCAGCAAGTCACGTCTAAGATGAGTCATAGCACCGCCCACATTAGCAACACTATCAAGGCATGCATTCAAAACAAGGCGATCAAGTTGTAACGTTGCATGTCCCAAAATTTCTCTCAGAATACATGAAAAACAAGGAAAACAAAACAAAGAATATATACAGGAAGGAATTTTTTTTTCTTAGTTCTCTCACTGTAATACTTTTGTTTTCAGCGTAAGAGAAAAAGGAACAAGAATGCATGGTGGGGGGGAGGGGTGGTATTAGGGCTAATTAGTCTCTTAAGGGTAGTCACGCCAGCAGACGAGCATAGTGACACAGCGGCGCATGATGTAGAACCTGGCACGTTGCTCTTTGACTAAGCTTGCACAGCGGCTTGTGAATGAACGTTGTGAGCTTTCCCTGCTTTCCATTGCGCTTGCAGAGCGTTTCAAGAAGGCACCTCCTTCAATCTCTCTCCTCCCATTGCTGCTCCTCCTGCAGCTTCCCTTCTTTGACAGCTTCCACTTCTCATCCATGTACATCTCCATATATATATATATATATAACTCTTCTTCTTCTTCTTCTTCTTCTTGATAGTAAATGAGGAAAGAGATCAGTTGGAGAGAAATGGAGGAGAAGGAAGAGGGTGGGATTACTGCTGTTGTTGTATAAAGTGGGAAGATAATGAGGAGCAAGTAAGGAAGTGGGTTTAGGGTATTTATAGGGGGATGATAAGCGGAGAAGCTAGTAAGAGAGAGAGAGAGAGAGTTTGGTTAAGAGAACAGTAGAAGAGAAGTGGGTGGGGGTGGGAAAGAGGAGGTATCACCCTTTGAAGACCTTGATGAGAGCCCCACTCTTTATCTCTCTCTAGGTTCTCTAGGGTTCTGTTTAGCTTCTTATTTTAATAAGCATGTTCCCAAGGCTAACATTGTGGCCCATTGAATATATTGCATTATTATTATACTGTTGTGAACTTATAGTATATAATATATAGTCGAGAGAGAGAAAGAGAGAGAGAGAAACAAGGCACAGATTTAACCTCAGTTATATCTCTAATATAATCTTCTCAGCTGCAAACATTAGGAGAGAAAACAACAGTCTAGTTTGCATATGATTCGCCAAAGCTAGAGCTTCACATCAATCACATCCTAAAAGATCCCTATCATGTACGTGAGCCACAGTAATATTCTTGGAAACAGAGTCAGAAACTATTCTCTTAATTAATCTTATATTATTATAGTATATAAAAAAACAAAAAAATAGCCTCAAAAATTAAACCTCAAAATGCAAAGCGTTGTCTTTGTCGAGCCACAAGTTTCAAGATGGGAAAGGTTGTAGTTCTTTTGTTTTTCTCTCACTTTCTTTGGGATAATGCCTTGCAGTCAAGTTGCACATGCAGGGCATTCTGAAGAGATAATACGAAGATATATATATATATATTTTAAATATATAAAGAGAGAAAAGGATGGTTGTTTTTTTGTAGATGAATATCACTTCCTCTGAATGAGCAAAACTTACTTAAAGATGGGTCCAAAGATGTGATTCAATATGTATTTCCTCTTTGTGCTGTTGTTTCAGAGAAAGATGGCAGAGAGTGAGTTCTGGGAAGTAGCCATTATTGGAATGCAAGACAATGACCTTCATATATATATATATATATATATATATATATATATTTATATATTTATTTATTTATTTATTTATGTTCACCCCCCAAATCAATTCAATGAGACTGAGCACCAACCGTAGCTACGTGGGTGGGCTCCCAATGTGAGCTTGCCTTTACAAGGGGCCCAATGGGCCGTTCACGCCTTGTTCACGTGACTCTTGGCCACGTTTGCCTGTCTTGTCATATGGGCTGGGCCTTATTGTGGTGGACCTGTTGTAAGGTTTTTTTTTTTTTTGTAAAAAAAAATAAAGAAAAAACTAGATAGGAAATTTTTGCTAAGGCTTTCTCTGAACAATAATAATAATAATAATAATGATGATGTTAGATTTCATGTGAGCTGAATAAAGAAAAACAAACAGGATGCTTATGTTCAATGTATTTGGATTGGATAGCAGAGAACTAATTACCATACATACAGTGACTACATAGTGATGAGCAACACCAACATGAGCTCGATCCATGTTTAGCACAAGGGAAACCATGTTGAATGGGCAGGGTTCTCCTTACCCTACACGCATAAATGAATTACTATCTTATCTTATCTTCTTATCTTATCTTCATTATATATAATAACTTTTCTCTTTATGTATTTAAAAAGTTCCAATATATATATATATATATTAAGAGTATCTCAAAATTAAATGAAGAACATGGTAAGCTTGTGAATAGGATGCAGGTGGACCAGTCAAACTCCCAATATGCAGGCAGTACCATGCCATGCAGAACAGCGAACTTTATATTATTATTATTGTTATTATTATTTAAGACTTGATAGGACGACGGACATGAAATAAGGCTCGCTTTTAACCTTTGTCTTGAGATTCCTGAATGTGCTCCAAATATTAAAGCTGGAAAAAGCTCTCAAAACAGACCCATGGCCTTATTTCCATACACATATTTATATATAGAAGTACGTACTTCATTAATATATATATATATATATATATATATATATATATATATATATATAGGGCGCAACAATTTGTTTTTTCACAATATGCCACATGTTAAGATTGTGCGGGTGAAATTAATCTCTTAAAACATTTTTATCATTATTTTATGTATACTAAATTTCGAGTTAAAAAAACCACTTTACATTAAAGACTCAATGCCAATAAACGAAAAAACACCAATTATTAATGATTTACATTTGAAAGTACTTCAAGTTTTTTAAACCAAAAAATGGTTTAAATTAATTCCGAACGGTTGTTTTTAAATTTAGTTATTTTTTACAAATTTGTGCATAAAAACAATTATATGGCATTCAATATAATTGTGACAAAGTAGCAATAATTATGCCACATCAATTGTCATACCAAAATTTTTTTATTTAAAATTTATTTTCTCTTTGTATTTAAGGCCTCTATAGACTCTACATTAAATTTTATTTTTTTCAAATAATGATTTATGGCATTTTTACTGTATATATATAAACACATTAGAAAAAAATTCAATTCCAACATAAAGATGTTCAAGTTCTGAGATCATTGGTGCACTTTTCACAATGTGTATAAAATGTATAAAAAAAGAAAATAAGCTACTTTTAAACGTATGTAGAAATTTTATATGAATGAAAGGTGGCGGTTCTTAGTGGTATCAATTAGTTAATAGCTGGTCATCAATTTGATTGCTTAATTTTTTTTTTTTTTTAAATCACAACTAGTGTGTGTTGATATATATATATATATATATATATATATATATATATATATAAGAATGCATGTGAGCAAAGGGAACATGGCGCCGCCGTGGCGTTCAACTGGCCGCTAGATTACAATACGACACCATGTGATAGATCAGTCAACGGTCAAACACTATAATCTCTCAAGTTTTGTCTGTTAATCAATGTTGTTAATTTTTATTTTTCTACTAAACTTAATTAGTTCGTTTGGTCAATGCTCACTTAATTAGCTAATGGCAAGCATGTTCTGTTTATTCTAAGTATATAACGATATAAGAGATGCATGTATATTTCTTTAATTATTTTTCATGCATGTCTTTATGTGCATGTAGAGTGAAGACATAGTTTTGTTGATGAATCACTAAATCTAAGCACTGGTGTCAAGTTGGTTAATTTGTTCTTAATTAAACTTCAAAGCTTGGCATTATTCAAGCTAAATAATTAATTATTAAAAATATATAAACAGCTTCAATGTTAACAAAAAAAATCATCATATCCAACACTTATAACAGAAAAAGAAATTGAAAAACATTCATTATATGACTTTCTCGAGTTTTATTGTTTATTTTAATTTTTAAATACAGAAATATTTATTTTGCTTAATAAATTTTATAAATTTGTTTGTTTGAATCACAACTATATACATTTATTCATTTTACTCCCTTTATCAAATATGATAACCTTGATGGTAAGTCACATGGCATATTCTTTATGATCTAAATGAAACAATTATAAGTCATATATATAGCTTAACATTGTATACATACATACATACACGTACATAAGCTAAAAAATAAACTCTCCAGGCTCCATTAATATATTCTCGTGGCTTACCAGATATTTAAAAATAAATAAAAATAAACTTTAGAATATATACATGCTCAACTAGCACAACCACTACTACTCTTATCTCAAAGCTATATCAGGTTTTGGGCTTCATATAGAGCTTAATAATATAAAAAATCATGAAGAGCCCAAATTCAAAAACATTACTATATATATATATAACTATGCTATCTTATCTTGAACTTACAATTAATGTTACACAATCTTTGTTCAAGCATTGAGAAAAAAACCTTCACAAATAGACACAAGATAAGAACCAATGGCCAGTTCAAATAGACAACATTGTCATTCATTAAAAACTCTGAGACATAGTGCTGAGAAGAGTTACTTCAGCCTCCACAGACTTGAAAAATAAATGCATGCTTTTCATCAATATATATCACATCCCCAAGTTTGCCAAAGCATCAAAGTTCTCTGATTTGGAAAGCTGATACCCCCTTAGTGATCTACTGAAACTTAAAAGTAACACAGTTCTGTGTTGCAGTTAAATCACTGGCAGAAATAGTACGTACTACCCAGTTCAATCAACTCATCTGGGTTAATTGCAGCATTACACCCGTCCCAGCTTAATTAATTACTTAGTGACCTTCCACTCCCTGCACTGCACTCAGTGTTTAAAGATAAAGACATGATATACACCCCCACCATTTTTAATTCCACATTTCATTCAATCACAAACACCTTTTAACTTTTTAACATAATAATAACTGAAGCTAATTATCAAATGAAACAGTACTATCATTGAAAACAATATATATATATATATATATATATATATATATATATATATATATATATATGCATACATAAAGTAGAAATTAATTTAGTTTGACGTAGAAAGAAGAGAGCATGTATATGAGCTTGATTAAAGTAGCAGCTAATGTTGAAAAAAAAAAGGAAAGAAACAGGAGTGAGTGCATTAAGATTGGTCAAGGAATGAATGAGTTATAAAAGATTGATAAAATCTTAAGATAGATGCAAGGAGTAGTGAACAGGAGACAAAGGGACAAACAAAAGCCAATGATCCAATTGTACGGTGCTTCAATGAAAATTATTGACAAGAAGACCACCACCTTTTTTTTCTCTCCTTTTTCTTCCCCTCTTCTCACATAGCACTCTCAGTCCACCAAAGATTATGATGATGATATATATATTGATATCAGAGAGAGAGAGAGAGAGAGAGAGAGAGAGAGAGAGAGAGAGAGAAAGCAATGGAGGAAAACAAACAGGCCCACAAGAAAATATAAAGATAAAGAAATAAGTCCAAAACGTACAGAGAATAAAAGAGAGGCTTCATAATGCATAACAACATCTCGTTGTGCGAAAAAATATTCCACCTGATCATGAGGTTTTCTGTGCAAACACTGTAAGCATATGTATATATATATATGCACTATAACAATCTTGTTACAGATAAAAGTTTAGGGTTATTAGGGTTAGGGTTAGGGTTAGGGTTAGGGTTAGGTTAACATATGTTACTGGTTTTTTTTATAACTTGAAGGGATAAAAAATTAGTACCTGGATGAAATGCATGAACATGTGTCTTATGGTATAGAGACAGAAGTCATTTACTGCCGATGCAGCATCATCAAGATTCTCATTTCTCTCATTTCCAGAAGAGCTGGTAAAAGATTAAAAAAAAAACCCTAAACTGGAAGCTATGAGACCTTGTGAATCTTGATGATGCCACACCAGCAACCAATGACTGATTACTGATGTATATTCTCCTTCTGTCCAAACCCTAATCTATCTAAACCCTAACCTACTAAAAACAACCAAAACAAAAAAATAAAAAAGGGAAAAACGTTCAAGCATAGTTTCAGAGCTGGAAGAAGCTAGCTACTATACCAACTTGAGAACTGTGGAGAAGAATGTGCTTGTGTGGAGGCCTTTATATACACACACACACACATACACACTAAGTGATGACCAGAGATGATGATGATCTAAGGTTAGGTTGGTGAAAGCTTGGTTGGTGTGTGTGTGGGGTATATATTGTCAGAGTACTCTCAGATATATATATATATATATATATATATATATATATATATATATATATAGAGGGTAACGGCAACAGTTATACATCACAATCGGAGAAGGGCAGGGCAAAAGACCAGGAGACCTTTAAAGCCCACTGAGGAAGAAGAGTTGCCAGAGAAGTGCATGAGGTGAAACTAGAAAAGAAAGGAGAAATTAAAAGGAGAGAGGGGAACCTTCTTGTTTGGGAATGATCAGTGCCCAAGAAACAAGATGAATATGGATATGGCCAACCATTCTAGTAGGGTATATATAATAGCTAATAGCATATCTGTTGCGTTTACTACAAGGTTTCTCTATATCTCTCTCCCTCTCTCTCCCTCTTATATATATATATATATATAACAGGAGAGCAAGAGACTACTGAATGAAGCTGACATCCCACAACCGCCAAGAAGAACAAACTTAATGCTTTCCAAACTGGTATTACTTCTTCAACTCTCCGTTCTCCTTTTCAAGTTATACCTAACAAGGCTCTTCTTTAACTGTGTGTGTGTGTGTGTGTGGTGACACTCTAATTGAACTATTTGAACTTAGTAATTAAGCAATGGTTAGAATGACAGAAAGAGATAGAAAGATAGATGGAGAGAGAAAGGGGAGCCAGGTGTCAGGTGTGAGTCCTATCACTTGTACTGACTCAGTGTTGGAAAGGCGTCAGCTTTTATGTGGCAGAGATGTGTGGGTTAATTAATTAGTGTTAATGAGTTATCATTATGTAGTTAATAAAGAGAAAGATTAGTATTTAAGAGCTAGAGGACGTCACTGTCACTTAGCATAGTCAGGGGTTCATGATGGCGGGCTCAAGAAGTTAACTATTGGGTTTGGGCTCTGGCTAACCAGTACCATTAGCCCAGCGGTTGTGTTCGTTGTCTCTCTTCCTATTTATTTCTTTTGTTTTAGTGGGTTGTTATTTTTTTTTTAATTAAGTTAGTTCTGACACTTCTTTTTTGCTGTTTACTTATCAATGAAATAAGAAAAATCAAAAATAGTATGAGTGCACATTATCAAAAAATGAGGAATTAAAAAATAAGATCTCTTAATATACAAAATATATCAAATTGATATTAATGTTTTAATATTTTCTAAAACAGTAAATTTAAGATGTCTTGCATTGTATTAAATATATATAGTTTTCTAAAGGCTTTACATGCATGACAGGGCGCACACACAGAATCTTGTTAATGTAATTCAGGTCTAGTACACCGAACTTAAACTATATATACAATTTATTTGATGATTTTCATCTTTAGTATATACTTGATAATTTCAGTGTGTATATTTTATTAATAATGAAAATATTATATATGGCAAATTAATTCTCTGTTGCTGTCAAATATATTATACAATAATCTTGATCATAGGTCATGTGACTCATGTGTTGGTGAAGACAACATTTTTTTTTTTTTTTTTTTTTTTTTTTTTTTTTTTTTTTTTTTTTTTTTTTTTTTTTTTTTTTTTTTTTTTTTTTTTTTTTTTTTTTTTTTTTTTTTTTTTTTTTTTTTTTTTTTTTTTTTTTTTTTTTTTTTTTTTTTTTTTTTTTTTTTTTTTTTTTTTTTTTTTTTTTTTTTTTTTTTTTTTTTTTTTTTTTTTTTTTTTTTTTTTTTTTTTTTTTTTTTTTTTTTTTTTTTTTTTTTTTTTTTTAATTAAAAAAAATTTTTTTTTTTTTTTTTTTTTTTTTTTTTTTTTTTTTTTTTTTTTTTTTTTTTTTTTTTTTATTTTTTTTTTTTAAAAAATAAAAACAATTAATAGGACAAACACATAATTAATGATTGATTTGAAGGCAATTCATCTCAAATGAATACATATACATACTGTATTGGAAACTTTTATATATGCCAGCCATTTATGTAGAAATATTTTCCCTAATCAAAATTATTAGAAACTCCACTTAGATTCATTCACCAACTTGATTCATAAATTAATGCTCATAATTCAGTAAATCTGAATGGATTGATTTGATGGTAAATTCATCCATGCCAAGCATTTTTGAAAAAAATATTATAAGGATTAAAAAAGATGTACAGAATTAATTTCGGATTCACCCACCGGCTTACTTCATAAGCTGATCACGCTCATGATTTAGCGGATATGATTGTATTGAATTCAATCAATCCACTGTCACTGACATGTTTGTTGCCTTAAAAAATAAATTAGAAAAAAAATCCCCCCATCAGATTAAAATGGTTTAAATGCACATTTTAAACAAAATTAATGCCAAGAATGCATCTCCTCCCTCTCTCTCTCTCTCTCTCTCTCTCTATATATATATATATATATATATATATATACCCCTTCAAACCAAGGAGATAGTGCCACATGATATAGTTACTCTTGAAAGACCATTGTGATAAAGCATGTCTAGGCATGGTGTCCTTAAGGACTCCAATATTTGTTTGTGAGGTTCTATCATGATCATTATTTTACAATAGTCCAATGCTTTGAGGCTCAAAATTTGATACCATGTTCAAAGAAAGGCCAACAGTCCACTGGCACATGGATTAAAGGCCTAACATCAACAAACATGAGCTTTCCTCCAGGGAAGCCTTGATGAAGACTAGACTATATACATATATATGTCTATTATGTGTGAGTTCTCCTAAATCTCCATTTGCATGTTTATTTATATATAAAAAGCAGTTACGAAAAGAAACAAGGAAACCATATAGATAGAATGATGCCACTCAAGAATCTTCCAATATTGTCATCATCTTGTTTCTTCTCATTTCCTTTAAATGGTCTTATATGTCTTCATGTAATGCAAGGTAAGAGAGAAAAAAATAATTCTAAACCGACTCAATTATGGTTTCCATGCCTGCAAAGAAGCAAGAACATTTAGCCTGACAGGCAAAGCCAAGACACTTACAAAAAGAATCCATAAGTGACAACCTTTCATTGTGAAGTGTAAGTTCTCTAACACAATTCCAAAATGATCCATGAGAAATTCACAAAGTTATGTTAGTTGCGAAAATTAAGAAACATTATAGTTCAGAGTTTGGATCCCTGGATGCAGATAAGATCAAATTGACACAACTGATAACTTTAGTGTTCATGTTTTTCTCAATCATGAAAATGACATGCATGGCAAATGAATTCCCTATGGCTGTGAAACATGCTATACAATGGTTTTGAGCAATTAAAAATAGATTTGATGTAAATTCCTCACAAACGAATACATGCAGATTATATGGAGATTTTGACACATGCCAACTATCAATCAAAAAAATATTCCCAATAATGAAAAGATTTAGGGAATCCCTTTCAGATTCACGAATTTAATTAATTCATCATAAATGAATTATATATATATATATATGCTGATTTGGATACATGCCAACCATGTATGAATAAATATCTTTTAGCACTGAAAATGTTTATTTTTTATTCATAAGCAAGGTTCATGATTTAGCAGGTTTGAATGGAAAAACAAAACCAGAGGACATCAAACTGAAAACTTAATTAATGCTGTAAAACATAAATTCCAGGCTCTACTGAATTGCCTCTGCTGTCACTGAGATGTTTGTTGCCTTACAAAGAGAAGCATCTTCCTCAGTATATTAAGGGGTTGAAATGCACATTTAAACAAAATTAATATATATACACATTACGCACACCTCCAATCCCCGAGAAATCTTGGATTGTTAGAAAATGTACGTTTGAGCATAAGTGATTATTATGTGTGTTTTCTCCTAAATCCCCTGTTTCTATGTGTTTTTATTAAAAAATAAGAAAGTCTCCTAAATCCCTGTTTCTATGTGTTTTCATTAAAAAATAAGAAAATACTTCATGATGTAAATGTAGTTATAGGCATCCTATCAACCTAAAATGTTCAAAATACCAGACCAATGAAACATATTTGCTCAGCGAGAGAAGAACTTCCCCATCCAAACAGATAGAATGATTGGTCTAAGTCCAGGTCAAGCATTCTTGCTCATGGATCTTTCCCTATTTTCAACATCTTAGTAAGAAAATGATACTAAAGCAACTCGATTATGGTCGCCATGCCTGCAAAAGCTAAGACAACTTTGGTTTTTGATAGACAAAGCTAACCCATTCATAAAAGAAATCCAACGCATCTTCCTTATGAGTACCATGACTATCAACGAAAACTTCCACAACATTTCAAATAAAACCCATGCCTATTTCAGATAGTAAACTTATGGTGAACAGAGCTAAAAGAGTTTTCAGAAACAATGCAATTCATGGATTTCTAACTATACCACCAACCCCCCATTTGCATACAGAGAAATAGATGAACAAAGTAAAGGTTCTACCACTACACCAACTCATTATCATGAAGCCAATTTCACTAAGAACAACTAACTCTAGCAACAAAAAAGAACAGAACAAGAGAACATCAGAATCAACCAAGAAACTGATCAATAGAGCAGAGGGATAAGCTTGTATCTAACCTTATCCGCGTACTCCTTATACTTCTCTCCAAACTGCTCCATCATGAGAGTCTCCTCTAACTCCGCCTTCCTCCCATAATACACCAAACAAGTAGCAACAATGAAAAACAAGCTCAGCGAGGCTCGCAGCGTGATGCAATGCAAAGCAAACAACAGCATTGTAGACGCATAGATAGGGTGTCTCACCCACCTATACGGGCCAAACTGGACCACCGCTGTTGGCACCGCCACCTTCTCCGAGTACTTAGACAAGTAGAGGATTGAATGGTAGCGCATGAACATGACTACAGCAACGAACACCCATGTGGCGATATTCGCCCACCCGCCGGAAATCAAATGCAGCTCCGGCCCTTCAAACGCCGCTAGCCAATGGCCAACCAAAACAAGCAAGGCGAACGCTATGCGGAATGGAAGCGGGAGAGTGATATCCCACTTGGGATCATGGGTGCGGGGGTAGAGATCGCCGTAGAGACGGCGACGAACGGTGGACTCGAAGAAGAAGAAGTAGTGGTAGATGAAGAAGAGCGCGATAGGCCAGCCTTCGAGGAAGCCGTTGAAATGCGCCGGAGGGACAAGAGTGAGCCATGTGATGGTGGATGTGACGATAGCGAGCTGCTCGAAAAGGGAGGATTGGCCAGTGGAGTGCTTGTAAAAGCAGTAGAAGCCGTAGATAGCGAGAGAGAAAGCAAGGAGCCATGGCCAAAAGATCCAGCTCCAGCTGAAGTAGGTCCAGAAAAAGGGGTCGAGGAGGGTGGAGATGGTCTTCTTAGTGGCGAAGACGGCGAGGGAGACGATGGCGGACCATTTGCAGATGGTTAGAGGGGTGAGGTTGGAGAGGTCGTCAATGGAGGGGAGAGACTGGGGGAGGATGGAGGAATGGGGAGGGTTGCGCGCGAGCTGTTTGTGGGAATGCCTGAAAGAGTTGGGGGTGGATAAAGGGAAGCGATGGGGAGTGGAGGAGCGACGGAGAGCGAGGAGATTGAGGGGGAGTGCGGCGAGGATGAAGGGCTTGTGGTTTGGTTGGGGTTTGGGGGAGAGAAGAGGGGAGCAGACGAAGTGGGTAATGGTTGCCATTGACGATGGGTTGAAGATGAGGATGGGGAGCGCGGCAGCGCGGAGGAGGAGGAGGTCGAGCTTGGGGTTTATTTTGTTAGGATGGGTTTGGGCCTGGTCTTATCGTATGGGCCCGTTTGTTTGTTGCGTGGACTTGAGTTCTGCTGTGAGATTCGGAACGATTTGGTGATTATCAAATATTGAAGTTATTTAGATTGAAAAATATAATTAAAACTTTTATTTAAAAAATAATAAATAAATCAAATTTTGTAAAATTGTAATTAACCAAGCAAGAATTTTTTTTTTTGAAAATTAAGAATTGTTTTTTTTAAAGCTTGGTTTGATGACACGTCAACGCCATCGCTCTCATTGGACAAACAAGCGTCGAAAGATAAGGTCTTGAGCTTCAAAAGAGGAAGAGTATTCCTTCTAGATGGCCATGGTGCTGGGACTAGCACGCTTCCCCCTCACCATCTCCACCTCTCACTCTCGCAGCCTCCTCCCAAATCCTCGCACTCGATCCCGGAGAAGCTCAAACAATGGACGATTCTCAGTCTCGGCCATGGCCGGCACTGTGCTCGTTACTGGCGCTGGTGGTCGAACAGGTATAGTAGCTCCTTGAAAATTTTTCCTTCTTGTTAATCATTAAGTTCGTTTTTTGCAGGTCAAATTGTTTACAAGAAGTTGAAGGAGAGATCGGAGCAGTATGTTGCGAGGGGACTGGTGAGGACGAAGGAGACCAAGGAGAATATTGGAGGTGGTGATGATGTTTTCATTGGGGATATTAGGGATGCAGAGAGCATTCTCCCTGCTTTCCAAAGCATTGATGCTCTCATTATCCTCACGAGTGCTGTGCCAAAGATGAAGCCTGGTTTTGATCCAAGTAAGGGGGAAAGGCCTGAGTTTTACTTTGAAGAAGGATCATTTCCTGAACAGGTCTATGTGAATTTCAGAATTTGATTGTTTATCTGTTGATTGGTTTATTGGTCATTTTTTTCCAAAAAAAAAAAAAAAGAAAAAAAATGTTCTCTGCTGTAGGTTGATTGGATTGGCCAAAAGAATCAAATTGATGCTGGTATTGATTCTTTCCTTTATTTTTTCTGCCTGAGATCGAGTGGCAACTGTTAATGTCACTTGATTGAAATATTTTTGTGTTTTTTTTTGGGTAAAGCCAAGGATGTTGGGGTGAAGCACATTGTTCTTGTTGGATCTATGGGAGGAACTGATGTCAATAATCCATTGAATAACATTGGGAATGGGAAGATATTGGTGGGTTTTGTTGGATTATATTTGGCTTGATTCTTTTTGTGCTTTTGAGGCATGAGGCTGATTGAGCAGTGTGTTCTGTTTTTCTAATTGTTAATAGGTGTGGAAGCGTAAAGCTGAACAATATTTAGCAGACTCCGGAATACCATATACAATAATAAGGTATACTTCTTTCAACTCCAGATTGTATTTGGTCTTGAAATGAGCATTAGAAAACAATCTGAAAATGATGCAGTACTTATGGATACAGTTTCATGACAATGCTAATTAGTGGATTGTTGTGCATGTGATTTCCAATGGGCTATTGGTTTCTTTCTTGCCATTTAATTAAATTAGATGAATAAGTGACGATGAACTGGGAACATTTGAAAAATGATGTAGTGCTACTTGTGGATATAGTTTCATGACAATGCTAATTGGTTGATTGCTTTGCTTGTGATTTCCAAAGGCCTATCGGTTTCTTTCTTGCCAACTAATAAAATTAGATGAATTAGGAAAGATGAATGGGAAACATTTGGAAGATGATGTGGTACTTCTCATGGTGTCAATGCTAATTAGTGGATTCCTTGCTTGTAATTTCCAATGGCCTATTGGTTTCTCGCCAATTAATTAAATTAGATGAATTAGGAAGAATGAATGGGAAATATTGGAGTTGGTATGATACTTGGCTATTGACTTGACATTATGTTGTGCATTTTATATCCTAGGGCTGGAGGTTTGCAAGATAAAGAGGGTGGATTGAGGGAATTACTCGTTGGGAAAGATGATGAACTTCTCAAAACTGAAACTAGAACCATTGCTAGAGCAGATGTTGCAGAAGTCTGCATACAGGTACTTGCGTTTGAAGATTGTGCAAGCTTAAGTTGTCCTTTGTTAGTGATTATGCTAAAAATTAGATGTTTATTTTTCAAATAAGATGTTATGGACTGTTTCTTGTTTTTCTCCAGAAGGACATACCGACATTGGTGTAAAATGATCAATAGTGTGTAATACGCATATGTTATCATGCTCAAACTTTATATATTACATTGTCGGAGTTGTGAATATCTTATCTATATGAATTTATTGTCATGAAAAATAAATTTATTTTCCTGGATTGGTAGGCACTGCAATTTGAGGAAGCAAAGTTCAAGGCTTTTGATTTGGCGTCGAAGCCGGAAGGAAGTGGTACTCCGACGAAAGATTTCAGGGCTCTTTTTGCTCAAATCACCACTCGCTTCTAAGCCAAATTCACTATTCAATGCTTGCAATTGTGTCTCCCAAATTTTTTTTCCTGGTTATCTTGTGAATCTTTGGGAAAAATTCAGTCCTGATCTGTTGTATTATGTTGTTTTTAGTTTGAAGTTCTCAATTTTGTAGCATTGGGAGAGAGATTCAGAGCCTTCATTTTTACAAGGCAAATGCACAAGCATAGTAAGAATTTGTATCCAACTGGCAAAATTCTTTCAGTTTTTATAAAATGAAGTAAATTGTTGATGTATATCTACTTATTTTTGTAATAAACTTTCTATGAAGCTTTTCATATATGGATTAGCATTGTAAATTCTCTTAGGTTTTGTGGATAAATTATAAGAAAAATACCAAAAAAAAAAAACTTTTCCACTCTGAATACATTTTAACTTGGAAAATAATGGAGATTTTTTTTTTATAAATTAAAAAAAAAAAGATTATGTCTGGTTGCTAAATTGGCCTTAGGGGCTGAATCTGGCCATGTGCAAGCCCGACCCGTTTTGAGAATCATAGGAAAACGGAGAGCCCTCTCACGAAGAGCTTCATCTTCTTCTCTTTCTAGGGTTTCAGGTTTTTCGTAACCCCTAGAATCAAGCGAGAGGGAATGGCGAAGCGGGAGATCTCGAGCACGCTGAGGAATCTCAAGGTGAGCCCCCAAACGCTCCCCATGAGCGCCGCGACTCTGGTTCCCTCCGGCGTAGCCTGAGAATTTTCTTTTGTTTTGAGGTTCCAGTTCATGCAAAGGGCGTCGCTGAAGGAGCCTAAGACAGACAAGGACGAAGCCAAGCCGAAGCCGGATGAGAGTTTTGGTTCCACTTCACCCCCAGCTCGAAGATGGTAGCATCTCCCTCTCCAAACTTCTTCTGCTCTGCGCCCTTTTTGAAGTCTTTCTGTGATTAGTTTTGATTGTTTCAATGCAATGCTTGATTTGAAGTCATGTCTAATTGCATAAAAGAGTAGAGCTTGGGAACTTATTGGAACTGAATAAAAAGTTGTGCATGTTTTACTCAATTTCACTCTGGATTGGCGCTGCTGGAAAACCTTCTGAGGACTAAGGATTTCTTATGTTGATGTTTAGCTCCCAATTGTTCCTTTAGAAATGGTATGCTTGATAACTTATTAGAATTTGAATAAAAAGCTGTATCGGCTTTGTCCACTGTCACCCCAATTGGTTCTGCCACAAATTTCCAGTGAAGTGTTTAATATTTGATGTTTGGATTACAATTGTTACTCTAAAAATGACTCTCCACAACTGGAAACAAAATGCATAAACCAAGATTTTGAGTCCAGAGTTTGTGGATGTCTTCTAGTGGTGTTAGTTTGACTTCATTGTAAATTCTCTCCTAATGTTTCATTTTTGTTTTTCCTCCATATGGAGATTTATAACTTGCCAAATCACCCAGGTGCAAACTTTCCTGATTTTTTTAATTTTTTTTGCGCACTTGACATCAAGGGATTCATCATTTTGCCCCCTCCTACCTCAGGAACACCAGTTAGTTAAGCATATATATATATGTGTGTGTGTGTGTGTGTGTGTGTGTGTGTGTGTGTACATATTCTTTCATTTGCTTATTTGCATTGATGTTGCACACTGAGGACTGCCATCTTACAAATTAGTTAAATTGGCCAGCTTACTGCTTGAAATAATGCTTTGATAGATTGCCTTGGGTCTTTCTGGTGGCGTCTTGAGATTTGCTAGAATGACAGATGTTTGGCAATACTATTCATATGTGGGTGTTGGTTTATAGTATAGTCTTCTTTGGGTTCCCTGTCAGGGATGGTTTATACTTTTTATTTGGTAAATTAGGGAAATGATGGGTTGGTTCTGCTTTATTATAATCTGCAGCATAGTGATAATGGAGGGAGACCCTCATCCTGGAGCACTAAAAGGCCGGATGTCATTTCAAAGTTTTAACCCTCAAATAGAAGTGAGTTTCCAAATACTTCACAATGCTAATAACTTCTGATCTCTGGCTTACTTACCTTACTGAGTCTTGGTTATAGAAACTAAACGAAGAAGCCGCAAATAGTCAGCAAAAACAAGAATATTTCGCAAATAGCAAGCATCAAAATAGTGCAATTTCTGACAGGTGGTCTTACTTACCTTTATGTATAAATGTATCATTTCCCTCTAGTTCTACTTTGATCTGTGAAGCTAAATAATTTGCTAGTTTCAGCCGTTAAATTTGGTGCACTAAATCAATTAGTAGGCAATCCACTTAATTACTTATGGCTGTGCTATATACATTATAACTAAAAGTCTGTCATTTTTTGCTGTCAAAACTAGATGTTACTGTTCTTTTTTATTTTTATCTTTGTAGGTTCATTTTTAGTTTCCAGTGCTCAAAGTGGATTAGTTTTGCACATTTTGAAGTCATTCATTCTAATCACAATCACTGAAAATCTGACTAGTGATTTCTCGAACTTGATATAGATCAAATGGGCCCGAATCTGCAACTAGGTCGGAGAACTTGAGTGTTGCTCCTGATGTAGACCTCAAAAGGAAACAACCGGAGATGGATACGGATAACCCACATCATAATTCACAGTCAGGTACAACTGATGATGGTGAATCACAATATTCGCAAAACCAGAGGAAAAGTTTGCATAAACAGAATAAACGAGAAAAACTCAACTGGAATACTCTTAGACCACCCAAAGTTCAGAGTCGAAGACAATGAACATAATCGAAAGCTCGCATTCGTCTCCACCTGTGTACTATGTACTGATCCTGCTTTTTCTCTTCTATTGTTTTATCATTAGTAATGGTTACTGTTCTAACTCAAGCAGAAGTGTGTATTAGGATTTACTCTTTCCGTATTTTTCTTATCTTTCCTTTTTTTCGCTTTGTTGAACTGATAAATATTTCACAATTTTGGATGAGTTGCAACTATATGATGGTATTTCAAGTAGTCTTCATTTCAATGTTGTTCGCATGTGTGCACTATGAAAAATTGAAAGTCAGGGTTATTTGTATACCTTTGGGAAATTTCAAAATTTATATCTATATTTTCAAAAATAAAAATAAAATTCAAGATTTTAAAGATTATAATGAAAATAATTGCGGCTATATATTTTTTTTAAAAAAAAAATCAACTTTCGGGTTATCGGGTTTAAGAGACGCAAGCCCGAGTCCGCTTTGGGTTATCGCTGATCCATTTCGATCATCGGGTGGAGAAGAACGTGCGAGTAATTCGCTCCCGCCGATGGCGCTCCTCGCCGTTCCTCTCTCCTCTCCGATCCTCCATCGATCCCATCGCCCCAAATTCTCCGCGAAACTTCCGGTTTTTCCACAAACCCTAATCAGTCCTTCTGTAATCCGCCCCCAATGCTTTAGCACATCGTCTTCTCGTATTCAAGCTTGCGCTCTCAATAAATCAGAGCGGGAAAGTGTCTCCGGTGAGCTATGATTTCCTTTCTCATGGTATTCTTCTTCTCTAATCCAGCTTCTTCATTGCTGATTTTTGTTTTTCTGTTTCTCAGACGAAGAAGTGAAGGATTTGGGTGTCAAGGCCGCTCTTTCTATGCTGAAATTCTACAAGAGTAAGCTTCAATACTTGTTCGATTTGATTCCCATCTTCATGTCCTCATGAATTTGTTTGCAATCAGGGGAAATATCGCCATTGCTGCCATCGAGCTGTCGGTATGTGCCAACATGTAGCGAGTACTCCATGGAGGCGTACAAGAAGTATGGAGTTGCCAAGGGTACCATCTTGACTGCTTGGCGTCTCTGTCGATGCAACCCTCTCGGTAATTTCTCAGCTTTCCCAATTTTGTTATACTTCTTGTTGAAAGATGATGTTGGATTTTCCCACTAGATTGAATTATGAGGTTTGAATGATGATCTCAATTCCCTGTTTGCATCTCATTTGCTTGGTCGGTATCCATTCTATAATTCTTTCCATCATAAAAAATCATACTGATTTTCTATTCTGCAATGCATATGGAGAATCTATAGTTAATATTAATATAATATTTCAGATTGCGGCCGCATGTTGAAAATTTCATTAGTGATTTATAACATGCAACCACAATCATATTCAGTGACATTTTAGAATTCTAATTTTTTTTCGTGATTGTTTGGAGATTATGTTGTTTGGGACTTTGAGAAATCAGAAAATTTTGAAGTATGATTCGTTGATGTTATTGTTTTACATTGTTGGTGATTTCTATTGTCAACATTGAGATAACATTTTAGCTTAAAGCTACTGATAAAAAGCTCGATAGTGATGGCGTCGGGACTGGAAGATCGATAAAGTGTGACCACATTCTTATTCAGTATCATTTAGAATTCTGATAGTTCCTTTGATTGCTTAGAGAAGTTTGCACAATTTCAAACCCTAATCTATCGCTGTTCCACTTGGCATTGTTGGTAATTTCTTTGACTCATTTCTTCAAAATGGTCAGTTACTTGCAAATTCTTGAAGGGATTTAAATGAAAGTGACCATAGAGTGGTATTTCATTCCCTCCTAAGCCAAAGATTGTGAGTTCCAATCCCTCCTAACTCAACTTAGAGTCTTGTCTAGATTTATCCAAAATAATAATAATAATAATAATAATAATAATAATAATAATAATAATTCAACAGATCCAGGTCACAGTTAACTTCACATTGCAAGTGGGTATGCTTGTGATTACATTGGTCCATTATGTGGAATATTGCCAACTGAAACAAATGTGCATTGCTGTGCTTAATGCACATGCGTTGATTGCCTCTAAACCATTGGTTTTTTACATTGCAGGTGGGTCTGGGTTTGATCCACCTCGTTGGTTTGGTGAGGAGAACCAATTCGAAGATATGTAGATATGTTGAATTCACTGCAAAAATCAGTTGGTTTGTCCACCATCCAATAACTCAACACTCAGCCTATCAATTATTGGTTTACCACTTGTCATTATCAATTTCCAACGTGGGTCACATTTACATGAACTTTCAAATATAAATCACAATGATAGCCATGTTTTTTGTTTTGATAATTATACAAGACAACCACCCTTATCACTTTATCTTGAGTTTGCGTTTATTTTTGGCAGATACGTTAATTTCCTAGTGCTTGAAAGTTCAAACAAAACCTCGTTGTTTTAGAAACAGATGGCAGCCTATCACTGCCTTTGGTGTTTAACAAAACGTCTGGAAAACAGATGAGATGATGATTGTATGCTCATCAATGCAACTTGTTTCATTAGAACTCATATTTCTCTCATAGGGGACCCCTTGATGGGTTTGATTTTCATTGACTGAAAGCTGCTTTTTTTTATGGTATCTTTCGTGGGGTCCATTCTCTAGCAGACCAACATCATGTGATCTGTTATGCTGCTTAAGGCCTTCGACTGTAACAAGACACCAAGTTGGTACTATGCGCAACTTTGAAAAATCAGAGTGCATATCCTAAGACATAATATATATAGAATGTTTAGGATAACCTAAAGGAAGTTATGTCTCATCAAATGTATTATGAATTCAATAATGCCGAAAGGTAATGACTATTGATGCATAAATTGTGGCGGCCTTGCTGGTCATGTGGCCTAGAACGCTGAATTTTAATTTTTCTTTTGTCCAAATGTTGGTTTCTTTAGCAAATGTTTAATAGTTCATGGTGGGTTATTTGTGTTAATAATAACTCTTAAAAACAAATCAGTAACTGATCCTCATTTGATTATTACACTTGATTGACTTGGCCGGCGTGATAACAAAACCCATAATTATATGGTGGAAGAACTACATTCATTGGGAAAAAAAAAAAGAAGAAGAGAACAAAAGTGTTACAAAATACATAAAAATTAAGAAGGCAAAAATATTTTCCCACAACCGTGTATCATCATCCTTAGTCATGACTAAGAAATAACTATTTTTTATTTATCTTGGTAAAAGATTAAAAAGAAAAAACATAATAGAGAAGCTTGGGCATCAAAACAAAGCCATTCTCTCAGTCATGGGGATTAAAATTCCCACTTTTCATCCAGCAAGGGCATGATGTATTACATACGGTATTTATTTTTTCTGCTAGTCATGCTTGAATGAAGTGTGACAAGATTTCATAAAAAAAAAAGAAGAGAAGAGAAAGTAAAGGAAGGAAATGGTTCAACCCATCTTTTGTTTGGGGGGAATAAAGCAAAGAAAAAAAAAAGAATTTTAGTTATTTTATGTTTGGTTTAAAAATAAGAGAAAGTAAAGTAATGCATTAATATTACTAAAGTATCTTTATAGACACAAATATATATATATATGATAGTTTATTTTTGAAAATATCAATACGAATACAAAAAATTTCAATCTAAACTCTCCACTTGCGATATCCTCAAAAATGAGATAAGGGGAGAGAGTATTCCCTCATTCACATCCTCTTAAAAAAAACATATTATGTCAATATAACAACGATAAAAAAAATTTTAAAAACCCCCCCCCCCAAAAAAAAGGGGGGGGGAAAAAAAAAAAAAAAAAGAGTTTTTTCCCCCCCCCCCCCCCCCCCACCCCCCCCCCCCCCCCCCCCCCCCCCCCCAAGCAAGAGTTGAGAGAACCTTTATTTTCTCAACCCTCCAAAACCCTCCCTACCCAGCAAGGCCTAAAACATTTGCCTGTAAAACAAGCAGATGTATTCAACATCAAGAGAGAATCACATGAATTGAAAAGAAAATTTTAGTACCTTACGTTTGGGACACACTGCAGCAGCACTTCTTCACCTATTGAACCAAAACATCAGGAGCAAACTTATCTAACTCCACTTAGGCCTCCATGTAGAGACAGCATAGATGATACGCCCCTTCCAACCTTGCAATAACCATCTACAGTCCTCATCAATCACAAAATCTTTATGGTAATTGGATTTCACCCTGTCTTTGGCTCTCTGCATGATGTCGGGATCCAGAGGCAGTTGCTCGAACCCCGCCCGAAGGTTCCTCACCTGCCACTGCTTGTATGTCTCCGGCCTCTCTACTCTTTCTGAGCCTTCACAAGAGATTACATTTAAAGCTTCGCGTCCGAAGAGATCTCTCTCGATCAGCAGCCTCTGCTGATCTTCTCTCGGCACATTAGTGTCCAGCATGTCAAACAGCGCTGAGAAGTGGAACAAAGCTTCACGGAATCGAGTGACGAAGAAAGGTGCACTGTATGATCCGTTCACTATCCCATGGATGAAAACATCAGGGTTGGCCTGCCTTATGGTGTTTAGAACCTTGTTCCTCGGGCTATCAACAACCACGGTCTCATCTACAAGATTCCTGAAGCGGTAGAGGCAGTTGACGATGAGCACCTCATCTTTGTCAAGTTTGAGGTCTTCAACTGTTATTGTTTCCCACTTGGATGAAATGGAGTTATAATCAAATGGGACACCGAAACCACGGGCATAATCAGCTAATCTCCGACCGGTCTCTTCAATTCTCTCAGTTGGGCGGAAGCCTGGCTGCGGCACATCAATGCCTGTGATCCGGAGCTTTGGAGGCCCTCCCGGCCTGGCCGCAAGACGCTGGATGAGGCATGGCCATTGGAAACCAAAATAAATACCAAAATCAATGATATGCACCCTCGATGCCTTCTCTGAGACATCAAGAATAGTCTGGTTGGATAAGAAATGTGTGATCTTCTTGAAGGGGCAAGCAGCAAGATAAAGCTGATATGCCTTCAAGATATCAGTAGCGGTTGTTCGCTTTGCCACCAGAGATTGATAAATCAGGCTACCAGTACCGGCCAACCGAGCTTCAAGCCCATCTGCAAAGCACTTTGCTAACCTCTGCGTTCCATCTCCGAAAGGGGAAGAATGATGCCTGATCTGCTTCAACAATTCATTGGCGGTGCGACAATCATCTGCCGCCACAGCTTGAGCACAATGAATGAGCAGAGTTCTGAGGTCCACAACTTCCTTCTTGTTCTGCTTCTTCCCGCGGCCCTTTCCACCGCCAGATTGACTGTTCTGCAAATTCTTGCTGGTTTCATTCTGCAATGCTTCTCGAAGAGCTTGGACACCGCCTTTCCTATGCATCCCTTTGTGACAGAGCAAAACCAGATCAAACATATCAGACCGAAGCGCCTCCTCAGAGTAAACAGCTGACTGTTTGTTGCTCCTTCCCTCTTGCAAAGCCAAGTCCTCACTGTTTGGATTCTTCCGGCATCTAGACCCAGAACTGACATAGTCTCCCTCCTCCTCTGCCTTGACCTCGTCCAGTCTATCACTCCCTTTCTTCTTAGACGCCTGACGTAGCGAGCCCCCATTGGCCTCTAAACCAACCACCAGCTTATCATCTCTAGGCAGGAACTTCTTAGCTTCTTCAACCCCTTTCCTGAAGTGCCAAGCAGGCTGACTATCAACAAACAGATTAGAAACCCGGCTACCACTGCTGACTTGAGGCTCTTCTACTACTTCCACAATGTTACCAGCACTAGACTGAGTAGAGCAATCAAGAGAAACACATGACGAGCCGAACGAAGGCTTCGAAGAATCGACAGAGACAGGATGAAGTTGTATCTGTGGGTAACACACAGACTTGTAGGTATATCTATGATCCATCACTTCGTTGTTATTGCTACCGGTACCATTCTTTGGATTAGCATAGTGATGGCTATTGATGCTATCATCAGGGCTCTCCAGGTAGTGATTGGAATACAACGGAGGCCGATCAGGAGAAGGTGGATATGGGTACTTCTGGCCAAGAATATCATAGAAGGGCTTCTCCGTCGCTCGGAGTGCAGCCTGTTGGTGGTGATACACATTCACCTTCTCATCAATATCCTCCTCCATGAGCATACGGCTAATGTAAGTCAGAGCTATATCGGAGAATATCTCTGAATCCTCCGATGAATCCCTGGCAGCCACTGTTGTTGAAGACACTGCTTCAGGGGGACTACTTTGGATAGGAGGAACATGAGCATATGAATTTGCAACAAAGTTTTGGTGATTATACAAGGTGTTTGGCTGCTGTAACCTACGCCCATTCAAAGAGTACTGGTTTGTGAAGAAATCATCATACTCAAAGCCACTCGTCATGGCAGCGAGCTCCTGAAATCCTTGATCCATCACCATTGAGTCCTCAAAATTCTCACCTTTCAACCCCTACTCAGTAATCCCCATCTATGCTCCAACTTTTGATCCGCAAGCTGCCGGATTTCCTTCATTTTTACCATTCAATTCAATCAAGAAAACAAACACAGATCAAAATCAAAATCAAAATGATGAACCTCACATCAAATTACACCAAAGAAAAAAAAAATTAGAGATTTGAGAAGAAAAACACACACCAGAGAGAATCCTCAAAAGCCAAAACTTGGAACTCGGCATTGAATCGATCTCCCAACAAAAAAGAAACCCTCACGAACCCCACAAACAGATCAAAATCCACGGCCTACTCCATCTAAAGATCGAGAAAAAAAAGGATGAGAAAAAAGCGATACCTTTATCGAACCCCAGCTCGAGTGAGATGAAAAGTCCGGAAAAAAATAGACCCTCGAGCTCATCTGGATCTCAATATAAATAACAAAAGTGAAAAACAAAAGTTTAAATAAATAAGAAAAAATAGAAACCTTCTGGAATGCGCTTATTAGAGAAAATCTCGGCCGTCCGATGAAAAACCACCGGCTACAACCGGTGGCTTCAAGATTCCTCGGTTGACCGCCGCTTTTTAAAATCACGAGTTGCTTCGAGTGCGTGATCGGAGTCGTCAAGTGGCCCATCTCCTCGCCGTTGTCCTGGCGTCTTACGTGGCGCTCTATTATTGAGCCACGTGTGTGATAAGGAGCTAAAGCGGCGCATCTCCTTATAGCTCGGCGAACGCGTGACACATTGACAGATGCGCACGTGGGTCTTGTCTCTAGGGTTTACACGTGTGAAGGAGCATTGCCTGGTGATGACATGGAAAGTGCATGTGCTGATATGCTCATTGGTTTCCGCTTTTTCCAGAGGATTCCACTTTTCTAATATAAGATTATGATATATTTTTTTTATTTAAAGGTGAATTAATAGTATAATAGCCCAACGAATAAAATATTTATTATTATGCAAAAAATCAGATGTTCAAATTGTATTCAATGCATGATGAATAAGAGATCATAAAGATTTTTTTAGACATAAGGCGCTTTGCAGAAGTGGGAGCGAGTTTGTAATTTAATTTCTGTGCTTGAATTTTAACTATTATATTCGTTAAATTTATTTAAAAATTTTAAAAATAAAAAACAATTTTATTCCACAGATTTTTCATAAAAAAATTATTAATCTCCAAAATTTTTGCTAAGAAAATAAAAAAAAAATCTTTTTTAAAAAATTTTATAGCCTTTTGAAGTAATTAATTAAACAATCGAGCAAGCAATTTATATTTTGTCCCTTGTAGAGACGAGATACAAGCACAAAGCTTGAAATATCATTGAAAAACGCTTAAGTTTACAATTATTTAAACCACATCTTCAAAGCTCACGTGCCTGAAGATCTTACACAAATCAATCATATATATATATATATATATATATATATATATATATATATATAGGAATCATTATATATATATATATATATAGGAATCATATACTCCGATGGCAGATATTAATTTATACTTAAAATGAAATTTATTATATATATATATATACACATATGATAAAGAAACTTTATTTCATTTTGTATTAGCCTCAGTTGATGCCACGTGTCAATCCGTATTCTCCATGTCTAATCTTATTTTAATATTATATATATATATATATATATATATATAAAAAAATAGATGGTGAGCTATGTAGTATATGATATATAAACATGGAAACAACTAGGAGATGGTGAGACAGGCATATACTATATAAATATGGATATATACTTTGAGGAATTATATATATATATATATATATAATAAATTTCATTTTAAGTATAAATTAATATCTACCTACGGAGTATATGATTCATCAACTTTTGAATCACTTAAACCTGCAAAATATCATCCTACATCAACCTGGTTAATTATATCGTGATACTAAATATGAGTTTTTCTCAAAATCACTTGACAATTAATATTCTACTTAAAAAATAAATATTTATTTTCATATATTTAAGTGAAATTGACCAAGTCTACGTGGCAATGAATCATGCATTGCTAAGCATTGTATCCCTCTACCTTATGTATAAATATATTATATATATATCAATATTAAATGTACTTAATTTAAAGCTTTTCTTGTATTGATGAACTGATAACTAACTTTAGATGTTGAGTTATTCAAAAAATAATGAATAAAATAATAAGTTTATTGAATTAATAAAAATATTATAAAACGTTGTAATCAAAGTTTTTCTCTGCGCATAAGTAGGGACCATGGGTTACATTTTCCCACTGGATGAAGGCATGTGATATACACTCAATCTCTTGGTATATTGATATTGAATTTTTTTATATAAAAATATGTTTCTGAAAATCTAGAAAATGAATTTCAAAAGTCACACAAAGTAAAACATAAATACTTTTAAAATTTATTGTATATTTATATATTTTTATTTTTTTTATAAATAAAATTACTTATTTTTTATGTATTAGAAAAAGACATAGATTAAGTGTGATTTAAAAAACTACAAAACTCTGTGCAATGGATTACAATGCTTACTTTCATCATCGATATATATATGCATTATTTTTAATATTATTTTCAGAGGAAGATATCAAAATTAAAAATTATATTAATATTTCACCATCTTATGTGGCTCACAAAATGAGAAATGTTAGTCCATATACATTAGGCTCATATTTGTTTCAAAACATTTCCACTAAAGTTTAGTACTCAATTGTCTATTCATAAGAACTTCACGCATTTTATATATAGTACTATTCTTTATTCTTTAACTTTGCTTTAGTGGTTATGCTCTCTTACGCGCTGGCGCAGGGGGTGCAAATTTCAAGGTTTGGATCTGAACATCAAATTTACTGGTGTAGTCACACAATTGATTTTTACCTTTTTACTCTTTACAGGCTTTGATTATAACTGAACCGTATGTAATTAAAAATCATCAATTTCTTATCTGTTTCCTTTTTTTAATCTCAAGTCTGAGTACTCGTTGATTCTCTGTTTTGGTGTGCGACCACAGAACCCGACTTTTGTATCATGGGTGAACAACGTCATCTATATTTATTGTCGCACTGCAAAAAGTAGGCGAATTTGTTCTTAAAGACAGTGCATTTGCACGCCTCAGTCATCCCGTTTTTGCTCCTGCTCCAACAACAAAATATTTACAACATAGAACAATAATAAATATATAATTATGATTTATTTAATTGTTTTTTATTATTGATTTATATAATTATGATTTATATTTATTTATCATATAAAAGAATAGAGTGCTGTAAAGCTATTATCTTTTGTACCATAACTATAGTCCATAGAACAGCTTTTTGAACATATATATACATATATATAATTTTCAATATGTATATATAGGTTATTTTCCTAATACAATCCTTTTTTATAATTATTTAAATATTCTCATAAAATCTTTATTTTTCAACATAGGTTTTGAAAACATCTATATCCATATATATACTTCGACAAAGTGTAAAAATAACTTAATATAATCCAAAAAAACTCATGGAGATAATAAACACATTCCTCACCATTAAGAAAAGCATACTTTTTCATTGGTCTTCATGAATATATGCTTCACTATCAACGTTGGAAGTCACAATCACAGTGCACCATCAAACACTCCCAACTTTCTACTCATTTTTTTTTCTTTAAAAAAAAAATATTCTCTAATCAATTGATTTACCCAAATAATAAATTATATTTTTGGTTAATGATGGAGAAAAAGGCAACCAATAAGAATATTTAGTTTTTGGACTTCAAGTTATGTTTGAACGTCCATAATTCCTCATGTCTATCTTATGACAGACAATGACTCAAATAATTGGTTTTATATTCACACCAAAATCAAACTCATGAATCATTTTCAAATTAAAGGGCAATGTCCACTCTTTATTTTAGTTAATCAAAATAGTTAGTCAAGATGCACATTAATTATTAATTAATAAATTGCTATTTTGAATTATGGTGTTTTGCCTTTTTTTTATTCATATATATATATATATTACTATAAAAAAACATGGGCCTTACTGTGTCCAGAAAATATATGGGCCTTACGTTTGAGCCCATGTTGAATATCATGTTTGGAAGTGGATCTTGGGTGATGTGAGCCGTCAGATCATCATGCGATTAGAAGATCTGAGCCGTTGGTATATTGATATTCTATTTTCTCGGATTGAAGGGTTTTAGGGGGGAGCGAAGCCCGGGAGTGGAAACCCTAGAAACTCAAATCGGAGGCCATGAAATCGAAACCGGAGGAAAAGGATGGCGATCGTTCAGAGAAGAAGAAGGACCAGGAAAAGAGCGGAATCTTTGCTTCTTGCTCCTTCTCTGATCTCGGCCTCCATCCCACCCTTTGTCAACACCTCCAAGGTCTCCTTTTGCCTCGTTTTCTCAGTTCAATCGGTTTAATTTGGACTGAATTGATGCTTTATCTTTGTTTTTCATCGTTGATAGAGAGAATGGGGTTTGAGGTTCCGACACAGATCCAGGCGCAAGCGATTCCGGTTGTGATTTCGGGGCAGCATGTGTATCCTTTTCAAATTCTATTTTATTTTAATTGTTTGTATGAGCTAATTGTTCTGAAAGTTCTTTAATTTGAGAGAATCAAGACTTGTGAATGCTGCTACCGGTACGGGGAAGACGATTGTGTACCTTGCGCCGATTGTTCACTTGCTGCAGATGTATGAACCTCGGATCGAACGTTCTCATGGAACTGTCGGTATGTTTTGATTATCTCATCTTTCTGTTTTTTTTTTTTTTTTTAATGGAAGAATTGATTATATTTCCCTACCATTTGTGATGATTGATGTTGTAAAATGTCTGCAGCGTTGGTGCTCGTGCCCACGCGGGAACTGTGTATGCAGGTTTATGAAATTCTGCAGAAGCTGTTGCATCGTTTCCATTGGATTGTTCCCGGGTATATCATGGGTGGTGAGAACAGGTCTAAAGAGAAAGCAAGATTACGCAAAGGTGTGAACTTTTATTTCTGAAATTTCTTTCTACAAGTACATGGAATTTAGTCTTTTCTTTTTTAGTTTCGCTGGTAGTAGCAGGATATGAATACGGATTTGTAATCTTGTGATTTAATGTAATCAATAGAAATGCAAAAAAAGTTTTTGTATAAGATGATTGGAGCTATGCCATGACTGTCATTATACCTAGCCATCTAGAACATTATTGGTTACACGTTATGCCTGTTGTGTCTGACTGTAGTATCTTCAGGGATAAATATTCTAATTGCGACTCCTGGGCGCCTTTTGGATCACTTAAGGAATACTTCTTCCTTTGTATATGAGAAATTGCGTTGGATAGTATTTGATGAGGCTGACAGGTACGACTTCTGGTGAAGAGGTTTTGTTTTTTGCTGCATGACATTATAAATTTCTCTCGCACACACCCGCACACACACACACACACACAAGTTGCATTTTTTACTCATCTTTCATTCGAAAAAATTTAAGTACACTTTCTTATTGCTGTTGTTTTCTTTTTATTAACAGGATACTTGAACTAGGTTTTGGAAAAGCAATTGAAGAAATACTTGATATTCTTGGTTCAAGGCATGGTACTTCTGGTACAGGAGAGAATATTACAGCAAAAAACCTTAAATGTTAAGAGGCAGAACTTACTTTTGTCAGCAACTTTAAATGAAAAGGTGAACCAGTTAGCTAATATCAGCTTAGATAATCCCGTAATGGTTGGTTTAGATAGGAAGATTAGTTCAGACCCCCCAAAGCAATCAGTCAAAAAGATTACCTTTTCAGAATCTGACGCAGAAGAGATTTCTGAACATGTTGATGCGGCAGCAAACGTTGGGGTTGAGAGCTACAATCTTCCAACTCAATTGATTCAGAAATGTGTCAAAGGTTTGTGCCAGTTGGAAAGTTAACTAGATGCTCTTTTTCATTAGCTTTGAAGCCATGCATGCAATGTTGATTTGTTACTCCAATCTATGTTTCACATTCTTATTTGCAGTGTCTTGTGGTCTACGGCTAGTGGCTCTCCTCTCCATTCTTAGAAGTTTGCTGGAAAGGATGTCATTGCAGAAGGTAATAACCTTCTCCATTCTAATGAGTTCTTGTAGTGCGTTATGATCTTATGAATTATACCCTTAGCCTTCTGAATGATAGACTTCTGATATACTTGAAGTTTCCAGTATGAATAAGAGTGATCTTGTTAAAATGGGGATTTTGTGTGGTATACAAAGACACCTGCACACAGAGTTTATTTGTTTGTTGTGCTACCTTTTTTATCATATGCAACCTTACCTGTTACCATATGATACCTTGTCCTTGCTCTTTGATATCTGATGTTTTTTTTTCACCTTTTTAGTCTGTATGTGAGCCAAATCTCGTCTGTTGGACATCAAGATTTATCTTTTAATTTTACTCGTGATATTTCTCCAACCACATCTATTTTTCATTGCATCAGATTTTTTTATTTAATTTGTTTCCAGTGCTCAAAATCGTGTCTTTTGATTCTATCGATGCAATGTTTGTCTCTGCAGTTGTTTTAGTTTAAATCAGCAGATTTGCTTACAAGGTTGTTCTGCAGATTGTGGTTTTTCTTTCAACATGTGATGCAGTAGATTTCCATTATTCATTTCTCAATGGCTTTCGCTGGTCTCCTAATTTGCAAGCAACAGAACATCAAAAGCTAAAGTTTGTTGGCTGCAAAATATTTAGATTACACGGGAACATGCAGCACGAGGACCGCAAGGCATCATATCAAAGCTTTAATTCTGAAAAATCAGCGTTGCTTTTATGTACAGATGTTGCTGCAAGAGGTTTAGATTTTCCTAAAGTTCGATGCATTATTCAGTATGATTCTCCAGGCGAGGCTTCTGAATACGTGCATAGGTAGTTTCTCTTATTATCACTTTTCTGTGTTGCATCTGTTGCTTTGTTCAATATGTTTTAGAGCTGTCTTGGCATTTCCTTATTCCTTTGTAGGACCGTACAGAGTAACCAGTATTTTATTCATAAATTGACAGGGTTGGAAGAACTGCTCGATTGGGTGAAAAAGGAGAAGCATTACTATTCCTTCAGCCTGTTGAAATTGATTATATGCATGATTTACAGAAACATGGGGTGTCATTAAAGGATTATCCTCTGCAAAAGGTTTTCGATAGCTTTCCCTTGCTTGGACAAAAACACAGTAATAGGAAGTTGATATCGCTGGAGATGCATCCTTGGGTTTTATTAATGCAGAAGGCAGCGGAGACTTTTGTATCATCTGAGGTATTGTATTTCCTCTTCTTTCCCAATGTATTTGTTTGTTTATATTATAGAAATCTCTGGGTGATACTTTCTCTTCAGATCTCTAATGTTCATTTTGTTTTGTTGAGTTGTATTCTTGAATCATTGACTTCACACTGAACTTAAAGAAAGCATTTAACCTTATGGTGGCATCATTGCTCTTCAGAGTATTGCTTAGCTTTTCCAATTATGGTTTCATCCTCTGGAATTTGCAGTCAATTGTGGTTAACATTTGTGGTCTTATCAGCCCAAGCTGAAACAACTGGCCAAAGATGCATTCTGCTCATGGGTTCGCGCATACACTGCCCATCGAGGTGAGCTGAAGAAGATTTTCATGGTTAAGAAACTCCACTTAGGGCATGTTGCGAAAAGCTTCGGACTCAAAGATCAGCCCTCTCTAGTTGGAAGATCATTCAAAACTCAAGAGAAGAAGAGAAAGAGGGACATGAGGCAACGTAAGCCTCACAAAAAACCAAGGCTTTCTGTAAAAGGTAATTTCCACATCTTATCCTGTCTATCTTCGCCAGAGATTCGGCAAGGAAACCTTGATGCATTCTTGTTCTTCTATAGGTACTTGAAAGGGAGACAGCTGGTGAAACAAACAATTGGCCAACATGTATTGGAAGAGGTTTTGGGAAACTAACCCACCATGTATATGTTTGATAGAATTCCAATTTTATTACAGTTATTTAATTTATTACTCAGATGGAATAGGTGCGTGGGTGTAGAGGGGGGCACGGGCCGTTCAGAAACCCGGCCCGGAACCGGCCCGCCGGTTCAATGAGCCTGCGGACCGGTTCATTGATCCGTAACCGGCCCGTCCAGCCGGTTACGGTTGGGCTTTCCCCAACCTGTGACCCAGCAGGCCACCCGCCGGTCCAAACCGGGCCACCAACGGCCAAAGGAGCCCAACGGCTCCAAATTTTTTTTTTTTTTTTAATTTAAAAGTTAAAAACAAAATAAAAAAATTCAAATAAATTTTTATATATATCCATCATCTCCATTCTATTTGTTTTTCATCAATTATCATTCTTCCCCAACTCTTTCTCTTAATCTCCTAACTCCCACTCATTCTCTCTTAATTTCATTAATGCTCATTTTTGCTTGGATTATTTCTAATTATTTGGATTTTGCCATTTTGGGGTCTTAATTTTGGGAGTTTTGAAAGCTTGGAGTCTTGGAGCAAATTTGCATTTTCCATCATTTTCTTTATTTTTTAATGTCTCCAATTAATAAGGTTGGTCATTATTTATCTATTTAAATTAGTAGTTTAAAAAAATTGCATGAAATAATTAGTTGTAGTTATTTATTTTCATGAAAAAATTAGTTGTAAAATAGTTATACAAAAATAACTAATAATTTCATTCAAGTCTACAAAAATAATTTCTTGCAAATAGTTATAAAAAAACAAATCTACAAAAAAAGGACAAATAATAATTTCATGCAAATAGATATAAAAAAAACAAATCTACAAAAAACTAAAAATAACAATTTCTTGCAAAATAAAATAAATAAATAAAATGTCTAGGAGTAATAATTAAATTTAATATAACAAGAATAAAGCTAATAATTTCATGCAAAATAAAATAAATGAATAAACAAGTCTAAAGTATAATTAATTTTTTTATGGAAATAAACAACTACAACTAATTATTTCATACAATTTTTTTAAACTAATAATTTAAATAGATAAATATTGACCAACCTTGTTAATTGAAGACCTTCAAAAATAAAGATGATAGATAATCCAAATTTGCTCCAAGACTCCAAGCTTCTAAGACTTCAAGAATTAAGACCCCAAGATGGTAAGATCCAAATAATTATAAATAATCCAAGTAAGAATGGGAATTAATGAAATTAAGAGAGAATGAGAGTGGGAGTTGGGGGATTAAGAGAAAGAGTTGGGAAAAAAATGATAATTGGTGAAAAACAAATAGAATGGGAATGAGGGTTATATATAGAAATTTACTTGAATTTTTTTTTTTTTTGTTTTTAACTTTTAAATAAAAAAAATTAATAATGCCGTTGGGCTCCTTTGGCCTTTGGTGGCCCGGTTTGACCCGGCGGGTGGCCCGTCAGGTCAATCCGTCGGGTAACTAGTTGGGGAAGGCTCAACCCGTAACCGGCCCGTGCTGTGGATGGTCCGGTTATGAGTCAATGATCCGGCCCGCCGGGTCATTGAATTTTTGGGCCGAGTTTCTGGACGGTTCGTGCCCTCCCTCTAGGTCTAAACATGGCCAGCAGGCCTAAACTGGTCCGGCGGGTCAAACCTGCCGAGTCAGTTGGCGGGTCCGCCTGGTTAGTAGGGAGTCGGGCCGGTTTGAGGCCCAGTTCTCCCTAACCCGGACCCGCTAGGTCAGACGGGTCAACCCGGCCCAGTGGGTTCTAAACCCCTGTCGGGCTAGGTCCGGGTCGGAGGACCGGTGAACCGCAACTTGGTGGGTCATTATTGCCGGGCCGGCCTATGGCCACCTCTAAGTGGGTGTGGTTTGTATATATTGAAAATAATATTTTTTGCTTCGCATGTATTGAAAATTTTGATCAAGTTGATGGAAAATGATATGTTCACGTGAGGGTGGAGAACATTTTTAAGAACTTTTGGCATGATTATAGAATTTTTTTTATTATATTGTGTACCTATAAATGTTTTTAATATTAAAATAATAACAATCTTACGAAGCTGAATAAAGTAATATTAAAAGAAAACTAGAGGGAAGAGTTGGGAGCAAATATGACGAAAAATTAAGGGTATTTTGGGCAAAGCACATGAGTTGTTTTTTTTAAGGGAAAGTGATTTTTCCACCTTATATAGATAGAAATTTTTTTGTTTATGGTAAAATTATATTCCTGGAAAGATGCCTCATCAAAACAGTTAAGTAATTTTCTTATGTTATTTTCTCATAAATATTGACACTTTGTTTCAAAATTGTACTCTTTTTGAAATAATTACTTTATTTAAAAAACCTGATAACTAAGTGTAATCATCCAAATATGTTATGCAAGATTTTTTCCCCCCATTTATAAGTAGTGGTTAATAAATATAGTCAAATATAACCAAAAATAAAAAATTAAAAAAGGTCATTGAATTTGAATGCATTCTAAAAGAAGAAAAGATTGTGACTAAGAAGGCCCAGTTCAAAAGGTCAGGCTCGGACCTGGTTTGCATCAATGTGGTTCGATTCAAGGGAGTCCGACCCGAACTCGATTTTCCACTCTCTCGCTCCAAAGTCTCGATAGGTTTTTTAGCGCCATCTCTTTGAGCTTCTTCGCCTTCGTGGAGGGAGGGCGGTGGAGTTCACCAGCCCTGGCCAGGCTCTCTGATCGTTTCTCGAATATCAACCATCGATGTCGTCTATGGATAAGTTCAAGCTTGGCCTCCGCTCTCTTGCGCAAGAATCGACCTCGGAGAGCGGCGCCCTTGATGGTTCTGGAGCTTCCGATCAAGGTGCCCTAGTTCTGATGCAGAGGGCTCCCAGGTATTGCTTCCAAAATTGCTTGGTTTTTTACGTTGGGAAGTTCTGGAATTTTTTTGGTTTTTGTTTGTTAGGATTAGGAATGTTGCTTCAAATCCTTCTTTTGTTAGATGATCAGGATTGTTGCTGTGAACCTTGGTTGAAATTTCAAACTTTGATGAACAATCCTGGAGATTGTAAGGATTTGATTTAATGAATGATGGCGGGGGAAATGTATTGTTGTGGCTTTCTTGTTGTTCTGACTCAAAGAGCCCTCAGATCATTGCTGGAAACTTCTGGCATTGTTGACTAGTTTTGATTAGCCCATATTGTGGGAAAGTGGAAAAATGTGAATCTTCTTTGTATTTAATATAAGAGTAATCAAAGTAAGAATAAATGCATTGTCAATGTTGTGGAAGTACTCACTATTGAATATGTTAAATTTGCATGATGGAGGCTTCCGCTTTCTGTGTACTGGTTGTTATCCATCAACCTGTCTGCTTCATGCTATTGCATAATATTTCAGTTTTTTATTGCAGTATTCTGTGTCTCCATCATGCAGATAAAATCCATCCAGGACCAAAAAAAAAAAAAAATTGATCTCTCATGTGTGATATTTTCCCAGTCCGTTGATATGCATGTTGTTTCTACAGCGTAACAATTATTTATTCAAGGAAAAAATAAAACTTAGATACACTAACACAGCCAATATATGTGCTTGGTTAATTTGTCAGTTATTTTAGTGTAATGAGTCTAATGACAAGGTTGATATGATGTCATCTACTTCCATTGAATTGATATCCTTGTTGTGAATTCCCTAGATTAACATTCAGTTATTCAAGGAAAAAACTTCAGATTCACGTGCACTGCAGGTGTTCATAGTTTGATCTTTCAATTTTTTTGAATCAATGTGAGTTCAACAACAAGGTTGTAAATTGGGCCAACTGTTGGAGCTGTAGTTTTCCTGTCATTTTACTTATCCCCCGAAGAATATTGGATGCTTAAATCATTATAAAATCTACTTGAGAATCTTGAGTGTAATAACTTTCTCTAGTCGATAATCAATTGATCAGTCTGTTTGTTTTATTTATTCTGAACCATGAAGAGTTGCTATGAAAACTTTGTCTGACCATGTGCACTCCCCATGTTACCTTAAAAATAACATGTGCAAAGACACACAAGAGACTTGAGGTGGGAAATAGATAAATGAATTTTAAATATGAATCCTTAATTAGAGGAGAGATGGCTTCTCTGGTGGGCATATGTATGTTCATGTTTTAATTTTGCTATGTTTCTTCTATAAATCTGTATCTGTTATTCATCTGGAAGGACATGGTTTGATCTACGTAGCAAGTTGCCATCTAGGGAAGTGGACCATTTATTTTCCACAACAATTTTAGGGCGCAATTCTGTTACCTTCTGCCATAAAAAAAATATTGGCTTGGGCCTATAGAAGAATTTCATTATAAGCACCTGATTGAACTATTTTGAATGATTGATTAAATTTAACTGATGCACTAAGTGGCCCACATGTGCCTGGTTGTTGACATTCTCCTACTGGACACAATGATTGCAGGGGAATGGTTTCTCTATGGACATGCTCTAAAGTTTGTGCTTTCACCTTTGCTGCTGGTGTGGTGGTTGGTTTCATGCTAGAGCGACGTTTCAAACGATGGCTCAGAAAGCTGCTCAAATGACTGAAGGATTATCTGAGGTAAATCAGTTTCTAGCCTCAATATTGGTAGTGATCGAAGGATGATCAGCAGTGTATTGCTTATAACCTCAACATTTAACCTCATCTCTTATTTGCAGCTGCATAGCTTTTCTTTTACCCATTTTTCGGCCTTGAATCTGTTTCATTACCTGGGTTATCTGGCTTGCATGAATTTCATCAAGTAAATTACAAATTGTGTGATATATAGCCCCCCAATCTTGACTCGCTCATCAGGAATTTTACCTTCTAGATTTATAGTTTAACAATTACGTCACTTTGAATCTTTTAAAAGAAATGTCAAAGTAGGTTTTTTTTTTTTTTGCATGTGAAATGAACCTGTGATTCAGTTGTTATTCTAATGCAAATGTCAGTATGCAAAGAGTAGTCCTTTAAGATAACACTGAATCTTTTATTCATGGATAGTGATGGATATAGAAAAGTCCCAAATTTTATGCTTTGCTTTGATGAGATGGCAGTGGTTTTTTCACTTACCCAATCTCATAATTTAATTTCGAACCTCTGGAATTCATGCCTGCTGGCTGCTGTTGAATTTCACTTTTTCACATGTGAACGCTCATTGCCGTGTAGCAATCTCTAAGCTTTGATGTAATGACATGCATTTCTAGAGTTGTAGTACGAAAGATAACTATTAATTTATGTTCAAAATACTAAACAATTTCTTTGTTGTTGATCACACTTAAAATTTCAAGCACGAGATGTAAACCGAAAGTTGGCACTTAGTGTTAGTTGAGTCTGACTGTACAACCAATCATTGAAAGGATCAATCAACCGTATATTCTTTTAATTTCTGAATTTTCCTGAAGGTACACTGCCCACTTTTATTTTCCCTATATAAATGTTATCTTGTGTGGATAGTTCTTAGTCCCATCTGCAATACTAAAGGACTATATTCCATTTGATAAAAAAAAAAAAAAAAAGCACAAGGAAAGCAATACAAAAAGAGCCCAGCTAACCTAGATGGTTAGGTTAGTGTTTGCCAAGACTGTGGGACACCATTACTTTTTTTTAATAAAAAGCTCGGTTGCTGAGATTTAGATCTCATATATCCAGATTCCATACCCCCAACATGAATATGCTTGCCTTAATATGACATGCGCATCTGATTAATTTCTCATTTAATAATTGTTTTTGGGTTATCATCCATCCATTCCAGTTTCATTTCTTCGTTGCTTTATCTTCCAAAGGTTGGTAATACAATTGATAGTGAGATCATGTATTCTGAGACGTTCAATTACGATTGAGCGGTCCAGGATTGAGTACTCTTCTTTATGGACACAACAACAACTTTTAGGCTTTGTTTTCTTGCCTCTGGTTTGGTGGTGGGTGGGATTTACAGATTTATCACCTGTCCACTGCGTCACTATATGCCATTAACCACACACACAAAATACCCTATAATTTACTCTCAATTTATCACTAATATCCCTTAGATTATAA
This sequence comes from Dioscorea dumetorum, assembly GCA_902712375.1. NCBI lineage: Eukaryota > Viridiplantae > Streptophyta > Magnoliopsida > Dioscoreales > Dioscoreaceae > Dioscorea > Dioscorea dumetorum. The sequence goes on along the minus strand of CACTHL010000561.1, from coordinate 9,056,897 downwards.
TTAATTAGTGGGTTGGCACAATAGAAGGACATATATAGGTAAAATCAAACAAAAAATTATTAAACAAACAGTGATTTTACTTTTATTTGATTCAAGATGGAGAGAGGGTTAAGAATTTGTTGTTCACTCTTCAAATGGTTTATATATATATATATATATAAAAAATAAAGAAAAGACTTTGGTTCAAGTTCAATCCACGTGAAATATCACATTGGTAGTTTTACAATATATTGCCATTGAATCATTGATGAAGTTAGTTCCCAGAAGAGTGGATCTGGCAAGGGGTTTGTGAGAGTGTCATGGTTGCCATGCATGGCTGTAAATGTCCATCATGTGCTCCCAATAGAATTAAACAAACCAATCACTGCATGCTGGTCCTTAATAAGAGAGAGAGGATAAGCTGGTCCCCAACCTGGCAAGCCTCTATACACTCTCTTTACGTTTCCCTCTCCCCTTGTAATGGAACCTTAACATTGCTTCCTTTGACCGGTTCCTTTCTCCCTTTTACGTCAAGCTACCTCTTGTAAATACATTTCTTTATATATATATATATATATATGAGAATCTATCATTTAGAGACAGTTTTAGATTTCAAATTGAGGGATGCCTACTGTAGCCGTTAGATTATTATCGGACGCATTCATAAATAAAGTTGAACATTATCAAACAGTGCTAAACCATATCACATAGTAATCATACACAAATTTTTCAACAGTATTTATATAAACAACCGTTATTAGATTCAATAACTGTAAACAAACATCTCTAATAAACAGTGTATCTGCGGCTTAAACTCTATACATATATATTTGTTCTCCTTTATCATTTCAATTAATCTTATAATCAACTAAACTTTATGTATTTATTCATTTATTTATATAAATAACTTGGCGATCTATTCTAGCCGATCACGTGGATTGAGATTCCTTAAATCCAACGGCTGAGATGCAAAGAAGCAGCTGGGTTGGCCGGTTGGGTTAACAACCGCAGTTCTTACCGGGAAAGTAGCAGACGGGGTTGAAGACTGACACGTGTCAGTCTCGACCTGGATTACCTGCTTATCAAGGCGGCCCGCCCGTTGCGCGTGACCGGATAACCGTCAACCCCATCGTGTCCCGCGTGCTGCCGTTGTAAAAATAAAAAAAATTCTTTACTTATTATTTCTTAATAATAATTAAAAAAAATTCAAAATAACGTTTGTGAGTTATAACCACATGCACTGCCCCCGGCTTATCTACTCATGAGCTTGGCATCATTCACTTTATTCTTATGTGGCTTTTTTATTTAAATTTATTTCATTTCATTTTTTTTGGTAAGGTATAATGATGCTGAATTATTGAGTAATGGATAAAAAAAAATTATCAGCATAAATTTCTCAGATGCGGACACGAGAACCAAGGGCCAAAGAATATTCTCATCCACAATAATAAGTTCACAACCACAAAAAAAAAAAAAATGAAATGAAAATGAAAATTTCTTATCCCCATTCCCCCCTGAATCCACTCCCTTCACGCCAGCCAAAACTAACTTTTAAAAAAATAACGTAAATTATCCATTATTATTAATTAACAAAGACTGCTACTTATTAAGGTGGTGTATATTAGCTGGAGACCCTAGGATCATGCATAAGGACACGTGGCGTCAATCGGAGAGGGGGATGAACAGGAAGAAATGGTCGTTGGGCGGGGTTTTACCGGACGGTCCGGTGGGCGCGGATTGGTCAAAGGTATATAAGAGTATGTGGGTTTAAGAGAAAGGTGGTAGTTTCCAGGGGTTTTTGGGAGAGAGAAATAAAAGAAATTTTAAAAATTAAAAATTGAATAAAAGAGAGAGAAAACGAAGGAAAACAAAAGGTTTGGCTCCAAAGTAGCGAATTGGAGGAACGGGAATCCGACAAGAGGATTGAAGGTTTTGAATTTCTAGTTCTGATCGAGATCATCGTGTTGAGAGATCGCTGCTCATCGCTCGCTGTTGATGTTGTTTGTTTGTCTCTTCGCCGGAGCTTGGCTTTGTCCAGAGGATTTGATGCGGTTTTTGTTCTCCTTTTTCAGGTGAGCGGGTTGAATTTTGTCGCATTTTGTGGGGAGTTTATTGAGGATGGGAATTGGTTTTTTCCCTTTTTTTCTAAATGTTGTTCTGGTGACGGCTTGGACTCGGCGGGTTTATGGGATTTTTGTTTGGGTTATGATGGGATCTATGGTGAATTGTCAGGCAATTGGAATGGGATTTTGTTCTTGTTCCTGGGTTTTTGATTTACTGAGCGATTTGAATGTGGATCGGATCTGGTTTGGTATAATTCATGTTGATTTTTTAAGTTATTTATGGTTGGATTTTGCTTTGTGGGAATTTGGATCTGGAACTCTTTTTTCCTTCAAGAGAGAGAATTCTTTTCCATGCGTTCGAATCACTTTTTTTACGTTTTTTTTTGTTTTCCTGTAGAGGAAGAAAAATGTTACTGTTTTGATCTTTGTTTGCAGGAGATTTATGGAAATGTTCTAAATCTTGTTCTTTTTGGTCTTAGTTTGAACGAATTGTTCCATAATGTCGGAGATGATCTAGAATTTATCCATGGCTCTCAAAAGGCGACACCTTTGATCCGTTTTCGCCGCAAACCGACAATCTTTTTTTCAGGATTCTATCATTTTTCTGTGGTTTTTGGGTTTGAGGCGGTGCTCCATAAATCCTACCTTCTTTTCCACCGTTTACCTTGCATATATCATTGTGATGATCCAATTCATTTAAAACTCTTGCCTTTTCCTTTTACGGATGTGCCTTTTCTTTTCTTGTTCAGGTTTTCTTCTTTGATTATTTATCATGAATTAATACACTTACATTTATTATTGATACGAATGCCTGTGATTTATTATTATTATTTTTTTTATAAATCCTGTGATTTAATTTGTTTTTGCTGGATCTGAGTTATATATTGATTGATATTCAATAATTTTTACCAACATGCAATTGTTCTTGTAACATACTTGGATTCTGCTTTAGATTGGTATTTTTGGATTTTTTGTCAGCATCCTTTGGATTGACCACTCTAGTCTCTCTATTGCAGGCTTGCGAACTGACTGTCTTCCTCATCTGTTAATTTAACTATCAGACATTTCCTTTCAATTGTTGGATTTTGAGAGAGGTTACCGATCCAAGTGCATTGTATGGTACTTAAGAGTTTGTGTTTTGGATTGGTATGGTTTTGTAAAAGATGGTGTTTCAGAAAATGTCAGACTATGGATCCTGTGGCTATCCAATCCCTGTGATGCCTCAAGTTCCAAAATCAGCCAGGGTATGTACCTTGAATTAGCGTCATTATGTTTGCTGATCAAGCTTTGCATAATTGATCGACTTGAATTTTTGTAGGGTAAGCGGTCAGTCAGGAAGAAGGTCGAGGAGAGTCAGATGTGTGCATTTGACTTGCTCGCTGCTGTTGCCGGAGATTTGTTACTAGAAAAGGAGAAATTTTCAATGCTGAATAACGCAACTGAAACACCTTGCCCTGCTTCTCCGAAGCATACTCCTAAAGTAGAAAGTAACAAGGATAAAGCAGTCAAACCTGAACCTTACGATCAGGAAAGTTGTAATAGGAGCGCATTTGCTTCTGAGGTTTTAGTCCAAAGGCCACTTAGCTATCAAATTAAGGGGCAGTCAAATTCTCCAAAAGCGACATTCTCCAAGCATGCATTTATCTCTATGAAGAATGATGGATTTAGTAAAGATGGGTTTTCCGGGCATTCAACTGTTGATGGTAACAACAGACATTTAATAAGTTCTCCTGAATTAGTCCCTTGGAAATGCAGCAGTGGGAAAAAATTTCCTGGTTCTGCTGAATCTTTCCAACCTCGTAAAACATGTACTGTTGAAGATCCAATGGAATTGGATATCAAACCTCCCGTATTTGTTAGCTCTGACAGCAGCGTTGAAGCTCCTTGTTACAGTGACCGCATTGCTTGTGGTGTTTCCTCTCCTAAGTTGCGGAATGCTGTTGTAGATAGAGATGATGATGATGAAAACTTGTTCAGGTGTACTCACCCTAGTGTGATGACTTATAGGGCATCTAGGTTGCAGCGTGTAGGTAACCGTAGGATAAGAAAGCTTTTGCCGTCTAGGTACTGGAAGGCATCTCCAACAACATTGAAAGCTGGGGAGCTTTTACAAAATGGTAAGCTCTTTTATGTTCTCTTTTTTTGTATCAGAATTGTACTTCTTGGGTGTTAACTGGCGATATCAACCATTTCTTGTATTTTTTTCAGATGCAGAATCGAAACTTGTCAGGAAGATGTATTACACACGTCAAAGGATGCAGAGATCTTCATTTAAAAGAAGAAAGGCATTTGAGGGCTGCCCAATTGCTGCTTCTAAAGGAGGATTCAATAAGGAAGGTATATTTTCACTTGGAAAGGGTGCCTTCAAGACAGAAGTGAATGATTCATGCACAATTCCTCGTGGAGGTTGACTCTCTTATAATCTGTTTTAAATTCCACAATCCCCCTTCTAAGTCACATATTTGATTTTGATTTGATTTCAATTAATGATTTGCAGCTGATGGACAATCATCCTCCAGAATTGGTCAAAGAGCATTATGTGAATCAGGGGATTTTCATGGTATGATATACATTACTTTTTGCCTACTTTAACTTTGTCATGATACTATTTTTTTAAATCATGATGTAATGACTTCCTCTACAGTTCAATTCAGCATAAAGTCCTTTAAGGTGCCAGAAATTGTAATTGAGATTCCTGAAACTGCTACTGTTGGTTCACTCAAGGTATCTGACCACCATTCATTTTGCATGTTGTGCATTATATATTCTGGATTTTCGTGCTGTTTCTACATTTTGCAACTGTTAATTATTATCAGTCTTCCTGATTAGCATGCATGCACTTGTTGTCGAATTTGTGCAGCGGACAGTTATGGAAACTGTGACTGCTTTTCTAGAAGGTGGACTTCATGTGGGAGTGCTGCTTCAAGGAAAAAAGGTTAGAGATGATAACAAGACCCTGCTTCAAGCCGGAATATCTCATGGTGATAAGATAGATAACTTGGGTTTTACACTTGAGCCAAACCTTAGACAAGCGCCAGAAACTCTCACTGGTCCAGAAGATCCCCACTTGTTACTTTCTTGCGATACTGTGGAGCCACAGCCACTGAGCAGGTAACAAAGTGTGCAAAGGCATCCTTGGTTCGTAATTTTCATGCGTAGGTTTCCAAGTTGATGAGTTTCTTACAGATTAGTTCAGCTACTTTCTTGCATAATTCTAGTGCAAATACATGGAAATAATTGATTTGTATGATACCTTACTTGAATGTAGTTTTTAATTCTTTATTGTTAACTATCATTTATTGCTCTTTGTTATTTAGGATTCCAGCCATAACGGCTCCAACTTCTGATCCCAGGCCGTCTGCCATGGAACCTTTATTAACATCTTTAGGCCATGAAAGTGATCATGATTCGGTTCACACTCCAACCACTGATTCGGTACAAGATAATCCTACAGCAACAAACTCCAGAGCGCTGGTCCCAGTTCCAGACATGGATGTCAAGGCACTGGCAGTGGTACCCCTTTGCAAGTCAAAAAGGTCTGAGCTGGTTCAGCGACGTATCAGAAGACCCTTCACCGTCTCTGAAGTTGAAGCACTTGTCCAAGCTGTTGAAAAGCTCGGAACTGGAAGGTTTGTGTCTATGTATTTAAATTTCATCAGTCATCACTAATATAAAGGAGTATGTAAACTGAATTCCTTATCATCAATATGAAACTGTTTTTCTGATGCAGATGGAGAGATGTTAAAATCCGGGCATTCGATCATGCTAAACACCGAACATATGTTGATTTGAAGGTACAACGGGTCGATCCTGTCCTTTGTTCTGCATTGTCTGATTAGCTATTTTGTTTTACTTTATGATTGATATCAATGCTTGTCGGTTTATGCTTACAGGACAAATGGAAGACATTGGTTCACACGGCAAAGATATCACCTCATCAGCGGAGGGGAGAACCGGTTCCTCAAGAGCTCCTTGACCGAGTACTCTCCGCCCACGCCTACTGGTCCCAGCAGCAGGCCAAGCTCCAGATGAAAACTTCTCCGGCCGAAGCTGGCCTTCTCCTCTAACTCACAACCATGAAAGAACTTCACCTGTACTATAGAATCTCCATACATTCAATCTCACACTCACATTGTGAATTCTCAGCAGGAGATGGCTTGCAAAAGGAAAAATAAGGATTAGCCTCTCACTAACACATTCATCCACACACACACTCATCTGATTCAACTGATTCTTTCAGCGAAGATTGTTTTCATCTTACAATGAAGAAGATGAATTGTTGCTGAATTGCTTGACTTCTGTTCTTTTCTGTAATTTTATTGTTGTTTTTACTGTCAAATTCTTGTACCAAACATTGTAACAATGTTGCTCAACATTTTATCTAATTCATTTAATGATTTCTCATCTTGCTTAATTAATTGCTATTGCTTTTCATCTGAACACTGGATTATTCCAAATATATAAATAAACAAACATTTACATATTTGGCCAACATTAGATTATTGTAGCAGGTGAGATGTTGAACCATATTAGGGCCTTGACGTCCAATTTTCTTTCCAAAGTCCTTTTTAATTGCATTGAATATTAGTAACTAATTAAATTATTGCACTTCTTGTTAATGGATTTTTGTTTTTTGGTTGATTTTTCTTTAACTCCATCCACAACTTATTAAATAATTAGCATGCTTTCTTTTAAGCTATATTTATATTTTTTATTCATTAAAAAACTATTGGAATTTGAACACTTGACATATAATTTGAGATTTCTACAGGGGTATATGTGAAAAACACCAGTTAATTTTTCAACAGTTTCATCCTCCGATGGGTTCATCTCTCCCTCCCAAATTCCCATTCATGGTGTTTTCCTGAAGCTCTCCTCCCAATCACGAAGGAGGACGATGGAGGCTAGAGCTCCGGCTCCGGCACCGGAGAGGCGAGGGGACAACGCCATCCACCCACTGGTGATCAGTACCTCGGCTCCCACCTCTCACCGCTCCCCATCGTCGACGAGATCTCACCAACCATTCAAAAGATGGATCCCTTGGCTCGTCCCATCCTTCCTCGCTGCCAACATAATCGTTTTCGTTGTGACCATGTACGTCAATGACTGCCCTAAGAACTCCTCCTCTTGCTTCGCTAGATTTCTCGGCAGGTTCTCCTTCCAACGCCTCAAGGAGAACCCCCTCATCGGCCCCTCCTCCGCCACGTTAGTCCTTTTTACGCTTAATTTTAATGATTTTGTTGATTTATATCCTATTGCTTATTGAGGTTTGTAATTATAGCTGTTTAATGAGCAATTGATGCCAAAATTTGGAGACTTGGAATGAAACTGTGATTTCAAACTAGCTGAAGTAATTGATAATGGGATTTGTTTCTTTAATTAAGTGTGCGTTTGTCTTTTTTCACATTGCTGATACTTGGACTTTTCAATGGACCCTCATATGATGATAATTTATTATATTGGCATACTAATCTAATCCCATATTTGCTCAATGTGGCTTGACTGAGTATAATCAAGCAATGGGAAATGATCCGAGTTCATATTTTTAATTTGATATACATTTGCATTAATTGAAAACTGTACCTTTGACTTGCTTCATTGTAGTAGTATGCTTTGCGTCGCATCTCCTTTGTCAGTACTGGAACTTTTGATTGTGCTTGAACAAATCATTTACAAGGATTTCTAAGTTGTGTATGAGTATCTCTGTATAATGCATCAGGCTGCTGAAGATGGGGGGTTTATATTTTTCTAATGTGGTTAAAAGGCATCAAGGGTGGCGGCTAGTCACCTGCATTTGGCTGCACGCTGGCGTTGTTCATATACTTGCCAACATGTTGAGCCTTTTATTTATTGGAATTCGTCTTGAGCAAGAATTTGGGTTTGGTATGTAGCTGATCAACTGTAGTATGTATGTTTGTGTATGTATATATTTTATGTTACTTGAAACATTGAATTTTGAAGTAATATAGAAAGGAAAATGAATTTATGTGATGTCTGTTAAAATGTTTTCTTCTACATATGTACCTGCATGAACTTTAGTATTTTTTCTGAACCTCTGGTTTATATGCTTTTCAAACTTTAAGGCTAGAGCAAAGAATAAAAATTGGTGCCTTTTCCACCTTTTATGGCATTTTTTTCATGCCCTTTTTGCTGCTTAAGCGTAGAGTAGATTCATTTGAAAACTAATCTCCCTTATTAAAGTTAAACCTACATGTGTCTTATCATGTCACGTGCACAATCATTTTCAGCTTGTGTAAAATAAATTTGTTCTACACAGGAAGCTTTTAGAATGTGTTCAATGTCATTTGTACTCTTACATAAGTCATTACCTTCTTTACTTGATCACTGTATTGGTATTGCTATTATTAGTAAACCTCTTTTTGTAGCATCTTGAGCTCCATCTAGAGGTTATTGCTTCCTGATTATTCAGTATATTTGGCTGTTTCGGCAATGCAAATTGTGACTGCCTGGTTAGAATTATTTGTATTCTTAGTTTTTGTTTCAGAACCTAAAAGTTACTTATTCTTGCAGTAAGAATCGGGCTGCTATATCTTATCTCTGGGCTTGGTGGGTCTGTGATGTCGGCTCTATTTTTACAAGGCTCTATCTCAGTTGGTGCTTCCGGTGCTCTTTTTGGATTACTAGGAGCCATGCTTTCAGAACTTATAACAAACTGGACTATTTATGTAAATAAGGTACTGAGAAAAGATTCTCATTGATGTAAGATTGGGGCAGTTGTAATGTCTTTCTAGCCTTTTAATCTATTCATCTGATCATTTCTTATTATGTTCTTTAATTTTCTCTAATTTCAGTTTGCAGCACTGTTTACCCTGGTGTTCATTATAGTAATTAACTTGGCTGTTGGGATCCTCCCTCGTGTGGACAACTTTGCTCATATTGGAGGATTTATTTCAGGCTTCCTTCTTGGTTTTGTATTTCTAATTCGTCCTCAGTTTGGATGGGTTAGTAGAAAACATGCCCCTCTTGGATATCTTCCTGGTTCAGTTAGACACAAGCACAAGAAGTATCAGTACATATTGTGGATAGTTGCTGCCTTCCTATTAATCTTTGGGTTAGTCTTCTGATGATCTATTTTGTTTTTTGCTCAACTGACAGTATGTTTAAATCTCATTCTTATTTTTGCAGGTTTACCATCGGCCTGGTTATGCTTTTCCGAGGGGTTGATGCAAACAAACACTGCTCATGGTGTCACTACTTGAGTTGTGTCCCCACCTCAAAATGGAGTTGCAAGGCGCAATCCTCATTCTGCACAGTAAACTGCTCGATCTTTTGCATGCATCGGTTGTCTACTAATTAAGGAAAAAAAATTACAAGTGCTTGTGGAACATGATTTCTTCGTGTTATATCAAGTCATTTGTTGTTTCCTACAAAATCAATCTTGGATTTTAATTCAATGTGTACGCACTGCACTTTTGCAGGTAACTCAATCTGCAACTCACTTGAACTTGACATGTGACTCCAGTGGAACAACCAAAATCTACTCATTATCTAATACAACTGAGGGCCAGATAAATGAGCTATGTTACCAGCTTTGCACTTGAGTTGCATCGCTCTTGTACATCTTCAGGTTTCTTTAATATTCTTCATGCAATCCTTCAATTCACCACATTACCTGTTTTACTGTATGAATAACTACTATTCAGTTGCTTCTCAGTACATCTTGTTCATTATATGCCATGACTTTTCTTTAACTTGAATAGTCGGTGTGTTGTTAATCCTCTCAATTGATGTGAATCATATTTATATGTATATATATATTGAAAATGGGACCAGAACCTGTTTAGTGTTCTTCATTGTTCTTCATGACATGCCCTCAATGCTTTTCCTTGACAATGTGAATCAACAAAAGGCATTTTTGCTGCATTGATGCAACCATTTCACTTTACTTTCTTTGGCAGTTGAGCCATCATAAGATTTGATATCTCACCAGCGTCTAACTGAAGTGATACTTAATCATGTGTTTGTAGAACTCCATGGCCCCAACATTTGACTATTTGCAACCAGTGCTTGCTTTGTTTAATTGTTTGAACTTGATTGCCCAAGTGTGGTCCATCCATTGTGCCCAATTCCTTTTTCTTTATCCAATTTAGATTTTTATCCTTTCTGTTACTCTTAATTACGTTTTTTTTGGAGTCTTTGTGTATGTATATTTGCAAGCAGGACAGACAACAATGATGTTAATCTATTAATATGATCAGCTTGTAAACCGACATGCATGACATGCATGCTTGTTTTTCTTACGTTCAAATCATCCTTATGTCCTCACAGCAGACAATTTCAGTATAAAGTTACTGACCAAACCTGGATATTGTACCCATTGATGAGATTCTAAAGAGAGTTTGGCCATTTGTGTCCATCTATATTTCTTTCTATATATTTTTTTTTAATAAATGCTTCTTTTTATATGTATCAGTTCTGCCATTGTTGATCCCAAGCTCGGATGAGAAAAAAAAGAAGGATCACTGTATTAAATAGCTAACGATCAACCAGTAAATTTTTATCGGAATACAATGAACATGAATTTTAATTAAATAGCATATACAGGGTTGATTATTTGCGGATGTTTCTGGATTTGAAATTTAGTGATATTCATATAATGGTCATTAGATTTAATGGTCATTATTATGCAGGTCTTTTTTACTGATAAATTTTGATTCCAAAGAAGAGAGGAACTACATAGATAAAAACCATTAGATGATTTTGTATGTGATTTTGATAAGTTAAATATTTAATTTTTAATGGTTTTATCTATATATTTATGATATTGTTTTGTTGGAAATAAAAAAGGATTGATAAATGAGAACAAGGTCCAGAAAAACAAGGCTAGGCTATGGCTAATGAATTATTCGGGTCACATGGCTAAAGTGATGGGCTATTAAAAAGCTTCGCAGGCTCGTCTCATTAGAATCCGCCACGTGTAATGTGTATTCCCAATGAATGGGGTTTTTCCATCCGACCAAGTCCAATCACATTGCTTCTTTTCGTTGTGTTTGTACTCACTGGCTTTTTTTTTTATTTATTTCACTGCCGAAATATTTAATATTTTAAAGAACAATTTACAATATTAAATTTAAAAATAATTGTTGAAAATATTATTAAATGACCAAGAGTCTTTGGCCTATGAGTACGTTTGTTGAGTTTATTTTATATTTGCACATGTCTAATTTTCTTTAAATGGGAGACATTTATAGTTTACTCATTAAAAAAAATATTATTCTTGAGAAATCAGAATGTACTGAGCTTGAGTTCAATTTGATTGTATGGCCGTGTATAAAGCATGGCTTCATATGGTTTGAAATTGGCAGATATGTGTTATTTATCACAGCATTTTTAATATATTTAATATATGATATAATTCTAAAATACTTATAAGTCAAGACAACTACTATATTTCATTATGTGTTTACTTTTCCCTTCCGGTTTGAGTTCAATTTAAAAAGATCAGATAAATCACCCAAAATATATATTAAGAAAACAAATATAGGCACAAATGAAGAAGGATCAAAATGCTAGGGGATCTTTGATTTGGTTTTTGGTTGAAACTATTTTGAATAAATCATCTAAATTTAAATTAGTCATTGTTTTTTAAATCACTGGGGGATATACTTATGAAGCTTAGCATAAATAACACATGGATTTATGACAGTACTTGAGAATAAAACCTATCACAAGAGAGCATCCTACTTTTTTTCACTTCACAATTGCTCACCAAAAATAGGATTATACATGAAGCCTTGATAGACAAACTTGTAATTTTTCATATAACAATCAAATTTAATTCCTCCATGTTAACATGCATGCAATTCTTATATTCATAGTTAAGGCATTATTATATTATGAGGTTAGCATTATTGTGAGAAAAAAAAAAAAATACTATAAGAAACATGTTTTTCTCCTTGCTTTTTTTATTTCACATTTTTTTATCCATTTTGAAAATGTGTTCGCAAAAGATTCCATCTCTAAAATTAAAATGATGTGAATCTTAAAATTACCATTATTTGAGTTTATTTCAAGCGCGAGCAATTATAAAGAACTCCAATATTAGAGTTTCTAAGTTATTTCCAGCCCTAAGACTCATACACCAAAAAAAAAATGAATGAAAATGGTTCCACATTAAAAATCAATTATTAAAATATTTTCCCACGCCCCAAGTTGAATTAAACAACATTTAAAAAATAAATAAAAAATAAAAAAAGGGAAAGAAAAAAGGAACCCGATATGGGGTGGAACAAACGTGGGTCCACCACTCGATGTACGGTGTGGAATAGCGAACCGTGGACCGTCGGATTCTAGGCCCACTGCGGCTAGTTAGTTTCATTTTATTATAATAATAATAATAATAATTATTATTATTATTTATATATTTAAGTAAATATAGGTCCTTTTTTCTCACAATTATTAGCTTTGGCTCTTAACTAAATTTAGTACCACAATATCGTGAGAGAATCAGGACCGTTGATGATAAAGCAACTTGCAATCGAAGCAAAGCTACCCATATAGATCATCTCCTTTTTCATCATCACGCATGATTAAATCTCGATGCATCTCAACACCATCACAGCCGTTGGCTAAAGGATAAATCCTGACTGTAAATACTAAAAGAGAACCCAATCGAGATGCATATTGAACGGTTACGATTTAGTCGTATGAATTGTATTATGCGACTCGTTTCAACTAAAGATCGATGGCAAACCCCACGAACCGTCCATAAATACCCCCACCTCCCTCTCTCCATCGCTCTCATCGTCTTCTTTCCCTCCATTAAGAGCTCTCGAGCTTCATCTCTCTCTCTCTCTCTCTCTCTCTAATGGCTGTCCTCTACGTTGCAGCGGTGATTCCCTTGCTTTCGATCATGGTAATGCCGGGAAGCGCCCGCATGCCGGGAGTTTACACCAGCGGGCAGTGGCAGAGCGCTCACGCGACGTTCTACGGCGGCGGGGACGCCTCTGGCACCATGGGTACGCCTATACTTGCTAATTTTTCCTTGATTTCCACCTGCATTCTCCGATTGAACGACCGGAGTAGATGAATTATGACTATAAATAGCAGGATCTGAGATTAGGTTTGGCTTGTTTGTGTGGGAACAGGAGGGGCGTGCGGGTATGGGAATCTCTACAGCCAGGGGTACGGCGTGGAGACGGCGGCGTTGAGCACGGCGCTGTTCAACTCCGGGCTGAGCTGCGGTGCTTGCTTCGAGATCAAATGCGCTAATGACCCGGAATGGTGTCATCCCGGAAGTCCGTCCATCTTCATCACCGCCACCAACTTCTGCCCGCCTAACTACGCGCTTCCTTCCGATAATGGCGGTTGGTGCAACCCTCCAAGACCGCACTTCGATCTCGCCATGCCGATGTTCCTCAAGCTCGCTCAGTACCGCGCCGGCATCGTCCCCGTCTCTTACCGCCGGTACACCTCCATACCTTAGCAAATTACACCTGTGCCCATTTGATCTTTGTCTATTTACTCGACGATACCATCCGCAGGGTGCCGTGCAAGAAATCGGGAGGAATTCGGTTCACGATAAACGGATTCAAGTTCTTCAATTTGGTACTGATAACGAACGTGGCCGGCGCCGGCGACATCGTGAAGGTAAGCGTGAAGGGGTCACGCACAGAGTGGATGCCGATGTCGCGCAACTGGGGCCAAAACTGGCAGTCCAACGCCGTGCTCGTCGGCCAATCCCTCTCGTTCCGCGTCACCACCAGCGACCACCGGACCTCCACCTCCTGGAACATCGTTCCTGCGAACTGGCAATTTGGGCAAACCTTTTCCGGGAAAAACTTCAGGGTTTGAAGAACAAAAAAATACCAACTTTTTTTTTTTTGCCAAGTTCCCGCTTTTTTTATTGAGTTTTTAGTAATATTTGGCGCCCAGTTTTTTAAAGGTGTCTAGACTTGTGTCCATCTAATATATTAGCATGGCGTAGGATTGATGGTTTGTGTGATTTTAGGGTTTTGATGGTCGTGAAAGTGAAAAGTGAAAAAGATAAAGAGAGAAAGAGAAGAGGGATATGGACTATGGAGAGACCCTGACCATTTGTTTTGACTGTCTGGGTTTGGTGTGCTGAAGTGGCTGCACTGCTGTGTTTGAATTTCAGCTGGTGCCCCGCAGCCTTGTGTGTTCTTGTTACTTTTGTTGCTCATTTCCTGATGATGTACTACGTTGTAATTGGTGAACTCCTTTGGAGTAATTGTGTAATTTGATTTTTATAATATATCTATATATATATATACGGCCTATGTTTTTTTATGGCTCTTTTAAATTTATTATCTGTAGCAAGGGCGTTCTCGTAATAACCTTAAATTTGTCATAATTAAGACATGAGTGAGGTATATAAATAATGATGTAACTGTATGAGGTTCTTTGTTCATATTGTCAAAAATTAAAAAAAAAATTATAATTCAACTGGATCTTGTTGTTCAGTATTAATCCTTGAATGCCAAAAGATTAACTGTATGAGGTTCTTTGTTCATATTGTCAAAAATTAAAAAAAAAATTATAATTCAACTGGATCTTGTTGTTCAGTATTAATCCTTGAATGCCAAAAGATTATATAAATGAAATTATTTAAAAATTAACTGACAAGCCTGGTGAGGCTCTGGTCATCTAAAGCCGGGCTATCAATGAGAGACCATGAGAAAAGCTTAAACGATGTGAAAAACCAAACCTTAGCAAAAGTAAAAGCGCGCATGGCCTTGGAATCCAAGGCGAGACGCGTGCAGTGCAGTGCACTGCGGTGCTACATTCATTCATCAATGAATTCATTGCTCCAAAAGATAAAGCGTGCAAACACGATGTCATTTGCATCCCATCTATCTATTGGAGGAGCACATAACAAACACCAAAAATAATAGGCTGACTGGTTATTGAGCCCACATCATTAATCAAAGGAGTACACCTAATTAGATTCTCATGTTCCCCTCGTTCAAGAATCTAAGGACGCTGCAAACGTGGATACTTTCAAATGGTATTAAATTTCCCATTTAATATTGCTCCACAAGTTGTGTTATAGGACACTACTTACCCTGTGCCTTTCTTTCTTGGCCTTGTACCGTTTCCCTGTTGAGGTGGTCCTATCCATGGTTAGAAGAGTTGAATGTATCTTAACCATCTTTTTTAACAAGAAAGAAATTTGATGAGAGTATCTAACAGACGTTGAAAGAGAGTTTTCTCAACAGGCATACTAGTCCAATAGTAGAAGAAAAGGGATTTACTGAGGGGCAACAGAAAGTCATAGGACACATAGCATCACTTGGGGAAAGCTTAAACTTCTGGAATCTGACTCTGCTCATATCGAACACCTGGTTTAAGTTGGAAATTAAAACGAACATCAGGCTTTTTCAAGATGTTATGACTATTAAACATACATCAGTGATGAGGCTTCTTGTGGTTTTTAAATTTTTTTACTTGCACAATACCTCCGTCATTCTGCTTGATTTTGTGCTGGTGAAGCACGCACTTCAGCCATCTTGTTGGCATTACCACCAGAAGACAGGGTTGAGTTCTCCTGAGCAAGCCACTGGTTGAATTGTATTTCTGAATAAACATATGCAGAAAGTATTAGATTTCAGAGGAAAAGAGGTTCTCATTTTTCTTATTGACAAATGCCATTAAAACAATAGACATGCAGGGAAAACTTCATGGCACCTGAAAAATTGAGGTTGCAGTTATAAGTTAAGGAAAAATAACACCAATGAATTGCGGGTTCATATCAAATGATGGCAATGGCGTCAATGTTCAAGTTCACATCAAAGTCCAAACAACAGAGAATTTCTGTATCATTTATATAATGAACTCACGCAAATATCAAAATAACACACCTTCATTATAAGCCTGATGTGTCAGATACAATTTGTCAACCATCTGTTGGCAGCATGTATCAACCACTTGGTAGTTAAACTCCAATTCTTTTAGTTGTCTGGTCTTAGCCTCAAGTTGGTCTTTCATGTATACCACAAGCTTTTCCATTTTCCGAGACTCTTCTTCTGCGATGTCAACAATAGTTTTCAAATCGCCTTTTTTACGTAAATGCTTCCCAATGGGATCAGTAGCAACATAATCATCTGCTCGTGCAACCCATCCATAAATGTTTGAACTTTTGGTCTCAGCTTTGCACCAGTCCTTTTTACCAAGATTTTGGCCTTCAAGATGACCTTCAAATGCCATAGCATCCTTGAATCCAGCCCAGTCCTTACCAAAGTCCACAACCGCAGTTCCAGTATGGCCTTTGGCATCCCACAAGGTTACAACTCTGACAGGATTAAATCTAGATAGACTCTCTTTTAGCCTACTTCCACTTTCACCAACCAGTTGCCCATCCTTCCACTCAGTTGGAATATTAACTATGATGCCATTCCAGGGCCAAACAAATTGATTATCTTGCTTGGGATTGGGAAGAGGAGGTTTCTCTTCATTTACCAACTGTGGTATTGAGGGCACTGTCTCAGAAAGATCATTCTTCATATACTTTGCCAGCGCTCGGTGGTTGGCCTTCACTTTTCCACTTCGATTTGAGGAACCAACTCCAATGGCATGTTGAAGTAAATCCTTGTAACTGTATACTATTTTCTTTCTTCCCACGCAGAATGGGCATCTATAGATGCCAGATGATCTTTTTACTTTAGTAGTCCCCATTTTCATATTCAGATAAGATCTGGCCTCGTAATCATCTACTTCATAATCACTGAGGTCAGAGGATTCTTCTGAACTATAATCCATTGAATGCAAGTGTTCTGAAATGAATAAAGAAAGAATGTTTTTCAGTAAAACACTGAGTGAAGTGTCTACAAGAAAATAAAAAGTGGCACACTTAGTCACCTACATGGCACTTACAATCATAATAAAAAGTGTGCATGACTAGTAAGTCAAGAAGCAAGTGTAGATTGGATTTAGCCACAACTAATAATCACGTTTAAAGGTGAAAATTTAAAATCAGTTTATGTAAGCATAAGAAAAAGGCTGATATCCCAAAAGTGAATTACAATTCATCTCTAAACAAGCAGAAACTAAAGAATTCCACCACAAAAATGATTACTATACTCAATGCCAGTCATCACTGCTCACAAGGAAAATTCTAAAATAAAGAGATACACATGGCTTGACAACACCTTCCAAAGAACGTGAAGTCTATTCAAGTATTCAACCATAGTTTGTTTCTAGTGGTTATCCTTAGTCAGAATAATGTTCAAAGACACTCTTAGCAACAAATGAGGTCTGCATTACTTCACAAGCTAAGTGTATATAAATTAAAAAAGCTTAATTTTAGGAAACTGCAGGAATATGAACAAGATTTGGAACATTCTGAGAGTCTATCTAGGGCACAGAAATTGATAAATAGTACATGCAATTCACACAAAAACTATATCTTCTATTTACTAGGGATTATCAGTTCAAGCACACAATGTGGTTCAACAAACAGATAGCTTCTATTTCATAGAGTAACAGTTACTTAACCTAACTAGAATAATCCCTCACTAAACCATAGAATCACTGCAATGCCAAAAACTTGCGAAGAGATATTTCACTCGAGAAAGAAATTAAAGAGCAACACATCACAGAACAAAAATCAAGAGAAAATAATAAATCAAAAGCACATCAATCATTTATTTAAAAAAAGAAAAACAAACCCTAAGATATAGCATAAACCTTAATGCGAACTCCAAATGCAAGAGAAATCGGAACAAATGAACAAACAAATTGAAAAAAATCACAAGATCAAGAAGAAGCAAACGCGATGGGATTAGGGTTTTGCGGAGGGTTCACGGTAATCACCGGGAGAGGCGCAGGACCAAGCTGATGAAGCTCTTTTGTTTGGGAACGCGCGGACTTTAAATGAATTATATACTAAAACTCCAACAATTATTGTAAAACATACGCACGTGCCTCTCTCTATCTTTCTCTCTCCCAAAAAAAACCCTCTCCCTCTCTTTTTTTTTTTTTTTTCCCGGTATAATTCTCCAATTAATTCATGTAAGTAGGTCGAGTTACCACTTTGATCCCTCTATTTTGATTTGTCCTAAAAAAATATTTCTATTTTTCAATTTAAGCAATTTCAGTCCGCATCTTAACCGACGTTAGTCTCTCCGTCTATTTATGCTGACGTGGTTTTATTATATAATAAAATTTTATAAAATAAAACTAAAAATGCCACCGTGGAAAGTTATCAAATGAACAACCCACTAAGCTTATCGGATCCGGGTTTCTCCTCCTTCTCCTCCATCCCTTACACCTTCTACTTGGGTCTTATGCAGCAACTCAAGAGATTTTCCTTCTTCCACAAACCTATATATGTGAATAAACCCAGCAGTCATGCTCCTCTTAAGCCAGAACTGCATCCCCTTTGCTGTGCCAACAGCCAAGAGAGTGCCATGCTCCTTATCATGGAAATTCACAGTACACACACTAAAGACAACCTCATTATCCTGCAGCTCCAAAAGACATGTTGTATTCCCTGTCCTAGGATCGAGAATTCTGATGCAAGAAGCCCATTTGTTTGACTCTGCCTTTGGATAGCCATCTCAACAATGACCAAAAGTTTCCGTTTCGACTGAAGGACAAACTTGCGCGGAGTGTATTTCATAATATTTTAGTTTTATTTTATAATATTTTATTATATAATAAAGCCACGTCGGCATAAATAGACGGAGAGACCAACGTCGGTTAAGATGCGGACTGAAATTGCTCAAATTGAAAAATAAAGGAACTTTCCGATGACAAATCAAAATAGAGGGATCAAAGTAGCAACTGGACTTACTTACGAGGACTAATCGGAGAATTATACCTTTTTTTCCCCCTAAATTACTAAATTACCCACCTTAACATTCTTACTCTCTTATACGTGTATATATATATATATAGGGCATTTTAGACTATTACGGTTAATATTAATTTAAAATTTAAAAGATCAAAATTAGTAAGTAAAAGTGAAGAAAAAATTTTCCATTGATTTTGGCCTAAAATCATAGAAAACTAACGAATGAATTATCAAAATAAATAAAAAAAAGGGATTAATAGTTCGATGGTTTAAATAAATAATTCATTAAAAATTTAAACACTTATTCACTATAAATGATAATATGCGCATTTTGGTAAATCATAAAAGTTGATCGAAAAAAATATAAACAATGGGTACTTGAAGAAATCATTCACTGAAATTTCGAGTTTTATTCAGCATAAAAATGATATTAAAATCATTTGGGAAAAACAAAATTTAGCAAATGTAAAGACCCAAAATTAAAATCACACTAATTCACAAGAATAACAACATTTTGGGCAATAATAAACACTACAATTTCGAGCGTTATTTTTTTTTTTGGTTCAATGTTTGTATGATTATAATTAACATAATAAAAACAATGGGCAAGGAATAACTAAAAATACATAAAAGACACAGGAGAAGAGAATACAAAAGACTCACAATTCTCAAATGGATATATATCAACACAAACTTCGAATAAAAAACACAAAATTCCGGATCGTATTGCTTGCTGCCATGGCCATCAGGATGAACAGCAGCAGCAGCAGCAGCAGCTATACAACAAAACAGCATTTGCAAAAATACATACATAAATATGTACTCTCAACGAGTGCTATGAGAGACATCGAGAATAAATACAGACGCTTCTGCCTGTTTAATCAATCAGCTAAGAAGAAAGAGACGAAGTCGATGGTCTAGGATACGCAACTTTTCCGTTTACTACATCTTCAGAGCTTCTCCGGCGAGTCCTCTGCCCATTGCTAGCTAGTTTTCGGTTGCTGTCTTTATTGTTTTGGGCCGCAGTGGTTTTGGCGGTGTCCTTGGCATCCTGAAGCTGTTCCAGAGTGGATACAACTTCATCCATGGTTGGACGGAACCTGGTTTCTGAGGATAGGCACTGGAGTGCAAGGGCAGCTGCTTTCTGGGCTCCTCCCAATGAATGCTGCCCCTCCAGTCGAGAGTCCAAAACGCGGAAGAATTTACGCTTGCTTGTGAGGTATGGCCTCGCCCACTCAACCAGATTGTGCTCCCCTGATGGCCGGTTCTTGTCCACTGCCCGTCGTCCAGATAACATTTCTAGGAGAACCACACCAAAGCTGTACACATCGCTCTTGGTAGTCAAATGACCTAAAACCAAAAATACGATCTGTTTGTCATGCCAAGCAAGAGAATAGATCAATCAATTGTTTCGGTGATAACTTTTTGGAACCACACAAAGCCAAAGGGATACAACATAACAATGAATCACAATATTTGTTTCATACATAGCTACTCATTATAGACTACAAGGATCTAGGATGGGATTGCTATCTAGAATATTTCCTCGCTGATGTTGACAAAGATGAGCTAAAAGAGCAGAGCACATAAAGATAAAGGATGTGTGGTTTGTTAACCTGTGGCAAGGTACTCGGGAGCTGCATATCCATATGTTCCCATAACTCGTGTGGAGACATGGCTCTTATCACCAGTTGGACCATCTTTTGCCAGTCCAAAATCAGAAAGCTTCGCATTGTAGTTCTGCAAGGACAAAAATGTAAGTCAAATTGAAGAATTTCAGAAAAACCTGAAGGAAAGAAATGAAGTATTATCACATACTGAATCAAGGAGTATATTCGAAGTCTTGAAATCACGATATATAACTTGTGTCTCAGCACCATGCAGAAAAGCCAGCCCTTGCGCAGCTCCAAGGGCAACCTTCATACGAAGGTTCCAGGAGAGAGGTTGGAAGTATGAACCCCCTGCATTACCAAAAGTAAACAAGTAAATAGGAAGCTATGCAATCAAAAATACATTAAGGCATGAGAAAAGCATGATACGCAATGCTAAGAAATGAATGCCAAGCTATAGGCCACAAAGAACTCACTCCTGAAGAGATGATTCTCTAAGCTTCCCCGAGGCATAAACTCATAGACCAGCAGCCGATGCTCATCTTCTAAACAATATCCAATTAGCTTGACAAGATTGGGATGGTACAATTGACCCAAATAGTTGACCTCTGCCTGTGATTGCAATATACCACTGTTAGAAGAAAATAGAAAACACTCTCACTGAAGCCACACTTGGAGAATCTCATCCTCATAAAATGGTACTTCATTTCACTCTTATTACAGGACATCTAACATAAATATTGCCATGAAAAGAGATGATATATTCAAATTCAAGTTTATCACCTCAAAGGCCGAAAAATGAGAGAATAAGCAAGGCTAGAAACGAATCATGAAAAAATAAGATTTCCACAAACAACCAGAATGCACAATGCCACAAAACCGATGAAATGAGATATAAAAAGGATATAATTGAACTCACCAGCCATTCCCTGTGACCTTGGAAGCCTTCCTGGTTCAGCCTCTTCACAGCAATAACAATCCCAGTCCCTGGCTTTGTAGCGGCATAAGTATGCACATCAATCCAACCTTTAAAAACAGAACCAAAGCCTCCCTCACCCAATACACTATCAGGCCGGAAATTCCTGGTGGCATTTCGGAGATCATTGAAGGTAAAGCTCTTCACATTGGATGATTGCAAGATCTCTCCCTCGCTCCGAGGTGTAGGGGGTACAGACGCTGATGATACCTTGCTACTTGAACCACTTAATCCATTCACGTTTTTGCTATTATTTCTAGAAGTTATTCCTGAACATACAAACATGAAATGTATAACAATATCAGGTTCATTCAAACCATTCTTTAACAACAGTCATTGCAGCAATAGTAAATTGAAAAATAAAACAAGCTTCAAGGATCCGCAAATCGAGCATGAAAACAGGGATTTTGAGTATGAAACTACACGATCATATCAATTAGCATTCTGAGTGAAGATCCAAAGATCATAAGCCTGGCTGGAAGTAGATGGAAAAATGGATGGCGTGGATTTGTGATGATAAAATTCACATATATTCATTAAAAATGCCTCTTTTGCAATATTTTCTTTTACAGAAACGAAATAAACCCCAAAAATAAAAAATTGCCACAATGATCCAAAGGAACAAATTTGTCCACCAAAAAAAAAAACAAAATAATAAAATAACAATTGTCATGCTGAGACAAAATTCGGAGGAAAAAAACTCCGAAAAGGGAAAGGCATCATTAACAAATTCAACAGAACACCTTCCACGGTTAAACTAATAAATCTCTCCAAAAATAGAAACATAAAAGCATAAAACAAACCGTATTAGATTTGTTTGGGATGGACATAGAGGAAACAACAATCCAAACCACTTGCATGAAATCATGAAAATTCAAAAACCATTTCCCAAAATAAAAAAAAAAAAAAATTCAAATTTCAACAAATTTCAGCACCTCATAAAACCCAACAACTTTCCCCCAAAAGCGAACACATAAAGCCCCAAAAAAGTGATTAAAAAAAATACAAACAAACAAAAAAAAAGCTAAAAAGTGAGCCTAAAAGCGCGGATTTTTTCTTTCTAAAACCTGAAGTACTGGCGCTATGGAAGGGACTCTCAGCCTTGATCCGAACCGCCAAACAATTCCCCATCGCAATGAAAACCTTCGCACCAAACTAGAGCTTAACACTACCAATCCGAGTCAGATCCGTGAAGAAGGAGAAGCCCACCAGATCCGGCAACAAAATCGCTCCTTTTCCGCAAAATAAAGCGACCCGCAAATCCAAAAAAAAAAAAAAAAAACCCTCACGAGAGCGAGAGAAAGAGATCCCGAGATTGAGGCCGGAAATCTTCAGGTGTAAAAGTAGGAGAAGCAGCTAGAGTTTTGGTCCGCCATGAATTTAGTGAAAAAATTTTGCTCCTTTTCTTGGAGATCTTTTCCAGTGCTCTTTTTCAGAGTGACGTTTCGTGGAGTCGTCTCCTTGCCCGATGATCTCTCATCTCTAAACTCTAATCTCCCGAGTGTGCATTCATGGCGGGCGTTAGTGGGTCCCACTCATTTGCATTCTCACCATTCCGCACCCATTTTCTCACCCAGAAAATCTCACTCATCCTCCACATATTCTTTTGAGTTAATATATGAGTTAAAATTTTATTTATTTATTTATTTATTTTTGACAATGGCAACAAACACCATAGAACTCTTTCTCATATAACCCTGAATTTATGAAACCTGCATTCATACAAAATAATTTTTTTGTTATAATTTTTTTTTTTTTTTTTGATATTAAAGATTTAAAACCCAAACATAATATATCACTAACATAATATAACTAAAAAGCTACCTTTGTTTTGAGAAAATAGACAATGAATTGCAATTTTCAAAGCCTAATAAAGGATTTAAAACTTTTTTATTTAAAAATTTTATTAATTAATAAAAAACTTGTTAAAATAATTATAAACTCTAATTTTTGTATTTATGTTGAACTGAATTTTAGCATATATATCAGATGCTCAAAAAAAAAAAAAAATTCGTGAGGTTTATAGTTATGCTAAAAGAGGTTACAGGGTTTGAAGAGAGCAGGTTGAATTAAAAATTGTTATCTAATTTAATAAAAAAAAATCTTAGAAGTTCTTTAATGGTTGGTTTTTTAATTTGGTGCCTTTTTATGTTTCCTTTGTTTTCTTACCAATAAGATGGGCACCATGGAAGTTTATATTACTTTTCCAAGGCAGCCCATTTGGACCTCAAATGACGTGCCGTTTTTGGCTTTTATATTCCAATATTTGTTTTTTTTTTCACCCCTAAATTAATTAATGCATTATATAATATATGGCCACTTGGAACTTATCTATCATTGTTGATTAGCATTTGGCCGTATATAAAATATTAATGAGGATTTAGGAGCATAATAATATTTTTCAAGTCTTATGTTAAGCAAACGTCAAACGGGTCAAATTGCATTTGATCAATATGAGCACTGAATTATTTGTTATTTAATTGACAGTATAAAGACAAGATTTTGATTTTTTTTTTTTTTCTTTAATTGTAATATGTGAACTTTTTAACCCTTTGTTGAGTTTGAATTGCACTATTTTCTTTGGCTTTTAAGCAAAATATATATACTTCCATTGGTTTATTTACATGTACATTTTAACTAATTCACAGCATAAAAAAATTAGATAAAATTAGTTTTATTATCTAAAATTTATAAGAAAATGTATCAGTTTTCCAAAATTACCTCAATTTAAAAACTATTATATTTTTTATAATTTAATTTATATATTTTATTCTCTCTCAACATAGTGTTTTAGTTTTCCAAAAATATTAAAAAATATAGTATTATATTAGATGGAATACCTATTTAATACGTTATTGATATTCTATATTGACATATAAAAAGGACAAAAAACTTTCAGAGCTTCACATCTAAATAGGACAAAAGAGAGTTGTGTATCATAATTTAAAAATAATAATTTGAGTTTTTTTAAATGGATTAACTGGAACATTATTAAATAAAAAAAATAGTTACAAATAATTAAAGATATAAAGAAAAAAAAAGATTAGGAGTGGCGAGCAAATAAAGAAGCAATTCTAAGCACTTATTCCATTCCAAAATACATGTCGTTTAAGAATATTGCACAATAATTAAAAGTAGCATTAATTTTTGTAAAAATTTATAATAAAAATGAATTAAATTACTAAACTATCTTTTTTTTTTCTAACCATATTTTCCATTTTGAAACTATGAATATGATAATCTTCATTTGTATAACTTAGAAAACTGAAGAAATATAAATTTAAAAAAAGAGTACATATTGCTTTGCTATTATCAAATGTCAATTATTCTAAAATAAAAAATTTTCTCCAGAGATTATGAAAATATAATCTCAAATGATTTATCTGGATCTGACATTGGGCCATTTGACCAGGTCAATTGTGAAAGATCAAGGAAGTCAAGTCTCCCTTTATTTGGATTTTTCTTCTATATATATATATATATATGTTTTAAAAGATGGCATATTTAACTAATTGAAAACATCTTTAAGAGCATATACTTTTAGGAGACAGCTTTGATTCAATCAGAGCGCATGCATGGGCTGTGATGTTGACTTTCTTTTGAATGAATTGTCAAAGGGATAAAGCTGGCAGGGAGGAGAAAGTCTAGATGTGAATCATTAATCAAATGCATGAGGTGTTTGTTTGCATGCATGGCTTCTTATTTATTTGAATTTGGTTTCTTTAAATTAATACAATTTTATAAACATTGTTTAATTTGTTCCCAACATAAACAGTTCTTGCCCCTAAAAGTAAACATTTGCGGATAGAATTAATTTAAATGGTGAATACTTGAATGAGGCAGGTTGGATTGGAATATATTCAGTTGATTAATATAATGAAAATGAAGAAATTAGTTATTAATTCAAAGTTTATTAATAGTCAATGCATATGGTTAAAGAACACACAGAAAATTCTTAATGTTGGTTGGTGGTATTGATACATGCATGACAACATCCCCTGAAACATTGAGATACCATCAGAATTACTCAAACCCTTGCAAATTAAAAACAGTAATGCGATGCAGAGGCAAAAAAAAAAGAAAAAAAAAAAAGAACCAGAACAAGAAAGAGTCATTATGACATTTCGCTGATGAACTCTCCCTTCGAATTCCATGGTCGAGTTTCATAGGATTTTCCGATCACACTGCGTTTTTGGTTAACTGAGCCATCTTCGCGACGATATTCAGGAAAGTAATCTAAGAATGACTTAGACCCCAGTGAATCAACTCCTTCGAAGAGAAAGTTCCTCACCAAGTCCTGTTTGATACACAGTATGCAAGAAAATAACAAACTGAATGTTGTAAAAAGTGAAGAAAACAGCTCATTTTTAAAGACAGATACCCTTGCGAGGTCTTCTCCGACCAATTTTTTTAATAATGGATGCCCGGGATCCTGATAAACAATAGGTGTGTTAGCAAGTAAAAAAAAAAAAACATAAAAATCTTATGTGTATTAACAATACCTTTTTGTACAAGTCAAGAAGCATATTTTTTGTTTCCTCTCATGATTGAAGATAGTTTGCACATCAGAAATCATCACCTTTACCACCGGTTTGGCATTTTTAGACCCTTACTTGGTATTTATGAGTTTTTAAGTATTTTTTGCATGAAACTAACATCAAATAGGCATTATCAAGATATGATTCAGACGTCCTTTGCCCACGAGGAGCAGGAGTCAAGTTGCTGGACGGGTTATAACTATTATGAGTAGTTCTAACTTTTATTCTTTGTACATGGACTATCATGTTGGTATCTATACCCTCTCTTGATGTACTTTATGTTTTATTTAATGCATGTGGTTTGTCCGCTCAATATATATATATATAAATAGATAATTATATAATTCAGATGATTTGTTTATGATCACAACACTATCTTGTTCATAAATTTTACTGAGTTCATTTTGATATGGAGTAGAATCTATACATGGTGCTTTCTCCAAAAAAGCTAGCCTCATGTTACACTTTCTTGACAAAAAGTTTCTACCCTGATTTATGAATTTACATGAATGGAAGAATATAATGGTACATGAGCTATTAAGTCATGTAGCGGTTGACACCCTAAACCAGTAGTATTCTTATGCTTGAATGAACTTGATTCAGGTAGAGTCAAGGAAAATCTATGCAAAGATTTGTGTTCTAACATCAAAGTAATTTTCTCTATTTAATCAATCAAGTAATTACTGCTTCAAGTGCTAATAAGCAGATAAAGGACAGAAGCGAAAACCTTTTCTGCTCTCCATGTAAGATATCTGTGTTGTGCTTCCTTATTACGAAGTATCTGCAGTGAATTTGTCTCTGGCAATGCTTGATCCACCAATTCAAGCCAAGCCTATAATTCAATGGTTGAGCCATTACTTCATGTCATAGACATAAAACACCTCTATAAAGATCATCTCTATTGCTGAGAAGCTATATATTTAAATAAATAAATAACAAGCTCATGTGATATGAGAAAGCCCCATGTACAAGCTTGTGTAGTTATTGACTAAGTATACAGGATTGAATTACCTATTCTGAAGGCGTCTTTCAAAGCCTCATCATTTAATAGCACATATATAATGCCATTTTCGTTATGCTTAAATAGCAAAGGAATTGTACCTTATAGTAGTCCCTGAATGCAGAAAACAGAACATCATGCTTGGTTTGGCTTGTGGCAAACTTGGTCCATATTACAATTGGTGAAAAGAAACTCAAGGACTCACTTGTAATTTTGTCTCCCCATGGCAAAAGCTGCAAACACTCCGTTATAAAACTTGAAAATGATCATGATGTTGAATTTGAAAACACACTGTAACTGAAAGACATACTACCTCAGCATATTTTTGCCCAAGGGGTAATAACTCCAGATAATACTTTTCCTTGTAATCTCGCTGGGTTCTTGTATCATACAGAGGATTAAGGTCCCTAAATATGACCGATAAATGATCAATTCAAAGCAGTTCCAAAAGGTATATAAAAGGAAGGAAGAGAAACAAGAAGGTACGGCGACAGAATCATGATCTATTGCCCCCTCAGCATCCAAAATTTTAGCAGTTCTGTCTCAATTATTAAAGAAACAGTGATCAAATACTCACATGCATGTTTTCCTTCATTCTTAATCATATCCCCCAGAATAGCAATGATTAAATGCAACTATATTGATCTAAACTTCTCTCTGTTTTTTTAATCGATGGACAACATATTTGAAAGGTAGAACTCTATGTAACTCAAATTTGAAGTCCTTGTATAAATTACTCTTTCTTCAAAATTCATTCAAGTCGAGGTCCAAACTTTAAAGGGGATTACTTTGCAGGTTAATTTTTCACATGACAGGATACTAAGCTAATATCAACACTCCAGCATTTTCTTCCATGCTTTGGACAGGCATTGCATTGGTGGTGTTACAAAAAACTTCGTCGCACCTAGAACAGATTTTACCAATGTCAATTCACAACTCACAAGACAATTATACTCAGGCTAGGAATTGTGAAAAAGTTGGCACAAAATATTGGCAGGTCAAACATTGGTTCCGGAATTCCAGCAAAATCAAGAACCTACAATAAATAAGCAGATAATTAGAACATAATTAGCCAAAGTTGTTCATAGCAATGATTAAATTATCAGAAGGCCAAAACTATAGCAGCACATTAATTCACAGGCCAGTCACTAAAGTAGATTTCTGGGGTTCTGTCCTATGTGTGGCAACATAAGACATAATCTCATTGTTAGCTAGAAACATAGGTAAGAAAAAGAAGATTTATAATTCCATACGTGGTCAGACTTTCAGCAAGAGTTTTACCTGCATTGCACTACCTCCATCAATTGTCAAGCTCCGAAGAAGTCTGATCTTGGGCGCCTGGTATGAAAGAGCGTGAAGCACAGTCTTTTCATCTCTGACCTTCATTCTTCTTGCTTTCTCCTGATATTCCACAATAAAATGGACCAAATCAGCAAAAAAAAGCTGAATGAGGGTTCTCACGATACAATCACAAACCCAGAAACAATAAGAATCATCCTTCGCCAAATCAAAGTTTACAGGCAAGCCTTATCATGAACTATAAATCAATGTCTTATTATGTTTATTTAGCATCAGTAATCCTTGACAACTACCAAACACACATTACATATCAACTTATCAAGTAAAAATGAAGGCAATGACGGAACCTGATAAGGCAGTGGAGTGAGCATAGTGCAAAGTTGAGCCTCCTCCATCGCAAAGTTCTCAAATTTATGATAAGAGAGTGAAGAAATATCCATGTCAACACTTTTAAGTATCTCCAAGTCAATCTCCAATTTTTGTTTTTTCTCACCTAAGAGCTCAATCCTCATAAAACAACCACATAATTTGGTTCTGCAAACAATGATAGTACAATTAATTCTACTACTAATTTTTCAGAAATATATCTGTAATGCCTAAAATTAAGATTCTAAAACTCATTCTCACAGAAATCAACATACATATATATCTGAGTTCATAACTATGTATCTTCATGATAATTGCCAGCAAAGCTACAAAAATTACAACTTTAATAGCTAAAATGGTGATTATTATCAGTTCTCAAGATAAAAACAGCTGATTGGTTGACATGTGCAGTCCCAACAACATTAATGGGAAAAAATACATCTAATCATAAAAAATAAAGGCTACAAAACGAATTCAAAATCAATGAATCGATGAAAGTAAGTGCTTACAGTGTTCGAGCAAAGCGAACCCTCGAATTTGGGGTTAGTGAGAGAGAGAGAAAGAGAGAGAGAGAGAGAGAGAGAGAGAGAAAGGTAATGAAACCTGGGCTTTGTTCGGTGGTCCATATAGTTGAATGGCTTATTTATTATAAGTTTATTTTTTTTAA
Source organism: Dioscorea dumetorum (assembly GCA_902712375.1). Classification (NCBI taxonomy): domain Eukaryota; kingdom Viridiplantae; phylum Streptophyta; class Magnoliopsida; order Dioscoreales; family Dioscoreaceae; genus Dioscorea; species Dioscorea dumetorum. Next base: position 9,027,625 of record CACTHL010000561.1, on the reverse strand, counting down.
AAAAAAATATGACTAATATCTGTTTGTTTATTGTGTTTATTATGATATAATATATACTATTGATATTTAATTAAAAAATTCTTATATTAAGCATTTGTAGTATAAATAATCGTAATTATACAATAAAGGTATGATTTTATGGGGGTTGTATAATAATATTATTTAATAAAAATTTACTCATATACTCAGTTTTGGTAGGATATATTAATAATTTTCTAATTTTATTTTTCATTCCATATTTATATATTCATTTTAAACCCAAAAATTATTATTTTAATAATAAATACGAGTTATTCGAGGGACATCAAGGAATGAGGAGTAAATGACATTGGAGTATAATATAGGGACCAATCTATAATTTGACACGACTAAATAAAAAATTAAAAAAATTTGTTGAATTCCCGCCCCTTCGAGACGTTTTGGGAAAAAGACAGCCCTCAAATCTAGGGCACACTGTTCTTCAAAATCCGGTGATCTATCCATTTGGAAAGAATGGCAGGTCAATCCGATCCTCAGCTGTCGATCTTCTCAGCTCCAGAGGTATGTTTCAATCCCCATGGTTTTTTATCCGATGTTTTTCCAGCTTTTGATGCCATCTTTACTTGCGATAATTGGATTTTTTAGGTGGAGTTTCTTGCAGAGGATGAGATGATTGAGATCGTCCCCAATATCAGGATGGAAGCTCTCAACATGATATGCGTAATATATTAATGATTTTTTTTCTTATTTTTTTGATGAACTGTGTCATTGTTTAAGTGTAGATCTGAATGCCAATCATGATTTTTTGTTTTCTTATTTTGAAGAATTATCATTGTATATGTGTATCTGAGTGCCAATCATGAATTATCACTGTTTTTGCCCCGATTTGTTCATCGATTGATGCTTTTCCAGGGTGATTTTGGACCATTCTTTCCACAAATAGCTGCTCAAGTGCCGCTTTGGCTTGCGGTAGCCCTCAAGAGACGAGGGAAATGTGCTATTCGTCCTCCGGAATGGATGTCAGTTGGTGAGAACCCTCTTCAGTCATGTCTTCATGTTCCCTTCTGTTGCTAAATCTGGCTAGCGTTTCTGTTGAGTTGTATTAGATGATCCACATGATGGATATACACCATTTTAGTGTATTCGTAGAAGTGGCATAGAGTGATAAAAGGATCTACTGGCTATTTTAACACCTTAAGTCTAGACAAATTATCATAATTTTTGTGCCGCCAATCTTTGAAAATTTAGGATAAATTTTGGAGAATGTGACAATTTCATGCTTTTGCTATGAGTTAAGGTTCGGACTAGATTATGTGGTTTGGGTTCTCTAGAATCTCTTACAAGAGCTCTGTTGTGTTTCTATTATTTTGGTTAGTTACGGAATTCTTAGGCCTTTTGTGTTAAGGTTTAGTTACATGAGTAAGTAGTCCTGTGAGTGATGTTTCCACTTTGTTGCAGTTGCTCTCATCTATGGGTAGTAGTTTGCTACTCTCTCTCTCTCTCTATATATATATATATACATCTTGTTTTAATATGCACTCTGGTGGCACTATGTATTGATAATGTTTGTGGCTTCTTACTGTATTTCAAACATTGTAAAGTAACATAGTGCATATTATGGAAATATTTTGTTTTGCCAGTGAGGCTGACACAGGTCCTGGAAGCAGAGCGAGAGTCTCCTAGAGAATTTCAGCCACTGCCTTTTCATTATGTAGAAATTTCCAGGCTTCTATTTGATCAGTATGCTTCAAGTTCCACCTTTCAGATACATTGATCATTGCGTCATTTTATATATTTGAATTCAGAATGATTTAATACTGTCTGCAGTGCTCATGATGATATTCCTGATGAATATATGGTGAGTTTGAATGGTGATGCATGTTTGTTGACTGGAATATCGCTTTTAATTCATAGTTTATTCTGAATTTGTTATTCTTAGGCGAGGTCTTTGATTGAGGACATCAGAGATGTGAGATTTCATAAAGTGGAAAGTGGTTTAGAGTCAATATCTGGAAGAACGCATGCAGTGAAGGTGTTTTTTCTCAGACATAATGTTATTTTACTTGTTGGTAGTTTTTATCTTTTTGCATATGGGAAATGTTGACTGTAGCATACATTTTTTCAAGCAAATTCAATTCTTGAATTGAAAACCTGAATCACACTAGGAGCTAAGAAGTAAAATGGTGCATAACTGTTGTGAACCACCCATGCGTGTCTTGAAATTTATTGCTTATGGTGCCAAATTTCCTGACAGATATAGGTCAATCATCGATCTCTATCTCATCACCGCTTGCATTTTTCGGAATCTGCCCTTGATCTACGTACTCTGATGTAAAATTTGCCCTACTCTGATATAAAATTTGCCCTACTTGATTTGCTGCATTTCCATGCTTCTTATCCATTTCATGTAAGACCTATGTATATTTCAACCTTTATTGGTTCCAATCTTTTTATCTTTTCCTTCCTACCAAAAGGTTATCATCAATATAAGGGTGGCAAATACTCATAGTATTTTCAAAACAATGCTCCTCATTCTTGACTAATGATTAAGCATGAGTATTTGGACCAACCCCAGTCTGTCTTTTAATCTTGTCCATTTCTGACAAGAACTTATCATCAATTGAAGGATGGTAATTGCTCACCCGTCATATCTGCTAAATGACGCTCTTTGTTCTCAATCAATGCCTTGGCACGATAATTTTAGGTGTTCTAACGATGTGCAGTGTTAATTATGGCTAATGTTTTGCTTGCAGCTCAAAAATCTGTCAGCAATGGAAGTGAATATAGTCCGTCCATTCATTATTAGAACCTTACAAGCTTTCTACAAGCATGATAGTCCACAAATGATTCCACAGCCAGAGGCAGTGGGAAACAGACGACCCCAAGTTGCAGATCGTGGGCCCAGAGTAAGTCCGCTGCTCAATTTTATTATCGGTAATTTGTAGCTTATTATAAGTTGAGTGATTCACCAGTATCATGAATTAGTTTGCTTTAAAGATACCTCTTCTACTGATTCCATCTCCTCATGACAGCGACTGTGAACTCAGTTTTTTTATTGAATTTTCGAACGCCAGAACCTTACTGTTACCTTTTATTTCCCATGTTTTCAGCGAGATTTGAGGCCGAGATAAATGTGAAGATTATTCTCTTGGAAGTTTTGCTGACATCTCCATCCAACCTGATTCCTCCATCAGAAATTGCTCTCTTGCAAGCAGGAAAACTTCTTGCCCTCTTAGAGTGTCATTATTTTTCCAATACACAATTATTTTAAACTAATGAAATGTCTTAACGTTTGATTCATATTTTCACGGCTATTAATCAAGGTAGTTAAGATATCTTCTTCTTATTTTTAACATAAATGATTATCTGCTAAGAAACTTTATGAAAATATCATTTTAGTTTTTCTTGTCCTTTGGCCTTTAATGGGGCAATATGGAAGGAATGTCTTCACGTTATCAACCTCAAATAATTCGGTGACTAGGGATTTATTGTTGTTGTTGTTGTTGTTGTTGTTGTTGTTGTTGTTTTTATAAATAATTACTTGCTGACATGCAGTCATGTTTTTACTGTTGGTAGGCAAAGTTGATGGTGATGAAGAGATCAATTTTATTCCTGATCTTGATTTGCAGCACAGGAATCACCTTACAGGTCAAACATTATATTTTAGCCATAATATATAGGATTTTTATTATCAATATAAGAATTGATTAGTAACACAACACTCTGTGGTTTGATTCTTCTGCTAGTGTTCTATCAATCAAAATTAGCTACTTCTGCATGATTCATACAAGAATCAATATTTACTAGAACCACCCTGTTTGACTATTCCTAAAATTCATATAATTGAGATTTGAAGATCTTTATATTTGTATTTTCTTAATTTAAATTCCAGGGTTATAATTATAGATCCACTTACCCAAAATGTCTTTCTTTTTTTTATTTTGTAAAAAGGGTATCTTTCCTCTTCTTTTAAAAAAAAAAAAATTATTTCTCCAATGTTTGACATTCATTCATGCGTTCAAAGTTGTGTAATAATATTAATAATACGGTCAAATAAATAAAACTAATTCATGATATTCATAACAAACATGTGAGCCAAAAATTGGAACCTTGGACCAGTGACTGGCTCGTGAACCAGCAGCGCGTGGACCGGACCGGCAAAGCGGAATCCGTCAAATCAGAGTCTTCCACGTGTCACGCGTACGCTCTCCCTTACTTTCGTGTCCGTGATCTCATCCGTTTCTCATCCCTTTCCAACCCCCTTACTTGGTCGCCAAGTCATCCATTTCAATCCCAATTCACTTTTACCAAAATCGCCCCACTTTGTACCTGGACTTCATTTCGCATGCCGAATTCATCCATCCAATCCATCCCTCTTTAATCTATTTCGAGGTTTGTTAATTAAATTTTGGATTCTTAATTACAACTAGATTTATTTAATAGGAAATTTTTATCATATATTTTTATATCTATACCTTTGCAAAATACCTGATATCTATATATTATAATAAATTTTATTTTCATACATATTGTTATTTTATACATGAATGAGTTTGGGTATGAAATTATTAAATTAATACTTATTTTAATATATTTAACTAACTTATTTAAGATAGACCCATATAATCTTTATTTGGTGTCGAATGCAAAGAAAAACTTCAAAAGGATGCATGTGTAATTTTCATATTTATTTTAAAACTTGCATTTATTTTAAAAAAATAATTAAAAGAAAAAAAAAGATTTCAAATGCATTCAAAAATTTAAATCCACAAGAGGACCACTTATTGGCATTAGTGGCGTGGTCCCAAAAACCCAAAATTAATGCTTAAGATTAGCTCCATTAATATACCCTTGACAGCGACTAATAACGATGGGATGTTTACATCTAACCATTTCTACAAACCAACGGCCACGATTCATCATTATCATCCACATCCGTGAATTTGAACCGTCTCTTTGTTTCCCGCCGAGGAATAAGGTGCGATTTCACGGTGGATGATATCCAAGGGTATTTTCGTCTTTTCAGCACTAGATGGGAGTATATATATGGAGGATGCTCGCCGGTGCCTTCGCGTTTCTCATCCTTTCTTGCAAGCGGGGTTTCCATCCTTCTTCCGCCCGTTTGGGTTGGAACACGAGTTTGGAATTCTTTGTTTTTTTTTGTTTTTTTTGTTTTTTTTTTTTTTGAGGTTGAGATTCATTAAAGGAGGAGGATTGCTCTGGGTTTTGAAGAATTTGGATAGAATTGGATGTTAATTTGAAAACATTTCTGGTTTGTTTTGGTATTAATTGATGAATTAGGGCTTGGATGAAACGAGCTGGGTTGAATTCATCAGTGTCTGATGGAGGGATTGGGGATTATTGATCCTGCGGTTCGGTTTCGATCGATGAAGATGGGGTTTATTGAAGGAGCCGGGAGGTCGCCGCCGGCGTTTGGGAAGGGGTGGCCGGTGAGGGTGCCGGCGGGGAGGGGAGGAGGAGGCGGGGATGGGGACTGTCGGATCTGTGCGGCGGCTGGGGACCTTTGGGTGAGGGTTGCCGGAGCTGAGGGCGGTGGGGAATTCGTTGGCCAGATCGGCGGGTTTAGCCATGAGAGCGAGCATGATTTGGCGATGATGGTCAGTGATTTTCTGGAGAACGGGAGCAGTGGAGCGGAGTCGAGGTACAGCAGTGATAGCGATTCTGGGTATACGGATCTTGGGCAGCTCGCTGACACGGTCTCGGTTAGTTCCTCTTTGATTTTCTCCTCCTTTCTAGGTTTTCTTTGAAAATTTCCGGGGCTTTTGTTATGGCTTCTATATGCTTTATCATTTTTCTTCATTTTGATCATGTTTTTTAGGTTTGCTTTAGATGAAAGTTGTTTCCTTTTTTTCTTACTTGCAGAGAACTGTACTCTTGCATGAACTCCAAGCTAAAACGTAACTTGTAATGTTAATTTTCTTTTGCTTGATTAATACACTGGTGACTTTTGGTTGGACAATTTATCAGTCCTGTATGTAGGTGTGTGATGGTAATTATATCTTGTGTTTGACGAGTGAATCAAAAGGATGTGAAAAAGTTTGTTGGCATGAAACTCAGAAATTGGATATGACAAACTGAATTGGGGGTTTAATGTCTAAATTTCACGTGAGTCATTATTTTGAGTTGTCTATTATGTCTTTATGACATGTATGCGAGGCTCAATAGATTAATATTTTTAATAGAATTTTATGATGGTATTACTCGTTCTTTGGTTCATGTTCTTAAGTAATGTCCTGAAACTTGGAATGCTCAAGATTGAGATTCTGGTCTCTGTTCTAGAGTAAGAACGAGAATCTGAGCTCGTTCTATGTGGCCTGCTGTGTCTTCAAGAAATTTGGGTGCTCTTTTTAGAAAGGTGAACCACAACTTCTGGCTCCAAGCCTAATATCTGTATGTTAGGTTAGCTGTTAAGGGAGTGATTATGTGTGCCATTTATTTTCTGTTGCTTATGGTGTGACCCATTAATTGAGGATTAATGTGATTGTGCCCGGCCATTATGTACGGGGCCTGGTGATTGTTATGAGCCATCTTTGTGGGAAGACTGAAGAAAGTCTCTTGAAGGTAGCATCAAGTGCAGAACAAGTTGTTCCCATCATTCTTTCCAAAAGATGTAGAATATTTGTAGGTTCTCTCTTCTTCGGCTTATTTTTTTTTTTTTTGGAGGTGGGGTGGAGTTTAACTCCTTAGCTTTTGGGGGTGACATCTGGTTCTGAGGTCTTGAGTTCAAACTCTGAACTTTAATCATGACCGTACTGACTGTAGCTCTTGGTGTGGGGCAGAAGTTAGGCTTTCTTTGTTATATTCTTTTCCATGGAGGCGGCTTAGTTGATTCCTTTATTTATTCTTTGAACTCACCATCATCATTCTCTTGTCTGCAGAATTTATTCTTCTGTGGTCCTACTTTACACCTTTATTTATCCTTGTTATGAGAGTTTCATTCCCATAATGTAAGGTTTTAACATTTTATTTGTTGATGAATAATCTTTTGTAAAATTATAATTAGCTTGACCTATCTGTTTTGCTTTTTATTTGCATAAATATTGGTTGTTTTACTGAACTCTAATAATTGATATGGATCTGCCTAAACTTCCATCTTACTAAACAAGCTTATTCCATCGATTGATTGGTTTTATTGAGACTTCAACCTATTAGTCTACCATCCGATGTATTTTCTTGTAGATATTTTACCGTTCAATCAGCATTAAAAATATTCTCATTAGTCGACTTCTTTTTGTATATAGTTATATAAGCATGCAATGGAACAACGCGAGTGCAATTTGTCATCAACTGTTCATTCTCTTCTGCTCTCTATGAATGAGACCGACCTTCATTATGTGAAGGAGGGACAGTGCAATGCCAGCTGCATTCGACATTTTCTTGTAAAGCTTCTGAGACTATCTGGTTATGATGCTGCCGTATGCACATCCAAATGGCAGGGCAGTGGCAAAGTTCCTGGAGGTATTGCCACTTTGAACTTCTAAACTGTTTCTGTTTACAGCATATATAACTATTTATGCCCACAAACCATTCTCCCTGACAGATATGAGATTTGGGATTTATTTCTCCTCACAAAGTCGTTTTTTTTTCTAGGTGATCATGAATACATTGATGTGGTTGTTGATGGCAATATTGGAGGTTCGGATCGCTTGATTGTTGACATTGACTTTCGGAGCCACTTTGAAATAGCACGAGCTGTTGAATCTTATGATGCAATCTTGGCTTCTCTCCCGGTAGTCTATGTTGGTTCCCAGGCCAGACTAGAACAATTCTTGCAAGTCATGGTTGAAGCTGCGAAATCTTCTCTTAAGCAGAATTCTATGCCATTGCCTCCGTGGAGATCGTTGGCTTATCTGCAATCCAAGTGGCATTCAAAGTATGAAAGAAACCACAGCAGTAATAAAGCAGCAAGCCCTGGCTGCAGCTCTTCTCATCACAAGCAGTGCCTCGGACATTTAAGGAGGTTAAAAGGATCACTCCAGTCTGAAATCGAATCTGAAAGGTTATTGAAGCCTATAAAGAATGACAAGAACCGGAGAGTAAAATTTGACAGGCGGCGACCTTCCCTACTCAGCAGCTAACAATTATGTATAGATTCTTTATACAAGGAGGTGACTCGATTACTCGAGGAAAAATATAGCAATAATACACACGGTGGCTTCTTTTAATACAAGATTATATTCATTTCCTGCACTCAATAAGGTGAAATTGAAAATCTCACAGCGTTCTTCCATGCGGCACATCGCAAATACCACGACCAATTTTTTGAGGAATCTTTCTCCATTTTCCTTTGCAATGTAAGAAAATTTTCTTACACCAAAGTTCTCTGATCAGCACCAAACTTATAATGTACTGCTTCTCAATGTATCATGATCACCCTTTATCCATTATATCGATATGGTTTGAGCATTATGTGTCTCTTTTTATCTATTTATTTGCCTTATGTTTATTCATTGTTCAGTGATCATACATGGTGGAATTTTGATGTTGTGTTTTCTGAGTCAACAAGAATTTAGTTCATGCATGATGTTTTTTATTCGCTTTAGGTGACAATAATTTGGTAGGGCTATGCTTGGCTTAACTTTTAGCAGCAAAACAGGACCACAGCCAACCATTCCTCATAAGAAACTGATTTTAATGGCCCTTATAGCATTTCATTATTTTTATTTATTATTATAATTATTATTTTAAAATCTAATGCTCTATTACCACTTCAAGCATTCCTAAACAAAATTAGCAAAGCGGTAAATGAAATAAAGATGAGAATCATTATAAACTATTATTAAAATAAAAACAATTGCATTTAGACACCTTGTAATTGTTAACGGCAGCTCAATATATGTACTGATAAAATGCTTTTGCGCAGATAAACCAAATTATTACTCAATAAATTGGATTGCTTTGCACAAATTGCTTATTATAAACAAAAGAAAAATGACCTTTTTTATGTTTATGAAATTTTATAATGAAATTAATAGCATGTAGTCAAAAAGGGTGTTCCATGTATTAATTGAATGTATCCACCCATAATAAGTAAGATATATATATAATTATTTATTTGATAGTTTGATTTTTCCTTTCATCTACACTTCTAAAGTTAGAAAAACCTATTTTTGTACCTCTTATTTGAACAACAACTAAAACGTTGTATTCTTTCAGAAAATGCTTCTGGTGTGATAAATTTCACACAAATAATGATAATTTTTTTATTGTTTTACATTCCTTACCATTTATAATTTAAGATGCATCTTGATCTTAAAATCTCTCTGATAATGATTTATTTAAAAAGTTTGATGACCAAATGATTAATAAGAGATATTTTGTAACCTAATCAAGTTTGACTGTGACAAGCTACAACTAATCTCTTACTCAAATTAGACAGTGTATTTTTTTTTTTTAAATTATTTGAGTAAAAATCATATTTATTTCTTTTTATGTCACATATGTTTATACTCTCAGAATCAATCTACAAATTTTGTAAAACTATATATTTACCCTTTTCTGATTTTCAAAATAAATAAGAAATAATGAATATATTTTTTTTAAAAAAAATTTGCGATTAAGTTTATAAAGAATGTAGATAAGTATTAATTTTATAAAGATATATAAACAATTTCCATTTTAGATGGGGCATGCAAGGCAAAAACACTTTAATTTTTTTTTTAATTTATTGAAAAAATAATTTTCTTAAATGGACCAACACTAGAGTTTCTTAAAAGGATATAGTTTTAATAAATTTTAAAATTTTAGTTAATTAAATTTTATAGAAAATAGATTACACCGACTAAATACTCCCAAGAAAATTTAAATATCAGTATTTCCAGGGGTGTTTGCGTCAAACTATGCAAATATCACTCGAGAAGACAAAGAAAAAGCATTCGAAGTCATTTTATTGTACGCTGGTTCTTGATGGTTCTTGATTTCTCTCACCGCCAGAGTTCTTGATTTCGATCTCGATGGCAATCGGTGAAAACCCTAGATTTGAGAGCGAAGGAGTCTAGGGTTTGTCCCTTTGAGGGCGTTCGATTGTGCTTTGTTACATCGTGTCATTCTTTGATCTCCTTCTGCAACGCTGGGGCGTGAGAGCTCTCGATCGAGGTACTGGAGCTGCGCAGACTGGCTGCGGATCGTGGCCGGGATGGATGTCAGTTCCCCGCCAGAGAAGAGGGGAGTTCTTTCTCACCATGATGCCATCCTCCAGGTACGTGCACGAAACGCTGATGTTTCTCCACGATTATCTTTTTCTTTTTTATTTTGCATCTTGTCTTCTATTTTTCTTCTTAGAGATTTTTTAAATTTAGTAATTCTAAGCAAATATAATTTGGTTTATTTGGTTTTTTTTTCCTCTTGCTTTGTCGTTCCTCTTTGACTATAACCTGCAAAAAAATTGATGGCATTTGCGAGGTTTTGTTGTGTGAACTAGTTAATTGTTTCCAATCGGGAATTCACGAGCATTTTTGGATTTTTTTCTTGGTTTTGGTGTTCTTTTTTCTGATTCTCATGAATAGTTGTTACTAATTGAGTTGAATTCCAAGAATTTCGCATGACATCTTGAACGGCTGTTGTCAAGGTTTACATTCTTTTCGAAGTGTATGCACTGTTTCTTGTTTATTTACAAGAATTTTATGTTTGATGTTCTTGAAACGCTAAGGGAATTTGTGATGTGAGTTTTCAGAAACTTGATCAGCATGGGGTTCCTCAGGAATATCTCGATCAATCTCAGGCAGGCTTGGTTGCTTTTGTTGGGGAGAATAAGTCTTTGCTTCCAGAAATAGTTTTGTGCATCTTACCATCTGAAGTAGATGCATATGCGATTTGCAAGTCCTTTAAGGAAGAATCTGTGGACGGGCAGAGACAAGCCCAAATGAAACTTTTGGTTAGTGAAAGTCTTTTATGGTTGCAATGGCTGATGTTCGAGGAAGAACCATGTGCACGTTTAAAGAATTTGGCACAGAATTCTTCTGGTCAACGTGCTGTCTGTGGAACTGTTTGGAAAAAAAATGATTTAGCTTATCGCTGCCGAACTTGTGAGCATGATCCGACCTGTGCAATATGTGTCCCTTGTTTCCAGAATGGTGACCATAAGGGTCATGACTATTCGATAATGTACTCTGGGGGAGGGTGCTGTGACTGTGGGGATGTGACTGCTTGGAAGCGAGAGGGATTTTGTTCAAGACACAAAGGAAGTGAACAGATTCAACCTCTCCCACATGATTTAGCAAGTTCCATTGGACCTGTTCTCGATGCTCTCTTTTCATCTTGGAAGGACAAGATGGTATCTATGGAATGTCATAGACTAAAAAATGAAGATGATCGAACTGAAGTGCATGCAATGACCCATGAGTTATCTTTGGCAATTATTGAGATGCTGCTTGATTTCTGCAATTGTAGCGAAGGCTTGCTTAGTTTTGTCTCCAAACGAATGTTTGCATGCGCTGGTTTATTAGATACTCTTTTATTGGGAGAGAGGGTTTTGGACAAGAAGGTTGTGAAGAAGCTGCATGAGTTGCTTTTGAAACTCATCGGAGAGCCTCTTTTTAAGTACGAGTTTGCAAAAGTTTTCATAAGATACTATCAAATTGGTGTAAAGAAAATCATTGATGCATGTACTGACTCAGAACTAAAGCGGTATCCACTACTATCAACTTTCTCTGTGCAAATTTTTACAGTGCCGACATTAACACCTCGACTTGTAAGAGAAGCTAATCTAATGGGCGTGCTGTTGAGATGCTTAGAGGACCTTTTTCTTTCATGTGTAGGAGAAGATGGTCGCTTGCAGGTAACATACTAATGCCATTGACTACATGGTATTTCCCTCTCTATTTATCATTCTGCATTCTGCTATAATGAATTGTCTGTGCATTTTTAAAGAATGCAGTCACTCCAAAAGTATGTTATGATTGTCAAGACCTGGTTGTCTTGCATAAATTAGACATCCTGGCCTTGCTATAAGATATACCGACCACACTCTCATGCACAATGAAATATAATTTGGCACAATTGCTTTTTGTTGTTTATTTATTTCTTTCTTTTTTTCATTTTTGGTTGCATGACTTCCATATTAAGTATTTCTATATCTTTCCTTTTCTTTTCTACTATTTGTGGAATTTGATAGCACCCTTTCTTCAGGCAGCTAAGTGGGCAAATCTTTATGAAACTACGATCCGCTTGGTTGAAGATACACGCTATGTGTTGAGCCATGAAGAAGTTTCCCAATATATTGCTAAAGAGGTGGTCGATATGTCAAGAGCTTGGATAAGGCTCTTAAGCCTTGTACAAGGCATGGATGCTCAGAAGAGGCAAACAGCTATCCACACTGAGGAGGAAAATGACATTATACACACTCCATTTGTGCTTGGGCACTATCTTGGAAATGTCCATACTCTTTTGGCGAAAGGCGCATTTTCTCTTGTTGAAACCAAAGAAAGCAATGATGAAAGTATGCCTGCTTCCACAGTGCGAGATCTGGATGATGATGGACTATACCTTGCAAAAGTGGGCAGGTTTTCAGAAGGAAGCTCTGCTGGTCAGTTGAGAGGTAGAATTGTCCCAAGCCATGAAATAGAAACTGAAGGGATCTCTGAAATGCGCAAACGTCTTTCTGTTCCCTCTTCTGGGGTACAGTTAATATTTGAATGCATAAAAGCTATCGAAATTTGGTTAGAACCTGAAAATAGGAAATATTCCATTTCGATAGATGCTACCGGTTGTGGTGGGTACAATGTCATGAACTTGAGTAAGAAAATTTTTGGGATCAAGAAGTGTAGTAATAGTAATAGAGTCTATAGAAGACAAATGTCCAGAGAAAGGGTGGATGGAGACCGTGTGTCTTTCCATGATGAAAATCATGAGAAATTTCATTGTTCTTCTTCAGTTCAAGTGATGACTACTGAAACAAGGGATGCACTTAATCAAAATAACAGCTTATTAGATGCGAATGACATGTCTGGTGCATTCTCTGGAGATGTTTGTTTGAGCAGAACATTGAATGAGAATTCTATGGAGATAGATTCTGTGAAAGATGCTGAAACAGTAGGTCTTCTGAGCATGGCACATTGGCCTGATATAGTTTATGATGTCACCTCACAGGAAATCTCATTCCATATTCCCTTACATCGTTTGCTTTCAGTATTACTTCGAAAAGCACTAAAATGTTATGCTGGAATGATGAGGATGCCAAAAGCTGCTTCTTCAATCCCTTCAGATGTGCATCATCGAGAATTTTTCAGGCAGGTTTTAGGTGGTTTTCATCCTTATGGATTTTCTGCCTTTGTTATGGAACATCCATTAAGGTTAAGGGTATTTTGTGCCCAAGTCCGTGCTGGCATGTGGCGAAAGAATGGTGATGCTGCCATAATGAGTTCAGAGTGGTATCGTTCTGTTAGATGGTGAGTTCATGTGCCGCCTAATGGGAATTTCATTACATTTCTTAACTAGCTGGAATTGAGGTTCTCTTTTCAATTTTTCGGGTGCAGGTTAGAGCAAGGTTTGGAATCTGATCTTTTTTTGTTGCAATGTTGTGCTGCTCTGTCTCCTCCGGAGCTATTTGTTAAGAGGATTCAAGAAAGATTTGGTTTATCAGATTATACATGTTTACATCATCCAGAGCACAATGAGTACGCTTTTCCTAATTACTTACAGAGAAGTTTGTCTTAGCTAGCTTTTCTTTCTAACCACTACAGGCTATATCATGTCTTAGATCCTACCTGCATTGTAGTTGTGCATCTAACATTTGGTTGGAGCTATTGAACCACACTTCTAAACATTCAGATCCATCTTGCAGGCTTTTCAATCAATTGAGCTATCAATTTGTGCTTTTCCTGTTATCTGATTGATTATTATATTGGCAAGCATCTTGTCAGATAGGCAGTTGTTGTTAGGCTCACTTATGGAAATCTTGCTGAATATGATGGTAATTTGGAAGCTTTTTCTTGATTGATTAATAAGTGTTGTTTTAGTTGATATAGTTTGGATCAGAGACATACAATGACTAAATTACTAGGTATTATTTTGAAGTTTACCAAGTCCATCACCTGTTCGGTGTGCTATTTATGGTCTACTTTGACTCAAATTTTCATATAGTTTCTATGACACACTGATGGTTGCTGGTTGTTGACTGATACATTCTTTCAGTGTGCACCATGAGAGTTAAGTTTTCTGCCTTATATCTTGAATCCTTCAAGTTAAATCTATAACAATTAACCTGTTCTGACCTCCTATTTGATGAGTTGATTTTTTCAAATTTCTGTAGTTGTTACTTGGATGATGCTTTTTCCTGTTAGAATGGGCCAAGAGATTTTATCGATTATTGAGAGATAAAACTTGATATTTCAAAACTTTCCTTTTTTTGACCCTTACATTAGAACTGGTGATTTTGGGTCAAAAGAAATTCCTGTGGAGCATTTATGGCCGCCTGTGACTATCTTTGTATTTGCCTATTAAGTGTACTACTCTGGTCATGCTTCTCACTAAGATGTGTTGCCATTCTTTCTCTGTTATGAACATAATTAATATCATTTTGTAGCATGTAAATGGTCTGATTGCTAGGAAATTTTTTTCTAGGTATGAACCAGTGTTAGTGCAGGAAATGCTTGCCCTTATCATACAGATAGTTAAAGAACGACGATTTTGTGGGTTTTCCACATTTGAGAATTTGTGCAGAGAATTGATTTACAAATTAGCAATTGGTGATGCTACACACAGCCAGCTGGTGAAAGCCCTCCCTCGTGATCTTTCAAAGAGTGATCAGCTTCAAAAAGCTATTGACCTTCTTGCTGTGTATTCAAAACCATCTGGCATGAAGCAGGTCATTATCTGTTATGTAATATTTTCTTGTGTGTTTGGTTCATAAAGTGCCTGCCAATAATAAGTTACTCCAATTAGGGCAAATATTCACTGCGGGAAGAGTACTGGAAAGATTTGGATTGGTATCATCCTCGCTGGAACTCCAGGGAACTGCAAGTTGCTGAGGACAGATTTTTACGATTCTGCAATGTTTCTGCTTTGAATGTTCAGTTACCTCGGTGGTCGGAGATTTTTTACCCCATGAGCACAATTTCCAGAATAGCTACATCAAAAGCTGTGCTCCAAATTATTCGAGCAGTTTTTTACTATGCTTTTCTTGCAGATGGTTCATCTGCAAATCGTGCTCCTGATAGTGTTCTAATCACAGCGTTGCACTTACTTTCCTTAGCATTGGATATTTGTGAAAAATCAAATCTGAAGTGCCCTGACATTGACGTTGGACTTATCACTTATAGATTACCAGCCCTGCCCAGGTGCTCCATCCTGCTTCAAAAACTCATTTCCTATATTAACTTGTGCATTGGAAGCTTTTGATGTGGATCCTATTGATGCCTCCATTTTCCAAAGAAAAAGAAATGTGCTTTCTCTGCTAGTTTTGCTAATGAGGAAGTATAAGGAACAAAGTAATAAGAGCTATGCTGAAACAAGACAGTGTGACATTTCCTCTTTGATTGAAAATTTATTGAGGAAGTTCGCGCATCTAAGTGCGGAATGCAATGCGGAACTTAGAGAATTGGAGCCAGGTTTAGCCCATAATATATTTCAGCAGGCTTCTGATAAGGCCATCAAGAATGTAGCATCAGATTCTGGCTTTGAGGAAAGAAAGGCTAAAATGCGTGAGCGTCAAGCTGCTATACTGGTAAAATCTTGGCTAGCCTTGACCTTGTTGTATTGCAATATCCTGCCAAAAATGACATTCAGCTAGCATGTTTATGCCATTAACTACACAGATTTGGTGTAACAAAATTTTTAAAATTGATGCGTGCAGTTGTGTTTTTTCCTCATTGCTATTTGGATAAATATTGACCTAATTGCATGTCCCAGTTTCTTAAAGAAACAAAGGGCATACATTCCCATACTGGTAACTGACGTTATTCCCAATATTTGGGTTAATTATTTTCTTGCCATGTCCTAACACACAATCAAGGAAGGCTACACCCTTTAAAGTATGTTCAGCACATGTGTAAATCATGTGAATTTCTTATAGCTTTGAAAAACTTGCTTTTCTTAGTTAACTGTTTTTTTCACAATATAAAAACAGTCTTATATGGGTTTGATTTGCCCTTGGATGCTTGACTAGCTTATGTATTTGATGGTGTAGTTGGAGTGTTGGAGAAAAATGATCTTCAATTGAGACTCTGTTGATCAATGATGCTTTGTTGTTCTTACAATTGTATATTTACTTCCGTTCTGATTTAAGATGATAGATTCCATTTTTGTAATGACATCTTTCACTGTTTTATTCTCATAGGAAAAAATGAAAGCTGAACAGTCCAAATTTATTGCTAGCCTGAATGGCGCAAGTGATGATCTGGATGCTTTCTCATCCAAAAGGGAAGCATTTGTGCCTGATGTGGATCATGATCTAGAAGAGACCAAGCCAATATGTTCGTTTTGCAGGGATCCTGATTCACGAAGTCCTCTGTGCTACTTTATTCTTCTTCAGGTTGGTGTTTGACTTGCATTCTTTCATTCTAGAAAATGCTAGCTTTCTTCATGCATAACATGATATATGAGTATTCCATTTATAAATTTTCTAAATATCTGAATGGTGTTGATATAGCCCAGTGGAACTGTTTCAAGTTTTAACATTCTAACTTATGATGGCTTATTGTTCTCAATGGATGACTATATATATCTTATTTTCCTATGCTTATGATACCAGAGATCTCGGTTAACCAGTTTATTTGAAAGAGGTCCCCTGTCATGGGAAGATGATGACAAATCGGCTAAGGGAGTTCATTTAGTCAACCAGAGTATCTCAAGCATTCTAGCTGATACTACTTCTGGTAGTCCAGTGCATTCAATTCATACTGCGACTGTGGAGTCTGCCTTTGACACTGAGCCTGCAGAATTTGATGCCATTCATGAATTCTTCCGAGGTCAACTTCCTCATAGTAAAGGTTTTCAACTACCTATTGCCTCAGCGGCAACATTGACCCTTGAGCTGGTGGAATATGATATATATCAGTCTATTAGAAGAATGATTCATGGCTCTGAATCCCATTCAGAGTCTGTAGGTTGTGATTATAAATATTTGATTTCCCATGCTACAGAAGATTTGAAGAAGAGCAAAAACGTAAAACCTTCTGTGCTCGGAGAGTATGTTGCAGCATTATCAAGAGAGACGTCAAAACAGCATCAGTCTTCTATTTATAGCCTTCTACAACTTGGGAATATATCAGCAAACTCTGCTATTTCTGCTACTGCCTATAATGGAATGGAACCTGGATGTTGCGATGGAATTCATATCTCTTCATGTGGGCATGCTGTGCATCAAGAGTGCCGTGAGAGATATCTTCTATCATTGAAACAGCGGTGAGTTCTGTTAAACAAACATTTTAACATTTTATAACACACAAAGACATGTGTCGACCATCTGGTTAGCAATATTCTCCTCCTAGGTTACTATATTTAATAATGCCAGGATCTAGGGTAAGTTTGAATAAACAATCAAACTTTTTAATAATGTGCTATCCGGTCTATTTCTGCTTGTATTATTTTCTCTCTCAAATTTTCATATTACTTCCATTGTGCTTCATCCTACTTTCATTATCAAGTTTCTGGACACAAAATATATGGTTGCTCTTATAGTTTGTTATTGGTTCTCCAAGTGTTTCAGTTTACTTTCATTTAATAACCATATTTAGAATAGCCACAAAGCTATAGAAGAATGAGAGTATAAGATTGTTTGAGTTCCTCTTTTTGCATGATAATGTTTCCAAAGTAAATGTGGACTGTTGTTTTACTGATTATTTTATTGCATGTCATTCAAGTCCTCTCCTGCAAAAAAAATCACAGTTTCTTTGAGAGGGATCATTTTTAGGATCATAGCTTAAGTGAGAGCTATGACAAGATGACAAAAAGTGACTTGCAAAACAGAAATTTATTGTATTCAAATTCTTTGTGGCCATGATGAACTCCAGAGACGAGCAGAACTAGAAATCATTTTGTTCTTGTTATCAGCCTCTGGAAGTAATTTCAAAATTTGCTTCTATATATGAGCCCATGATGATAGGAGAGTTTACATGAGTTGGGCTTGTTGTATATCGAAAGGCAAAGATTACTTTTCGACTTCAATATGTACTTCATTTATGATACTGCCCCTTGACAATTTATTTATTTGCTTTCCTTCTGAAACAGACCCATAAGGAGACTTGGTATTGAAGGCCATATTGTGAACCCAGATATGGTAAGACTTGCTGTTGACTGTACTATTATTTTCACATATGTTTTTCTGGTGTTGGCCATCTAATATATGTATGGCTTTCTCTTATCCAGGGAGAATTACTTTGTCCAGTTTGCCGAAGACTTGCCAATTCAATCCTACCTATAAACCTTGTTTTCAAAAGTACAGCACAGAGGCTGATAATGCCATTTAGCAGTAGTCCGACATCACTTCAAGTCTCTTCAACCTCAGCGGATGTGTTACATCTTCCTCTTGCTATAACCCTTCTTCAAAGCACCACCAAGATGGTTGGAGAAGGCAGATTTCTTAAATTTTATTCTGGGAAGCTGAGTGAAAGTATTGAACCAGCTTTAGAGCATGCTATCCGTAAATTGTGTATGCTGCAGTACTCTCATAGTTATGATAGTCTGATATCATCTGGTAGGCTTAGTCACTCCTTGATGCTCTGGAACACCCTCACGTACTCTCTTATATCTACAGAGATAGCTTCTCGTGGAAAAAATACACATAAACGGGGCTCTAAATCTTGCTTGGTAGCTTTGTGTGAGGAGCTTCATTCTTCTAACGGATCTATACTGTCCTTATTACTTAGTATCTCTCAAACCTCACGCAATGTGAACAGTCTTGAGATGCTTTTGAGGTTTAGAGCTGTCCAACTTTTTGCAAGCTCTATTTGCTCTGGTATTTCAGGTGACATCAATTTATCAAGCACAGACAAAAGAAGAGGTAAAGTCTAACAGGTCTTTCTTTCTTTTTTTTTTTTTTTTTTACGGGCTTCCATATGTTGACATAGTTGATAACATTTGATCATGGGCCTGTCTGGAAGCATACTTATGAGGATAGTGAAAGTTTTTTTTCTGATTGATGCATGTAAGCATTTGTATTGCATATGCTAGATTGAATGCAATCACGTATATCATAAAACCAGTTTGTTCCGAAAGGCTTGTTGTTTGTTATGACAATCATGCAGCAAGACTTTTATTATTTTTAAACTATTTGGTGGTTTATTCCCCTTCTGCAGCTTGGAACAACTTCAACTCTTCCTAGCTGCTGCCTTATTTTCTCTGGGATGGGTTGTAAAAATGCTGTTGTTATCTCTATTTTTTCTTGATTATTTGATTAAGTTGGATAACAAGTACATTTACAGTTTTTGAGAGTGAATTGTTTATATGTTTTAGAAGGTTTAAATTGGATTTTCTGCAATCTACATCAACTCGTCATTAATTGCTTGTTTTGTTTAATAAGAATTGCCAAGATGTGAGAACTCACTTGGATTTTAAATTTTTGCCATGTTATTTTCTGCAAACATATTGTTATTATAAAATAGTGATGCCATTGTATTGAATGCTCAAAATCCGGTCCTTAATTTTAACAAGATTTCTATATTTTCTGCAATCAACCATATTCGTACGTATTGTCTTCTCACAGAGAGCCCAGAAAAGACTGAATTAAACAACACAAGCATGCATTAGATTTGTGAGACCACTCTTGTTGTTTTCTTTTAGAGGCTTGGCAATTTAAATATTCTATTGTTATCTTGGCAGGAACGTATAACTGTATCCCAGAACATACTGACAAAGGAGAAATGTTTCCTGATATCCAATTCTGGAAGCGGGCTGCCGATCCTATTCTTTCTTCTGATCCTTTTTCATCTCTGATGTTGGTTCTCTTTAGCCTTCCCCTTCCATTTATATCATCCTCTGACTTCTTTGTGGCTCTTGTACATCTCTTCTATGTTGTCACTGTTATTCAGGTATAACCTTATGCTAACAAAAACTTATATTTGATTGGGCTTTAAAATCTCTGTTATGTTATCCTAATATTGAGATTTTTTGCAGGCATTCGTTACATGTTATAGCAATCACTGCTTCGACAGATCTCCTTTTGGTGATTGGGTTTCTAACAATGTTGGTAAGATTATTGGAGAATCTGAATTTGCTCAAAAGAAGTTCCTTGCAAAGTACATAGATTCTTCTTGTCATCCTAAGGATATGATTCGTAGGTTAACACTCCCATACCTACGACGGTGTGCATTGCTTTGGAAATTAATGAACTCTTCAGCCTTAACTTCTTCATTTGAGAGATATCACACATGGGAAGGATTAGATTTTAGTGCAAATAGTGATTCTGTGGTTGACGCTAACTGCCTTTCTATTGAGCTAAATGAACTTGGGGAACTGGAGAAGATGTTCCATATTTGCTCACTAGAAATGGTTCTCCAAAATGAGCTTGTGCGCACCTTGACATCTAGATGGTGTCAACATTTCTCTCAGAAGTTCAAAGCTTGTAAACATGAGCATGTTTTCTATGCCACACCTGCAGTCCCATTTAGATTGATGCAACTACCTCGACTTTATCAAGATCTTTTGCAGAGGTTTGCATGGATAAACTTTTAGGAAACTTATTTGTTTATGTGACTGTATTCTTCAATTTCACTAGATATAGTCAGTGAATAATCATCATGTAAAATAATGCTTTATTAGGTACATAAAGCAGCAGTGTTCTCACTGTAAATCTGTTCCTGATGAACCTGCGCTATGCTTGATATGTGGCAAACTATGTTCACCAAGCTGGAAGAACTGCTGCAGGTTAAATTTCCATTTTCTATTCCCCCGGCTATCTCCTCAATTCTGAGCTGTACAGTTTCATTGCATTTATCCCATTCTTTTATGGTTCGTCCTGATTCTTTGATTTTCTCTGATTTAGGGTTAATAGATGCTTAGAACACGCAATTGTTTGTGGTGCTGGCATTGGCGTATTTCTGTTAGTCAGGGTAAACATTCTTTTATTTATTTATTAGTATTTTTTTTTGGTTAACATCCGTTGCTTACTATATCTGTGTTGCTCGATTGTCATGTACAGAAAACTACAATCTTACTGCAGAGATCTGCACGCCAGGCCTTTTGGCCATCTCTCTATTTGGATGCATATGGTGAAGAGGTAAAGTCTAAAGCTGTGAACGGATTATAAAATAGAGAATTCATACCCAGATTAAGTGTTACCTTGTGCCGCACTGTAATTTCAATATTTGACCTTGAAGATCACCCATTTTCCTTGCACATCTTCATAAATGAACTCCACTAGTCTTCAATGATTATTTGGTTGCAGGATCTTGATATGTCAAGGGGAAGGCCATTGTATCTAAATGAGGAGCGTTATAAAGGGCTTGCATACTTGGTGACCATCTTTATTTATTTATTTATTTATTTTTAATTTTATGTTCATGCTAAAGTATATACACATGCAAATGTGCTCTTATGCATACATGCATTATTTGTGTAAGATGCACAACCTGTGGAATATAATACCTCCGCATGTACTGTATATAGGGGGTGTCATCGCCAAGATGAAAGAAAATAATATTTACACGAGCCATTAGATAGCTAACATTTAGTGACGCGGACTGAATTAACTATATATTAATCAAATGTTCCGGTAGCCTTTAACCAATCTGGTTCTAGTAGCAACAGGCATACGTATTTACATCTGACCGACCAAACCCAACGAAACCCGCGCAACACACATAGTAAATGGTTCAGGTATATGAAACGATCATTGAACTCTATTTAAGAATAGTCTCAATGGATGCCTGTGATCTTGTTTAGATTTTTAATTATCCTTAGAAGTGTCGCCCCATTGTTTCTGCATCTAATGAAAGGTATTTTATGTGACAGGTGGCATCGCATGGTCTTGATCATACTTCTGAAATTCTTCGACAGACAACCATTAGTCTTTTTGGTTCTGATTAGAGCCGCTGTCAAGATTTTGATCAACTATCTGTAAATCTCGTCTTTCTCTTCAGTGGTGTTTTGTGTTGATGCCTGATCTCTTTGGTTTGAAAACTTAGTTGTTTCTTTCTCTTAAATGCAGATGAAGCATGCATATCACTTTTATTTTGGAAAGGACTGAAATTATAAATGGGACTCGAAACACCGCATGCAGTGGGGGTGGTAAGTAGTGGGCTTTTGCCTCTTCTTTTTTTAACAAATTAATTATTTGATATTGATATATGATATGCAGGGTATGTGATTGGAGACATATTTCTATAAGATTCTAAAGATTTTGAATAAATATATTAACATTAATGATTTTTTTTTATATTTTTAATATTAAAATATTTAATTTTAATTAGTATTATTTAAGTTAAAGTGAGGTGAATTCATATACTAGTGATCTCTCAAAACCAAGCTTTTTTTATTTTTGGTAAAAAGATATTCTTGAACAATCTTATCAACAAACTACACAACGGGATGACGAGACTAAATTTATGAAGAAAATATAATTATTTTGATTTCTTGTGCAGGTATTTACTCAGCAATGCAAGCAAGCAAGCAAGCAAGCAATCTATCTATACCATGCAATATTCAGTGGCTGGTAGTTCTAGCTCATGTTACCCAAGAGAGGACAAGACCGGCTCTCGCTAAGGCCAACTGCCCCATGAGCTGTACAGAGCAAAGTCCATCTTGTCATATAGCAACTTGTTATTTATGAAGATTTGACTTTTATTATGACTTCAAATTTGTTATGCCAGTTGAATGTAAATTATGCCTGAATACTTTTCTTTCTTTCCTGTATAGTGGTAAAGCTGCAGATTATTAATAAGGGGGAAAAAGAAGGCTCCTTGTATTCAAATTTTAGGACTATGAGAAGGTGCAGATTTTGTGTTTTTCTACCCATTTGATCGGGTAAAGACAGACTGCACTGAAACCATCCTGCCATTCCTGTAGACAATCCCATTAGAGAAAGAGAAGAATTTCAAAAAAAAAAAAAAAACAGCACATACAATAAACAGCCTAAAAAATACAACAGAATAATCAGATGAATCAAGAAACCATAACTGAATCTGAGAAATGGAGAGAGGCAAGAGTAAAGTACGGAACTCATCAGGTTAAAACGGTTAAAACTTAAAAAAAGTGAAAATGGACTTCTACACAGCTAAAAATGCATGCCACTGCACCAATACCGTGCCTGAAACTTGCTTGCTGATTGAATTAAATAACTTGGTTCTCCTGGATTGAAAAAACAATGGCAATAGAAATGTGTTGCCACGTGATGAATAAGTTTAAAAAAAGATACAAATGCGTTTTAACACCTTGTATTCCAATGGAGGCTAGTATGCCGCAACTGACAATTTAATTTACCACATCTTAACCCTCCTTATTGAGATTGTACATACTTGAGGGCAAACATGAGAAGCTTGGCCCCCCATAATTAGTTTTTTTTTATAGGAAAAAAAAATGCAATCTTCCTCCGTTTAGCATCCCAGTAAACTAATGTCTGAGCAAATAGTGAGTGCACCTGTGTAAAAGCAATCCCCATCAGATCGGTGATTCCAATAAACTTCCAAATTCTCATGAAGGGCTTCATGCAAAGAAGATGGCTGGAAACTGGAACTGCTGCAGTATACAAACTCTGTCAAAGAAAGCTAAAATTTGAGTATCATCAGTAACTGACATTCATCCAAATAAATATTACAGAATTCACATAATAGAGCAACATAGAAGCATGGATTCATTTTTTTTCTAATGCAAATTGCACACAACTATCTTAGTTTACTTCTCAATAGGAAGCCAATAAGAAAAAAAAATATTACAGATCATGATATGCACGAAATTAAGGCAGTTGTGAGAAGGGCTTTAGAAGATTATTATTGAGTCAGGTTCCAGAGTATACTTACAGTTTAGTAGCACATCAGGTTACACCCATCTTGGTCACATATGTGAATTCACCGCTTAACCCTTCCAAGCCAACTTTCCGCTCCTTCAGTTTGCTGGATTGAGCTCGTACAAGGTTGGAATCAGTGCTACAAGAATTTCCATGAATATTCAAGCTCATGGCATCAACATTAACATTAAATTTGTCTTCCTCTGATGTAAAATCAAGATGTTTCTCCACAGATTTCAATGATGCAGCTCGCTTAGAGCTCAACCGGTATGGTGGAGAGAAATCAAACTTATTTGCATTGCATGAGGCAGCTTCGTTATGAGTGCAATCACTTGAACACAACCTGAAATTGGAAGACCTAAACTTCTCTGAGTCGGTTGGAGTATCTCCTTCAGGAGAAGATGAATTCTCAGGTGTTTTTATCCTGTCTGCCATTGCAATTGTGCCAGGAGGAAGAACAGCACACGTTTTACTTCTTCGTTTTCTTAAAATAGATGGAGTACCTGGGAAGCTATCAGCAGCATTTCGCAACATAGCTTCCACACTTTGTTCATCTGAGCCTTCTCCTTCAGCCAAAGGCAGAGTAAAATAGCCAGCTGGTGATGAAACAATCAATGAATCATATGCCTTCTGGACGGAACTACATGCATCTAGCAGGGTCAAAGCTGAAGATCCATGCAAACATTCTAACTCAGGTGGTTTGTAACACAAAGAATAGCAGTCCGGAGTTTTAGGCTGCACTAATGCTGCATCAATCTTGTTCTCATGATACTTTTCATTATAACTACCACAAAATCCTACCATGAGTCTTAGTTCAGACATATTGCTGGGATCCTGAACTTTCCTGTCAACAGCATCAGCGTTATGACTTTCACTCAAAGGTACTTCTAAAGTTTCTGCAGCAACAATTTGTTTAGAGGATGACTTGAACCAACCCTTGTGATCTTCAAATTTCCAAGAGGAATCTGAAATTTCAGATGATACACTTCTGCTTTTCACCAAATCATTAGTAGAACAAGGGATCACTTGCCCATTGGATACCTTTGTAACATCTTTGACACCATTCTGTACTCCAGGCTTTGGAACTGGAGGAAGTTTACCAGTGGCCAAATAAAACTCTAGCTTTTTTTTCAAAGAACTATTCCAATGGTTTTTTATTGAGTTGTCAGTCCTAAAAATGAACACCATAGATAAACAATAATAGAAACATGAATGAACAAAAAACAAAACTTACAAAAGTAAGCATGTAATTCTGAAAATCGATTGAAGTCACTAATAATCCAGAATATTACAAGGACCAAATGTGTGAAAGAAATACTAGTGTGCATGAGAGTTGCATTTCCTACTTCAGAAAATGTACTTTCTTTCAAGGGGAAAAAAGGGTGAGAATTTCTTCTGGCCACATAAGTCATGGCAGGGAGCTATGAATGACATGAGCTGAGCAGAAAAATAATGTCAAAAATGGGAGGGTTAAGGGCCTGCTTGTCATGAACATTTTCCGTTTTCTTCTTTCATTTAAATAAAAACTTTCAAAAAACATGTTTACACACAATTTAGAAATAAAAAATTTAAATTTAAATATATATATATATATATATATATATATATATTCTACAAAACACATGTAGCACATGCTTTTAGAGAATGCCATAAAACTGTTTTAAAGAAATGTTTTCATTTTCCTAAGAAGCTGCACATCTCCAGATTTCAAGACTTAAACATCATGCCAAAAGAGTTTTTACAAATTCTATCATAGTTAAATTATATGGTTATTAGGATCAAAATAATACTATCTATGTTTAAAGAAAATTAATGAATATTAAAGAAAAAGTACGTATGGATGGTATAAAAGACCATATTTACATATATTCTTCATAAACTTATATATATATCATATTTTATTTTAAAAAATCATTCAAAACTTTACTATAAAGATGTACCGAAAATATTGAAAATTTGATTATCATTGGCAGGGAATAAAAACATATGTTGATTCACTCTTTTACAGCAAATACATTTTTTGCTTTTGTTTCTAAAACTTATTTTCAAACACAATCCAAACAAACATTTTTTCTAAAAAGACAAAATAAGAAAGAAAACATTGTATAAAAATAAAAATAAAATTTAATTAAAAAAAAGTTTTCAAAAAAATGGCCCGAAATTCTGCTTGCTATATCATGTATATATAGTGTGAGAACAATTAGCATATTCACATAATAATAAAGCACGAGTTGTACTGGTTAGCGTATACACATGTTAATAAAGCACATCTTGTTCTAGTTAGCATGCATTAACATCATGTGGAGTGTCGTATTAATATCACTGAATTTTAAAATTATATTTGCATCATTTTTTGAAAGACTATTTATTTGTGCATAGTGACAGAAAGCGCAAAGCACATGCAAAATATTGCAGAAAATATGTTACCTTCCAGGTAAAACCTTCGCAATTTCTGCCCACTTATTCCCATGTATGTGATGAGCATTCATAAGAGCGAGTTCTTCTTCTAGCGTCCAAGCATCTTTCTTTATTGATGGATTTAAATGATTGTGCCACCTAAAGCAAAAGAAACATCATAGGGTTATTCCCTGCACATTACTTAGATGAAGAGAAGAAAAAATGCCAATGGTTCTAAAATGGCTTCAAAGGAATTGGTTGTGAAGTTCAAATTTTTTCTGTTCAACAAAACAATAGGAAAGATGGTTTCAGCTTTATATCCATCAAAATCCAAGATAAGCAAGCCAATAATAATTAATGCCATCTTATGTGTCTTAATCAGACTCAGGAAAAAAAATATTACACAAAACAAATAGATATTATGCAAAAAAAAACAAGCAAAGCAGGTAGAATAGGTTCAAAGAACACAAGATTAGACACTTAAAAAATCAGTTAACTTCAAACTTAAGGGACCTGCATCAATGAGATACCATTTTGAATACAACCATTCATACTGTATTTGATGTAATCATGTAAGAAGCAATGTTTAGGAAACGACCATGCAAATATATTTAATGCAAGGAATTAAGATAACAAAAAAAAAAGTGATTTTCCAAGCCAATTCTCATATGGACATAAACTAGTAACAGTAATGCTTCAATAAATATGGTTAGTGACCTTTCTCGACATTGTTTGCCTATGCGGCCAGGCAAGGACTTTGCTATAACAGACCACTTCGTTGGACCATACTTGGCTACGAGCTCAATAATCTTCTTATCTTCCTGCAAGTCAATGAAAGAAATATGAGAAGTAATTCCTTTGTGGAGAATGAATTCTCAAAGCTTTCCTGAAACCACAGATAGCATCAGCAGCAAACCTCTTGAGTCCAAGGACCCTTGATGAGTTCTGGATTGAGAACCTTTTGCCATCTGTGAAGACATTGCACTTCTGATCTATCTGGAAAGTATTCAGCTGCATGTCCATGGGAAAACAAAGTCTGAAGACTTGCATATTGTATGAAAAATTAATGAATAGTAATAATAGAACAATAAACAACACACACCATAGAAAGTAAAGCTTATTATTAAGTTAAAGGTAACACTAACAGTTGGATTTACTTTTCATCTTTAAGTGTGAAATAGCATGCCCTCGAACAAAACTAAGGTATATAGCCCACATACATTATTTTGCTCATAAAATATGTATGCTATAACTAGGTACATGATTTTCATAAGCTAGGTATAAGTAAATAGTAATGCATCTATTTGGTGACCAGTGAAGTCTGAATTCACTGGAGAAGTCTGAATCATATTCAAACTTCAAAAATGTCATTTAGTAACTTAATTGAATAAGGGTGAAGTTTTCATCCAAAGTTGATCAAACAAGAGGAAGAAGTCAACCACAAAACCGGATTGTAAACAAATCATTGAGCAAATCAAGTCAAGATCAATCCAGCCAAATATGAATAGTAGGTATATGTTTATGCTAAATGATTGACACTATATGATACATAATAATAACTCATGCAATAGCTACTTTTGAGTTAAATAACCTGACAAATATTTATTGTTTATGGCTGATGATGAGCTATTCCCAAGTTATCATAGTCATCCAAGTTCATGGAGCCGTTTGTGTGCCCCTGATCTGGTGATGATAGGTGATAACAATAGAAAATCATGTTAATGAAAGCACAAAATCAGGATGCAGAAGTTTTCAAAAATACAAGTCAATTAACAAACAAAAAAGCAAAAAAGAGAACTCTTCCAAGTCAAGTGACCAAGCTGCCATGTCAAATCTGGTTAAGAAACATTGATTAGCTATGCAAAAATGTAGAACAAGCACCTATTTTCTTCCAGGATCTTCCCTTGTAAGCTTCAACAGCATTCCGCAAAGTTTCATCCTGCAATAAGTCTGACAAAGGTTAGAGACCAAAATAATGCATAAGGATTCTGACACAAAGGAATTGATAAATAAGTGATAGGATAGTGATAAATCAGCCCTGAAAACAGTTATAAATAATCTTGCGCCAAAGTTCAGAAATTTTTCTTTTAAGAGACCAACATTTGGTCCAAGACTGCTAACCAGCCTGCGATCATTTAAAGGAAACTTAAAAAAAATAATGCTTTCATGAAGAAGTCAAGAATAAATCAGAAGTTAAAATTATTGCATCCTAGAGAAGGAAGCATAGAAAGAAAAGCATTTTGATAACTTCAGCCATATACGATCCTGCGAGACATTTAAGAGCATAGTCATGGACCAAAATAAATTGCTTACCTCCTGTGGTGTCCAACCACCCTTTGCTCGTCTTATAGGTCCACTGGTTCGCCTAAATACAAAATTGGGAAAAAGGTTAAAGAAATATGTGACAGCTTGATGAAAAAGAAACAAAATATGCATAATGCATAATCACACTAACTCAATGAAAATAAGTAGAGCAGTGATGGAGACGCACTGTATAAAAAAATCAAATATCCCTAGATTTCTGTCACAGTAATTTTCCAAAATATCTAAAAGAATCAAAACAGTAATTCATTGTCAAGTAATAGCTATGAAAAAACATTAACAGTGTCCACAACAACAACATATCATTCATTTGAGGAATTGAATAACCTTCAGCAATGATTGAAAATTATAAGTGTGGGTCCAGAAGGTTTGCATATCAATCTAAATAGTTATCCTAACTGGATTACCACAGTACTGGCAATTTTTCAAGGTAAAGGCAGATAAAAGGTTAGTGAACCATAGACTCAGAAATCATAAAGATCCATTTCAGCCAAAAGTAGTTGATGTAAATTACAAGGATTCCCCCCATTTGCTACAGTACACCGACTTTGATGCAGCTTGTACAGCCCTCTAGTCATAACCTTCACTGGGTACCAATAAATCAGCTCTCAAAACCTCTAACATGCAAATTGAAGGGTGAAGGCGTGAAGACACTGTACAGCTTAAAGAAGAGGAACTCAGCCTCCTCATTCAATTTATACTAGCAGAAGATCATTATAGCAAATAAGATCATTAATTTAAGCGATTCTGGCATCAATCAACAGCATGTAAATGACAACAGCAGCAGCAGCAATAACCATTGATTTCGTAAAGCAATAAAGACTGTTTGGGATCTAAAATTCAGAATTTACCTTTGTGATGGGGAGGAGTTCACAGGGCTGAACGCAGCTGGCGACCTCCTGAAAGATCCAAAACTCGCATCAGAGTGTGAAGAGCTCGATGCAACAGCAGACTGCCTGTTCTCCACGCAATTCTGCTCCATCTTCACACCATCCATCTCCTCCAAAAATCATCTCCAATTCCCAAAATCCAAAATCAACACCAAAATCCCACAAAACCCTTAAACACGAAACAAACCACCAAGAATCAATCAAAAAACTCCATCAACGCTCAAGAACACAATAAAATTTCAACCCTAAATCTCTAAATCAGATCAATAACAAAGATCCGAATAAAACTACATCAAATACGGTCGGTGAGGCACCAAACCAAGATCAAGAACTACAAAAAAACATTCAAAAGAACACAAATCAATTACCCTCACAGCCGCCAAGAGATTGATGGAATCGAAGAAGAGATCATCGCCTAAAGAATCAAAAGATCTTTGATCAAGAGGTTCGAAACCCTCGAATCCAAGAAACCTCTCATCGACTAGAGAAGCCTTTCAAATAGCCTCGCCCGTTGAAGCAAAGGGCAAAGCAGCGGAAAAATAAGAAATTATTAAATTATTAAAAATATACAAGGGATAAGTAACGGCTGCTAACGGAGCCGTCAGCCTACCGTTTGTTAGTCAGGGTACGCGTAACGGCGGTGACGGCTGCCGTTAGAAACTCAGCATCAAAGTTTGAACCTCAAACGGCACTCCATTGCGGGTTTCTTTTCAGCCGTTGGATTGTGTGCTCTGGGCTTGGTGAACGGTCGAGATGGAAGGAGGATCTATTGGTTGGTGATTCCTAAATCCCATCGTGTCGGTTTATATATTATGGGCTCGGGAAAGATGGTTGGGTTGGATCAAGTTAGATTTGTTCTAACCAATTGAGTCACATCACGTGCAAAATGTTTTTATTTGCTTATAATTTTTATAAATATACAAAATGCATGTATTTTTATCTTGGCGAATATTTATAAAAAAAAATTTACTCAGACTTCGCTCGAGTAAGTGCTCCTTCAGTTGCTTTGGGCAGGCATGAGGTACCAGACGATATTTTCCGCCTCCCCATTTTATTTTTTGTTTTTATCAGCTTCTGTTGTATTTTTTTCACTCACTTTTGGTGAGAGTTATCTTCCTTTCTCTGTAGTTTCTTTTTTTCAATAAATTTGTTGTTTATCCACTTTTATTTCAAAAAAAAAAAATTTAATGAATTTGAAATAATGGAATAATTAGATTTAGAAACAATGGAGTGGTATTAAATTTATTGAATGCTGATTGAGATTTGAGAACTACCTTTTTAATTAGGAAGCATGATAGATACATTTAGTTTATATTTATTTTATTTTATTTTATATTTATCTAATAAGTTTCAAGATAATAAATTGATTATAGAAGATTGAATGGTAATAAGAGTAAAAGATTTAAAATAAAAATAAAGATATATGCCCTCGATTAACAAGTGTAGATAAATTTGGTGTATGTACATAAATTTAATAATACGAGTATTTTCATTTTACAAAAACTGTAATACTCTACGCAACAAAGCTGCAGTAAATAAACCAAAATGTTTTCAATAACTTATAATATTTTTAATGGTTAAGTATTAATAGAGGTTAAAAATAGGAATAAAAATAAAATAAAAAGTTACATGGACTAATATCAGAGATTAAAAGTAGTTAAATCTTATGTATTTTTATTTTTTACAAAAAATATTTAAAAATTTGAGAACAAGTGTTTTGATTCGTTTAATTGATAAATTAATGAGGATTAAGGATCTAAATGGATCGGGCAGAGTTAACACCGTCCACAGGCCTCGGGATTCGGATTCCTTCGGATCCGACCCGTTAAGCTCAATGAGTCAATTAGTTAGCGCACACACGGATCTAGTTCTCGCTTTGAGGTACCTTCTCGGCGCTGTGGTGGAGACTTCGGCGGCGCAGTCCGGCGCCGGCGATCCTGTCCGGCGGAAACTGAGGTTAGGGTTTCGTCTCCTCCATTTGCTTGATTTTCTCTTCTTTGTCTTAATGTTTGGTGATCGATGGGCAGCTGATCAAGATGAGCCAGCCCTCGGTGATCCTCGCGACGGCGGGGTATGACCACACGATTAGGTTTTGGGAGGCCAAGAGCGGCCGGTGTTACCGCACTCTTCAGTACCCTGATTCTGTGAGCTCCTTTCGGTTTTTTTTTTTAATATTGTTTGGGATCATGGATTTTCCAGGAGGTGTTGTAAAAATCCAATTTTTATGGTGTGTTTTTTTAGCAAGTGAATCGATTGGAGATTACTCCTGATAAGCGATACCTAGCTGCTGCTGGGAATCCCCACATCCGGCTTTTCGATGTTAACTCTCACAGTCCTCAGCCTGTAATTCGTTCATCTCATGATTTTTCATTGTTTCTCGTGTGTGTGTGTGTGTGTGTGTTTTGTGAAAATCTGGTAGTTTGATGGATCATTGTATTGTTAGGTTATGAGTTATGATTCGCATACAAGTAATGTCATGGCGGTGGGGTTTCAATGTGATGGGAATTGGATGTATTCGGGCTCAGAGGATGGAACTGTGAAGATATGGGATTTGAGGTATGAGACGTACCATTTTTTTTAAGAGGTTTTTTTGGCTAATTGGTGTAGAACATGATGAATGGTGTTGTTTTACAAGTTGGATGTTTAGTTTTTAGTTGCGTGGAGGGTTTTTCTATCACCATCATTGCTTTATGTTGTTTTTTGTGTAGACTCTATCATACTTAAAACTCTTTTTGTTCTTCTTTAGGGCTCCAGGTGCTCAACGTGAATATGAAAGTCGGGCAGCGGTCAACACAGTTGTTCTGCACCCCAATCAGGTTTCACTTCAGAGCTTTTTCATGGGATTGCTAATATGTTTTTATATAAATCTTGTTTCGGAGTTGTATCATCATGATTTTCCATCTTTAAGTTTAGATTTGTCAGTCACAACTTCGCATATTTTAACATAATATCATAGTTTACAAGCGAATGATCCCCAAACTTGAAAAGTTCTTTTGTTTGATTTGCATTTCCATAACCAAAGCACTGGCATGATGCTCACATGCTGCTTGTGCAAAACTCTTTATTGTGGACCCATTTTGCACAGAGACCAAATCTAGAGCATATCTTCAGAACCTCTCCCCCAAGGCAAGAAAGGTAAGGGGTGATGGATTTTCAGGATCAACATCGGGGAGAGGTATTTGACCTCCTAAGAGTTACACTTGCATGACGGTGGGCTGGTTTTACCTTTTAATTAGAATGAAGCTGAAGTTTAGTGGACATTCTATGGCAAATATCATTGTGTACTCTTGGTGAATTCCATGAAACTTTAAACGAATTGGATTTTCATCTTGTACGAGAAAGGTAGCAATGCCTGTGGATAAAGAGGGTAATGTACATTGAAAAACCAGCTGATTGCTGAAATCCTGAGGTTTGGCATCAACAATGATTAGTGTGTAGTTTTTTCACCTAAGCCACCGCAAATAGCTCGACTGTTGCTTTAGTTTTAACAGTATGTTTAACTTTGACCTTTCAAGATAACTCCGCCAAATTTTTATTGAATTCACACTAACAAACATTGTGGTATGAGAAGTTTGATATTTGGCTCTAGTACCCGATGCTCGTGTCTTATTGCTACTATTTTTACTTTTTAACCTAGACGAATCACATGCTCACCACACCATCTTATTCTATTTGAAAAATGATTTTATTCATCTCCTTTCCATTCCTCTCCATCTTTATTCTTTTTAATTTCATTCTCAATTGTCTTTTTTTAAATAATCTTTTTTTTCTTATCTTTTTAAACTTGATAATTTTTATTTTTTTTATTCTTATAAATTGCTTCTTATCTTTCAAATCTTTTTATGTGATTCTCAATATTTTAAAATTTTTATTTCACTTAGTTTAAACTTTAATATGATCCCTTGTCTTACGTTTTATATCTCTAAAAATAACTTATAATGTGGTTCACATCGTCAATTGATCTATATGCAAACCCTGAAACTTGTTTACTAATATGCTTCCGAGAACAATGAGATT
Source organism: Dioscorea dumetorum (assembly GCA_902712375.1). Lineage (NCBI taxonomy): Eukaryota > Viridiplantae > Streptophyta > Magnoliopsida > Dioscoreales > Dioscoreaceae > Dioscorea > Dioscorea dumetorum. The sequence goes on along the minus strand of CACTHL010000561.1, from coordinate 8,994,124 downwards.
CACATGTCTATATAACATTGACATATGTGTGTTTATTTATGACTTTATCCATATCTCCTGTTTTAATTAGACTTAAATGTTGGCACTCTCTGATACTTATATAACGGACACTCCTATACATGTCCTAGTAACACTGGACCCGACCTTTCTCGGGGGAAATGTTGGCTTTGTCAAGCTATAGCTCTTATCTCTAAAACTTTAATTTCATCTAGCTGTGGACTATATGATTTGGTCAAAGTTGTCATGCATCCTCTTTTTGTGATCAAGAAATTTCTGGCATAAGATAAATCACTTTTTTTCAGACTGAGCTGATATCTGGGGATCAAAATGGAAATATTCGAGTATGGGATTTGACTGCAAATTCATGCAGTTGTGAGCTAGTAAGTACCTGTCTTTGATTACTTGTGCATATTTGAGATTGCAAACATATGGATTCTCTGGTGAAAAGGTTGGTAGACGTAGTAGTTTAAGGCAGAGAAAAAGCTGACTATCCTGTAATTTGTTTGAGGGGAGGTGCCAGAGGTGGATACAGCTGTGAGGTCTTTGACCGTTATGTGGGATGGAAGCATGGTTGTTGCTGCAAATAATCATGGGACATGCTATGTGTGGCGATTGCTGCGTGGAGTGCAGGTTTATATATGCTCTATGTCTGGATTGATTGCATGTTGTCCCTTATAAGCCTATATCATAGTTGTGATTTTCTGCAGACAATGACATACTTTGAGCCCCTGCACAAGCTACAAGCTCATGATGGTTACATTCTAAAATGTCTGCTTTCTCCTGAATTCTGTGATCCTCACAGGTACATTGCTTCAAACTTGTGCAAGAATGATAATTATCGATCATCTGCCAAGCTTTCTGTGGAGAAATAGATGCTTAGTGACATTTATTTGATACACACCCTACATGCAACAAAGTATTTCATCCTAGTGCTTTTCAAAGGAATTATTGTAGTTTATATAGTCCATGAAAATAATAATAATTGAACAACTGTATGGCATTTGATTTGTAAACCCTTTTTCCAATTGTATATTTAAGCCTGGATTTTCTGTTGGATTTATTTTTAGGTATCTTGCCACTGCATCATCTGACCACACGGTTAAGATATGGAACGTAGATGGTTTCACCCTGGAGCGAACTTTAACTGGTACAAAAAACTTCATAAGATGCGAGTCTACAATTCTCTCGTTTTTCCCCCATGGATTCCAATTTGGTTAATGATGATTAGTTTATTAAATTTTTTCAAATATGTCTTTAGGGCATCAACGCTGGGTCTGGGATTGTGTTTTCTCTGTGGATGGTGCTTTCTTGATAACAGGTATCGGAAGCTATATAATCATATCTCTTGGTTTGCATCTCCAATTAATTATGCTATGTATCAGTGTCCTTCCACATGTTCTCAGATTTTAATCGATTTTTTCATTGACACACAGCCTCATCAGATTCAACTGCAAGATTATGGACAATGGCCACAGGAGAGGCCATCAGAGTGTATCAAGGCCATCACAAAGCGACCGTTTGCTGTGCTCTTCATGATGGTAGTACTGAATTACCTCCTTCATGATCTATCTCCATGTTGCCGTGCATAGGTGTAACACCTGTATATATGTTCTGTTTCTTTGTATGGTTTGTACATTAGTGTTTTACCCGACCTCGGTTCCGTCTTAGAATGCAACTATCACTGAATCACCGACATGGACTGGAAAGTCAAAATTTTCAATTTAAATTGGTTTCACACCAGGTCTGGTCCACCAATCTTTTGAATGACCTTGGTTTCTAACATATCAAATTGCAAGCAATTGTTAGTCTTGGGCAGGTTTCATGGTGAAATAAATGCAGTCATGGCAACAGTAGCAGGCAGAATTGAATTTGCTTCTAATCCAGTTAAGTGCTCTGCTCTTGTTTGTCTCCAGCTCCCTTTTAAAGTTTCTTTAAACTCGTTACTCCTTTGAAACACTGAACCAGATATATATATATATATATATATATAAACAGACCATCTAGATCACACTGTATAAGCAACTACAGTTGCCATTATTTGAGTTAGTCCAAACCATAGTAAACATTTATGACTCAACCATCCCTTTGTTTCCTGAACAAATACATGGAGTTACAGAATCAATTATGAACAAGAGAATTTCTTCAAAACAATGGTCATGACTCATCCATATAAAATTATAAAAACAAACTCTTTCTCATTTTTGGGGGAAATGGCTTGACATTATTGAGAATCTGAATTTTAAAATGGGAACATGAGAGCCCTCTCTCTCTTTGCGGCAGTTGTTATGTCTCTGTTACTTACTACATTTAGCCTGGCAATGATTAGCTAGGATTGTTCATTTTGTCATCTAATCCAACAACATTATTTATCTTTCTTTTTTTTAGCTCCAAATGAAAGAACCCTTCTAACTTTTCTCATGCTCTTGTGCTTCCAAACTCTCACCAACCTTATTGTTAACTGTCTCATTATATATATGTATATATTATTATTATTATTATTTGTAGTAGTAGTAGTAGTAGTAGTAGTAGTAGTACTAGGATAAGTGTGCTCAGTTTAATTATAGTTCTTACACTGTATTCAAGTCAAGCTTACATTGTTTTCCAAACTAGTACTTGCTGGCTCACCTTATTCACATGAAACAGTACCCATTTTGGGAAATTACATGTAAAAAATAATAATATAATAATAAATAGATTGGTTTCTTCAATCTGTGGACTTGTTCATTAAAAATAATTAAGAAAAGCAAGAAAAAGAAAGGAACACGCCATCCCATAATTGAAGCCTCCAAACTTTCCATCATTTCATCCAAAGTTGTGGGGACCTTTCACCAAAGACGCTATTTTTGGTACTTTTCTTTTTATTTAAAAATAAATAAATATATGCCGCCTATATAAGAAGGTGATTTTATTTATTAATATTCACATAAATAATTTTATTATTTTAATGGGAGATCTAATATTTCAAAATGTGGGCAAACCATGAAATCTTCCATAAAAAATAAATAAAATACTAATTGCCTATTGCAGAGGAGGTAATTTTAATGATATTTGAAAATATTTAAATAAATATAGATAAAAAAAAGCTATATTTACTTATTGTATATTACTACAGATTAAAATTTTATAAAAAACATTTTCCATTTATAATACTATTTTTAATTAATCATAAAAATACATATAAGCAAATATAATTATATTGTAATGGTATATAAACATACATTCTTTTTAACATATCAATAGTTATCCATCTCAATACAATCAATTTTCTCTCTCTCTCTCTCTCTCTCTCTCTCTCGCTATATATATATATAATTAATTTTTTTTTGTTTTCTTATTCTATTAAGTGTAAAGAAATGACTTCTAAAGCAACCAAGAAGGAACATTCAACACATCCAAGGCCTTGAACACCAAGCAAAATAAAAAGAAAAACCAAGACTACCCCATCAAAAGTACTCCATTCATGGAAGACAACAAGCACAACATTTTTATCAAGAAGAAGAAGAAGAAACAACAACAACAACAACAACAACAACAACAAGAAGCAAAGAAATCAAGCAAAGAAGAGGCCCCTACTATTACTACTACTACTACTACTACTCACTTCAAGTGTAGCTCTGAAGTTAAAGGCATCCGTTTTGGAGGCCAAATTATCATCAAATCCTTCACCATTAGAAGAGCAACCACCATTGAACTCCTAACCCTCCTCTCATCTCCATCTCCATCTCTCTTCACCTCCACCATCACATACATCCCCACAAACTTCACCATCCTTGCTCACCATGCATGGCACACTCTAACTCTAGGCCTTGGTACCAAGAAGTCCAAAGTTGTCATCTTTGTGTTTGAGAATGAGAACTTGAAGATGAGTGTGGAGAGGTTGTGGGGAGGAGTAGTGGTTCTTGGGGATGTGAACAAGAAGATGATAAGGGGGTTGAGTGGGTGTGAAATGGCAAGGTTCAAGTTCAGGAAAGGGTGTCTAACTTTCTATGTTTATGCAGTGAGGAGGTTGGGATCTTGTGGGTTTAATAAAGCTGATGATTTGAGATGTATTTTGGAGTCTCTTGTTGGTTTGAATGACTTCTTGGATCACACTGCCATGCTTGCACTTCCTTCCCAGCAATCCATCACTTTCTCTTCTCCTGTTCTTCATTGATCGAATTGTCTTTTTTTTTTTTTTTTTTTTTTTGAGGGGGATGAGAATTATGAGGAAGTTTTTGGTTTGATCTTGTATAATGGAAAAAGAAGACAGGAAGAGGGTTTTGATGGGAAGAAATTGTTTTTATTATTATGTTATAGAAAGCATTCATGAATTATTATGTAATGAATTGATAATTTGTGTTGTTTTTTGGTTAGAGATGATTTTGTTGGAAGTTTATCAATGGACAATTGTGTCTTGCTTCTCGCATTGGGAGTGAAATGCAGTGTATTTAATGTGACACACACACACACACATATATATATATATATGATCCCGACGTAGTTGAGAAAATTAATATTTAAAATTTAAAAAGAAATATTATTCAAATATATATACAAATATAAAGATCAAAAAGATAAAGGATGACTTTGGAAAAGGAAGAGGGTAGCCAAACTCACTGTTATAATTGAGCATTTGGTCTACCAAAGATTAGGACCTCTCCTTCCTTTTCTTTAGTCCTTTTCAAGATTTTATGGTCCTCTTTGAAGTTGATGTGGCCCCAGCGTTGGACATTGACACTAATCGATCCATGTGCTCGGAATCAAATACGTCTGAGCTTGCCTTCAAAGATGTTATCAACTTCAATTACAAAACAATGACTAAATAATTTGTTTGATTCCCAGAGTTTCAAAGATGCAATAAAAAACTTGAATTTTTTTTTTATTACAACAAACTCACAATCTCTTAAATAAAAGATGGAAGGAAAACTCTGGTATGCTGACAGTAAACTAACGTGCTTTGGTTTTTCTTAGGTGAAGAAGTTAGTCAGGTGTGGGAGCTCCCTGGTTGAGCTCTGCAAATCTCATGCCGACTCTCATCGAATGCTTCAAAAACTTTTCAGCGCAACGACGGACACATGATTCTTCTTGCTTGTCGAGAGACTTGCGCCGGAAAGTATCCACACAATCAGAGAAGCATCGCTCCACTAGTGCGTTGTACATCCTCAAACTACAAAATGCATTTTAAAAGTCGATCGCAATTCATGAAAGATAAAGGAGATCAACGACAGGATGGCAAACTCTTAATAAGTTGCAGGAACAAGATCATTATAAGCTACCAATAAATATCGAAAGCATATGGAGATAAATAAGATAAAATAAAAAATCAAACATGGGTGAGTAAAATTATGTCATCTACCAATGGAGATTGGTCCAAATAGTAGAGGCTCGTGTTGCTTAAACAATTGGTTTCGAGTTTGAATTCTTATTTATGCAAAAAATACCCACTGAAAAGGGTCCAACTCTTTATAAGGCTCCCAGTGCCTCACCCCACTCTATGAGTTAACGACCAAGAAAATTATGGAATTTGCGCAAAAAAACCACCTACAAAATACTGATTAAAAGCTCATGAGTTTACCTGCGCAAGACCCAACCCCATCAACCCATTACAAAATATGAATAAACAATACATTATAAATATAGTCACAATTGATTTAGATATTTTACCAATCATCGTCAAATCACCATTCATCCTCAAAGACTTAAATGAGAAAGGAAGATAATGATCACTTCTAAAAGAGATTTGCCCAATGTTAATCTAAGTAAAACAAGGATAGCAGAATATAAACAGTTCTCTATTGAGATTTTGGTAACCATCTAAAAGCAAGGTACTCTATTGCAACCAGGTGTGAAAACTAGGCAGATTTGAGAGGGCCAAGCTTTGCTCAAGTTCAGCTCAAATTATTTTGGCCTGCCTCAAACTCAGCTCAAGATCGAGATGAGCCTGAGCTCTCAAGCTTGAACTCTGTAAGTTCAAATCTAGAAAGATTTCGAGCAGCTAAGGTTCAGCTCAAGGCAAGTTAAGATGGGTATTAATGTAAATATCTAAATGGACCAAAGCAACATAATACACTATCATGTAACGTCGATATGCATATATAGTTATAAAATATATGTCTATATTACAAGACATGTCAAATCAGGGTTTAAAGCCAGGCTTAAAAGAGCCAGCCTCTTCTTAAACATGGCTTACAATTGATTTCAAAATTTAAGATAACTTGAGTTTGGCTCATGTTTCAATATAATCATGCCAAACCCAGGCAAAATTGGGCAGACTTCAAGCAGCTAACGAGTTGATCTATTTTTCGACGGTCATGATCACGACTGATACCTATCAACATAACACAACACCCCATGAGACATTTTAGTTATAGTTAACAGTGATAAGCCAATCGTATGCTGATATGCCATAATAGCCCATTCACATATAGCACATTAACTTAGCAAAGTTATTTGTTTAAGTGATTCTCATCTATCGCATGCTATTAAGTGACTTCTCCATAATGCATATTAAATAAAACCAGAGTGTGATCACATATGTAGAATATGCTTTCATCTATATTCCATAGATTCATTTTAAATAGGCAACTAATCTTTGGAAAAAAATTAACAGAAAAAGAAAAAGAACCCATCCATATTCATACCATCTTCTCACACAAAGCAACAAGAGAATACAACAAGCAAGCCTTGAGCATATAACCACCATCACAGAGCCGATATGCTACAAAAACACGTACCATCACAAATAAAGTCCAAAAACTAAGTTATCCTTGATTTTCAATATATGGCCAACTAAAAAATATTCTATTTCACGAATATTTCATTAAATGAAGATATGGCCAAAGCTCATTGCGCACCAAAAGAAGTGCACAGATGGCTCAGCTTTCAAGAATCCCACCATCTTTTATAAAGCAATCATTTTCCAAAGATCAATTACGAAAAACATTCACAAACACAATCGGTATGAACAAACCAAAGATCAATCAAAAGAACTAGCATTCACAAACACAATGTGCCAATGACATAGCAAAAACCGGTGTCATCAATCAAAGCGATTAACCTGAAGAATTGAACAACTCAAAATCCACATGTTATTATAAAATCAGCATAAAAATGCATTCATTCCAAAAATTCAGACATATCGAGGATGAAAATCAAAAGAATACCTGTCGCGGATCTGGAGCTGATCGATCATGGTGGACATCCGAATTTTGTCCTCCTCCGCGAGGGATTCCATATCGCCAAACATACTCTTATCCATCTCTTCCTCTCCCTCTCCCCCTCCCCTTCCGCTTTTCGTAGAAGCAGCCGAGAAGTTTGGAAAGCTTCAAACCCTAATCTTCACAACAAGAGCAAGCTTTCGCGCCGCTTTGATATAGTCCTTTCCGACGGTTAGATTTCCATCAATCTCCACTGGGCCACGAATCGTAGAGTATGAGTTGGCGCATGACATTCAGATGCGTGCTTCTTCATGGAATGCGAATCTTGATGCATACATCGAACAACACGACTTCTAACGTCATTTTGACCGTTGGATTATGCTCAATCGCGTGCGATCTCTCGCACCTCCATCTCGTTTCTTTCGGACGGCTAGATTTCCATCGATCTTCACTCAAGCACCGATCGTAAAGCATGACTTCCATCTTCCACGTATTGTGAAACCCGATGCGGAGATCTGAGAGAACGAATCTGGAGATCAATTTGACCGCTAGATGAGGCCCCCTCGCGTGCGGGCTCTCTTATCTTCTACTTGCTCCTCTCTCACACTCAATCTCCTTCTAGACTACGGAGCGAGAGAGAGGGAGGCGGCAAGCGATGCCGTGGGGAAGGGTATCGGGATCTATGAGCTATCCGAAGGTGGACGTGGTCATCGATATGGGAAATCCTTTCCTCAATCGCACTGTGGATGGATTCTTGAAGATCGGAGCTGTAATCCATCTCCTCATTTCCTTTGATCTCTATTTGATTCCATGAAATGGTATGCATTTTGTGAATTCTGTGTTTTCCTTGTATCTAGGTTGGTGCTTCTAAGGTTGCGGCCGAGGAGACATATCACTGCATTAAAAGAGGTTTTTTTTTTCTTTAAAACTATAGATGTGATTTTCCCCTGTTTATATGGTGATTAAGGGTTAACTTTTGAATTTTTTTTTGTGAAAAATTTGATCTTACTTTCAGGGGGAGTTTCGAAGGGCAAGGTTGAGGATACAGTGAGTGTTTTACTGTTTGTTTGATTATTTGAACCGCATTAATGCTTGAATTAGATTCGTGTTTATTTTCATGTTGTTGTTGATCAATGTCTTAAAGCATACATTATGTTCGCTTGAATGTATCTGAATTAAAGAACGTAAAATAAGTGAATTATTAGGTTACTTATGTGCCTTTTTCCATTAAAAACTGTAAAATAATGCATTCTATTAAACTTCAATCTAACTTTTCTTTATCTCCTTTAAATTCCTGGTTTATCAATTGTTCCAGCACATCAAGTTTTCAATTTTAGCTGCAAATGGTTTACGTTGTTAAGAGCAAACACTGGCAGGAAGATATTATTAGATCGTAGTTGTTGTTCAAATGTGTTTATGTGGAGGCATCAATTAGCTGATCAATCACTTGAAATTGTTAGATAAATTGTCAAGAAACAACTGAAATATGTTATTTTGCTAAGAATGGTAATCCAATGCCAACACTGTCTATTTAAGAACTCAAATGAGGAAAATGTCCGTGCTAGTAAGACAGCATCATGTCTGTATAAAACTGGTTGCTTGCCTAACCAATTTGATGATGAATTGTGAAGGTTTCATGAGACTGCTAATCAAAGTGATGAATTTTTCTTATTTTTTGATTTTATCTGATCTCCCTAGCAGCAAAAAAGTTACTGACAGTGCACTTACCTTTGCAGTTAAGTAAGATGTGCAAGGAAGGCTTTTATTGGGGTGAGCTTGATAAGTTCTTTTACCATAAAAAATTAAATTAATTTAATGAACACGAGAGATTTATGAATGTGTTTTTCCTTTCATTTTCTGATTATCATGCGTGTTTTCTTGCACTCTACTTCAGGAACTGTTGCTGGGGTATATGTTGGGATGGAACATGGTATGGAAAGGATACGTGGTACAAGAGACTGGGTAATTTCCAAAAGTTCAACAAAGTTTGATAGTTCCAGTAAATTATCATTATTTTTGTTTTCTCCTAGTTATGATCTAATTGCCCCTTTAGATTCTCCATTCAATTATTTGATTCCAAACTGAAGATCAATTTTTGTGTCTTGTAAATACAGTATTAGGAATCATACGGTCTTACTTAATGATTTTATGTTGCAGAAAAATGCGATGCTCGGTGGTGCAATAACAGGGGCACTGATATCTGCTGCGAGTAATCACGGTAGAGACAAGGTAGTCGCCGATGCTATCTCAGGAGCTGCGGTAGCAACTGCTGCTGAGTTTCTCAACTATCTTACTTGAAAGTAAGACTCTCAGTTCATTACACCAGCCACGGAGTAGTACTGAAGCAGCTTCTTAAGCAAACTCTGCTTTAATGTACCTTCAATATTTCCATTTTGTCATGTAGAAGCCAATAAATTCCACTGTATTTGGCAAAATCATGCTTCATCCGAATAAATGTTTAGCATCGATTACTCTTTCAATGTACTATTTTTCATAGTAATTTTTGTTAAAAAAAAAAAAGCACAATACGAAGTTAATCAAAAAAAAAAAAAATTAAGAACTAATAAATGCCGCCCACCGTGGGGCTCGAACCCACGACCACAAGGTTAAGAGCCTTGCGCTCTACCAACTGAGCTAGACGGGCTTACATGCTAAGGCTTCTAATAATTGTTAATAATAATAATATAAATTAATACGTTAATCCTTACAAAACACCACTCTTCAGAGATAAGCTCGAAGGAGCGGCAATGGCGATGGCTCTCATGGCCAACGCCACCCTCCATTATCCTCCAAACCCTTGCTATCCTCGCCTCCCATCGGTCACTCCATCCTTCCATACAACTAAGTCCTCCCTCTCCCTGGAGATCAACAACCTCTGCACCAATGGAAACCCCCGCGCCGCCCTCCAACTTCTGTTGCAACAATGCCCAGACTCATCTCACTTCGCATCCCAATCCCACTCCATTGGCGTCATCTTGCAAGCTTGCGGCCGCGAAGGGCAGCTCGACGTCGGCCGAGGAGTCCACCAGCTCATCCACTCTTCCCCCAAGCTCACCTCCAACGAGATACTCACCACTCGCCTCCTCACTATGTATTCCATGTGCGGCTCCCTTCTAGACTCCCGCCGCGTCTTTGAAGCCATTAAAGACAAAAACTTGTTTCACTGGAATGCTTTGATTAGCGGGTACACGCGCAATGAGCTCTGGGATGAAGTTCTTTGCGTTTTCGTCGAGTTGATCTCGGATACGGAGCTCATGCCGAATAACTTCACCTTACCCTGCGTCTTCAAGTCCTGTGCCGGCCTGTTAGATGTTGGAATGGGAAGAGCTGTGCATGGTATCTCTGTGAAAATGGGTTTGAACTCTGATGCATTTGTAAATAATTCATTGATGTCGATGTATGGGAAATGTGGTTGTGTTGATGATGCTATGCAGGTATTTGACGAAATGCCTGAGAGAAATATTGTTTCTTGGAACACTGTGATGTGCGCACTCTCAGAGAACGGATTGGTGGAAGAGTGTTTTGATTTTTTTAAACATATGATGATCATTGTTAGGCCGGATGATGCAACGCTGGTGACTTTGCTGCCAGTGTGTGCAGCTGAAGGGTGGCTTGAGATGGGGAAGGTACTTCATGGGTTGTCTTTGAAGTTGGAGCTTGGTTTTGTGCTGAAGGTGAATAATGCTTTGATTGACATGTATGGCAAATGTGGGTCTTTAACTGAGGCTCAGCTCTTGTTCGACAAGAGTGTGGAGAGGAATGTGGTTTCTTGGAATGCCTTGATTGGTGGGTATTCAAAGAATGGAGATGTGGAGAGAACTCTATATTTGCTTTGTGAGATGGCGGTTGAGGAGGTTATTAGACCGAATGAAATCACAGTTTTAAATGTTTTGCCAGTTTGTTTAGGGCCATCGGAACTGCTGAAAGTAAAGGAGCTTCATGGATATGTGACTAGAAACAGGTTGCAGAGCAATGAAATGATATTCAGTGGACTCATTACAACCTACACAAAGTGTGGATCACTGGAATCTGCTGAACGTATTGTTCATAACATGGAGATCAAGACGATCAGCTCGTGGAATGCACTGATTGGTGGTTATGTGCAGAGTGGTCAGCCAACTGGGGCTATGGATTTGTTTCACCGAATGATGTCTTTAGGCTTTGAGCCTGACTTAATTAGCATCAGTAGCTTGCTTTCAGCATGCATGCATCTGAAGGATCTTTCCAGTGGTTTAGCTGTTCATGGTTTTATCCTCAGACATGGGTTGGAGACAGATTCTTTCATCACAATTTCACTACTTTCACTCTATATGCAATGTGAGAAACCATGGTTTGCAAGAATGATATTTGATGCTATGGAGGAAAAAATTTCAGTGTCCTGGAACACAATGATTGCTGGATATGCAAAGAATGGATTGATGGAGGAGTCCCTTGGTCTCTATCGAAGAATGCAACATGATGATTTTGAACCTTCTGCCATTGCAACGACTAGTGCCTTAATGGTTTGTGGACAGATATCTGCTCTTCATCTTGGCAAAGCGGCACACTGCTTTGCACTGAAAGCTGACTTTTCTGGCGACACATTTGTAAGTAGCTCAATCATAGACATGTACGCAAAGTGTGGTTCTATGGAGCACGCCTGCAATTTCTTTGAGAACCTGCACAACAAAGAAGATTCAGCTTCTTGGTCTGCAATAATTACAGGTTACGGTATACATGGGTATGGTCTAGAGGCAGTGCAACTGTTCAATAGGATGCGTAGAGAAGGACCGAAACCAGATGAATTTACTTATATTGGCATACTAATGGCATGCAGTTATGTGGGACTGGTTAGGGAAGGCCTCGAATACTTTGAGGAGATGAGGAAGAGTCAAGGAATGGAACCGAAACTGGTGCACTATGCTTGTGTTGTGGATATGCTTGGTCGGGCTGGCCGATTGGTTGATGCAGCTAGGCTCATTGAGGAGATGCCAGAAGAGCCTGATGGTCGAATATGGAGTGCATTGCTTGGTGCCTGTAAAATCCATGGTGACACGAACTTAGGAGAGAGAGTTGCCAAGAAGCTGTTAGAGTTGGAACCCGACAAAGCTGAACACTACATTCTAGCAGCAAACTTGTTTGCAGGTTCAGGTAGATGGGATGATGTGAGGAGAATGAGGGAGAAGATGAAGGAGGTTGGACTCAAGAAGAAGCCAGGTCTTAGCTGGATAATTGTTGGGAATAAAGTTTACAAGTTTGTTTGTGGGCATACTCTGCATCCTGAATCTCATGATGTTCAAAGATTATGGTGTGAATTGAAAGAGAAAATACAAAAGGCAGGATACATTCCCGATACAAGTTGTGTGCTGCATGAACTCGAGGAAGAAGAGAAGATCAGCATACTGCAAAGGCACAGTGAGAAGCAAGCAATAGCCTTTGGATTGCTGAAAATGAGCCATGGCATGACGCTGAGAGTATTCAAGAACATAAGGATGTGCAAAGATTGCCACAACGCAGCAAAGTTAGTGTCCAAAGTAGTGGAGAGGCAGATCTTAGTTAGGGACAACAAGAGGTTCCACCATTTTAGCCATGGAATTTGTTCTTGCGGTGATTACTGGTAAACCCCTTCATTATTCATGGTGCTTTGAACCATTCTGCAGTTCTATTTGGTCCTAATAATGATTGAGGCATTTTAATGGATTTTATCTCCAGATGAGTAAGTCCTGTTTCAATGCCTTGTATTAATTGGATGTACCTTACAACATGCTGCGATAAATGCCGATGATCATCGGATATCACATTTTACTAGTCAATGAATGAAGAAAAAGCAAAATCTTTGTAAGAAGCAATGATGGATATCTCTCACTCTCAAAGAATTATAAAAAAACAGGACTCATAGATGAAGCAGGGAATTTGTAAACTTCTCAGAAATGGCTTGGTGGTTATCATGATATGTAGAGCTGGAGACAAGTCAAAAGGTTTGAACAGTCTTATGTTTCATTGCCATCATGTCTGCCACCTACTAGTGCAAAGAAGACACAAAGTGTTGCACCATATCCAGTATTTTGTTTTTGGTTTGATTCTCAAGAGGGCTTTGCAATGAATGTGGAGATTTGGACAAAGTACGTCAAAGTTTGACAATGCTTTCAGAAATACAACTTGCCAAGAAAACTATTTAAATTAAGCAAAGGGAATCCATATCAAACCAGCTTGCTGACTTTCCTATCACTTGCATGAGAATCATGTGGCTGACATATTATATCTCAAGCATTGCAAGGTAAAGTATCATACAGATATGTACCTATCTATTGTATTTAATTAGCCTTGCTAACTATTGAATTAGATTGATGTTATGGTAGGTTAATACTTATTTTCTTTCTCACGGATGTCACATGCCATTAGTCAAATGATTATATCTACCTCAACTAATTGGCATAAGAAATCTTCTGTTGATTAAATTATACTTAATTGGTGATTAGTAGGTTGGCATCAAGATTAAAAGAACTAGTGTGGAAACCCTACTCTTATGTTGAAGTTAATGGGAGGCACATACTAGTGGTTGAATTCTAACTAGAGGTTTTGTTTGCAGGCGAGGTTAATTAAATGTTTAATTATGTCTGCATTGGGCTGACACAAGATCTGGTCAAGCACCTAATACACTCAAAACTAATTCATTTCTTAATTTAATTTGTTGATCTTAAAGCTTGCCAAGACATCACATGTTGGCCACCTACTTGCTAGTGTTATATATCTCATGTTACTCTCTTCAACGCCAATCTAATATGACAAACTTCTATTTTGGATCCAAGCACTAATCTATTGTAACAAGTGGCTGTGGTTTTATCTCTGGATTCCAACCACTGCATTATGAAAGAGTGAATGATCTCAATGAACAACCCCTCTAAACAAATAATGCAAACGCTAGTCAACCATGATAGTTTTGTTATTTTCATTGCATGGTGAGTAGAGTTATTATTGATAAGTTCATATGCTACATTGCTAGCTAGAAAAACTAGACATATATTAAGCAGATCCCTAGTGTAATTGACTAGTGCCTATGTTTTTTTTTTTTATCATGACTGGCTTAAATGTAACACTTAATGGTTTGGTTACATTCATTGTATGTCATCAGTGAAATTATTTTAGTTTGGATTGATTTCCTAAGTTTTGCATTAGTGTTTTTCATGAGTTACTGTAAAAAAGATTTCTTATCTCTTGAAGTGTTTATTCTCAATACGCAATACGTAAAATGATTGTTTCTGATACAGAAATAAATCAATCCAAACAGAGACCCACCGGAAAAGTGTGAAAAGTAAGACCTGGAAGCTTAAACAAAGAGGAAGCTTCCAGTGGAGCTGGTGATAGATTTGAGCTGGAATGCAATGCAAGGAGTGTGAGGAGCTAAAGAAGAATATGTGGAAGGTGAGCTCATTTGAATTGCTTTCCTAGAAAACATCAGTGTATTAAATTTGAGAAGCAAAGAATGGTGGGAAAGGACAAGATTCACTCACTCTACTTGCCACCCACTTGAGATGGCTAGATTTCCATCAATATGTGTCTCTATTATCATCAATGTGGGTTGTAATCTTGTACCTGTTTTTTTCCCTCTGATATCATCTTCACACTCCTGCCACCTAATTCTATTCATAACTTGGATTAAATGTGGTTATGATTCCTTTCCGTCGGTGGTCAAGACTCAAAATTTATGTTTCCATTTATAGCTATTCATTTTTGGACTTTTATTTATCATATCAATTTTATGTGTGACAATAAAATAATTAATATTTGTACACACATATATGTGTGTGTGTGTGTAGTGTATGTATACATTTTTGTACAACCATGGTATAGTGCAGTATATTGTTATTTGAATGGTGAATGGGTAGATTCAAAATCAAATATTTGATGGCTCAATTTGGTTCATGAAAATCTTTTGGACATATATATGGTAGGACTCTGATAACTTTATATGATGTTTAACTGAGTTAATAAATTTTTAAAAGATCGATCAAGTCATTATAATTATTTATGTCTCGGTAACCCCACAATGTTTTTGTATAAAGTTAACGAAAAAAGTCTTTGCTGAAATTTTCAAATTGAGGCAAATATTTTCCAAGAATATATATATAACGTCTTTTGGGAGTGTGCTTTTTTACTTTTTAGAATATGCTATCGAATTTGAAAAATTATTCTTATTTGTATATCCATTTTGAATAAAATTAGAAAACGAAAACTAGAAGTCCTTGTTGAACTTTTCAAATTGAGGCTAATATTTTTCAAGGACCAGGTTTTTACTTTTTATCAAGCATTAATGGAAAGAAAGCAGGTGCCGTCTCCTCTTATCTTACTCTCAAGCTATATATATATACTACAATTTTGTTAAAAAAAAAAGAGTATGTACCTTTTAAAATATGTCTAATATATTAAATTCTCAAAAATTATTATTATTATTATTGTTATTATTTGTATAATCTAACAAAAAATATAATTAAAAAAAAAAACACAATTCTTTCACGCCTAATAAAAATTATGAGAAAACAAATTAAAAATATTAAAATATCTTCGAAAAAAATTATCTACAATTATAAAAGTCCACACGGAGACGAGCAGCAGGAGGCGAACGCGAGTCCTTAACCGCCACGTGGCAGTCACCTCAACCATTAAATAGATGCCAAGTTGCCAGCATCCATCATGCGTTCGGCGTTCCCCATGCATACTACGCCGGCCTTTACTTCTACTTCGTCAAAACCCCACGTGTCCCTCATTCTGACCCAATGAAAAAACGACACGTCATATAGTCCCAAATAGTAGTAACATTCTTATGTCCCTTTCCACAAATACTTACCCTCCAGGAACTCCAAAAGTAAACGCATCTTCAATCTCTCTCTCTCTCTCTCGCTCTCTCTCTCTCTCTCTCTCCAAGTCAACCTATCTTTTCAATATTTCCAAATACTTAAAAGTCAACGCCCAATCCCTACTTCTCCGTCCCTCCATTCTCACCTTCTTCCCAAAAAAATAAAGAAAAAATTATAAAAAAAAAAAAACTAAACTTTTCCATGCTCTTCGCTTTCTAGGCCTCCGAACTATTCTCTCGCCTCCGGCCATGGGCAACGGCTTCGCCAAGCTAACACCTTGCTGCTCCTCCGCCGTCCCACGTCGGCGCCGGGGCCGCCACGTCTCAGCCGCCGTCACATCCGAGCCCTTCGATGAGACTCTAGGTCATTCTTTCTGCTACGTCCCCGATGACCCCTCCGTGTACCGCTCCATCTCCGGTGCGGCCCTCAGCGCCAACGCCTCCACCCCTCCTTCCACCTCCGATGCCCTAGCTCTGGCCTCCCACCTCACCTGGCCCTCCTCCGCCGCCACAGCCGCCGCCTTCGAGAGCTCCACCTCCTTCTCCTCCGGCCCTCTCAACCTGGACCACCCGTTCCTCTCCGGTCCCATCGATCGCCCGGCCTTCCACTCCGGCCCACTTCCTCGGAGCCTCTCTCTACGTCCTCGCCGCACTGCCGTCTCTCTCCTCAAATCCCTTTCCCGCTCCCTTTCCTCCAAACCCTCCACCAAATCCGAGTCCTTTGACAGCTCCCTCACCAGCGATCTCTCCGATTCCTCCGATCCCCAGGACTGCAGCAGCGGCAATCTCCAGTGGGCGCAAGGCAAAGCGGGGGAGGACCGCGTCCACGTCGTCATCTCCGACGAGCATGGCTGGGTCTTTGTCGGCATCTACGATGGCTTCAGCGGCCCTGACGCCACCGACTACCTCCTCGCCAATCTCTACTCCTCCGTCCAACGCGAGCTCAAAGGCCTCCTCTGGGATGAAGACAAGCCCGAAACCCGCCATCTCTCGGCTGATTCTCACCGTCCCAATCCGAAAACCAGTGAAGAGCCCCGCCAAGAAGGGATTCGAATCTGGGATAAGAGAAGAAGCTGGAGAACTCCGGGCAGGAGATGGGAGGAGAATCAGAGAAAGTGGAAGTGTGAGTGGGATCGAGAAAGATTGGAACTTGATCGGAGGTTAGAAGAACAGCTGAGAAAATCCAGTTCTGTGAGCTCTGTGAATCACCATGAAGTTCTTAGAGCTTTATCAATGGCTTTAAAGAAAACACAGGATGCTTATTTAGATATTGCAGACAAGATGCTTGTTGAAAATCCTGAGTTAGCTTTGATGGGTTCTTGTGTTCTTGTAATGCTGATGAAAGGAGAAGATGTTTATCTGATGAATGTGGGTGATAGCCGAGCTGTTTTGGCACGAAAGGCCGAGCCTGATGTTTGGGGATCAATTGGCAAGCCAACGCAGGATTTGGAGAGGATTAAGGAAGAGATGGATTGTGATGATCTGGTAAATTCTTCGCCGAGTTTGGTTGCTCGACAGCTTACTTTCGAACATAGTACTAGTGTTGAAGAGGTAAAAGGATCAGTTCTATTTGTGTGTATATATATATATATATATATATATATATGTGTGTGTGTGTGTGTTTATTGTATCTTCTGATCTCCTTGTTGGTGATTCAGGAAGTGCGAAGAATAAAAAATGAGCATCCTGATGATACTTCTGCTATTGTGAATGACCGAGTGAAGGGAACATTGAAAGTTACTCGAGCCTTTGGAGCTGGATTTTTGAAGCAGGTAATGCTGAATTACAATGTGCATTCTTGTGCTCCAAATGTCGAAACATATGTTAAAGAGCGATGCTAATACAGTTCTGCATTTATTCGTATTTTTATGTTGTTTACAGCCCAAATGGAACAATGCACTTCTAGAGATGTTTAGGATTGATTACGTCGGTTCATCACCGTATATCACATGCAAACCATTTGTGTGCCATCATAGACTTGGCCCGAAAGATCGATTCTTGATACTCTCCTCTGATGGCCTTTACCAATACTTCACTAATGAGGAGGCCATTGCTCAAGTTGAGCAATTCCTTGCAAATTCACCCGAAGGGGATCCGGCACAACACCTTGTTGAAGAAGTGCTCTTCCGCGCAGCAGAAAAGGCTGGTGAGTTACTGATATATGAAAATTCCGATGAACTTGGAATGAACTTTAGAAATACTTAGCAAGCAAATCTTTCAATACTTTTGTAGGTATGGATTTCCATGAGTTGCTAGAAATACCTCAAGGGGATCGAAGACGGTACCATGATGATGTTTCAATTATCGTTATTTCTTTGGAAGGAAGAATATGGAGATCATTTATGTAAATAAACTGTTTGTCAGATATGGAGATATTCTCCACAGAAATTCAGAAATTTTGGTAGCTGTCTCAATTAGAGACTTGGGAGGCCTGTTAATTTGGTGGTGCTGTGGATTGTAAAGGCAAATTAGCTACTCCATTGTTTTGTGTTCATTCAATTTCAAGCTGTTATACAGAGAAATAAATGTATTCTTGTAATGAATAGTACTATCATTCAACTTAATTACTATCTCCACCAAATGGTCAAGCTTTCTCATTGCCTTCATTTTCTCTTTGTTCTTGTTCTTCTTAATTAAAACAAATTGTGTTTGAATTCCAGAAAGAGAGAAAGAGAAAAGAATCATAGAGACTAATTCAAATAAGAGTGACACCTTGTATATTTTTCTTCTATATGATATGACTTGCTTGTGCTAATATTGATGAACATTGAATTTAATTACTTCCTAACATGAACAAACAGATTAAAAGATCTTTAACTGCATGTTGCTGTTGATTATGAGAGAAAGAGCTTTGGGGCCACTCTGAAAGAGTGTTTCCCATCTAAAAGCATTAGTCAGGCATTTGCCATTGAAAAAAACATTCAATCTCAAGTGATGCCACTTTTCTCAACACTGATCATGCCAATGCTTGTCCATAATCTCAACGAGGAATTTTTTTTTTGTTATCTAAAAATCTAATAGAAGTTTGCTATGGAGGTTACAGTGTAAATCTTTACGTTTACTATTATTATTATTATTATGTTGTTCCTGTTTGGAAATAGTCGTTATATAAATAGTGCACTCTGTTCCTCTGAAGTTGCACAAAAGTGACAGACTGATGGCTGCTCTACAGGTACACATTCATCTCTCAGTCTGTTTTTCTGTCTTGTCATATTACTATTCTTGTTTGACTGTTCCATGGATTAATGGCAGGAAAATGGTTGGCCTCTTGGACTGGTTCAACCAGTGAATGTGATAATGGGACTTGAACCAATTAGAAATCTTGATTTCTCTGCCTCACTATCCTCAAGCACCTCCTCTATCACTTCATCAGACTTAGAAACAGAGGTTGAGAAAAATGGAGAAATATATTTTTTTCTTCATGTTTTTCAGTTGTAGATTTTTCACATTGAACTCTGTTTTTGCAGTCCAGTATTTCGTTCTTCAATGATAGAAGCATCACTCTTGGAAGTCTGATTGGTTTTACAAGCATTGTGAAAACAGAGTCCTTATCTCTTGGTCATTTCCTTGAAGTTGAGAGAAGAGCTATTAATTCTTCTCCATTGGAGAAGAAGCCATCATCAAACTCTTGCTGGCTTTGTCTCTGATACAGTGTTTAACTTTAATATTCTTGCTTTGTTTGATGTATGAAGCTTTTGTTTTTAGTTTATTGAAAATGTTTGAATCTTGAGGCACCTCTTTGGTTGGACTCTGTGAAACTTTTGACTCTAGTTTTATTGTATTGTTCCCATGACTCTGTTTTCCTCTAGTTTCAATGGAGTTCCTTCTCCTCTTTTTCTTCTTGTTTTTTTATTATTCTTTTTTTATCTCTTCTTCTTCTTCTTCTTCTTCTTCTTCTTCTTCTTCTTTCTCTCATTCATGGAGGATGACATATGATCCACTTTCTCACTAACCCAATCACAAGATGCCAAGATAAAAATTAAATGAATAAACTATAAAGAAAAAACATACATACAAATCAAGTACAAGACCTTTGTATTTATTGACATTCATACAAAAACTACTAAGAATTGTAAAACTACAAAGAGCAAACTTACAAACCAACCGAACCAAAAATACATCAGCAAAGAGCAAGCAAAGAAACCATAGTATAATGAAAATTTACAAAGAACGAGCATACAAATAAGTTAAACTGAAAACAATCAGAATCCTTTCAGCTTGTGGGTCTCTATCACATGCCTGTGATTTCGGTTCATTTCGTTAGATGCCATTATACAAGATAAAAGATACAAGAGATCCAGGACCCACAAGGTTGTCCTTCTAAATAATACAGACAAGAGTTTCAGCTTTTTTCTTATTTCACAGGCCATCATCATGTGAGAAAAATTCATCAGCTCAACAACCTCAACAAGAGGACACACACATCTTGACAGAATCCTTGCAAAGAATCATAAGGGACTCACAATGGTGCCCCATGGTACATTTATCCAATGATCTGTCACTCACTCTGTTTATGAAGTTTACAATGTAGATATAAAATCGACACACAAGAATTAAATTTTAATTTCTCTGCTGTGAAGTTCAACGTGATCAGGTCATAAAACTATGAAGTATTTCGATGGCAAAATTTTTCATGGTTTATCTGTTGTATTGCTACTGTCGGCTTTCAGACCAGATCCTCGGCCCGTCATCTTTTTAAATGATCCAAGGGTTGAGAGACCCTTGAAACTGTTGCTTCCCTCACTGAGGTTGCGAGACCGTCTTGACCTTCTTGATTTTGAGGGTGTGTCCGTTTCACCATCCTCGACGGTCTTAGTCTTTACAACCACCAATCGAGCAATATCACTGCGGCAGAAGGGGCAGAGTGGAGCTGGCACACACAACGTCGTAGGATCAGGTTTGTTGTGGCAGCATAGAGATAAAATGCAATGCGCGCACATCTGATGCCCACAAGCTTGGACCTCAATGGTGCAGACTTGGTCAAAGCAGATGCAGCAGAGCTCAGATTCACTGGTCTGCAAGGAGGCACTCACCATGAATCAAATAACAAAGCATTCAAGAGTTTTGATCAAAATAACGAAAAATAAGTGGACACACGGCACACAATGCTTCAATATCCTGGAAAGAATAAGAGAATTGATTCTCACTCTCATCATGAGAATAAAGACTTAATCGAGATTAGGATATGCCTTTCGCAACCCATGAGTGCGAATCGAGATGTCAAAGCCTTCAAAGCACATTTGTCTATTCTAAAAGCTAGCATACACTTGTAAGGCTGGAACATTGTACCAAAGCTCAAGGATAACATTCTAACAAAATATGCTCAATGATGTTAATAGGAACTTATGCAAGGGAGAATGAAATACCTCTGAGACATTATCATCGGTTCCATCATCTGAATGGATAGGGGATTGAACCGAATAGGCTGCCCCCTTTAGGATGCTTTTCTCCCTTTCCCTGTTGGCTTCCATTAGAGCAGCCTCTAGCAGCAGCTTTGCTTCAGGATCGAGTTCGTTGATAAACTTCAATGGAGAAGGCCAAACCAGAGGCCCCGGTGCTGAAGGGTTAAGTAGGGTGGCACATGTCCCATGTTTTCTTTTCAGAGCAATCATGTACGGTATTCTCCTGCAAATACCAACACGCAAGCATGAAATTCACACTCATATCACCAGCTATAGTTTAGGTGTCCATATTGATAGGAAACATTGTGACGAACAACACGGGTTCATCTCAAAATCCAAAAAATAATCTCAACAATGACAAGTTAACAAAATTGAAAAAACATGGGTTGCGATTATTTGAATTTTATGGGTTCATTTCACATGCAAATCTTGGCTATCTCTACAAGTTCAAATTCCATGAAAACAAACCCAAAGATCCTGAATTGCATCCTATACTACCACCCCAAGATGAAGATTGAAGGCTCTTGCAGGTGACTTATCACCATGCAACATAAAATGGTTGAATAAAGTTCCTTTGAATCTCTTGAAGAACACAACATAATTATTAAAGTATATATACTAATTTGAAAGAAAAAAAAAATCTAGTGGATGACAGAGCTCACCCAGATGAATCTCTCTGAAGTCTATCTGCTCCCCACATGAGCAATTCCCTCACACAATCCAAGCATCCACCGTGAGCCGCAAAGTGTAGAGGTGTGCTGCCAGGAAATCTGCAATCGAAATTCAATCACTCTGATCAGAACAGCTACTTCACTAACACAGTGAACCAAATATAAAGAAGTAGATGATACAGTAATAATACCCATATCCTCCAGTAGACGCACATGAAAGAGCTCCATTCTCCAGTAGAATATGGACACAATTCGGCCGTCTATGTCTCGCAGCAAGGTGCAAAGGTGTGGCGCCAGTATCATCTCTAACATTCACAAAGCGTGTGAACCCCCTGTAATTCAACATCATACAACTAAAAGGAATGAACGCAAGATTCAAATGATGATAAAATCCTCAACATCTCAATTAATTGGAAGCAACCACTGCTCTGTAATGAACTCTCACCAAGAATCAGTAACAGGACTGGAATGGGCGGCAGCTAAAATGACTTGCAAGCAATCCGCATGGCCATAATAAGCAGCATAATGCAAGCAAGTCCTCCCATGCAGTGAATCAAACATCAAGATCTAATACAGACCCAAACCACGCCAAATCAAACTTCCATCAACTCAAATAACAAAACACTGAAATATAAGGTAGAAACAACAAAAAGTTGAAAATTGAAAAAAGTTTACATACATTAGCACCAGCTTGGAGAAGCCTATGCACGCAGGCGACCTTCCCATGCATTGCAGCCAACATCAACGGAGTCTAAATTAAAGAAAAGTCCAATAAAAATCACATCTTTATGCACAACAAACTTGAAAAAGGCAAAGGAATAAAAGATCCAATTTTTTTACGAAGAAATTATACTTGTTTATGCCGGTTCAACAAGTCAGGATTTCCAGATTGGTCTAAAATCATACAAAGAACCTGAAAACACAAAGGGGGAAAAAAGCAAAAACAATGAATCAAAACCCCCGAAAAAGAAAAACCAAAAAAAAAAAAAAAAAAAGCTGAAAAGAAAGGTGAGGATAAAAGCCAACAGACCTCGACGCGGCCATTAGCAGCGGCGATGTGGAGGGCGGAGAGGCGGTCATAGATGGTGGTCAGAAACATCATCTCCGGATCTCTCCGGAGGGCAAGCTCCACCAATTCTAGATCGCCTGACTGCACGGCGGTGAAGAATTCATGCTCATAGCTCGAGCGACTACAGCTCACTCCCTGGCCCATCTTCCTCTATAATCCGATGACTCCTTCTTCTCTTCGTCTCCGGCGACTCCTCCACCACTCCGAACGGAGTATGATGGCCTAATCGTGCGCCGTTCGCGGAGGTGAACAGAGCCCCGCAGAGGAGCTCTCGCCATTGGAGTTGGTGAGCTTTAACGTGTCCTTATTTTACTGTTGCGAATACCGTCACCTTTGTTTCGGTGAACTTACCTTCCTCCGTTTCAATAACGAAATATTATTTTATGACTTTCCTCTTTTTTTTTAGAAAACCACCTGATAAACTCCTTATTTGATTTTATTTTGCCTTTGTTTATTTTTTTCTCTAAATTAAGTTTCAAAAATAGTTTTTTCTCTTATTTTAATTAAATTATAGTTTTTCTATTTTTATTTAAAAAATAATTAATTGACTAAATTGGTTTATTTATATCTATAAAAAAACACTTTTTATAATCTATGCCATTTGATATGGCATGTAAAATATGATGGTATATATTTTTCTTAAAACAAATAGTACTTAAATTCATTGTTTTAGTTTATATCTAATATATACTTGTCGATGTCTTGTGCAGATGCAATGTGAAAGGCTTATATGTTGGCTCATATATATATTCTTATTTCAAATCTAAAAAATAAATTTTTTATTATAAGAGTTTAAATTAATAATTATGCAAATCCTAAAAATCACAATCCACAATGACTAAAATTTTATTTATAATAAAAAACTATTTTTTTGTCAATCAATTATCTATCTAATTTAAAAGTATGTACTACAAAATAGATGTTGAATAAAAATTATCAAGTTATATATATTTAACAAAAAAATTAAAACACAAATAAACCACAAACATTGAATCAGGAACTTGCACAAACGAATAATTAATATCTCAATCCACTCATACCAATTAGGGTATTCTACTTAAATTAAATGGCTTGCAATTAAAAATAATAATAATAATAATAATAATAATAATAATAATAATATATAAGAAATGGTGAGTGATTTATGAAAAGCGATGGAATAACATGTAATTTTGCGATTTTTTAGGGGGCGGCAAGTAAAAAACATTGATTTATTAAAAAAGAAAGAATCACGCGAACTTCTAATTTTTCTTGGAAAAAAAAAGTAGTCGTTAATCTCACCGGAAGTGACCATACCCCGCGTCAAAGGGAATACAGTCAAACACTGAAGAAAGTCCGAATCCGACATCTCAATCGGATCCTTTTTCACACTCCTCGGATCCGAAAACCGGTTCAACATCCCAGAGTCAAGACCATTTATTAAAATATTAATAATATCTATTCACTATTCAAAGAAGACCCACTTAAAATATAAAAATATATATACAATGAGAATAATAATAAAAAAATTGAAATTTATACTTTGATTAAACATTCTTTGCCTCCCTTGGTGCCATCCTTTTGGAATAAAGTCATGAGATTATCATGTTTTGAGTTGCATGCACTCAATTTGCTTGTTTTTGGAATAAAGCTATGATGTGCTTTTATAATTTCATAATTATAAAATCGGTTTACATCTTTCCATATAATTTTATTATTTAAAAACATTAAAAATATTAAAAAAAAAAATAGTTACCAGTAAAATTTCAATATTTAGTCAAAATCCTCTCCATCAAACTGTGTCCTAATCTATTTTGTTCGGGTGAGACCATATGACAGTTGATCTGATCGTACTCTTTATCAGTCAAGCCAAATTTCATATGAGAGCTTTACACACCTGCTCACATAGAATCTAAAGAAAAAAAATCAACATTTAATACTAAAATATAATTACTTCATTAATTTTATGTTAGGTTGGTTAATTTAGATGGCATAACAAAATCCAAGATATACAACTAAATATATATATTATTTATTTATTTATTAATATAAAGAGCTCATGTATAATATTCCTACGCGTTGCAATTTAAACTAATTTTTAATTATTTTTTTATTATTCCCAAAAATGAAGACAAACAAAAAGTCAAGGTGGGTTGAGCTAAAGCTTGTATTATATTTTCTTTGCTTATACTCACACTCCAAATATATAAAAATATATATTAAAATACAAGATTAATGAATGAAGTTATGTTAAATGTATAATTTATTGGAATTATATTAATGACACGAGGTTGATTAAATTGGTACATTTGGTTGTTGTCACAGTGTGATGTGTTAAAGTGTTATATTCTCAAGATATTTCTATGAGATTTTTTTTTTTCTCCTTGATATAACTTGCTAACTTCCAAAAAAATTTCAAGTGATTAATCATCACACCTTAATTAATCAAAATTAAATCATACTTTTGGGTTCTCACCTTAACTCACTTTGACTAATTCCTGTGGTTAAGTATAGAAATGGGTTGGTTAATGAAATGGGTTCTTAAAATATATATTAAGAATGAAAAAAAACCTAAATTATTCAATAATCATGAGGTTTTTGAATAAATTCTTTTAACTTAGTATAAACGAGATCTAAGAATTTTGTTTGATTAAATCGTCATCCCTAATTAATCAAACAAAAATCATACTTTCCTTCTCATGTTGCTCACTAAGAGCCTGTTTGGGTACAACTAAATTTCATAGAAATGGTAATAATTCATATAGAATTTAATATTATATAGGAATTTAATATTATGGACTGTTGAGATATTCTTTTTATCCATAATAATTTTATAAAGAGGTAGGGACCAAACTTTTTTTTCTTTGTTTTTCGGACTATGCGTTTGGGTGATCGAAGAAGGAAAAGAGCACTATAATATATGAATTATATATATATATATATATTGTCAAAATAATATATGAAAATAAAGATGTCAAGCATTGACTTAATCACTATAATTTTTTTTTTTCGCTCTTAAAAATTTTCATATTAAATTATTTTTTTTATAAAAAATAAAGTTATAAAAGAGTTTTTCTTTTTTCAATATAAATAGGCAGTAGTATTGGGCCAACTACTCCAACCAGTTAGTGGACTGAGAATAGAAAAAGGCCCATGAGCGTTCAGTTAATTGCAACTGATCGGAACCGTAGGATCTCAGTGATCAGGCATCAAGATGTGAGGGTCTAGATCTTGGGTAGTTTAGTCATTTCCTATTCCTCAACAGGACTATAAATTCGCCTGAGTTGGGAATTAGGGTTTCTGTTTGCCGTTGCCCGGTAGGGTTTTCGCAGAGGTATGAATGGCGATTTTGCTCCATTTGATCTGCGTATTGTCGCCATTTACTATTGATTTCCATGTTTTTGTGTTCCTGATCTCAAAATCTTAGCTCTAAATGTATAGAAATTAGCATATGAAACCTTAGATTGTTAAATCTCAGTGTTTTGACAATTTTTTCCATTGATTTAGCGCGCACAGCGTGATCTAAAGTCTATCAATGATCGTTGTGCTGTTTTGATGTTAAAGGCATTGGTTTTGATTTTTGTTATTTAGAGGTGGGGATTGGAGAGATGGCGCCGGCGCAGCCGAACAGTGGGCTCTTCGTGGGATTGAACAAGGGTCATATCGTTACCAAGCGCGAGTTGGCCCCTCGCCCATCCAGTAGGAAAGGGGTAAGAGTCTAAGAGATCGAAGGAACTCTTTTGCTAATCTTCTTGTATATTATGATGGTGTACGAGTATAATTTATGCTTAAACAGTTGCGATATCTTAAGATGCAATTAAAATGTAGTTAGTGTTTAAGAAGCAATCTTTGTAAACAGACATTTGGTTCTTGGATGAGTACTAGGGCTTTTAATAGGGCTTGGGATTCCATTTAGGGAGTTTCTTTGTTATTATTGCTTCACATTGTGCCCGTGTTTATCATAATGCACTAATAACTCATTTTTAGTGTGAAATATGGACATCCACAATAAATAATTGTTGGTAGATGCTATGTTCTCCTGGTTGTTGGAAGTTTTCCATGCCCGTGTTGTTTGATTTTATTTTATTTTATTTTATTTTCAAGTGAAACACGTGTTAAGATAAGCAGCAATAGGCCATGATAAGCAAGTGTGAAATATGAAACGCAGTAGTAGATACACCTGCTTGTAGTTGTTGGTTTTAAATGGCCATGCTGTTGAATTTGATTTTAAAGTGAAATATTTGTTAAAACAGGCCACAATAAGCCATGATAAGTCGGGGTGAAACAAGGAATGCTATACAGCAAATAATATTAGGTAGGTACAATGTGCTCTTAATTGTTGGAAGTTTTACATGGCCATGGTGTTTGGTTTGATTTTATTTTAAGTGAAACATTTGTTAAAACTAGCAGCTATAAGTTTTGATAATTCTGAAGTATGGAAAGCAATAGTAAATTAGTGTAGTTAGATGCAAGGTGCTCCTAGTTGTTGGATGTTTTAGATGGCCATGCTGTTTGATTTGATATTATTTTAAGTGAAACATTTGTTAAAACAAGCAGCAATAAGCCACCATAAGTCAATTTGACTTGTTTGGCGTTCGGTTTAGTTGAGGGAATGGTACTGGTGAATAGGCTGTATGGAAGTGAGAATATCAACTGATTGTTCAACCCTTGCATTGAACCTCTCTATGGGAACTGATTGATGATTTGGTTAAAGAAACAGTCAAGTAATTTATGCCTTTAAATGTCTGGCTGATTGTTGCTCAACATTGTTTGAGGGTTGTACGGCCTTCATTAATTTCATTTATAGTAAGTCGGATCTATCTTGAAACAATTGCCTACATTTTCATGTAAATCCATGTCCTTTATTTTGAATTTTTGGTTATTACAATTGCATTGCTTGATTTCTTCTTTTCTTCCTGGGTAATGTGATTGTATTAAAGATGTCTGGAATTTACACTATTGTTCTAATAAGGCTTCATGCTATCTCCCAGAAAACCAGCAAGCGTGTGCATTTTGTTAAGAGTTTGATCAGGGAAGTAGCTGGATTTGCTCCTTATGAGAAGCGGATCACTGAGCTTCTAAAGGTTGGGAAAGATAAGCGGGCGTTGAAAGTGGCGAAGCGAAAGTTGGGCACCCACAAGAGGGCTAAGAAGAAGCGTGAAGAGATGGCTAATGTTCTCAGAAAGATGAGGTGGGTGCTGATTATTGGCTCAATCTTTTTATGTTCGAAGTTTTCATTAATTAGCGATTGAACATGGTGCATGAAATGACTATGATTCCACCATTTCATCCCAATTTTCTATTTCTTGTGGTATTTGATAAGATATACTCATTGCAACCATTTCTTTGGATAATGTAGATATTGTAAGTAAATAAATAACTTCATTCTGATCTAAGAAGATCATATTTCGTCACAGTAGGAAACTTTGATTTTTTTTGTGTTGGATAATTGAAGTAAGCTCTCTTATTGTTAGTATCCAATCTAGATTGGTTTTCTCTATGTAGTATATATTCATGCATTTGTATCCATCCTATCTTTTTTTCTATGCGTAAGAGCGGATGATGCAGATTTCATGCATTGTTAGCAATACATTGATAATATGCAATTTACTGACTTCTGATATTTCCATAACCGAATGCTTTTGCGATGACTTTGGTTGTTACTCGGTAATCCATTATTTTGATATAAAACAAAATTTCACCTCTTTCAAGATGCATAAATGCATGTTGTGTTGCATGGGTCTAATTAAATTAAAATGTATCTTCTTTTATCTTAACATCAAAAGATAATTTGTTTGGCTGGCTATTTTAGTTCTGTTTGGCTATCTGTTTCCGCTCAGTGTTCTTATGAGATGTTAATTGTATATATTTTTTTATTTTGGTGTTCAATTCAATGTGCAGATCTGCCGGAGTATCTGATAAGAAAAAATGATCGAAGTTTCAGATGGAAATGCTGTAGCTGGATGTTTCATTTTTATTTTTACTTTTTGTAACTCAAAAAACTCATCTTCTTTTTCTTTTTAGAATCTTTAAGACTAATGGTCTGTCTTTCAGAGTTTTCCATTGTTTGTGGTAACCAAATTTTGAGATGGTCCAAGAATACTGTGATTGCTTGTCATTTATCTATTCCTACCAAGTCGTTCTTTTCTTAGACCTCTCATGACTAATTGCAGGAGGAGCATTGGTAGCACAACGTATGGTGACTTTGTGAGCTAATTATTATTATTCTTTGTTGTACTTAGAGCTGAACGAGCCCCAAAATATATGATAAAAAATGCTGTTTAGGCTTATTGGCAGGTGTCTAGTATTTTTTTCACCGAGGTATGACTCAAACCAAATGAAACATCTGATTTATATGAGCAAGAGGAAATGATGCAAGTTTTTCTTATCTGATACTGAAAGTGATGACTACTTTTTTTGAAGCGATATGTAATGTGTGGCTGAGCTTTATTTTCTTTATCAGGGCAAAAGCTTTTCATCACATTGATTTTATTTTTTATTGCGCAATAAATCAGTATGTTTGTTGTGCCTTTTCTCCAATGGAGATTGGTGAGAATCTTGGACTTTGGCTGCTTTGCAGTGATAAAGGTATTACTTCTCTTATCCCTTGCATCATCAGCCAGTCCATGCAAATATTTTCGCCACATTTCATTTCTTTTGATTCAAAGATAAAAAGAAGAAAAAAAGGAAAGAAAAGGTGAGAGCAGTCTCTTTTATTTCTTTGGACAAATGAAGGGGCTGGAATTGGTTTTTTTTTTTTTTTTTTTTTCCTGATTATAATAATGCAAGCCAAAAACTGGTTGTGTTTTTAGTACTTTAATTGAATTGTTTCTTTTTGAATTTTTGTTTTTATTAATTATGTCTTAAAAAGTGATGGAATATACTTGAGTATCTGCAACATCCATCACATCCTTGGATAGAATCCATCTGATTTTTGAGACAAAGGTTTTGGGACTTGGGAGTATTATTGGGCTATGTCTTTCTAAAAGATTAGCGCAATTGTGCAAAGCAAAGGAGACGCACATGTGAGTGATATCACCCTGCACCATTCCCACACATTCATGGATGTCATTATACCTTTGGTCTTAATCACCCATCTGCTATAACAGTTTCTCCACTCCTCTTCTTTTATATATATATTATATATATATATATATATATATATAAATAATTAAGCAGATTACTGGTTATTAAAAAAATATATTGGTTGAAATTTTTTGAATCACTATTATGTATATAAATATTATATAAAATACAATTTTTTTTTTATTAATTATATTATTCAATATTGTTGGATGAATTTTAATATTTACATCCAATGGTTATTATTAACGTCTTTCAGATTTTAAATCTAGTAACGTCAATATTGTGGTTTATTTGCAGTGTATTAATATTGTTTATTTTGTTTTTGTATAAATATATATATATTAAAAGTAAATATGTTTGAATAATATATATGTATTTATTTTTAGTCTTTTGATGACATTTTACTATGCTGGAATTTATAGAACAAAGTGAAACTTTTTTTTAATTTTAAATATCAATGCTAATATTGGGATAAAGTTAAAGAATTAGCTGTAATATTACACTAAAAAAATAAATTTATTATTACGTTTGTTGATATTAAATTAATTTTACTTGTCAACAATATGCAATCGTGCAGGATGGTTATTGTTGGTTCACCGGGGCATAATCCATATATGGCCATGTAATCTTCTTATATCTTTCTAAATATCAGTTTATTTTATTTTTTTTTATACACTTATATACAAATTTAAGTCTTGAATTGCAATAAAATAAATGTACTGATTTGACGGTAATATATCTAAGATGCATGGTTTATTATGGCCATGCATCACATATATAATAATAGTATAATTCTTTGAATAAGTTTTCTATATTTTTAAATTTATTTTTTTAGTCTTTTTATTTTAAATTATTATTATCTAATTATTATTATTTTTAATTATACCATATAATAATACATGCAAGAAAGTGAAAAAATAAAATAAAATAAAATAAAATAAAATAAAATAAAATAAAATAAAATAAAGGTACATAATGAGCATAATTTTCTTGAAATATTATGGTAGAGAAAATAATCTCTCTCTCTCTCTCTCTCTCTCTCTCTCTCTCTCTCTCTCTAAATCTCATTTCTATACATAAAGTTTGAGAACATTCAGCTCTATCTATCAATTTTCTTGGTCATAGGGAAATCATGTTCGGTTTGATTCTTAAAAATAAAAAAAATGATTATTTTATTTAAAAATTAAAATAAGATTTAAATGGAGCATGGGATTTCTTACTATTTATATAATTAAGAAAATTTTCTTAGTATAAAATTAAGTATATGATTATATTCATACATTTAATTTATGATACATATATTTTACAGGATTTTCGAAATAAAAATTTCTTTCATTTTTCATAGTAAAGATCTATATATTTTTTTATTTGATAATTATATTAGATAATGAAAACACCAAAATATAGTTTTGGTATGCAGTTTTAGATATATTATGATATTAATTACAACATTACATATCTATATTATCCTGTACTAGTCTTTCTATTAAATTGTTGCTTTACATAGTTGTATATATTCTAATTAATACAGATAAATATCTCCATTTATAATATTTCACATCATTATAATTAATATTTTTTATAATATAAATTTAATGAAACTTAGACAAACCACGTCAAGGGCGTGCACAAAAATGGAGATACTATATCAATACACCTTGTGCATGCCTTTACTCTTCATAAGCTGAGACACGAATCTATTTGGTGTTAATAGATCAAGAGGTTACTGGCTTCTCTATAATTAATATGCTACCAAACCAAAACTATTATTTATTTATAAGAGCTAGTACCTTATATATAATAAAAAATAATATTTAGTATATATATATATATAGAGATATTTATGATAGCCATTATATTTACATTAAACGGTTACAATTCATTTAGTGCTTTCTACAATATTTATATAAATAATAACCACTTGATCATGATCCAACGACTCTCAATCAATATTCCTAATAAATAATAATTTGTTTACTTATTTAGATGATTTATTGCCCTATATATATACTTTTCGATAGACACACAAAACTTTATAATTCATGCATATATACAAAGAAATGAAATACACAATCTTAATATATATATATATATATATATATATATATATATATATATATATTGATAAGAAAGAAAGGAAAGCTGAAGGATGAAATGAAGCTATCAAGCCGCACTTGATCCAAACAATGTCAATATCAAAGCGACGAGTCCAAGCAATGAACCAAAACATTAAATCCAAGGTTCCTCAATCAAATCACTGGTGAGTTATGACATAAGACTTCCTCATCATCCAATCAATCTATCTATCTATCTATCTATCTATCTATAGACAATTCATTAACAACACAAACTCTTCATCATTCATCCATCTTTTTTTTTTTTATAATTTCCCAACTTATATATATATATATATATATATTGATGAATGTGCAATGAGGATGTTGACATTATATATATATATATAATGTCAACATCCTCATTGCACATTCATCAACACTTGGACATATTGTTGAATCTCAATGGAACAAGATCATGTAATTAAATAAACACCAAATTAACAAGTGTATGGAATCTTATTCCAACTGATCTGATTCACTCACCATTTTCTATATCTTAATATTTTTCATCTCTCTCACTCATCCATCCACATCTTCATTAATCTAATTAAAGTAAACAAAATGAGTTCAAGGTTTTGAACCAAATTAAGACTATATATACATATATATATATATATATATATATATATATATATATATATATGCCTTGTTGGCATGCAAGCTCATTCAGTGCAAACTATTCATGATGTAAAAGAAGATGCTCATTACTTTAACTTTCTAGCAACCAAAAACATACACATAAAGAAGAACAGAAGAGAAACCACAGCAGCAAAGTGTGTCTCAATCCCTAATGAAAAAAAAAAAAAAAAAAAAGCTCACAAGAACCCATGCACACCCACAAGCATAGAAAAAAGCAAGATCCTCCTCCCCTCTACTCTAATTATAAGTTTTATGTTTATATATATATGAACATATAATAATATATATTACATACTTATAACTGCATTTCCGAATCTTATTATCTGGCAATCAAAGTTTGGAGTCCTTAAGATCAGACTTAGGATTGTGTCTCATGATTGACTTCATGTGATCAAACGTGAAGAGAGAGAGAGAGAGAGAGAGAAAGTGCATGTGTGGAGATTGATGGATGCGGAGCCTGATTTTTTTAGAATTATTACTAGAGCATTATAATCAAAGACTAGGGGAGAAATTGTGTGTGTGTGTGTGTGTGTTTTTTTTTAAATTTAAAATTTTATTTTTGCAATTTTTTTTTAATTATGAAGAAGACTTAATTAAGTCATGTATTTTGTTGAGTATACAAAACTATGGAAGCTTGTAAAATTTCAATTTTCAAAATTACACAGAGGTAGATGTGAGAATTTATTAAAATACATAGGATTTTGATCTCCCTAATAATTCTTCTTTTGATTTCTTGCTTTCAGCTTAGTGTTTATATATACCATGAATGTACTTATAAGGAAGTTTGAGGAGAGTCAATTAATTGCAAAGAAAATACAAAGTTTTTTTCTTTTCTAAATTTTGACTTAATTCATTTTGTTAGTCAATAATTTGAAGGGATGACTTCACATAGAATTTGTATATAAAATTATAAAAAAAATTTATTGTGAATTTCTAGCTTCTTATTTTTTCTAAATCATAATCACCGGCGATGACTTAATAACTTGATTAGTTTATTGCATATATATATTGTTTATGTCCTGCTGAAGAGATGGATTCATACATTAACTCATACATGGTAAATTCATAGATGTGTGAGATAATTAAATACATACTTGTGCACGCGTGCACTTGACATGAGGAGATGGATTCATACATTAACTCATACATGGTTTGTCTCTTATAATTAACATATCACAGATAACATATAATACACATAAAAATTAATGAAGGAATCAATTCCAAAATAGCAGCATATATCTCTTAATATATTTTTGGTTACGGCATTGATACTTTTTTCTAATTTAAAAATAATAATCTTTTATGATATTGGAATCAATAGTTGACTTTGTATCTATATTTTACATTAAAAAAAAAAATCTATTTTTTATTATAATTTCTCAATTCCAGCAAGTTTATGATTTCTCTACAAGGAATGATGTGCTATCACATACTCAAAATGCAATTAAAAATAAAATTACCACACCTCATAAATTTCTTAATGCTTAGTTTGTATAATTAATATATTAATTTCTCCTGCTCATCTTCGCTTTGGTATGTATATATATAGTTTCTAGTATATAACTACATATATATAATCAAGGCTGTGTCCAGGGACATACCTCATATAGTAACAACTAGATTTCCATCTGTTAAATAGTACTTAATAATATTAAGCACACTAATTATTAACAATAACTCTATACACCACCTTGTAAATAACAACCGTAAATCATGATTTAATGATTATCATCAAATACCTTTAGATTTTCAAAATCTAAGAAAGTTAAAAAAAAACACACAACATCTAATAATAATATATAATATATAATATATAATATATAATATATATAGTGTGTGTGTGCGCATGAGAGAGAAAGCAAAAGAGAGAATTTTCATTGTGGTGGGCACTGAGATCTTCTTACTCTTTCACTGTGTTTTTGTGTTTGAGGTGCTGCTATGAAAAGCTAAAGCTGCTTCTCTTCTCTCCTCCAAACACAAAACAAGACAAGTAAACCTCATGCTCTCCAATGGCTTGCAACTTAATACTGTTACAAAGAACCTCTCTCTTTCTCTCTCTCTTCCTCCTTTTAACTTTTTTTGTTTTATGTCTTTCCTCTCATGGTTCTATAGAATTCTATGAATTATATATCTCCTCCTCTCAAAACAATAATCCATTCATGGTTTCTCTTTTCCAGCTTTTTATGATGATGTTTTTCTTTTCATACATGGCTGGCTGGCCTCCTACTTTATTCCTTCCTATTAGGGAGGGGGGTTGGCTGCCTTGATCTTTGTGAAAGCTAATGAAAATCAGATTCCCCTTAGAAATGGTCACATTATAAACAAAGAAATAATGCTTTCTCTCTTTGCCCTGCCAACTAATCTCTCTGATTTCATTGCCATCTATCTCTCTTTTCCTTTTTCTTTTCTTGTGTTTCAGTGCATGCATGTCTCCTAGATATATCTAGGCTTTGTGTCTTGTTCTAACTTCTAACTTCTAACATCTAACTTCTAACTAGTTCTTGTTGCATGACATGATCCATGCATGGGGTATGCATGGGTTTTAGTGATATGTTCTCTGTGCCTCTTCATCTTCTACTTATTCTGGTTCTGGTTCCTATAAATATATCTGAATATCTTCATACATTCACATGCATGTCTCTAAATAAAGAGAACAAAAAACATGCACTCATTTGAGGCATTAACTGTTAAAGTGCATGTGTCTCAGTGTACTCACTGTACCTTTTATCTAAATGGCTCTACAGAAGTGAACACATGAATGCTAGAATATGAAGGACTTATAAAAGAAGTGCAATACTTACAGAATTTGAAAAAGAGCTAGCCTTCTCTTTTACTGACAAGATAAACAGTTGCATATTGCATCAGAGGATATATATATATATATATCTGTGTGTGTGTGTGTGTAACTCTAACTCTCATCTCATGCATGAGACTTGGTCAAAGGGAACTGAGCTACAATGCAATCTCTCAAAAGATGAGAACCATCACTTAATCAAGCCTTTAATCTGCATGCAATCATGTCTAAGAAGAGAAAAGATAGACTTCAAAGCAAACATTTTAGTTACCTCGAAGCAATATATATATATATATATTCACAGAATAAGAATAATAATAAGAAGAAGAATAGTAAGAAGAAGAAGAAGAAGATCAAGATGAAGAATACTAGTGAAGGGAAATAGAAGCAAAAATAAACTGTTCCTGCTCTTCATGTTAATCAGAGATCGATATACCAAGCATTCATGCATGCATGAATTCATACAACCCAAATTTTGTAACCAAACTATAGAAAATTAACATCACCAATCCAGATAAAATCAAAAGATTAGAAACCCACTTACCATGTCTCAAGCTCACCTTCAGATAACACTATTAATTCAAGACCAGCTTCCCCTTCTTTACCGATCGAAAAGAAGAAATAAAAAAGAAGAAGAACTAATTAAGCATCCAAAGTATAAGGTTACTCATGAGGATAGAGCTTCAATTATAAGAGATTATTGCCAGAGATATCAGTCCATTCAGCATTACCGGTGCTAGTGCTGCCACCGCCGACACCACCACCGATATTACTATTCCAATATTGATCGGCACTACTCCTCGGAGCTCCACCGATATACTGCCTAAACCTTTGAGAGTTATCCTCCATCTTAACTGAAGCAAACTGTGAAATGAGCCCTGAGGTTGAAGCCAGCTTGTATGGCATCATCCCTTCAGCTGGATCAAAAGGGAAGAGAGAAGAAGAAGAAGAGGAAGATGAAGAGTGTGCTTGTGGCTCCATATTGCCTCCAAAGAATGGGAGGTGCTGGATTTGCTGCATCCTCCACTGATCCAAACCTCCATCTTGGAACCCTACAGAGGGATGATGATCAATGCCTGGCATACCAGTGAAATTCAACCCTAGGTTTTGAACTCCAAACTCTAAAGGGTGCAAAGAAGCCATGAAATTAGGCAACTGAGTTAGACCAGTAGTAGTAGTAGTAGTAGCAGCAGCATGTATTGCACCGGTGGAAACAGAGGTGGCGGTTGAAGAAGACAATGAACTAGAAGGAGGCTTCGATGAGCTACTACTTCCACTAGACTTGCTTCTCTTATTGCGACGACAGCCACCGCCGACGGGAACGTTACGGAGAGCTCCGCCGCGTGTCCAGTATCGCCGGCAAGTCTTGCAAAAGTGGCGAGGCTGAGAAAGAGAGTAGTTGTTGAAGTAGCAAAACTTAGTATTAGTAGACTCACACCGAGGACATTTGAGAGAAGTCTCAGGTTGTGGGATTTTAGCAAGGCGTGCTCTTTCGGCCATGGAATTAGGCCTGACCGGTAGAGGAGAATTGCGGTCCGGCCCTGGCAGAGCCGGACCGCCGTGAGCTTGGATAGCTCCAGGATTGGTACTAGTGCTTCCTTCTTGATTTGCATGAGCCTAGTGAAGCATCAATAAGAGAAGAAGATCAAAAATTAGTAAGTGATTTTAGTGGTATATTCAACAAGGAATAGAAGATGGAAAAACAAAAAAGGTGAGAGAATATGAATATTATGAGCTTTTTAAACTTTGCTTTTTTCATTAGGAAGCTTTGGATGGAAAAGATTGGAATAAAGAGGAGATGAAGAAGAGAAGAAGAAGAAGAAGAAGAGAAGAAGGATCACCTGGTTCCAGTTTGGTGGATCTAGATAGGCAGGAAGTGAAGGGAAAACCATGGTTCTTTCTTTCTTTCTTTCTCTTCTTGCTTTTCTTTTTTCTCTTTGTTGAGAAAAGTTGATGAGAAGGTGGAGAACCACAACCACAAAGAGTTGCAGAGATGTAGAAAGAGAGAGAGAGAAAGGAGAAAGAGAAAGAGAAGTATTTATATATATATATATATATATATATAAAATTTTTTCTTAGGCTTTAAGTATGAGAAGAAGGTAGTGTTTCATGCATGAAAGTGGAGGTGGGGGAGAGGACTTGGGGGGGGAATGGAGTGAAACCCTAATTGGAGGAGAGCACATTAATTGAGGAGGAAATTATAATAAATATAAGTTTTGTTTAGTATCAGACAACCTCCATTATGTCTTTGTATTATAAAGAAAAAAAGTTGGTTTTGGTGGGATGGCAATGTCTCTCTTTCTCTCTAAGTCTATCCTTTCTTACATATTACTGATCATACACCACCTTCATGATATACATGTACATGTATTAGATGGTATATGTACGTGTATTAGATTATTAGTGTATATGTATATATATCTCTCTCTTTACTAGAATGAAGTCTTTATTATGTGAGAAAAAAAAGTTATATATATATATATATATATATGTTAAAATCATAAAATTTAATTTTTGTAGTGATAGAGTTGAGGATAAATAGTGCGAATAAAGTTTTATTTGCACATGCTTTTTATTTAATAGATTTATTTATGTAAATTGAGAGAGAAATTCTAATATGATATATTTTTATATATTCTTTCTAATTCTAACAACTATTATACACTATATACATACATACACACACACTCACAGACACTAGCACAATTGTTGCAGCTATATATGCATCCCTTGAAGTAGATTTTTTTTTGTTAAAAAAAGCATGATTTAAGAGTGCGTTAGGAAAATATTTAGAAGATCATAGAAGAGTGATGTCTACTCATTTGTCAAACAATGAAAACAACAACAAATATCAAATTAATTGACAATTTTTTCCTAAGAATCATTTTCATAAAGGTGAATCACTCACACCTTATCTTGTTATAATTATTAGATGATGAACAATAAGGTTAATTAGAAAAAAAAATTTAGTTTTATTTTCTTGATTTTATTTGTTAATTTTCACGAAATACCAACATCATATATTTCATTTTTCTTTAAAAGTACATATATAACAACAAACATTATTTATTATATTGTTTTTTTTTTAATTTAATTTTTTAAAACTAACATTTTACTAATATAAATCCTAAATTCAAATGAAGCTCTTTAAATCACATAATGACGATTAAAGTTTTTATAAATATGAAAACACAAATAAAATCATATATAATTACTTACTTACTTCATGAACATGATTGGAATCATCAAAAAAAGATTAGCTTCAAAAATAAAAAACGAGAAATTAGTTCATATATATATATTGCAAAAATCAGCAGAAGTGATTTTGATATTCAACAAGAGATTATATAACAAAAAGTTTTTGCACATGACTTAAATATATAGGATGTTACTAAATCTTATCATGTAACATCAAACCAACAACAACCTTTGTAGATCCCATATCATGAAACACATTTATTAATGCAAAGTCTCAAAGCAACAAAAAAACTCAAAAGGTAAAATGATGCCATTGTAGAATTCCCACAATATGCATATGAACTTTTTTTTTCACCTTCAACCCATGATTCAAGCAAAGAAAATAGAAACATATATAATAAAAATTATGGCGGAAATAATAACATTACATAATTCTTTATAATTGTTTGCTTTACTTTTGGTATTATAAAATAGATTTATCCAAATCATTACATTATAATTAGTAAAAATTACTAATAAACAATATTGAAAAAAAAAAAGAAGATTGTGTCAAGGTAAGTTATTGGACATGTGTTTTTTTTTTTTTTTTCTTTTCTTGCTCATATAATTCCTGGTGCCGTTTATGTTGATTTTAGTTAGACATCACTTACCTATCCTAAACTCTAAGTAGTGATGATTATATTAATTGAATGCCATCATCCCCTAATCTTGTCAATGTGACCTTATAAATAATGGGCAAAGTTATATATGAAGCACCAATAAATCCTAAATAAATGATGAGTCAACCATCGATAAGCTTTTAATTACCTTTGCCATGTAAAAAATTCCCAATATTAATAGAAAAGTCAAACCAATAATCCTAGTAAGAGAGAGCAAATTAAACAGGGATAAACATGCAATCAAGATAGAATTGATCAGAGGTCTAGTCAAACAGGACTTGATAAAACAAATTAAGCCACTTGGTTCAGCTACAGATGAATATATTTAATCAAAATGAATATATAATCGTAGAATTTAATTCATTTTAAACCCTCCATTTCAAATATGCCACATACTGAACCACATAAGTGATCAACTGAATAAGCATGCAAACTTTAAAAGAGTTCACGGTCACTGGTGGTCTTAATCCTAAAATTTTAATACCTAATGAAGCTAACTGTGTTGGGGGGTTTTCAATAAATCTTGGTCAAATAATGCACATCCTTGAAATTGATGATGATGATGATGATGATGATGATGGTGATCATGATAATTTTTTTTTCAAATGAGAAGGGTTCTTATGGAGGGAGGTGATGATCATCAAAAGAAGTCTTTGCTTTGACCTTAGTATGGAAAAGTAAGGGAAGAGAGAAGAAGAGAAGCGAAGAGAAGCGAAGCGAAGAGGAGACGAGAATTGGAGGGGGCAAAGCATAAGATGCTTCCTGTCGGGCGGGAAGAAATGGGGGAGGGATTTTGGCCGCCCGGGGGGGGGTCCACGTGGGGCAGAATGGTCAATCAAAGAGTGGGACCCACAGAATATATTTGTCGGTGACATTCCACGTTGACGTCGGACCTATATATATATATATATATATATATGTCATCAACCTAACTGAACCTTCCCAGCCCCCAATCGCTCTCAGGTTTATTCTCCCTGTCTCATCTCCATCGTTCATCATCATCATCATCACGACCACCACCGCCATCATAATCATCATTCATCCTTAACTTTTAATAATGTCTTTTAATTCTCCATACAAACATATTACATATTTTATATTGGAAGAATAGAACAGAATAAAATTTATGCTTCATAATTTTTAAGGTTCGCCGCCAGTTTCCTATTGAATTTTAACAATTAAATTATATATATATATATATATATATATATATATATATATATATTTTGATAAAAATGACTAGTATCAATCATCTCATAAGAGAGTTGTCGAGAGATAAGCAAACATAATGAATAAATAATATTGCTATAATATTCTAAAATATATCCATAATATTTGCATATTATTACAATAATACTATCAATCTAAATGTTTGATCCTCAATCTCCTCATTAACCATTCAAATAATCATTCACTACACAACATTGATTGTTAGATTGTAATAAATTTAAAAATATAAAATTCAATTAATTGGAAAACTTAACAACTAACAGTAAGGCAAAGCTTATGATTCAAAAGGTCAAATTTATATACTTGTATAGGAATATAATTTTATATATATACTTCACATATATAATTGTATTCAATTCTTTTTTTTTTATAAGATAAACAAACACTTTTAAAGATATGTACAAAAGTGAAGTTAATATCTGAATGTACATGTGTGCTTACTCTGGGTAAGTTAAAATTCAAATCTACATTTTTATCAAAAAGACAAATATTCCAAATAATGAATCTAATACCAATAGACCAAAAGATCATTAGCAACTCCTATAATATATATCATAGCTATGTGTTATTATATATAAATATCCCCCATCATTTATTATTATAAAACTTGATAAGCTTGTAGTTAATCAATGTAAAAGATCACTTTTATCCTTGTTTTATTAAATTGAAAACGAGTTATTCATATACGAATGTGCATGTATATATATATCATACTATATTTCATATATTTATTTTAAATAATTTGTGAGGGTCCTTTAATGGTACACTAAAAAAAAAAAGTAGGAAACAACCATATGGAAAAGTAGACCTGACTGATCATGCCAACACAACAAACACGCAACAAACCCTACTTTCACCTGATATCATGTGATTCATGTCAACCCTAGATATCAAATGTTAAAATACATACATGTATGTCATCTCCACACTAACAGTACACTACAAGGAAAACTGGGTCAAACTTCCATACTCATAGCCTTACTTTCAGCCCATAAAATCACAGCACTTACAAAATAATATGTATGTATATATAATATGTTTTTTGTATGAGTGAAAGACAGATGGCATTTCTTAGGGCTTAATGAGACAGTTGAAAAGATGCTTATGGTGATAGGAGGAGAGTGAAATGTTATTAAAAGAACACTGGAGACAGTTGAAAAGATGCTTATGGTGATAGGAGGAGAGTGAAATGTTATTAAAAGAACACTGGAGACAGTTGAAAAGATGCTTATGGTGATAGGAGGAGAGTGAAATGTTATTAAAAGAACACTGGATTAAATTAAAGATATCCATGTAACATAATCTTGATGGGTTGGGTATAATATGATAACTCATGCAAGTCCATACAGTGCAAGTGTACATGTAAAATCGCCTGTGAAAAAGCAGTCAAAATCCAAGCAAAGTGTACGTCTTTTACTCTCAACGCACAGTTAGACAGGTCAAAAATAATAAATCATAAATTAAATTTTAATTGAGTAAGGATTCATGTCTTTTGTCAGTGGTAAACCCATAATATTAATTACTTGATTTTATTATGAGCACCTTTAATTGATGACAAATGCAAAAGAGAGGTAAAAGACTGATGTTTTTTTTTTTTTTTTTGAAGTTACTTGGTTTACATCTAGAAATATTTTTTAAATCTCAAGTTGTGATTTTTTTTAGATTTATAGGTACCAAATTTAATTTTCTTGAAATTTGATATTTGAAGCTACTTTGATCTCTTTTTAGGGGCTGTTTGATTGTCTGTAAATGATTTTACATGTAAATAAAATTACAGTGTAAGTAAAAATACTGTATTTTAATTTACATCACAGCTGTTTAGTTTGTTGTAATTTGAAATGTTGCATTTGCTTTTTCTTTGTTTGGTTTGATCTAAGTTGAGGAGTATTATTACCATGTAAATAAAATGGTAAGATTACCTCTATCACATATTGTTAACAATAATTATTTAATATTATTTATAAAATCTTTTAATTATATACTTAAATTGTATTCCTAAAAGCTATTAATTATATTAACTCTCATTATTTAGGATTAATACTAATTTAAAAAATTGATT
Organism: Dioscorea dumetorum; assembly: GCA_902712375.1. Lineage (NCBI taxonomy): Eukaryota > Viridiplantae > Streptophyta > Magnoliopsida > Dioscoreales > Dioscoreaceae > Dioscorea > Dioscorea dumetorum. The sequence goes on along the minus strand of CACTHL010000561.1, from coordinate 8,951,252 downwards.
AATTTAGTGGTGGTTTATTAAATTTAAAAAATGTAATATAATTCAATTATATACTATACAAATATTTTTTTCTATATAAATTAAATAAGAATTGGTATTTTAAAATATAATAATATATTAAATAAAACATAAATAACTATGTTTGTAATCATGTTAATACTACTAATTATGTTAATATTAGTTATAATTATTTAATACTTTTCATATTAATTAATTAATTAATTATTTATTTAAAGTATTTTAATGATAATAATCTTTTTTTAAAAAAAATAAATATTTTAAATTGAATATTTCTTTGAATTTTATTACTTAAAAATATTTTTATAATTAATTTTAAAGATAATTTAATTTATTAAATATTTTTATAATTATATTTAAGATAAAATGGTCGTGAGTAGATACCACTTACTTTACTGTATTTCAACTTACAGCAAATTTTGATGTAAGTTGAAATGCTGTAAAAATGGCTGAGATGTAAGTCTACTTACATGTAAGTAGAAATTTTACATCAAACCAAACTGTCACTTACATGTAAAACCATTTACATCACAGATACTTACAGCTACTTACAGTTAACAAAACACCCCTTTAACTACTCTCTTTCAAAGAAAACAGTCAATTTTGGCTTCACAATAGAATCTATACAATAGCAAAACATGTTAATCAAAAGATGTGAAACTTACTTAAAGAGGAAATAAAAAATAATGATAATGAAAAAAAAGGTGAGGATATAAAAAAAACAGCCGATAATGATGGCAAAATAGTTTTGGCCATAAAAAACTTACAGAAAATCTGATAGTTACCAAAAACATTTATTTATTTTGTTAAGAAGTGTGAAGAAACCCAGAGTAGGAAGAAAGATAAAATGTTAACTACTATATTACTGGGTGGTTATAAGAGAAGCATTCATGTTATAATGTCAATAAAAATTAATTGAAGTTCAAAACAAACACAGAACAAACCTCAGAAATCATATGACATATAATGACAAAATTTAAGTGAAGATGAAATAAAGTGACACATAACTAAAATGGAAAAATAACTTTTATTATTTTAAAAATGCTGATTTATATGATATGTAAAATAACATAATCATCCAGATATCTCAAAACTGGCCAGTGGTTTAACAATCTGAATTTTTTAAATATAAAAATAATAAAAGAATAAATTAATAAAAAACATCACAATGGAAGTTAAAGTGAAATCTACATCAAACTATGCTTTTAAATATAGTTTAAATTTTCAAAATAATAAATATTTTATACTTTAATAAAAAAAATATTATCTTGGCCAACTGTATGCTTATTGAAGTTTCCTTTGGATTTATTTTTTTTCAACATGAACAACTAACATTATTTTCAAAAGTACACGCAAATAATCCAAAAGAAAATTTGAGTATCAAAGTGTGTGTGTGTGTGTGTATAACCTTCCAAAATGAAAAACCAGTGCTGACCAAAAGCATGGGCTTGATCAATGTGATGAAGTTATTGACGAATGCAATCTCATATCATCAAGGAACATACCTGCATTGTCGGATATCATCCAAATTGGAAGTCATGTTCCGCATGAAATGGAGTAAATTCATGATGTCTCGGCAAGTGTTTGGAAATTGAAGTCCTTGGATTTGAGAACAGTGGTGAAATACTCAAATACTCCTAAAAGCAAGCGAGTTAAAGTAATTGAAATTTGTGCATGATTTCAAATAATTTCAAAAAGACAACATATCAATCAAACTTTTCTTGCAAATGGAATTTTAAAAGTTAAAAAAAAAGTAAGGCAAGGCATCAAAGCATCCTCAAGTAAATGATTGGCCCGTAGGTGCAAAAGAGATAAAGCAAACAAACACAACATGATATGCCATTCAGTTGTTCAATACGCACGTCATCAGTGCCACCACCTAGGAACGTCCTGGCAATGATAGGATTGCAGATCCTTATGTGCCAGCTAGTTATTGTAGCTTGACATCAGTATGCAAATAAATGCATGTCCTTAAGTTGTGCTTGAATATACATCAAAGAAAATGGTTGTGCGGATCCAGAAATTTGTAAACGGAAACAACATCATTCTTGAGAAAGGAGATCAAGAAAGAACTCAGCAGGAAACACAAAAGCAATTAAGCTACATCCAAGAAGGAATCAATATGGATGATACTAGAATTTGAACTTAGGCATCAATCAACACAGGGGGTAATTAATCAAACAACATCATTCCATTCTTATCTCACAGTAAATCAATTTTATGGTAAGGGACCTCGTGCTCGAAGCCTCGAAATACTTCATCAATATGAAACGGCGGCAATTAACATGATTACTGGGAAAAAAAACTAGCTGTTGGAGAATTTTTTTTTTTTTCCTTTCAAGACTCCCACTCATGAAGAAATGTCCAGGCAATACTTTAGCATGCAGACGCGGACAAACTATTCCATGGGAAGAAAAAGAAATTTATACTGTGCCTCTTAACTAAAACACCTCAGTAATTCATACGGTAAGATACTGTTAAAAAAGAGTGTCATGAAGACTCAACTGACCATTTAGCTCCAAGTTCAACTGCCAACTACGAGAGCTCGGCATCCAAATAAAAGGTATCTAAAGAGTTGATAGTGGACAAAAAAAATTTTGAAGTCAAAAAATAATTCATGTTACGACCGAATCCATCAAATTCGTGTCTTTTGATAAAATGACATCCACCAAAAACAGCATTAATTATTTAAAGGATGATCTGATAAGAGTCATACTTCAAAATTTCAAAGAAATAGTTTACAGCTTTTTGGGAAAGCGACAACCACATTAAAGGCCACGTCAAATTATTTCCAATCAATCCAATCCACTTCATCAATTGATACGTACGTTGTCTCTATCATTTTTTAACATAAAAATAGTGCATCCGAATCAAGAGTTATCTTGCAGCTATAGTAATTTGCTATAGTGATTTCAATAAATGTGCATACTATATACACCACGTGAGAGTATAAGCGAAAGGGCTTGATGCATGCTGAGGCTTAATGTTAATACGACATGGATGATATTAATCCAACCATATTATCTTACCGACCATATTTTGCCGATGCCACTTCACCAGCCCAAAAGGTAAACTTTTTAGTTGACGTTAGTTTCAGATAACAGTTCAAAACAAACCAAATTCTTCGGCAAAGGGAACAAAATTTCTCTGGAGAAAATATCAATAAATGATTAAATCATTCATTAGTAATGCTTAATGACATGTTGTACAGCGGAGGAAGATGAAGTTAATACCCACGTTCATGGCCAGTGTAATAGCGCACCATTCAGTGACATATATACCTTGCAACCACTCAATGGATGATGCATTGAGGAAGCTCTTCTTAGAAGCAAGAACAAACAATCAGTATTAGAAGGTCTAATAATCAAATCTAGGAAAAATGCAGCATGCTTTATTGTGTACATCTAGGACCAGTGAACCTGAGCCACAAAAATTTGGGCCAAACATTCCAAATAAGCCATCTCAAGCGGATGGCAAAATCTGTGGATATTGTTGTTTACGATCCAATAGACAGATATTTCCATAGAGAATTTCAAGCTAAAGATAGTCCAATGAACTAAGCATGAGAATTTTTTGGTAAGAACAATGAGACTAACAATCTGACCATATCTATTCAAAAATAAAATCATCTTTTGTTTATCATACAACAGAATTGTTGCTCATGTGTGTTAGGTTCATGGGAAATTATAGGAAGATAAAAGAAAGCATGAAGGAAAATTAATTTTTGTGTGTGATTGAAATAAAGAAATTAAAATGGATAAGCAAATGAAGAAAATGTTACAGATAAAATCCTCCTTTTCCTTCCATCATTTTCCATCCTCTCCATCTTATCTCAATCCAAACACCTCATATAAAATGATCCAAAACTTAGTGTTAAGATCTAAATTCAGCTCTACGATGCAAAGAGGCAAAACAGTCCAAGGGAAAGCAACCAATTCAACAACCACAGAGCAGAGCATCAAGGGCAAACAAACCCATTATCAAAAGCAACAATACACTGTTCAAAGATTGAAACACAGTTACCGGTTATTTCTAAGATTCAAACCACTATCAAAATCCACCAAAATCAGCACATATATAAACTAAATGACTTGTGGCCACAAAAGTTTGTGGAGGAAAAGGTGTGTTAGAACATCAAATCTCAAGCAGAATGAACCGAAACTTTTTCAATCTAAAATTAAAACATATTACTGGTTATGTCTATGTAGACAAAATATAAGAGTAAATACCCAACAATTCAAAAATTCGTACACATATAATGTAAGCGACTTATAATTACAAAAATATATCAAAAGAAGGCATATTACGGCGTCAAATGCCAAGCGGGATGATCCAAAACTTCGTTGATCAAAGATTGAAACATACTACATATGTTTTCTATCTAGATCATTCATGTTATCATAAATCAACACAAATATAAGAATCAATATCAAACGAATTTGACGATTCAACTACAGAGCATTGATCAAAACATCAAGATCCACATAATAGCAGCAGAAGTAGAAGATAAATGCATCTCGATAAGAAAACACGAGGAGAAAAAAAAGGTAATAGGTGAGATCTGAAGAGCATCACCAGAGACGGCATTAATGGAGATCAAGGATTTCAAATTTCATCAGAGACGCGAGATGGAGACAAAGAACGAAAGAGGAACAGAGTCATGGCCCTGGAATTCCACCGCCAAAGTTTTTAAATGCCGAACTAAAAAAGTTAGGCGGGAAGTGTTCGTTGAAAGGAGAGACGGTTGGCATCTCCCCTGACAGGGACGGGAACGCCTCCGGGCTTACCTGTTACCACACACGGTTAAGGCTAATCGCTTCGGCGGATCTTACCCATTTTTTGTCAACGGCCTTTGGGTCAATTGGCATTTGGGTCCCCCGTGAGAACCAAGTGGCGAGAGTTCGAATCCTCGGGGTGAGGATGCATGTCTGAGAATTGTGAGCACGAACTGTGGGTGGTACCAGCGCCCATGTGTGCGCGGCCCCACAGGCCGCAGTCGAGGCATGCGCATGCCCCTGTCTTAATTTAGCGGACCCATTTTCGTTCTTCTTGACAAAAAAAAGTTAGGCGGGAAAGGATTTTTGCATTTAGACCCTAAAAAGTAAGCTAATTACTCATTTACTTATTGATTAATCACCAAAGTACTTATAAGCCCCTACAAATGTCATCAGAAAAAGTGAATAACGAACGAGACTTTGCTATTTTTCTGTTCTTATTAAAAGGGGACTGTATTTCATACATGCCCCTACAAATGTGCACAATTTAACAAATATCTTTTAAAAAAGCATACTTATGCATACATGCCTTCGTGGAAAAAAGAAAAGAAAAATATAGGTTTCCTTTTTCTAGATAAATAGGCAAAAATAATGTTTATGTGATATGTATATAAACATGCACTTTTGTAGGAGTGTACAAATGCAAAATTGCCATTTAAAAGTTGCAAATTTGAAAATTGTGTGTTTTTCACGGTACATCTAACCTTTAATAACAAACAAGTTAAATAAATGCTAAATTGGATTATTTCCCCGGTACCACCTGACAATTTTCTTTTAAAATAAAAGATAAAAAAAAGGTACTTTTGAAAGACAAAGGCCAAGAACTATCCAAGCCCACTGTAGCTCTTAACACTCTCAAGAGCTTCTTCTTCTAATTCAACTAATAATCTGCAGAAAGATTCAATGTCAGAGGGCTCTTCCTTGAATGTAAACCTGAACTCCTTCCAATTGTATTGCTGATTCTTGTCAGAGTCCACTTCGGGGACTTTAGCCAAGATATCGAAACCTTTTCGGTCAATGGATAGCATCAATGCATCCTTCACACAGCACCAAGAATTCCAATTCCATCAGTTCTTATAATCATCAAAATTCATGTTAGTTATATTGCAATCAATCAGTTTTCCACGAATTCTTCATATCATGTGGTGTACTTACACGTGCACTTGCATTATGGTATTCAAAACAGAAGAGCATCAAAGCTCTGCGTCTTGCTTGACTTTGATTGATCCCATCAATCAGCTTCTCAGCAAACAGTGCTAGGCAGAAGAAAGCATAAAAAGTTTCAAGAAGACAATAAAAATTTGTAGGGATGTCAAAGTAAAAAATGCAAATCAAGAATATGATAAAAGCAATTCTTACATATTTCATCTGCTTTAGGTGCAGAAATTTCTTCATCGTCCAAATCGTGAGCCCGCCCATTGCCATCAATGTAAGTGCAGGAACTGAGAGAAAGATTTGGAACATTGAGTTTGACATAATGAAGGTCTAATATTACAAATCTAATGATATGTTCAATATTATCTTGTCAGCAAAAATAAAAGGAAAATAAAATCAGCAAGCACGCGGAGGTATCCGGAGACAACATTAGCTGCAAACATAGACTAATGAAGAAACTTGCTTACTTTGTGTCAAACTTATACACAGCATATTTGTCACTCTCACCCAAAATCTCCAGGGAGTTTTCACATCTTGATCTGCAACTCGCACCAGCAGAACTTAAAAGAGCAGAAACTGTATAACTAGCTTGGTTCGCTAAGCTATATTCCATCAAAATTGATTCTCTTAAGCTTTCTGCAACACGATGGAGCTGTACACAAACACCAAATGTTTTGGCAATTTGACAAAAACTTCAAGCAATGGCAAGAATAAAATGCACAGCAATCAAATTTTAATTGATTGGCAAAACTAGATGCCGCAGAGTCAAGGTTGGCAGTAAGATCTATCTCTTTAGCAGTTTTACTAACTGAACACATTATTATCAAATAAACTAGATACACACACACACACACACTTAGGTCTGCCAAATGAACCAAGTCTCCTTGATGAGTCATGCCCATCCCAATTCACAAATTCAAAGGAAAAGAACAAGCCAGAGTTCAAATCAAGTCTGTATAAAGAAATATTTGCCCAGATGAAATTGCATACAACCACAAGAAGGTGCCTTAGATGGTGAATAGAATATTACCATCTCTTCTTTTAGAGCTATGAGATCACCAGTCAAAGCTACATGAGCTGGAAGCTGCAAAAACAAATTCAGTACTCAGCATTTGTACCTGAGAATCTACATTAAGCTTTCACTGGTATATCTGATTCAACAAAAAAGGAAGAAAGAGTGGCATGAACTCAAGATCATCCTTCCACCGCATCATGATATCTCATAGTCTTTTAGGGCCACCAAATGTAGGATGGAGACAGAGACTCTATTACTAAACATCATTTCACCCATCACCATCTAATTGGTAGATCCATGCTGCTAAAAGAGTATACCATATCAACTTAGAACTAGTTTGAATATCAAATTCAATTTTTTCATCCAAAAACTTCCTTCTGAACCACATTTCAATCTGGCTGAATAACAAATATATCCTTCCCAGATTATTTGCTATGGTCTATTGACATATCAATCAAAAGACAAAGTGAAACAGTAAAACCAGTATAGCACCAACCTTTCTAATAGATCTCAGCAAGCTCATCAATGGACCTGGGACATTGCTACTTACAGCCAAGGAAGCGCGCTCGTCAATGATTGCATTCTGGAAACAAAAATCAAAACATAAAAGACATCAAAGAAATTGTTCAGATCATTGCATGCATGTTAGACCCCAAATCCACCCAACAGTCCAGTTTTTGCTTTCAGATAATAACAAATCGAACAATAGAACTAGAAGACGAACTCAGAGCACCCAACTTGTTCAAGAGAACATTTATCCAAAGACTATTTAGATTGAAGCAAAATATGGGAAAGAAAGAAACATTACCAACAGGACTACTTTCATTTTCTCATCTTAACTTATTCTCTTCATTCAAAAAAGCAAAAAAAAAAAAAAAACTAATTTTCCTCTATTTTCTCTCACAAACCAAACAAATCCAGAGTAATCAACGCTATAAAACCAATACTCTTGAAGAAAATACTCACCGTGTTGTGCAACTCCCCCTCCGGAATCCAGATATAAGGCTTTCCCCTCCTGAACATATAATGAACCTTCGAAGTATAAATGTCCTCCTTGCTGCACAACACCGGTTCAAACGAAACCCATCGCACATTATTCAATCAAAAGCCAAACAAACACTATAAAAATTCCAAATTTTTACCTGCCCTTGGAGTCGGCCTTGATGGTGTTGAGATGAGCTTGCCAATTCGAAGCCAAGATGTTCTGCGACACAAGAGTACGAATCACAACATAGACAACAAGGAAATCCAATCAATTATCAAGGAATCGAGATCAACCTTGCATCTCTCCGCGACGGAGAGCGCCACTACTTTGCTACTTCCCTTCAGGTGCCTCATCTCGGCAATGCACGCTATATGCTTGGAGAAATGCCTCACTGGCTTTATAAACAAACTCTTTTTGCAGCAAAACCCATAATAAATACCATATTACTTGAATGTCATTAGTTCACGTACAAACGCTTTACTTTACTAATATTTAGAAAAAAATTAAACTTTAAATCCCTCAATTCCAGCTGAAACATTATTATCCACTATAGTTATAATTTTATCAATTCATTATTGAACCACACAATCATCAACAAATTTTATTTATGAATAATTTGGTTTTGTAATAAAATTTAAAATTATATACATATTTATTAGAAAAAAAATGAAAGTGAAAATTTAATGATATTCGTATTCTTAATTCTAAATCATTCATGTATATCTCAATGATTCACAAAATCAATCATATATATATAGTCTTCTATATTTCTCAAAATAAATAGATTAAAGTTGGAGGTTTTTAGTGAATATATAACATGTTTTTGTCTGATTATCTTGTCTTTCAGCTTCTTTTCGACAAAGTTATAGGCAATCTATTTAATACAAAAATTGATATATAATTACAAGTAATACTCACATTTATCAGGGATATATCCGAAAAGCAAAAATTGATTAAATTTTTGGGAAAAGCTCCGTGTGAATCCGAGGGTTTAAAGGATAATTTCACCATAAAATTTCGAATGAATAATTATCGAAGAATACCTTTTGCTCCTCGGAGAGGAAGCGGGAGACGCTGATCGCCGTGGGATGGCCGACGATCTCATCGTCGGAGGGATGGATCCGAGCTCGGAGTTCGATAGGATGCGGCACATCGCATCCCTGGAGCTGATGATGGAATGGATGCCATCGCCATACGAGTCGCAGGAGATAAACCGGCTCACTCTTGCCTACTTCGCCATCTCCGGCCTCGCCATCCTTGGCGCCCTAGATCAGGTACCGTGCCCTCCTTTGTTCTTGAGAATTTCGATCAATTTGTGCATTTCGTGGAGTTTACTCATTGATTTCAGATCGACAAGGACCGTGTCATCAATTGGGTTTTGTCATTGCGAGCACAGCCCCAAGACAAAGCCGAGCTTGAGAAGGGAGAGTTCTATGGATTTCATGGTTCTAGAAGCTCTCAATTCCATCGGGGTGATGGCAAGGTATCATGTTGATACTTTCAGTACTAGAAAGCATTCGTTTTTTGGTTATAATTTTATGAGAATATTGAGTTAATTTCACAGCAACAGGATTTAGTTCCCAATGGTAGTCACCTGGCGAGTACTTACTGTGCCCTGGCTATACTTAGAATTATTGGGTATGATTTGTCAAGCATGGACTCTGAATCTATCATAATTTCGATGAGACACCTTCAGCAGCCTGATGGGAGGTGCTCTCACTATACTTTGAGACTCTTTTCTTTGCCAATTAGTCAATGTTTTCATTAATGGAATGCTGCATTTTCCTTATCAAAGAGTTCGTTGTTTTAGTACCATGGTGTGCGTTTTCATCCATACATGTTGCTGTATTGTCTGGTCCTGCAGCCTTGTTTGCTTTATGATAAGTTTATACTTAAAGGTGGCACTGATGATCACTACTACATCCAATAATTTATTAACAATTAAGAAGACCAAATTCTGAAAAAAAAAAAAAAGGAAAGACGTTCTTTTATGGAGTAGGTTTCATGTAAATCCAACAAATGTGTCAGTGCCACAGTACTGGAAGTTATATGTATTTGGAGTGTGCCCAACAATGTGGTTTATTGTGCCATCACATGAGATAATAATTCTCTCTATTTGATGACAGTTATACTGCCATTCATCTTGGAGCAGAAACAGATCTTCGGTTTGTTTATTGTGCAGGTAAGAAATACTCTTCTAGTTCATTGTCTTGGATCAATCTTCATAATGATGAACAATCATCTTAGTAAACACTTTTTTTTTAATTCCTTCAGCTGCCATATGTTACATGTTAAATAATTGGACTGGAATGGACAGAGAAAAGGCCAAGGAGTACATGCTCAGGTGCCAGGTGTGCGGTTGCTAGCTTCTTGTTAATCTATTCCCTTTTGGCAAGTTCCTTTTTTGTAAATAAGTCATTCTACATTAAACTGCCACAAATTATCTAATTGTTCTTGGTATATCTTGCAGTCATATGATGGAGGCTTTGGTTTGGTACCAGGTTCAGAATCTCATGGTAAGTACTTAGATCTTGTTTTTATTATGCTCACTTTAATTTATTTTTAAAGCATGAAAATGGTCACAGCTAATGTACATATTGTCTTCCTTTGCCTCAGTTTTTCATATATCCAATTAGAGTATCTGTACATATTATTTGGTTATGTTCATCAGCTTCTCTGATAAGTCCTCCTCACCAAAGGACATTTCTCTCCATCCCCTTTTTTATTTGATTTTCCCTTTTGTTTGTGAATATTTCTTTAACTTCACCACTTGGATAAAAAAAATTATTTTTAGTGCTACAGGTGGTGGGACTTATTGTGCCGTTGCAGCTCTCCGACTAATGGGTTTTATTGAAGCTGATATTTTGTCAAAATCAACACTATGGACAACTATCAATGTGCCTTTGCTATTGGAGTGGTGCATACAGGTCATTATTCAGTTTGAGCTTCAATCATTGATCAGAGCCATGATTTCTATGAATAAGATGATGATGGACTTGTCAAACAAAGATTAATTAGGAAATTTAATTCATGACAACGGAACAATATGGAAACCCAGTTTTAGGCTTTTAACGCTGGACCATCATTAGGGTGGTATGTGCTAGGGTGAGGCTCATGACCAAGATATTAAGATACTCATAAGTTATCTATATTTGTCCAGTACACACGGCTCTCCTTGAACCTGTGTTACTTTCAACTTGCTTGTGACCTTTTGGGAGGATGAGGAAATGCCAGTGTTCTAGACTTTATGATTGCCATAAGTATTTTGTTTTTATTAGTCAAATGAAAACATTTTCCAAGTTAATTTCATTGCTTTACTTTGAAAAATCACTTGAGTTTGTTCTTCTTAAATTGTTGTCTTGTTGCAGCGGCAAGGAGTTGATGGTGGATTTCAAGGAAGATCCAACAAGACCAGTGATACATGTTATGCATTTTGGTAAAAAATTAAACCTAAACATAGCCATTGAGTCAGACCGCTTATACTTGCATCACCAATGATGGTCTTCCGGTGATCCTTGCAGGGTTGGTGGAGTCCTAAAAATTTTAGGGGCCTACCATTTTCTGGACAAGGATGCTTTGCGAAGATTCTTGCTTTCTTGCGAGTCTCAGGTATCACCATTTTTCTTTCTTTGATCAACTCATTCATGTTTAAATTATTTAGTGTTTTTCTCAACCAATTGCTAAAATAGAGGAATCAATGCGGATATAAGGTTTATTGTTTTAATTTTGCTCTCATTTTTCCAGTATGGTGGGTTTCAAAAATTCCCAGAAGATGCAATGCCTGACCTTTATCATTCCTACTATGGCCTTGCTGCATTGAGCTTGCTAGAGGAGTCCGGACTCGTACCACTTTGTGCGGAACTAGGCATTCCTTCTCCAGAAGCCATCTGAATATGACCATCTTATGTTTTTACTGATTTTTATGTTCTTCCTCAAAACTCGCACATGTGATTCACCGTATTTTGTTTCTCATGACCTATACTTGACATCATGAGAAAATAGAAGGTATATATGTAACAACAGGTACTATAAATTTATTAGAACCAGACTCTGTTTCACCAACAAAGCATGTGTTGTTGCAACATAGCAAACTCTGGTTTAAATGCTTTATTCATCATGTTTCTCGTTTATTTTCCATAACAACAGCATTGAATCAACATTCAAAACAATAAGTATTTGCTGCTTAACTAACTGGAAAACATGACGATCAAAACCAACAACAAATACAAGAATACAGCATTATTCTAACTCTTTCAACATTGTCTATTTTGATCAGAATATCACACCATTAAGTTACACCTGAAATGCCACTCTATGTTGATAACCCTGGCATATTACTTCGAAAATATTCTCAAGAGCAAAATCAAAAAACAACAGCAGGCTAAATGAGCACATCCGGTAACCTAAAAGAACTTGTCTCTGCCAAGCCGCTGCAAATGATAATTGATTGTCCTCGCAGGATTTTTCGGCTTTCCTCTCTACAAGAACACGAGAATTAGTTAACAATTCAAGAAAACACTAAAATAAAATCCAAACTTACCTGAGACTCCACACACGCAAGTAAGAGATCCTTCTGTCGAACACACTTATCATCGTTGTTCTTGTTTAAAGCTATGCAGCCAAGGAAGCTCACCATTTCCTTCATGCAAGGCTTTCCAACAGCACCGAATTTCTTCGGATTGATGTACAAACCACCAGCCTTTCGACCCATACTTCCAAACTTCTAGCCTACAAAACAAATGATGAACTACCTATCAATTTCGCATGATAAATATATCAACCAAAACGACGTGGATGATGAGTATCAGCAATACTACTGATAAATTCACAAAGATGTCCTTTATAGCAATAACATTTCATCTCTTCAGTACTGCAAAGTTCTCTTTCGGTCATTTGCTTATCTATATTATTTTCTTTATTCAACAAGAAACAAGGAAAACAATTTTCCTGCTTGATTTATTCTGTTAGTTTTTCTCTTCATCTATCTGCCTCAATCCAAACAAATCCTTAGCGGTGATCTTGTGAGAAGAAAATTTGAAAAATTCAAGCAATTTGTTCATCCATAAATATAACACAAAAAGGAGCAATTTGCACATCATACATTGATCAAAAGATTACAGATCTTCCAACAATGAACTTCAATAGCAAAACACAATATAACATTATAAATGGATATACAGAACGTTCCCTTTGATCAATTTAAGACTCACAAAATCAAAATTAAACTTTCGAAAAACATGAAAATGAAAATTTCTACCTAACCAAAAATCCAATGTCAGAAACCCTAACTGATCAAGACTCTGGAACATCGATTTCTATTTCCATTTTTCATCTTTTTTTTACTGTTTGTTTCCCAATAATGGAGCATCATAAATATCACAAGAATAAGATTCCAAAAAAAAAAAAATTTACTGTTTGTTTCCCAATAATCCACACAAAACGATGAATCCAAACTCAATCTAAAAGAGAATGCCCTAGATCCAAAGAAATTTTGAAAAAAAGACATTTTTACTCACTGAAAAAGATCGAGCTCCTGTTGATCTTAAGCTTGACCTCTGCTTCAACTTCTTCTCGAAAGATCGCTCTGTTCTCTGGAAAAAAAAGGCGGCGATGGGAGTTTGTTCTTGAAACCGGGATTATGAGAGAAGCTGCTTTCACATTTTACACCCTCGAAAAGTTCGAATTCTTTGTTGTCACTGGATTATTCGTCAAAAGCCCTCGGGAGTTATTTATTTACAAAAAGACCCCTGGTGGGACAAGAAGATGCGAGGAGCATATTATGTATTTCTATTTAATAAATATTAAGAAAAAAAACAATGACAAGCACAATTCAATAAAATCATAAATAGAGACAAACAAGAAATAAATACCATAAAAATATTTACATGAATGATTCAAGCTGAAATTTTTACCAGATCTAATCATAAATTAGATTGACTGAGCAATTTAAAGTCACGGACAACAATAAATCATTGAAAATGAAAATCAAACAGCAAGAAATCTTAAGGAGAAAGCAAAAACACAACATTTGTGAGTAATTCACTTTGTTCAATTCAATGTAAATGGAATTTCATTGCATAATAATTTGTTGTTGGCAAGACAGTGATTACAAAAATAAACTCAGAAATTGTCAAAGTTACAATGTTTCTGTAACAATCTACAATGGAGATTGCTGCAGTTTCTGTACAATTTTCACATCCCTCCTAAAAAAACAGCAGGTTTGTGACTTTCAGATTCTAATGCCTTTGACAGTAAACAACCAAAGGAAAAAAAAACTATCCATGAAATTAACAATGCCCTATAAATTGTCTGGGAGGATCTTTGCTGTTGGCCAGTTAACCATTCACCACAATATGGATGTTACTAACCTGTGAACTATTTACACTGGCCGGGCCTGAAGTTTTTAGGATCAAGGAGCTTCAAAAGCAGCCTCTCTAACCTTTTAGAACTCGTACTTGGTCTGATAACATTGGGCTTCCCATGAACTGAACATAAATCCATGGCAGAATCAGAATTCCCAATACACCACCCACCAGGAGTAAATCGGCTCCCTGATCTCTTCAATAGCTCAAGGTCAATTAGGTCTAGGACTTGCTCATCCTTGATGAAATTGTGGGCAAAAGGAGCACCACTTTCAACCATTTGATCAAAATGTGCAGATGTCAAGTTTATTGGAGCAGGCTGAGGAGGATCATCCCACATCACAAAATGTAAATCATGGTTAACTGTTGTATTCTGGAAGTCCCTAGAGTTGCAGATTACCGTATGAAAATAACCTTCCGATGATGATAAGAAGTTTGTGTAGTACATGAGCAATGTCCGTGGGAGATTGTCCCAACCCCAGATGCAAAATTCAAGAAATGACCGCGATAGCACCACCCAAGAAGAACCTGCATTTCATCAAGTATAACTTAACACTGAACAAGAAAACATTACATCAGTATAACCGCCCAATAGTTTAGCTCAATCTTGCATTGAGAACCAAATAAAAACAATCATTCCTGATGAAACATGCATGGGATAACAAATTTCCAATGAATTGTGTTACTAGCATCAAGTACAGTTCAGAAAAATAAAATACCAAGCACATGTGGTTCTGTCAAGATATAATGTAAAAGAACAGCTCAAAAGAAAATTCGAGTTGAGATATGAAAAAGAAAATATCAAAAAGAAAGTGATCCTTTTTAGGGCATAATCTTTGCCTTCCCTTTAAACATGTACCTTCAAACAGGAAAGATTCAAAGCTATACCTGCAAATATTTTGAAAGATGAGGGTAAGGACCTTTTCTCTTTAGCCCAAAATACTTCTTTTCTACTTGAACGATACAATCCCGGATCTACTATGATAGGCCTTGCTCTTTGATATCTGCAAGGAAAAAAAAAACAATGATCTTTTAATATCCATTGGCGCAAAGGAAGATCTCACAAATATAATTGAAAACTTTCTAAAATCTATTACTCTTTCAATCCAATATCACTTGTATGCTCAATGAAGTTCAGATCCCTCGGCAAATATGAGAAAATATGAAGAAGATCTGCAATATATAGTGTCATAAATAGTAAGTTAGACACCGAAAAGAAACAGGCTAAGACCAAGTACTATTGATTCTAAATCGAAGGAAGTATGAACACATTGCCAAGAAGCAGGTTTGTTCTTCAATCCAAGTTTTCTCAAATATTAACTATAAAGCTTAGGATTTAGTGAAAAGGTAGGCAATGATAATTGCTTCAATTTCCAGCATTCATCCATATCAGCAAATAAAAATGGCAGCTTTCTGGAGAACAAAGCATTGAGAGTCAAGAAATTCACCATCTTGGGGCATAAGAGGATAATCTCCGGCGCTGAGATTGATGAACCAGCTCCAATCCTTACCTTCCCTCAGTAAAATCGCAACAGCGTGAAGAGTAGAAGCGATCATAGTCGGCCCCTTGCGCGTCACCTCATCAGCATCTCCAGCAACCCGAACATTCCCAAACTTCTCAAACACCGGATCGGAAGCCACAAACTTCTCCAGATCCACCCGCTCCTTCACCGCCGAGACAGAGTCCAGGCTCAACAAGTAGTAGTTCCACGGATGGTACACGGCTCTAAGGAGCCTCGCGAGGCGCACGCCGTCGCCACTCGATCCGTAGATCAGGTAGGCGAGTTTGGGGACCACCGGGGGTTGCCGGAGGGGATCGGAGGAGGAGATGGAGATCAGTGGGAGTACGATGAGGGGGAGAAGAAGCGGAAGGGTGAGGAGGAGGAGGAGGACAGGGAGGCAATGGCGATCCGAGCGGTGGGCTTTTCTCATCGGAGGCCGATTAGGGTTAGGGTTAGGGTTTTAGATTCAGGGCATTGTACGGCGGGTCCGACGATGGAACTGGTTTGAATTCCCGTCGGAAGAGTTGTGTTTCCAGCTCATCAGTTTGGTCGGTCCGTTTGGGTTTGAAGAGGGACTGAAATTTTTATTATTTATAAATTATATATAATGGAGGAAAAATAAAAAAACTCATATTTAAAAATGATAAATTTTAATTTTAATAGCAAACCTAAAATGAAAAAAATAAAGTGATTTAATATGTTATGTTACCAAGATAAATTTTAATTTTAATTTAATATGTTATATTACCCAAACAGACAGAAGTCTTCACTTCCAGCTGAACTGTTCACTTCCACCGAAGTACCATTTTCAGATTTCCACTACTTCGGTCCTTATATGTAAGTCCTCGATCATGTTGTATTTGTTGCATTTATTTTTTTATGAAATATTTATTGTATTTGTCAATATTATATATGGATTTGAATAATTTTAAATAAATACGTAGATTATCATTTATTAGAAATGTTGATGGAGAGTAATTCTCAAACAGTAAGATAAAAATAAATAATTTGTATATATATATATATATATATATATATATATATATATATATATATATAATTCTGTATATTTTTTAAAAATGGTGTGATTTTATTATTTTATATAAAAATGTGGAATATTTTATAAAATGAGGACATCATGATCATACTCATACATTGTGTATGTTGAGATATAAGGTCATGTTTTGTTTGAGATTTAAGTTATCTTTTAAAACAAACATTTCTTATTGAATAAAGACATGCTGACTGTATGAGAAATGGGTTGTTGGGAAAGCGCTGTTTATTTTTTTATCTCTTCAAAATTATATATTTAATACTCAATTATTTGTATATTATATTATTTAGTTTAAAATGAAAAGTATTCATCAAAATAACACTAGAGCAATTCACTTTAATAATATCCTTTTTATTATTAATATTTATTTATTATATACATATAAATAAGTTATATACATACATGAAAACAAATGATATACTTCTCCAAACTTTTTTTTTCTCTTTTTTTTTACAATAAAAGGATAAAGAAGTTTGGTGTATATTTTGAAAAGATAATGTTAAACGTTTTATCTAATGCATTCAGTGCAAAAGAACCAATCACCATAAAATTCTTTCTTTCCAAGCAAACATTAAAAACACAACCAAAAAAGGGGATGGTCACCAAGGGGATGGTACAATAAATAAATATGTATATTCAAAATAAGAAAAAATGTATAAGCAATTTTCTCTAATTTTTTCAATTTCATAAAAGAAAAAAAAAACAAGTTTGTGATGTTTATACTACAGGCTTTATAAATAATTTACATTTAAATCTAAATCCATATGAAATTACTAATGTTGTGTTTGATTGGCAACATGAAAAATGGGTGGAAAAAAAAACCGTGGAAAATGAAAAATAGCCGTTTGATTTGCATTATTTTTTAGCTAAAAAATCAAAATTTTCTTTTGTAAAATAAAAAAATTAGTCCTCCCATGTTATTTTTTCACATAACCCCTTACATTTTCCATAGAAAATTTTTCCCATGGTGGAGGTAGGAAAAGTTTTTCCTTGTTTTGATGGAAAATAGGGTCATGTGCAATCAAACACAGCCTAAATTATCTTTGATCATCTTCATTTATGTCGATGATGAGTTGAAGGGGTGTTAAGCTGGTTGATATGTCTAGGACTAGTAGACGAGTGAGACAAACAAATCTGCCACATTTGACATGTTTTTCTCTGATGAGCAAGTTTACTATGTATCAAATCATCTATTTTGTAATAAGTTCATACCCAAATATGAAAATGTTGAACTCGGGTGTTTTTGAAATAGAGTTGTTTTTTTTAGTATTATAAAAACTCACAAAGATGATAAGGATTAAAAAAAATTGACAGACCAAAAAATTAAAAAGACATGGCAAAGACATTAATCATGAAGTTTATAAAGTAAGATAAGTAATTATGTCAAAAATGTTAAAATAGGCAATAGGAGCATCTGGTACTGGATTTAAAATATAGCATTACAGAGTACTCATTCTTTTGTTTGTTTTATAAAAATTATTTTTGAGAATATGTTACTAAAAAATATTTCATTCCTTTTGTTTGGTTCAGACACAATATTCCGATAAATATAAATGTTTTTTTGAAATAACCCTTAAACACAAAATTATTAGAAAAATATAAATCAATTTAAATGGTTTCACCTTGTCTAAAATGATTAAATAATACATAATTAATTAAAATGTGATTTTATCACAAATAAAGTGATAATTTGAATGTAAAAAATATAAACATGGAGGTTTAATCATAAAAATAATCAAAATTTAAAATAAGAAAGTCTAAGGAGTGGAATAAAAAAAAAATTATCTAAATGATCACGCCGAGTATTTTTATTTGAGTTACCTAATTATAAAAAATTTCAATTGGTTATCACAACTTTAAATGCATCCTCAATTAAGTCACCCATCCATACACCGTTAACAGCGAGCTTACGTGGTATAACACAGAGCACATTATATCTTGTTAGCATGTCAGTGTCATGTCACATAATCATAGAAAAAATCAAAATTATATACCAAACTCACCCAAATGCCCGATGTGTCATAATGTTTGAATTTTTTTTTTCCTTTTGACAAATACAAGACAAACGCCCCACATTTAAGAAAAAATGGGGACATGTACATATGTGGAGTAAGCTCAACAAACATATGTGCCATCATCTTTCATGGGACCTGATACTAATAGGTCAAGAGACCATTTGTTATTTGAAAATTTTTCAAAAAGGCCATTTTCGTAATTTGCATATTTAAAAAATAAAAAAAATATGGCCAGCGTGGGCAATTCGCGGCCAGTCAAAACCCGGTCCATCACGGCCCACGAACCGAACGGAAGGGAACGCCACGGCGCGGCTGACACGCCGACCCAAATATTTAAACAAATTTGAAAAAAACACAGCGATATATATGAAAAAAAAGCACCAAAAGAAAACTAGTTATGCTTGGAAACAGGAAGCGCGTTCATTGTTCTCATCCAGCCGAGCGAAAGCTCGAAGTCCATCCCGCGTGAATTTATCATTCGAATGATCGAATCCCCTTGTAAGATCGAGAACCTCAAAGATCTACTCGGAAACGATCTCCCAATCTCTTAATCTCGGAGAATCACGATGAGTTTTCTCTTCGGCAATCGAAAAACTCCGGCGGGTAGTGGTTTTTCCGCTTTTTTTTTTAATTGATCTTCAATGAAATCTAGAACCCTAGATTTGTGAGTATTTGTTCTAATACCGATGAATTTGATGTTTTTTTTTTCAATTTGATTTCTAGAGTTGTTGCGGGAGAATAAGCGGATGCTGGATCGGTCTATAAGGGATATAGAGAGGGAGAGGCAGGGATTGCAGGCCCAGGAGAAGAAGCTGATCGTTGAGATCAAGAAAACAGTGAAGCAGGGCCAGATGGTAATCGATCTTTTCTTTGATTTGGGTTTAATCGCATGTTGGTATTAGATCTCAAAGGAGTTGTTCAGTGGGGATATCTTCATGGTATGGTGATACAAATTAAGGTTTATGTGTTATTTTTTTAATCATTGATTTTTAATCTTATTTTTGATTCATCTCGGCTTTGAAATCTGTAGTTTTCTCTATTATGCATCAATTATTCACTTCTTTTCTATGTAGAAGGTCTTTAATTGTATTGAATAATGTTTGGATGATGATGAGGAAGGGAAAGTAATTTGAAGATTACCTGTGAAATTTAAGTTATCCAATTATCTCAGCAATAGTATACAAAGATTGTAGGTTAGGTCATGTACAAGATGATAACATTTTAACCATAAATCGGGCAGTGCTTGTGGAAAGGCTGGAGTAATGTGATGAACTGATAGCAGACCGATAACCTAGGATTGGAACTGGAGTAGTCTTTTTTCTTTTTAACACACTTGTCTGATCATTTATCCTGCAATTCATTTCCATCTTATCTGTTACAAGAACTTCTAATGTGGTGAAAACTGTGCATTACTTGATAAAACATGCTAGTTTTCAATTTGCACATGTAAAAATTTGGGCATCTGTGGCATATGTTTGTGCAGTGCCTTGTGTAGTGTTCATTGCACTCTGTGTCAGATTTCGGGAAGAGAGCTGAATGTAATCTTTTTCCTCCTATCGTGGTTCTGGTTTTTTTAACCCCCTGATTATTAGTTTGTGCTGTTGATATAGTTTGTATGGGAATAATATTTGAATTTTTCAACTACTGTTATCCATATTTAATCTTGTTTTTATGGTTTGTGTTCTTCGACAGGGAGCTGTTAAGGTGATGGCAAAAGATCTTATCCGGACAAGGCATCAAATTACAAAATTTTATGCACTCAAGTCACAACTCCAAGGTGTATCTCTTAGAATTCAGGTAGGATTTTGACTTTATTGCCATATGGAATGTTTAGAAAGCCTCATTGCCTTGAGTTTGATGTAATGAAAATTATGTTGCAGGTTCTCTAACTAATACTGAGTTATCAGTTAAAATTTTGATTTTAATTTTCTTAGAAGTTGTCATGCTATTCTCTGTTGCAAGTCAAAGTACTTTATGTGCAGTTATATGAGATCATTGTGAATTACAAAAAATATTCCAAATTTTTATACATTTTAGAATAGTACTGCTATTTGTAGCAGGCTTTTTGAAACAGAAAGTAAGATGCAATCCATTGCCAATGCAAAAATTATATGGCCAATGTTCATGAGGTCTCCCTAATGATTGTAGAGGGAACAATGATATAAATGACATATTGTTGCCTCATTGACTTACAAACTGCTGGCTAAAATCATCATAAGGCCACAGGCCAAGCCCATAGAAATTTCTTTGCTATCTATTAGGATCAATGATCCTGGCCGAAGGAAGTTTATTCAAGCATCTTTTTCCTAAGAACTTGGTTTAACACTAATGAGTTGATGGCCACGTTTCTGTGTATAGTTGTTGTAAGACACATTCAAAACTCTACCATGTTCTCTGAACTGAAAAGGGAAGTTTGGACATTGCCTTCTAGAAAACCAATTAGTGGTATTTCTTTTGGAGTTCCTTGGACCATAGTATTTGAGTTAGCTGCTAAATGGTTTGTTCGATATGGCTTGAACTTATTATGCTTATTATTACTTGGAAGTGGCAAATTGTGCCTCTTAACCAAGGAAAGGAATCTACTTCTTGCAGACACTGAAATCAACACAGGCAATGGGAGAGGCCATGAAGGGTGTTACAAAGGCCATGGGACAGATGAACCGACAAATGAACCTACCAGCATTACAGAAGATAATGCAAGAGTTTGAGCTGCAAAATGAGAAAATGGAATTGGTCAGTGAGGTGATGTCTGACGCCATTGATGATGCCATGGAGGGGGATGAGGAAGAAGAAGAAACCGAAGAACTTGTCAACCAGGTCCTTGACGAGATTGGTATAGACATCAATTCAGAGGTATCTCTCGAATCTCACACACTGATTATTACCTCTCTTTGCTTCGTATAGTCTGAGATTTATTACAGCACCCTATGTTCATTATTTGCACAGCTTGTCAAGGCTCCATCATCTGCAGTTGCAGCACCTGTTGGTGCCAAGGTTGCCCAAGCGGAGACGGCAGGGCATCAAGATGGTGGCATTGATGATGATCTTCAAGCAAGGTTAGACAATCTTAGAAAAATGTGAGTTGCTATTTTTAAAATGTCACATACTACACAATATACACTTTGCTTATATATTAATCAATCTGATGTACATTTATACTTGAGTTTGCAATAAAAGACTTCATGTTTAGATCCTTGCTATGTTTGCTCTGCTTGTGGTTACATGCTAATTTATGGAACTCTCTTGGAAATGGAATCCTTTATATATCAAAACCGAAATTATAGAGCTTAGACTCAGATCAGCACAATGGGCAGTTAGAATGAGATCGAAACCACATGTCGATGATGGAGCATGGAAGTATCGCCTGCGCTCTAGCATCATTCTCACAGCTTCTCCATCTTTGAATTCACATGAGCACCCTGCACAACTGTTGTCACCCCCACCAAACATCGCCTCTTCCTTGCCGCTGGCAGGACCTTCATGCTGTTAACTCAACTGCCCGGGATCAAACAGTGATCATGATGCAGTGGTAGACAGTGATTGTTGTGATCACAAACATGACTGCGAGATTGGTGATGAAGCGCGGGGAGATGAACCCTTGGCTTGGTTTCTCCATGGATTGAGAATCAAATGAATGTTTGTGTTTGAACCTTGGGACTTGCATACTTTGGCTTGAATATCTTGAAGGTAAGCTCAATGCACTCACTCATTGAATAACACAATCTTATTTACTTGTTTAATCTTATGGATTTTGCCATTTGATCCAATCAGTCTTTTTGATCATTTGAAACCTATAAAAATGGTGATGATTTGGTGTTCCTTTGATGTTTGATTGGAGAGTGATGGCATATAAAATCAAGTAATTTTCGCCATACTGGTGTTAAACATCTGAAAAAAATCATATTGTCATCAAATATATATATATATATATCAATTTGTCTTTTAAAGAAATCCTTTTCCCTTCATTCTCCGGTTTTTTTTTTTTTTTTTTGGCAAATATTTGTTTTGAAATTCAGGCACGGTTTTTGGTACTGTAAACACATGTGAATTGTGGTTATGGTGGGAAAGGACCTGATCTGGTGCCCTTGTTTTATTTACTCATCGAAAAGATTAAATTATAAGTTATTATTTTATTTGAACATATAAAATGAATGTTGTAAATATGCACATGATTAAATTCTTTTGAAAGAAAATTTCTGGCTAATGTTTTAAGGAAAGCCATATGACCTATCAATCTTATACCATTCATAGACGTTAGAATAACGAATTAGGTGAGATGTCATACTGGCTATCGACATGACTAATTAAATAAACGTTAATAAAGTTTTATGTCATGTAGCGTTCCTAATCCTCTTTTGGGTTATTTAATTAGGGGCTAATTATTTTAATTCAATTCATCCTATTCACATCTTATACAATAATAAAATTATGTGATTAATATTGTTGTTTGTTTTGTGTTTTCAATTGATGTCAATATAACTTTTAATAACCGGGCTGGTTGTTGATCCGGTTAGGTAACCGGTTCACTGTCCAACCAGTTGAACTGGCCGGTTCAACCAGATTTAATATATTTTAAATAAATAAATTTTTAAAAATTAAAAAATTAATAAAAAATAATTTTTTAAAAAATAAGAAAAATACAAAATTACATATTGCAAAATTATATTGCCTTTCACTAAGTGTCAACTCTACATAAAATTAAAATTTTTCTAAATACAATATACAAAGATACCACCATATAACAAATATTCAAAAATAAAAAATTAAATAAAATATAAGTATACACCATACAACAACGTTTTTTTGTTTTTAAATAAAATAAAAAATTAAAGAAATTTGATTTTTTTTAGGTTTGTTTAATTTTAATGATTTAATTTTAATCAATGTTTTTTTAAACTGGGTTTAAGTGTTTAGTTTTAAAATAAATAAACCGGTCCGATCCGGTCCAACCGGTTCATCGGTTGGACAGGTTGGACCAAGTGATCTGGTTATTTATTATTTGGTGTGACTAACTGGACTAGTTTATCACCCAGTTTTCGATTGAACCGGTTGAACCAGCTGGTCCGATCATGTTTTTAAATCATTGGTTCATATGTACTCACTTTACATAGATTGGCTTACTAAGTCCTCTTTTAGTTTGAGATACTTTTAAATAAAAAATCTTTTAATTATTATTTTTTGGTTTCGCTAATTTTCAAGGTTGAGATATGTGTCAAAAAAAAAAAGGCACATGGTAAAGACCTTGACCATTTCAAACCAAATGCTAGAAGCTAACAGTCAACCTTTTGTCTAAGCTTTCACATTGTCAGCTAAAAGCCTTTGATTTTCAAGTAAGTTCTTCTCATATTACTTACTACAAATCACATTATGATTGTATAAAATAGTTAATTATAAATTTTAATGAAGCTTATGAAAACAGCTTTCGAAGCAGGGAAAAGTCACTTTAAATTTTAAAATCAAAACGGAGGATTGCATATAAGGGAGGTGAATCTCATTAATATAAGCTATCATTAGTCAACCATTTAATTAGGAAGATTTGCTTAAAATTTTCATTTAGAAAAAAAAATAGTAAGTCATGCCAAATATTAAATCTTTAATTTATAATTTCTATTTAAAATAACAATACGTTTATACACAAGCAGCGCTTAATTAATTAATCAATTAATTAATTAAAAAAAGACTCCGTTACGGTTTCCTAACGGCGTCCCTTATCTTGGGCAAAAAGTCTTTGACGGCCCCTAAAACCACAACTCCGTTACCGTTTCGCAACTCTATTTCTCTCCTCTCTCGCTCCAACGAAGGACGCTTCTCTGTTGCTGAAAAGAAGAAGAATGGGAATGGCGATGGAGTCCTAGATCTCGCTCATCTCCTCCAAGAGGTAATCGGAATCGAACCCTAAGCTATGAATCCCCTTTTGGTACCTTGGATTTGGGTTTGTGAATCGATGTGGAGGTGAATCCATGGCGGCGTTGGTCTCGTTGATCCCTCTTTTTCTAACGATTTCTAGGGATTCCAGTGGATCCCTTGGATTATTATCGTTTTTGGGTTCTTTTGGTTGTTGGATCTAGGGTTTTGGGGGACTTGGGGGAATTTATGGCATGGGATTTTGAGGGATTTGGAGGCCATGCTTGCTCTGGATGTGGCCGAGACCCGAATCCACCCGATAGGTAGCGCCGTCGCCGCTGCCGGTGGAGCCGGAGGGAGGAGGGGAGGAGAGGAGATCGAGATTGGGGAATCGGAGAAGAAGAGGAAGAGGGTGTGCTGGGAGATGGGGGAATCGCTGCTGACGACGTTGTCGATGGAGAACAACCATCATCCATCCACCCTCCTCTCCATGGATCCATGCGCCGCCTCCGCCGCTGCTGACGACGACATCGACCGCGAGCTCATGATCCAGCCACCGCGGCAGCACTCCCATCAGCACCATCTCTCGCGGCCGCCGGACATCAACCTCCCCCTCTCCGTAGACCCTTCCCCTCCGCCGCCGCCTCCTCTTCACTGGTCCTCTTCTGGCCACTCTCCTGACCCCTGCGACCTCCTCGACGTCGGCCTCGCCCCTCACCCTCTTTACGACCCTGAGTCCATCCTCAACCTCCCCCGCCCCTCCGCCGCGGCCTCTGGCGCCATCCCCCGCAAGTGTGCCCGGCGCGGCGACAGTATCTGGGGGGCCTGGTTCTTCTTCAACTTCTATTTCAAGCCCGTCCTCTCCGATAAATCCAAGTCCAAGATCATCACCCTCGATGCCTCCACCGGCGGCGCCAGCTTCGACAAGTCCGATCTCCGCCTTGACATCTTCCTTGTCCAGCACGACATGGAGAATATGTACATGTGGGTCTTCAAGGAGCGGCCGGAGAACGCTCTTGGCAAGATGCAGCTCCGCAGCTACATGAATGGCCACTCCCGCCTCGGCGAGCCCCAGTTCCCCTTCTCCGTGGACCGGGGCTTCGTCCGTTCCCACCGAATGCAGCGCAAGCAGTACCGCGGCCTTTCCAACCCCCAGTGTGTCCATGGTATCGAGGTTGTCCGCACCCCCAACCTCTCTCATGTCTCGGATGTGGATAGGAAGAAATGGGCGGAACTCACGGGGAGAGATCTCAACTTCTCCATCCCTCCTGAAGCTAGTGACTTTGGTTCATGGAGGAATCTCCCCAACACTGAGTTCGAGCTTGAGAGGCCTCCTCCTACGTTGAAGAACACTATGTCACAAACGCATTCAAGGAAATTGCTCAATGGATCCGGTCTCAACTTGTCGACCCAGCCGTCCAGCGGTGGTGATGGAATGGACCTTTCCCCCATGTGCAGCAAACGGCGAAAAGATTTCTTTCCTCATGCTATGGAAGAGGACTGTTGCTTGCCTGTGGGTTCATCGTCTCCACAAGATACGGATATACACCCAATTGAACCTTTGTGGCTGAATGAGTTCAGTGGTGTGATGAGGCATGCTTATGGTCCGGTAACTGCTGCAAAGACGATCTATGAGGATGATGAAGGGTACTTGATCATGGTCAGTTTGCCATTCTCTGATCAGCAGAGGGTGAAGGTTTCATGGAAGAACAATCTTACACATGGGATAGTGAAGATATCTTGTGTTAGTACCGCTAGGATGCCTTATATAAAGAGGCATGACCGTACTTTCAAGCTCACAGACCCTTCTCCTGAGCACTGCCCTCCCGGGGAGTTCATAAGAGAAATTCCACTTGCAACTCGAATCCCAGAGGATGCTAAGCTGGAAGCATACTATGATGAAACTGGAACTGTGCTGGAGATCATGGTCCCAAAACACAGAGTAGGACCAGAGGAACATGAAGTTCATGTGTGTATGCGCCCTCCTCATCTGGGAGCTAATGAGCTTCTCTTAACATGAGGTGGAGAATTTTTATGTGCATGGGTGGTTGCCTTGGTCAATTTTCCATTGTTACTAACTTTGTATCATAGAAGGAAATCCATCAATTGACTGTGCATCCTCACCGTGCCTATTTCCTTTTGCAACTCCTATCGGGAAGATTTGGTGGTGATTCACTTCGGTATGTCTTTTAATCATGGGTGCTCTGAAATCCTGGATGCTTGAAGTTCCCAGAGGAAAGCGGTGAGGATTCCACTGTATTATTGCAGCCTTTTATGCTTATATGTTGACATCAGAATCAAGATAATTTATCTGTTTCAAACTATTGCCAACCCTTATTATAATTGTAGCCATAATTTTCTTCCACCTGTTTCTTTGATATGTTAGTGTTCCTGTCACTAATTTTTTAACGGATCATGATGAGTCAAAATTTGTATAGACATTCATATTGTATGAGGTAGTTGAGGTGTTCCAGTGTGGTTTTGTGATTTGTTAAGGAATTAGTTTTATTTTTATTTTTGATTTTATCTTAGTGGTGATGTTTGATTGCCTGTTTTAAGTTATTATAAATTTACCATTTGGATGAAAGAACTGAAGTGTTTATATTTTCAAGTTAAAGTATTTGAATAAAATGCATATTTTGACATTCTTTGTTGCCGATTTTACATTAGAGCTGAGGAATCCTTTTCTCTTTCACAAGGGTATTTTGGATTGTTGAATGTTATGGTGTGTTTACAAGATGATTTTGTTGGATGTTATTGTAAGGGAGCTGCAATAGGTTTCTACAAGCATTAACTCTGATTATGGATTTGTTTGCCTTAACACCGTGAAAATAACTTGTTTAAATTTCTTGTCTTGCTCATAATGGATAGGAGTTAACTCTGGGTATAGGTTTCTGCCAGTATTAACTCTGGGTATGGGTTTCTACCTTGTTTTTTTTTTTTTTTTCCCATTTTGTTTCTAGGTCATTGTAAATATAAATTTGTCATATAAGGATAGTAGTAGTTCAGTACTATCGTCTGTCGGATCCAAGATCTGCATTAGCTTAATTTTCCTCTTGTTCTCCATGATCTTTTAAAGCAGGTTTATCCCTTCGCCCCTTTGCCTTAATTTTGTTCAGAGACTTGCATGAAGTTGTGCTGAGTGGTATTTAATCAGATAATTTTTAAAATTTGGATGAACTGTGAACACCTTGTTTGTTTAGCATGTGTTGATGTTTTTGTTTTTGGATGCAACTGAATTAGTTGATGCCATTATTGCTAGCCATCATCTCAAGCAAGCAAGTTTCATTATGCCTCAAGTTTGTATGTGCTAGTTGATGACGTGGGAGATTCGGCCTTGTTCATCCATCTTAGCATCTTCTTCCTTTTCTTATATGTTCTTAAATTCTCTTTATTGAATTCTGTTAGTACAGTTGCCTACTTTATATCTGCCCTCATTGGCTGGTATGATATCATGCTTTCTACTAATTTTGGTAGGGCCTCTTTTCTCTTTTTTATATAAGGAGCAAATCTGCAATTCCCACCTTGTTACCTGCCTAGCTGGCTGGTGTTTCTTCTATATTCTATGAACACTACTAGGCACAAAAGAAAAGACGTGTGGTATTATTATTCATGACAATGCCCAATTGTTTAGAATTCCCTCTTTTACTCTGGAACCGCTACCCATATTGCAGCATAGCTTTTGAGACAGGTATTCATCGAACACTTTAGCAGGATTACAAAATACAAGTGTATATGTCTCTTTTTATTGTTCAATAAACATGTTCATCAAATGCAAGTCCAGTCTCCAGACTTACATGACCGAAGTCATTCAGCTTTCCTCGGTGCCAGCAGTGGTAGTGTTCTCGGAAAGCCATTCCTGCTTCATGCTGGTACAACTTGACCATGAGGGGATTGCCAATACATTCAAGCTCGTTCATCTTATCATCAAACTCAGTGGCCTGCGCCAGCCGGTTCCCGGCCAACCAGAGCATCGTCTGCTCAAAAGCATTCTTAATTGACTTCCTCTCATCCTCTGTGAGCTTCTTTGCATTCTTCTGATCCTTGATCATGTCCCTCAATCAATTGGCATAATTCTCCAAACTGCTCTTGCTCTCCACCATCTTTATCAGCTCTTCATCATCAAACCGGTACTTGTCGGCATCCTGCACATTTTGCTCAAATCTCAATTCCTTGCTCAGTCTGCCCTTGTTGTCGCTGATGGTTATCTTGTTCTTAACTCCTGTGATCTTCTCTTCTGCTGATGTTGAAGCAGACATTGATTGTTAACTCAACCTTTGGGATCTTGAATACAGAAGAGAGAAAAAGAATGAAATATCAATTCCACTGTTATAAAAATCAGTACAAAATCAACAAACTCAACCTAAAGAAAAACAAAAAAGACTCTCTAGAAGAGAAATCATTGACTACTTTTTTTCCCCCATTTAATTACACCCCAACTAAACAAATGAGATTCCATTAAAGAGAGTGAAGATCTAAAATACAAAAGATGAAACAAATGAAGCACACTCATAAATCAGTACAAAGATCAACAAATATATATATATATATATATATATATATATTTTTTTAAAATTATATTTAAGAATTGTTATTATTTCGAACTCTTTATATGATTTTCAGGTGCACTCGTAGTTGATGCGCGAGAAAGAGAGAAAAAACTGGCTAAGTGGATCAAACGAACACAAGCGCTCGAGTTCAAACTCATCATCTTCCCTTCCTTTCGTTCCCTTCATTCCCAAACCAAGCCAGATCCCAATGGCCTCTCTTCCTTCGTTCCAGATCTCTCTCAGCTCCTCCACAATGGCTTCTCAGAGATCTCCAGCCTCATCAATGGACGCACCATCCACGCCCTCTCCATCAAGCACGCTCTTCATCTCAGCCTCTTCCACTACAACACTCTCATCAACATGTACTTCCGTTTTGGCCAACCCCACATTGCCCTCAAACTGTTCGACAGAATGCCTCGGAGAAACGATGCGTCTTGGAATACCGTCATTTCTGGCTGTGTTCGAGCTGGATCGTTTGTTAAGTCTATTGAGTTGTTTCAGAGCATGCGTGAAGATGGATTCGGTCCTAATGGTTTCGTTCTTGCGAGCATTTTGTCGGCTTTTAATCAATGCAGCGAAGTGATTCGTAGAGGGATTGAGTTTCATGGTTTTGTCCTCAAAGTTGGGCTTTTGAATGATGTTTATGTGGCTACCGCGTTGTTGCATTTGTATGGTGCTCATGGGCTTGCATACAATGCGCAGAGACTGTTTGATGAGATGCCGGAGAGGAATGTGGTCTCTTGGACTGCATTGATGGTGAGTTATTCAAAGAATGGGTATCCAGAAGAAGCTGTCATTGCTTATCGGCAAATGAAAAGAGAAGGTGTGCCTTGCAACGAGAATTCTTTCTCAACTGTGATCAGTTCTTGCGGTTTGCTTGAGAGTGAAACCATTGGTTTTCAGGTTCTAGCACATGCTGTGGTTTATGGCTTTGGGAATGATGTCTCGGTTTTGAATGCTGCCATTGCTTTGCTTGATAGTCTGGACCGAGTTGAAGATGCAGAGAGGGTGTTTCATCAGATGAAGAAGTGTGACAGGATAACATGGAATTCGATGATATCTTTGTATTCACATGGTGGAATGTGTGAGGAATCCTTGCAATGCTTCTCTAATATGCGTCATGCTAATGTG
Source organism: Dioscorea dumetorum (assembly GCA_902712375.1). Classification (NCBI taxonomy): domain Eukaryota; kingdom Viridiplantae; phylum Streptophyta; class Magnoliopsida; order Dioscoreales; family Dioscoreaceae; genus Dioscorea; species Dioscorea dumetorum. Next base: position 8,920,846 of record CACTHL010000561.1, on the reverse strand, counting down.
CGGGCTGATGCGACTACACTGTCCAGTTTGATATCTGTATGTGCTTCTGTGGATCGTCCAGAATCTGCGAGCGGCCTCCATGCGCTTGCTGTTAAACAAGGTCTTGATGCATCTGTTTCTGTGGCCAATACACTTATCAATATGTATTCTTTGGAGACACTAGAAGATGCGGAGAGCTTGTTTCAGGCCATGGTTGGGAGGGATATCATTTCTTGGAATTCCATGATCTCTGCTTATGCTCAATGTGGGCAGCTCATGGATGCATTGAAGATCTTCTCTCAATTGCTTCTAGGTAAAACTGTAGTTAATCATGTGAGTTTTGCCAGTGCGCTGGGGGCATGTTCAAGCCCTGAAGCTGTATCATATGGAGAGATGGTGCATGCCCTCGTGATTCACTTTGGACTTCAAGAGAATTTGTTATTGGGGAATGCTTTGATCACTATGTACAGCAAATGTAATGCTATGAGAAAAGCTGAGTTGGTATTCCAGAGAATGCTGGGCTATGATGTGGTTACATGGAATGCACTTATAGGAGGACATGTAGATAATGAAGGGCAGAGGGAGGCAATGCAACTGTTTAGTTTGATGAGAAGGGTGGGAATAAGGGGAAACTACATCACTATGGTGAATGTCCTCGGTTCTTGCTCAGAGCCACAAGATCTATTGCAGTTTGGAATGCCCCTCCATGCACATATAATCTCTTATGGATTTGAGTCAGATGAGTTTGTGAAGAACTCATTGCTTACAATGTACTCGAAGTGCGGAGATTTCAATTCAAGCAAATTTATTTTTGATAGACTGGCAATCAGAACGGCTGTTTCTTGGAATGCAATGGTAGCATCGAAGGCTCATCACTCTCATGGGGAGGATGCTCTAAAGCTATTCATGGAAATGCAGCATGAAGGAGTGGAGCTAGATCAGTTTAGCCTCTCTGCTGGCCTCGCAGCAAGCACTAGCTTAGCATCTGTAGAGGAAGGACAACAGCTTCATAGTCTGGTCACAAAACTCGGATATGAAACTGATCTTCATGTAAGGAATGCCGCAATGGATATGTACGGTAAATGTGGTAATATTGATGATATGTTAAAAACGCTTCCAGAGCCGAGCAGCCGGTCACGACAAACATGGAACATTATGATATCAGTGTATGCAAGACATGGTCTTTTTGAGAAAGCTGAGGTGACTTTTAAGCAAATGCTTCAAATCGGACCTAAGCCAGACTATGTAACCTTTGTTTCTCTCCTTGCTGCATGCAATCATGCTGGTCTAGCAGACAAGGGACTAGATTACTATGCATATATGACTTCAGAGCTTGGCATTCAACCGAGGATAGAGCATTGTGTTTGCATGGTTGATCTTCTTGGACGTTCTGGAAAGCTCGTCGAAGCAGAAAAGTTTGTGGAAAACATGCCAGTTCAACCCAGTGATCTCATTTGGCGTAGTTTGTTGGCATCAAGCAGAATACACAAAAATTTGGAGATGGGGAAGAAAGCTGCGCAATGCCTGCTAAAGTTGGACCCATTGGATGACTCTGCATACGTTCTTCTATCAAATGTTTGTGCTACCACCGGGAGGTGGGAGGATGTGGAGAAGGTGAGAACACATATGAAATCAATCAATTTAAAGAAAAAACCTGCATGCAGTTGGATTAAAGTGAAGAACAAGGTAAGTTCATTCGGAAGTGGAGATAAGGAACACCCACAAGCTGGGCAGATATATGCAAAGTTGGAAGGGATGTTGCAAATGGTGAAGGAACTTGGTTATGTTGCAGATACATCCTTCACGCTGCATGACATAGATGAAGAACAGAAGGAACATACTCTCTGGAACCACAGTGAGAAACTTGCCTTGGCTTTTGGGTTGATGGGTGTGCCTGAAGGATCTATAATTAGAGTTTTTAAGAATCTTCGTGTTTGTGGTGATTGTCATTTGGTGTACAAGTTAGTTAGCAAGGCTGTTGGTCGAGAACTAGTGTTAAGAGATCCTTTTAGATTCCATCATTTCAAAGACGGGGAATGCTCATGCTTGGATTATTGGTGATTAAGTGATGTCAAATATTTTAAATGACGAGCACAGGAAGGGGAAATGGCATCATTAACATGTTGGAGTATTTGATGCATTGCTTTGCTCCTCAGGTATTTTTAATTCTTCTTGCCCTCCCTTGATTAACTGGTAGTTTTCAGAACAGTAATTTCCAGTGAAGTTTCATGCTCGTAAGTTACACAGATTGTGGTTTCAGTCCAATGCTTGGCTGAATTCTCAACCGTAACTAGATTGAAATTCTTGTAGGCATTGAATTGATAGCAGCTTACTGGACTTGGTGAATCTGGTTTTCTAATTCTTCCTGCCATTCTGGTTCACCGTGCACTTGTTCAAGGGGTTAGTTTACACCTTTTCTTGATTCCAGTTAAGTATTTTATTTTCAAAATACAATAATTAAACCATGCCATGAAATCAAATGACTGTAAAAGTATAAACCATCATCAAGGGCGCTCAAATTAATCTTTCAGTTGTTTTACACATTAAATAGTTCGTCACTTAGCTGGAAATATTTGATAGACTGTTTATTTGCTGGGTATTATATTACAACACAAGTACCAACACATAAATAAGAGAATCTGATCCCTCTGTTTTCAGGCTTATCAGCAATAGGTTCTCATGTGCTAAGTTCTTATTTTTTTTTTTTCCTCCTGTTTCCCTCTTTGCTTGTTTCATGTTTAATTAGTTCCTTCCTCCAGTGCATGAACTTGGAGTTAAGACGTATTAGTCTAGTCTTCCGGCAGCCTTGCATTTGAATGCAATAAACATTATTGCAGTAATGATGACGCCAACCTTGTCACCATTCCTTCTCAAAATTAAGAACCTTGGCACCTTGCTAGCGCGGCTCGCCCTGGCCACGCAGATAAAGACAGTAGCTACATCCAAACTCCAAATCTTTCATAGCATACTAGATTGACAAAGCCCTATAAACCTCTCTATAGAATCATCTCCAGTTCCTCCACCATGACTCCCAACCATCCTAAACCATGGGCTTTTATCATTTTCCTTCTTTGATCCTTTGCCTCTTGCCGCCTTTATCTTTGTCTTTTGTAGTTGATACTTCTCGAAACATTTAGATTGTTGCGTGGATTTTAGCCTTTTATTTTATAATATTCTTAATATTAGAATTTTGTTATTATAACATTTTTTTTTCATATTCTATAATAATTGTAGTGGTTAAAAAATACCTTTTCATGTATTTAGAAAGTTAGAGAAGTTAAAATACATTTTTTTGTGTAATAAAGAAGTTATATATAGTTAGAAGACACCTTTTGGTGTAATAAAATGAGTTATAATAGCTTTAATACATCTTTTCATGTTAAAAAAGTAGTTAAAATTTTAAAATCTCAATTTTATATGAGAATATTTAAGTGTTGAATGAACAGATATAGAGCAAACATTTAGAAAACTTTTCTCTATAAAATGTAACAACAAACACATTCTTCATTCCTTAAAGTTTACTTTGTCGTGCAACATAATAAGAGAATTTTTTTTTTTATCTTAAAGGCTTAGTTTTCATCATCGGCACATATTGTAAGGGGTTTTTTTTTAAAAGAAAAGTGTTTCATATCAATCCAAAATGTGAATTTGTATTCTTCTTAGTTAAGTGTTTTAAAATTTTACGATATTTTGGGCTAGACAAAGAGACCAAAATTCAATAGGGAACCATGAAAGAAGTGTAATGAATAAAGTTTGAAGCAAAAGAGGTCTCAATCTACTTATTATGGCTTGTGAATTGCTGTGCGTTTGCAGAAACTAGAGAAGGCAGAGGAAAATTTTAGATTTAAGTGTTCATTGATTGATAAGAACAAACCACCGCTTGAGGCTTTTGTCTCAGAATGAATCGGCTTACTTAAAAACAAGAAAAAAGGTTGCTGGTCAGCATAGCAAGTACGAAAACGCCAAGAGAAAATATGTTTGGGTTGCCATACCTTAGAAGAATTCCTTTCTTGGATAGAGGGTCACAAACGTCATGAATTAAACTATTTGTGGGAAAAGTAGGTTCATTTCATCCATGGAGTCATATGTATTGAAGGGTAATTGAATGATGGAAGGTTTGAAACGCATTGAAGAATGGAAGCATGGTGGTCATGATTTGGTCTCTGCTTTTACCAACCAGTGATTCCAATCCTCTTGAAAAGACTGGATTGATATGATGCCTTGCAACTCCAAGTGGATGTTTCACTTTGCTTGAACTGTGGATGACATCATTCAGTTCTGCAATGAAAAGTTTTTCTGTTTCACTTCTTCGGACTTGTTCAATAATTAGGTTAAAGATTTATAAGTGAAAATAAGGATTGGTTGTGGAGTGGAAATAGAGATTTGGGTGGTTTAAATGAGAAGGTTTGAGTTTGAATCTTTATATAAGTGCCATTTCATAAAAAAATATTGTTAAATGGACAAACATATATAGAGATATGTTAATTATAATAATTTAACGATTCTGTAAAAATTTATTATATATGCGACCTAACATATGAGATAATAATAATCTATTATATATACTTAAAATGATGTGTAAAATGAGATAAGTAATATTCATTCTGCAGCTAATAATATATAATAGTTTTTTTTTTGTCAAGAAGAACGAAATCTTTAATGGGCCCGCTAAACTAAGATAGGGGCGTGCGCATGCCTCGACTGCGGCTTGTGGGGCCGCGCACACATGGGCGCTGGTACCACCCACAGTTCGTGCTCACTGCGAATGGACCCAAAAGCCGTTGACATATATATATATATATATATATATATATAGTTGAGAATGGAATGGAATATATGGTTTCATGATCTGAGAAATGCGAATGGGCAGGAGATGGAGATTGAAAAGGAATCGTCAAAAAAGATGAGACAGTGGGGTAGAGCTCAGACGAGTCCCACCGATTGAACGGTCAAGATCGCCGGAGACAGTGATTCTCTCTCTTTTAGGGCAAGTTGCCCAAGAAGTCCTTGGAGGACACCAAATTGGCAAATTCGAAGCATCCGCCGACGCCCAACTCTTTCACACGTCACCAATTTTTTTATTTATTTATTTTTATTCAACAAAAGGTTTTATTATTAATGTCATGACAATTGGGTGGCCATGTTAAATTTCATGGCTTCTGTTATATGGTACAAATGGTGTGAGAAATGTAAGATTATATAATTGATGGTTTTGTTTTAGTCTAATTTTTTACTTGGTTTGGGTATTGTTGTTTTAATATTATCATCTATGTAGAGTTGTGGTAATTTATCAGTCAAAAGTATCAAATTATATTTTAATCCTGTAAAGTTAAATTAGTGAAAAAAAATTTATATAAATATGTAATAACACAGTTTACAAACCACTATTTATATGTGAGATAGGATTTCAACACTATAATTCTTGTATAAGATTCTCAATTTTTTACATTAAAAAAAATTAAATTTTTTTATGATGGCATAATTAAAGAAACTTGAAAAATTAAAACTCTAATAAAAAACCAAATAGAATGAGATAGAAAATTAGTTAAAGTGATAGGATTAAACTCCAACACTACATACATTTTTTTTCTATAAAACATTTGTATATAGTGTAATGCATGCAAAGTTTTTTTTTTTTTTAATTCCATGAAGTGATAATTTAAACTCTATGTATCAATTTAAATGTATATATATATATATATATATATATATATATATATGTGTGTGTGTGTGCGCGCGCGCGCGCGTGTATATATGTGAAAGATATTTATCGTATGAGCTGTATAATATAGTTTAATGCGCTGAAAAGAAGGGACACGATCAAATTAGCAAAACTTTTAGGGTTTTATTTGTGAAAAAACAAATAAGTTATAAAGGAGGGTTGAAAAAGGAAAAGGTACACTAGATATATATTCTCTCCATCCCCTTTGTCTCTCATTCTATTTGGGCTCCTCTTCTCAGAGCCCTCTTTGTATATAAATAGCTGGATTTGGGTCCTCATCGAGCGTGATTCCTAAAAAAGCTTGCTCCTTTGCAGCAGTTTCAAGCACTTTGAGGTCTTAGACGAGGTCCTCTTCGTCTCCTTGATCCTTGTCTCTCATGGCGGTCCCTAGCCAAGCTAGCCTCCTCCTCGCCAAGCAGCTTAGAGGTACGGATTTGGTTTCTAGAAATTTGTTTGCGGATTAGATTTTGGTGGATTGAAAGGTTTTGTGCTTTTCTTTTTTTTGATTGATTAGATCTTAGCAAGAACCCCGTGGATGGCTTCTCGGCTGGCCTTGTGGATGACAGCAATGTCTTCGAGTGGATCGTGACGATCATCGGGCCGCCGGATACGCTTTAGTGAGTGGTTTCCTCTTGTTTTTGATCCAGATGTTGGAAATTTGTTTTATTTTTTATGTTGTAGTTGCTGGGGATCTGGGGTTTGGATTTGGATTGATTTTAGTGTTATTTGGGTCGGATTGTTTGTGATCTATGATTTCTAGACGCTATCTGCAAAAGTTTTCTGCTTCTTTCCGTATGTGGATTTTTACATGGTCTGCCTAGTCAAAGATGTGATTTTTTTGGAATTTTTTTTAATCTCAAGTTGTTGGGCTTTGTCTTCGATGTTTATTAGATGAAAATTTGATCATCTGCTTATGTTTCTTTTGATCTTCTTTTGATAAAGGATTTTTATATACTTAGTTTTCCTTATTCGATAGCATGACATTGCCAAAGTTTTGTTTCTGGACATCAGGAATGGTTGTTCTTTTTTTATTATAATTCATAACAACATTATAATTGATGATGGAACGATCCACTGGTGTGTTTTTCTTTAGAATTTTTCACTTTTTGTACTGTTTTATTGTTTCTTTTTGTTTGATCTCACTAATGATACATTTTTGCAGTGAGGGTGGTTATTTTAATGCGATTATGAGCTTCCCTTCTAATTATCCCAATAGCCCTCCTACTGTTAGATTCACATCCGAGATGTGGCACCCAAATGGTTAGCTATTTTCACATGCTTTGTGGGCTACCCCGGATTGTTTAAAGATGTGATTTTTGTTTGTGTTTATCAGTATATCCTGATGGTCGTGTTTGCATATCAATTCTTCATGCACCGGGGGATGACCCAAATGGGTATGAGCTTGCAAGTGAGCGCTGGACACCTGTTCATACAGTTAGGTTTTTTTAGTCATTTGTTCTATGAATATGCAATTTATCATGATCATTTTTCATTCATTTATTTTTTCTATCTCTTGCAATGTGCAAACTTTGTAGATACCTTGCAAAGAAACTTCAAACTGTATTCGCGTTATTGAAATATGCATGTTTTATAGCTAATGATCTTGATAATTATAATGTGCAGGTTGAAAGCATAGTGTTGAGTATTATTTCCATGCTATCAAGTCCCAATGATGAATCTCCTGCTAACATTGAAGCTGCTGTAAGTATAAAAAGAAATTCAATCCGTGCCATCTTTTTTTATGAAGAAACCCAATTTTCTGCCATGCTTTTGTTATTATCTTGCATTTTCTTTACTTGATTATACCGTTTAGTCAGTCTAAGAAGGTGAATGTTGACGTTGAATTAGGAAATTGCTGATACGATACTAAGAAATCGGGATGGGAAATGAAAATATAAGACCTTATGCATGTAGGTTGATGTAGCCAGTTGTCTGCATGCATCTTGTATATGCTTGTTTCATGGAAGCAGGCCTACTTTTTCTTGCGTATAATCATAAGGTTCAATTGATGCATCCTGTGCGGCCCTCAAACATAGTTTTTAAGTTCTATTGATTCACAAGATCATGTTTAGATAATGATATCTATTCCAGTGATCTTGTTTCTGAGATGGACTATGATTATAAAAAGTTCATTGGTACAACTTCTAATGTCTTCAATAAATAGATGGTAGTGAACTGCTTAAGACTTTATTTTATGCTATTTGTTATTCTTTTTCCTTAAATCCAAAATTTCAGTTCAAAGAGCTCTAGAAATTTAAAATGTTTGTATACACGGCTGAATTATAACTAAAAAATGGCTAGGCATTTGTTGATGTGCTGGTAGGTAGGGAAGCTTTTCGTTAGTTTTGATTACAATATGTTAGCTTCTTTTTCATTTGTTTTGGATTAAATTATAACTGGCCATTTGTTGATGTTCAGCTGAATATATTAGTTCTGATTAGAATTCTTGGAGTCCTAATTCAAGGCAAGAAAATGAAGTAGGTTTTTGAATCACTGTACATTTAGAAAGTTTGTCTAAACCATTCCGAAGTTGAAGTTTGCACATACTATCCAATTAGATACGAAAAAGATATCCCGATTTCTGTTGTAAGTGTTAATTACTTGTTTTGTTAACATTGCAGAAAGAATGGAGAGAGAGGAGGGATGACTTCAAGAAGAAAGTTGGTCGCATTGTGAGACGATCTCAAGAGTTACTCTAAAAGGAAAATCAAAAACTCACTTAGAAGCCGAGCCGCATGATATATTATGGCTAGAAGGATCTTTGTTGATTTTGTGGTTGCAGTTCTTGTTTATTTCTCCCCATAGAATGTTGCAAACATTTGCTGCCAACCATTATGTTTTCTCCTAAAGGAACTTGGAAACATCCTTGGAATATATTATGTGTTTATTCAAACAATGTCTGATTAATGCTGGAAGTGCGTTGGAGTTGCGTTGACAGTTACTGTGATTTTATTTTGATCTCTTCTTTTGTTTATGTTTATTAGTTTTCAATTCCGTTCGCTCCTTTTTATTTCAAGTGTGGTTGAATTAGATATTTATAGTTGCTCTTTTCCAGGACAAGCATAAACCACCACCCAGTTTTCAATTACGAAAAACTTTGCAAATATCCAAAGTCGATAAAAGATTAAAGGAAAAAAAAAAAAAAAAAAAACAGAAATTGAAATGAAAGGTTGAACTGAAAAAGATTAAAGGGATTATTTAGAAATATTCCACAGAATTTTAGGTTATTTACACCTGCAATTATGATTTTTAGAGGACTCAGTATCATTAGATTCAAAACGTCCAAATCCAAACACCAACAACACATCAAGCAAAACAGATATATGAAGTCCAAAGGAGGTTGGCAAAGATGGCCAAACCCTGATCCTCAAGTCAATCATCTGCAAGACCATAAAGAACAATCAGACCATATTATGTATAGGAATATTGTGACCATTGCACTCAAATCAATTTCGAAAAAAAAAATAATATCACAAGCAAGTCGAAGAAGAGAGAAAGAGACAGTATTAAACATCCATTGGCTGAGAATTTGGAGCAAGCAATTCAAACATTAGGGTGTTCGAAAAATTTACAAGATTTCATAAAAAGGGTAATCAAGTAGACTTATTCCGGCCATTTTCTTCTTGTTGAGACTGAGAATTTTCCTTCCTTTCCATGACTTCTTTTATCCCTTCTTGATAACCTTCAATGAAGCTCTTGAGTGCATCTCTATAAGCTGCGGCGCGCATCATATATACTCTTTGCAGAGCAGGCCTCAGAGTCTCCATTCCACCTCTAGCCGCTATTGCAAGATCCTCTAATGTCGAAGGTTCTTTGTTCTCAGATTTGGCATCATCACTTTCATCATCACTCTCATGATCTTTCTTCTTATAATCATTTGGCCTGAGATCAGGACCGATATCGCGTACCCAACTAGCAGCATAAAGCCTACAAGCCTCCTTCAAGACTAGCCACCTCTCTTTCCAGGTGAGCTTCCTCCGCTTTTTGACATGCGGAGGATCGGGCAAAGACGAAGGGAAAGCGATTTCCTTGAGATCATATCGAACATAATCATACAATTTCCTGCAAACCACCCTCAGCTTCATTCTGCCCTTCAAGTCCGCTCAATCCCTATCCATGAATGTCTCAAGAACAGCATGAACCTAATGAAACTACACCATCAAAACACAGTCATTCACTAAGAGCATTGGTTTTCTGCTTAAATTCTTCACTTGCTTCAGTAACCAAACAGTGGAACCTCCTCACAAGCAATTCGTCAAGCAATTGATAGGCAGTGTTATTTATCAACAAAATTTTTTAACAAATCTAATCAATCTACACCATCAAAAATTCAAAAAACACAACATTTCAAAAATCTTCTATTTGTATTGATAACCAAGCAATGCAGCCTTCTAACAACCAATTCATCGAGCACTTGATAGACAGTGTCATTTCTCACAAACTTCTCAGATCAAACTCTGATCACATAACGAAAAAAGTTAAATTTTGGATACAATTTCGAGATCAAACGAAAAAAAAAAAACCTCATGTTCATACATCCATCCAGCATGAAATAAATCAGGAGCTTATGAACAATGATTAAAGAACAACAAGAACTGAAGGACAAAATTGAGCAAGCAAAGCAAGAAATGGAAAGAGGGAATTCATCTTTTATACCTCAAAGGATGTCGATGCCGAGAGAGTGAGGGGTTTTTTGGATAAACCCTAGCAAAGAGGAGGATGATGAGGCTATGTGAGAAGTAAAGCCATGAGACGAGATCGACCTATTTCCGAATATGAAAAGATTTTTATTTTATGATGTTATATTGTTATCCCTTTAATTTGCAAAAATCATTTAAAATAAGAATAATAATTATTATTATATATATATACATATATATGAAAGTCCCTAAGTTGAAAATCTAAAAATATTTATAAAAATTTTTAAATTTATTTCCAACAGTTATAATTTACTGTAATGTATAAAAATATTAAACAATATTTATAAAAAATATATATATATATATAAACAGTATTTATATAAATAATAATCAATTGATCGTTATCATCCCGATAAACAGTAATCTACATACTTACTTATCTATACTTTATTCTTGGATGGTTTATATTCATATATATCATATAAAAACTAAAATTTTGAAACAACAACAAATAAACAAATAAACAAATAAACAACACCCATTCCCCAAGAAACCAAAGAATCACAGAAAGTATGACACAAAATAACCGGACATCAACCATGCATGACCATTATACATACAACCACATACGCACTTATATAAATAACAACCAGTTAATTCCCCCCACTCATGGCATGCAATACACTACCGTTTATACAAACAATGGCCTCCTTCCTTCCTCTCCTCCTCCTCCTCCTCCTCCTCCTCCCTCTCTCCACCAGCACTGATCCGGCCCCCATCGGCCACTACTGCCGCTCATTCTTAACCCTCCCCCGTCCCCAACTCAACGAATCCAAAATCCTCGAAGATCTCGCCGACGAAGCCTCCATCAGCGGCTTCGCTACCTCTTCCAATCCGTCCTTCCCAATCTTCTCTCTGGCCCAGTGCCGCGGAGACGTCAGCTCCAAAGACTGCTCCACCTGCGTCCACCACGCCGCCAGTGCCCTCCCCCAGCTCTGCCCCAACTCCTACGACGGCCGCGTCTGGTTCGATTTCTGTTTCATGAGATTCGCCAATTACACCTTCTTCGGCGAAGCCGACACCGCCTACTTCATCAACTATGCCAACTCCAACAAAGCTACAAACCCGGCTGAGTTCATGAACAAGACCGGTGAGCTCATGAATAAGGTGCGCGGTGCCGCGACCGAGCCGGGCAATGCCGGGCTCGGCCGAGGCGAATGTGAGTTTGCGCCTCAGATCACCATTTATGGGCTCGCTCAGTGCACCGAGGACTTGGACCTGCTGCCGTGCGCGCAGTGCTTGGCTTCGGCCGTGGCGAAGTTCCCGGAATACTGTGAGTTTAAGGAGGGCTGCCAAGTGCTGTTCAGTAGTTGCTGGGCTAGGTATGAGATTTATCCCTTCTTCTTTCCTTTGGATGGGAATGCCACTTATATTATGCATCATCTTGATGCCCATCAGCCTCCTTTGCCCTAACTATATATATATATATATATATATATATCTTTTTATATATGTGTTTGATTGGTATTTTAGTATTATTAAGGTGATATAAATGTTGTGGTTGATATGTAATAAGATGGTTTATGATGATGATGATGATGTTGGATTGATAATTAATAAGGTTTATGGACTGGCATGGATAGCCAGAATAATTACCTTTTTTTTTTGTTTTTCTGTGTTTGTGTTGAAGGTATTGGGACGTGGCTTTTAATTTGCCTTCTTAGATGGTCACTTTGATTATATATTGTTCTGCTTTGATAGTTTCTTTTATTATTACTATTACTGTTATTATTATTATTATTATTTGTTTATATTATTTTCATAGGGTCAGTTTGCAATATTTTGAGTATTTGTAGACTAAAAATTTTTATTTTAAATAATTAGAGGTAAAATCACTTCCATGTTTATCATCCAAAAACACCTATAATATATACATATAATCACAAAATCCAAAATAAAAAGTACTTATTAACTGGATAAACAATTGATTTTTATTGTGTTTTCTCATCTCTAGAATTGGATTAATTAAGTTCTCCATGGAATGGGCATCACAGCAGAAATTATGAGATAATAAGCTCCATCAACCGCTAATTTGTTAAAGTCTAAATGAAAATGCTGAATTTTTTTTCAGTTATATGTTGAGACCCGGAATGTACCCATTTTTGAATCTAGACAACAATGTGGGTAAGTTAGTAGTTCATAAAGTCAGCAAGAAGATGTTGTTAAGACTATTGCATTTCAATCAAACTCACAAAGTTTATATCACAAAAACAAAATAAATTGATCGTTGTCAAAATAACATATTAATACGATAATTAATGCATTCCATACTATAGTTTAATAACTTTTTTTAGAGATTTATTATATATCACGTATTATAATTTATAATAATTTTTGTTTTTATATTGAGATTTTTAAAAAGTGAAAAGTACCGCTTTTGCATGGCTGGTTACAAACGCCTTTAATAAATTGAGTTTTGATATAAATTTAATAAAAATCATTAAATAATAATAAATGGAAAATAAATGACAACTTTGGTGATGTCTTTGTCCTCAACTGCCCTTTACTTAAAAAATATGGGCATACCATTATTTAAAAGTTGTGCAAAGTGGTCAATCAGCTTCTGCAGTGCAAGCAAAGAAATTTCTTGATATTTTTTAATGTCTATTTGCCATTTTGCTTGCAGTGTGGTATTGCTTGTTGAAATTTACAACAATTATTGATCTTGAATTGGTTTCTTTATTCATTTGAACTTCAACAAAAAAAGATTAAAAAAGTTTTTTTTTTTTTTTTTCCAATTCCTCCCACCAAACAAACACAAGTAGAAAATTTTTATTTTCTCTACTTATCATATAAGAAAAAACTAAATATATGAAATAATAAAGACTTGCTACATACGTTAAAAATAATAATATATTAGAGATTATAATCCCACGATGGTAAAAAATTTCTCTATTATACAATCTTCGAGGGGTGAAAATTTCAGTTTCTCCCAATAATGAACTCATATTATAATCCACTACGGAGTATCCAAGCCTAACAAATAATGAGGGAACAATACATAATGTGTGTGATTTCGAACTCTTATTTGCTTATTATCAAAGTGAAACCATTGCACGCTATAAAACAGTTCAATCAAGTGTTTGATATTTGATTGAAGAAAACAAGACTTACCAATTACCACATTATATGAGTATGAGTTCCATGATCAATGTACCTATACATAAATTCATATCTTCTAAATTAGATGAAAAAAATATATATATATATATATATATATATATATATATATGTACTCATAATAGACATGCATGCTTTACCTTAAAATAAAAAATCACTATTATCTCCTTTAAATAAATAAATAAATAAAATTAAAAAGAAGATATTATTCAGATGAGTACATGAGCCAATAAGTTTGCTATATATTTGCCTTGAGATATTTATTTGCTTTAAGGAACGTCAAACATCCCAAAATTACATGGCATTTACGTAAATATATTCAAGAACAGTGGTAAAAGTGAATGTCATTTTTCCCATCATTTACAAGATTCCCATCCAGGATTTAGATTTTAGCCTCATCGAGCGGAGCTTCTCTCCATGGAATCTCGCGCTGATCTCGAAGCTACTCTTCTCGGCTATCGCTTGCCGGAGAGGCGAACCCGTGCCGCCATCGCTGCCGTATCCCTCATCGGTGAGAACCCTCTCCATCTCAATCTCAATTTAAACCCCAAATCCTTCAAATTTTGCCTCACCCGATTTACTGCAGTGCTGGGCTTGGGTTTCATTCTCGTCTTCGCCGTCTTCCAGTTCGATCACAATGATGGCCGGCTTCGGAGCAGTGATGAGCCGCTCTTGCGGTTGGGGAGGGAGGAGGAGGTTGAATCGGAGGTGGGGGTGGTGGCGGCCGATGATGGGAGGTGCTCTGAGATCGGGGTGGGTATGTTGAAGCTCGGAGGGCACGCGGTCGACGCTGCAGTGGCGACGGCGCTGTGCCTTGGAGTCGTGCATCCGATGTCGAGCGGGATCGGAGGCGGGGCCTTTTTGGTTGTCCGATCCTCCGATGGTGGCGACGCGGAGGCGTTCGATTCGAGGGAGACCGCTCCGGCCGCCGCTTCTCAGGTACGCACCGGCGACACTCGTCCTCTGTTTATTTTTCAGTCGCTCTCTCTCTCTCTCTCTCTCTCTCTCTCTCTGTCTGTTGTTTGATTCTTTTGCGTTTTCATTCTTTTTTTTTTATATATATTTTTTAATTTTTGTGTGTTTAATTCTTTACACAGCTTAATTTCATGGTTTCCAACTCAATGCATATTGCTCCACCCAAAAAAAAACAAAAAAAAAAAAGAAGAATAGAGGAAGAAAGGAATTAGAAAGTCTCATTGGTTGTTTCATTGCCCTTGGTGCATTTCAATTGGGGATGATGATGATCATGATGTTTGCTTGTATTTACAATTGGATTTGGTTGAGTGGAAATATACACTAAATTATTAAAATATTAACATTGGAGTTAAAATATTAAAATATTGAAGTTTATCATGTAAGGTTAGTTTAAAAAAATTCCTTAAAGGAAATATAAAGTTATCATTTTCATTGATTTTTAATAATATATTACGCTACTGTTTACTTATTGAAATGGATTGTAGTTAATTCTTTTTATTTATAAAATATAGAGGTAGTTGCTAAGCATCTGGCTTTCCGTTATTTTTGGGTACCTTTTTTTTAATTTTGCATCTTCGTGATCTGCTGCTGCATGCGCATGGGGAATGGCCATTAATGCCGTCCAGCTGTAAGCTCCAAGTGGGGCAGTGGGATTTGCGTAAAAAAAAAAGGGTATCTCATTCTGCAATTTCTGGATATCTATCTATATAATAAAATTGATGTTTCTCTCCATGCTAAATATTCCAACATTTGAACATGAAAATAAATATTACTCAAAATAATTTTAAAATATATTTTGTTTAATATAATAATGACACATTATAATGCATTTAGTTGGTTAGTGCTGCTAGGGAATTCTATGTTCGTGTTCATCAAAAAACTTTTTTGATTTATCTAAACATGTATTGATCTCATGTGCTCATGGGCAAAATTATTAAAAACATTTACATTTTTATATTTTATTAATCATATTTGTTAACTGATAATATATGTTTTGATAAAAATCAAGAACACACACACATATATATAAATACTTGATGATTTTGTCTTACCACAGTCAACATGAATTACCATGCATAATGCCCACTCAGCCAATGATTTGATGAAAATGAAATTGACTGAAGGGTATTCATAGGCAAAATTAGAAGTTTATGATACAGTGATATACTCAATATTTTTCTCATGCCAATCAATGCTACGTTTCCCTTATTGCAACAGAACATGTATGCCAAAAGGCCATCCTCCAAGATCAGAGGAGCACTCTCAGCAGGAGTTCCAGGAGAAATAGCCGGACTCCATGCAGCTTGGTTGAAATATGGGAGACTCACTTGGAAGTCTCTCTTCCAACCATCAATAAAACTAGCCAGAGATGGCTTTACAGTAACACCATACTTAGAATCCGTACTCAAAGGCTCAGAGGATGCTATAATGGCAGACCCCGGCTTGAGGCAAGTGTATGCACCCAAAGGGAAGTTGCTCCAGGCCATCAATACCTGTTACAACTCTCAGCTTGCTCGCACATTGGAGATCATTGCTGATGAGGGACCACAAGTATTATACAATGGAAGCATTGCCGAAAAATTAATTGAGGATGTGAAGAAGGCTGGGGGTGTTATCACAATGGAGGATATGAGACAGTACAGAGTGAAGGTCACCAAGGCTATGGAAACCAAGGCATTGGGTTTCACTATACTTGGCATGCCTCTTCCCTCCAGTGGAACTGTTGGAATGACTCTGGTAAGCTATTCTTTTTATACTCTTTTTAAGTTTTTCGGTATCAGTTTGTACTCTGGTTCTCATGGTTTGTCAATCAGATTTTGAACATTTTAGGTAGTTATGGTTCGCCGGATGCTCTGAAAGGCCTCCTTGGTCTCCATCGTTTTATCGAAGCATTGAAGCATATGCTAGCTCTAAGGATGAACCTCGGTGATCCTGATTTTGTCGACACAACAAAATACGAGTCCCTGATGCTTTCAACCTCTTTTGCAGAGAAGATTAGACATAAGATACTTGATAACACAACATTTGATCCTAGCTATTATCTTGGCAGGTTAAGTACATTCTCATCCGTTCAATACCATTGATGTAAAACTACCACCACTGATTGGGAAAGAGATTGAACTGTATTTATAGGTGGAGTCAGTTGAAAGACCATGGAACCAGCCATGTTTCCATTGTGGATGCTAAGAGGAATGCGGTGGCTATGACAAGTACTGTAAACTATTACTTTGGTGCGAAGGTGCAGTCGCCATCCACCGGCATCGTGATTAACAATGAGATGAATGATTTCTCAGTGCCTGGAGAATCAACTCCCGATAAACTCCCACCAGCTCCAGCCAACTTCATTGAACCAGGGAAGAGACCACTGTCCTCCATGACTCCTGTTATCATCCTCAAGGCAATCACTCTCTGAACTTATGTAGCAACGTTTTTGCCTGCAATTATGCACTAAAAAGTCCTATCAAATTTGCAGGACAACCAACTTGCAGGTGTTGTCGGAGCCAGTGGTGGAATTTATATAATACCGGCTGTAACCCAGGTTTTCATAAACCATTTTATACTGGGGATAGAACCTCTAGCTGCTATTCAGCACCCACGGGTTTATCATGAAGTAAGTTTTATCATATCGTCGTCCTATTATTATGTGTTTCATGGGGCCTAATGCGTCATGCTATTGTGTATACCATGCAGCTAATCCCTAATGTTGTGACTTATGAGAACTGGACCACAGTGAAAGGGGATCATATAGAGTTCCTGGAAGAAGCCAAGGTTTTCTTGGAGGAGAGGGGTCACCAAGTCAAGGGAATGTCAGGAGGGGGGTTCGCCCAGCTTGTTGTACAGAACCTCACAAATCCAGTCAATATAAGCAAGAGGAAAGGCCGGACACAAGGCAATGACAGTGTTTTCTATGGGATGCTCACAGCTGTCAGCGATCCTCGAAAAAGTGGTATGCCTGCAGGAATATAACTGATATCATCACATTGGGACTCTATTCCCATGCATAAAACTATACCAAAAGTTGTATATGCATCTCTTTGTAGAACTTAAAATTGAAATGTCATAAACTTCAAACTCATACGTTTGCTAAAATCACAGCTTGTTTGACATGATTAGCTTACCTGAGAATGTCTTAAATTTCAAGAGCAGCCTGTTCATAAAATTCATCAATGAAGAGATCAAACTAAGCTCTAATAAAAACATGAAATGGATTCAATTAATAAAAGAAGGGAAAACAAACTTTGTTCTGTGGATTAAACATCAACACACTGGAAGTCACATATTATAGCAGAGTTAACAGTGCTTTATTTCCAGAACAATTAGCCAAAACATAGTAACATGACAAACCAAGGAAAATACTTTCAAAAGAAAATAGGTCCATGGTCTTATGACATGGAGAAAAACAGTCCGAACCCAACTTGCTCGCAAGATATTCACCTGGAAGAGAGAAGAGAATGATAGTTAGCGCGCAAATTGGCGCGATTGACATTATTTAGGTCATGCACTGACGTGAAGAATTAACAGAGTATTTGGATCAGCATGCAATATCCAGACAGTGTTGTAAGGCAGCTAGAGCTGCACGCTTGACAAAAATAAAATAAAATGGTGATGAAAGTTATAGTTGCATTAATTTTTTTTTAATCCATACTACGGAAAATGCTAATGACTAGTGCATCACTAATAAAAGAGCCGATTATGGAGATATTGTCAATCAATCTAGATGTCAGTGAGCAAGTAAACAATGATTATTGCCGATTATGGAGATATTGTCAAATTTTCTATGGGATGCTCATGCACCCAAGAGCAAATTTTCTATTCTTCATTTTTTTCTCTGGCATGATATCAAGTTTGCAACTCTAATAGTCATGAAATATAAAATAAGCTGAGAGGAGAAGCAGTTTACCCAGCTTCACATATTGATACCACAGCTAATAAAGACTAAAACTAAACCCTTTAGAAAACAGGCATTAGCGCTTACTAATCAATTTTTATACTCTTCAAAATTATAGATTTCTTAAACATTTATAACCATCCAATGGTATCCTTTAATTTTTTTAATATAAACATCATTAGATCCATCAAAGATGGGGCAATGGTTTTCGACTACAAAGACAATAATTAAGAGACTAAGCCCTACAAGAGTACTGAATAATAAACGCACAGCCATATCCCATCCAAAATTTCTAGTTTGCTAATTGCCTTCTTTCTCCTCTTCCTCCTTTGTTAAGAAAGCCACTCTGATTTAATCATCAAAATCCGAATTTTGATGCAATTGAGTCTACCTAATAAGTCATCAAGGCAAGCGTTTCCCCAAATCTAAGAATATAAGAACATAAAGCTCATCTAATGTTAATATTCCATATCGTTCTGCATCGCAGATTGAACCTAAAACAAATACAGAGCTAAGATTGAATACCTAAAAAAAGAGAAATATAACAATAAAAAAGAAAAAATCAAGCATTGATAGAGGATCTCAGACCAAGCAAATCATGCGAACATGGACAAATTGGGACAAAAGGAGTTAGGGATTGAGAGGACAAGGGAAATCGGTTTTACCGGTTATGCTCCTGCACGAATTTGGAATTCTTAGCATCCTCCTCTGCAAATCAAGAAACCAAATTAAGAGATTAGAATAACGGATGCAAATGAGTCGGGGAGATGACATGGTGATGGATCTACCAGTGAGTCCGGCGGTGAGCTTCACGATGAGGGCTCCGGTGATCGCGAATCCGGTAAGAAAGGGCCAGTTGCGGTTCCACTCCCTCCTGAAGAACACCGGCCATGGATCGAACTTCCTCATCTTCTCTCTGTCTCTCTCTCTCTCCGCCTCCCTTCCCTTCTCTTTGAGATCGCTTTGGCTTTTAGGTCGCCCTCTAAATGGGCCTTCATATGGATATGTCTATATCTGTCTTATTTGACTTAGGCTTCTTGGGCTTGTACTGTATTTGTAGCCCAGACTCGTGTTCAACTCGTTTTATTTTCCTTTTTTTATTATTATTATTTTTTAATGTGGAAAAACAAATATATATATATATATATATATTGTTGTATATGGCTCATATATAAGAGTGAATGGGGAAATACTAGAGTGTAATAGAGTAGAATGATAAAGCGTGATGGAGCGCTACAGATAAGCAAAGTGGAGTGAAGCGACAACATTTGCCTATTAAGGGGAGACACAAAGATGGGTTGGGGGCACATGTGCCCCCACGATATGGTACATAGGTATTTTTTAAAATTATACCGGATAGGGTTTATTTATATATATTTATGTAATATGTAACTCTAATTTCTTCTAATAAGATAAACGTACTAATTTCTATATATATATATATATATATATAGTACAAGTAAATGGCTCATATCCTAACAATAGTCCGTCTATGTGAAAACGAAGATGAGGCATGTAAAGGTTAGGAGTTCAAACAAACTTTGTTGGAGACAATAATAATAGTGGATTGGCTGTTGTGATTGAAAATTTGCAGTCAAACCTCTCATTTTTTTTTTTGAGGGTTCATAGGTCGGACAATTTATTCAAAACCCATGCACACACCCCCAATGTATACAGTGCTTGCCACTAGTAATAACACTCAAATCCAAACTAATAGAGAAGGTATTATGCTTACTCGGTACCATCCCTACTTGTCATTTTCATCAAAAATAAGTAAATAAACAAACATATTATATATAACTAATAATTTTTTTTGTTTATTGATACTGTATCTTTGGATATGGTGTGCATATGTTGTTGAGTGACTTCATCGCCTTTTAGAAAAAAAAAACTTACAAATATATTACTTGATTAAATTTTTTTTTTTTTTAGGTTCACATAAATGGCATATGAAAAGAATTTTTATGTTTCATGGCAGAACCCTCTTTTACTTGGGTTATTTAATTAGTCAGGGTTTCAGATATAAAAGGTTAATAAAAATAAAGGACTTTTGAGGAATACACCATCTATATTCATGGTAGTAATTTTGTTCAATTGAAGGGAAACTTTCAGAGGAACTATTTATAAATTTTCCCTACCAAGTTGGAATGCTACCTCCAAACTACACCGTCCGCTAAAAGATCAACGGTGATCAAGTGGCCAAATAAGATACACACGGATCGACATCCACCACCGTCGATCTAAGACAAATCAACGACCAGTATTCCCCGGCGCCAAAACCTCTTTTGCAAATTCGAAAGCTCAATTCCCTCCATTCCTCTTTATAAACCCCACCATCTCCTCTCACTGATCTCATCTCCAAACCCTAGAAATCAAGAGCGGGAGAAGTAGAAGAGATTCATCAACGATGTCCGGCCGTGGAAAGGGAGGCAAGGGGCTTGGAAAGGGCGGCGCAAAGCGCCATCGCAAGGTTCTCCGTGATAACATCCAGGGGATCACCAAGCCGGCGATCCGCCGCCTCGCGCGCCGTGGAGGTGTTAAGCGGATCAGTGGCTTAATCTACGAGGAAACTAGGGGGGTTCTCAAGATATTCTTGGAGAATGTCATCCGCGATGCAGTCACTTATACGGAGCACGCCAGGAGGAAGACTGTCACCGCCATGGATGTAGTTTATGCTCTCAAGAGGCAGGGCCGCACCTTGTACGGCTTCGGAGGTTAAGAAGGTCCTCTGATTCGTTTCTCTAGTGTTTTTCTCACAAGGGTTTTCATTAAGGGTTTCTAAATCCGCTGTTCGGGGTGAACTTCTTGTAATTTATTGTATCTTTTTTTTTGGAAGTATTTTGTATTTCTATATAATTTGAGTCATATTTTACAAATTATATGAAGCTAAGCACCCAATTTAGTTTTTTTTTTTTTTTTTTTTGAGAAAAAATTTTGATGATGTTTTTGTCTTTTTATTCTCTTTTTAAAGACATGATGCCTATACAGTTGTGGTTTTTCTTTGTGGTATTTTGTAAATTATGTTTTAAAAATTCGGCAAAAGATGGTTTTTTTTCCCATGGGATTGAAGTCTTGATTTTTTAAGCAGGATTAGTTTCTTTTGTGATTGAAATTATCATAGAAAGTAAGTAATGAATAGTGCTTGTGATATGGAGTTCTCAGTATGGTGCTTGTGATCACTCTGTTTTTGTTTGTGATTTTTTAAGTTGTTTTTACATGCTTTTTTTTTTTCTCTATGCATTATTTTTTTAATGAATAAATATTCTTGTCATCCGTTTTTAAAAATTTTGATTTGAAAATAAATAATGTCTTTTAAAAAGAGTTTATCAGAAAAAAAGCTGGGCTAAATAATTGAAATAAGAAATTCAGAGGGACTTTTGCGTAATTTACGACAAGATTAATGGCGGGAATATTGTAGATGATCAATGGAAACTGAAATCCAAATCCCAATCCGGTTCGCCGCGTGGGCTTTGCCTTTCGTTAGGAGGTTCATGCTTATCGCTTGCTATATAAACACGCAGCCCAACACCAGCATGAGACGTATAAACGTCGTTGAGCGTCCAGTGAGCGTGTGTTCGGTCATTGGCGGTAAGAGGCCGCTGGCCGAGGGGGCGGGGGGAGGCGGTGGGTTGTTGGCGGCCTCTTGATTTAATGTCGATGGCCATAAATAGCGATGACATCGTGGAGATTGAGGATGGGAAGTTGCCCACTGAGCTTAGCGTTATCACCGTCAATTGCCAGGATAAGCTTGGGCTCGCGTGTGATTTGTGCCGGATAATCCTTGACTTTGGCCTTCTCATCACCAAAGGAGGTTAGTGGATTTGATTTTAGGGCTTAGATTTGCTTATTTTAATTTTTTTCATCGTCAATATCGTGATGACTCCGAATTTGCATCTTTGGTCTAATTTTTGAACCGTTGGTGTGTTTGGACTGCGAGAAAATAGAGGAAAAAAGGGTAAAAACCTTTTCATGGTTTTTCCTCACTTTTCTGCTTGAAAAGAATCAGGCCTGAAAGTGTTGAATTAGATTCTTATAGTTTTCAGTGACAGTAGATTTAGCCTTGAACTGATTAATCCAATAAATTCACTCTTATATGTATTGCTTATCTAGTAAAAACTTTCTTTCGACTTGAAGTTGATACATATTTTTTGTGCACTGTTTAAGAAATCCATACAGGTTGTTCTGTTTATTAGTCATCTCTTGCAATCTCTGAGCTTATGTATTAATTGAAGATTTCTTGGTTTTATGTAATGCTTGATGTTTTTTGTGTTGACAACTAGATTTGTCCACCGATGGAAGATGGTGTTTTGTTGTGTTCTGGGTTGTTCCCCGTTCATCATCAACAATTGTTCAGTGGGCCAACTTGAAAAATAGACTAATATCTGTCTGCCCAACTTACCCTATCCCCTTCATTGATCTGGTGGAACCAGTGAAGTCGCTGGTGTACCTCTTGAAGCTATTCAGTCTTGATAGGACAGGATTATTGCATGGTAATGCCCGTAATGTCCATGTTACCTGTTGTCTTATATTGGATAGCATGTTTTATGTGTAAAATGTCAATGTTTTCTTGTTCAATTTGATGTAGATGTCACTCGTGTTCTAAGAGATCTTGATCTTTCAATTCATAGAGTGAAGGTCTCAACCACTCCTGATGGGAGAGTCATCGACCTCTTCTTCATCACAGATGGCATGTAAGTGTTCTACAAATTTGGCTCATTGATCATCTCTACATAAATCAGGTTAATTTTTTATACAAGTACGTTTCTGCTTGTTGTTTGTGTGTTCATTGTTTTATTTCTTTTATTATATCTCTCAACTTTAATTTGCTGATTTGAGCGATATGTTCTTGTTTTCATTTCAAGATCATTGGCAAGCTTACAAACTCATCCGGGACTTGCAAGTTGCCTGATCATGTGACCTCTTTTTTTGTGTTTTGGCTTTTTGCACTAATATTTCTTTGGAGTAACTTCTGTCTAGCTAGGATCAGATGTACTTTTTGTTTGTTGGTTTTCCTTTCATAAAAATAGCATGAGGAAGCAAAAATCAAATTTGGAATATACTTTGTTTTATGCTATCCATATCCATCATGAAACTTGTAACTAAACTACTCAGTAACTTCTTTTCTCAAAGAAAGAAAAAATTGGAAACTAAGCTATGAAATTTTTTCCATTTTTCTAGTGTGATTGGTTTGACATTTTTTTTTGGCCTTCAGGGAGCTCTTGCACACTAAGAAGAGACAAGATGATACATGTGAAATGCTGCATGCTATCCTGGGAGATTCCTGTATTAGTTCTGAGATTCAATTAGCTGAAGATTTTCAACTAGGGTGCTCTTCCCTTTCTCCATCTGTTATTGAGGAGCTATTCAGCCCTGAATTGCCTAACAGTAAAAACTGTTCACAGGCATCAAATATCGAGATGGAGAAGCTTAAAAACCCAAGTATTATAATTGATAATAAATTGAGCCCTTCCCATACTTTGCTCCAAGTACATTGTCTTGACCAGAGAGGGCTCCTCTATGACATTCTTCGGACTATGAAGGACTGCAACATGCAGGTAAATCAAGCTTTCATACTGAATTTCAAAAATTATAAGTGTTCATGTTTTCTGCCAATCATCTCAATGTTTACAATGCATCTATTAACTATATTTAAAAAAAAAACTTTGTTCATCTGACAATACATTGAAAACTTATAGTCACAGCGCTAGAAGAACTTGCATTTACATTCCTGATTATACTATTTTGTTTAGATTGCTCATGGTCGGTTCTCCCTGCACAAGAAAAGGCTTGGAGGAGACTTTTTTATTGTCAAAGGAGAGGGCAAGAAAATAGTGGATCCTGAGAAGCTCAATGCTCTATGTTCTCAACTGAGACAAGAGATGCTACATTCCTTACGAGTAATGTTTGTAAACAGAGGACCTGATAATGAACTCCTGGTTGCCAACCCTGTAGAATTATGCGGGGAGGGAAGGCCTCTTGTCTTTTATGATGTCACTCGTGCTCTGAAGGTTCTTGGTATCTGCATCTTCTCGGTATGAAATTGGACATTTTCATGGTGTGTGTGTATATATATATATACAGTTTCTCTTGTCTTATGCTCAAACAATTTCTCTTCTCTGTATTGTGATTTTCAGGCTGAAATTGGCAGACACACTGCGGCGGGTAGAGAATGGGAGGTGTACAGATTCCTGCTGGATGAGAACACAAACTTCACAATATCCAACTCCGGCACTAAAGATTACATTGTGGATATAATTAGTAGAACACTGATGGGATGGTGAATTGTTTATTCTTGTGACCTTTTATTTTTCTCTGCATGTATTCCCACATTCGCAGGTATATAAATAGCAATGGAGATTTAGGTATTCAGGTATACAGATACATACGTCACTGTTTCATGAATTACTGTAAATTAGTATATTTTTTTTAATTGTAATTATTGGGAAAATTTTGGCCTTTCCCAGTTATGTCATTCTTAAATCCCTTTTTGTGAGTGTGTCTTATGGAATAGGTGATGTCATTTGATTGTTTAGTTTCGTGTTTTTGTGAAGTCATTGCTTATGCGAAATTACAAATACTGATTTAAGTTTGTTAATTATTTCTTTGAAGTATCTCTCATTGTTTTTTTTTTTTTAGTAAAATTAATAAATCATAATTTATTGAAAAAAGAAAGACAGTTGATGTTAAGCGCCAATTACAAATTTGTCATAAAAAAACAAAAGAGAGACTAAAACTGAGGAGAAAAAACTAAAGAAAGTCAGTGTTCACCAATGGTGGAATATTGAAAGAAGGAAGACAAAACAAAACAAATTAAGGCAAAAGAAAAAGGAGGGAAAAGCTAAGCAAGGATAGTAGTTACCATTAGAGGACAGGAGAGTCGACACTTGCTTCAAAATCCAAGCCTAAAAATAATCAAAGGAAAACCCAAATCGCCTAAAAAATTGCTCAAATAAGGAGGGTTCACAGGACCCTAGGTTTGAAGGTGCCTGCCTGTAATCATCCAAGAGATGTAGACCTTGTTTAGAGATGAGGGGATGTGAGAGGCGTTGCAAAGAACACAGTAGTACACTCAAATTCCGGCAGCGAAGGGACAAAATAGAAGCAAGTGGTTTGTGGTTTCCTCAGTTGCATGGCAAAGGACACATGTTGTGGTAGAAATTCTATTGCATCCCCTCTCTTTGCTAGGTTTTCTAGCTTGAGAATCTTATCATCTCAGGGGAGCCAGAAAAAATATTTTAATTTTGAGAGGGCATTCTCTGGTCTATAGAGATTTGCCCAGCGGACTTATTTTCCCTCCATCATTGAGAAAAGAGTAGAAAGTTTTAACAAAAAAAAGATGTCATTCTTCTTGTCTTGACACCGCTTCTTATATTCCCTTCCAACAATGAGAGTGGTGGGGATTAAATTCAAGAGAAAGCGTAGCTCGGGGCTAACAGTGTTTGGTTTGTCAACGGTCTTTGGATCAATTGGCACTTGGATCCCCCATAAGGACGCCTCGCAAGTGGCGAAAGTTCGAATCCTTTGGTTGAGAGTGCATGTCTGAGAGCTGTGAGCACGAACTGTGGGTGGTCCCAGCGCCAACATGTGCACGGGCCCCACAGGCCGCAGCCGAGGCGTGTGCACGCCCCTGTCTTAGTTTAGCGGGCCCATTAGGGGTTTCGTTCTTCTTGAAAAAAAAAACAGTGTTTGGCTCACAAAAGCGGAAGTCTGATATTGTGATGAAGGGATTCTGCCACTGAAAAAAATGGTTTTGGCCACTTATGCTTGAGGCTTTTACCCGCATATCATCTGCCCCACCAGAACAACATGGATCTCCAGTCTTTAAAAATAGATTTAATAGTTAAAAGGAAGGTTGGTTGACAATTGAGGAAGTCTTTCCAAAAAAAAAGGGAGCTTCTGTTAGGTGAGGAATGGAGGAGCATGTTTGTTTCCCATCTTGGGTGTAGTTGAAGGAGATCACCTGTGTCCAGCATGCTTTATCGTTTTGTGTGAACTTCCAGCATCATCTTCCAAGGAAGACGAGGTTGAAGTCCTTCAAGTCCAAAACACTCCAACCTTCTTGTTCTTTTAATTTGCACACTTGATTCCAAGAAACAAGATGACATTTTGTTCTAAAGAGTCGCATCAGCTCCAAAGAAAGAAAGTCCTTTCATACTCTGTCGATTTCTCGACTCACTCATGTTAGCAATTTGAAGACAGCCATCCAATAAGAGTGGATAGCTAAGAGCACGGAGTTGATAAGCGTTAGGCGACCCCCAATTGACATGTATATGAGTTTTCAAGTGGCCAGATAGTCTCTTACAAAGTGTGTGAGTCTTAACCAATATTGCCGTTTCAAACATTTTTTTGGAGATGGAGATTCCTAAGTAAGTCATAGAAGAAGATCCACCGAGCTGTTTAAGGTTAAAGCATCTGCAGGGCCTCGGAGTGATCCATATTTAGTTGAATATAAGCAGCATTTGAGGAAATTCATCTCTCGGCTTGATAATCCTATAAAACGATATAGAATTAGCTTAAGAATTCTAAGATTTTCCTATCCCATTGTTGTGATTAGCAAAATTTCGTCCGCATATTGCAAGTGACATTTTCTCCTGCCTATCCAGAGACACATAGAACTAAGTACGTTGGCTTTTAATACAAATAGAAGTGGAGATAGGGGGTTTTCCTAACTAAACTCATGTTGGTATCAGACATAGCCAAAAGGGATCTCGTTAACAAGGATATCTGTCTTAGAGGACTCCAAAATTGCTGAAATTCAAGCGATCCATCGATTTTCTTGGAAAAGTCGACTTTGAAAATATATCCATCTAAATTCCTTTTTGGAAATTGTAGATCTAGATAAGCTCCTATGTTGCCACAATATTGTTTGTAATACTTCTTCCTTTAATAAAAGACGATTGGGTGTGATCCAATAAAAAGTTGATGACTTTACTCAGGTGGTTGGCGAAAATTTTTGAGAGGATTTTCAGGGATGAGTTTATAA
The DNA here is from genome assembly GCA_902712375.1 of Dioscorea dumetorum. Lineage (NCBI taxonomy): Eukaryota > Viridiplantae > Streptophyta > Magnoliopsida > Dioscoreales > Dioscoreaceae > Dioscorea > Dioscorea dumetorum. Next base: position 8,893,478 of record CACTHL010000561.1, on the reverse strand, counting down.
GGCTAATTGGACGAAAGTCTCCTTTTTTCACAACTCCATCTTTTTTGGGAATTAGGGCAATGTTTGCCCAATTTAAGTAGAGCATTTTTTGTTTAAATACTGAACCAAAAGTTGTTTTCTCTTGTTGCGTAATTCCAATGTGCTGATTTTTTGGTTAACGAAGATTTCACATCTAAAAAACCTAGGGAAGGTCCACTAGTCTCTTATTAGATTGTTGAAGCTAGTTATGATTTCCCAAATTGCATTGTATCTAGGTAAAATCTCAAAATACACATATGCTCCCTATACATTAGATTTGTGAATATTTTCCAAATTAAACATAATATTTTATAAAAAAAAACCAATTTATTAATTTTTAGCCTTCGACCCCTTATATCTCTCTCTTTTATTTCCCACAGGAAAAAAATGTTTAAAGAAAAAAAAATTCATAATATCGACATAACTTCATAATTTACAAGCTACATATCCAACAACTTATTGAACCTGTGGAATACAAATAACTTTTCTCTACTTATTTTTGGAAAAAAAAAAATCCATACAAACTATTAATCTTCATACATTAAAAAATTGGACATGTGATATTTTAAAAATAAATAAATAAATAAATTACAATTTCATAAAAAAAAAACCATGTGACACTCTTTTTACCAAGGAAAAAACATATATATCCACACACACACACACACACACACACACACACACATGTTTTATACTTTTATCAGTTTAAATATTTTAATCATAACTAAAGTACAAATACATCACTGAACCAATAAAACTAAAAAACCCCATAAATGAAAAAGTTTTAGTAAACCATGGGCAATTTTTTTTTTTTTTTTTAATTTCTTAAAATCATCTCTGAACGTTGAAAGCTGGCAGTGCTTACCACTTCTGGATCCCAATACAATAACTAGATGTAAATTACAAAATTATACATAGATGCGTCACTCCAATAAATATATATTCAGAGAAAGAGTGAAGGGTTAGTCCTCGTCTTTTTGAATTAGAATAATTAATATTTATTTTTTTATATATATAAAAAAAAAGCTTTTTCCCTTCAGAACGGGCCCAAATAAGCATCATTGCCAGCTATGTCTCCTCTTCCGTAAGGGGTCCAACTCGCCCCCATTAAAGCATCTCTCCCGAGAACTCCCCCTCGGTTTCTTCCCAAATCCCACGATCCCACCCCCCACCACCGCCACTCTACATGCCTGGCGACCGCCGTAACCCTAGTCTCTGAATGCCAGCGCCCACTCCATCTCATACCCTGAAGGAGACGGTGGTGATCCGGGAGAGCTTGCTAGGGTTTCGGGAATGCAGGTGGACGAGCAGCCGCGGGGATCTCGGAGAACTCCTCTTAGTAACAGCCCCTTGCAGAGCCCGGGGGGATCCAGGCTCTATGGTGCTACTGGGGCCTCGCAGAGGCATGCCCGACCAGCGCCTTTGTCCAAGAAACCGCCTGAGCCGCTCCGTCGGGCCGTCGCTGATTGCCTCTCCGCCTCGCCTTCTCATGCTCATGGGAGTGCGCCTTCTTCCCATCCCTCCGATGCTGCTAGGATCCTCCGGGTTTGCGTCCTTGCCCTCCTCTTGCGCTCTTTCTTTGTTCTTTTGCTTCGTTTCTTCGGTTCTTGATTTCTTGATTTTGATTTCATGGTGTGGAATATGAGTTTAGGGTTTGCTGATTTTAGTCATAGTTTTAAATATCGCGTTTCATTAGGAGATGGAATTCTTTGAGTAGTCTGTGGAGGCACCATAAATAGTTCCTTAACATCGTTGTTGGATAAATCAGGCAACCTTTGGTGCGTGTGCTGGACTTTGAGAAATTTAAATATTTCAGGGGACTAGGGTTGTTTATAGGTGGCGATTCTCGTGAACAAGATTGTAGCTTGGAGCTGGTTTTGGAGTGTCTGACTTCACTGAATTTACTTTGGGCTTCAATAATCTAGAGCTGAGAATATTGTTTAGTTTCAACTGTATTTCCGTTTGTCACGGTTCGACTTGTAATACATTGTCTTCTTGTTCCAGTTGGTGCGTCGTATCATTGTCGTTTATTATGCGTATATAATTGAAGGAAGAGTTGTCCTCATGATGTGGCAAAAGCCTTAGAGCTGAATTCAGCATATGTTTGGTGAAAATTTGAGCACATAAAGAAATTCATGTACGCCAAATCCTGAACCCTATACATTCTGCTTTAAATTACATTCACATGTGTTTCTTGAGGGGAATACTGTCGCTCTGAATTCATATGGACCGAGTGTTTTTGGATAATTTTTTATGTACTGTAATTTAGAGGGTGTTATAACAGCATATTCTTCGGAATGGACAGTTGTTCAAAAACAAAAATCCCAAGAATGCAAATAAAGGAGATGATCGTATATGACAATCAAAAACTGCTGTGTGATAACCACCAATTTACTTGGTTGTGTGGAAAATTAAGTGTCATCAGAACATATGTGTCAGTTTATCTGGTTGATTCTAATTTGTTAAACTTTCTAATTATACCCCCCTTTCCATGATTATTTCATGTAATCAGAGAGTCAACTCGCCGACTCATCCTACTTAATGTAAGGTTCATCACAGTCAGCTTTTTTACTGCCAACTAACAGCTTGAGCCATGAGCTGTTTGCCCTTAAGTGGATTAGTTTGTCACCAGCATCTTTTTGACTGCATGTTTGGTCGGTGAATATTCCATACCCTCAACCTGATCCTTGATGAACTACCTCTGCTTGTCTTGTTGTGCCACCACTTCATTTTGTTTGTATTTTTCATTCCATCAGAAAAATTCTCTCGAGTAAGTTCTATTTATTCTGACACTTGGGCTTCTTCTGGCAGGATTATATTGCAAATCCATTAACAACTGATATGGCTTACAATGCACTTCTTGAGCATGCACTTGCAGAGAGGGACCGCAGGTACTCCATGCTCTCACGTAGCTTTAGTCTTTGAATGTTGCTAGTTTTTGCTGGTCTGACCTATTTCCTTTTCATTCTGTCTGTAGTGCAACTACATGAATTTTATGGAAATGATTGCATGCATTAGAACTAAATATAAATTAAAATATTGTTCAGTCTTCTGAAGTACACGATGGAGGATTGAGTGTAAGAAACTTGAGTATCTGTAGTGTGATGTACATATTTTACATCATGCATATGAAGAATGAAGGAATTTTTCTAATATGGAGGTTTTTAGGCATTGCCTAAAAATATACATTTCTTATGATTCGTCAAAGTGAATTTCTTTTCTTACACGTAATTAGCAACTGCATTACGCTGATGCCTGCTGTTTCATGGGCCAGCCCTGCTGTTGTTTCCCGCTGCATTGCAATATTAAAGCGGTATCTTCTCCGGTGAGTACCTATATTCCCACCAGGCATTTAATTGGCATTCAGTTGTTATTGTTTTTGTTATTTCAAACACAAAATATTTAGGTTTTTTTCTCTCATATGGATAATATTGCGCTTTTTTGGCAGATATGTACCGAAGGTGCAAACGTTGCGGCAAATAGACAACTTTTGTGAAAATTTCTTAGTAGAGTGTGAAACAATGTTCAGTCAGAGAGTGTCGTTATGGTCAAAATCATTTGGCCATAGTTCTGGAACATCATCTGTTCTCTCAAATACTTTTTTTTCTTTGATGCCAAATTCCAATTTTGCATCTGCTTCTTTGATAAAATCCATAAATTATGTCCGTTCGTTGGTGGCACGTCATATTCCTAAAGTTTCGTTTCAACCCATGGCCCTTTCAGGGGGCTCAACTGTTGCAAGGCAATCACTTTCAAGCTTGTCAACTTTGTTGAGCCGGTCTATTACTTCCCAGCTAAGCCCACTGGTTGTAAATAGTTCTCCTGAAAGGAAAGGCATTTCTAGTCCATCTGCTTCTACCATCTCATTAATTGACATTGTTGATGGAGTAGATAATAGCAAGTACACAATCTCCGACCTCCTTAAATGGCGATGGAATGGTGACAGAGAGCAACAGTCATCATCTCTCATCAGGGAGAGGTGTGTGCTTGCGATATCTTTCTTATTATTAGCCTTGATTCATTGTGATAGCCAAGTTAAACTTGGTTTTTCTTTTTAAGGTTCCAAACTGGCTGATAACATATATATTTTGAATATTGTAACCATTGTAAATCTCATTTGGTTATTGTTGTAATCCTGTGATGGTGTTAGGTGGCCCCAAGATACCCGCACACATGGCCTCTTGGAAGTTGGTGCTGCAGCTCTTCTAGTAGGGGACATGGAGGCTAAATCAAAGGATCAGTCCTGGAAAGATTCTGGTAGTCAAGATTTACCTGATATTGAACAACTTTTGCAGCCTTCAGCTACTACAACAGCAACTAATTTTGCATCAGCTCATATGCATTTGAAAGTTATCACTGCTTCGAAACGCCTGAAAGCTGGGCCTCATATGATTTGGTATTCTTCTATTGCTTTTTGGTTATTATTATGTTTCTTCTTTTGGTTTTGGAGTGCATCTTTCTGATTTGTATATGATAGTTATACTTCTCATTTGCTTCATTTATTTTTCCTGTTATTGTCTGTTGTCATACACTGAAGTATTAAACCTGCTGGTTCGCACATGTTATTACGCTGTGCAATTGTTCTTTTTCAATACCATTTAGAAGGATTATGATGCTTCTTCTATCGGTGAGGATTTTTATCTAACCGAAACCTTGAAAGCCACTGGTGGTCTCCATTTTTCTTATATACCGATGTTATAGTTTGGCTTGAAAAGGCCGTGTGATATGGTTTAGTTCTACGTTACTAGCATGAATATGGATGGTATACCTAAAATTAGAGGAATTTTATTGTATGAAATTGTGTGTTATCATGAGATTAGTAGCATGTAGTTAAAGATTTTTGTTTTCATCCAGGTCTAGTGTGCCGGAGAGCACCTTCCGTCCAAGGGCCCGTCCACTTTTTCAATATAGGCACTACAGGTATCAAATCAAGTCCTTGCTCTGCATTTTCTCTTGTATGAGGTGGTAGTTGTCTTTGACTTAAAAGTGTTATTTATATGCCATGTTCTAGCTACATGAGTGTTATCACCATCTTTATGTATCATCATCATTCAGATTATTTTGAAGCCTTTCCTCTTTTATAATCTAATTATTTTGAAATCAGGAAACATGCCAAATGTTTAAATTGCTTAGGCCGGTCATTGAGAAAACTATATATATATATATATATATATATATATATACATATCATCATGTTAGTGTAGCAAAGTTTTGCTAAGTTTCCACTATGTGTTTGATTGAAATCCATGAGTTAACTGAATTCTTTCATCTATATAAATAGATTCCATTATGGATTGAAATTCATGAGTAAATTGAACTTTTCCTATGTTGGATGAAATTTTATATACCTAAATTTCCTTTTTTATCGGTACTAAATGCCTTTTCCTAACCATTTTGTCATCATTTAGTGAACAGCAACCTTTGAGGTTAAATCTTTCTGAAATATCTGAAGTCATAGCTGAAGTCTGTTCCGCAGCTTTTTCAACAAATGTTAATCTTACTACAGTCCGATCACAATTGACCGATCGCAGTGGCCAACCTTCTACAGATGTTGCAGTCAGTGTCCTCATCAAACTGGTCATTGACATGTATGCTTGATGGATCTACACTGATTTACCATTATTGAGCTTTCGGTTATTGAATTTCATTTGTTTGGTTGCTTAGGCAAAATTCTCTCTTGTTTCTTTTGGCACAATGTTGTTCTGCTCCTAATGGTTGGATTAGTTGATAAATGAAGAATGTAGGCATTTTCTCTGCATCTGACTTTTATGGTACCCAACTCTTGGTTCCTAATCATACTTCATAGTATTATCTAGTGCACACAATTCTTGTCTCTTGTGCTGTAAAAAATTTACAACATAACTTGGTTGGATAGAATTGCAAACTTGTGTAGGATTAACAATGGAAATGAAATTGGTGAACTATCTGAAAGTTGTTGTTTTGGAATAAAGAAGTGATGCTGGTCGATGTGTGTATATGTTTGTGTCTTTATTCATATGCATCTAAATGGAATATTTAGTTGTTTTTCTTGTTTAAGGAAGTATAATATCTGACTGAATTTGTATCTCTGGAGAAATGTATAAACACATTTCTCTTGGAGTTATTCTCTGTTTATAACCATAGGTTAAGGAGTGCAGTTTAAATCTTATGAGTAAATCAAATGAATGGTGTGGGACTAGTTTATATGCAATTTATATTATTCCCTTGCAATATCTATGCACAATTTATATTGATTTTGTTTTAGATCTATCATTGTCTGAAATGCAAATTTTCTTTTGTAGGTACATGATGGATTCCAGAACTGCTGCCCCTCTGACTCTTTTTATGCTAGAGGTGCTAAATTTAGCATCTAGATTTAATTGACCAATATCAGTCAGTTATTAATTATTTGTGTGGTTTATCTTTTAGGATATGCTTAGCTCTCCAAAGGTGGCTTGCAGGGCTAGAGCTTTTGATGTAATCTTAAACTTGGGTGTTCATGCTCATCTCTTGGAACCCATATCATCTGATGATACTCCCGCAATTGAAGAAGATGAGGCTTTACGAGAATCTCCATCAACCAACACTGATCGGTCTTCAAGACTTGGAAATATAAATTCTGAACCCACCAAGCAGCAAAAAACATCTTCAGCGATTGAGAACTTCGAGTCTTGGCTTTTGGTTATTTTATTTGAGAATCTTGGCTTTCTTGTTCAGGTAAGGCATCAGTACCTGCACTGTGATACATGTTAAGGAAAACTGGTTGCTAAAAGCTCATGCTTATGTATTGGCATCTCATGTTTTCAGATGGTTGGTTTTGCCTCAAACAACATAAAGGAGTTCTAGTATTCTACATAATTCTTTTCAATAATGTTGTGAATGATCTTGAAGGAGAAATGTCCTTACTTTGGATATTTTAAACATGCATTTGGCTATCATTTATATTGCCACATTGCCTTGTCATCTACTTTTCACTGTTTTTACCATTGCTTATGGTCTCCTTTAGATTTGATCATCTGCATGCCAGCCCTTGTTAACCTTTTTACCTATAATAGTCTGCTTCTTGCTCATATATTTTTTCTTTTTGGTGTCACGGATAATACTGCTATTGTATTTATCTATAAAAAAAACTTGGCAGATGGAGGAAAGAGAAGAAATTGTCTGGGCATCGGCTTTAAGTTGTTTATTCTACTTTATTTGTGACAGAGGAAAAATCTTGAGGAGCAGATTGGAAGGTCTTGACATAAGGGTGAGATTCACTTTCTACTTTCCCTGTAATATATGAAAACGACCTTTAAAATTTCATTATTTGTCCAATCATAAGTAGAGTGAACTAACTGAAAACCAAACTGAATAATCAAATGTTCGAATTAAATTATTTATTTTATATATCTGTTTTTGTGATTTATTAATCTTTGAATTTTGGTTTTCGGTTATGAAAATTGAACATGAAAAACGAACCATTGGATACTAAATATTTCGGTGGGGTTTTCTTTAGTTGTGACATGTCTTCATTGGGTTGACAGAACTAAACATAACAGTTTATTTCTATAAAAAAAGATAAGTTTGAACTGTTGCGAATCACTCACAAAGCCTTAGAATCTGTTGATTCTTTTGAGACTAACATATTTGTATCTCATCATGCTTTTGGTTGTGTTTTCTGATTGTTGTTTCCTTCACTGCATAATTTCTGCTTACGTGAGTATTTAATGGAACAGTTGCAAAGGGTTGCGTGATTAGTTTGTTATGGGGGTTCGTTGTACTTGCATATCTCCTGTGTCTCATTTAGCATCTATATGCATTTATTACAGGTTGTTAAGACCCTTCTGGAGATCAGTCGAGAAAACTCTTGGGCAGAAGTGGTTCATTGCAAGCTCATTTGTTTGCTGACAAACATGTGTTACCAAGTTTCTGATGTTATTGCAAAAGCTGTTGCAGAAACATCCACATTTCTTGTTGAGCAAGTTGATCTCCTTGGAGGCATTGATTTCATCTGTCTTGAGGTCTGTCTCTGTGTGAATCAGTTTAAAAAATTGATTTCCATGTTGGCTTATCAATTTCTCTGCTCAAATAAAGTGGAAATCGGCTGTAAGGTTATGTTTCGAAGCAGAATAAGGGTGGAAGAAACGTCCTTATTCTTATTCTTGGATTAAGAACCAAACATCCCACGAATAGCTTATTCCAAAATAAGGCTTTTTGGCTATTTATCCAGGGTTAAGGACCTTATTCCATGATAACCTAATCCATCTCACAATGGGATTTGTTATTTCTGCAATAAGACAAATGCACTTAATTTCAGTCCACGCTCATTCCCTATCCAAACACACCTAATGTTAAGTCACACATGTGGTAATGTTTTTCTATTCAAATTTGGCTCATTATATTTTGCATCTTGCTTAGAGGATGAGTTAAATGCTTAAAGATCATTCTTGATGACAACACATCAACTCAAGTGCCTGCATTAAAAGGGTGTACTCTCCAAAAGTAGTGCAGTAGCAATTATCCAGTGAAAAAATGACTCCACAAAATATTTTCAGTAACGTGCAATGTCAAATTTTGCTAATGACATGGATCTTGCCTCTCAGCTGCAATGCAATGAACCAGCTTGTTAGGAGAACAATTAGCAGTATTTAAAGGCTTGTGTGTAGATGAATTCACTGATGAGATTCCCCATTCTGGAACTCAATCCCATTTTGTTCTTGCAGTATTCAAAAGCCAACTCAAAGGAGCAAAGGCGCAATCTTTTCCTGGTTCTTTTTGATTATGTCTTGCATCAGATAAATGAGACATGCCAAATTAATGGAACTTCTGTTTATCTACATGATGAGATTCAACCTGTTGCTTCCATGCTAACTCTTGCAGATGCACCTGAAGCATTTTACATTGCAGTTAAGCATGGCGTGGAAGGAATTGGAGAGATTATGCAAAGATATATTTCTTTTACACTTTCTAGGTTGCCAAACTGTGAGCGCCAAAATATGGTAATTTTTCATTGAAAAAAAAATGTGTTGGAATTAACATTCAACTCTTCTTCTTTTTTATCTGGATGGATGTCTCAGCTGCAATCACTTCCCTAATTTTTTTTTTAGAGTACTCACAATTCCATGAATTTGTAAACTCATGAGATTGCAAGTTTATTTATTCAACAATTTCTGTTGCATACATTCATTTGTGCTCCTGTCTGAGATTTTGCAAGTTCATATTTTCAAGTAAAGCCTACTGGAGTTTGAAATATAGCTGTACTTAAATATAAAAGTGTGACACTTTCAATGGCGCTCAACTGATTGTATCTTTTCCCCCCTTCATGCAGCTTTTAGAAAGAATCACCAGGAAAATTGATGCTGCTATAAGTACATATACGCGTTTAGATAATGAGTTTTTGTACATGCTTCGGCTAACGAAATCTTACAAGTCACTTAGCACTACTGATGGGCTTGGAGATGCAGATGTCTGTGCAAAGGGCAAACTTTCTTGGGCTACGTTACACTCTCTTCTTCATTCAGAGCGGCCTGCCTACCGACAAAATGGATATATTTGGTTAGTGGAGTTGCTACTTTCAGAAATCAGTAAAGATGGTCAAGGGAGTATATGGCTCAATATTAGAAGATTACAGCAGCATATTGCTGATGCTGGCAATCTAGATATGTCCTGTTCGTCAATTCCTCTTCCTGTTTATATGCTATGTGGGCTTTTGAAGTCCAAACATAACTATATCAAATGGGGCTTCCTTTTTGTTCTGGAGAAACTTCTTGTGCGCTGCAAATTATTGTTGGATGAGAGTGAACTTCAATATGGAGGTCATGAGGATAGTGTTAGCCATGACTCTAGTGGAAATCGTTTGAATAAAGCAAATGCTATCATAGACATAATGAGTTGCGCGTTGTTTCTTTTGGTTCAATTCATTGAAACTGATCACATCAGTATCTTAAAGGTATCTGCTGCACATTTTTTTTGTCATTGAAACTGATTCCATAAACCATCTTAGGGGTATCGACTTTGCGTTCTTTTGCTATAGTTGCTAGTTCAAATTTCTGCAATCTTGACTACAAAATAACTTGCTTGTATCAGCAATGTCATCATGGCCAGTGTTTTGTTTTTAGTTTACTTTCCCTGTAAATGGAAGATTTCTTCAAGACAGACAGATAAGTTATGGAACAAATATATCAGTACTGCTGTTTGGTCCTCATATTTGCTGTAGGAATTTGCTTCTATTTTTTTTCTGTTTGATTTTCTTTCCAATTCAAGTCATTGAATATCATCTTTAATTTATGTATGAAGAAACGGTGATCTTCCTTGTTTCTGTTTTTATCTATTTTACCCTTTGTCATAACTTCTTTTCCCTTCTGGCGCATCTTTAGCTTTTTCAATGATCTAAATAAGATTCTTATTGCCTTCTATTATTCTGGTTCTTTCTCTTGATTGGGCATTTTTGCAGATGTGTGATATGCTATTCTCTCAATTATGTCGGAGGCTTCACTCTACAAATAAAATGCCTCGAGATCTTAAACGCCTTGGCCATCTTTCTGGATCTGCTAAGAAAAACTTCGGTAATGACCTGGAAAATGTACAATTAGGTCAGGGACAGAAAAACTATGTTCAGAGGGATGAGTTGCCAGGGAGTAGCAGCACTAGTGTTGGCAACAGTCAGCCCACCCTAACGTCTGAGACAGCATCGATGGCAGCGATGCTTCTGCGTGGACATGCGATAGTTCCTATGCAGCTTGTGGCCCGTGTGCCTCCCTCTTTGTTCTACTGGCCACTAATGCAACTTGCTGGTGCAGTAACTGATGATATTGCACTAGGTGTTGCTGTCGGTAGTAAAGGAATGGGGAATCTTCCAGGTGCCACATCTGATATTCGGGCAGCTCTTCTACTGCTTTTAATTTGTAAATGCACTGCTGATCCCACAGCTTTTTCAGAAGTAGAAGGTGAAGAGTTCTTTAGGTAAGTACTTTTCTTGACATAAGATTTATGTTAGTGGCTCCTATCTCAGCGCTTTACCTTGACAAGAGCTGCATCTATTTGGCAGGAGCCTTTTAGATGATCCAGACTCGAGAGTAGCGTATTATTCTTCTGCTTTTCTTTTGAAGGTATCTTGTTGCCTGGAATTCTAGAATTTTTGCATGCATAGGATAAGCATCTTGTTGCCTTGAATTCTAGATTGTTTACATGCATGGGTTGCATTCAATAACACTTTCATTTTGCAGAGAATGATGACCAAAGAACCAGAAAGGTACCAACGTTTGCTCCAAAGTCTTATTTATAAAGCTCAGCAGGTTTATCTTTATCTTTTTTCTTTTTCTTTTTTTTTTTAAGTTCCTATGAGCATAAATTAATTGCAGCATACTGTTCATCTATTTCACTAGAGTAATAATGAGAAGCTATTGGAGAATCCTTACCTCCAGATGAGGGGTATACTCCAGTTATCCAATGATCTTGGAGCTCGGTTGTAGTTTTAGCAATTTGTACCATACTGCGGTCTTCCTATCATAAATCAGTGAGGTTGCTTGATTGCAACAAAATTATGCACTACTGATGATTCCCATAAGGTACTTACTTTTTTAGTTGAGCTTCATTTATTTATTTTGTGGGTTCTCTATTCCTGCTGAATGATTGAATCAAATAATTAGCTGAAAGTATGTGTCTGATTGGTCAAATGCTTCATTTTCGCAACTAATGCTATAATTCCTTGAAATTATATACCAGAAAGTGTAAGTAGATTACTGCTTTATGTAGGCCTTATTTGATTGCAGGTATTTCTTCTTCTGACTGTTTCCTTATATTTTGTTTTGGTGAACTGTTTCCAGGAGTTTTGAGCAAGGTGAGCTATGTAGTCAGGTCAATATTAGCCAGAAGCTGAAGCAAGGGATGTATAGGAAACTTTTCAGGTAGCTTTATTCATTTATTGAATTGATTGTTTATCTTCTGTGTTTGTGGCCAGAACAAGGAGTGTCTTTTGTTAGTTCAGGTATCACCCTTCCCTGAATTACTAATGTTGCCTTTTCGGATGGCTGAACCATCTTACCCTTATTTGTTGTAACAGATAGGTTGAGTTCTGGCATTGAAGTTGGGAATCCGCCGTGGATAACCTAATTCACTGCCACTAATTTTTGTAAGCTTATGCATAGAGACCAAGGCCAATGCTTTTTTTTTTTTTTTTGGAGGCATCATCCTTGGACAATAAATTATCTTAGGTGCGTTTCTTTCTTTTATTCCTCCTGGAAATCATCCTGTATATTACTAGCGTTGGCTCGGATTTGCTCGGGCAATGTTAGCTTTTTGTTGTATTCCTTCTCATAATTGAAGGGTTCTCGGTGGTGTACAATGATGTATAAAATTCCTGCTTCTAATTTGTTTCATGAGCTGCTTGTTTTGTTCTCTGTTATGACTTCTTGTTTATTTATGGAAGGTCTGCCGTTTTCTTGACCTACTTTTAAACATGTTATAAAACAACCGTATTGGAAGTTTGAGGGATGCGTATGTAATGATTGGGGAATCTTGCATTTGGGACCTGCCTCTTTTTTTTTTTTTTTTGGACGCCTCTTGAAGACAACAGTGTTGTCATAAGATGATTTTAATCTTCAGCAGGGACGTTGTTATATATTTCAGTTTTCTATAGCTGAAGTAACAGGTGTTTTTTCTTTGTCGGTATTACAAATTAAGTGAAAAGAGTGCAACATTTACATTCTATGGTTGAAATACCATTTGTTCTCAGTCCTTGTGGTCAGCTTGTTTTGAATTTTCTTTTTCTTTCGACTTACTTTTTTATTGTGTTTTTATAAATAGTTTTTATTTTTATTTTCACAAAATGATGTTGGATAGAATTTGTTATGAAAAGAATTATGAAATAGTATTTAAATGCATTTGTATATGTATTGTTTGTTAGAATTTTTTTAATTGTTGAATATTTAAATTAGTTTTTAAAAGTAAAATTTCATGTTTTGCTTATGCTCATACGAGTTGTTAACAGCATGCTGGTTGGGAGACGGGTGCTGCTTTCTCGTCCGTTTTATAACATTAATTTTAACAATCTATTTTGAGTAAAAACTAATAATTTAAATAGATATGATAAGTAATTAATTTAAAATGTTATTAATATTAAAAATAATTATCATTACTTAAAAGGATTAATTATAAATATTTAGTGGCTTTTAATATTATAGTAGATGGACAAGAACCTTGAAATTAATCATTTGCCTATGAAACGAGTAATCATTTCTAACAATGCATGCAAACATGTTTTTCTTTTCATTTCAATTAAAAAAAACATAATAAACATGCATGTTAAAAATTAAGATAAAGAAAAAACACTTATCTGTCGAGAGAGTGTTTAGATGTCTCCTGAAGATGTATGAACAAACGAGTAAGAAGTCACTCATGTACATTATTGCTACCCCAATTAGATGCCTGTCTTTTTCACATAGATAAACCAAATAATAAACCAAAAAGAAAAGGAACAAAATTCTAGTAAATCAGTGGTGGTTTGCACCATAGAAAAACAGCCTTGTTGCCATGATAATTAACAAATGACCAATCACAAACTATTATTTAGAAGGAAATTGAAGATGAGGATGATACAGGTCCAATGTACTTAAAGCACTTAGCAGGAGCAAGAAGGTATGACCTCAACTCTAAATTTCACCTCTGCCACTGCTGGAGGATGTTGGTGGTCTGTGCAGCTGGTTGGTCTCAGCAATGAATGCGTGAACGCTGCCAAAAGGAATAAATAAAAAATAAAAAAAAAAAAAAAGAGCAGGCGCAGAGAATTATCAATAGATCAAGCAACATCTGTCTCAGTTAGCTGAACATGTTCATCATATGGTAAGCTATACAATCTCAAAAACACTATATCTGGCAGTTCACTGATGACTGACTGTCTTTCTATTCCTACACTAGCAGCAGGATGACAACCACGAGTGGTAGTACCAAGTTTTGAGTTAAGTTTCCATCGCCTCCGAATGATACTTATACAAATCAGCATCAAGAGGATAAAGTCGCAGAAGCGCCATGATCACCTAGCTGTCTGTGTGCTCTTCCCTGTCCTTGTCCACCTCTAGGCTATCTTACAGAACCACCTTTTCCATAACCACTGTTACATACAAAGGTGATGAGAAGTGTGCACAACCATCAAACCAAAATAAAACAGCACAAAAAAAAAGGTGTTGGCGATTCACAGCTGAATTGCATCGTATTAAACAGGACTGATTTTTCAAGGCATCCAATACATGCAGGGATGTATTGCAAAACCAAACCTGACACCAAGGGAGCATGCTGATTAAATTTATTCTACAAGCATTACATCCACCAAATTAATTGAATTTCGGTTTCTAGACACGCATATCTCATTTTCATATCTGGTCTTAATCATATGTACATGTTGTACTGATCACTGTAAAATTCTCTTGGGCATCCAATAATTGAACTTGCATCACAAAAAGGGAACGCACTCCATACAGTAAAACATTCCCTATGATCCATAAATATCATAATAATAGCAAATCTAATGAAAGTCAACAATGATACATACAGTCTGCACACCATGATCACATAATGAGTTTCAACAGATCAACAAAAAAGAAAACCAACCATTTTAACGAGTCCTAGAAATCACTTAAGATAAATGTATTGATCTTCTATGCATAAACTGACATTTGAAGTCCACTCTGATGAGATATATTGGTAAATTCTTTCCAATAATCAGTAATAAGGCCGACATGATTGGTGCAATCTAATAAAGCATAGCACCTCAACTAATCTTTGCATCAGACCACAATATAATAAGCAAAAGGCAAAACCTTACTCCCCAAAAAACATTTCGTAGATGTTCACTTTATCTGTATGTCTGTCATAAGAAGATTAAATTTGTCATCCCTGCTTTATATCGCAACGGCAGCCAATATTGATGGATTTGAAATCACCAAAAACAAAGTTTTACTGCTTTCTGTGCAAATGCAGAAAAGGTGACCTTAATTAGTCTAATTCATCAACTTGACCAAATGTATGTAAATATTATAAAAAACAAGATAAATCTGAATAGAACAGTGAAAAGGATTACATCTCAAATACCTCTTTCAAACACCAATAGGTTTCACAAAGCTCCCATCTATAAACACTCCAGCAGAAGGCTTCAAGATGTTCATTCCAACAGCTTCAATCCTCATCGGTTTACCATCAAGGTGGCACATTGTTGTACCTCTGCACAGCAGCAAGCGCATCTTCCCTTCTTGTAAACACCACCGCTGCAGTTCCCTTACTACAGTATTCAAAGTAAGCCAAAAAAATTAAATTATAAAAACTAAGAACCTCCACAAGGATCATCAAAATAACTTCGATCTCCCACTCTTGTCATAATGGATTGAATATCGATTTATATTTCCTACTTCAGAAAATAGTTGTTGAACGAAATTAAGTATGATTAGAACAACCAAATAAACAGAATAAATAAATAACAGCATCTTATTGATCAGGTTGGAAAAAAGAGAGTTAAATTAAAATTTTCAGACCAGCAACTGGGTTGCCATGGAGAGAAAAAAAAAGGTTGGATTGCAATTATTCCCGTCTATCATTCAAGAAGTTTGAAATCACAATAAAAAAATGAGGTATACATTGAAGAGGTATGCATACATGTGAAGAACAACCCAAAACAAAAGAGGCAAACTTCAGCTAACAAGATGCACTTAACATTACACAAAAAGCATATAAAAAGAAGATCAAGAAAGTCAGCACACTATAAAAAAAAACAGCATGATAACAATTCAATCAGAAGGAAAAAAAAATGAGGCTAAGATAAAATCTTCAATCAAGCAACTAACATCAGTACGTGAAGAGAAAAGAGGGAAAAACCAGAGATATTGCAATTATTACAACAAATTATCTAACAAGGAAGAAGAAAAGGTGTGTATGCAAGAAAAGAAAACCCTTGACAAATTAGATAATGTGATCATCAGCAAACCAGAAATATAAAGCCAAGAGATATACAAAAATCATAAAACAAGAAAAAATCAAGAACTCGGTATAATACCAACGCATCCGCACCTACACACACAAAATTAGAACTAGTCAATTATAAGGAAATATAATTAGGCCAAACTATAATTTCAGACAAACAACATATATACATGACATCGCCATAGAAAAATTGATGAAAAGGCATATACACGAGCGGAGAAAACCTTCAAACAAAGTAGATCAGACCCTAACCAAATACACATAAAGCACACAAAAATCACAAGGCAAGAAAAGATCAAGAAACTCAGCATAATATCAACAAAATCAAAGAAAAGACATGTCTAAGAAAAGGTTCGATGAGAAAACAAACATCAAACCTTGATATCCTCATTGGAGACGTCATAATCGAGAGTGGAGATGTAAAAGCTTTATCTCGCGCCCCTTCGAGGAGGACATCGGCATCGGAATCATAGTATACAGGTCATGCTGCCACTTGGATTCTGGTGCCTGCAACGAACGAGATCTAGCAAATACCTAGAGAGAAGACCAAGCGGATGGCCGGGGACGGAGATCGGAGAGGAAACAAAAATCCTAAGCATACCTTCTCCATGCAATAGAGATCAGGCCGATTGCCAGATGGGTTGCAAACCTGGCGATCCGGCCCCGATAGAGAGTACCGGCCTCTCCCCCTTGAATTTCCGCCGCGGCGAGCTTCTTGCTTTTCCTGATGAGATCGTCCAGGGACATGTCAAGCACGACGGACATAGTCGAAGAATAGCACTAAAAGAGGCTAAGCTTAGGGTTTCAGAGCAGCCAATGATCGACGGCAATGAGCTCGGGTTAGGGTTTCGGAGAGACAACGAGGGAAATACAGAAAAGCAAAACTAGATCAACCAACGAAAGAGAAGAGTTGAAGTATATATATAGGTTGGATGGTTTTGCAGTTTTACCCCCAGAAATCCCGCTAATTTTACTTGTTAATACCCTGAAGCTCATCAGGGGTCGTACAGAGATACAGTGATACCTCTCATTTCGTATGTATATACATGCACCCAATATAAATACATTTATCGTTTTTTTCACCACATATATATATATATATATATATATATATATATATATAATTAAGTTGATAAATATAATATTCTTTTTTTATATATTTAACAAAATAACGAGCTTGATCTTTTGTTAAAAGTCAAATACAAGTTAGATAAGGTCAACGCTATAATTTCTTTGTCAAAGTGTGTAGTTTCAATGAAAGGACGGAAAAACATGAAGCCAATCAAATAAGTAAAATGGTGACAAAGCCTTCAATCATTCAATGTCTTTCTTCTTCTCTCTCAAGATGATTCACTGCACCAGCTGGATTACCACCCAATATCAAACTCTCTTCAAATGGTTTCCAATTCACCATGCTCACTGGGATGAACCTTGGCAGATGAAGTTGATGTTTTACTGATTCATTTCCAATGGACTCTTATCTTGAAATATCCAAGTAAAAGAAAATACAAATCAAATTTGGATCTTTGTGATGTTGTTGTATTTTGTTTTACCTTATAATACAAGGAAGTTTCATGTTTCATAAATAACATTAAACAAGCTCATCATCCAATGAAAACCTTACAACCAGTGCTTGAGATGAGTCAGAATACCATGTCTCCATGCAACTAGAAATGTGTACGTTTGTGAAGTTGTTCTGTTTTTTCCTAAAAAATTAAAAACCAATGCAATATCCCTTCCTTCTTTTTTTTTTTGATGTTTTTGTTTATTATAAATAGACATAGATGTGCATGGAGGTGATGGAGTAGTAACTATTAGAGAAGAATCATGGCGGTGAACATCACAGCTATCAAGACATCATCAAGTGGAGTTTGGCAAGGGGATAACCCTCTTAACTTTGCATTCCCTCTTCTCATTATCCAAACCATTCTTGTTCTACTCCTTAGCCGCTCTCTTGCTCTCCTCTTCAAACCTCTTCGCCAACCCAAAGTCATTGCTGAGATTGTTGTAAGTCTTCTTAATTATCTTCATTAATATGTATATTTTCATCTATATCTCCATGATTTCATGGCAGGGAGGGATCTTATTAGGTCCATCAGGACTGGGACGTAACCAGGCATACATGCAAAGAATATTCCCAGCGTGGAGCACAACGATCCTGGAGTCAGTGGCCAACATAGGTCTCCTCTTCTTCCTCTTCATCGTCGGTCTTGATCTCGACCTCCGTTCGGTGAAACACAGTGGCCGACGAGCTCTATCCATTGCAACCGCAGGCATTGCCCTCCCCTTTGCCCTCGGCGTTGGTGTGGCCTTCATTCTCCGCCACGCCATCCCCGGTGAACACTCAGTTGGCTACACCCCCTTCCTTGTCTTCATGGGAGTGGCACTCTCCATCACTGCTTTCCCTGTCCTCGCTCGCATCCTTGCTGAGCTCAAGCTCTTGAACACGCCTCTCGGTGAGACCGCCATGGCCGCCGCTGCTTTCAATGATGTTGCTGCATGGATATTGCTAGCTCTTGCTATTGCTATCTCCGGTGGTGATCACCATAAAAGCCCACTGGTTTCTTTACTGGTGCTCGCCTCCGGTGTGGTATTTGTTCTAGTGGAAATGATTCTAGTGAAGCCGGTGATGGAGTGGGTGGCGAAGAGGGCTGAAGGAAGAGAAGCTGAGAGTGAGATATGGATTAGTTTGACGTTGGCTGGGGTTTTGGTCTCTGGTTTCATGACGGACATGATTGGGATTCACTCCATCTTCGGCGCGTTTGTGTTCGGGCTGACGGTGCCGAAGGAAGGGGAGTTCGCCGGAAAACTCATAGGGAGGATAGAGGACTTTGTCACCGGATTGCTTTTGCCGTTGTATTTTGCGTCCAGTGGATTGAAGACCAACGTGGCGATGATAAGTGGGGGAAGTGCATGGGGGTTGGTGGTGCTGGTGATAGCCGTGGCGTCAGCCGGAAAGATCATCGGAACGTTCTTGGTGGCGCTTGGGTGCAAGATGCCTGTAAAAGAAGCGTTTACTCTTGGAGTTATTATGAACACTAAAGGACTCGTTGAGCTCATCGTCCTTAATATCGGGAAGGAGAAGAAGGTTCTCAACGATGAGACGTTTGCTATCATGGTAGTCATGGCTCTGTTCACCACCTTTCTGACCACACCGGCGGTCATGGCTATATACAAACCGGCACGGTATAATCGCCGGAGCGTTCAGCAGAGCCGGACGTATCCCTGTGATGAACCTAAAGAGTTTCGTGTGCTTGCTTGCGTTCATGAAAACCGTGATGTCTCTTCTTTGATAAACTTCATAGAGATGATCCGTGGAGGTACTAAGAAATCAGCATTGAAGCTTTATATACTTCATCTCGTTGAGCTCACGGAAAGGTTCTCGTCCATCATCATGGCGCGAGCCAGCGCACTGCCTTTCGGCTGTGCAAGTAGTGCTCCTGACTCAGTGTCCGTGGCGTTCGAGACTTACGGCCAGCTTGGCCGAGTCGACGTCCGGCCAATGAAAGCAGTGTCGTCGATGTCAAGCATGCATGAGGACGTGTGCAGAGTGGCAGGAGAGAAGCGGACTTCTCTAGTTGTTGTTCCGTTCGTAGAGAACATGGGAGTTGAGTGGAGAGCAGTGAAACAGAGGATCTTAGAAAAGTCGCCGTGCTCTGTGGCTGTGCTTGTGGACAGGGGGCTAAGACGAGCTTCACAAGAAGGAACAGAGGAGGTTGGTCGGAAGGTGTGCGTGGTGTTCTTGGGGGGATCTGATGATAGGGAAGTGTTGCAGTTGGCTGGGAGAATGGCGGAGCACCCCGGCGTTGAGCTCACTGTACTGAGATTTGTCGAATCAAAAGAAGAGTGTGAGAAGGACGCATGCACATTCTCGAATGCTGATAAAGAAAAGGTACATCTTTTATATGTAATATGTATGTAATATATATATATATATATATATATATATATATGTGAATGGTGATTATGTGATAGCTCAGTATAATGAGATGTGATCTCTTTGACGTGTAGGAGTTGGACGATGCGGCGGTGGAGGAGTTAAGGAGGAGGACGGAAGGGAGAATGAGGTATGAAGAGAGGTCGGTGAGAAGCGCAGTTGAAGTGGTGATGGGGATTGGTCGGAGTGGAGAGTATGAGTTGGTGGTAGTGGGGAAGGGGCAGCCCCCTTGTACGATGGTGGCTGAGCTCGTTGGCCGGACGGCGGAGCACGCGGAGCTGGGACTAGTGGGGAACGCGCTGACGTCGTCCGCGCACAGGGTGGGGTCTTCGGTGCTGGTTGTGCAGAAGCATGATGTTGAGAGACCGGTGTCTTTGCTGTTAGACAATAGTGACGTGGCTGTGGATATGCCATGAAAATACAATGTAAAGGAATACCCTAGCGTTAAGAGAGTGTTATACGGCGTATGATACGGTCGTGCCTGGAGAGATGCATGGATGAAATGGAAACATGGAATGATGGCTTACTTTGATATTAAGTGATAAAGAAAAAAAATCATGTTTTCCGGAATTATCAAAAGAAGATCACTGCGAAAGTGACTGAATTACAGAACCATTATGATTAGTAATACACCATATATGAACTTTCAAATTGCATAGTAACTAGGCCAGCAATGAGAGCAAATGATTTTGCAACATTGCAAGAAATAGTAACAAGTAACAAGTTTCAGATTGACTGACTACTTACCTGACCGACAAATATAAAAATACTCAATCCTCTTTAAGAAATAAAACAAATTTTGAAGCTAACGGAAGCCACCGTCTGTCCACACTGAACTTGATTTCCCATTCTGACTCATACCCTCATTTGATGAAATGTGGTTGTAGCTCTCATAGCCATCTTCATCCTTCACATCGTCCCACCCTGCCCAGCCATCACTGCTTGGTGCGCTTTTGTTAGCAGGCTTGACCTTTTCCTTTTCATCCCAATCATCCCAGGAAGAATTATCGGTGCTGTACTTCCTATTTGAATTATCTTCAGAAGGATTCCGCTCATTGCCGTTTTGCCTGCCATACTCCTGATAGTGACTGTATCTCTCTGCTCCGCTTTGCTGCCAATCATCTCCTTTCCAGTTAGTACCTTCCTTTGTGTATTCTTCTATCTTCTGAGATGCCATTGCCATAACACCTTTCATGATCCCCCAAGTCTTCTGACCGATTTCATTGGTTTTCGAGGTCACAGCACCCACTGTTTCATGCACCTTATGATCATAGCCACCTTCTTTAACCTGCGTTTTTAGAAGTAGACAGACTTCAAGCTTGGACAATAACAATTTCAAATAATTGTGAGATGTAAGGATATCCCACTAAACTCTCTGATTCAACCATATGTACTCTTGTTTTCAGTTGTCGTGGATATGCAAAAATAAATAGATCAAAGCTTGTGAAGGGAATTGCATAAATAAAAATTCTATGCAGGAATACAACATTAAATGCAAGTCTTTAACCGTCAGTTTGAATTAAATGCAGAAAAGGATGCAGTCTTGATGATCTCTCAGCATCACTCTTTACCATCCTTGCTCATAAGAATTAGTATTAAGTTAAGCAGAATAGGTAACCAACATTAAAATAAGAATATATATACCTTGGCCGTCAGCTCCTTTGTACCTGCTTGGACGGCAGTAGCAGCTGACTGAGCAGCAGATGCTGCAACCAGGGATAATCTGCCAAAACCCTAGGAACAGGTATGATGATAAGAGCACTAGCCTTGCAAGTGAATTTTCAATGCAAATATAATGACACAAATTAACAAAATACTCCGCATCAAGGAAATTGGCAACTAACAAAAGAGAGCTACATAATGCAAGGGTTGATTATTGAACAACAAAATCATTAAGCTCAAAAGGTTGATAATCCTGCATCTTTTGCAACGCATTATTCATCTCTCCATCTCTTGTCTTTATTACCACTCAGCTAAAACAATCCTGGGTGGATATTCTTCCATACCTCCCAATAAACCTAATACTAAAAAAATAAAATGGTTTGGTCTACTGCGTTATAAGAGACATGAACCCTGCTTGTCATTCTTTCACTTCAGGTATAGCAAAACACTAGCAATCTTATCTTTGAACCAGAAGACCAGACATGTTATTTGCTACAAAGAATTATATAATGTCTCATACAAGGTAGGTTAATGCCATTGCATAAGCATCCACATTCATCACCTTCCTGAAGTCGATCCAATTTTCAGGTACTCAGAATAACAAGTAAATCATTGTCCATAAACAGAAATTAACTAGGTGTTAAGTCGAACCTTTATTACAATTTTAGGTTTGCAGAGCTAAATCAGATATCATGTTGAAACTCCTTCTTATAGCAGCCAGAATCTCACTGAACCGCTCTGAAAGCTTCATCATCACTTCAACTACCATTCCTGTCATCTATACTCCTTACCATAAGCATTCATAACAAATTGTCCCCTCAGCTTAGAATTTCTCTTTAATCCCAATAATACATATGACGCACAAAAACTAAAATCAAAACTTGCATTTTCTATTAAAACAAAATCCATCTCATGAATATTGCGCTTGATGCTCTAGTAAGAATTGATTAATTAAGCAATCTTCATTCACAAAAAATCCTGAAATAAAACAGGCAAAAGTAATACATAACAAACAGGCCCTATGAAACATATGAGCAGAATCGTACGGGTAAAAAATTTGCCTAAAAAGTTAGCAATTCTACTCTACGTTGAGTTAAATCCAAGAAAAGGCAGGGAAATGTCACCTGAGAAACAACAGAGAAGGCGTCGCCTTGAGAACTGTTCCTCTGCGCCGATGGCGGCGGTGTCGATCCAAAGCCCACATACTTCCCACCCTGAGATGGTGGAATTCCCTCTGGCCGCGAGTTATTCTCCGCCATCCTTCTCTCGAAGAAGCTCTCCTTGTTCGCTGCCGATGCCTCCAGCTGCGATCTCGTATAGAGCTCCTCCGTCGATCTGGATCTCGTCGGATGTCCTGTTCCCCTTCCGCCATTCCCAACTCTGAAATCGCCCACAGTCTGATTCCTCTTCATATCCGAAGGATGGAAATCATCGCCATCCCAGCTATCCCATCCTCCATTCTTCGAAGAACCATCATTACCGATCGGAGGCTTACCCCCAGCCTTGAGGGTTTCCTTGACGACGGGAGGATCCCGCCACGACCGACCCTCAGCAAGGGCCTGGATCCGATCTCGATAGACTCCGGCGGCGCTGGTATTATACTTAGAAACGATGTCGGTCTCTTTGGGGATGCCATACCCAGATAGGAAGGCGTTGAAGCGATCATTGCCTCCAGCCTCCATCTTCTTAAGCTGGATCTCGGACCAGGAGTCCATGCTGACGGAGCGGACGAAGCTGATGTGCACCCCGAGCCCGCGGTGCTTGCCGGAGCACTCAAGGCACATGAAAATGCCATACGACACCGACGCCCATTGAGGGTTCTTCTGGGCACAATCCACGCACGTCTTGTTCCCAGGCTTGGCCTGCAGATCCTTCAGCCGCCGTGCTGCCATCGCCATGCCTCCAGATCTGGATCTCCAACCAAAACAACAAAGAAACAGATCAATGGAGACAGACACAGATATAGAGAGAGATCAAAGCCTTGGATAGTTCTAGGGATTGGATGGAACCTGGAGAGATCTCCGAGAGAGGGGAACGCTCCCTTGCCTTCAGAGATTTCTCTCAATCTCGGCGGGCTTGACGAGGACAGCAGGGAATTAGGCCGAGGAGAAAACGCTTTACCACGATATAGAAAACATTGACTCCTATATATGAGTAATGCTATATGTACATAAAGCAAATTTACGAAAGAGTCCTTTACATTTCACTAATTTCTAGTTAAATTCCTGACAGTGTGGCATCTTTTCACTATTTTACTTTTATTGATGTTAAATTCCACCTTCCCACCATAAATTAGACATACCAAATAAATATATGCATTTATTAAATCCGATATTCAACATCAAAAATTATTAAATTAATATAACTTAATAATCTATATTAAATAAACATAAAACCAAATCCAGAACAGGCCAAATAAAAATATAGATGATAATGATATAATTTCCGTTAAAAATATATAATGATATATATTTATACATGATAATATAGACGATAATGATATAATCCGATATTCAACCTCAAAACCAGAACAGGCCAAATATATATATATATATATATATATATATATATATATATATATATATATATATATATATATATATATATAGATGATAATGATATAATCTCGGTTAAATATATAGAATGATAATTCAGAGACACCAAAATAAGACAAATATCAACAAAAACCAGAAGAAAAAAAGACACTAGACCACGTCACAAAACCCTAACGATGTTCACAATGGCGCCGCTCAAGAACTGGTGAACTTCGTCACCGCTTTAGTCCCCTCGGAGACAGCATGCTTCGCAAGCTCGCCAGGAAGAACAAGACGAACAGAGGTCTGGATCTCGCGTGACGTGATGGTCGGCTTCTTGTTATAGCGAGCCAGGCGAGATGCCTCCTGGGCGAGCTTCTCGAATATATCGTTGATGAAGGAGTTCATGATGCCCATGGCCTTGCTGGAGATCCCGATGTCCGGGTGGACCTGCTTGAGCACCTTGAAGATGTAGATCTTGTAGGTCTCGGTCCCCTTGGCCTTCTTCTTCTTCTTCTTATCCCCGGAGGCGGAGTCCTTGGACGGAAGACGCTTCTCGGCTTTGGGCTTCTTCTCAGCGGGAGCCTTCTCTGCGACGGTCTTCTTCTCCTTCTCCTCCGCCGGCTTCTCGGATGCTGGCTTCTTCTCCGCCGGTTTCTTTTCGGCCTTGGGCGCCATTGATATCGAGATCGAAGCGGAACTACGAGCGATAAAGAGAAGGTAAGGCTAGGCAAACGAATCCGGGAACTCTGTGGTTTCTTAGGGTCGACGCTTTATTTATAGGGAAAGGAAACGTGCTGTCATTGGTTATTGAAAATCTCACGGATCGATGACGTGGATATTGTTAAACCGTTGATTAGAGTTAGCCTTCTAATTAAATGGACGGCTTAGAAGCACAGGGGATGGCCTAGTGGAACACGTGGCCTCTTCCTGTTGATTTATTTAGAAACCGTTGGATTGATGAGCAAGATGGTAATTTCGTGGAGCGTGGAGAGAACGCTGAGTCACGTGCGATTAGGAAAATAATAATTTAATAATTGTAACACCCTCACATTTATTTGCTTTAATTAAAAAATGAACATGTATATTTAATATTTATGCAACATATAGCATACTTATATTATTAACAAAAAATTAAACTCAATGTAGAGATTATTAAGGCAACATTTTTTTATTTTTTATTTTTCTAAGAATTATCAAACTAATGGTGGGTACAAAATAGTTATCCAATGTTTGGACCATTCATCTATTCATATTTTGTTTATAAAATTATGTTTTAATTTTGTTCTTTGTTTGTTATGTTGAGATTATGAAATGATAATTTTGTTGATCCAATATGTGGCTATTTTTTTTTTTTTTTAAAGTGAATTCCTTCCATTAATTTGTTGTCACATTTGAATCAGATGCCAAATATAAAAAGGATCAATAAAGAGAATAAAAATCAAGAGAAAAGAAAATGAAAGGAGGAACATAAGATGTGATTATGCAAAGAAAAGGATTCCATCAAGTAAGTCATTTTCCACTACTGCTTACAGGTACCGGATTAGTTCCTCTTGATTCTCAAATCACAAAAAAAATACTTTCCAAATATTATTTATTTTTTTATATATATATGCCAATAATTAAGCGATGTGAGACCAAATAAAAGAGTTGCAACATTGCTCCTCTGGATCAAACCCGTTAGGGTTTTTTCCCGTTGATTAATCCCATACTATTATCTCAATAAAAACATCAAATATTACATATAATGGGAGACCCACAAATTTAAAAGACTGATTTGATAGAGTGGGGTTACCCTCCACATATATATATATACACATTGACATTTTATTTATTAGGTGATGTGGGACTAAACCAAGAATTACAACACAATTATCGCCGAACTACAATAACATCAGCTGATAATAACTTGCAAATTCAAATTCATAGCTTTGTAAACTCAGCCAGTATTAACAGTGGATTTCTTTTCCTTCTTGTTTAAAGCAATGCCTGAGCCTAAAAACATTTCCAGTGTACCACTATATGTCCATTAATCCCTCTGATTTGTAACTAGACTTGTCGATGAGAATTCAAAAGACCATGAAATATAATTCACTTGACTGCAAGATATACCTGCACCACTTACCGCACAAATTGTCACATATAATTATCATGTAAAAATTCAGCTACAAGAACACACTAGTCATGTTGATTCCATCAAACCTATATATGTATAATATCAACCGAAGTTCATCATGCAACAAGACTATAAACATTTCCAATAAAGCGGCCAATTTGTGAGATGGACTATCCATTGCAAGAAGACACTTGTCTCGCTAAAAATATGATTTGGTATGAAAAATGGAATGTAAAACATACAAAAAAAAAAAATACTATACGTCTTGTTAGGGTTATGCAAACATAAATCAACCACTGATGGGTTGTCTTGTATCGAGACAAGCTCACACTTCAGTGATTTCTTTCACCTTCAAAAATGAGCCACCACCTAGTCACAAGCATAGAATCCATGAAGTGATGAGTACGAGAATGAAAGGTAAATAGAAAGAGGTTTACATGTCTTATATGCAACACTAGGGTTTAGGGTAAAAAAATGTGATTTTAGATCTGAATAAACTTAAGTAAAAATAATATAAATAGAGTTCAAGCATGAGAACTTTTATTTTGAACCAAAGAAGTGAAAAAAAAATGAATAAGAGTGAAATTTCGGTTCTATAGTAACCACCCAAAGTGCTACAGTAATCTCAGCACTGAACAAGGAATTTTATTCTGTTTTACTTACAAAAGAATATAAAGAATGTTAAAATAACCAACCAGTGTACGAACATGCAATTATAAATGGCAAATAACTCTTTTACCTATAATACATGCACAAATATCTAACAACACCCTAGGTCTAAATTAGGATTGAGTATAATAATTTCACTCTTACCAAACACTCCAAAAAAACGTATTGGATTAAAAAGTCCCATGTGTCCTTGATTGACGACTCAACACTATTTCTCCAAATTTTCCATTAGTGACACAATAAGAAAAAAGATTTCAATAAAAAAAAAAAAAAGAAAAAAAAGGAATAAAATAAATAAAAAGATTAGGATACCCAAACACCTTATAAAACCTATTTTTGGTTTTACTTTTTTTGAATGGAGATATTTTTAATGTAATTATATATTAATCAATTTAAATAATAAACTATTTATTATTGTTATATTAGACATTTTTAATTTAGTTATATTGATGTAATTGTTATAAATTTAATTGGTTAAAAAGTTTTGTTAATAAACATTTTAATGATGATTGCAATAATGTTTTATTAATTGTGGATAAAATAACCCAAAAAACAAAACTATTTTCATTAAAAGCTTACTAATATTTAAAAAATATAAAAATTTGTAAAACATGTATTATATAAATATTAATATTAAATCCTATTTAAGATTTTAGATTCACGGAAGAATGGTTTTACGCCCAAACGAAAACAATACATCCAAATCTCACTAAAGTAAACCAATTACACCAATATTTAAATACACTCAAAAAAACCAAATTCATAAATAATTATAATTACAGGTAAAAGCAAATACACCCAAACAAACACACCCTAGTGAATTACGCTATTGAACTTGAATATATATAGATCAAAGTGGGTCTAAATTTGGGGTTGATAGATTAAACCTCATAATAATAAAAAGTACATGTTGAGGTTAAAAACTTGTTACATCTTATATAGGTAAAATTTTTAAGAGTGAGAATCTTATTATCCTTAGGGAACCAAGTTGAAGATATTTTCTAGGTATACAAATACTCCAGGTATTGAATCAGTATTCTTTAGGGCGAAGGATGCTGTTGGAATTTTGAATTGAGAAAAGAATTTAAACAAATATCAACCGTTGCCCAAAAAGAGTGTAGGTGTCATCCCTTATGAATGGATTTTTTTCATTTTTTTTTTTTTGGCTATATGTAATTCACTTATGATGTTAGTACTGCAGTATGAATGATATATTACAATATAACTTTATATATATAATTTTTTTGTAAAAACGTCTCATCTGGAAACAAAAAATTTAAGTTGTACACTCACATTTATAATCAACAATCCATTATTATTATTATTATTATTATTATTATTATTATTATTATTATTATTATTATTATTATTATTATTATCTTTAAATAAATTTTGCCCTTTATTAATAATTTTTTAATTAACATTAATTCATCTTTATATTAGTTAAACCATACAAATGCCAAGAAATGGTCGTTTTGAAGTTGGCTACATATCACATATCTGTAGAAATATAAGTGAATACAAATGGTTGTCAGAGTCATTGGACACATTTGTTATTTTAATTTTTAAATGCCAAAGAATGAAATGCATGGTAAAATATACGCAATTTATTTCTAAATTTATTCTAGACATCGTGAGCACGTTTGTTTTACCGGAGATCAGATCAAAATGACAGAAATAGGAGTAAATATAACACTTACACTAATTTAGTTCACTGAAGTAAAAACCAAAGTGTGAAAATTGCTATTCCTAAATCTTTCCATTTCATTGTTTTTTGACTTCGAAAAAAAATATAATGACTGCATTTCTAGTAATATTTTACAAGAAATCTCTCAAAAAAGATGCATATAGTACATGATTTTTACTCTTAATCAGAGCTTTTGCAAGTTTGCATGAACACCCAATCAATCAATGCCTCCCATGCAGTGTAAGAAACCAAGACCCCATTTTCAACCATTCTATTCACATAATCCTCTGCTTCTTCAAACCTTCTACTTTTGCATAAACCTCTCACAATGGCATGATAACAATCAAAACTCAAAGCCATCTTCTTTCTCACCATTTCCTCCATGATAGACAACGCCATTTGAATGTCTCCATTGGAGACAAGTCCACAAACCATCACACCATAAGTGCAAGCATTGATGCTACCTTTCATCTCTTCAAAAAACCTCATGGCTTTTCCTACCCTGCCTTCTCTCAAATGCTCTTCTAAGAAACAATTCAAAACCTGATTCTTTGGAACAAATCCTTTGTTCTTCATCTCAAGTAGAAGCTCATGAGCTTCACCCAATCTATGCATTTCACACAACCATTCTATAACTTCAGTGGCGATATCACCATATGAAACAAATCCTCCAATCTTCTTCTTCTCCAACAACTCGAAAGCATCCTCAACTCTGTTTGCGCGAAAGAGAGCTCTCACAAATGATCCATAAACACAGCTCTCAAGCACAACATTATTCTCCATTGCTTCCCTGGCCAAGCTCTGAGCTTGCTCCAATTTGTCAGCATTGCAAAGAGCTTGAAAGTAAGCTCCGAATACACCGTCGTTCGAGATCATGTTAGAAGCTTTTAACTGGAAGATAGCACGCCTCCCCATCTTCAAATTGGGAACTTTATGAGCCTCAATCCCGCCGTGATCTCTTTTGAGCAATTTGTCGAACAGTTTCCGGGCTTCCTTAAGCTTCCCGGATATACACAATCCATGCAAGAAATTCCCATAAATGGAAACATCCAGCTCGTAATCTCCTTTGGCAACCAAACCACGAAGAACAGAATCAGCTCCGAAGACATCCCCAATTCTGCAGAAACTCTGGAACACAGCGAAGTAGGTCGAGCTATCGACTTCGAATCCCTTCTCGTCCATCTCCTGCAGAACTTCTTGAGCTAAGCTCGGATTTTGCTTGTTTCTCCCGCATATGGAACCAATCAAGGCAACGTACGCCTCGCGGCTCAGATCGAAACGGGTAGAGGAGACCCGCCGGAAGACCAGATCAATCTCCTGAGGGTCCTTGCTGAGCTGAGAGAGTCGGATGATGAAATCTGAAGCGTTGGAGGATTCGCCGGAGATTTCTCTCCAAAAGGAGTCGACATCTCTGATAGGCGCATCGGGGAGCAGGCACTGGAGGACGGTGGTGAAAAGGAATAGATTTGGGATGGCCCCCTTGTTATTGAGGTCGGAGATGAGGGTTCTGGCCCTGGTGAGCTTGCGAGATGCGGAGAGAGCACGGAGGCGAAGGAGAGAGGAGGAGGATTCGAGGAGCTTGCTCTGAGGGAGCAGAGCATCAATGGTGGAGAGCGAGCTCCAACGTCTAGGGTTTTCGGTGAGGTTCTTCAACAGCGCGCGCAGGTCTGGAAGGCGGGTTCGACAGAGCGAAACGGGTCTCATTTGAAGATCCGTCATGAAAGACGTAGTTAATATTAGATATATATAATAGCAATTTCGGACTCGAAGTCGGATGCGGGTTTGGATCCGGATCCGTTTTGTTTTGAACCCGCGGAGCGTTTTGATGAACTCTTCCTGGCGGCGGGGAGTGTGAGCCCTTGCTATTCTCCATTGAAATCGTTGTCTAGGTTCCTCCGATGGCGATCTCGTGGAACCATTCCCTCTCTGTTCGATCTCTGGAGAACAATGGAGTGATGGTACCTTGATCGCTTGTTTCATTCTTTGAATGATTTGTTTTTTTTTCCCTGATTTTGATTTCATTTTTCAGCTGGGGAGATCGTCTAGAGCTTCACAAAGTCGGGTTAGGTTTTCGAGGGTAGTTTGCGCGGATGTGGATTTGGCGTCCAGGTACATTCCTGCAGCTCCAATCCTTCTTCCTGATGGACCGTGGAAGCAGGTGAATTTCTACTACTTTTTTTCAATCAAATTTGTTCTTTGATTCGTTTTACTGTTAAAAGTGTTGTGTTAGCTCTTTAAGAACAATGGATTGTAAAACAGAGTGTATATTTAAGTGGTTTTGCATTGGTAGAATGTCTGTTAGCATTTATGCAGATCAGTGGATGTACTCAACCTCAGTGAAGAAATAGTGTTTCTGTAATTGGAGTAGAATCAGTGTGTTTATTTTTATTGTCACTTTATGTATCTAGCTATTTCTTAATGTCAACTCCAACTCAGTAGATGCCCGGGGGTGTTACTGCTGCAAAAGGATTTAAAGCTGCAGGAATGTATGGAGGACTACGCGCCGTAGGGGAGAAGCCGGATTTAGCTCTTGTGGCTTGTGATGTAGACGCAATTGCTGCAGGCAAGTATCTTATCTTCTTTCTTCATGCTTTATCCTGCTTGTGTTTTGTTTCCTGCCAGAAAATTGTTCATTTTCATATAAGCATGTCGCATTTTCCTATTAGTTCCTTACGCAGGCATTCATTTACAAAACAAAGAGGAGAAAGAACACATTGCATTTCAGACTCGTGCTTTATTTATTTATTTATGTTGTTAATTGTTGAAATGGTCCCTTGGACAAAGTTTTGTGAATATGTTATAAGCTGTATTAGATCTCATTGCACAAGCATGTCCAGTCATGCATGGTATGGATGGCATTCTTGTCAAACTGAATGTTACCCTGTATAAATTTTGAAGTTTTGTTTATGGCTGACTTTTACTTTTCTGGATATGTGCCTGTGTTGCTTTTGACATAGTGTATACTGAATCAGTTGTGAGCTGCTGAAGTTTACATTTAAGCTTGTCATGTTTCTTTGTTTCAGGTACATTTACTACCAACATTGTAGCTGCTGCACCGGTTATCTATTGCAAACGTTTGCTTGAAAATTCATCAACGGTTTGTGGGTTTTAATTTGTGCTTGTAAACTGTTAAGTGAGATGATCTTCATTCTGCTTTCCATTTCAAAAACTGGTTGTTGCAAAATGTATTTTCACCACTAGTACTGAATTAACTTCAAATGGTAAACCACACAACCTCATGACTCAACCTAAGTTTGTGAACTGTTTTTAGGCACGTGCCGTGCTAATTAATGCTGGTCAAGCAAATGCTGCTACTGTAAGTGGATGAGTATGACTTTGTTCTCTTCTTTTTGAGTATAGTTTAATTGGGAGACCTATATGATGCATTATGCAATGTGGAAACTCTTGATTGTATATGTCATGTCTGTATTTATCACAGGGTGATGCTGGTTACCAGGATACAATAGATTGTGCAAATGCTTTAGCTGAGGTTGAGTTACTTACAACCTATCATTCCTTTACCTATATGAAACCATTGACCTTTGCACCATTCTGTGTTTATAATTTGGCAGCTTCTTAATTTAGGATCAGATAGTGTCTTGATTGAGTCCACTGGTGTCATTGGGCAACGAATAAAGAAGGTGAAGTAATTGGTCTACAAACACTCCAGTCACATTATATTGGTCATTATAGTAATAGTTATTTGAGTTACCCCAATTGCAGTCTGCTTTTCCTTCAAGTTCTTTAGTTCTTGTTTCTTTCTATTAATACATTTTCTTGTGAGTTACAGGAAGCTCTACTTAGAGCCCTTCCCAAACTTGTTGGATCACTATCACCAACAGTAGAAGGGTATGTTTTCTCACCTTCAACCTTCATGGTTTAATATAGGAACTATATCTTGTTATTTTAACATGCTGGAAATGTTATATTGTTTATCCAGTAGCATGTATGAAAATGACATCATTTAAAACAAAAAAATCCTTGTGTATCTTGCAGAGCAGACTCTGCAGCAATTGCCATCACCACTACTGATCTTGTGAGCAAGAGTATAGCCATTGAAGCCGAGGTATGAATCATTATCTTCTGCTTGCGAATGTTAAAGAACATGTTGTATCATAAGATCTTACTTAAGTAACCTTATGCTTTGAAAACTATCATTAGTTACTTGACTCCTTTCTCTTTTAATCCTTATACTGCATGTTTGCCTGTCTGCCTCTAATTATCAACTTTGGATGGAGAAGGTTGGAGGAGCAACCATCAGAGTTGGAGGAATGGCGAAAGGGTCAGGAATGATACACCCAAACATGGCAACAATGCTTGGAGTATGTCATAACTATTATTCTGGTTTTGCCTACAGACACCTTTATGCCACTGCTTATACTGATCTTTGTAGGTGATAACCACTGATGCTCTGGTTGCAAGCGATGTGTGGAGAGAAATGGTGCGGATATCTGTAAACCGAAGTTTCAATCAAATCACTGTGAGCAACAAAGGGAACTTTTCCTCATGACGAACATAAATTTTAAAAACCTTTTCAACCTCACTATGATCTTTATGTTATTCTGAAAGGTAGATGGAGATACAAGCACCAATGATTCCATTATTGCTTTAGCCAGTGGAGTATCTGGATCAAAGATGATTTCTTCCCTCAATAATCATGAGTCTCATCAACTGCAAGCCTGCCTCGATGCTGTGAGTTTTATCATATTTTTTAGTTGTTCTTTCATTTCCTTAGTTCTTGAAGTTCTTGTCCGATTGTTGTCAAATGTCTTCTTGGAGAAGCAACATAACAAACCCAGTTCACTGATGTGTTTCATGTGATACTTGGCAAAGCTTAATTCAGTTATAAATCCTTCCCTTTGAAATACCTCTATTATGATTTTATTCTCTGATTCGTTCATTACCATAGGCATATAATTCTGTGACCTATATGCACACTGTTTAATTGCCATTGGAAAGTTTTATTGATCACTACCTTTATGTCTTGTTCCCTCTTATTTAACTTGATTTTAATCTAAATATTATGAAAATTCCTGGTTTGTTTGCTAAGCAACCTTCCATTCATTTTTATGTTCTCCAGGTAATGCAAGGCCTTGCAAAATCAGTAGCATGGGATGGCGAAGGAGCAACATGCTTGATTGAGGTTTCATACCTCTCCAACTATTTTTGTGCTTTTGAGTTCAGTGAATCAGTTTTGAGTGGATTGGATACATTTCAAAATTAGCTTAATTAAGCAACATCAGATACAACATACACATATGTGTGTGTGTGTATATGTATATATGTATATATGTGTACGTATTGAGATGAATATGATTTGCAGGTCAGTGTAACTGGTGCAAATGATGAAACAAGCGCAGCAAAAATTGCGCGTTCAGTGGCATCTTCTTCACTTGTTAAGGTATTGGTTTAAAAGACTTTTATGTTTCTTTTGTGTACAAAATGGTTTAGATTTCCTCATCCAGAGCGAGACTTTTTAGCCATGTGGACTTTTTATAGGCTGCTGTATATGGCAGAGATCCAAACTGGGGAAGGATCGCATGTGCTGCTGGTTATGCAGGTGTTGAGTTCAACCCAAATGAGCTTCAGATATTGCTCGGAAATATTCAGCTTATGAACAAAGGCCAGCCACTTCCTTTTGACAGGTTTGCATAAATTGTATTTAAGATTTTTTTTCCCCAAAATCGCACCCATTTTAGAATCCTCTTCAGCTTAAATCGCAAATTATCTGCTTCTCAAAAACATCATTTCACTGAATTGATTCCATATCGCCAAATAGACGGCCTTAACTGATTGTTAAGCTCAGTTCATCCTGGCCTCGTGTGTCTATGTATCACTTTTTCACATTACAGCGGCATTCCGATTGCTGCGAAGCACATAGAAACTTATGGTTTTTCCCCATCTATCGGTGAATATTATCAGCTGTAGCCTGTAGGCTTTGGCATTCGGCTTTTGCAGTTCACATAATAATGTTTTCTCCTGAACTTTCCAGGACTGCTGCTAGTGATTATCTCCGGCAAGCAGGACAGACCCATGGCACTGTTGAAATCCATATATCTATTGGTAAGAATATGCAATCCAATGTAGAACCTTGCTTGAATTCTGCTCATATCCACTCACGTATACTCCATTTTAAACAGGTGAAGGTGAGGGAAGCAGCAAGGCATGGGGCTGTGATTTAAGTTATGATTATGTAAAAATAAATGCAGAATACACAACATAGGTAGGGATTAAATAAATATTCAGCTCGGTTGGAAAGAACCACCCTTGGACAATATTTCCCTTCTAGCGATGTGAAACCATTTAATGTTAATAAGTCATTATTGAACTTCTCATTTATACCTGGTAAATATATTTGGAACTTAATGAAAGATATTTATTAATCTTAATATTTTAAAATTAATTATGTACTGAATTCAAGTAAATAATTACGGTTTGTGACAAAGGCCAGGAGAAGCGTGGCAATTACAAGAAACAATATTCATTATTAAGGAGTAGAACAGACAGCTTTCAAACGACCCACCGAACCAGCACCACGATATAAGATGAACTTTTGGCGTGATGGTGAAAATATATCAGAATCATGAATCCCAAATTTGAGTTATCACTATCAACATAGTTGACATTGTCGTTTATTGAAACATGGCAACGAAGATAATCAACAACTCTCCACAACAAAATAGTAACAATGCTTCAATAACAATCCTATAACAGCCATAAGTTTCTAATTATTTATCTACACACACACACACACACACACACACACATGTACGTATGTAAAAATAGAAGGCCTGCGTTTGGATGCTGACTGAGTAATCCACCAACTTATCATTATCAGTCTTCTGCAGCCTGGATTTACATATGAATATGAATCATCGAGTTCAGAGATTCATGAAAAACCAAGGAGGATATAAGAAACACAAACCTTATTTTGAGAAGATCGCTCTTGTTGCAAAACTGTTTCTTCTAGTGTATTTCTTTTCTCTAGCATTGCTACAAGATGGCTTGCCCTTGTATTTGTGCTTATGTTGGCCCCTTTTCCGCACTTTAGGGCATTGCTGCTGCTGGCCATTAACTGAGTGTGACATAGAGGTGACTGGCGGGTCGTAGACTTCAGGCGCCCATTTCACATGCAGCTTCACTGCCTGTGAGATCCCGCTCCGTTCACGGCCTCCTTTCATGGCAGATACAAGATTGAATGATGGCTGCAAAATGGATTAACCTCAAATTAGCTAAATGTTATTGTTGTAAGCATGAAGAACATGCGCCGACGACTCAAGTCTATGAGGGTAATAATACTGATGTACGATTATTCAAATGAATTGGTACTAACCATCTCCTCCCATAATGCTGGTTGGGAGGATGATTAACTGAGAATCTTACTGCTATAATCCAAGAAAGATTAAAAGTCTACTGCTTTAAAAATTAAAAGAAAACATGTTATAAAAGAAATAGCCAGAATACCAGGCAGAGTATCATTGCTCTCGAATGTCAATCATCAGGTCATGTAAGGACACCAAATCATGTTTAACATGGGACTTGTACGAATTAAAACTTGCAAACAGGATTGTAGCTAATAGCCTAATACAACAGTTTATTAGACAAAATACATTAGCAGGTACTGTGAAGTATTGCTTCAAGAAAAAAGGCAAGTGTTTAAAAAAAAAAGAAATAAATGAGAGAGGAGAGAGAATGAGCACCTAATAAGCCAGAAGCTGCCCAGTGTTAAAAATGGAAAACAGTGTATATATGGTCATGGATCATAATGGTATCTAAAATTAATTTTCAGCACTTCCAAAATCAAGAAATTTGATGAAGATCAATAAAATCAGGAAATTGGCCAAGAAAATTAGAAACTTGACATATCACATAGATCATAAACAAAATTAATGAATAGCATCTTACTGATAGAGACATAGAACATCCATACACATGGCTCTCACAGAAAGAAGAATTTGGTACGTCACACAACTTGCCAGGTAATCCATCCTGAGCATCCTCTCTTTTAATGGGTTCAAGCAAAGACGGAACCTTATTGGAAACAGGAAATGTTGCTGATTTCTTCAAAACTCTTCCGGTTTTTGCATCAGAGTTAGTAGAATCATTTATATATTGAAACATTCTCGGTCCAAATGAACCGCACCTGTCTCCCTGATTTGAAGGTGGATCATCTGATGATATAACCTTGCAAGAGTCATGAACTTGCAGTGTCTCATGAAATTTTTCCCCGAGTTCTCGAGTTACCAATTCATCACCAATCTTCGATGAAACACCCAGGATGTCACAAGATGCATGCTCAGCTAACAATTCACCATTAATGCTATTCCAACATTTCTGTGCCACAACTGAGTTCCTACCAATAAGGTGATGAAAATTGAAGTCACAGAAGACATTTCCAGAATGTCTAGTGATCCCGGGATGGGTGCAATCCATCAAGCTATGTTGATGATTAACACTGCCAGAGCATTTAAGTTAGAGAGGTAGCAAAATTAAGTACGATTGATGGGTGTGAAAAATAAAAGTAGATAAGCCAATAAAATCTTTCCAAGGCAAAATAACATTATCACTGGATGGTAAAAACCTCAAACAAATAATAGTCCATCTCATTAATAGGGTAAAAAAAACATTATACAAAGTAATACAAAGAGGAGGTTCCCTGTAACACAAAAAAATGGAAATCTTTACCCATGAAAGCATATCTGTCACCATGCAAGCATCAAATCAATTTTCTCTCTACGATGCTGTTAAAATAAAGGCTTAACCCTTGGCCACCAGGAGGAATTACCGTCAATGTCTTTTATTCTTTTTTATTTAATTTTAATTTTGTTGTAGTTTGCATTGCTTCCACTGGATTCACACAATAAATAATACATATGTAAGAAACATACTACCAGAGAGCTGAATTAATTTCTCAAGATTGTAGACTGATTTTTGAAAAAAAAAAAAAAAAGGATTCACGAACTGATACTTCCAGTCCTCGCAACAGAACACCACAAATATATATACTTCGGATAAAAATAAAATCGGAAATGTTCAACAAA
Source organism: Dioscorea dumetorum (assembly GCA_902712375.1). Taxonomy (NCBI): domain Eukaryota; kingdom Viridiplantae; phylum Streptophyta; class Magnoliopsida; order Dioscoreales; family Dioscoreaceae; genus Dioscorea; species Dioscorea dumetorum. Next base: position 8,855,887 of record CACTHL010000561.1, on the reverse strand, counting down.
AGATGCTAATACAAGTAACACTAAACCCATAAAAGCACTTAACTAGATAATAATACAACCAAACAAGGGTTCAAGGAACCATACCAGCACTGCAGCTTCACTATAAACTCGGATCTCTCAAACCAGAACCAGATCAATGAGATGATATATGATAATGAAACGCTTCAGAACTTTGGAATCCCAGAGGATCGATCTCGTCCACAAGAGAGAGTGAATACGGAAAAAATAAAACCCTAGAAAGAAGGGAACGCCATAATCAAAAGCAAAACATCAGCTGCCAAGATTACCACGGCGACTCCATTTCTCGAGCGGTTTGAGACGATTAGAGCAATAGCGCGAAGAGGGGATCATGGCTGCTGGGACGAGGAGGATGAGGAGGAGCTCCACAAGCCTCAAGAGCGATGCTCTCTGAAGAGATTGCCAAACCCTAGATCGAGGTCTTCGTTGCCCTGCGAGGTCGAATTAGTTCACTAAACGAAGAGATCGAGATCGAGATCGGCGGAATGGCGCGTTTGTGTTTCCGTTTGTCTATATATATAGATATATATATATATAAGAGCAGGTCAGCAGGTTAAATGACGGACAAATGGCGGTTGGATAGGCGAAACGTAACCGACACGTAGGACTGGGACCGCGTCGCTTGTTTTTTTTTATAAATGGGTCATATATGCGTACAAGTAACAAGGGTGCAAATTGGAAACTTGAAATTACGAGGGGTATGTTTGTCATTGCAGAGGTGAATACTCCTTCCTGTTATTTTTTTTACTTGTCTATTTTAATAACTGGATTAAAACAGTGAGTTAAAATTAATTAATAATTTAAAATTTATAAAAATTGTATTTATTTTTTAATATTATTATTATTTAAAATATAATAATTGAATAGAAAGTTTGGTGGACAATAATTTGTTATTTGTGATAGAAGTGGGTTAAATATAAAGGGTAAATTTATAATAAATTAAAATTAATTATAAGTCCCGTATGTTTCAAAACATCTCGATCAGTCCTCTGATATTTGAATATTCATGTACATCTTTTTTTTTTAAGTTATCTTCTTTTTCATTCGACGTCCAACTCCTTCATTAGCCTTTCTTCATAATACAAACTCTGCTCTTGCTTTGATGGGAAAAGACCTGCTCTTTTTTGTCACAATTTTTTGAAAAATTATACTGCGAAAAGAAAAAACATGTTTTTTTATGTAGCTTTTCACTTATCATGCATGTTTTTGTAAACGAGATTTCCATCCTTCGTCTTCTTCCCTTTCGTCAGCTAGAGTTCGTATGAAGTTTGTCATCCCGGATGCATATCCATAGAATGTGATATTAATGAAAGTGGATAAATCACAATTTATTAAAAATAAAAATAAAATCCATGTTGGAAAATATTTATACTAATCTTGTGTTAAAGTTCAAATTTAGAGTATATTAGAAAAGTTTTAGACAAAGCTGATAAATCATGTAGATTAAAATAGAAAAATGTAGATTAATATTATACTGCAAAATTTTTCTCATAAAAAAAAAAAAAAAAATTTTTTTTTTTTTTTTTTTTTTTTATATTTTTTATTTTTTTTTTTTTTTTTTTTTATTTTTTTGGTTTTGGTTTTTGGTTTTTTTTTCCCCGGGGGGGGGGGGGGTGCTTTTTTTCCCCCCTCCCCCCCCCCTCGCGGGGGGGGGGGGGGGTGTTTTTTTCCCCCCCCCCCCCGGCCCCCGGGGGGGTTGGTGGTTGTCGCCCAAAAAAAAAAAAAAAAAAATAAATAAATAATTTTTTAGAAAATATATATTCTTATTTCAATATCTTTTGTTATTATGATATCATAGAAATCAAGTATTTTATTATTGAATTATTATTGTAGGAACTCTACTTTGTATTTTACCTCTCCGGCACATCAAATGTTTTTGGAAATTTGACATTTTTGCATGTCATGATATATCCTATGGTGGTAGGTCCCATGATTTGAAAATTACAGGTTGCATTGTCACTGAGAAGTAAAACCATGATTTGTTACTATTCTTTCCAGTTATGTTTATTTATTCACTTTTAACTGAGTTTAAAATTCAAAATTTATAAAAAAAAATTGAAGTAGAATGCTAATAAACATGTTATGTTGCACCTAATTGAGTTTTTAGTGATAAGAGTGTGATAAAAGCGCAATCACTCCGTTAATTTTAAAATAAGAATAAATCAAACAATTAAAGTACGTTATTATTGTAGACCATACATTTTTTTTGGGATTATAAATATAATATACTTCATTTATATAACTCACAGAATCGAAGATGAGTAAAATTTAAAAAAATAAATAAATATTTTTTGATATTATGAAAGGATAATTACTCCATCTTTTCCAAAATATACTTCATATCTTACACAATAATCAAGGCCAATATTAAAAATTTTAAAATTTATAATAAAAATAAATCAAATATTGTAAAAACAACTAATAATTAATCTTCAATATAAAAAAAATAAGATAAAGAGAGAGAAAAAGATATCTGAATACCCAGACTTCAGCTTCCTCAATTTTTATTATTTCTTCTTCTCTATATCCATAATACAAGAATAAAAGGGTATTTATAGTATTTCAACAAATGGATGGACGGTCAGGATTGATTCAATCTGACGGTCAAGAACATTTTGGTAGGTGGAACAGTGAAAGTTTGGCGGCTGCTACAGTAGACATCCATTATTATATATTTTATAACACCAAACAATTAAACTACTATTTTCTTGGAACCATAAACATAACTTTCTTCATTTATATAATTTTAAAAAAATTTTAAAAATTAAAATTTTGAAAAGATTATTTTTGAGGATTACACTTTGCATACACAAAGCTAAGATTGTGATTGGAGGAGGCTGACACCCCTTGATCGATGACGTGGCTAATCGAAAGGTAGGCATAGGATCGTGAGAAATTATGTCAGCATGGAAAGACTTCTTCTGATTGGCCAGAAGCTGAATCACACGGATCGCACTTCAAGACTCATGAGCCGTTGATCTAGGGAGCAATCCGACGATCAGAACGAAGAGCTTTTGGATTTCAAATCCCCGCCACATAGCTTTAAGTAGAGCTCGGCCCGAGCGTGGAATTCTGCGAGAACGAATCGGAAGTTGGAGAGCGCGCTGCTTTCTCATCGCCGGCGAGAATGGAGGCTGGGGGCAAGATCAAGAAGGGAGCCGGAGGTCGTAAAGGCGGAGGACCGAAGAAGAAGCCCGTTTCACGGTCAGTGAAGGCCGGTCTCCAGTTCCCCGTCGGCCGTATCGGCCGTTACTTGAAGAAGGGACGGTATGCGCAACGTGTGGGCACTGGTGCTCCTGTTTACCTTGCCGCTGTTCTTGAGTACCTCGCCGCTGAGGTATTGTTTTCTTTTCTCTTTCAATCTGAAAAGTCATTTCCAGGGTTTGGATCTGAGGGGTTAGGGGTGTAGGTGTTGGAGCTGGCGGGGAATGCGGCGAGGGATAACAAGAAGAACAGGATAATACCGAGGCATGTGTTGCTGGCAATCAGGAACGATGAGGAGCTGGGAAAGCTGCTGGCCGGAGTGACGATCGCGCACGGTGGGGTGTTGCCGAACATCAATCCTGTTTTGCTGCCGAAGAAGACGGATAGGGCTGGGAAGGAGCCCAAGTCTCCTTCGAAGGCTGCGAAGTCTCCGAAGAAGGCATAGATGGAAGGAGAGGCGCAATGTGGTAATAGTGGCGTTCGATGCAGACTGGTGTCTTTTGTGGTTTTAAATTAAATGACTTCTTTTTGTGTCTCTGTGTTTGTATGTAAGTAGTAGGTGATGATGTAGCGGAGGGGATGAATTTGGGAGAACATTGGATGTAACAATGTCTAAGTTTAAATGGAGTGTAATAGTTTTGCCTTTTCTTTCCATGCTTCAGCATTTTCAGTTCTCAAATGGTTTGTTTTCTGGTGTTTATGTTGAGGTGTTAATTTCTCAGTGGGTTCAGTGAGAAATTATTGCTTCTCTTGAACAATTAAAAAAAAAGAAGTCATTTAATATTGCAAGTAATGTAAATGAAAGTAACAGAAGAATAAATGAAAATTAGGAGAATTGAAGAGTTAATTTATTGAGAATAAAAAAAATATGGTAAAATATTAAAAATATTTAAATAATTAATAGCTATTTTATTAGTTGGTTATTATTATTTTCACTTTAATTATTAAATTAATTAATATTGAGAATATAATTGATATTTCACTCTTAAAAAATGAGGAATGAACAATTCCTCCCTCTTAAAAAATTTGGTTATATTGAATTTTGTTTTAGTATTGCAAGTAATGTGATTGGAAAAGAAAAAAAGTATACAGAAGAATAAATGAAAATAAGCAGAATTGAAGAGTTAATTTATTGAGAATTAAAAAAACTAATTTTTAATTAGGTTAAAAAAAATTAATATTAACCTTAATTAATTGTTAGTAATAATTATTTTAATAAAAATTTTGAGATTTTGTGATATATTAAAATTAAATATTTATGTATAAAAATTAATTAATTAATTGTTAATACTTAATTAGTTAATACTATAAATGTTTCAATAAGTAATTATCACAACATTATTATATATACAAATATATAACTTATATTTATTTAAATTAAATTATTATTATAATAGTTGGTTATTATTATTTTCACTTAAATACCACCTAAATGTAGTTCCACAGTAATGATAAACTATCAAAATGCACTGATATCATAATTTAAGTTCATCAAGAACACCAAACAAAGGAGCAGACAGAATTTGTCCAGAGAACACCATAGAACAGTTCTTAGTGAATTAAAAAAATAAAAAGGTCTAAGGTGGGTAACACCTTTATGGATGAATTCATATTGATCACTGTTCTAATGAACCAAGGGAAATCCGATGATGAATTACGACCGGAGAGAGTCTGATGACGCATCTTTAGACAGGGAAGATGGTTGGTTAGATTTGGCGAGCTCCACAAAAATCAGCCTTCCACCTAATATCTGCATATTCAAACAACACCAAAGATATATATGCATCCTTGAGTCAATGAATTAATGATGTCCCCCAGTAATAATAGTGTCCCACCTGCGCTTAACAAGTATACTAATAAATATAGATTCAAGAAAATAACATGTTGAATGATACCAGACCAAAACAACCAAAGCAACATGCAGAAGGATAATTAAAGCACTGACAAATATATGCCACAGTAACCTCCATGCCCAAACCTAATAATATCACATGGAGGTGTAAAATTAACATAGGTTGCTTGTATGGCCATAATCAGGAGAGAGAGAGACAGAGAAGCCAGTTCGTAATCCATTCTAAAGTAAGAGATATGCTCCATATTAAGCAATTTAGGAAGCTGGAAGACTAGAAGTATTTCTACAATGTGATTATTAGAATCATTTCCACAAAGAAAATGATAACAATAACGATAATAGCGTGTTTCAGATTGTATGTATGAAACCCTTACCCGTCCATCCATGCCCTCCACTGCTCTCATTGCTTCAGCCTCAGATGCATAAGCTATGAAGCCATATCCCTTGGGCCTCTGTGTCGTACCATCCCTAATAAGCCTAACTGAACAAATGTATATATACAGACGAAATTTAATCAGCAATGATAGCTAACATAATTCAACTCAAGACATCAATTGTGATAAAAGAACTTAGACCAATACCAAACTCTAACAAGTGGAATACCTTCCCTGATGTCACCAAATGATGAAAATGCCTTCTTAAATTCTTCATCCGTAATGTAATATGATAACCCTGGGACAAACCAGATGAAAGAACATGCAGGAGAATGTTTTCACAAATCCAACAACATAGTAATATGACTATCCCAAGATAAACCTCATGTCATTCAAAATATTAGGAAATACAACTGCAAATAAGTGATCACTATACAAAAAGAACTGTTTGATTTAATCTTTTATCAAAATTCATCACTTTATTGAAAAACATAACAAAAATTACAAGCAAAAACTAGATCCAGAAAAAATCAAGAATCAAAAGAACCAATGCAAAAAAGAGATCCACAGCAAACTACTGCACACTAAGATAACAGTATGATTTCATTCTCATCAAAAGTCATCCTTCATACAGAAAAAGCAACAACTTAACAAAACAAAACTAGAACTCAAAAAATCACAAGAATGAAAAAAAAAACTCATGAATGCCTTTCCAATTTCATCACCAGTAGGTGTGCATATGCCAACCAACAAAATAACCCCCAACATTCAAAAGATAAGGAAAACCAACAAGAATCCACAAACACTCCACTAAAATAACCATGTGACTTCATTTGCAAAAGTCATAGTTTACATAAAATGTTACATACTAACAAACCAAAACTAGAACAAATGAAAGCCTTCTCAAAGTCATCATCCACAGTATAACACAACAACCCTAACGAATAAATCATACCATCCAAAGAATAGGAAAGACAACTGATAATCAATAAAACGCTTCAGCATAACATCTGTCCTTGATTTCAATCTCTTCAAAAAAAGAATTTATTCCATCCGAAAAAAAAGCAACGAATATCTGCTAAATAATCAAATAGAGAAGGCTAAACAATTACTGCTAACGAATATCTCAGATGTAAACCTCCTCTGAAGGAGATGTGCCGCTCCGCCAATAGATGCACAACCGATCTGCCTACCGATATACGGAAGCCACATCGCTGAAAACCTCAATCAAACGCTATACCTGGAATCAGAACAACACTAGGATAAGGAAAAGGAGATACCTTTTTTTAGTGCACGGTAGGAGAAACCGAGGGACAATGTTACTTTAAACGATGCCCACAATCAATCCAATCCACACATGAACATAAAAGAGAGTCAAAATATATTGCAGAATTAAGCGGCGTTGGTTCCCTATCTACAAGGGAGTATCATACAGCAAAGATCGAAACCCTAGAATCTACTGATTCGAAACCCGAGATGAAGGCAAACGCCAGAGAGAAACCAGATCACGCCCGACCGATCACCGCACAACCATCGCGTAGCTGGTTCAAGAACTGGTGAACTTAGTGACGGCCTTGGTGCCTTCGGACACGGCATGCTTGGCGAGCTCGCCAGGGAGGACGAGGCGGACAGAGGTCTGGATCTCACGGGATGTGATGGTGGGCTTCTTGTTGTAACGAGCGAGACGTGAAGCCTCCTGGGCGAGCTTCTCGAAGATATCGTTGATGAAAGAGTTCATGATGCCCATGGCCTTGCTGGAGATCCCGATATCAGGGTGGACCTGCTTGAGAACCTTGAAGATGTAGATCTTGTAGGTCTCGCTCCCCTTCTTCATCTTCTTCTTCTTCTTCTCTCCAGAGGCGGAGTCCTTGGAAGGGAGGCGCTTCCCGGCCTTGGGTTTCTTCTCAGCAGGAGCTTTCTCGGCGACGGACTTCTTCTCCTTTTCCTCCGCTGGCTTCTCGGCGGCCGGCTTCTTCTCCGCGGGTTTCTTCTCGGCCTTGGGTGCCATCGCAGAACAGAGATTGGGAGCTCGACGTCGAGACTTTGAGAGCTCGAGAGAGGAACGAGAACGAAAACGAGACCGTGATGAAGAAAACGAGAAAGCGGAGATGGTTTTATATAGGAAAGAAGGAGAGACGTGATTGGTTGAATGGTTTCAAGACGGATTCATGAGCTGGCTACTTTTGACCGTTGATGTGTTCTTTGGATGGATGGACGAGATTGGGTGATGAGATAGAAGGCGGATTGGGTGTGCTTCTTACTAAGCGCCGCTTGAATCATGTAGTTTGTTTAAGCAAATTTAATTCATTATTATTAAATTTTAAAAAATTCAATCTATACTTTTGTTTTTAAAAAAAAATTGTTTGAATTTTTTTAAATTAATTCTTTATTTATGATTTTAAAAACATTTATGCTAAATATTTATTTTATACCATACATGTACTATTAAAAACTTTGCCAAAATATATTTTAATAAATGCATAGCAAATATTGTGTTAAAATATAAATATAATAAAAAAATTAACTAAAACCATACACAACCTGAACTAATACTACATATTTTCAAAGTCAAATAATAAACAAAATCTAAAACTAATTTAATTTTTATTATAAAAACAAATAAATAAATAAATAAATAAAATAGCCAACCCATCCAATTTAAATGGTTATAGACACCAAAATGGCTCTTTATTACTTGTGATAATTCAAATTTAATTGAAAAAAATAACTAAAAAATAAATAATTAAATAAAATTTGGCGGGAAAGCATAAAAGAGGATGGAGTGGACTTACACAAAACACGCGAGTCACTCCCATTTCCAAATTCGATCCCCGCCATTGATGGGTTGCTTGCTTCTCCTCCCCCACCAACCTGAGACCCCAACTCCGGCAACGATGACCGTGATGCGCGCGGAACCAACCCCCCATATCATCCGCGGTTGTAGTCTTTTGCCAGGGAAACAGCGTTGTCACAATATGTTGCAACTCTTAGTTTAGCACCATATTACCTAATAGATGGAGTATCAATATACACATATGTGGGAAGTAACTCCACCCTATTAGACAGGTCTTTTGAGTTGTGGGTCCATTGTTGTGTGCAACATTTTGTGCTTTTATTGAAAATGGTGGTATAGGACGGGGCGAGAGGCTGACCAGCAAAGGATTCTAACTGGAGAAAAGCCCCGAGTGAAGTGTTGTTGAGTGAAGTGTTGCTGAGTGAAGCATGCATACCCGACGAGGACGTTGAGTCTGATCAGATGAGCAATGTTGCAACCCCTAGTTTAGTACCACATTACATAATAGATGGAATGTCCATGTGCATATATGTGGGGAGTAGCCCCACCTTATCAGGGCGGCTTTTTGAGATTATGGATCAACACAACAGGCACTGCAAGTTTGGGGAGTTAATGGCTACCACAGATAACGTGTCCCTCCATGACATTCTTTTTGAAGGTAGCGGCCAACTAGAGACCTCCGCTTTCGGGGGCCATCATGTTTGCCTGGGCTCTATCCAACCAGTTTGAGGTTCATTCCTATTTAAATCCTTGTTTCTTGGTGATCTTGTTGCGATTCTCGGTGAGATATTTAGAATGGGGCTTTAATTTGTAGGAAGTGGCGATTAGGGTGGGAACGCTTAGTCACCAACGGATTGTGAACTTGATCGGGTACGGGGCATGACGCGTTTTGTGGCGGAGTTCATCCCCGATGACTCTCTTACTACGCGTTTTTTTAATGTGTATGTTTTGCGCTCTCTCTCTCTTACTTTTTGTTCTTGATTTGGTTCCGTGTTGATTGTTTTGCTATTTATTAATGTGATTTGATTGAAAGGAATTTAGCAAGTAATCTCATTCATTGATTAGATATTTAATGATGTTCGTTATTTTGTGTTATATAGATTGATTATAGACAAATAAATTATTGTTTGGAATGAACTATAAACCCAAATTTTTCTTCTCCTCGTAAAGAGGTGTTTCACCACAGCATCAATTCAGTCAACGACTTTTAGATCAATTGATACTTGAGTCTATTTTGAAAACGCATCACAAGTCACAAGAATTTGAATCCACGGGTTAGTGTGCACATTTTGGATGGTTTCAAGACTTATATGTGTACGGCTTTATAGCCCACAGTCATATGTATGCTTCTATTTTAATTGAGCAGGGCCATTAAAAAGTTTTTGTTAACACCCTTTTGTGTTGGAATTATATTTAAGCCAGTCTCAAAATTAACCTTCCCATATTTAATTTGTGAAAATTTAATGCTTTTGTCATATTCGATGCAGGGACCCATCTAATGCAAATTAGTGAAAGTAGACGTGGCACTTGACCCTCCGTACGTCCTCCACACAAGTTGTACCACATGCATCACGTTTTACATTTGCCAAAAGCCAGAAATTGGAGTTACATTTTTTTTTTTGCATACAAAATTATATTTAAATCTTCATTTACTAAATAATATTATTCAAATTAATTATAATATTAATCTTAATCTCAGAGATTATTTTATTCAAAATATTCAAAATAAAATAATCTTGAACTGTTTCAAATAATTATAATCATAATCATGATGATGTTCAACTGTTGTTTTTTTAATACAAGACTTTATTTATTTCAATAGATAAATAAATAAACAAAGCCCGTAAATATAATCATAATCTTCTCGGCGCTCCGAACAACAACATCATCATCACCCCCAACTCTCAAACCCCGCCATTGATGGGTTGCTACTTCTCCTCCCCCCACCAACCGGAGAACCCCAACTCCGGCAACAACGACTCCCGCCGCACCACCACCACAGTCAAAACCAACGTCAACTTTTTGTTGGAGATTCTCTCCCTACTCCCCAACAAGATCCTTGATAAGATTCAAAAGTGTTTCCAAACAATGGCACTCCATCATCGATCTCCGACGATCCCTATTTTATCAAAACGCACACAAACACCAACAAGCACCACCGTTGCAATCCTTACCATCATGCTTTCATTAATCATCAAGAGAATTATAACTGTTACTTGCTCGGAGTACTCGGAGGTGCACATGAATATCCCCCGGATCTCCTCTCCCTTTCCATCCTCAAAGAAGATGCTGCAAACTTCTTGGGAGTTGACAGCAGCTAAGTACGCGTCTCTTGTTTGCATTCACTCTATGGTTTACTCCGGAGCAATGTTTTTAAAACCGGACCGGAGAGTGAACCGGTCTAATATTCGGGTCGTGGGTCAGTCGGTCTAACCGGATGACCCATCTCGGTCGGACCGGATGACGTCATAAATAAATAAATAAATAAATATATATATATATATAGACACACACCAAAAATATTGTTGTTTGATATTTTGTTTTCCTATTTCATAACAACATGAATACATAATAAAATCATAACAAACTCATGACAAATATAACTTATGAAACACAACAACAACATAATAGTAATAAAACATAATAAAAACTACCGAAACAAGAAAACTTGGCCACAACAACATAACAAAACATACTAAAACAAACAAAAGTACATATTAATGTTTCTCAAGTCAACAATTATATAAATTGTGATTTTTGGATTTCCTGGTGGATCTAATTCTCCCTTTAGAAGCTAAAAAACAATCTCACACAAGAGATGAACATTCAAATAGAAATAAAACAAAGAAATCCATAGTAGGTGCTGTCAAGTTTGTGGACCGGCAGCAACTGTTCTGGTGGAGGATCGGCGACGGGATGAATTCAGGTTTGTGGACCGGCAGTTGTTCTTGTTTTGTAACTTTTGTTAAATTAATTTAAAATTTAAAACCTTAAAAATTTAAAACTTAAAAGTAAAGAGAAAGGAAAGAGTTTTTTATTTTTTGTTTTAAAACCGGGTTTTGACCGGTTCCGGTTCAACCGGCCGGTCCACCGGTTTTTGGTGGGTTTGACCGGTTCAATTGTTGGTCAACAATTATTATAAACCCGGACCGGACTGCAGCCCGGTTCCCGGTTCGACCGGTCGGACCGGCCGGTCCGGTCCGGTTTTAAAAACCTTGCTCCGGAGACGACGTTCATTTTGACGTAATTAAAGAGAAGTAAAAAAAAATGACTAATTTTTTCAATTTATGATGTTCTAATTCTTCTGAAGTAAAGAAGTGGTCACTCTTCCCAATTCAGACTAAAGTCGATTTTAATTAAAACCCACTTTGGTTTACTTCCTCTCACTTCTACCAAAATGAACCATCCCTCATTTACACAATATTACTTATCTTAGAAACACCCGAATGTTATTTATTTGTCTTTATATTACTCACATTAGTGCATCTACATTTTCAATCCTATATGGATTCCTCATTCCAATCCACGGCGGTCCACTTCAGACATCATTCTCGCTCCTGATGATCATAAACTAATAATGTTTTCAACTAATGCCATCAATCATTGCGATGCCGATATCCAGAATGTAAGTCCATGACACTAAATCATGGAAGGTCTTGTATTCATTTCAAGATCATGATCATTGGAAAGAACCGTGAAATTTTGAGTTAGTGTTTGGCCTAGGATTTGGCATGTTTCTGAATGGAATAGTTTTTTGGGTGATGCACTAGGCTATGTGTGCTTTTGGTATTTTCTTTCGATTTGGAGAGTTTATTGACGCGGAACTGCTACTTCCTGTTCGGTGGGACAAATGTTTTCATATAATCATAATACCATATCAATAATATTAGACGGAGAAGATAACGTCATTCATGGGTTGGACCTATTTTGCCTCAAATCATCAATAGAATGACTAATTTTGGTCAAATTACAAGGGAAGATTAAAATGACAGATTAAATCAAATACAAACACTAAATAGAGTATTCTTCATAAAATTATCAGTAAGGCATACAGGGAAGTACCGGATGATTCACACAATGCAAAAGGGAATATTCATCATACAACTGATGATTATAAGACTTTTTATCCCATGCTAACCACTCCATGATGATGTGCATAGTTTCGACCTTTTTAATTTCTTATGGGTTGTTTGGTTACTTATAAGTAGATATAATGTAATTTGATTTACGAGTAAAATTGCAACATGGGTTGTTTTATTACTTGTAAATGCAAAGTTACAATAATTGAAATTACAGATTTTTAAGGTTTTGCCACATTATGAATTACGACCAAATTGGCCATAATTCAAAATGCGGTAATGTAAAATACTATTGAGATTGCTACTCAACTAATTGCCCACTGCCACTGCCTACCGCCACCAGCCCCCTCCGCTGGCTAGACTTCGGCCACCGCCAGCCGGTTGGCAGAACTCCGGCCACCACCCCCAACCAACCGGCTGGAGTTTAGCGATCGGCCGACCAAATTCCGGTCACCGTCATGGTAGCCGCCAGGACTCTGGCAACCGCCGCTGGCCTGCCGGTGGTACTGTATTTATTGCTTAAATTTAAATTTGACTTTTTCTAGTACGTTAAATAAGTATGATAACAATTAAAATAGTATAACATATATAATTATAAGCAGTTTAAAATAAATTTGTGAAATCCCAACTAATTTAAGCCCTTCTAATTAAAAAAAAACTTTTTATCATGCTTAAATTGTTGGGATTTTAATTTAATTGTTGTTTAAAATTTCTTATTTACGGAAAATTTTATTTGCATCATTACATGGTTAAATAGTGTTGGTTGAGAAATTTTATTGTTACATGCATTGTTATAATTAGATCAATTGATCTGTTCCCTTATTTTTTTTTAAAAAAAAATACTGATTCTACTGTTAATTTTTGAATAAGTACAGTAGAACGTCCCAATTAATTTAACGAAAGTAGAGCTTTGTAATTCAGACAAACCTCACTGTACAACTCTATGGCCAAAATATCACAGCAGGTGAGTTCAATGGCAAATCATATAACATTTCCACTAATTATTTCAGCAAATTAGAAAATTAAGCATCTAATTAAGGAAAACAAATAATGAACTTGCCTGCCCACCTTGTTAATGACTTAGAACTTTAATTACTTCCTTATTTCCTGAGTTAGTATATATTTCTAATCGAAAGAGACAAACACATATACAAATTAAACGATTGGTTGAAATGCTTCACGACAAAAAGATGAACCGGTGAATTTTGACCATCGATGTATTCGTCGGATCGACTACATGCAACTTGGATCATATAGTTTGTTAAAGTAAATTTGATTAATTATTATCAAATTTTATTAATTTTTATTTGTTTTTATATGCCCGTTTGAATTTTTTTTAAATAAATGCTTAATTTATGATTTTAAAAAAATTTACCAAAATATTTATACCACAAATGGTCAAAATATATACAATCTTCAATTTTGAATGATATCTCTGTGTACATATATATTTTAGATATTTGTTTTTTTTTTTCTGATGTCTTATTACAATTTATTTATTTGTTAATTAATCTTCTATTTAAATATTTATAATTATATAAAAAAAATAATATGCATACAAAATAAATTTATATGATTTATATTTGTAAAGAAAAAACATAACACTGTGAGGTTTAGTCACATTAATTATAGAAACTGATTAAAGTACTTAATCACTAACTTATTTTAGTATTATCGAGGACAAATGATCCATCCTTTATTACTAATTTATAAAAAAAAGTCCCCAATAAAGCAGTGGTTTATTTATCAATTATTTTTAATTTCACCCTGGTAAAAAAAACAAGAAACAAACAACATTGAAATAAAAAAATAATTATTATTAACTCAAAACAACTCATATAACTTGCTTCTCCCTTATTTATTTATTTATTTATTTATTTATTTATTCGTCTGAAAATTACATCACCGAGATCAGACATAAGGGCATTTGAGAGCCTTAGTTTTGAGGCTCAAATGGAGATCCAATTGGAGCTTCACTATCTGCAAAACAACGTTTAAGAACAAAAGAGTATCAGTAAAAATCCATGGTTTATGTTTTATATAGTGTGTTAATTTAGTTTACTTTTGCCAATTGTTAAGTTTTAATCACTGTTTCATTTGATGGTTTATATATTTGATTCATTGTGGATATATAAAAAAAAAATCTACCATTTTTTAAGCCTATTTTGATGTCATTAATTTGTGTACTTTTGGTGACCAACCATTCAAATCCTAAACCATCATTGTGAATAAAAATAAATACTAACTTAATTTGACAAGCAATGTATTGACTTGATTTCAATAATGAATTTAGGATATGTACACCTTAATTGATTTAGTAAAACCCACTGCTATAGACCTATAGTATAAATTAATACATATTATTACTTAGGATCTGTTTGGGTATACCACTAAATTCCATAGTAAATTCTTATAAAATTTAATATTATGTAGAAATTTATAATATGGGTTGTTTGGAAATTTCTTTTACAGTATAAAATTACGATGGAACCATATGATTCCATCGTAATTTTATAAAGAGGTGTGGCGATCGAAGAAGATAAAAAGCACTACATCGAAGTAAATTTCACAAATTTCATAGTAATTTCATGTGCATATCTAAACACCATTCCGTATAAATTTTTTTCTGTAGTAAATTCTATAGAAATCATCTTCAAATCCTATGGAATAAATTTCATATGGAAAAATTTATTATGAATCAAAAAACGCAAACTCAACAACACCTGAAAATCGATTTCTTATCTCTTAGAAATAAACCCCCTCCCAAGATACCAATAAACCAAAAAAGTGTTGCCATATAAATCATGAAATAAGATTAGAATTTAAAAGAGAGAGAGATTCATACAAGCAGCATTTGGTTTAGTGAGAGAAGGACTATGAGGCTTATCTTTGCAGAAAGAACAGCCTAAGCAAACCATGCCCCAACTGCAACCACGGGCGCACTCAGAGCACAACTTAGCGCCGCCCGGCGCCGCCGCAAAGACCAACCAACACACCACCACCACCACCACCACCCTCAACCCACAACTCCCCATTCCCATCTCTCCTCTCTTATTTCCCACTATTTTGTCTTTGTTTTCATGGTTGCTCTCACACTCTTGCTTGTATTAATACTCAGAAAAAAAAAAATATTTTTTGTTTTATTTTATTTTATTATTATTGTTTTTAAATCACTTTTTTTTACAGAGAATCTGTCATCCATTACTATTGAGCTACCGATTGATATTTCTAGCTATTCAAACAATTTTTTTACCTTTCTAATGTTTTCTTTTTGTCAGTCTATTTGCTTTTTTAATTTGATTAGAAAGTTTCTAAAATAATTATTTACTTTTATTCTTTTTTATTTTTCCTTACATTATGGAGTCCATGTGATCTTGAGTGGGTCTTGAGAGATTCATTACATGAGAACATGATAAGATGCCCTCAAGTTGTATCCAATCTTCATTGGCTCATATAAACACATTCAATTATTTTCATGAATAAATGTGAACACACCCCAAATTCAGATATGACAAAAACCGACCTGACCTATAATTTCCGACCCGATCTATCCTAAATGGGACTTTTTTTTTTCTAGAGACTGGGGAACGGAGCCGGGCAAATGAAGATTTTTTGTGAGAGGAGAGGAAGGTTTCGGTTTTACCTTGCCCTGCCTCATCCTGTTAATAATTTTGCATATATACCTGATGTATATTAATATAGACATATAATTTAAAAAAAATTAATTTATAATTAAAATTATTGTTATCTAAACTCTCACAGTTTTTTATTTAAAATAGTATTACATATTTTATAATTATTAATGTAAATAAACTAAAATAGTGAATTTTTTTTTTATGACAACTCTGGTAAAAAAAATCAAAAACACAAACATGTTGAGATACATATAATTTAAATGGTATTTTAAATAGTAATTTTGATATCATGGAGTGTTTTGTTTACCTAAGGTAAAGAAATAGACTAGCTAAACAATAAGGGTTTGAAATTTGGTCTTCTTCAAAAGGTTTTATAACTATTTACATACAAATTATTTAAATTGAGATTCATATATCAAACAACTCATATTAAAAGTATTAGTTTGCCAAGACACTTTTACTCCAAATGTGAGCAAAAAGTTCGCTAAGTTATAGATATTTATTAAATTGAAAGTAAAATAAATTAAATAATATTAACACCTAATATATAAAATCACCATAAATCTTATAAAAAAAATCAGTTTAACATTTCTCTAGAAACGGATTAGAAACGTAATTTTTTTATTGTAAAAAGCTTGTTACTAATTTAATTAATAAGCAATGAAACACTTACTTGTTTCATTATATATATATATATAGGCAAGCAAGGAATTAGAAGCGTTATTAATGGCACATAAATGAAAGATATTTGGATGTATATATATACATATATATAGGCAAACAAGGAATTAGAAGGTTTATTAATGGCACATAAATGAAAGATATTTGGAGGTGTGGCATGTTTGAAGTCCAAGTTAACAACTTTCAAACCCAAAAAGTGTTGAACTAAAATAAAGCTCAAAAAAGCAGGTGGCCACCCTTCTAGATTCCTTCTAGAATGGGAAGCAGTGCATGTGTTTCAAACTCTATAATGGCCACTATTTGTTGCTCCATTTTATCATATTTATTTATATATTGACATATGTTTCTAACTTTATGATGCGCTCATTTAATAAATCTCCCCATTTGTTTCTCCCCCTAATTAATAATTGTATTTTTTTAAAAAAAATTGAATAAGTTAATTATTTAATTTCATAAATAAATCAACGAGATTACTATAAAATTAAATATGAACACAATATTAGCCAGAGCGAGAGTGAGAGTATGTGTATATTTAAAAAAGTAGTTTTATCGTGACTTATTTATTTTAATAAAAAAATAAATAAAAATAAAATAAAAATTGTAATTATTTATATAAATTTTTAATTTAATTTAATTCGCAATATCCGAAACTTATCAACATTTAACACGACATCACAATCCAAATAATAAAATATTATTTAAATAATAAATATAATAAATTTGTAAAGGGGTTTATAAGGAAAAAATAATAAACATACTTATATAATTAAGTGTTTTTTGAGGGTGTTTGTATAAATTTCAATTCTCCTTCGTCACACGGCTCCCGCCTTCTTTGACCCGGTTGCCGAGTTGGTACTGGTCTTTGCCCGCTCAGCGACTCGTTCGATTAAATAAATAAATTAAAAAATAAAATTTAAACAAATAAATAAAATAAAATAAAATAAAATAAAATAAAATAAATAAAGAGAGAGAGAGAGAGAGAGAGAGAGAGGAGCAACGCACGGGAACCAGAAAACAGTAGAAGGGCTTCAGAAAGAGAGCGAAAAGAGAGAGATAAGGAGAGCGAAACCCTAGATCCGATCCACCAGATGAATTGCTAGGGTTTAGGGTTTTGGCAAGAGGGAATTGAAGCCAAAAGAGGGGATGATGGTGTCGAGAGGGCTCTTTGGGTGGTCACCGCCGCATATGCAGCCGCTGACACCGGTGTCGGAGGTGTCGGAGCCGCCGGAGTCGCCATCGCCGTACATGGACATTGGGGGAGAAGCGGTGCCTGTGGAGGAGGATGCGCCAGTTGATGAGCTTGAGGAGATCGAGCCTCCGCCGGCCGCGGTCCCTTTCTCGAGGTTGTTCGCGTGCGCTGATGGGCTTGATTGGGGGCTCATGGCTGTTGGTGCTCTTGCTGCTGCGGCTCATGGGGCGGCGTTGGTTGTGTACTTGCATTACTTTGGAAGGATCATCAACCTTCTCGGCCGCCGCGACGCCGACTTTGTTCTCATGAAGGATGACATAATTCATGAGTTCAAGAAGGTGGGAAGAAAGGACTTTTTTTTATTAACTATTATTTTTTGGGTTTTTATTAGGACCGAGTGAAACAGCCCTAGAAGTTTAAATTTTGGTACCACATCGTCGGATTATTATTCTTGTTATTTTTTTTAATTAATCTTTTATCTCTGTTGATGCGCACGTACAAATTGTACTATGTCAGGGCCTCAGAATGGAACAACTTGGGGGGAATCCGTTAGTATAATTGTTCATATTCTGTTCTTTTCATTATCTGGCATGCAACTATGGATTTGCTAGAAATCATGTTTAGTTAAATTTTTGTTTAGGACTAATGCACACATTAGCAGGTTGGAAAGTTGTCTCTTTTGGCGATTATGATACTGAAACGTACAATTTGGATGCAAATTTCTTCTCTGTTTGCACCAATGAAAATTTATTGTTATGTGGAATTTTCGTTTCTCTATTTGACCTGTTTTCTACTGATGTCTTGCATTTGTCATATGGGAAATTTTCCTTTTGCAGCATGCCCTGTACATCATTTATATAGCTTCTGGTGTTTTTGCTGCTGGATGGATAGGTAATCTCATACCATAGTTCACTTGATTTTATGGATTATATGAGAATTTTTTATTTTTTATGGAGATTTGGAGTCCTTGTCACTAAATTGATTTATGCAACAGAGGTATCATGCTGGATCATTACTGGAGAGAGGCAAACTGCAGTCATCAGGTCAAAGTATGTCCAAGTACTGCTGAATCAGGATATGAGCTTTTTTGATACTTATGGGAACAATGGAGACATTGTTAGTCAAGTATTGAGTGATGTGTTGCTCATTCAATCTGCTCTCAGTGAGAAAGTATGTGTTCAGCTTGTTATTGCGTTGGGTTGTGGACAAATATTTTTTGTTCTGCATTACAGTCCAATAGCTTGTTTGACTTCATTTAAAATTTTTTGGTCTTAAAATCAAATTTGTCACCTTCCAAAGCACCCCAATGATACTTTATTGGATTATGCTGCTGATGATTCTACTTTAATGCCACAGGTTGGAAATTATATACATAATATGGCTACCTTTTTTGGTGGTCTGGCTGTTGGGCTGGTTAACTGTTGGCAGATTGCGCTTTTAACATTAGCAACTGGCCCATTTATTGTTGCTGCAGGAGGAATATCTAATATATTTCTTCACCGGCTTGCAGAAAATATTCAAGATGCATATGCTGAAGCAGCAAGCATAGCTGAGCAGGTTCAGTCTTATCTTATTGCTCCTTTTCAATTTGAGAAGAGAAAACTAAATGGGGTATTCTCTGGCATCCATTAATATGACCTCAAGTGGTTAGTTTAACCACCCCAACTTATTAATGCTTAAAGACCGCTTAAGACTACTGTGTGCTTCTACCTGCAGCAGAGCTCGGCATACTTGAAACTTGGGAGTTCTATTGTTGGTTTGTTCACAAAAACAGTCATATGAAAATAATTTATTTACTTATGCAGGCTATCTCTTTCATTAGAACTTTGTATGCCTTCACAAACGAGACATTAGCAAAGTATTCTTATGCTACATCACTCCAAGCGACACTACGTTATGGAATACTGATTAGCCTTGTGCAAGGCCTTGGGCTTGGATTTACCTATGGACTGGCAATATGTTCATGTGCTTTACAACTGTGGGTAGGAAGATACCTGGTTACACACAATAAAGCTAATGGTGGTCAAATCATAACGGCTCTATTTGCTGTAATTCTGAGTGGCCTGTAAGCATTTCCCCTTCTGAATGTTTATATCTCCTGCAATTGTCCTTATCTATTGACCGGATTCTTTTATTTGTAGTGGACTAAACCAAGCAGCCACCAATTTCTACTCCTTTGAACAAGGAAGAATAGCTGCTTATAGGCTTTTTGAGATGATAAGTCGTTCAACATCAATTGTCAATCAGGAGGGAAATACCTTGGCTTCTGTACAAGGAAATATTGAATTTCGAAATGTGTACTTTAGCTATCTTTCTCGTCCTGAAATTCCAATATTGAGTGGCTTTTACCTCACTGTACCTGCAAGAAAAACTGTGGCACTTGTTGGCAGGAATGGTTCTGGGAAGAGCAGTATAATCCCTCTAATGGAGCGTTTCTATGATCCTACACTAGGTAATATTCTAATATGACTTCTAGCTGGTGCTTGCTCTCCCAGGGTATCCTGAGTGATGTGGCTTTCCTCATTTAATTTATCGGTGCAGGTGAAGTTCTTTTAGATGGTGAGAACATAAAGAGCCTGAAGCTGGAATGGTTAAGAAGCCAAATAGGACTGGTCACTCAAGAACCAGCACTTTTGAGTTTGAGCATTAGGGATAACATTGCTTATGGAAGATCTGCTACTTCTGATCAGATTGAAGAAGCTGCCAAAACCGCACATGCTCATTCATTTATCAGCTCACTGGAGAAAGGATATGAAACACAGGTAGAATGCATTTTACATTATGACAACTTTAACATACTTCTAACTTAATTTACACATTCAGGTTGGTAGGGCTGGTTTAGCTTTAACAGAAGAACAAAAGATAAAGCTCTCTGTTGCTCGATCTGTGCTTGCAAATCCTTCTATCCTTTTACTTGACGAGGTCACTGGTGGGCTTGATTTTGAAGCAGAAAGAGCTGTTCAGGAGGCTCTGGATATGCTCATGTTGGGACGATCAACTGTAATAATAGCTCGGCGTCTTAGTCTCATCAAGAATGCTGATTACATAGCAGTAATGGAAGAAGGTAAACTTGTTGAAATGGGTACACATGATGAGCTGCTGACACTGGATGGCCTTTATGCTGAACTTTTAAGATGTGAGGAAGCAGCAAAGCTTCCCAGGAGGTAATTTGTTTACTTCAACAAACTTATGAAGTAAGATTCGTGTCATTCTTGTATGGTTTTTTGGTCAAGGGGGGTCCCTAGTCACCTATACAGTTGTAATGGATATTTTCAGGTGTTGATCGACCATGTCAAAAATTTTAATTCTTTTTACTGATCAATATTTTATGTCAGCATGTATTGGTTTAGATAGTTGCCTCGATCATATAGCTGCTCTGGTTCACAGAATTGGATTCTTATCTCAGCATGCATAAGGCCTGTAAGTTGATCGTGAATTAAAGGGACGAGTTCTTGAAATTGTGATTTAGTGCGCCGATAGATATCTCAAGACCCTTTCTCTGCTGCAAAAAAAATCTGATTTAGCTATCACTGCAGTTGATTTTTATCAACAAATGCTAACATGTGTTTTCAATGACTTTTTCTTTTTATATACACTAGTTCATTTTTTCAAGAAAGAAAAATCTTGTTTTTTCAGGATACCGATTAGAAACTCAAGGGAGTCTGCAGCTTTTCAAGTTGAGAAGGATTCATCCACAAGCAACAGTTTCCAGGAGTCATCATCACCTAAAATGGCAAAATCACCGTCTTTGCAACGGACACATGGAACTCATGCATTTAGGCATATGGATACTGGTTATAACTCACAAGAGTCGCCTAAGGTTCACAGCCCTCCTTCAGAGCATATGGTTGAAAATGGCTTGCCCTTAGTGTCAGTTGAAAGAGTACCTTCCATTAAAAGGCAGGATAGTTTTGAAATGAGATTACCTGAGCTTCCCAAAATTGATATTCACACAATTAATAGGCAATCTTCAAATGCTTCAGATCCAGAATCACCTATTTCACCTCTTTTGACATCAGATCCTGCAAATGAGCGATCTCATTCAAAAACTTTTAGTCGCCCACTAAATCACTTTACTGATATTTCAGCTAGGCAGAGAGAGGCGAAGGATTTGCACCAAAGGCCACCATCTTTTTGGAGGCTCGCAGAACTTAGTTTCGCAGAATGGCTTTATGCTCTCCTAGGGAGCACGGGGGCAGCTATTTTTGGTTCCTTCAACCCTCTTCTTGCTTATACTATTGCTCTGATAGTGGCAACATATTATCAACATAATTTCCGTGACATACGCCATGATGTGAATAAATGGTGTTTGATCATTGGTGGTATGGGTATAATCACAGTGGTTGCCAACTTTTTGCAGCACTTCTATTTTGGTATCATGGGTGAGAAGATGACTGAGAGGATTAGAAGGATGATGTTTTCAGGTAATTGACACCGTCTTTATAATTTTGAATATGAGCAAGCTGTGTTAGTGTTATAATTCATGAATAGAAAAAAACCAACTTTTTGAAATTCTCTCTAGCGATGCTGCGCAATGAAGTTGGCTGGTTTGATGAAGAAGAGAACAGTGCAGATACATTGTCCATGCGCTTGGCTAATGATGCAACGTTTGTTCGTGCTGCTTTCAGCAATAGATTGTCAATATTTATACAGGACACTGCAGCTGTTCTTGTCGCCCTTATTATTGGTATGTTACTGGAATGGCGAGTGGCACTTATTGCATTGGCAACTCTACCTATTCTTGCACTTTCAGCAGTTGCACAGGTACCTCTATTGTCCATATCTGTATCATAATCAGCATGGGGTGTATCTCTCCGTTTTTGACATTGTGTTTTCAACTTTTCCTTCAATGTTGTCTTATGTTTACATGAATATGTTTGTCTCCTTGGACTGAAGTTGTCAAATGTTTTACATCTTTCTTTCTTTCCATTACCAAGTTCTTCTGGCTGTGTTATTAATACTGGGTTTGTACTGTATCACTTTCTGCGGTTTAATTCATCTAGGAGAAACTTTTGCCATATTCTTCAATCTTGCAGAATGGCGAGCGAATTTTCTTGCAGTATCCTTTCATAATTGACTGGAATGAGGCTTTAGAGTATCTGATTTGCAAGTTTATCATGAATACATTTTAATGGCTAGAAATCCAGGAATATACTATTTAAATTGATTTGCATGTTTATGTAGCAAATGGTATGATTTCTTTCTTTCTTTCTTTCCTTTTTTTTAAAACAATGAATAACTCTGATGACTCACAGAAACTGTGGCTGGCTGGGTTCTCAAGGGGAATTCAGGAGATGCACAGGAAGGCTTCTTTGGTCCTTGAAGATGCTGTGAGAAACATTTATACTGTTGTGGCATTCTGTGCAGGCAACAAAGTTATGGAACTGTACAGATTGCAGCTTGGTAGAATATTTAAGCAAAGTTTTCTCCAAGGTATGGGCATTGGTTTTGCCTTTGGCATCTCACAGTTCCTCCTCTTCGCTTGCAATGCTCTTCTTCTTTGGTATACTGCATACTCTGTGAAACATGGTCATGTCAAGTTAGTTACTGCACTCAAGGAGTACATGGTTTTCTCTTTTGCGACATTTGCACTAGTCGAACCTTTTGGCCTTGCTCCGTACATACTTAAGAGGCGACGTTCCCTCATTTCGGTATTTGAAATCATAGACCGTGAACCTAAGATTGATCCTGATGATAACTCTGGCCTTAAACCCCCTAATGTATTTGGGAGCATTGAGCTTAAGAATGTTGACTTCTGCTATCCAACTCGCCCTGAAGTTATGGTGCTTAGCAATTTTAGTCTCAAAGTAAGTGGGGGTCAAACAGTTGCGGTTGTGGGTGTGTCGGGTTCTGGAAAGAGCACAATAATTTCTCTCATCGAGAGGTTTTATGATCCTGTTGCTGGCCAAGTTTCATTGGATGGTCGGGATTTGAAGCTATTCAACCTGCGGTGGCTGCGCAGTCACATGGGCTTGGTTCCACAGGAACCAGTTATCTTCTCAACAACGATAAGAGAAAACATCATATATGCCAGACACAATGCCACCGAGGCAGAACTTAAAGAAGCTGCGAGAATTGCTAATGCTCACCATTTCATCAGCAACTTGCCTCATGGCTATGACACGCATGTTGGCATGAGAGGAGTAGAACTAACACCGGGACAGAAGCAGAGGATAGCAATTGCACGTGTCGTATTGAAGAATGCACCTATCTTGTTGTTGGATGAGGCCAGCTCCGCAATAGAGTCGGAGTCAAGTAGGGTGGTACAGGAGGCCCTTGATACCTTGATTATGGGAAACAAGACGACCATTCTTATTGCCCATAGAGCTGCAATGATGAGACATGTGGATAACATAGTAGTGCTCAATGGTGGAAAGATCGTCGAGCAGGGCACTCATGATGCTCTGATGCAGATGAACGGTCTGTATGTTCGGTTGATGCAGCCACATTTCGGTAAGGGGATTCGACAACATCGGATTCTCTAGGCTGTGTGTGAACTACAATGGCTCTTCACCTCTTTTGGTCAGAGAAAAATAGATGCAGTGTCATTCATACCTCCCCGGACCGGGTCGGCAGGGACAATGCAAATGCACAGAGGGGTGAGAATTATATTTTGCTCTTCTAGGCTGGTTTTCTTGTTGATAGGTCTTGACATTGTAATTGAAATGTAGGATTAGAATTAGTTTGTGGAGATTGATTGCGAGTGGAGAGGAAAGATTAGGACGCAGGTTGTGCTAGTAGAGTAGTACTGCTTGTTCTTCATGTATTTATTCTTTATGGAGGTTTACCACATTCTTCTTTTGGGTGTACTTCCTCCATTGTGAATTAATTTGTTAATCAAAAGGCAATGATGTTTATATTTTCCATGTGGCTTGTGTTTGGAGTGAAGTTATTGCAACTTCTGTACCTCACTAAGAGGCATGATCAACTAGAAATAATTTTAAAACTCTGTAAAAGTAAAATAGAACTCGATCAAAACGATCATTATCTATATACTGTAGTTCACTATATATATATATATATATATATATTACTCGAGACTGAACGAATTTATTAATTTATTGACCTCTTCTCCTAATTTGACGGGAAAATAATTATATATTTTTATTTAAAGGACTAAAAATAAAAAAAAAAGACCTAAACTTTCTGAATTTTCGAAGGGGTGATACTCTGGCCTAGCCCATGGACGATAGTCCATGGGCCACATGTAAGGCAAGTACCGAAGTTGGCCCATCTCGAGTTCTCTAGTGGTCGTGCTCGGGGGTCCTAACTACCGGCCAATCTTGGGGTCCTCTTCTCCAGAGAACGACCGCTGCTTCTCCTTCGCCTTCGTCTCCATCTCCATCGAAACCCTAGAAAACCCTCCATCATCCCCCATTTTTTCTCCGTCACCACCAATGGCCTCCGATGCCAACTCCCCCGATCACCCATCCGACGTCTCCGAACCGATCCCGAACCCTAGCCCCACGGACGAGGAACGTCTGGCCTCGATCAGCCTGGACGAACCCGACGGCAATCATGTCGCCGTCTCTCGCCTTTTGAGCAACGGATCATCACTGCCAGCTGACTTCCACGCGGAGAACGAGATCGAAGTCGTAGAGGAAGAGCTGCTGGGAGAGGTATCGTCTTCTCATGGTGGCGGTGGTTGGAGAGAGCTATCGGAGCAGGATGGGGATGCACTGCCTTGTAGTCCTAGCAGCAGTGGGTATGCTGGTGAGAGAGGGAGCAGCGGGCCGTCGAGTGGGATTGAGGAGGTTGATGATGGTGTAGCCTTGCAAGATGATTGGGTTCCTCGAAAACGGCACATTGATGAGGTTTGTGGCTAAATTCAGATGCTTTGTGTTCAGACTTTATAAATTATTGCATTTGCTCCGAGCGAAATCAGCGTGGTTCTTAGAATTTAGTTTGTATGTAGTAGCAATTGCTTTCTCTTGAGTTGGCCTCAAGCATTTATGAAGTTTGGGTCATCTGATAGACTGACACTTGAAGTGCAGGATGATGCTTCTGTTTCATGGAGGAAGAGAAAGAAGCATTTTTTCATACTGAGCCACTCTGGGAAGCCAATATACTCTAGGTGTCTTGATTTAATTGAAATTCAATGTACCGGAGTATGTAGGATTGTGAAACTTACATAGCGGTTTTTATGGATTCTTAGGTATGGAGATGAGCATAAGTTGGCTGGATTTTCTGCAACCCTTCAAGCCATTATTTCCTTTGTGGAGAATGGGTATGCTGCCACAACCAGCTAATTTGGTCACCAACAAATAAATTCCACCCCATCTGTTTGGGGTGGGCAATCTTTATTTGTTCAGCAGTTTATGTAACTTGTTTTGGTATAGTTTGCAGCAAAGTTTTTCCAATATAATATTTTCTTGATTTCTTTGTCAGCGGTGATCGAGTAAAATTTGTGAGGGCAGGGAAGCATCAGGTTAGTTTTCCACTCTCGAGTTATTCTTTTAAGGATTGCATCTTGCTCTTATACTTTGATTGTTGAAGTTCATCTAGTTCCAAGTTGTTGCTGACAAGTTGGATGGCTGGTGCAGCCTGCAGAAATCATTCTTCAGTTATGGTATATGGTGAAGGAATTTGTAACTCTTGCCCTTTTATTGTGTCAGGTAGTTTTCCTTGTGAAAGGTCCAATATATTTAGTATGCATTAGCTGCACTGAAGAGCCATATGAAGCCTTGAAGGGACAATTGGAGCTTATCTATGGGCAGGTACTTCTGTTTTAGATCATTCGAACTAGTGTCAACTTGTTATTTTCTGTGACTTAAATACCATCTTTAGTCCGTGTCGGTTTGGCTTTCCAGCATTGCATCCATTGAATGTACTTATAAGTGTTCCAGCAATTACTGTTTCAGCTAATCTCTGGTGTTTTTCCTTTGCATATTTTGATACAGATGCTCCTAATTTTGACAAAGTCAGTTAATAGATGTTTTGAGAAGAATCCAAAATTTGATATGTCGCCCTTGCTGGGGGGAACTGATGTGGTTTTCTCCTCTCTGATTCACGCGTTTAGCTGGTCAGAACATTTCCATTGTAGTGTTCTAATTTCCACCTCTAATCATTTATATGCTGATACTATTTTTAGATTTTAACCATATGATTGTTCTATTTGTAAAACTAGGTTGTTTGTGATTATTGCTTGTAATTTACTTTATTATGACATGACAGCAAAAAAAGTGTCTAAAGGCCTTCTTTTTTATTTATTTTTATTTGAACCTTATAAATTATTATTTTTTTAAATATGGACATCAAGGAATAGGACCAATATGTAAGTTTGTCAAGGAATGAAGCTCATGATAAAGCTTTTAGTGTTCTTGTTCTTCTAAAAATTTCAGGAACCCTGCTACATTTCTTCATGCATATACATGCCTTCCTCTTGCTTACTCAACAAGGCAAGCTGCTGGTGCTATCTTGCAAGATGTTGCTGATTCAGGAGTCCTTTTTGCAATTTTGATGTGTAAGCACAAGGTCTGCATTATTTCCTAATCTCATTAAATGATGATTTTATCTTGTTTTTGTTTTTTTTCAATTACGATATTCTTTCCATATTGAAAATTTCTTTCTCTGTTATCTTGTTCAACCAATTTACTGATGAATTCTCGTAGCATAGATGTGTTTGCTGATTTATATAAATGTTGAAGGTTCTCATTGTTGCTCAAGGAGTTCTCTTTTTCTAATGGTTGTTAGTTGCTACTCTTAGAGCTTTATCAGGCCTTTTCCTGTGATCTGTGTTTAACATGTATACCAGTTTCCATGAAGATAACTTATTATCTCAAGTTCATTTATTTTGCTTATCATGTAACATGTTTTTATGTAATTGCTGCAGGTTGTCAGTCTTGTTGGAGCACAAAAAGCCTCCCTTCATCCCGATGACATGCTCTTACTTGCCAACTTTATATTGTCTTCTGAATCTTTTAGGTATGTTAAAAGTGCGTTCGTTTATGAAGTGCACATTCAAGATCTAACTAACCTGGGTTCCTTAATATTATTATTATTATTATTATTATTTATACAATTTGCAGGACATCGGAATCCTTCTCACCAATTTGTTTGCCAAGATATAACCCTATGGCATTTCTATATGCTTACGTCCATTATCTTGATGTGAGTTAAGATTGAATTTAGTTCCCTACTATATGCATGCTGTATCTTCTTCTCCTTTTTTCTGTGTACATTTCATATTGTATGTTTATTAGGCTTCTCATGTACCATAGCTTTTTGGCTCAATATGCCATGTACTGCCTTGTAACAGGAGGACACATACTTGACATTGCTTACGACCAGTTCTGATGCTTTCTACCATCTCAAAGAGTGCAGGTAGGCTTGCTGTTTTGTTGGATTTTGTCTTGACCTCTGTTTCAGTTGGTCTGATTTCCAGTCAAGACTTGCATGCACCTTTAACTTGGTCCTAGCCACCTCAGTGGGAACTTATACTTTGTTGTGACGACAAGCAGTGAGGCTGGATTATGTGGTTCTGGCTAGAGTTTATATCTTAGATATTCACATATCATCTGTTGTTCCTTTAATTTATATGAACTTCTCTCTTTCACTTATTCTCCTTGTCTCCATAGGCTTCGTATTCAAGGAGTCCTTGTGAAATCAAATGTTCTTGTTGAAGTTCAGAGATCTATGCTGGATGGTGGTCTGCATGTTGAGGACCTGCCGGTTGATTCTTCTCGCCGATCTAGATCTGTCTCACCTCGCTCAAATCAAGAAAATAACATTCCTGGATCTCTTCGCCCTCATATGGGCCTTGGTGGTCCAGCTGGACTATGGCATTTCATATATCGCAGTATTTACCTTGATCAATATGTGTCATCAGAGTTTTCATCACCAATAAATAGTTCTGCTCAACAGAAACGGTATTGTAACCTTCAGTAAATCACCGTTGTGAAAGTACACATTAGTTTTTTGGTCATTTAGACATGAAGCTGTTGCAACCCTGATTAAAAATTTTGGTTATAATGCAGATTGTACAGGGCTTATCAGAAGCTTTTTGCTTCTATGCATGATAAAGGAACTGGTCCACATAAAACTCAGTATAGAAGGGATGAGGATTATGGTAAGATTTATTCTGGTTTACAATGAATTGATCTCTTGTAAAATTGGATGGTGTTTGTGTCATAAATATTTGTTTAGGAATCAATTATGCTTGCACTAAGTTTAAAGTAAAAATTTGATAATTTGATTTCTGCAAATGTTGCCTAACCATATTCATGTCTCT
Organism: Dioscorea dumetorum; assembly: GCA_902712375.1. NCBI lineage: Eukaryota > Viridiplantae > Streptophyta > Magnoliopsida > Dioscoreales > Dioscoreaceae > Dioscorea > Dioscorea dumetorum. The sequence continues at coordinate 8,826,831 of CACTHL010000561.1, read as the reverse complement.
TTATGCTTCTCATATTGTAGCATGCACACTTTTCCTAATATTTTGTGATTTTCTCGAATTCTAGTTCAATTTTTTGTTAAATGGCGGTCCTACTATACTGTAATTGTTCTTCTGATGTCCATACTTTTCTTATTATGGTTTGATAATCTCTAATTCTTGTTCAACTTTTGTTACGCGACAGTCCTACTATGCTGGATTACTCAGGACTTTGAACTGTATGCAGCATTTGATCCACTTGCCGACAAGGTTTGATAATTCTGCGCATTTCTTTTTGATCAATGGATGCATGTGCATCAAATTCCTGTCACATGGAGACCACCATTAATTGTGCTATTTGTTTGGCAACATTTAAACTGATCTCAAAATCTTGCAGTAGAACATTGGTTCTGTTCTTGATCATGGATCCCAGCAGTCGTCCTTTTCTCTCTTACAATTGAAATCGTCTGTGATTAAGATTATCACATCTTTTTAAATGGAAATGCAGGTTTCGGCAATAAAGACATGCAATCGCGTCTGTCAATGGGTTAGAGATTTGGAGAATGAGATATTCTTATTAGGAGCCAGCCCATTTTCCTGGTGATTTTCGCGTCTGCATGCAATGCCCAGCATTGTTCTGCATCTAATAACTATTTTTGCATCTCTCGATACCGACATTAGATCAAGCCGTATCATTGATTTGTATACATGTTGAGTCTTATATGCCAACTCTATTCTTATACATAGAATTGTATATTATGATTTTGGAAATCGATGAATATCCTCTCCAGCATGATTTAGCGATCTGGTTTGATACTAAGCTGTATGAATGGTTAATTTTGGTGTATATTCAATCAAGATTAAGTGAAGCTTTTATTATTTCTTCTGCTTCTGTAAAATATGGTTTTCTAAGTTGGATTGGATTGCTAAATTTTCAATCCCTTGAAGAAAACTGTGAAATTAGATTTAATCAGTATTCTTTAATATTTATAATTCTTCTACAAATCCGGCTATTTTAAAGAAACTATTGTGCATATTTTAAAGAAACATCTATGGTGTTTTGTATGTTAGTTCAAATTTTAATTTGAATTGACCTCTTGTATCAGTTTTTTTTTTTTTTTTTTTTGTCAAGAAAAACGAAACCCCTAATGGGTCCGCTAAACTAAGACAGGGGCATGCGCATGCCTCGACTGCGGCCTGTGGGACCGTGCGTCCTCACGGGGACCTAAATGCCAATTGATCCAAAGGCCGTTGACGACCTCTTGTATCAGTTGATATGTTTTCTTTTTTTCTACTTTCAAGATTGAATTAAATTTGTTAATGACTAATAAAATAAACAATTTCTATGCTACTTATCGTACCAAAAAAATCCCCCTTCACTCCCTGTATATACACACACGCACACTGACATATTGATAAAGATTTTTTAAATATTTGATTTATCCCTGTCAAGTTATGTGAAAAGCAGTGCATAAACGGTTTATAAACTAAATCAAATTAATCTGTTTTTTGATCCATTAAAACTTTTGATTCTTTGAGAAACAAACGGCCGTGATTCATCGAGCTCATCATCATAGAAGATGGACGGTGGTCGGGCCCACGAACGACCAAGTCGGCGCCGAGCAGCATCATCCACCGCTCAGATCTCTACAGCCAGTCAATCAATCCACGTGGCATTCACACAGCGAATCGGAGGCCAGCCCTCAGTGCACGGGCACCGACATCTGCCCACTTGACTCCCGGCGATCCCTGGTCCATATATATATATATATATATATATATATATAATGTTAGGCAAGATAACGAATGAGGGGGCGACGACGCCGGCGGGGCTGGTTGCAGCGGCAGTGGCGCATGCGTTCGCCCTGTTCGTGGCTGTGTCGGTCGGGGCGAACATCTGCGGCGGGCATGTGAATCCGGCTGTGACGTTCGGAGCGTTGATCGGTAGAAACATCACGTTTTTCAGGGCGATGTTGTATTGGATCGCTCAGTTGCTCGGATCGGTAGTCGCGTGCTTGCTTCTCAAGTTCGCCACCGGCGGGATGGTAACGAAAACTCCCCTTTTATTATTATTATTATTATTATTATTATGAACCACTAATTCAAACTAGTATTTTTTTTCCATATATTTTCAATTCCAGGATGAATAGAAATAAATAGCATAAATTTGAAAGTTTTATAATTTTAAAAAATAAAATTTTAACATGTATACTGTGATTTAATACATTGTGGTATATTCATATTTTTTTTAAAAAAATTTACCATGCATATTAAAGTAATAAACAAATGTATTACAGTTAGTGTTTAATAAGCTCCTTTTTTTTAAATAAATTTAAACAAGCTACAACTCTCAACCGTTATGTCTATCAACATGTCTACGAAGGACTTGCTCCCATTTCTGAGGAAAATATCTTACGTTATTATCAGTAAATTAATTTCTTTAATGAGAATACAAACATGTCACTAACCACTTGAACGAGTTCGCTCTGGTTTTTTGAAAAACTGAATAATTAAACAAAGAGTTAAAAATAAATAAATAAATAAATAAATAAATAAATACTATTTGACAGTAAAACTCTTATTTATTTTATTGGTTTAAACCCCTATTTAGTCCCTCTATTATGGGTAATCTGCCCATTTAGTCCCTATATTATAATTTGTCCCGTAGAGGTCCCTATATTTTGACATTTGGGCAATGTAGATCCCTCCGTCAAACTGCCGTTCGTTTGGCCGTCTGAGCTGCTGACGTGGCGTCATTAATTTTTGAAAAAGCGATTAAGAATTCTGGGACGCTGACGTGGACGAGGTTAACGAATGGTTAAACCCGTAGCTAACGGGTCCGGATCCGATTTTGGATCCAGACCCATTAGCTAAAAGGGCTTTCTTCTTATTCCTCTCATCTTTGAAATCATCCTCAGTCCCTGTCCACTGTCAATTGATCCACAGTCGCATGAGAAGCTTGTTGGCCAAGCTCTCCAATTGCTTCATCACTGCTTCCGTTAGGCGTTCCAGTGCTCATAGTGGCTCAGATTAATCTCAGCAAGTAGGGCAACGCTTCTGGTGGACCATTACCAAAAGGTGTTTTTTATGCCATAACTTAGATAGAGACAGGTTGTACAACCTTCAATTTATGTTAATCTGATTGTTGATATGTTGAGGACCACTACTTTTTTAAAGCCAGTATTTAGTTTGACATGTTCTTTTCACATGTTCTTCTGGCATTTGGTTGCAGTTTTTTTCTAGATTGGTAGGGCCACACGAGATATAGCAAAGGTGCAAATGACCATCATGTGCAAGATTCTATACTGAATTAGTTAATGAACATTGCACTATGGGTGTAACTAGTTAATTGTATTATGACCCACTCTATACTGATTAGTTATTTAAGAAGGTTGTTAATTGAATTCTTGGTTTGTTAATTATATAATGTTACTTGGTTTGGATTTATGTGCAACTAGTGTAGTAGAAAGCTTCTGATTCTCTTTAAATTTTATAACTTGGTCTGTTACTTGGTTTATATGCTTCTTATGTAATTGAAGGACCTAATTAATATCTTTATGTGTGTGTTATTCGTTTGGAATTAATTGTTATGGTCATTCATTAGAATATGGCTGAATGTGATGAGTATGCTATCAAATACCATCATGGAGGTTTATTGCTAATAGGAGGACCTAAGTATATCAATGGGAAGATGGATGAATTTGCAGTGGGATTTGCTAGGAGATCTCAAAGAATTGGGATTTGCTAGTTAATTGTATTTTGACCCACTCTATACTGATTAGTTATTTAAGAAGGTTGTTAATTGAATCCTTGGTTTGTTAACTATATAATGTTATTTGGTTTGGATTTATGTGTAACTAGTGGAGTAGAAAGCTTCTGATTCTCTGTAAATTTTATAACTTGGTCTGTTACTTGGTTTATATGCTTGTTATGTAATTGAAGGACCTAATTAATATCTTTATGTGTGTGTTATTAGTTTGGAATTAATTATTATGGTTATTCATCAGAATATGGCTGAATGTGATGATTATGTTATCAAATACCATCATGGAGGTTTATTGCTAATAGAAGGAGGACCTAAGTATATCAATGGGAAGATGGATGAATTTGCAGTGGATTTAGATAAACTTTGCTATTGGGATTTGCTAGGAGATCTCAAAGAATTGGGATATGACATTACAAAAACTTTGAAAATCTTTTACATAGATGACAATGGGACAGTGAATAATATCTGTGATGATAATGGGGTGATGGGGTTCACTGAACAATTAAGGGAAAAAAGGACAGCAAATGTATTTGTGGAGTTTGTAGATGTTCATCATGAGAGCAGTTTACCAGAAGGATTATTACAGGGTAGTAATAGATCAAATGAAATGCAAAACAAGGATAGTATTGTTGTTGATGAGGAGCACAGTAGTAATAGCAATGGGAGTGAGACAGATAATGATGAGGAGGAGAGGTTGGTTAATGTGACATTTTTGGATGATAATTCTGATGTTGATGCAGAGAGGGAGGAGGCTAGGGCCAAAATTAGAGAATTTGTCCAACTTAAGGTTTCCTTGATAGATGATGCTCGCAAGGAAGATGGAGATGAAGATGAAGACACTGATGAAGAACATGATGGAGATGTAGGTGGAGATGGGGGAGAGACCAATCAGGCTAGTTGCATGCATGCAAAAAATAAGTTGGTGGCTGATAGTGATACTGGAAAAGTTACAGGGTATGAAAGTGGGTATATTTCCTCATCAGATCCTGGGAGCTATGTTGACACAAGTGAGGGGTCAGATGCTGATGATGCTACAAGGCACAGTTCTGGTAGGAAAACCTATGACCCTAGCATAGGTTTGAAGGATTTTTATTTGGATTTAAGATTTAAAGATCTGAAGTCATTTAAGAAGGAGTTAGTTGAATTCTCAACTAGAAAATGTTTTGAGTTCAAGTACATGAAAAATGATGCAAAGAGGGTTAGAGCTGTTTGTTCTGCACAAGGTTGCAAATGGTTGATCCTTTGCTCTTGGTGCGACTCTCGGAAAATGTTTACAGTGAAAACATACATGTCAGAGCACTCTTGTTTGCTTGGACACACTAAGAACAGAAGAGTTACAGCCCCTGTCATTGCTAGAAAATTTGGAGATTTAATAACTTCCATGCCATTTATCAGACCAAGGCATTTGAGGGCAATGGTGAGGAAGGAATTGGGTGTTTTCATCACAAGCAAGGTATGTAGGAATGCCAAGGCTTTAGTCTTAAAGAAAGTTGAAGAACAATTTACAGAAGAATTCAAAGTGTTGAACAACTATGCGTTGGAGTTAAAGGAAACAAATCCTGGGAGTTCTGTAGAAGTAGTTTCTGAAAGGAAAAGCCCTAATGAGATGCCTACTTTCCAAAAGATATACATATGTTTGTCAGCTCCAAGGGAAGGGTTTTTAGAAGGATGTAGAAGACTGATAGGGCTTGATGGATGTTTTTTGAAGGGTCTGTTGAAAGGACAGTTGTTGGTGGCTGTTGCAAGGGATGGGAACAACCAAATGTTCCCAATAGCATGGTCAGTTGTGCAGAATGAGTCAATAAGCTCCTGGAAATGGTTTATAGAACATCTGAAGTCTGATTTGCACATTGGAGATGGTCTAGGGTGGGCAATTGTAAGTGACATGCAAAAGGTAATAGGTTTGTGAGTACTAATTTTTCCATACATATGTTGCATTTTATTTTGGAGATATGACCTTTTTTCTTGCAGGGATTAATACATGCAGTCAATGAGCTTCTACCCCTCATTGAACACAGGATGTGTGCAAGACACATTTATGCAAGGTGGGGTAAAAAGCATCATGGGAAGGAGCTGCAATACCAATTTTGGAGAGTGGCGAGGTCCACCAGCCAGCCAGAAATGAGAAGGCAACTTGAACTTATGGCTAGGTTAGATGGAGGAGAAACTGCTGTGGAAGAATTGCAAGATAAATGGCCGATTACAGGTTGGTGTCAAGCTTACTTTAATGATATTGTTAAATGTGATGTTATAGATAACAACATGTGTGAAACATTTAATGGGGTTATTTTGGAGGCTAGGAGTAAACCCATTATTACTATGTTAGAAGACATTAGACAATACGTTATGACAAGGATAGTTGTTAAAAGGGATTATGTTAGAAGATGGGCATGTGACTATGGGCCAAATATAGTATCTAAAATTGAAAAAGAGAGGAAAAATAGTAGAAAGTGGCATGTAGAGTGGAATGGGGCTTCAAGTCATGAGGTGTACTGGGACAACCTAGAATTGCATGTAAGGGAGGCATATGTAGTCATCCTATCAGATCAAAATTGCACATGTGGCAAGTGGAACAAGTCAGGAATACCATGCCAACATGCACTGGCTGCCATTGCCTTCAATGGTGCAGACACAATGGACTATGTCTCTGAGTGGTACAGAAAGGATTGCTACTTGAGGGCCTACCAGTTTGTTGTGAACCCAGTGAAAGGCAAGACATTCTGGCCAACAAGTGAAGCAGGGCCCTTACTTCCTCCTATTGGTAAGAGAATGCCTGGAAGACCAACAAAAAAAAGGAGAAGGGAGCCACTTGAAACTAAACAAAATAGCAACACAAGATTGTCAAGGACAGGCAGGGTTTTCAAATGCAAACTGTGTAAGAAGGAAGGACATAACAAGAGGAGTTGCCCACAGAGATCCAAGGCACCTGTAAGTCTTCTTATTTTGTTTTTACAGTGTCAGTGGCACATGTTTTTATTTGTGTGTTGTAAATTTCTAGGTTACCAGTGAAAATCCCCTCAATGTTTCAACTTCAGTTACATGTCCTGTTGTTATTGGTCCATCAGAACAAACTTCCCAGCAGAAAAGTTCAGCAGAAAAGTATAAGAGGAAGCTGCCAGTAAGGGTTCTAAGGGTAAGTAGGAAAAATTAAAATTCTTCAAATAACTCAACTACTAATGGAATTGAATGGTGTGTTCAACTTTGTCTTCTCTGGTAGGGTGCTCACACTGGTGGAGTCATAGTTGGAAGAGAAAACCCAATGTTCTCTTCCTTCACTACTGCACAAGAATTGATGGTATATATACATAAATAATTCTAATGATTGCTTCTACGTGTATGTAGCTATAAACTGATAGTTGACATTGTTTTGGGTTGGGGTTTCATGTCCAGTCAAGAAGGAATGCTATGAAGAATAGACAGAAACATGCTGCAGATGTCCAACAGCCCAGTTCAGCAACTGGTGAAGCCCCAGAAATCTTAACACAACAGAGTACAACAAATGCATCATTTGGAGAAGATCATGAAGCTTGCTAAAAAACAACTTGTGAAGAGGCATAAAATCCTGAACCTCACTGAAAGTAGCTGGAAAAGATGCAGTTAAGCCTGAAGCTTCCTAAAGGCAACTAGAGAAGCTGAAAAAAATGCTCAAGCATATTATCGATGTTTTATGTTAGAATAGATTAATTATATACAAAAACCTATTCGATATGGTTATCTTTTGTATGTTTTTGGATATCGAATCTTAATTATGTGATCAATGAAGATTGAAAACAACTTATGTATGTTTTGTGTCATCAATGAAGATTGAAAACAACTTTTGTATGTTCTGTCATCAATGAATACTGAGAAGAATTTTTTGTATGTTCTGTGCCATCGATGTCAATTATGTCGTACACTTTATAAGATTCAACAGCTTTTGTATGTTTTGTGCTATCAAAGTATCATGGCTTTATTATTTGATCAAATTAACAACTATATTAATGCAAATTATCTTTCCAAAAATACAAATACAGCCACAACCATTGTCTACAAATTTCAACATGTGCAGCATGGTTTATGTATTAGTCCCTAATTAGTCCCTAATTAATCTCAATAAAAAATGGTTAAAACCCCTAATTAGTCCCTCTATTATAGGAAACATGCCAATTTAGTCCCTATATTATACTTTGGCCCGTAGCGGTCCCTCTGTTTTACCATTTGGACAATGTAGGTCCCTATATCATTCTGCTGAATCACCACCTTAACCAGGAGCTGAGATGAGAGGGGTTGGAGCAAGGAGAACCCTATGTATCCTTGAAGTTGTTTGAAGGTCTCGGAAAAGGAATGGCTCTCAAGGAAAGAAGAGGTTGCCATCAATGATGATGCTTAGAGCTCATATGAGAGCGGGCTGGAGCTCCAGGAACTCTATGCATCCTTGAAGTTGTTTGAAGGTCTCGGAGAAGGAGACCTTGTTTCCTTATCGGGTTGGATCCAAAATCGGATCCGGACCCGTTAGCTACGGGTTTAACCATTCGTTAACCTCGTCCACATCAGCGTCCCAGAATTCTTAATTGCTTTTTCAAAAATTAATGACGCCACGTCAGCAGCTCAGACGGCCAAACGAACGGCAGTTTGACGGAGGGATCTACATTGCCCAAATGTCAAAATATAGGGACCTCTACGGGACAAATTATAATATAGGGACTAAATGGGCAGATTACCCATAATAGAGGGACTAAATAGGGGTTTAAACCTATTTTATTTTATTAATTTTTATTGTTTGTATTATTATGTCGAGCAGGAAACAGCAGCGTTCGCGCTGGCGGCGGACGTGGGCGCATGGAGGGCGGTGGTGCTGGAGATGGTCATGACCTTCGGCCTTGTCTACACCGTCTACGCCACCGCGCTGGATCCCAAGAGGGGCGACATCGGCGTGGTCGCGCCGATAGCCATTGGCTCCATCGTCGGCGCTAACATCCTCGCCGGCGGGGCCTTTGATGGTGAGTCCGTGAACCCCGCCGTCCGTCTCATTTGGCCCGGCGCTCGTGAGTGGCACGTGGGACCACCACTGGGTTTACTGGCTCGGCCAGTTCGCCGGAGCGGCGGTGGCGGCGCTCGTCTATGAGTTGGTCTTTATTGGCCAGAGAACCCATGAACAACTCCCTGTTGTGGATTATTGAAATTAAGAGATTTCATGATGGGTTTGGCTTTTAAGTATTCTTATTTTTAGTTTTTAATAAATCCATGATTTATCCATTTATTTAAAAAAAAAAAATAAAGATTTTAGATTACATGTTATGAGAGATAATAATAACATGAGGTTGGGAATGAACATCACTGATGAATATAATAAATATCATAAGTAACATAGATTCCGTTAGTATAAATATATATTATGAACCAATGGCCTACCATCTATTGAAAGAAACACAAAAAACAGAAAAACAAAAATCACAAACAAAAAATAGTCAAAACAACTTAACTACGTTCACCAGAAGCAACATACCTACGCTTATTAAAAGTGAAGCAAAAGTACAAAAAAAAAAAAAAAAAACCTACAACATAAATATGACAAAAACAAAAAAGGAAAATAACTTCAACAGCAAGTGAATGTTACCATTAGATATGAAGGTATATCAAAACAGAGATAACAAAAAAAAAAACACCTTTAATCCTCAACAGCCATTTGTAATTATGAAATTTGGATGTTAAACAAAGAAATTAAATATAAAAAGCCAAAAGTTAAGAGCAGTAACACAAGGCCGCTTACCAATTTCGGCGCTTATTCTCATGGCACAAATGTTAAATATTTGATGAATATTTGGTTTATACCTATCATGATATCATAATATGCACACATCTTTCTGCATTTTAAAAGTAGTGTGTGTGCGTGTATAAAATAAACAATAATTATTTTGCTTGTCAAATAATTACACCAGCTCTTAGACAAAATCACTACATATACATCCACACACTCAGGAACCAGTCATCTCTCGGATGAGCAAGTTTGTAACAAAGTCCCAAACATAGTTACAGAACTAGTATCTACTACTGCTACAACACAATGATCACAGATGGACTTCTTGACGTTAATCAATGCAGATCATCAGACAACCAATTTTTTTTTAATTTTTATTCGTGTCTATTAATGGCTGCAAATGGACTTCTTGATGTTAATGGTGATAAATACTGCTGGTGTTTTACCTCATGTTCTGATTTCAATCTATTATCTGATTCCATTCCATTGGCAAGGTTGGCTATGTGAGCTGTTCTTAGTTCCTCAATTGAAGACCAGCTGGGAAGAACAATTGATGACTTCTTGGGAGTAGTAGCAGTCGGAAGATCAACCTGAACAGCAACAAAATTCAAATAAATGACAATGACAGGAATTTATCAAGAAAAAACACGAGCGATACACTAGAATCTGACTGCAAAAACGAGCAAAAAGCGCACCAAGTACTCCTTCAAAAGCCGTTCATCTGCTGAGTTTCTTATTTCCTTTATCCTCTCAGAGTGGTCATGTTGCAAATTTTTCAAATGGTCAGAGCAGATGGTTGTCATAGAGTTCATTGCATTGGTAGTTTCAACATCCAGCAAATATGAATCTGATATTATGCATGAGGTTCATATATTACGTAAAAATTTTAGTTGTTAACAAAAGAAAGATTTCATAGTTTAAAACCATTAAAGCAAAATATTCACCCTTGGCATTAGTCAGAAGATGAGATGTTCCCATTTCGAAATCAACATCAGTGCAGGTAGACACTGACATGAATTCCTCAAGAATATTTTTGTTTTCTTGATTTATTTCCCTGTTGAAAAAAAAAGGTAAATAAAAATCTCAATCAGAAGGGAAACTATGACATGAAAAGTAAATGGAAACAAGGGAATGGCTTACTTTATAGAAGAACCAATCTGCGCATTATGATCTTCATTAAGCTTATTTACAGATAATTGAGTCACTTCCCAATACTGTCTAGACTTATCCACTTCCTTTGAGCTTCATAAAGGAGGAAAATATCAGAAACCAAGAAGGAATAGTTAATGTAACTGAGATGATCACTAATTCTAAATGGCCACCCAGATTTTTAAGAAACTTGCCATGATTGAATGATGTTCTCCATTGTAACCCTAGTTTCAGCAACTGACGTTTCATTCTCCTGAAAATGTTTTTTAACCTTTTCAATCTGTCCAGTCAACTCGCTTTTCACATTAGCTGAAACTTGCTGCATGTCAGACATTTCTAGCTGCAACATCTTCTTTTCCTCCATCTCCTTATTATTCATGTTGTGTAAGGCCTCCAAGACCTGGTCAAATGAAAATAGAGAAGCCAAAATGTGTTACAAATAGCATGTAAACTGTGTAATCCTGATTTCACCAAAAAGGCAGCTGACCATATTATCTTTTGTGCTTGTCAGGTTTCTCAATATTCCAGCAATCTTTTCAAGAGCAGCATTTTCCTCCTCAGCAGATAATTCCTGTATAGAATAAAATTACAGTAGAATCAAAGTCATGGTCAATGGCTTAAGATTGCTATGTTCAGACAACTAGAAATAAGACTGACCTTAAACTTGGTCTCAAAAACTTCTAACTGATGTGATCTTTCCATTTGATTTTCTTCAACAGTGGCTGCGAGCCTACAAGCTCTTTCTTGCAAGTCATTAAAGAAATCAATTGTGGTCCTCGAGATCATTTGTGTTGAAACAAGACTCTGTTTCAGTCCCTACAGTTCCCATATGGGTTGTGGTATTATTTTCATCAACTAAGAGTCTAGAGAGCAACACAATCTGAATCCAGAACATGTAATAATTTACCATCTCTTGTTGACAAGCTGAAAAAGCCAACAATTCTTTTTGCTCTTCTAGAGATGTTTGTACATCACTCAGAACCTGCTGAGCCTCTGAAACAGCAGTAATGAGAAACTGCAAGTAGCATATCGAGTTAGTCATGCATTTCTGATAATGTCAAATTACATCTTCAAAATATCAAGTCAACTCAGGTATTAGATACTTGCGTTCTCAACAGAAATCATCTGGGCTGAAATTGATAATTTCATCTGTTCCAGATCTGACAAAGATTTATTGTGAAATACATTAGCCAGCTTTCTCATGCCTTGAACCCCAGAAGCATATACATCTTTGATGTTAGCAATCCGTAGCTCCAGATTTCTGGTTGCCTAATATCACGGTAGCAATGTATGAGAATTAAACAACATAAAGCTTATCTTTCACGGGCAAAATTTGGAGTACCACCTCTGATTTTGCAGCCAGGAATGAGTTAAAATGCTCTTCCATAGATCTCAATGCTTGCTGGTGTTGACAAACTGACCCAATCACAGTCTTATGCAAGTCCTTTAGGCTCTGATCAAGGTGTGAACCAAAACTCAGAACCAACCCCTGATTTTCTGTCTCAATCTTAGTTTGCCGCTCTGGGCAAAAAAACCATTTTCAATCAGACCAAAGGCTTTTAATAGAATATATTAAAAAAAATTGAAGTTCTTTGTGCAAAGATGGCTCTTACCTATTTTTGCTAAAAGTACAGACATGTCCTCTGAAGCACTTTCCAGGTTGCTATGCATCTGTTTTGCACGTTGAAGAATGGCATTTTCTAATATATCATGAAAATCAGCATAATTTTAGATGCACTCCATAAGAAAAACAAACTGATTTGGTTGTTTTAACTTACCTGATTGTGAAAAATTCGATATGATAAATTCCTTCTCCTTTAGCATCAAGTTAGTCGTGTTATACACTCCTTGAAGATCTTGCAAGGCTTTCTTACTTTTTTCAGAACTTTCCTATAACATGGAACTGAGAGTAAAAATCATGCATATTGAACAAACCATTCAACTATCAGGCAGCCATTTACCATACACTTCTGGATCTCACTTTCCATATCCAAGTTGCGTTCTTGTTCTGCTTCGTAAAGTTCTTGAAATTTCAATGCTTCCTGGAAAATAAGAGGGGAAATTAATAATACATAAAACGATGCTAAAAATAATCTACCTCAGAGTTTCAGATACCTTTCTAAAGAGATCGACATTTGATTCCATTTGTTCAATCTTTTCACTCATGGCCTGTAATAGGGGAAGAAATGTAAGTGATTGTGTCAACAATAACAGCTTCCTAAATGGCAGGCTGTACAGAATATACTCAAGTCAGTTGAGTGTTTTATGAAAATGACCTTCTTTTCTGCTTCATCCCTGGCAAACCTTTCAGGGGGAATGTAGACACCATTCTTTTCTCTAGCAGCTCTTACATCTGATACAGATCATCATTTTACATAGACCATATGAGACCATATGAGAGATGAAAGTTTATGAGAATGATTGTTAAGACATGACAAAAATAAAACCTAAGAGCGATTGGCAGACCTTGTTTCATCCTCTCAATTTCCGAGTACAGATCTTTGAGTAGAACAGACTTGGATACCTTTCGGTTTGCCTACACAGCAACAGATTTTGGGCTTTAAATGAGTTAAAGGTTGGATCAACTCATATGCTAGGCAAATATTTGTAACCTCTGGTTTGTTTCTGATGCTTTTAGCACGATATGCATAATCAAGTGTACTCAGTGTTTCTTCTAAACAAAGGACAGATGGAGATATAGTTGCTATTATGCAAGTTTTTGATTTCCCTCCCAAGGAATCTCTCAACAGTCTTGTTAGCTTACTGTCCCTGTTCATAGTTGATATATTGACAACACTGATTAGCAAAAGAATAATAGAACAGAATAGAGTGCAATGAAGCAGAAAATTTATAGAGATCATAGTATAGAGACCTGTATGGAACATGACCAGAATGTTCTACAAGTGCAGTTATTACACGACCAAGTGTTAGCAAACTCTTGTTCATTTCTCCTGCTTCCCTAGCTCGAACCTATGTATTTATACCAATGTCAAACAACAGAAGTAAACCATAAAATAGTGCCAATTAGAGGCCTGTGTATCCGCTAAATGGATTGAAGACAGCAAAAGGCTTTCAAAGCCATCTCCTACAAATAACCTGATAACCAAATTTCCATACATCAGCAGAATCCAAATGAACTGCGTTAAAAGAATCTGATTTTAACTGCATTGTTTAACTATTCTCATTCCTAAGAAGGAAAAAAAAAATACTAGTTAAGATATTCACCAAAATCAAAATACTATTATTTATTCCCTGGGCCTCCTTTGTGACTCATTTTCTCAATGAGGGTGGGCAATGGAAGATAAATATATATTTTCCAACAGAATGCATCAGCCATGACTGATACCTTGCTTGGCGAGAAATGACTATTTTAAGGGAGTGGTTTTCTGCTCAATGCCAAATAGATAAGATATTCTGCCGTAATCTACAAAGAAACAACATACCTCTCTCACGCCAGATTTGGATATATTCTCTGATCCTGCCAGATCAACTAGGCTCAGCCGACCGCATTTTATGAGCTCTTCATTTCCTAGTGTGACTTCTTTCACATGGATTGTTATAGAAAATAAAGAATGAGATCGGCTGCATAAAAGAAAATTGAATTTAATTCTATGATACACAAACAATATATCAAAATATAAGTGAAATAAAACTTTCACCTGCTTTGCTTGTTCAGCATAGTGTCTGTTGTGCGTCTCTTAGCTGATCCACGCTCCAACAGATTAAATATATCATTTGCACTGTATACAACCTCCTCCTGAAGTCCTCTAATTATGGCACCACCCTTACCATCTTCCATAAGAGATATTGGCCTCCTTTGTTTATCATCCATAGCTCTAGAATGCTCTTCAGATACTAAAAGATCAGTTATTTCTTCGTTGTACAGCTCCAGGAAAGTCACTTTCACACTAAAATCAGACTTCTGGGATTCCAGTGCATCAAAAATATGGCGCACAGCTCTAGGAATAACACCAGCATCTCCTGAGAAGTCCCCACCCTGGAGCAAAAATAATAATTACATTACTCAGCAAAAGTTTAAGGGTAAAATATATAATTAGTCACCCAATTATCCGGCAGCTTCTATTTGGGTCACCGAATTATAAATAATTTCGATCGGGTCATCCAACTTATGAATTACATTTATTTTGGTCACAGGCTCTTATGTCATTAACGGCGGGCTGACATGGGAGTCCATGCCACTCTTATTTCACCACATAAGCACTGCCACATCATCACAATACCAATACAGTGTTATAATTTATAGATCCATGTAAAGAAGCCTTCATTAGACTTCACCATGCCATGTCAGCACAAGACCAATACAATGTTGTAGTCTATTAATCAACTTAAAAGAAAACTTCATTAGACTTTATTAGCCATGTGGTAGTGTTGCCATGGCAACATTAGGCCCCCGTTAATAGCATAAGCGCTAGTGACCAAATAACTGTAATTCTTAACTTGGATGACTCAATTAAAATTTTTTATAATTCGGTCACTCAAATAAAAAAAACTGAATAATTCAGTGAGTATCTACGTACTTCACCCATAATTTAAATGCCTTTATGTTATCTACAATATCAATTCAAGCTATTGTCAGATACCCTGAATTTCATCTCTCCCTCCATTGTGTAAGTTTTGCCTGTGCCTGTCTGCCCATAGGCAAAGACTGTGCAATTGTAACCCTCAAGGACGTCCTTGACAAAGGGTGAGATAGCATAGTCGTATATTAATCTTTGTTGTGCTTTGGGCCCAAATACCTGACAAAACCTTAACAAAGAATGAGAAAGGTATTTTTTGGGCAGCCTTGTTGCCTGGAGCAAAACAAGCTATGAATCACATACCTTATCAAACAAGAATGTCTTTTCCACTTGCTTATTAGCTGAATTCTGAAAGACAATAACTTCTTTCTTTTGTTCAATGCAGGATACCGCTTTCTGAACATTCAATCTTTGTTCTTCATCACTTAATGGCCTGCAAGCCCAAGCAATCACAACCAAATTCCTAAAGTCGACAGGAAACCAAATTTCTTGCCCTACAAATGTTTAATTGATTTCCACAAAGTTTCACTCCACTTTGGCTAGCTACTATTTATTTTTTTTCTATCAGTATATTGTTTACAAATTACATCATCATGCAAAGTTTTGACATACTCTCAAGTTGATGTTAAAAAATATGGCCACATAAATTTTGCCACAAAGTGCCAGAAAGTTGGTTTCAGCTCCTGAGTATTAAAGAATAAATAAACTAAGAAGTTGGGGAATGAGGAACATGCTTCTCATACTTACAAATAAACAACAAAAGTATCATCCAAAATAATGTCTTCAATAAAAATTATTAGTCTAACCTGCATCTGAGAACTACTTGGACATTAACTTCTTTATCTTTATCAAACTGCATTGCAGGTGAACTCCCGTCAGCCCATCTGAGATCCAATGACCGTCTCTCGGTACGGGGAGTGAGAAAAGGTGCCGGAGAAGGTGGGGGCAATGAAAACCCTAATTTCCGATTCAGATTGGAAGCAACTGACATGATTCCCCACAGAAGAAACCTAACAAAAGAAGCCTAGAACAATCAAACCAAGAACTCCCATCTCATGGCTGTATGTAGTTGTAATACATCAAAAATGCCAAACATGCTAAAAAAAATCAAAATTCCAAGCATCGATGATTTCTAAAATAGCCAATTCAAGATCACTCAGATTTTCACAATAAAAACAAGAAAATGATGACGAAAGGAACAACTCAAGAAGGGAAATAGCAACCCTTCTACTCAAGAACAATCCAAAGATAACCTGCAAGAAAAGAGGCAAATTTCTCAACTACCTTGACCAGAAGCAAATCAAAATAAATATTAAAAAAAACAAAACTGAACCCGAAAAGTAAAAACGCTTCTACACAAGAAACGCCAAAAAAACATTCAATAAAAATCAGAAAATAAAAAGCTAAAAAAGAGAAGGAATTGCTCACGTTACTGAATAGAAGCGAATCAAAAAAGATTATACCGACCTAATACTCAAGAAACACAAAAATTTCTTCAAGAAACCATTAAAAAAACTTAAAAATAAAAAGAGTAAGATTTCTCAACTACCCGAATAGAAGAAAATCAAACAAATATGACAAGAAAACTAAAATCCAGAGCTCGGATTAAGAATCCCAACAAAAAAAACAGTAGAAAAACTTCAAGAAAACATTAAAGAAAAACTAGTGAGAGTTCTTACGCACCTCAGTAGAAGCAAATCAAAGATAGATAAGACGAGAAATTCAAACCCTAAGCTCGAATTGGGGGAAAAGTTCCGGAAGTATGGGAACAAAGATACAAAGACAGAAGAGAGAGAGAGAGAGAGAGAGAGAGAGAGAGAGAGAGAGAAGTGATGATGTAATGGAAAAAGTAGCCGTTAAAAGGCGGCAATCGAAAGGCCAAATGGCAGATCCTTCGTTTCAAATGTTCAAACCGTAACGCCTTTGGTTGTCATTTTGCTGTCAAGTTTGTTACCAGTCCAGTAAAGCCCAACAAGCCCGAGATCCAGAGCCGGCTACCTCTTAGCCCAACCCATTAACAGGTCAGTCCCTGCCAAGGGGCTATTTGATTACCCATACGTAGAGGTAACTAGTTGTGATATAAGTAGTTTTACATGTGAAACTTGTTTTTTGGTGTTTGACTTCCTTTTATATGTGAAACAACTTACCATTAAGCATTTTTTTATAGGAACTTTTGCTGTGAGTTGAAATCCTGCAAAATCGATTGTTTATAATTACCCCAAATAAATATTTATTAATGATAATTTTTAATATAAATATTCATTAACTTCAAATGATTTCTAACGTAAATTTGTGCTTACTAGTTATTATTTGAAGTTAATGATCAAAATATTTTAAAACGTTAGTTTAAATTAATAATATTAGATATCAACTATTTCTTAATAATTAATATCAATAATTAATTAAATATGAATTATATGGAGAGTATCAAATATTAAACATTTTAAATATTGTTTTTAATAAATATTCCTAAAATTAATAAATTTTATTAATTTAATTAATTATTTTATAAATTGATTTTTATGATGTATATTAAATAATTAATAGTAATAATAACATAAAATTGGAGTAATCTCGTCATTTCACTTACATGGTGAGTGGATCGATTGTTTTACATCAAACTAAATAATGAAAAAAATAAATATAATATTTTCATTTACATTAAACTAAACAACAATGATATAAGTTGAAATATAGCATTTTCACTTACACTGTAAGTTCACTTTATGTAACTTCATTTACTGTCAACCAAACAACCCCTAAGTAACTCTAATTAAAATTAGATACTTCAAAATCAAATTTTTTGAATTTTGATAAAACTTTGGAAATTATTGAAATTAACTAATAAAAATCAAACACTATTAGTATATTAGCATTGGCTTACGGCGCTCCATGAGTGTTTGCTCGTCCTGACAATTGATTTGTTTATATTTTTATTAAATAAAATAACTAATAAGATATATATTAATAAAAATAATTAAAATTTTAATAAAAAATGGGTGGTGGAATAATTTGAGCTACTAACTCATCCACCATCAATTGTGTTGGATTCAGCCCAACCAGATAAAGAGGTGAACCTTAGCATCAAGATTCGTGTGTCACCGGATCCACATCTCAAAGCGAGAGCCCTAGACATAAATGGCCGTTTTATCGCGATAGTTCTCCGCATTCATAGCGGCATATCGTCGAACACCTGCGAGGCGTGGTGTTCTCTCCCATGGTTTTGTCGAACAAGAAGCTCAAGCTCAAGCTCCGCACGCTCCTTGCGGAGTCTCTCGCTGCGTCTCAGTCTGGAAGTTCCTCCAGTGATGCCGCCAATCTTGATCATCAGCTCCAGTCTGTCAAAGATCGCATCTTGGCTTCTAAATCTCAGAAGCCCAGCTCGGCCAGACGATCTAAGAAGAGGAATATTGCGCCTTTGGCTACGGAGACGGAGCCTGACGCTTTGAATGGCGCTTCCGGTGCTTTGAACGACGACGAGAGCAGGAAGAGGAACAGGGAGGGTGAGGGAGAAGAGGAGGAGAAGGCGGCGACGAGCAAGAGCAAGAAGAATAAGAAGAAGAAGTGGTGGCGCGAGAAGGTGTGGAAGAAGAAGAGGAAGGAGAACACAGATGGGAATGAGGGTGAGAAGGTCTTAGAGCGAGATGGGAATCAAGAGAGGTGAGGAGACTTTGCTTTGTTTTGTAAATTGATTTTGGCCTATATTCATTGATCGAGAGGATTAGTATCTAAAAAGGAATTAATTTTGATTGGTGTTGCGTGTTGCTTATAGTTTGAGAACATTAATTTTGGGAAGTGCTGTGTGTTGTTCATGGATTGAGAATGTTAGTATAAAAAAAGTAATCCTGGATAGGGTTGTAATTGTTTTCATGGGTTGTGAGTAATAGTACCTAAAAAGCTTAAATATGGTTCGTTTTATGTCTTGTTCATGGATTGAGAAAATTATCCAAAAAATTATAGTTTTGACTCATATATATATATATATAATTTTGGGAGGATTGGGAGGATTAGTATATACGTATATATATAATCTTTGCTAGTGTTGTAATAGTCTTCATGGATTGAGAGTATTAGTACTTAAAAAAATTGCTTTTGGGATGTCTTGTTCATGGAATGAGAAAATTAATATCTGACAATATTTAGTTTTGGCCAGTTTATTATCTTGTTCATGGACAGAGAGATATCATTTGCAAAATAGATTATTAAATAAATTTTTTAGCATATGGTTTGTCATGTCATGTTCATCGCTTGAAAGAAAAGGAAATTGGCTAGTATTGTGTCATGTTCATCGCTTGAAAGTATTTGCATCCAAAACAAAATGTAATTTTAAGTTTGTTGTTTGATGGCTGTGTATCTTGTTGCAGTGAGGATAATGCTAAGAAGGTATATGTGGGTGGCATCCCTTACTACTCGACAGAGGATGATATACGAAGCTTCTTTGAGAGTTGTGGTACTGTGACTGAAGTGGACTGTATGAAGTTTCCTGAGAGTGGGAAGTTCAGAGGAATTGCTATTCTCACTTTCAAGGTCAGAGTCTTGTATCTGTTCAAATTCTGTATTATACACTTCTGTGATTTGACTGTCATTTAATAGCATTTCTCATGTTTCACCTTTGCAAATACTGGTTGTTTATCTCGTCCATATGAGACAGAGCCTTTCTCTGTGCTCTCCAGCGAGCAATTTGATAGTTGAATTTCTGATTAGAGTTTAATTGCACACTTCAATATGTCTGTGGTGGTCTAAAATCAATCAGCACAAATGGTAGGAAGAAGTTGATAGCTGCCCAAAATGCATGATCCAAATGATGTGCATTTCTACCCAATATTTGCATTACTTATTCAGTGACTCCTCAATATAGCTGTTGTGGCTTCTCTTATTCTCTGTTGTCCATGCATGGACAGTGAGTCTTTACTGATGTACTTATTTAGCTAAATAGTGCCAATTTTCAGATAGAATTACATGGTTATAGCTCACGAGTTACGGCTCCCAAGATGACAGTGTATGCTATGTATATAAAATTAGCTAAACTATAATATTTTCTTTCTCTGGATCTTTGTAAGGTGGGATGCCTTCAGGGTATTAGTTTTAATCTTCTCCAATCTTATAAGTTATTTCAGGATCTTATTAGTTTCATCGTGTTAGAAGCCACTAATCTCAAGATCATCATTGTTGCTTCATGATTTCTTTTTTTTAAGTTTGTAAGGTTAACTTCTTGGATATTTTGAGCTATAGCGTCACATGCATGGATGGTGGAATAATGAAGCAATGCAAATGAAATGCCGTGACTTTGAACAAGGAGAAGAAACGAGGAAAACGTTAATGTGGGGTCTGAAGACTAGAATTTTGCTTGTTTTCTAAAATGGTTTTGGCATGGTATGTCTTTGACAGCTAATGGCTCATACTTTTAGAAATAAGTACATCATGCTTATTCATAATAGATAGATACTTCAGGTTGGAAATTAATCATCGAAATTGACATAAGAGCAAACGTCAGCACCTGAGGACAGATATCTCTGTTGGAAGCTAGCATCCACATGTTTGAAAAAACTGATCTTTCTGCTCATCAATATTGTTTGTTTTGTGCACATGAAGATGAAGTTTAAGCTAAGCTATCGATGATTGCAGTCAAATATTTTGTAACTTTTCAGCTATGTCAACCATTTAGAGTGGGAATTTATCTTTCACTGCTGTAAAATGTATCAATTCCTGCCTTCTTCTTTTGCAGACTGAAGCTGCAGCTGAAAGAGCTTTAGCTCTGGATGGTGCAGACATGTAAGCAAATCAAAGTCTGCCTTCATTTCCCATGTATCATAAAATTGCCATTACATAACTTCATTTACATGAATTTCAGGGGTGGATTTTACTTGACGATACAGCCGTTCAAGGCTAGCCGAACCCAAAAACCGGACTTTGCGCCTGAAATTGTGGAGGGATACAACAGAGTATACGCCGGAAATTTGTCCTGGGACATAACTGAGGATGACTTGAGGAATCTCTTTTCCGACTGCAGTATCGCCTCCCTCCGATGGGGAATGGATAAAGAGACCGAAGAATTCAAGGGATATGCCCATGTAGACTTCTCTGATACTGTCTCGCTTTCCATTGCCTTGAAACTCGATCAGCAGATTGTCTGTGGCCGCCCGGTTAGAATACGGTGTGCAGTTCCAACCAAGTCAGTTAAAACGGTTCCAAGTTCAAAGTCTACTGATGATTTAGACAAGACAAAGACGGCGAAGAAGGAGAATAAGAGATGGAATAACTCTAATTCTGCCAGTGAGAATGCCGATAACGGCGGAACTGCCGATAATACAGCAAAGAAGAAACGGCGGACATGTTATGTGTGTGGTATCCCCGGCCACCTCTCCTCATCTTGCCCGCAAAAGAATACAAACAGTTGATATTTCACCTTGTGTTATAAAATCTTCAATTAGAAGATCAACTGTTATTTATGTGAGACTTTTATTTATTTATTTATTTCTTTTAATTTAGCAGCGCTTGAATCTTGATGTTATAGTTTTAGCATGGATTGAGAAAAGTCTGACAATAAACTAGAAGAACAGCTTCTGATCAAACTCACATTCCATTTATATGCTCTCCATTATTGGTTGCCTTGTGCTGGTGTGTGTATGCGAGATCAAGTCAGTGACTCTTCTTTGAGATTCGTGCCAGATATAGTGGTGTGAATCACGAGGAGAATAAGGCCAATGATCAAGGCAAACGAGGACAAATGCCCCCCTGGGTGATCCGGGCTTTACGCTGAGCCCAACTTTACTCTCCATCCGTCTTCTTGTGACCAGGATCCAATCCGCCCAAAATTACGTTCCAATGGACCCCCACCAACCATCCTATCATGTACTATTATTTTTTATTATTTTTATTTATTCATATTATGTTATTTATTAAATATTTAAAGCTGTTTTCTAATCGAATTCCTATTGCTTCAGAATGAAAATATTATTATAATTTTTTATTTTTTTTTCTAACAAACTGTTACTCTGAATTATTTTGTATAGAATAATGTTAACCACATCATATCAATATACACAATAATGGAGTTAAAAATCAGAAAGAAATTACAAAAATTTCTACAATACTTGTAGTTCACGTGCCAGACAAGCTACATAAATATACAACCTACCATATTTCGTAGGGTAGGTGGTATTAACAACCAAACAAAATCACCACCATACCACACCATACCACTTTTTCTTTTTTTAGATTTGATAAAAAAGATTTATAATTAAAAAACAATTAAAAAATTTTGCATTACACGGAAGAGGAGGGGGCAGCGCGCGGACCGAGTTCAAAACTTTGAACCGGAAAGCGGAAACATTTCTCGTGAAGTCAACACATGCGTCTTGTCGCACGTGCGCGAGAGGGTGGAACCAACTCAAAACCAATGCGAGTCACATGGCTCGCCCCCAACTCCAAGACCCACTCGTTGGGTGCGACCCTCCGTTTGGACCCATTCGCCGATTTCTTAGACCACCGACCCACAGCATCCACACCTCCGTGCCATCTCTTATTATTCTTTTATTCTTTTTTAATTATTTTTTAAAAATTATTTAATTATTCATCAACATTCGCGCGTCATCGTTTCAAATCGATACGATGTGATTGAGACCATTAACAAGACTTGGGCAACCACTCCGCTGCTTACTCGTTGACTCTATGAGACTATTCATCAACCTTTTTTTTAATTATATATAAATATATATATATATTTATTTATATACTTTGTTTCTTTCTCATTGTCTTCGGATCGTCATCGCCTAGTGTTTATATATAGAGGAGAAAGCGGAGCTCTTGGTAGAGGTTGAGAGGATGCCGATCAGTGCGCAGAGACAATGGAGAGAGAGAGGGATTAGCCCGGAGAGAACTAAGGTATGGATTGAACCGAAGCCGAAAGCGGCGGTGGAGAAGAAGGTAGCTGTTGTTTACTATCTCTCGCGGAATGGCCAGCTTGAGCATCCTCACTTCATGGAGGTTCCTTTGCCGAAAACTGATGGACTTTACCTCAGAGATGTGATGAATCGGCTTGATTTGCTCCGGGGAAAGGGAATGGCGTGTTCATACTCTTGGTCTTCCAAACGGTGAGTTTGGGTTGATTTCGTTGGTTTTGTGGTTTTCATTTGTTTTGATTGGGGTTTTTGATTTTGGGGGTGTGATTTTTAGGAGTTATAAGAATGGATTTGTGTGGCATGATCTCTCTGAGGATGATCTCATTCATCCGGTTCATGGGCATGAGTATGTTCTCAAAGGGTCGGAGCTTCACCAACTGGAATCATTGTCTTCTTCGAGGTCTGAAAGGCCGGGGGAGATCTCTAGATCTCGCGATGACGCTGAGTTTCCGGTCGAACGGAGGAAGAAGACCGCGTGGAGCTCGGTTGACCTCAATGAGTACAAGGTTTACAAAGCCGACCTCGCCTCTGACTCCGCCGTCAAGGCTGCGGCCGACGCGTCCACCCAGACCGATGACCGGAAGCAGCGCCGCCGAGCTTTGCAAGTCCCCGATGAGCTACCCCCGACGGAGCTCAACAGCGATGAGATCTCGCCCCCGCCGTCGTCCTCCAGCCCTGAAACCCTAGAATCTCTGATGAAATCGGACGGTCGGGGGATCTCCATAGCTGCGGTGGATCTTGATCGGACGGTTGGGAGTAGCGTCAGCGGGAGGATGAGGGCATCAGCTGTGCTGATCAATTTGATCTCGTGTGGGTCTATTTCGGTGAAGGACCTTGTGACGGCACAGTGTAAGGGAAGGGTGCCACGTGTAGGGTCGGATCTTGCGGGGAAGGAGACGATGGACGGCTTGTTGGATAACCCGAGCTTTTCGTCAGGGATTACCTTGGAGGATAAGGAGTACTTCAGTGGGAGCTTCATCGAGATCAAGAAGAAGGGGTCTGATGGCGGTGCTGAGTTCCCTTCATTGAAGCGCTCCTCCTCGTGCAACGCCGATCGGTAAATTCACCAATCTCTTTGTTATTTTTAGAGTTATATATCTTTCTATCCCTAACAAGGTCGGTTGAATTTGTTTTTTTTTTTTTTTTTTTTTCACTTTGCTTTATAATGAAATTAGTATTTTGCGTTATTCTCCGGACTTCAAGGTTTTTTTAATGTATTGACTTGATTGATATGGCAATCTTCAAAGTTGTTTGATATTACATTAAAATAACTAATATACACAAAATGCTGGTTTAGAAGTAGAGTGGACTAATATTTAAATGAAACTTTAATTTTAATTAACTGAACTTTTATTCCAGAGCCTTTTGCTGCATGTGTTTTCTTTTGCTACTACAATCTAGAAAATGTCAACCTTTCAAGCTGATGAATTTTGAAAGCATTAAACTTTGGCAAAAAGTTTGGATTAGAAGTAAACTAGTATTTTAAGTGTAAAGCTATAGACTTCATGGCTTTTGTTACATGTGCATTTATGTATTTATGAGATCATTGAGATGTGCCTTCATTTCTAGAAACTGAGTTATTGGGTGCTTATATTGTATCATTTATTATGGTATGGGTTGAGACCTCCGAGTGTATAGTACTGATGGGACAAGGAATCCTTTAAATGACATCAAATTCACGTGAATGAAAACTCACTCTGTTTCATGGCTTTTAGTTTTTAATTTTTTGCTTCACCTTTCCGTTCTCGTAAGTGCCATTTACTTCTCTTCTTTTTAAGTTAGATCATGTTCCAAGTTTAATTAGCATGAAAATATTCATTTCGGCATCACCAAAAATAAATAGATCTGAAATAGTCCCATGGCTGAATGAATATTTTGTACATTTTTTAGGGTCAAACCCTAAAGTTTAGTGCCCCTTTTTATGGAATCCCATTTATTAAATTATTATGATGTAAGTGTTGGTGTTGGATAAGACTTAGAAGTGATGGCTATTTAATTTTCTGTGTGGTCAGCTCTTCTCCAGATGACAGCCCCCAGCCTTTCTATTCTTTTTTTACTGGAGAATAGTCAGCTAGTGCTCCCAACTTTTTCACTGTCTACCATGATATAAAATATCAATGACTAAAACCTGGCTCCTTTTTGTTTCTTTTCAGTTTTCCTGGAACTTACCTGCTGTTATATTTATTAGGCTAATGCTTTTTATACCCATTGAATTCAATCTCATTTGCAGAAGCTCGCAGATGGAGTTATTAGATAAAGAAATTGATGGAGTACGTGCAAAATGCATCCCCAGGAAACCCAGACAAATTGGTGCAAAAAAGGACACCTCCATTTCACGTAGCACACTTGGGAGCAAGAGGTTCAATGAAGGGGCTAGTACTATCACTACTGTTACCACCACTACTCCTCAAACTCCGGCCATTACTTAATGTTATCTTTAGTTTTATTAACCAAAGTTTTATTGAAGAAATAGAAAAGAGGAAAGTGATGAATTGAGTACTGTCTCACAAAGTCTCCTTGCAGATCACGGCACCCAGTTGTGGGTTTTCCATGTTAATAGTTTAATTTAATGTTAAGCTTTTATTAGAGATATTATATATATTTATATATATATATAGGGGTATGTAGTAACTGGAGCCTTTGGTGTTAAGTTAACACGGACTTCAAATGTGCTTGGGGTTTTGGGAGAAGCGAAGGCTTTTGTCCGGGCATGTTTGCTTTTGTTTTATCAAATATTATATATATATATATATATATTGTGCAGGTGTCAGAGCATGTGATGTTGTTTCCACTGCCACGTAATTGTAACTAGTGCTTGATAAAACACTAATTCATAATCTCTTTGAATTTCAATTTTTGAAATATTTATTTACAATATATTTTTACCCTTCTCTTCTCTTGCCATCTCTGTTTTCTCATCTCCAATTCTCTTGGTGAGGTGAAGTTTGTGTTTATTATTATAAATCTCCCAAGTCTGGAAAGAAGAGAATAAATACTAATATGACTTTTCAATTGAAATAGAGACTATTTTAGGTGAGTGCGTGAATGATGGTGTGAGTTTTTCATGGTTTTTGTTTGTGGTAAATCTAGTGTTTTTTTGTTTAAAAAAAGTAGAAGAATACTAGGGGAGAGTTTTAGAAAAACAATTATAAGTCTTTTATTTTTTTAATTATGTCTATTCTCAAGTCAATCAAGTTAGCATGTTGTTTCCAGTGCATCAAGAACTGAATTATTAGTGTAAATTTCCAGTGTGTACATATCAAAGACTGCTTACTTTAGAATTATTGTCAACAGTCAAGGAAGACCTTGCCTCGCCAAACACTCCATTTGCTCCCACTCTCAGGCAACTCTTTCCTTTTTCTTTTTTTTAAATTATGTCTACATTATATAATTGCTTTCACAATGTAAACTAATTACTGGACCGAGTCTTGTTTCCTTCTCATATTTCAATGCTTAAATATCATTTAAATTAAAAAAAAAACCTTATTCTAAATAAGCTCTGATTATATATAAGAATAAATGTATTCATTCTTATAATATTAAATAGAAATTATGAACTACTAGATTAATGCTGCAAAAAGGCAAATCCTTTATATAGATAATGATGATGAACATAATAACCAGGGGAATAAATACAATATAATAACAAACAAACAAACAAATAAAGAACTCTCAAAAATCAAGTGCATATATATATAATCTTCAAAAAAACAGAAATCCTATGTGGTCAGATATAAATCATTCTCCCAAGGAAACAAATTAAGATCCAAGAACACCACCTCCTTGTTTTTGTTGTTGTTGTTGTTCTTCTTCTTCTTCAATACAGGATTGTGCCTTCTCATATGACCACCTAAAGCCTGCCCCATTTCAAACTCCACCCCACAAACACTACATTCATGACTTCTCATCATCATCATCATCTTCTTCTTCTTCTTCTCAACCTTGTTCTGATCTCCATCAATAACTCTACTTCTCTTATGACTTGTTCTATGCCCTCCAAGTGCCTGGAATGAAGAGAAGCAACGTCCACATGTCTTGCACTCAAACTCATGAAACTCTCTGCTTCTCTTCTTTTGCTCTTTATGATGATATTGATGATGATGATGATGTTTTTCCTCATGTTCTCCAACAAGAAACAAGAGATCAAGCTCTGTGTTTTTGCATGATGACATCATCATCATTTGCATGAAATGAATGTTAAATGGGTTTGGTTGCTGTGAAAGCAAGAGTGTGGAAGAGATGTGTCCCTGTTATATGGGACGTCTGATATATATATATATATATAATGGCGTGTAAAGAGATGCATGAGAAATTTGCGGTTTGATTTCACATGAGAGACTTGAGACTGATGATAATTAATGATGATGATGATGATGTTGATGAGTTTTGATTCTTAACGCGGGGTGATGAGTGTTCTACACTTAACGCGCCGGAGCGCCTTCTTTGCAAGTGTTGTGTGGCTTCTTCTCTTGTTGCATGGCAATAATTTAGTTGGACTTTTAGTGGTTTTTCCTTTTCTTTTTTTTTTTTTTTTTTTTTTGCTTTATCACAAGGAAAAAATCCAGAGGGCTTGGACCGCTGACTTGATTGCGAAAGGCTTCATTTTGCAGGATGATTTATTTTCCGGATTTAAATGGTTTAAATGCAGTGGTACCACGAACTTTCTGTTATCGGAGTAGATTTGCGGCTCACTCTGTATACAGGTGGTTTGGATTAGCTTATGCAAAACTAAAAAAAAAAAAAAAATATTAATTAAGTATTTTTTTGTTTCATAAAAATTTGGTTGTATTAATTTTTCTGCAGAAAAAAACTGATAAAAAAAAAATTAAAATACTATTTTTTTTAATAAGCAGGTCATGTGGTGTTTATGGAAAAAAAAAAGATCATTTTGGGTTATGAAATTACTAAATTAATTTCATAAAATAAAAAATTGATTGTGCTTTTATTTTATTTTTTTCTTCAAATCTTTTCATAATCTTAATAGTTTTCTGTGTTTCTAAACTCCTTTCAAAATCTTCTCTTACATCTTCATCCACACAGAGAAAAAATAGAAAAAAAAAAAGAAAAAAAAGAGAGGGACAACACAAGCATAATGCCTATTTTAGTAATTTGCTATTGAAAAGTCTTTTTAAAGATACACATCCAAACTTTAGATGTATAAAAGTATTATTGCATTAATTTATTCAAACATAAAATACAGAGAAACACTTAAATTACTTTAAAAAATATTTTTTAAAAAATCTTTTGATCAAATTAAAAAAAAAAAAAATTTTTAGTCAATCCAAACAAAACCTAAAACTTAATGCTTCCAATGAGCAAGCCCCAGATTATATGCACTTGTCGCGCTTGGTGTTTTGTCAAAAAAAAAAAAAAAAAAAAAAAGAACTCTTAGAATTGGTTTGTTTTTTTATCTGGATTTATTACAAATTGGTCTTATCTAATAAATAACATAGACTTGCCATATTTGAAATTTCTTTGTAGTCAGACTTGAGTTTATTTGGAATTTTCTTTTTTTAAAAAACAATTACTTAACTTATGATTTTTTGAAATATCTTTTTTTTATGAATACTTTAATGGAAGTTAAAGTTGGGTGACCGATTTATGGTTGTTTTTTAAGGGTGGATTTGAGTGCATTTACCAATAAGGACATGACTGCAAACATTACAAAACTTTTCTTTTAAAATCCATCATTCTCTTATCACTTTTATGTCTATATCTAAGGACATAAGGGTAATAGTGTGATTGTATTAACAGTATTTGTTTAGAGATATTACTTAATATGTTTTTTTTTCCATAAGTGCTTTCATAAGTATATACAAATATATATTTTTTTAACCGAATATAACAAACCTGTGTTAAAGATGTGCACAGATATAAAGCACAACCGCAAACTCAACAACACATATGCCCTCACTTTGTAAGAGCTGTGGAGTTTGATTTTGGGTCACCTTCACAAGGAACTCAATACCAAAAAATTATTGATGTGTATACAAATACTCCAACATTACTCCATAAATATTTACATTTTATA
Source organism: Dioscorea dumetorum (assembly GCA_902712375.1). Taxonomy (NCBI): domain Eukaryota; kingdom Viridiplantae; phylum Streptophyta; class Magnoliopsida; order Dioscoreales; family Dioscoreaceae; genus Dioscorea; species Dioscorea dumetorum. Next base: position 8,797,733 of record CACTHL010000561.1, on the reverse strand, counting down.
TTTTATTAAAAATTTTTTGTTTTTATTGATCGTTTTTTTTTTATAAACTATTGGCTCTAAATTAGTCTAAGTAAGATGCTAAAAGCTCTATGGAAAATGTTGGACTCTCTCAACGGTCCACAGTGTTTATTTCAAAACATGTCATTGTTGAATAACGAAATTATCTTTTGTGGGCCCTTTTAAGTTCGTCAACATGGCCCATATATGTTACTTCTTTTTTTGTTTTCATGGCCCAAAAAATTCTAGGTGAGATAATATAAAATTTATAATTCGGTTCACACCATGGACCATGACTAAATAAATAATATATTATTTTATTTCCTTTTATTAATTAAAATAGTTTTGAAAATTCAAAAAATGCCAATCCCTACTAATGTTGAGCTTTTGAACTTAGACCAAGTCAAACTCTAGTTTAAATTCGGTTTAATTAATATTGAGTTTTGTTGATTGAAAATTCACTAATATATATATAATAACATTTTTTATTTTCAGTAAAAGTGGATAAATCAGGGAAAGGGAAAATTAGAAAACAAAAGAAACAAAAATAAAAAAATAAAAGCAGGCAAATATAGAAAGAGAACAACAAGAAAATCACCGAAGGTGAAAGAGACCCCCCAAATATAGAGTAACAATTTCAAATATCAATGTTATATAAAATTATCAGAATAATTCCACACTACAAATTCTCATTTCTCGTTTTGCATATTTTCTTACGTAATTAACCCTACTTTATTTTTTATTATTATTAGAAAAATAATAAACTAATATATTGCTGCAATATTATCAGTAACCTCGTATTATTTGCAACATAAATGAAAATACAATATATTTTTTTTAAACATTGATTCAAAAATACTTTTGAAATCATAATCACCAAATAACAAGTCACCATCACAATAGCATAACGATTAAAACATTTTACTACTATACGAAAAATAAGTATTCTATCTTTCTTCTCCCAATCCATGAATAAGGTCTAAATAAACTATATATATATATATATATATGATGATGATTTATCTATATTATTAGAAAAATCATCACAATAGCATAACGATTAAAATATTTGACTTATGTACAGAAAACAAGAATTCTTCTTCCAATCCATGAATGAGATCTAAATAAGTTGCATGTATACGATGACTTATCTATATTATTAGAAAAATTACCAAATAACAAATATATATATATATATATATATTGGAATCAAACCCATCAAATTTAAAAATATATATTAGAAAAGAAACCCTTATATTTGGAAATTATATATGTATATATAAGAGTGATAATTAAACATAAGAAGAGCCTTGCCCCAACTCTAAGTCAGCAGCCACTTCTCATTTCCCTTGTTTTGCCTCTCTCTCTCTCTCTCAATCAAGAACCACCACTTTCTCTGCATGCTCAAAGACACCCACTACTGTATAACTTTCTATCTCTCTCTCTCTCTGATAAGTGTTGTTGTTGTTGTTGTTGTTGCTGCTGTGTGTGTTTGTTTGACACTTTGCTTTGCAAGTTTGCTTTCCAGTTGTATGTCTTTTGGATCTTGTTTAGTGTTAATGTCAGAGTGTGTGTGTTTTTTGAGCATTGAATCCAGTTGGTGCTGCTTTTTCTTGTTGCAGGTCTTGGTGGTACTCATGGGACACTCAAAAGGGTCAAGGAAGAGAAGGAGGGTTGAGAAACAAGCTGTTTCTCAGACCAACAATCATGGGGATCATGAGCCTTCTGATTGGTGGTTCCACTTCTCAAGAAGGCTCACAGGTCCTCTCTCTCTCTTTCTATATATATATATATATATATGTAGATGTAGGTATCAATCTATTGCTCTTAGTTCTATAAAGTTGTTTGCTTTTTATTGTTTATCTGTTGATGTTGTTTGAATAATGTGGAATTTGGTTTTCTCTGATTTGTTCATGGTTTTAAAGATTGTTGGAAAGGAGAGATTGATGTGAACGGTCTGTTTGTGTTGTATTTTTTGGACCTAAATGTTGTATTGGGTGTGAGAAAACAATCAATTTGTGGAGTTGATTTTCTTGCAAACAAGTTGTGGATTGGATTGTTGTTTGTGCTTGCTTGAGCAGTTGGTGTTGTTGAAATGCACAAAATTTTCCTTCTTTTGTTTGAACCATTGAATGTTTCAAACTGGTGCTTGTTTGAATATGGCCCTTTTGTAGGATCTCAAAGTATAATGCAATTTGATAGCCATTTTGTTCTTCTCATCATGCTTTTGTTTAGGCTACTGTTCTTTGTTTTGGGGAACTTTTGTTCAGGTAATCATTCAATCCCTTTCATTTCTGTTTAATCATATCTGGGGAAGTAATGTGTCATGAACAATTGAAGGGGGTAAACATTGTGTTTCCCCAAATGAAAATTGCTGATATTTAAAATGATAACATTGAATTAATGAAGATGTTCAATTTCTACTTGGAGATTTAAATTTCCAATATGTTCATCTTTCGGTGCTTATAAACCCGTCTGTCAATCATTTCTGAAAAATTTATGTGGGTGTTATATATACTGAATTTCCAGAGAGTTGTGGTACACTCTTTAAGCTCTTTAATCTTCTGATCCGTATTTCTGACATTTCATGGAACTCGGCTTCTCATACTCATTACAACCGATTTTCCTCATCTGGGAGGAAAAAAACAGCAACATTGTTAGCAGAGTGCCTGACATGCAATGCAAATTACATAGATGCATGAGAAATGAATGTAATTCAATCGATTGGGTTCTTAATAATCTATGCGTCATTGTGAAATGCTTGATCGGTTTGCCTTTTGGTTGATTTTTGTCCCTTTAATTGCTCTTAATTGTGTGTTCTTGGACTTCATTTATTGTCCGGCAGGACCTTTGGCTCTATTGAAAGAACCAGGCAGGTTCGAGTCCATTTTCAAGATGACAAGAAAGACATTCAACTACATATGTTCATTAGTGAGTGACAATTTCATGGCAAAGCCGACAAACTTTGCTTACATCGATGGCACGATTCTAGCTGTGGAAGTTCAAGTAGCTGTTGCTCTAAGAAGATTGAGCTCCGGTGAGTCACTATTCAATGTCGGAATATCATTCCAGATAAACCCATCAACCGTCTCTCAAGTAACTTGGCGATTCGTGGAAGCAATGGAACAGAAAGCTATCAACCATTTAAGATGGCCAAACTCAGAAGCCGAAATGGAGTCCATAAAGTCCAAATTTGAGAAGATTTGTGGCCTTCCAAATTGTTGCGGCGCAATAGACACCACCCACATCATGATGTGCCTGCCTTGTGTAGACAGTTCGAACGATGTATGGATCGATCTTGAGAAAAACCACAGCATGGTCTTGCAAGCGATTGTCGACCCGGAAATGAGATTCAGAGACATTGTCACCGGTTGGCCAGGGAGTCTCGACGACAATCTAGTCCTGCATAACTCAGCATTCTTCAAACTATGCGAGAAAGGTTTACGGTTAAATGGCCAGAAAAGGGAGCTGCTGTCAAAAGGATCACAAATAAGAGAGTACATCATCGGTGACTCAGGTTTCCCACTCTTGCCGTGGCTTCTCACTCCCTACCAGGAACAAGACCTCTCTGAATTCAAAGCCGAATTCAACAAGAGAAATTGCACGGCCAGAATTGTCGTACACCGGGCGTTGGCAAGATTGAAAGAGACATGGAAAATTGTTCAAGGTGAGATGTGGAGACCTGATAAGCATAGATTACCAAGAATTATTCTTGTCTGCTGTTTACTGCATAACATCACTATAGACTTGGAAGATGAATTGCAGAACCAAATGCCATTGTCTCACCATCAACATGATTCTTCAATGTATAAACAGCAATTCTGCGATATCATCGACGATAACGGTTTGATTCTTCGAGACAAGTTGTCAGAGTATTTGTCAGAAAAATTGCCACCTTGAAATGGCAAAGTTGTGTATTCTTTCTTAGCTTTTACTTTTTTTTTTATGTTTCAAATGTTGAAGGGAATAGCCTCAAGAGGAAGTTCTGTTTGACTGTTGATTGATCAAAATCAAAATTTGCCATTGTGTTGAATTAGTCTAAACAATGTTTCCTTTTTGTGGCTTTCTTTGCAATCCAATCTATGTATTTGCAACAAACATACCTTAACATTTACTAAATTTTCATGAAGAATTATAATTACAAAGTGCTGAGTCTTTGGTCTAATCATAAAAATCAGTGATCTTTCTTAGTTTCATAAACTAATCTCAATCCTAAATCACATTGAAACACAAATTGTAAATGGGTAACTTTATCTAAAAACCAGAAGCTGCAAACAAAGTCCAGCAGAAATGATGCTTCCTTGCAATTGCACAACCAATCCACTAAACTCTATAAAAGATATAAACAATTATATATATACTTGATCAAAACGAATACACTAATTTAGTTCAAACATCAAATATATAGTCACAAACTCTCATTACGACTAACTCCATTCCACCATTTTCCAAAGTCAAACTAATTAATTAGGAACACGGTCTTATATATATATATTGATTAAAACAAAGATAATAAATTAATGTGAACGTGAACATGATGAAGTTAATGCAAGAGACTCCATTGTAGTGAAAAGACAAGTGCTAGGAAAGAGCTTTGTCTTCTAGAATGCAAAAGAAAGAGAGCTTTTTTTTTCATATATGGAACTTTCAACACAAGCACCATATTACGTGTGTCATGCCGTCACAATAAACAAAAGCTTAATAAGCACGTAGCCATCACTTACACATATGTTCACATATATCACGACCACCTTCATTGTTGACTAGTAAACTTCATGGTCAAACCTAAAGTCAATGAAGTAAGCTAACAACCTTCCTCTTTGATACATCTATGACTATATATATGGACCATGCATGCATGGTAACAAACATGAAGGAGTTAGAGATGGAGGACATAAACATGGCTAACTTGTTGTTGATGATGATGAGTTCTTCTCCTCCGGTGAGTAACCGGGACCGGGTTTTCGAATGTAAGACGTGTAAACGTGGGTTTTCTTCTTTTCAAGCACTGGGAGGACACCGGGCAAGTCATAGGAAACTCCGGGGACTTGCCGGAGAACATGGTGGTCATGGAGGTGGTGATGTTTCTAAGGCAAGAGCACACTTGTGTCCCATTTGTGGGGTGGAGTTTCCCATTGGACAAGCATTGGGTGGTCATATGAGAAGACATAGACAACCAGCTTTGCATGGGATTGAAATGAAGAAGAAGAAGAAGAAGAAGAAGGTTGAAAAGTTGAACTTGGACTTGTGTTTGGGTTTGAGTTTGGATTTGGATTGAGTTTGTGGAGATGGATTTCAATGGTGGTTTGATTCCATTGTTATCTTCCTTTGTTTATTATTATTATTTTTTTTTTTTTACTTGTATTTTGTATAATTAATCCTTGATTTATTGTTTATATGATTTTTTTGTTGAAAAGTATATATTTATATCTAAAACTACAAAGTAATGGTGCTATTAGTTCCCAAATAAAAAAAAACATATATATATATATATATATATATATATAAGTTTTTGTGTTGTAAGACATGTGAAAAATAATGAGATAAATTTTTTTTACAAAGCGGATAAACCATAAATATATTAACTAAAAAACTAAGTAAGTAATCTAAAACAAATAAAAAAATTACAACAAATTAACTATAATAGAATCGGCCTAACAAATCCAATGACATAAGTTATAATAATATCTACGTTGATAAATATATGAATAATTTGTTGTTTTTAACTACAATTGGCATGAACATTGATGAAAAATGCAATGTGTTAATCCTTTTTTTTCTTTAAAAAAAAAAAAAGCAAGTAGTTTAGACAAACTTCATCAAGAACAAATTAATAATAATAATAATAATTTAGACAAACTTAGGTAATAAACATATATTGATTTAAACAAAATTGAACATGATTTTTATTTATTAAGTACAAATTTCATCCCTAATCAAGTGAACCATGTGGAAAATAAAACTTGGGTTAATTAAGTTAAATTAATCACATTAATTAATAAGGTGACAAATGTATAACTCTACTATCATTCATAATAATCATGCCTACTAAAGCTGCATTTTTAGGTTATGTGATTTGGAACAACTAAAAGCCTATTTTTTTTAGTAACAATGGCCTAATTTTGTCATTTTTGTTTTTTTAAAAATAAAAAAAGTTCATCAATATCAATAATGTTTGAAATGAAATTAAATCAAATGTTATCTATTATCACAAAAATTCAGACACGTATCATAAATTAATCATGAGAAATGTAAATTAAATATTCAATTTAAATATATGGTACTTATTAATATGTGAATAATTTTGATAACCAAAGTGGCCGGTGCAAAAAGTTAAATTTATTTTATTAACAATATGATGAATGTATACATTAAGCCCAACCTTTTTCTTCTTAGTCAAAAATATAATTGGTAACTTCCCACTAATATTCCAATTTAATAATAAATTTTCAAACTCCATGATGTCAAATAGTTTTTCTTCAAACATTTATGTGGCATTTAGAATTAAAATAATATCATTAACTTATAAAACAGATGTGATTGATTTGCACATTAATTTAAGATTAATCAATGATTAATATATAATCACTATGATTTGCTTTTCTAATTATATGTTTGTGTCTCCATTTAAACTAACATATTTCTAAGTTAACGTCATGCCTTAGGCAAGCAATTACACATTAATCTCTTCTTTAATGCTTGATTAGTTACTTAATTAAGTTCATGTTCTTCATCTAAGCTTCTTGTAATCTTTATGGAATATATTCCTCCGCTAAATAATTTAATTAATAAAAATCATGTGATTTTAATTTTTTGTCGTCTTATAAATGTTATCTACCATTCCAAGATATTAGGATTAGTCTTAATGATGATTAATTATATTCTTAGATAATGATGTGGGAACTAATTTAATACCTTTATTTATTCATTATATTTAAAAAAAAAAACATTGAAGGGAAAAAGAGTAATCACGTGACATAATAAGCAAAGTTTGAAGCTTAATTAAAACAAGTACTAATCTAGATGGGATTAACTTTTAGCATGTCATTAAGTAATGCATTATTAGTTCCATTAATTATAAAGGATCACTTGAAGACAAATGGAGTATAAAACATAAAGAATGAAAAGAAATCAAGGGAAAGGCCAAGGGAACAGATGGAATGAGACCACCCCACTAATCTAATATTAATAACTTAATTAGGATTGGTTTAAGAGTCCTTAATTATGTTTTTGTTGAGTGTTAGTTGTGGAAGGGGGGGATGAATTAGAAATGTGATTATTGTGGATGAAAACTAGAATTCATTAAGTGGAATTAATTTACACTTGTCCACGTTTAGTGCATGCAAAGAAATAAGCTTAAAAAAAAAAAAATTACTTCATTAAGATTAATGTGATTTTTACTTTGAAAACCAATATAAAATCTCTTACTTAACAAAGTGGAATTTGGTGAATGGCCACTTTGAATTAAATAAGTTTCCAACAATGAAGATGGTCAAAACTACAATTCATATATGTATATATGATTGCAATTAATCATAATAAAAGCAAATTATTTAGAATCTCCATTATAAAACATAATAAAAATGGACTGAATAATATAATTTCTTATTTAGTCAACTAAAAATCATGCTGCTACAGATATAAATTGTGGTCTGGTAGATTTTAGAGTGATGAAACAAAGAGTTCCATTCGAAGATTTTTACAGTAAAACTATAAAGTTATTCAGTACAGTAGATGTTCTTATCATAAATTCAATACTCTAGTCATCGAAAACAAAAAATCTACCGTGAATAATTTAATTTATTAAACAAGGAGGAGAGCCATTAAAACTATATATATATATATATATATGGAATAAATATGCATTATTTAATTAAGACTTCAATCTTTCACTATCCAAGTGTCAACAAGATGTCATTAGCCAGTGAATAAATTTCAAACACACAAGTGGGAGATCATTAAGTCAAACATTAACTACCTTGATATTGACCTTATAATTTGCTACAATGAACCATACATATACATATATCTATATCCTAACATCAAATGTCTCTATATTAATGTCCCTTTGGTATAATGTATATATATATATATATATATATATGAAGATGTTGTAAGTTAATAATATATATTGAGCATGGTTTGAAGAGCAAACTTTGAACTAATTGAAGTAAGGTGAGCTCATTTATAGAGATTGAATAATAATTCAAGTAATTGACATGAAGATAGCGATTGAATAACTTATAAATTTATATATAATATATGAAAGTACCGACATTGATTTGGGAGTGTAATATTAATGTCTAAAATATATATTATGAAGGAGTGTAGTTTAATTGAAGGTTGATTCCATTGGGGAAGTAAAACATAAGCAAATGGTCATTTTCATGGATAATTTTTCCAAAGTAACTAATTAGACTTTTGCATAATAAAACAAGTAGATTTCATGTTAATTTTATTCAATTTCTTTATCTATCATATCACACTCTTGATTTTATCTAATTTTTGTTTAAGAATAAAATTGTAGACATTTCATGTCAACCCCCCTATATAATACCAAATTTTTTTTTTTTTTTTTTGCCAAAATTCAAAACCAACTCCTCAATATTACTAATAAATAAAATTTTAATTATTTTATATAAAAATATAATTGGGGGTTTTTTTTGATAAATAGACGATAAATACCTCAGGCATCAACATAATAGACATGTATGGAAATGCACCAGTTATAATGGTTTAATAACTTCTTAAAAATTTATCATGTATTGTAAATAATATACATGATAATAAAAATATATCACATATGTCTAAAATAATATATGAGGGACCGTAACACTTTATCATACAACTTTAAAAGGGTGAAAAGTTTTTATATGAAAGGAAAGAAATTAGGATTAATGAAGGGTTGTTTTTTATTTTAATACTAGTAAAATAAGTTTAAAGTTTGACAAGGGCTTAAATGCAAACTCCTACCTTTCTCTTCTTTCTTTTCTTCCTATATAAACCCCCAACCATGATCCTCTTTTATGATTTCCATTTATCCTCAACTTTTCTCATTCTCTAAGATTTTCTCAAAGGTAAACCATCTTCACTCCAATTCCATTTTTTCCCAATTTTTTTTTTCCATATTCTTCTAAAGTTTAAGTTTTATATCTTGTTCTTTAAATCATTCATTCAATCATTCAATGAATGAATCCTAATATTTACTCTGTTTTTTTTTTTTTTTTCAGCAGCTTCTCTTCTTCTTCTCCTCTTCCAATCATGAAAACCAACTCTGCTTCAAATCCAAAGGTGAAAATACAATCCTATTAATTAATTAATTAATTAATTAATTAACTCATAAAATTATCAAACTTAATTATAATCAATCCATTTTTCTAATTAACCATTTCTGTCTTATTTATTTTCCACAGTATTTATGGCCAAAGAGTGTTGTCAAGAAATGGCTCAACATGAAGAACAAACCCAATGATCTCCATTCCCATTCCACCATTAACAGTAAGCACTTATTAATACCACTAATTGAATTTAATTAAATTTAATTAATGAAATTGATGAAGCTGTTTCCATTAATGCAGCCCAATCTCAAGCTCGGAGAAAGAGCTGCTCTGACAAAGACCACATCACCCTTCTCCATGGTACTCTCTTTCTGTCTTTCACCTTCTTCTCAGGGTCATTTTCGCGAAAAAAAAAAAATTCTTAAAAATTTCTCTCTTTTTTCAGCAAATATTGATCACTGGTTAGCGGATCTAAATCCGCCACGATCCGGACCCGACCCGTTAACCGTCTCGTCATCTCCTCCACATGACAACCTCCGGTATTATAATATTAATTTAATTTTACATAATTTAATAATTATCATTGAGTAATTTGATTATAATTAATTGATTAATTTTGTAGGATGTTTGTGGGGACTTGGAACGTGGGAGGGAGAGCCCCAAACTCGAATCTTGATCTTCGCGAATGGTTCGATAGCACGTGTTATCCAGCCGACATCTATGTGCTAGGGTACCTATACTTTTATATTTATTTATTTATTTATTTTTATTATAAATTTTATTAAATGTGGTCGTGATTGAGTGAAGGGTATTGATGGAATTATGAAACTGGACAGGTTTCAGGAGATAGTGCCTTTGAACGCAGGGAATGTCCTTGGGACCGAGGACAAAGGACCGGCGGCCACGTGGATTTCTCTGATTGGGCAAGCGTTGAGTTCTGGCAAAAGAGGAGCTGGACTGGGAGTTAATTGCGGGAATGCCACTGAGCAGGATCTATTGGATGGGAAGGAGAGTGCGAATCTCGAGGCGAGAGGGTATGTTTTGGCGGCGAGCAAGCAGATGGTCGGCGTGTTCTTGTGCGTGTGGGTCCGGTCGTGTCTCATGCCGCACGTGCGGGAGCTCCGAGTGTCGCGGGTCGGGAGGGGTATTATGGGATACATGGGAAATAAGGTGCGTTTTTTTTTTTTTTTTGGAACGTTTTTCTCCGAATTCTTCTCGCATGCATGAATCTTCCCGAAATGTCCCCGCAATTTTATGTTTTTTTTTTTTTTAAAAAAAGGGAGCGATTTCAATAAGCATGACGCTGCATGGAACGACGTTTTGCTTCGTTTGCACTCACTTGGCGTCCGGCGAGAAGGACGGCGATGAGCTCAGGCGGAACTCCGACGTGTCGGAAATCTTAAAAAAAACAAAGTTCCCACAATCCCGGAGACGTTCTCAATCTCCAGACACCATCTTAAAACACAAGTGAGTTAATTAAATTCATCATCATCATCATATTATTATTATTATTATTATTATTATTATTATTATTATTATAAATAAAAGCTCTAAAACTAATCTTCAAACGTTACAGTAAAGTTATATGGCTTGGGGATCTTAACTATCGTCTAATTACAACAAGCTCCAATGACACCCATGAGCTTCTTCAGAAAAATGACTGGAAAGCACTCTTGGAGAAGGATCAAGTGAGCATTATTAGTATTAACTATCATTAAATGGTCATTAATTAGACTTAATTTTGAGAGTTATTAACATAATGATGTTTGTTTAATTTGTTCAGCTTAGAATAGAACAAAAGGCAGGGAGAGTCTTTGGAGGATGGAAAGAAGGGAAGATATATTTTCCACCTACTTACAAGTACCTGACAAACTCTGATAACTATGTTGCAAATGCTGCAAAGTCTAGAGAGAAACGGCGTAACCCTGCTTGGTAAGACAGCCCTACATAATTCATGTTATAACTTATGTTTTATTTTATGGTATTATTATTATTATTATTATTATTATATATATATATATATATATATTAATTTTAGGTGTGATAGAATACTGTGGAGAGGAAAGGGAATGAAGCAGATGTGGTACGTGAGAGGGGAAACGCGGTTCTCAGATCACCGGCCGGTGTACTCGATGTTCTCGGTTGAGTTGGACGGGGAGTGCCACGTGGAAGAAGGAGAAGAGAGGGAGGACGGTTTGGCGTGCAACCGGCAGTGTAGCAGTAACTCAGGAGGAGTCTCATGTGGGAAAGTTCAAGCTGAAGAACAACTGCTTCTCTTCACATCCAGAAGCCAGAGCTGCCTGGAGACATCCAGATTCTGACAGCTATTTCTTTTGTATTCTTTTATATTCTTTTTTTTTCTCCCATTTTTTTTTCTCTCATTTAATTAACAGTAACAGAAGGGAAGGTTGAAGAGTGTAATTATTAGTGAGAGAGAAGAAGCACCAAGCTATTGTTGTGTTTTTTAATGCAAGAAGCAGAGGGTGCAGTGCAGCCTGGTTTTGTCATGATGTTGAATTAATTGGTTTCTCAAAAGTTGGTTCCTGATCATGCGTGCATAATAAAGTAATGAAGAAAAGGTGGCGTGCTTGTGCTTGTTCTTGTTGTAGTAATAGTAGTAGTAGTGCATTTAAAGGAGGGGGTCAGCTTTTTACAGGATGTGACTCTGTTATGATATGTATATTAGATGGGTAAAATTAGTATCTTGCGTGTGAGCTTTGCTTCTTTTTTACTCAGCCCTCTGCCTCTGCCTCTCTTTTTTATTTTATTACAGTTTTACTGTTCCATGATATTATTGGGCGTTGATTGGGTGAGCATGTGAAAGTGAATCATGGTTGATAATTGTCTGTAAAATTATAGTAACTTTAAAAACTTCTAGAAATTACTGGGTTTGGCTCTTATATCTTCTTGATGGAGGACGATGAGAAAGGGAGCCGTTGTTCTGTATTCTAAATAAAAATAATAATTTATGATTAGACTTTAGAGTGTCAAATAATAGTGATATAAAAACAATCAGTAAATATGAGTTTTTCTTTCCAAAAATATAATATTTTTTTTTTGGAGCGTTTTCAACGTTCTTTTGATTATTTAAAATTTTAACAAAAAAAAATAGTGAAAAACATTTCAAAGTCAAAATTTTGACTTTAGTAACATGTATTAAAATATATTTATCAATAGATTTATTTCAATATAATATTTAATAAATAATCCTAGCTAATTAACTAATTCAAATCTTATTAAACAAACTTTGAAAAATAATTTCCAAACCCATAAGTGTAAAACATTTCCATGCCACTCAAGCTACACTTTCCTCCTATGAACCTAAATGCATTACAAATCAATGATGAAGACATGAACAAATAATAAAGCAACGCAAACATATAGGTGAAGCATTCAGCAGGATATCAAATGTGAATCACATCAAGAAAGCTAAATGTTGATAAACTCAGGGCAAAGCTATGTAGAAATTTCCCAAATTGAAATTACACACTGGAACAAGCAGTTGAAAAGAATGATGGGATTAAAAATACATGCGTCATCGTATGTATCCTAATCTCAAGAGCATAATCATCTGTAATGAAGCAAATTAGTTTCGATAGCGTCACCGTATTAAAACACCAGCAAACCATTCCTTCAAGATGTGCCACAACATGCTGATCTTTCAGGAGCATTGCCTGGGCCAGCTGCCTGGTCTGGTTTGTTAATTTTAATCGTGCGATCCTGTGACAATAATAGAATGATAATGTCAGAACCAAGGGCCTGAATTTTAAGGTTGGCATGACTACTGAATTAGATGAAAAAGGCCAGAAACTGACCTCAGCCTTGTTATCAGATTCTGAAAGCCTTTGCTTGATGTCCCTAGCAATGGAGAAGAAAACTTGTTCTACGTTTAAGTTAGTCTTGGCACTCTGCGACATGTACACCAATCAGAAAATACAAATCTTCAGGTTGAAATGCAATTAAAATGCAGAACTTTTAATTTTTACTACTTACTGTTTCAAAGAACTGAATGCCATACTCATCAGCAAGAGCTTGTCCCTTTGAGGTTGGGACAGCCTGACAAAAATATATCATTGACTTCAGAAAACACAAACTAAATTTCATGACGCTAATTAGTCTATAAAAATCAAACATTGCAAACCTATCAGGAGCACATAAATGAAATTAATACTCAACCAGTCACATTACAATACAAGGTAATTCACACCCCAATCTTTAGGGAACACAGGTACATGGGAACTTCAAATTGGAGTCTTTAGTTTGAACTGACATTGTAAAATAAAAATTGAGAAAAAAAAAAAAGCATCTGGTATCGGAGATCCTTTTGGAGCAGAACATATCATAGATAATTTAAGAGAACAAGGAAAAAGATTCCAAAGATAAAACCGAGCAATACAAAACTAGAAACTGTATCTGCATATCATTAGGACCGAGGAAGCAGGCGTATAACTAAAAGAACTACTGAAAAGTGACTAGCAAACAAGATAATATTCAAGGATGAGGTTAACTGCACATACCCTTTTGCTCTCATCCATATCAGCCTTGTTGCCAACAAGAATCTTGTTAACATTGTCAGAAGCATGCTGCTCAATGTTCCGAATCCAGTTCCTGATGTCTGCAAGACAAGGCATCAAGCATAATGAATGCCCAAATTATATAAGCAATATAATAATCCAAAGGAGAAGTGAGGAGATTACTGTTGAAGGACGACTCATCTGTAACATCATAGACGAGCAAAATACCCATAGCTCCACGATAGTAAGCTGCAAAGAGCAACTGAATTTGATCAAAAGAAAGCTACTGAAGTAACATTTTGAAGGGAAAAAAAGGAATGTGAAAACTAGAAATTAAAATCAGTTTAAAAAGATTCAGCTGCTCTAAGGGTTTAATCCCTATCCATGCTCCATCCTAACCAGGAGAATGAATCTACATACAAGTTAAAGGAAGGTATGAAGTAAGCAAATAAGGCAAATTTTTCGACATAACACAAACTGACATAATGACCTGAAACAAAGAGAAATAAAAAAACCTACCGGTCGTGATAGTTCGAAATCTCTCCTGGCCTGCAGTATCCCAAATTTGCAATTTGATCCGTTTGCCATCCAGCTCAATTGTTCTAATTTTGAAATCTATTCTGCAAAACATAATATCACAGTGATGAGACAAATGATCTAAGTCAGATTACAATTAAAAAAGGAAAAACACATTGCACTTTGACATGGATAAAAGCCTTAATAAATAAATGAATAAACTCACCCTATTGTTGTAATGAAACTAGTGGTGAAGGATCCATCTGAGAACCGCAAAAGAAGACAACTCTTACCCACACCTGCCACATGAAAAGAACTTAAATCTGAGGACTATAACAATAATAAAGAGCTCAAAATATTTAGGCAGATGACCATCTTATAAGGGAGATAAACTAACATAAATTGCAAGGGAATATGAAAAATGCATAAGCTGGGAGTGAATAAAGAACTTGAAGGGAAATTGCACCAGAAAAATGGGGATTGGCATACTAGGAAACAAGTACAACTCCAAAAGGTTCATAAAGACCACCCACTTATTTATTGATTTATTTTTAGTTATTGCGATTCCCCAGATAAATTTGAGCTTAAGATCCAAAAGTTGAAACTAAAATCAAGGGCAAAACGGATATGTCCGAAAACAACAAACAACAGCAAGATGACATACACAACAAAAGAATGCTAAACAACAAAGGTGCCAAACAACTAAATAAACCATAGAGTAAAAATATATAGAGACCATAAATAAAAATGAGCTCGGTGGCATAAATTAGTAGGACTTGATTCCTCTTTCTCCTAGGCAGAGATTAAAAATTTGACAGCAACCAAAAGGTGATTCAATAGGCAATTTGGTGATTAAGAAATTGTCAAAAGATAGCACATTGTTGCCAAAAGTAGCCAAAAGCTAGCATGATTTAACTTCAAATTCCTACTCTCTTGTTGAACCCATAATTTCTAAAATTTCTAGAAATAGCAAAGCATGAGCCGTCGAGCTTCAGCCTCACAAAGTGACATACCAAATTCGCAAGTTGTAACTTTAGCACTAGAACAGCATTAGCCCAAGCTTTCAGAATGTTAAATCTGGGACCAATGAATCAATGTTTCACATTCCAAATCAAAGTTTGATATGGCGAATTCCTCACAAACAATTCGCCTAAAAATGAAATCGCATACAAGACTGTTTCAAAATCAAAAGATGTTCATCTTTGGTTCATTGGGCTATGAGAGAATTTACCATAAATTCCAAAAGCAACCAAAAATTGAAATTTGAAATCCTAAATCAACTCATCACATGCACAACATTCACAATACTCCAGATCGAATCAAAGAAACATAATATATACCTAAATCCATCATTCACATTCGTAGATCAAACAAATCCATCAAACAGTTGAAAGAAACCAGACATTGAAATAAAAAAAAAAACAAAAGAAGAAGAAGAAGAAGCCCTTACCACTATCCCCGATCAAGAGGAGCTTTATGAGATAATCATAGTCCGCCCGTGCCCTTGCTGGTGGAGCAGCCATTAATCACCAAAGCAAGGTCACGATTACCAATCAAAAACAACGAAATCCCAAAGTCCTAAAACCAAAAAACCGATCTCTAAATTCCCAAAACAATTGAGAAATGGAAGAGATGACTAAAAGTGAGGGAAATTGGATGAATAAATACCTCGAGATCTGAGAGAACTTGGAGAGATCGAAGAAGATGAAGAAAAAAGGGGGCTCTTCTCTTATGGAGAAACTTTCGAATTTGACACCGATGAAGGAGGTGATCTTACCGCAAGGTGCATTGACCGCCCTTTCGCCGGCTGTCATCGGTGCACGTGGTGCTAGCCCCTGATTAGAGGGAATATTTCGGCGATTTCATTGTTTTTTTTTTTATTATTATTTATTTTTATAAATTTGCGCTGAAATAAACATGAAAATTTTTCCCTTATATCATTATTTTACACATATTTTAGATTTATAAAAAGGGTAAATTCAAATACATTTTATTATACTTTCTAAAGACATTTCAATAAATATTTTAGTATTCACCTAGATGACTACAGTTTAAATATGCCCTAAAATAGATATTAAATGTCATATTTTTTTCGTTATGCTTTCCATGAATAATTTGAATGTATCTCCTGTTTTCAGATAATCCTTTAAATTGGCAAATAAATGATAAATTTAGAAAAGACAAAAGAATAAATATTTTTTTTATTAAAATAATGATGACTTGTTTATTGTTTTTAAATGTTTACACAAATCACTGTTTATTATCAGATAAAATAAAACAAAAAACCACTCAGCTACAGAAATAAAACCAAAAGAATTTTAAGAATTTGATAATAACTGGATCCAATTAACCAAATCACACAGAGAAACCTCTTAATCCATGAAAGAAAGTCTCTTATATAGTGTTTGTTTGAAGGAATTTAAAATTACATGTAACTTGAGTTACTGAGTTTTTGAAAATCCAGTGTTTGTTTCATAGTATTTTTAAAATTCACGTAACTCAAATTACATCAAATAAGGGATTTGGGATTATGTCCAAATTGGCCGTAAAACGAAATCACTTATCTTTTTGCTCCCTCACATGTGACCTATATGTGACCAACTAAGAAAAAACAAATATTATTACACATTTATGAATAGTAAAAAAACTTAAAATTTATTTAATAATTAAAAATATTAAATAACTTGTTAAATTTAGATGAAAATCTTATAAATACACTTTTTTGCGAGGTTAATAATTAAATTCAAAATTTTAAAATATAATAAAATTTCAATAAATTTATATTGAATTTAAATTTAATCATTATAGTAATTAATATGCACTTAAAATTATTAAAATAATATTAAATATTATAATATAGTATTTTTAAATAAATCTAACCAAACACTATATTTGACTTTGCTGAATTTTAAAATCCAAGTACTTCCAGTTACACTGTAATTAGAAATCCATTGCATCTAGAATTATATTCAACCAAACGCCATCTTATTCTTTCAGTATTATTCCATTTATTCTTTCAGTATTGTTCCATTTTAACTTTGCTTCATCATGATTCATGCATCCTCCTTTCATCATTGGACACCCAAAATTATGAAGAATATTATTTTTGTCCAAATGGATCCAGACTTATCATCTTGACTCTCTTAAAACCATATAAGTTCAAGGTCTAAACCCACACACGCCCATGAACTCTACTCTCCATTTGACCAACTTCATCCACATTAATTTAAATTAATGGCACAAATGGATCCAGAGTTTTGGTCTGAGCTCTTTCGAAACCATGAATCAAAGAATTAAGCATCACATCCCATTGACCTTTTCTCACCCTCAGTAATATCATTTTGTCACTAGGCTGACCTGTTGTGGAAAAGCATTTCCATTTGACTTCATAATTGACCATCGACATTTGACTTTGACTTTGACTTTTAAAGATAACTTATTCAATTAAGGGAAGAGAATTGATGAGATAAGTCATTGTTCGAACTTAATAATGGTGCTTTCCTTTCCCCAATTTCTGCAACATTACTGCTGAATACTTCCATGCATGCTAGTTGTTTAATTTTCCTCAAATTTGCAGCACTTTGATCTTCAAGAGAGAGACCTTATTTTGAGAGAAAAGTCAAAGTCAAATGTTGATGAGACAAGTCAACGTTGAATGCTTCCAAAATTGTTGGTGTTTTTGCTACTTTGACTCAGTTTTGAGAGAACTTGTTCAAGATGAGCCACCTTTCTGGATATTAGGTAACAAATGAGACAATTTGGATGACTCTGGGGATGACCAACGGGGCACCTGAACAGTGTTCTCTTTGTGCCCAACAAACAAGAAATCCCTTTATTTGTTTATTTAAAAAACAAAATTTGACAAACAATGCGCCTAAATATATTAAAATTGTTGAAAATATAGACATAAAAAAATAATAATAATAACTTTTAAAGTTATACTAATAAAATTAAGATGGGTTTCGCTTTGCTTTGTTCAAACACAGCTTAACTTCATTTGTCAAGACTACTTTTAACTTCATTTGTCATGCTCGAGTTCCACTCATTAGAAAGCTATAAAGATTAAGTTCAACTTAGTGCTACAATAATTTAACTATAATAACAAAACAAAATTTTTAATATATATAGATGATAATATCATAAAAAAAAATTTGTAATTTCAAGAGTCTGAATAAGCCGAGTTTGTATTTGACCTCTAGTGGACATGTCATATCTATTTTTTTTTTATGTGGTGAGTAACTAAATCAGGAATGTTATTGTTGTTGTTTTGCTTCCTTCCAACTAAGCTCTTTGTTGTTCTTCCAATTGTGGCAAAGTCTTGTTATATTGTTCCATGGTAGACAATATAATATTTAATCAAATTTATTTCAATGTATCTGACAGAATATCATATCGCCATGACAGCAATTGGTTAAAACATTTAAAAAATATATTTTAATTAAAATTTTCATCTGAGTAATTCAAAAAACTATTTTAATTATTCTGATTAAAAAAAAAGAAGAGACAACTATTCTAGAGTTTTTTTTTTATTATGCAAAAAAATGCTAGCAATTTTACTATAGCATCATAGCACAGTACTGTAAATCCTCATGGAAAAACTAGGACTTCACCGTTGGTTTTTATCAATGTATGATAAATTGTACGTCAGTCTTATTTGAAGTTTAAATGCTATTTTCTCTATAAAAAGAGCCATCTCTTGTAGTTGAGGGTATTTTTGCCCATCATCTTCTCTACTATTAATAAAAGCTCTCATAATTCATATTCAATCTCAAAACCCTTTCAACTTTCCCCCGAAATTTTAATTTTAACCTTTTACTTCGCCTAAGTCGCTCAAACAAAATATATATCTGCAAGTTCAAGGGAATTCACATCCATCCATCATATCGAAGTCCGAAGATGCACCATACAATTTACAGACCTCATAAACATAAATCTATCTTGTTATACCACATTAGAGTGGTGAAAAATTGATTTTTATGTAAACCTCGGCTTTAAAATTTACTCTATTGGCTAATATTAGTATTTAAAAAAAATCATTCACAACTAAAAAAATAACTAAATAATTAATTCGACTGAATAATTCTCTAAAATTCAGATCCAACAGCAACGCGCCACGTGTAGAGCATAATCTCAGCCAAAGAATTCCGCAGGATCACCGGAACTAGTAACGTCTTCTCGCAGGCTCCTCGCCGATCACGCGGGAATGCTACTCCTCTTTTCCCTCTCCGGCTTTACACACTCCCCGTCCGATCCACCACCGACCAATCTCCACCGTCCGATCACTCCCATCAATCAAAACATCAAATCATCACGTTTTCCCTCAAAGAATGTTGGAGACCCGTCCGTTTCACCATCCCGGGCCCCACTGAGTTTTGCCAATAGTAAACCGCCACGTGGATGCTGAACTGGAATCACGATGGTCTTGGCTCCTTTGATGCCCTGGAATCTTCTCTCGCTGATGCTGGTCCTCATTCGTCGAAGAGAAGATGCTTTAAATTGCGTGCTAGGAAAGAAGCGGGAACGCTTACTTTTTCCTGGAGCTTTGGCTTCGTTTCTCGCTATAAATTCCCCCGTTTCTAGGGTTCGTTTATCACCTCGATCTCCTTTTCCCCTCGCGGCGAGATCTGCTTGCGTTTCAGGTACTATTCTTTCTTTTTTTTTTGTCCTGTGATTTCATTGGTTCGATTTGGTTTTTGCGCCTTTTTCTTGGGTGTTCTTCTTGGTTTTTTTCTAGATCGTGATTTGTTGCGTGGCGTGGAGAGTAGCGGTGGAGGATCTTTGGATGTGCTGGTTGTTGATGTTTTTGATGTATATTTATTGTGGTTGTTTGTTTAAGAGATCAGATGCGTGGGAGATTAGGGCTGTGGTTATAGATCTGCTGGGTAGTATATGTTTTTGGTTTTATCTCGTTTTGGAGTTGCGATTTCATGGATTTATTTTGGTTTTTGTAGTTTATGTCGCTTGATCTTGATCATTGTAGTACGGAAAAGGGCTTCATTGCTGCAATGCGCCATATAATGATCTAGATAGGTCTGTTTCAATGCTGATTTTGTGGGTATTGCGTTGGTGTGAACAATTTTGTGAATGATTATTGAAGTTTGTGTGTTTGAGCTTTTTAGGATGCATCAGGTTTGCTTTTGAGGCCAAATTGATTGGAGTTGTTTTTAGTAGTTAAATTATAAGCCTTTATGATAGAAATAGTATATATGGTGTGAATGGGTACATAAAATGCGTCTTTAGTTCAATGGAATCCTTCATGTAGTTGAAGGAGTCATATGAATAAGAGAACATGTAATTCTAAATGGTAGATTTTGTGTTTTCTTTGTTTTGTTAAAATATTAAAGCTAGCCAGAGGAAGACATGTATGGTCATGTTGACTATTCAATGAAATAAAGCCTCCGGTCCTTTTTCTAAAGAAAAAAAAAGATCCTTTTCTTGAGGTTGTCAGTTTCTTTGTAAAGCTATTGAGAAATAAGAAAATCTTAAATAATAGTGCGAGCGAGAGAGAGAGAGAGAGAGAGAGGAAAAACTGAAGCATGAGGAACATTGGTTTGCCAAGTGGAAAGCAACAGAGCATGTTATGTTATTTTCACTCGCGTTAGATGATATGGATGTCGGGTGCATTCTGTTTCTTAGCATGTATCTAATATGTGAATTTTAGATTATTTTTTTCTTCTTTCTAGTTTTGAGTGAATTAATATTTATCAGGGCAAGGCTGTAAGTATGGCTCCACCTATCGAGGCATCAGTTAAGCCTGCTGAATCTCATCCATCCCAGCCACCTCTCAATGAAAGAATACTATCATCCATGTCCAGGAGGTCTGTTGCAGCACACCCCTGGCATGACCTGGAGATAGGTTCTCTCTCTATCTCTCTCTCTATATATATATATATATACATATATAATATTATGCACATGATAGTATTGCTTATATGTTTTCTTACATCATTCTTTTTTTTTATCTAAAAATACAATTCTGTTGTTTGGTGCAGGACCTGGTGCGCCTGAAGTTTTCAACTGTGTAAGCACGCTACCACTGTATATTACATGAATATGCGGTACACAGTTCCACAAAGAACCACTGTAATAAAACTTTTGCTTACATGAATATATGCAGGTGGTGGAAATAGGGAGGGGGAGTAAAGTGAAATATGAACTTGACAAAAAAACTGGTTTAATTAAGGTAGGTTAAGAGTCAGAGCTAGTGCTGTGTGTTCCTGTTTCATTCTTTAATGGCTGTTGTCTTATGTATTCAGGTGGACAGGGTGCTCTATTCATCTGTAGTGTACCCTCACAACTATGGCTTCATTCCACGCACTCTTTGTGAAGATAGCGACCCGATGGATGTGTTGGTTATCATGCAAGTAAGGCCTACCATCTATTTTTTATGGTTGAGATGTAACCATATTTAGACAGAAACTTGATTTTTTTTTTTAAAAAAAAGCAAATTTAGTTACTAATTTATAGAACAGCTAATACATGTTGGTAATATCTTAGGTAGTTTCAGGTGTTTTACTGTGCACCTTTTCTGTGGTAGTTGCTTGAATAAATTCAATTTGAAACTTTTTAACGAAAATTTTCTTTTATGCTATCTTTTCACAGGAACCAGTTCTTCCTGGTTGTTTTCTTCGAGCCAAGGCCATTGGTCTCATGCCTATGATTGATCAGGTATTTTTGTTATTTTCTCTGGCTTTAATTTCATTGCTGATGTCATGTGTAAGCCATGATCATAGCTTGCTTGGTAGTTCTAAGGTGGTTGATGTTGTAAACAGGGTGAGAAGGATGATAAAATAATTGCTGTGTGTGCTGATGATCCTGAATACAAGCATTACAATGATATCAAGGAACTCCCACCCCATCGGTTAGCTGAAATCAGGCGTTTCTTCGAAGATTGTATCCTTGTCTTTTAAACATTTGGTATCATCTCTTACTCTATAGTTGCAATTATGAAGCAAAGTAGGAAATGGCACGGTAATCCTGAAATAGTAAGTGGTAGGTGCACTGCCTTTGCCTGTCCCAGCTTTCCCGGTTTCCACATGCCTTACCGCTTTTGTTTTTCCTCTGTTTACCGGTTATGAATGTTTTGTGCTTAGATTCCTTGAGAATTTTTGCCGTGACTAGTTCTTTGATGCATGGTGCACAAGTGATTGGAGCCAAGTCATCTTTTCCATTGACTGCTGCCAGTGATTTTTTAATTAAACATTTCATCTGTTTTTTCCTTTACAAATGACTCAGACAAAAAAAATGAAAACAAGGAAGTTGCTGTCAATGACTTCCTGCCAGCCTGTGATGCCTTTAAGGCAATAAAACACTCAATGTAAGATAATTTCTCTGTTGCTTTCAGTATAAGATCTGTGTGACATGTCTTTCATTTCAAAGTAAAGTTTGCATTTTGTAGACTATGAAAAATCAATTGTAATGTTTGTCATTGATGGAAGACCTTTGCTCCTTTCTTGACTATTCTCATGTGTTTTTTGAAGGGATCTTTATGCGAGCTATATAGTGGAGAGTTTGAGGAGATAGGTATTGTGTATTTCCTATATATCATCTGCATTAACTTGGTTCTATGATGAAGGACTTTCCTAAGTTGTGATGTGATGTCTTTTTTTGTAATTTGCTCAAATACATCATATGTACTACCTATATTTTGTGAACCTGATGTCTTTTATACTTTATCTTGAGTTGGCAATGTTGGTTGCATGTGTGCTCATCTTTCCTCATCATGCACAAAAATATTAAAAGAATAATAATAAAATGAGAATGGAAAGCAAATAGGGGAAAGTGAAGAAATAAAGTAAATGCTGGGAGTATATCCAAAGAAGATCCCCCCACTTCTGATCCCACAAGACCCCACTAGGTAGTTTTGTTTCTCTTTTAGTTCCTCCTATAAAAAGAAAGCCAGGAAACCAACCCCATGGCACATCCCTCCTTTGGTCTTCATTGATGGACATTGAGGCCTCTTCTGGTGGCCTTGTGATGTTCTTATTGATGGTGATGATGATGATTCCTTGGTATTGATCTTCATTTATTAAGGGCAACCTTGAATCTTTGGCAACTGGTTATCGTTTTATTTATATTTTCTTTTTTTGTTGTTTTTCTTCTTTCTATTTTATGCTTGTGCTTACTAATGTAACTTTTGGAGAAAGAATACAGTGAAGATCTGGTAGAATTTTGTGCATGTTTTGTGTTTGTCTGGTTAACTTGGCGTCATATGATATTCATGTTGTATTAGAAACATGATGATAAGTAGATACTTCTTTGTTTTGATAGGATGATTCCTACGGCGAGGCGTTTTCTTTTCAGGTCTTTCCCAAAAAAGTGCAATATAGTAGAGTGCATGATTCGTCAACGGTCGTTGGGTCAATTGGCAATTGGACCCCCCATGAGAACTTCTCGCAAGTGGCGAGAGCTCGAAATCTAGGGTGAGGGTGTATGTCTGAGAACTGTGAGCACGAACTGTGGGTAGTTCTAACGCGCACATGTGCACGGGCCCCATAGACTGTAGTCGAGGCGTGTGCACGTCCCTGTCTTAGTTTAGCGGACTTATTAAGGTTTCGCTCATCTTGATAAAAAAAAGTGTATGATAGCTCACCAATCGAGTGTTCTTGCTCCGAAGATAAGTAGCCTAAAAATATATTATTTGGTGAAGGGAAGCACCTAGCATCTGCACAAATATGCGTGGGCAAAGTGAACATGTTACCTTGTTTGTTTGGCTGGACAAAAAACTCCCATTAAAAAATAACAAATATTAAATTGATATTACTGGATGACGTGTTTTATTTAAAAATTTCATAAAACGATGGTGAATTTAAACTAAATTAATTTAAAGCAATAAAAATTAATATTTGATTATTAAACTTTAATTTATTTATGATTACCTTGCAGACAGATACAGCGTCAGTTCTTAATGAAACCGCTGCTTGCGTTCTCCTCCATAAACAAATTAAAGTTTGAATTAAAAAAAAAATAATTAGTTCATATATTTATTAAATTTTCAAATGAAATGTTTGTAGGTGCTGACTTCTCCTTGCCACCAAATCAAAAACACGTATTCAGCTACTGGTTTTTTTTTTTTTCATTAATTTCAGTGAAAATTAATAATTTGTTATTAATGTTTATGTTAATCATCAGGGTGACAAAGAAGACCTTCTCTTGGATTATGTCTTGTACCCTTCTCAACCATCAATAATACATGTAATAATTGCCCATAAATTATTGATCGGTTCACTTGAATTATTTATACTGTTTTCCTCTAAAAAATCCAAAGATTTGTTTTTATTAATTGGACGAACCTCCTCATTTTTTTCAAAAAAATAAATAAAATAAAAATAAATAACTCTTTACTAAACGAAGTTTTTGAATTTTGAATAAAGTTAACAAATAAATAAGTTTTTATCCAGCTAATTTTAGAACCATAACCAAGCTTGAATTTGAGCTATTTAATTTCGAGTTGAACGTTAACTGAGTTTAATCCGATGAGATAGCTCAGCTTAAAGTGCTGCATTATATATATATATTCATTTAAAAGAAAAAAAGGCAATATTTTTACTTTTTCACACATTGATTATTTTCAAATATCACCCACCATTAAATAACTTTTAAATTTTTTTAAAAGCTAATAAACCACTAGCATTAAAGTAGAAAAAAAAACATAAAAACTACATCAAGAAAATAAAAAAAATATCATAATCCCGATAAAGAAGCATAAAGATTCATTAATGATGAATCTGCAAATACAAAATGATGATAATTCCCCGGAGGAAAAAAGAGAACGTTGAGATGAAAGTAAATTACAAAAGAAACTAGCTTGTGCCCTTGGTGGAAATCTCATTGCCAGTGTCACTAGCTCTGGTGAAATCAGGCAGTTATCCTATAAACTCTAAACTACATCAAATAATCTCTATGGACTCTTCAAACTTCACCTTCTTGTCTTATTGGACTACAAATAATTATGATAAAAACATATGATCATCTTTATAATAATTGTAGACATATGACGAGACTTGCATTAAAATAAATTTTTTGTAGTCAAATATCACAACAAATAGCTCGTATTAAAATATCTTCAACATGCCTCATAAAGTTTTGAAGAGATATCTTAAAAAAAAAACTAAATTTTCTCCAAAAAAACAGAGTGTTTGTTAGCTAGGTGGAGAATTGAATGAAAATGATTATAGATATATTAGACAAAAATATATTAAAAAAAAAGATAATCCACTTGTTTAATAGCTGAATGACAAATAACATGTATTGTGATTGGCAATTTGTTTCATATCCTCCTTGCGACAGTATTAAGAATAAATTTGTTTTAATTTTTTTAACTTAGTTTAAAGAGTCAATTTGTTTTTATGTTTTAAAAATATTTTTTAACTTGGCTTAAAAAAATTTACCCCCATTATCCACATGAATTATTTTTTGTGAGACTCCTAGTCGGACCCAAATTTTTAAATTCATACCTTTTAAACTCCTAATTTTTTTTACTCGGGGACCAATTGTAAACTGACACCCATTAATTATTCATTTTTGCAGTGGTGTCCCTGCAAAAGGGCCAAGTACCATTTATAAAGTCATCAGATCCAGACCGTCTAAATCCAGACCTTCAAAATCCAACGGTTCATAGTTTCAACACCTCATCAATCCGAAGGAAACACCATGAACCAATCACAGCCTTCCTCTTCATCTATATAATAACGCCCTCTCTCTCCTTTCTACTCATCTTGTCTCCGAACCCTCATCTCACCGATTCTCTCATTCTTCTTCGATTCGATGGCGCCCAAAGCTGAGAAGAAGCCCGCCGAGAAGAAGCCAGCTTCCGAGAAGCCGGCTGAGGAGAAGGAGAAGAAGTCCGTAGCCGAGAAAGCCCCCGCTGAGAAGAAGCCCAAGGCCGGGAAGCGACTCCCGTCCAAGGATTCTGCTTCCGGAGAGAAGAAGAAGAAGAAGATGAAGAAGGGGACCGAGACCTACAAGATCTACATCTTCAAGGTGCTCAAGCAGGTCCATCCTGATATCGGGATCTCCAGCAAGGCCATGGGCATCATGAACTCCTTCATCAACGATATCTTCGAGAAGCTCGCCCAGGAGGCATCTCGCTTGGCTCGCTACAACAAAAAGCCGACCATCACGTCCCGCGAGATCCAGACCTCTGTTCGTCTTGTCCTTCCCGGAGAGCTAGCTAAGCATGCTGTGTCTGAGGGCACCAAGGCCGTCACCAAGTTTACCAGTTCTTAGATCTAGGGTTTATTTCTTGATTTCGTGTTCTGAAATTCTCTAATATGTAATTTCTAGGGCTTTTAGGTTTTCTTCGATAGTTGTAGGCATGGATCGTTGAATGAATGAATGAAAAGTTGAAATTCCAAACCTTATTCGGTTGATCTTATTTACAAAGTTTGGGAATTTTTTTTTAAAGTCACCTCGAAATTTTGGTTCTTGATTTTCAGGATCCTTCTGGAGATGATCAGAAAGATAAAGGTACGATCTTTCCTAATCGTTCCTTTTTTATTCGATCTATTGTAGGTGTTGTTCTTTGCTTGCTCAGAAGTAATGGCTTCTTTGATGATGTTTGCCAATCTGAACATTTTGTTCTTATTTGTATGCTTACAATTAAGGGATAAAGATGGCGGCTAATCATCTGGTCTGTTTTCTTGATAAAAAAAGGTTTACTTTTTAGTTCTAATCTTTATAATTGAAATTTAGTGGAAATTTGTCTTTGAATTTTTCTGTTTCTTTCCCATCTAGGCCAGGATCCTATAGTATTCTGAATTGATTGTCTGCCTCAATGAATTATAGTTTGCCATTATAGATGATGCATTGCTGTGAGTTTGTGCTGTTGGTATTTCCTCATATCTGGTTATCTGGTCTGATGAACGCCATAGATGTTACGTAGTCTTCTATGCCCTCTTGTTATGGTGTTTAAATTATGGTTTCCTTAAGTTGGTGATGAAAGATAAGCTGCCAGCTTGACTTTGTTACAGAATGCAATAAAAATTTGTGCTGGTTTTCCTTGGGAGGAGTCCTTCGATATGTTCATGCTGAGGTTGTTGAAGTTGAGATTGAGATAGATTAAAATTCTTCAATTTTCTCTTAGTTTAATGTGCAGAATGTTTTGGAATTCGGAAGACTAAACGAAGTTAATTATCAAAAATGTTTTATATTTTTTGTGGAGATGATCAATAACATTTGGATGGTGATTAAAACCAGCCAAGTTTCCTGAGACGTATAAGAGGTAGAGCTATCCTGTTTGGTTATCACTGTCATGAACCTTGAGCAAGCTTGATAAACTATGAATATTTTCTGCCGAATTGTTTTCTAATCAGCTTGTTTTATGATATTGTAATTGTGATGCTCATTAAATCATATTCTGTTTGAATCTAATCGCAATTGCATTTGCTAGTTGTGGGTTTTTGCACTGGTCCATCTGCTATCGATCTTAAGACTTGTTCTCATTCCTGAATTGTGGATTTGTGGGATTTGATTTGTATATTAATGAAAGAGAACATGGTTCATCTAGTACTTGTTTTTGGAGATTGCCTTTGTTCTATTACCGGCCTTGTTGCTCTCCATATATTTTATGGTTGTAATGGCAACTAAACATTTCACTTATGAGCAGTCTGATCTAGGTTGATTGTTTTCTGAATTTTTAACAATGTTGTCATGGTGTTGGATCTATGTCATCTGTTAATTATCCATTCTTTATTTATGTTGAAAGGGTCGTGCCAGTTCTTCCTTTCAAGCTATCTTATATTGTTCTACAGCAAGTTTAGAACTTCCTAGCAATACTCAGAAATTATTTGTCACTTTACTTTAAACAGTTATTTGAAGCTTGTTCACTGTGATAATCTCTTGTTAACTTGACCCACACTCCATAGACCTGCTGACAAATCTCAAGATGGCAACAGGTATTCCAATTACTACTGGCAGATATTGTGAGAGGTTTTAATTAAATTTGCAGCATTTCTTGTATTTTCCAATCTGTTACTTGTCGCTGGTGACAAACTATCTTCAGATGTGTTATGCTGGAGGTCATATGTGCCTACCAATCTCAGTTATTTGAAAGTAAATACCATTGTTACAGTCAATCTCAGCGTGGCACACTCAGTTCACTCAAAGCTCATATCTGAACTTAAGTTTTGTGGCTAATTACTTGAGAGAGCTTACATACAATCCCATGCTTAATACATGGGATATCAGTGATGCAGAAAGTTAGGTGACATACAAGCCCATGACCAGGTCTAGGAAAAGCCAGCAAAACAGAAACAGTATTGGCTCCATATGCATAGATAAATAAGGGCTAGCACATAAACTGCAAAAAGAGAAACCAGTGAACCATGCCTAATGCATAACACAAGCTTGTTTGCTATTCTTTGTTGGCTAGGAACACATCAGTGAGGACGGTCTTGGATACCAAGGCGGCCTTCAGCACCTCCAAAGCCTGAACAAAATTCCATGAAAATTAGTGTCAAAAAAAAAAAAAAAAGAAACATTCTACCAATTGAAACATAACCTCTTGCATGCCAAAGCTGACGTTCTTCTCCCTGAGAAGGTCGACATTCTTGATATTGAACTTGTTGAGCAAAGTGATGCTGGAGATGGTGGACATTGGTGTCACAGAAAGATCATCCATTACAGTGTAAGTAACCACACCCTTCACACAACCTCCTCCTTCTCCTCCACCATTTCCTGACGTCTTTCCAGACTCAGGATCCACACATTGGATCACTCTTTCCATTCTGCAAAGGCATGAAGGACATTGAATTCCACGAACTTTAGTGACATATTGAGCACATGAACTTCTGCCAAAGTTATTGCCACAACCATAGTATGCCTCAACTTTTGCAGGGGTTGGTGCTGATAAAAGGAGATTGTTTTGGGACTGTATCTGTTTCTGTCCCTGTGATGGGCTAAGGAGGATGTTCTTATCTTGATTAGGCTGGATATAAGTGGAATCCAGGTTCTCCAGGCTGCTGTAGATGCATCCAATGGATCCTGCCATCTGATCCTTGCTCAGTAGCTTCACTATGAAGCCTAATGGCAGTGCAAGAAGACCAAAGAGGAAATCCACAACCTCTTTCCCAGCTTCAGCAAACAGGACTCTGTTTGCTTTAGTGTCTATGAGCAGCTTCAGGGCCATTGTTTTCTCAGCCATTTTTGTGAACTGCTTATGTTCTCCCTATGCTTAATGCTTGCTTTTGCTTTCCTCATATATAATCTTTATATCAACCTCGCCAACAGTGACTTCTTCTTTGGAAACAGTACTCAGCTTCCTTAGTCAAGAAGAAAAGAATATTTTGGATTGTCAGGCATGGTGACCTTGCAGTTGTTTCTTTCTCTCTACATGTATATAAAGAAGGTTTTTTTTTTTTTTTTTTTGTTTCTCAACAGCATCAAATGCACATTCTCTCCACCAATTTTACTTTTTGCTGCTTCTCTTCTAGAGTTCTAAACACTAAGGAGCCATGCATCAAAAACGTTTTCTCCTGGAAATTGAAGATGAATGAGCTGTTGGGAATTGTAAGCGTTTCTTGTATCTTGTGAGTATTAGGTATTGAATATGAATTGTTTGTTGGAAATAATGTTTTTTTTTCTTTTTTAATAATAATTGTAATATTTCAGGATAACTCCAGATTAAATCTCAAAATCCTCGCAAGTAACCTGAAGAATAGGTATGTTACTGACTCTTTTTTTTTTTTTTTTTTTTCTGAATATGGGATCTTTATCACTGTTAAAAACATAGTTGGAACCATAAATAATTGAGTTACTGTAACCCGGGAATTCAGGAACCTTAAGCAATAATGCATGAAAAAGTTGAAGTCCACTTAAATAAAGTAGCATAGAGCATTGATGGTTCCATTTTTATTGATGAACAAGGACTAGTACACATTAACTAGAGAAAGAGAAAACAGTGAACCATGAGTGATATAGGGCAAGCAAGCTAGCTAGCCCAGGAACACATCACTGAGAACACTCTTGGAATCAAGAGAAACCTTCAGCAGCTCCAAAGCCTGAAACAATAAAAATACAATAAAAAATAAAAACAAAATATAAAAACTGAAGCATGTGATCATATTATTCTACTAATTGAAAGACAACCTCCTTCATTCCCACTTTAACTGTCTGCTCCTTGAGAGCATTCACATTCTTGATACTGAACTTGTTGAGCAAGGTGATGCTGGAGATGGTGGACATTGGAGTCACAGAAAGATCATCCATTATAGTGTAAGTAACCACATCCTTCACATAACCTCCCTTTTGGTATCTTTCCACTTGGCCTGATTTAGGATCCACAAGCTGCATCTCTTTATTCATTTTACAGTTGCATGAAGGACATGAAATGCCATTGACTTCACTAACACACTTGGAGCATGGACTAGAAGTACAACCATATTCATAGACATTGCTATTGCCATAGCCACAGCTATAGTATTTATCAACTTTTGCAGGAGCTGGTGCTGGTAAGAGGAGCGCATTGTTCTGGCACTGGCTCTGTCCTTTTGGGTTAAGGAGAACGTCTTTCATTTGATGAGGCTGCATATATGAGGAATCAAGGGTCTTCAGGCTGCTGTAAATACATCCAATGGAACCTACCATTAGATCCTGTCCCAGTGCTTTCACTATGGAACCTAATGGCAAAGCAAGAAGACCAAAGATGAAATCCACCACCTCTTTCCCAGCTTCAGCACAGAGAACTCTTTTTGCTTTAGTGTCTATGAGTAGCTTCAGAACCATCGTTTTGTTAGCCATTTCTATGAACTGCTATAGCGAGCACAGTATTTGCCCTTCCTTTATAGATATGATAGCCAAGAGCAGGCCATTTATTGAGGATGAATGAATTGTTGGGAATCGCAATCGTTTCTAGTTGGAAACTGTAAACGTTTATCATGCAATGAAAGACTATATATATATATATATATATGAATGTATGTAGATTTTTTGACAATGAACGTTTGTGGGCCTTGATATATAGATATAATATTTTAAAAATGTGAAGTCAATTGTTTTATATCATGTAGGCAATTTCTCGCTTTTGGTTCTTTTAGAACTATCTATCTTAATATTTTTTTTTTTTGAAATAAAATGGATAAACCATAAATTTATTAAAGAAGAACAACGTAGAAAAACATAGGAGTCTTTTCACCAGAAGTGAGAAGAAGGGAGAACAAGAAAGCAAAAAAAAAAAAAAAAAAAGAGAAAGAAGAAAAGGATCCTAGGCAGACGGAAGACACCGCATGGCATCTCAGGTACGCCTAAAGAGCTGGAAGGATCTACTCCTGAGCGAGGTCGGGGTCAGAGTCACCGACTTGATCTGCATCCCGTGCGCTGAAGAAATTTAGGGAGCGCTTTATTTTCTGAGAAGCTTCATTAAGGTGCTGCTGATGACTGTCAGAGGCTGTTAAAAACCAAGAGCAAAGCATGTTAGCAGCTTTAAAAATGATTCTAAAAAAAAGATAGAGCTTTTGATTGGAAAATGCGAGAATTTCTTTCAAGCCAGATATTCCACAGGATTGCTCTAGATGTGAGATCCCAAAGATAACGAATATTATAAGGTAGAAAGGGTAACCAGGATGTCCAGATGGAAGGGATTGAAGCCGGTAAGGAGTAAGTTTCTAGGACTTGGGAAAAAAAAGACCAGATTCGATTTGAGAAAACACAATCAAGAAAAAGATGATTCAGGGTCTCAGAGGCGTTATGGCAGAGGACACAGGTGTCTGTTGAGATGTGAGAGTTGCACCCTATCTTGAAAAGATTTGAAAGAGTAAGGATTTTATCCTCGCCAGCGAGCCAGCAAAAGAGAGTTATTTTGGAAGGACAACGGGTTTTTCAAAAGGAAGAGTAAAGTGAGCTGCGTATTCCACCATCAATGAGGAATTTGTAGAAAGATTTAACTGTGAAATTTCCACTTTTTTCTAGAGCCCAGGTGTGAAGATCTTCAAGGTGACTGGAACAATCAGGGATGATTTCTAGGATGGGAGATATCAAATCTAGAGAGGCTGATTGAAAGAGAATCTCTGGATTGTTCATATGAAGTTGGAAAAGTCTTAAGTTTATCCAACGAAAGAAACAATCAGAAAAGAGAGCTGGCCAAATATCTTTTAATTGTTGTCTATTATGCTAGCGGTCAAACCAAAGGAAAGTATTGGAACCATTCCTAATAGTTTTGTTAATGCAGGAGCGGAAGGGAATTAGGGCGGAATTCACTCCTGCCTAAAAGAAGGACTTATTTCGCGGTGGAGAAAGAAATAAAATATCTCTTGAATTTCTAATTGAGTAATTTGCTTGGATAATTTTAGCCCAACTGCTGTTGGGGTTGCAGGATAGTTTCCACCACCACTTTCCAAGTAACGCTTTGTTAAAATCATGAAGATTGAGAATTCCCCATCCTCCCATGTCTCGGGGTCTGGAGATCCTATTCCAGGCGACCAGTCTGATTCCTTTGGGTCCCAGATCAGGGTCTTTCCATAAGAAGTCTCTTCTAATTTGATCAATTTTTTTGATCACCCAAGCGGGGAGTTTGAAAACCGACATCCAGTAGACTGGGATTGTTGAGAGCACTGAGTTAACAAGGGTTAAACGACCTCCTAAGGATAAATACTTTGCTTTCCAGGAAGTGAGTCTTGAGCGAACCGTACTAATCAACTTTGTCCAGTCTAGACGCCTTGGTCTTCGTCTAGAGAGAGGAATCCCTAAGTAAGTAATTGGAAGGCTATTTCTGGAGCAGTTTAAGATTCCAGAAGAAGAATGATGAGGTTGAAAGCCATAATGTGTAGAATACAGACAACTTTTCGAGAAATTAATGGATAGGCCAGAGGATCCCTCAAAGAGATAAATGATTAGTTTAATAATTTGGAGATCTTTTTGCCCTCCCGCTGTAAAGATTAATAAATCATCTGCGTATTGAAAGTGACAGATGCTAAATGATTGGTCCAGAGGAACACCCACTAGTACTTTAGATCTAAGTGCATGCGTAAACATAGCACTCAGAACGTCTGCTGCTAGGGCGAAGAGTAAAGGAGAAAGTGGATCTCCTTGTCTCAATCCTCTTTTACATCTGATGTAACCCTGGGTAGAACCATTAATAATGAATTGAGCTTTGGCTGAGCTAAGGATTGTATGAATCCAAGAAATCCATTTAGGTCCAAATCCTCTTGCTGCTAGAACCTCAAGGAGAAAATTCCAATCTAGAGAATCAAAAGCTTTAGCAAAGTCCACTTTGAAGACATGTCCAAGGATTTTCCGTTTTTGCAAATTGAAAATTACTTCTTGGGCACCGACAATGTTGTCCGCAATGCACCTTCCTTTAATAAATCCAGATTGAGAGTCATCCACTAGGAGATTAATCACAGTGCTAAGCCGAGTGGCTAGGATCTTTGAAATAATTTTACAAGTGGAATTAATAAGACTTATAGGACGGTAATCCGACACATGTTCTGGAGCACTACTTTTTGCAATAAGAGCGATGTTAATCCAGTTTAGACGTTCAAAGTTAACCGTGCCCTCAGAAAAGTCTTCGCAGAGTTTGACCAAGGAGCTTTGGATAAATGTCCAGTGTTTTTTATAGAAGAAAATTGGGAAACCATCTGGACCTGGCGCTTTATCTGCGTTTAAATAAAAAACTGCTTGTTTTATCTCTTTAATAGTGAAGGAAGATTCAAGATGAGTGAGATCTAATCTTTCCTTAAAGTCAAATAGAAGCTGCCAGTCAAAGAGGAACCTGTTTGAGATTGAGGTACCAAAAAGGGAGTGAAAGTAATCATTAAAGATCTTGCCAATTTGTTTATTTCCTTCAATCCGTTGGTCATTCTGAAGTAAGTGAGGAATGAAATTTTTGTTCCTTCTTCCATTTGCTACTTGGTGAAAGTATCTTGTATTTGAGTCTCCTTCTCTTAGCCAAGTGATTCTGGACCGTTGCTTCCAGTAAATTTCTTCTTGATTTAGAATAGCAAAGAGTTCAGAGCGAATTTGGGAAAGTCGAATGGATTCTTCCTCAGAAAGAGATCTACTTTCAGATAAGATATCCAGAGAATTTAATTCGGAAAGCAGGCTAATCTTAAGGAGTTTAGAAGCACCAAAGGTATCTTTGGACCAAGATCGAAGATTGACTTTCAAATGAGCTAATTTTTTGGAAATTATAAAAGCTCCATAGCCATTGGGATTAGATTCCGTCCACCAATCTTGAATTAGATTTTCTAATTGTGAACTGGAGTACCAAAATTTCTCTAATCTGAAAAATCGCTTTTGCTGAATATGATTACCAAAATCCAGGCAAATAGGAGAGTGATCAGATCCAAATCTGGGGAGCACAAATTGGGAAGATCTAGGGAATAAGGAGTACCAATTATGAGAGAAGAGAAATCGGTCGAGTCGAATCCAGGTAGGATCAGATTGTCCATTGGTCCAGGTGAATTTTCTCCTACTAATAGGAGGATCAATAAGATCCAGATCACTTAAGAAATTTTGAGAAGTGGAAATTTCGCGTGGATTTATAATACCATTGTTTTTATCCTCTATGGTAAAAACAGTATTAAAATCTCCACAAATTACCCAAGGAGTAGAGATGAGGTTTCGAAGCAAACGGAGTTCATCCCAGAAAACAGATCTGATGGAAGAAGAGTTTGGGCCATAAACACTAGTACAAGCCCAGTTGAAATTGTTTAAACGATTAACAAATCCAATTGAAATAGAGAAGGATCCTTTGTGAATTAAGGTTCCAATAACTTGGGAGCTGTCCCAGGCAATGATAATACCTCCGGCAGTACCTTGCGCTGGTAAGTAATCAAAAGTGTCAAGACGTTTACCTCCTATCAATCTCCAATAAGAGCTATGAAGGTCTTGAAGTTTGGATTCTTGGATGCAGACAATATCAACTTGAGAATTTAAAAAGACATCTTTGACTAAGTGGCATTTTGAGGACCTGCCTAGACCTCTAACATTCCAGCTTAAAATTTTCATAAGAAAATCGAGAAGTCTAGAGATTAGATCTCGAAGGAGATCCTGGAGAATTGGAATCTTTAGAGGTTCTTTCCTTTTCAAGAATACGGATATTTTCTAGGCATTTAAATTTATGCGAGGGGGATCCTAAAAATTTAATGCCGCAAGAGTTACTGTAACTAAGAATTTGAGCATCAGACCAATTTGAAAAAACAGAATTAGAAAGTTTAGGCGTACCTTCTCTCGGGTCTTCCGGAATCTTCTTCTTGGAGGATGGAGGAGGAAGTGGTACAAACCCTGCTTCTTCATTCCAACGTCCAGAGGGTTTCTTGGGCCTCTCGCTTCTTCTAATTTGCTTTGGAGCGGAGAAATGCTGTTTTGGAGAGGATCCCAAAAGTCTTGAATCAGGTTGTTCAGAAGCCAAAGTTGAAGAGTCTGGAATTAAATCTGTCATCTTAATGACTTCTAGATCAGAAGAAGAATGAGCGAGTTCAATTTTATTGGCGTTATCTTCTTCAAGAAGAAGGTCCTCATCTGCCAATTCATTCTCCAGGAAGTCCTCGTCTTTGCCCCAATCAAGAAGTTCTTCATCAGAAGGATTATCTAACTGTGTGTCCTGAAGAGGAATATCTTGGGAGTGAAACTTTTCAGAATGAATTTTTGGAATCAAAGTCCAGCCCTCATGGACAAAGATCCATTTATAACCATCAGGGATTGAGATAGTCGGGGGGAGAGATTTCAGGTGAATAGGAAGGACTGAATTAGAGGATCCTTCCTTAGTTGGAGAAATATTATGCCTACCACAAGGAGAAGCAACCTTCAGTGGATAATTGGTGAGTAAGTCTGAGGAAAGCTGATCACGAGGCAGACTTTCAAAGGGAGATGAAGTAGTAAGAATGGGTGGGAGTTGTGAATCTCGAGGCAACATATCTGATTTCTTAAAGGAAGAGATATCAGAGTTCTGATCTTGAGGAGAGGTATCATCTCGAGACTTGGCTGAAGAATCACGTGAAATGTTAACATTTGAAAGAATGCAGGAATCCCGGGAGTTACAATCGCGAGGCAAGAGAGACGAATGCAAGGAGCCAAACGTAAGCTCAGAAGCTTTATCCCGAGGCAAGACAACGGCTGGAAAGTCATCTGGGAATAGTTTGTCTCCTTTCTCGGGTTTCTCACAAGAACCCGAAGGGATCTCGGTGGCTCCGGCCAACGGCCGAGCATCAGAGGAGAAATGAGTGCCACCCTGAGATAAGTTAACCTCAATCCCCTTTGATTGGCCGAGACTGGAGCTAAGCTCAACGGTCTCGCCGGGGATAGCATCTACAGGAGGAGAGATGAGAGGCTCTTTGCCTTTGGCTGACTTAGGGATAAAAATATCTTAATTTTAAATTTATTAAGAGAATCCAAAAGGATAAAAAGAAATGGGCACACAATGGCAACAAAGTGCAAGAAGGTGAGTCACAATGAAATTTTATTCTATTCAAATGGGCCCATGGGCCCATGGGCCTATGGGTCAATGGGCCAGGCCTCTCCACTATGTTTCCTTTTTTTTTTTTCGTGCACAACCTTATTATTATTAATAATTAATCCAACTCACACCCGCCATTCCTTCTCCCTCCCCGTTTCCCCTCTCATTACGCCCCCAATCTCCGGCCATCGCTCTCGGTGTCTCTCTCTCTCTCTCTCTACTCTCCTTTCATTGCCACGTCTCCTCTTCTGGTCTCATCTCCGATCCCATATTCCCGCCCCCCAATCGCTCCAATCTCCCTACCTCTCTGCTTTCCTTTCTCGGAACAAAACCCTTGATCTCCTCTTCTGAATCAGTGACCCGGTTATTGATTCGGGGATTGGGGATTGGATGGAAGATGGCCGAACCTCAACCTCAAGCATCCGTTGCTGAAGTGAAGGGGAATAGGGTCCTGAAATGTGCCTTTGCCATCGTCGGGATCATGAGCACTCTTGTCATCTATGGGATCCTTCAGGTGCGAGAGCTGTTTTCTATTTGTTTGATGGTGGATTGTTTTGCGCGATTGACCTTAATTGGTTGTTCAGGAGAAGATTATGAGAGTGCCTTATGGTGAAAAGAAGGAGCTTTTTAGATACTCGCTGTTTCTTGTCTTTTGTAATCGTTTGGCGACTTCTGCAGTGTCTGCCGGCGCTTTGCTGGTAAAAAGATTGTTCCTTGTTTGGTTTGTACGACTTTGTTGATTTGTGAATGTGATTTTCTTAGGTGAGTAGGAGAACGATTGATCCTGTTGCTCCGGTTTATAAGTACTGTGCTGTTTCAGTGTCTAATATACTCACTACTACATGCCAATATGAGGTGAGTGCTTTTGCATTTGGTGGGGTGATGCCTCTTTTGATGCAAAGTAAGCGTCTATAAGTTTGCTTGTAATATGTCTGATAAAGGATCTCTTGATTTCAGGCCCTCAAGTATGTTAGTTTCCCTATTCAGACACTGGCCAAATGTGCGAAAATGATACCTGTCATGGTAAGGTTTAAGACTTGCTTGTGCATGTTTTGTTGTAGGTGTGCTTATGTTTGTGTTAGGTGTTCATTTCTTCTGATTAGATAACTCCACCAAACTTTAGCAGCCTGTTCATTGCTCTTGTTATGTAACTTGCTGGTTAATTTTCTTATGATTAGCTCCTAGTTCTGTTTGTCTTATTGATCAGACTTCTTTTGTCTTAGAATTCTTTCGGATGTCGTGTGAGTAATCAGCATTATTGGAATTTCTATACTTGAGTGATAAACATGAGATTGGAGAAGTAACTATACTGAAACAATTACGTTACCTCTTCAAACGAGGAGATGTTCTTGCATTGTTACTCTAGTTTTTAATCTCTTGACCGCTGGTTTATGAATTAAATTCTAACTGAAAAAGCATGAAATGATGCATGCTATTTTTCTGTTGATGGAGTTAACTTGTGATATGCGCATGGATGTGACGTAGTTACCAACATGAATGAAGATGTTATTTCAGATCCAACGGTGATGATTGTTGATATGAAATATCCTGAAATACAATTTTGGTGTAACCAATGCATAAGTGATGCCTAAAAAAAAGTATAATTCTAAAATTTTTATCACTATTGTATACTGTATAAACATTGCACAAAGGAGTGATTTCTATGAAGTATGAAGTTGTAGTCATGTGCTCTTAATGTCTATGTTTACTCATCATACAATTAGTGACATATTCACATACTTTTTGTTCTCAACTTGGGTGTTTTCCTTGATGAGTTTTATGCAGTATTCTGATGGAAACCATACATATAACTCATTTTTCTTGTCATTCAGGTCTGGGGGACAATTATAATGCAGAATATATATAATGGGAAGGACTATTTTTTTGCTTTCCTAGTGACACTGGGTTGTTCAATATTCATATTATTTCCGGTAACACATCTTTTAAAAGTTTAATGTCTGAATATGTTTCATACTGAAGATTGCTACGACTAGATTTCTGCTGAATTCAGTCTTTTGTGATTTATATCTTAATTTCTGTATTACCTGAAAATCATTATGCCCTGACAATTATTCATATATTTAAAGTTATACCCAAGCTGGCACATATTATTAGTAGCGTAGACATTGTTTATGCACCTTAGCGTAATGGATTTTCTGGTGTGCACATAATCTTCCTCACACCTATGCTGGTAGAAGTCTTTATGCATGGGATTATCATCCTCAGTGCTTTGACAGAATTTTGTGAATTTGTTTGATATAATTTAAGATTAAAATCAATTTGAAATAAAGATGATCACAGCAGCTATGTTTAACCCATCCTTATTTGGTGCAGGCTTCAACTGATGTCAGTCCATATGCCTCGGGGAGAGAAAGCACTGTTTGGGGAATTTTCCTTATGATCGGTTATCTTGGGTATGTATCAAGTTCATAATAAAATAAGATGTTTGAATTGTATAGTCATATGGATTTATAACTAAAAGAAAGATCAAGGTATTTTGAAATATATGTAAAAACAAATCAATTTAGTTTCAAAGCCATCCCCCTGACCATGCATTTTCCATCTAATTTATTTGGAATTGAGAAAGGTAGAGGTTTAGATGGGTACTAACTCTCAACCACTATTGATGTGATGTCTCTCTTTGCATTTGCTATAAGAATATACCCAGAATATGTAATAATGGTGAAGCCAGCATCCAAGGAGCATAAAATCTCATGTTTCTGCTGTTCATGAAATGTTTTAGTTGCTTATTAAGTTTATAAGTGGTTTGGGACACTGTCTGTTAGTACTGTACATTGTCTTTGCTTGTTAAATATGCTAGTTTTCCAAAAGCCAGCCATAGTAGAAAGAGAACGATTGTTTGGATTGTTGACATGCGCATAATACTTTTCATATTATCAACAGTTGGCTTTTTGCTGCTTTAAGTTTTCTTCCTTCCAAGTTGCATGTGCTTATGTTGGATTTGTTGTATATTGTGGCCACTCATGTTGGAAGGAATATTCCAGGTTTGATGGGTTTACAAGCACATTTCAGGACAAACTTTTCAGAGGCTATGACATGGAAATACACAATCAGATATTTTATACAACTTTATGCTCTTGTATACTCAGTTTATCTGGTGAGGTTTTGTACCCCTAAGTGATTTAAATTTAGTCTTCCATTTGAATCAACCATTCATATCATACATGCTTACCTATCTCAAATCTGTCTAAGTTTGCAGCTAAGTTTTACTACTCAAGCAAGTTGCTTTTAGATATTTTCTATAATTATTTGAATGCTTGAAAAATTACTGTCATATAGCATTGAGGATAGACCAGTTTTATTTTACGAGGGTTCTTCCTCTTCTTACTTCTCTTTTTCCCTTTTATGTTTTTGGGTTGGAAAGGTGCAACACCTACGTCTGACTTATGATGTATCTATAGCAGTCCTAATTGTGATGATGTTATTTCAAGTGGTACTTGTTGTGAAAAATAAACTCCTTTTTACCTTGCGCCTTACCTTTAATAATGATCACTAGCTGAAGTATAAAGATTCCATCCTAGCAGTGGT
Source organism: Dioscorea dumetorum (assembly GCA_902712375.1). Classification (NCBI taxonomy): domain Eukaryota; kingdom Viridiplantae; phylum Streptophyta; class Magnoliopsida; order Dioscoreales; family Dioscoreaceae; genus Dioscorea; species Dioscorea dumetorum. The sequence continues at coordinate 8,757,489 of CACTHL010000561.1, read as the reverse complement.
TGTTGTTACCTTTTTGTTTCTATGCTCGAGAGAGATGGAATTCATTACAATGATACAATATTCTTTCTTTTTATTATGTAATTTAGCTTACTTTTTCCTTCATTATTTTTTTGAGCTCTATAAAAGCAGTAATGGAATGTGTGTCCAATGTCCACATGTCTTGTTTCTGCTAATGTTTACAGACCATTTAAAAAATTGTCATTCAATGGCCACATAAGTTGCGTATTCTTCAGGCATTGTGCTCGGTGTATGATACTTTTTTCAATGACTTAAAAAACTTATCTGGTGACGCATTTCTGTATCCTCCTTTTTCCTCCTGTATCATATACTCCTGCTGGGGTTCTAATCTAGCGACCATTTCTGCATGTGTTGTTTTGCAATAGTGGTTTTTACTGGGTTGTATGAGTTGTGTAAGCTCGGGTTTTTGTTTCCCAGGATCATACACTAACCTATTTATTTATGTGTTTATTTTTAAATCAGGACTTATATTACAGGGCCATCTTCTCCTCGCAATAGATTTTATGTTCCGCCACCATGATTGTTTTTATGATGTTGTACTCTTATCCACTGTAAGTGCACAAACACTTCCCATCTACAAATCCAGTGAAAATAATGTCAATCATATTTCTGCCTTACGATGAGCTATAATTTCTAAACTTGTCGACTTATTTTATGAAATTATCTTTTGCCGAAGAGACTCATATCAGTTATCACTCAAAGTCGATATTTCTGCTGCTTGTTCATTCTTCAGAAATTAAATCTGTTGGATATATTTGGTAACCAAATACTTGTGCAGGTAGCTACCATAAGCCAATTCTTCATTTCATATACAATCCGAACATTCGGTGCTTTAACATTTGCAACTATAATGACCACAAGACAGGTGCAAACATATTCAAGACGAAATACTTCTTAATGCTGAGGCTTTCTATCCTGTCCATTACACTAGCCATTTAACTTTTTTTGTTTTGGTTGTAGCTGGTGAGCATCTTGTTGTCATGTGTCTGGTTTGCACATCCATTAAGCTTGAGACAGTGGATTGGAGCGGTAAACATTTTCACCTTCTGTCTTTTGTTATCAGATTATTGTTTCCTAACTCTGGGAATAAATCAGGTAATTGTCTTCGGTGCATTATACACTAAAAGTTTCTTGAGAACCAAGACACAGAAGGCAGCATTGTCGAGTCCTGAGCACGGGGCCGATGGAAACTGGTCAAACAACACGCCAAATAACGTGTGATGCAGTGTTCAAATATCTAATCGCATCCATGAGTATTTTCAAGGGAAAAATTTTCCCATTTTCCCACAATTTTGCATCTCAGCTTCACTGATGGAACTGCTGAGAAACAAGCACAGAGGTGATCCTTGAATGATTTTGACCTATAGAAAGCTAATTTGTCATCTTTTACATTGAAAAACAGGAAGTAATAGCCCAAGTGGAGTAAGGTGAGACTGCTGACTGATTTTCATGGTGATGGGTATCTGTTCACATTGTGAGTTGATTGTAAATTATGAAGGGGAAGAATCATTAATCCAAGTATTATTTTTCAATTCCAATTTCTTTTTGTTCAGAGTCTTGAAGCTTTGCCGTGATTGTAATTAAGAGATCATAAGGAAATGGCACTAAAAAAAAGTACAATTGTAACAACTAATTAAACCTGTAAGACATGAAATAACAAGTTCTTAACCTTGGATGCAGTATTAAAGCAAAGACTAATGAATCTGTTTGTAAAAATGTACAATGCGAACTCAAGAATTGCAAGTTCTTTGAATCTGAGATTACAGGGGAGCAGACTTTGTACAGCCATGTGTGCGAAAGACCTTAAACAGGTGTCTCTCTGGCAGACTCCTGAATTGAAAGCATAGAAAAATCACAGCATAAGATTGGCATCACTGGTAATTAATTGTTAAATAAAAACTCTATTTTTTACCTCACTGATCTCTGTTGCCACTAGGCTCCTCATGGTAAGGTAAGCTACTTTGAGAAAAAGACATCAACTACTGGTGTTCTGCCTGGCCTAGGGCTTATAAAGAATTTAAGCAGAAGTGAAAAAATCTGGATAATCCTCTGTCTCCTCTTCTTTAACAACCTACATTGATTCAAACAAACAGATAAGACAATGAAATACGCTAATCTTAACACAACGACAAATGTTAGCAATGGTGAACAACAGATCGAAGGCAGGGTCATCAAGAAAATAATGCCATGTACAGATGGTTGGTTTGCAAAAATACTCCATTGCTGTTGAAACAATGATGCACTTGCCAATTATACTTCATAATTTTATTCCAAGACTTGTTGAAACAGTAAAGAAAGTTATGACTTGGATTTTGTCTGTTCTCAAGCTATATCTATGGGGAAAAGCTTAAAATCGTAGCAAGAATGAATTTGTTGAAACAAGCTCAAGGAAGGACTTGTAAGACCATACAGTGCTTTTACAAATGATACAGTCATACAAAGGGGAAGGAAGCATCTTTGGTCACTAATTAGACAAAAAAAAAAGAGATTTTCAGCAGCTGCTATGTGACAGCTAAGCCAAATAGTGGGCCATTAATGCCAGTAAAATTTATAAAAAATGAAGCGACGGGCAAATTTATTAAGTTTGATGAACAAAAGCCCTTCGACTCTTTGGTTAAATATACACACATTCATGGTCTCTATATCTCATACTAAATATATAAGGTATTTACATGGATACCAAATCCATGAACTTGATTTGCAATAAAATATTGGGATTTTGAGTTCACTAATACATGTTCTATTGATTTCTGTCTTAAATTAAAGATGAATTTACTTCAAAAGCAAAAGCATTAGTTATATCTAATAAATTTAAATATAACAAGCAGGAGCTAGTTAACCATACAAGTCTCACAGTCTCAGACTCTCAGATATGTGTGACATCCTAAAGTATGGTATTGTTGGGAGAAACAAATATTACAAGTTATAGTCAATCTTCAACATATCTAAGTGAACATATAACCTAAGTTATCATGACAGTGGTGTTAGGTTAGCTCTTCACAATTAATTACACATGATAAAGCTTCTTAAAGTATGGAAACAATAAATGAACCAGATAGAAAGAATAACAATAAGAGGTATTGGCATTTTGTTACATACCCTGACAGGGATATCCTGTGGAAGACCCAGGAGAGAAAGGAAATCACGGCCAACTTGATACCAGTCAATTGCATTCACTTCATCAACATCTTTTCCGCTCTTTGTTTGAATTCTCAAATCAGCTTGTTCAAAGGACTTCCCTATCCACATGTATAACATCTTACCGACTTCTACAATTCTAGATGCATCTGAAGTTAAGAAAAAGAATAATGCCTTTGAATCAAGATCCTTTTTGTCAAATGTAGTTATACTTTCTATGTTGGGCCAACGGTATACTAGGAATTTGGATGAATTTAATGACAACCAACAAGTATCATTTAGTGCTGCGTTTCTGGATATCGGTTGGGTGTTACGCAGAGGACCAACATCCTGTGGCTCCAAATAGTCATTGCCACAACGGGGGGAAGAGTCACCATAATTAACACCATACCAGTAGCCACTGTTCTCTGCGAAATCCTGCGGATTGGCAGCCGAAGGAGGAGATGAATTTGCCAGCTTTCTAGTCAATGACGGCAACTTTAGAAGGGAGAAGCTTGCCCGTCTTTCAGCAATAGACCTTGCTGGACCCTTTAAAGGTGAAGGATCACTTTCCAAGCAAGGATATGAATGTCCAGATGTATTTGAGAACCCAAAAAGCTTCGGTGCTGGCAGTAAAGTGTCAGGCAGGCTAGACGAGGCAGGTGAAGGTGTAAGTGAAGTTGAAGGAGATGTAGAAGGAGAGACTGATGGAGACTCAGAACTACATTTTGAGCTACTGCTCGAATCAGATGAAAGTGAACTGGGAGAAAGATAAGGTGGTGAAGTCAGTGATTCTGAGCTTAAAAGCTGAACTCTGCTAACACGGGGATCTGAATCTCTGGCAAGAGAAGAGTCTGGGAAGACCCTGCTAATTGCTCCGTAGACAACCTTGCGCCTTAATATACTCCAATTGCTCTCTCTCGCTGGCAGACGTGTTTCCTGACCAGGGCCAGAGGATGGAAAGGGCGGCACAACACCTCCGGTTATAGCCTTTCGAAAAAGCTCAAAGTCTGCATCATAAGACTCAACTCTTCTTTTTCCCACAGCAATCTTATTACATGATTCAATCTGCTCCTTACTAACATTAGTGGCATTGTCTGAAGAAACTGGCACACATGAGAAGGCCTCCCAAAATGCAGCCGGCTCTTCACCTTCAAGCACAGTAACAATAGGTCCCTGCACTTTCTCATACCTTACAACCTGAAAGGCAGCAGCTTTTGCATCCTTCTCCATAACTGGTTCACAACCCTTGCCAATCCACACATATATAGATGATAACACATGGAGTATAAATGCGCCTCTTGAATCTAAAGCTGCTGGAGATGGATCATTCAACATCTTCGGCACCAGATGCAAAGCATCATAAGACGAATGTGGTGCCATCCTATACAGCCTCAACACAGAATTGGGGCTTAAAGGAATGGCATGAACCCTCTTTTGGCACAGCAACAACTGGCATGCAAAACCGACGTTCGGGTTTGCAATCCCCCTGGCAGCCTTCACGAATTGAAAGGCATCATCAAAGCTCTGCCCTTTCCTCCACATCAAGTATGCAATGACAAGGGATGTAGACCTTGAAACGCCTTGGCAGCAATGAACAAAAACCTTCCCACCTTGCTCCCGCACATCCTCAAAGTAATCAAACACATCATACAATATGCTGGTGATATCCTCGGACGGGCTATCTTGCAACCAAAGAGTTTTATACACAAGATCAGATTTGAAGTACTCCGGGCAGACAAAGCCGACGCAATTCAAGACATGGGTGATGCCATTCTCCCTGAGGATCTCACGGTTCCGGGCAACAGAGTCACCTCCGAGGTATATATGGTCAGCAACCTTAGAACACTCCTTATCAAAGAAAGCAATCTGGTCTTTCTCGCACTGAGTGTGGATCGAGGGAAGGTCAACCTTCAGCCCTTCGCCAGGCTTGTTGCTTCCCGCCGGCTTGGAGCCAGGGGTCGGGGGTTGATGCCATTCACCGACATCATCAGACCCAGCCTTAGGCCACTCGTCGAAGCTCCGCCGGGCGATGGCAAGAGGCTGTAAGGGAGGGAGGCAAGAGCGGGCCTTGGAGTTTTGGGATCGGGGTGTGAGGGGCGGCGCCGGGCAACGCCGGATTTGCCCATTCTCGGAGCTCTTCTCGCCGGCGGAATCTAGAGCCGATGTCCGGGATGAAGACCACGACGCCGATCTCCAAAAGATCTTCCGGCCGCCTCCGGCGGCCGCAGCGTCTTCTTCCCCTCCCATTGACGCAATGACCTTCGATCAAAAGCTTAAACAAACTCTACATCCATTCATTATGGATCAAATCCATTGCAAATCAAACTCCTCAAATCTTGTTACCAACAAAAAAAAACCTAAAAAAAAAGTTTTCGATGGAAAAAGAACAGAAAACTAAAAATTCATTGAAAATCACATCAACAAAGAGCATCAAAGAAGGACATACAACCTCGGATCAATCGAATTCCCACCCGCGCTTTAGCTGAAATTAGGGCTGCAGATCGAGGGATCAAGAGATCGAGAACGAGAGCGAGAGAGAGAGAGAGAGAGAGAATGAGGACAAGGGTTTGGGCGAGCGAGTGGAAGGAGTGAACCGTGGTATGATGTTCTCGGAGACACCAGATCTTAAACTGCACCAAGATTTCGAATAGATCTTTGTGAGCCGTTGGATCAGCGACCGGAGATATTTGATTCCATCCTGGATTATTGACCATTGGATCCCAGACAGCGACCGGTCAAACATAAGCAATGGTCAAAAGGGACCCACCTTAAAGTCAAAGTGGCTGTCTCCTCCAATCAGAAAATGCCAGCTGTTCTCATGTGTCCATTCCTACGTAAGCCACAGTATGTGTTTTGTATATTATATGGATAAAATTGAATTAAAAAATTATTATAAGTAAATATTTAAGTTTTTTTTTAAACTGATTGAAAAAGTCTAAGGACGAAGTTTTGGAATTTATAGGAAAAAAAATCTAAGACAAAACAAGATTTTGGTTGTTGAAACATAATTATGAGGACTATTTTAATCTAAAAAAAAGGGAAAAAGTTTGATCAGGTATGAATGAATTGACTTAGTATTTGTGCTTGTTTTGGAGGGTAACAATTAGAATTATTATTATTATTTGAACTTTTCTAAGAGCTTGAAGAATAAGGTGCTGCATGATAAGTGACTCTTTTGTTTGTTTTGGAAGCAAAACAGCTTATTGATATCAATGATAGGAGATCAACATTGTTATGATGTTATCTGTTTTCTTTTTATAACCTTTTTTTTTTTTCAAATAATTTCTAGACTATTATGCCAAACTATGGCTGCTTATATATATATATATATATATATATATAAAACTTAATTTTAGAGTATTTGATTGTTGGAGATTGATATTCGATTAAAATAGCTGAAAAAACAGCTTTATTATTAATTAAAAAAAAGATTCAAAACTTCATGATCATAATTATCATAATTATTTATTATGATTTTTAATTTAACATTTAATTATTTCTCCTTCTATTATCTTAACTAACTTTTTTGATAAATTTTTTTTTTGAATTTTTTTCCAAAACTAATCTAAAATATTTATCAAAAAATAAATAAAATTTATCTTTTTATTAAATAAATAAGCGATTTTGTTTTAGAATTCAGGGTTAGGTCTTTTGAAGCATCCTAAACATTTTGCAAATATATAAAATAGTTAAGTACAACTTTTATATCAATTCCAATCTAAACATTTATCCATTTTTTGGGTAAAAAACATACTGTCAGTGTTTTATTTTTTTTCTCTTTTAATTTATTTTTGTGATTTATTCACTTCATTAAAAAAAAATTTGGAACATGAAAACCCGACCTGATTGAATTTGAGGCGTTTAGCAAGCCACAGATTGAACTCGAGATAAGAATCAAAGATTTTATAGCTCCGATTCTAGATTTGGGTCAAGCCCAAAATTTATTGAAACAACTCGAAGACTAAAGGCAGCAGCAAGGCGTTAGTTGGGAGGAGGGAAGAAGATGGCATCTGAAGTCCTCTTGGACCTGAAAAGCTTCTCCATTTCTGGGGTAGTGTTGAAGGATGCCTCCAGGACCTGGGGAGAGATGGCCTTCCACACTGAAGTCCTTCCAGCAAGATGAGTGAACACAGGGCTGCAAGTTCAATCACAATCAAACAATCTATAATGAAAAGAATTCATGTATAAATTCTGAAGTATAACTACTGGAACTTACTTTGGAGTGGAGATGATGGAGAACCACTCCATGCCTTCAGAATCGGCAATCTTGGAGACGACGAAGAACCTGGGGACGATGAAGAGATAGCCAGCCTTGATTCTTGTCTCCAGCTTGCGCTTGCCATCGATTCCGACGACCTGGACACGACCACTGCCTCTGACAATGTAGGTTACCTGGTAGGCAGAGTCACAAGAGAAGCCAGGGGAGCACATTGAGTGAGCATCAATCCTAACAAGATCAGCACCGAGGCCAACTTCGCCGACAAGGGGGAGGTTCTGAGTGTTTAGAACGACAACACGGCCGCCGTTCTTAATGTCAACATCTAGAGGTGCCTCCTCGCAGTTCAAAGCCATTCCTTCGCGGTCTTTGGGAGATGGCTCTGGCATGGATTGGCCATCCTTCAGCTTGATAATGCCGGCATTGGTTTGGCTTTCGACCAGCTTCTTGGCCTCATCTTCAGCTAAGTCCCAGGCACGGCAGACAAACTCAGTGGTGAAGCCAGTGAAGATGCCATTGGTACCAGTGATCTGGAAGTTGGTGAATTCACCAAGGCGGTGGGCTTTGGAGGTGTCACCCAAGAAGAGGACAATGAGTTCAGTGTCATTGGGGTTGAACCACCAGGTCACAACACCAAAGGGGAGAGCGATAGCATCACCCTTCTTGATGGCAATCACTTTCTCAGGGGACTCGGGTAGAATAATTCCAGCAGTTCCACTCCCTGCAATAGAAATTATAATTTAACCATATCCATGTAATCATAAACAAATCATGACTTGAAATTAGAATACAAACAGCACAAAGCCAAACCAACAGAGATCAAAAGACATCCTTTTTTATCTTCAGTTACATAACAAAGTCGTATTCCAACGCTTATACCAACAACATCAGAACAAATAGAAACAGAGTGCTCAATCCAAATGATAACATGTATACATGACCTAATTCTTTATAAGAATAATGCTACTTTATGTTAGTCAAAGCATAATGCAGTGCGTAAGCCCATTATCTTCTTTTTTTATTAATTTAATGGTACTTTATTTATGTTAAAGAATCTCAATGATCAGAACGAAGACAAAATCTTATGCCCGAAGTTGACACCTCCATGAAATTTCCATCAGCCACAGACAATTCTATAGTACCCACTTCGCTGTTATTAATTATTAATTATTAATTATAATTCAATAGGATCCCAAAGAAGCAAATCCAAAAATTACTTCGATAAAAGTAAAAATAAGTAATAAGAAATAATGATAAAAAATAAATTTTCAGAGAAGTTATTCATTTATCAAAGTACTCACTCCTAACAACAGAATTAGATATAAAAAATTTTAAATTTCAAATAAAACAATACACAATCATTAGAAGACATCGAATACCCTTTTCACTTCTACAGAATTATAGCATTAGATCAAATCCAAGAACTCCCGAATGGCACTCTATCTATTTCTCTATAATATAAATCATATCTGTGAAACCATATTCAAATTAAACAAAGAAAACCATCATACGACCACAGAGAATTCAGAACCTAAACCTAGTTCTACTTGCTCAGAAGCTAAAATCCATCTACCTATCTCTCTGAAACAACATTACAGTATTCGATATAGCACACTAAAATCAACAAAAAAGAAGAAGAAGAAGAAGAAACTATGCTACATTAATAACCACATGAACAAAAAGAATTCGGTACTTAACCTAGTTCTATCTGCTAAAAACGAAAATCAATCTAATTCTCTCGAACAGAAATGAAGCATTAGATCTGAAACTCACAACAAGATCTAACCAAACCCTAGTTCAATTCGCTAAAAAAACTAAATCCAAAACAGAGATCAAGACGAAAACCAAAGCAAAAGGAAATCAAACAGGCAATCAGATCAAAGATAAGACGAATACCTTGAAGAACATAGGCGACCTTGGCGGAATCGGAGTAGCTAGGGAGAGCAAGGCCACGATTCTCAAGCACGAGCTTGGCAGCGCCGATGTTGCCCTCACGGAGCATCGGGAGCTCGTCAGGGCACCAAGAGTAGTACGCCCCACCCTCTCCTCCGTAGAGCTTCTTCGAGAGCTTCGGCGAGATATCAACGTCCATGGCTACGAGCAAAGAGAGCAAAGAGAGCAAAGAGAATCGAAGTGAAGAGACGAAGAGAGAACTACGAGGTTGAAGGGCTTGGTGGAGCTTTGTTATATATAGCATCGTTAGCGGGATTAATCATATCCTAATTTTATCCTAATTAAAATTAGCGTTATCTTAACGGATAATCCTTAGATTTGTTAATAAACGGTTCGGATTTGGCTTGGATCATGACGTAATTATTGGATATTTCTCATTTTTGGAAAGAAATATAATTCTATTTTTCTTCTTTCCAAACAAACTAATTCCTTTGATCTGTCATGATAAACGGTTCAGATTTGCTTTAGAAAATGACGTAATTATTAGGTCTTTTTTAATTTTGGAAAGAATTAAAATTCATGTGATAAAAGGTTCAGATTTGATTTGAATGTAATTATCTATGTTTTTATTTGTAAAAATAACTATAATTCTATTTTTATCCTTACTTAAAATATTAACATGATGCAAGAACCACAAAAAAAAAATCATTTATTGAAAAAACAGAAAAAAATTATCACTAAACTGTTCAGAGTTTTTCTTTTTTTAGTTAGGAAAGAATTAATATTTAATTTTCATTCTCGCTAAAAATTCTCACATAATTTAGGAATCACACACCTGGCTTGGAGATATTGATAGGCTTCTTCATAATGGATGATTAATCATAACAAGAAGGATTTAAATTATAAACATAATATTCTTTCTGCTTTCCATTAGATATTGTCTGGCAAAGGATTGGAATTTGAGATATGATGGAACTTTATAATGTGCAAAAAGATATGTTTGGTTCATGGATAAATTAAAATAAAATAATTACTAATTGAAGACATATATCTGGTATCTGGTGGAACTAATGGTAATAATAATTAATTTGTTTGGTTTTATTTTTCAATTTTTTAAAAAATAAATTAATGGATGGAGTTGGAAATGCATTTGGATTTAGAAACAAGAATTTAAAAAGATCTGTAGCTCATTAGATTTTGGATGTGAGGGGATTAGATTATAGAAGGCCTTAAATTTGCAAGTAAATCAAATCTATCGAATGAGCCATTTAGATATGACAGTATATTTTAATCAAATTTAAATTTTAATTTTGTAGACCCAACTTCCATTTAATTAAATAATAAATAAAGTTCTCAATCAATGAATGGCATTTATCAATAATTAATAACTCATTAAATAGCAATTAACACCAAACTCACACGAGAAATAATTAAAGCAACATAGCAAACCATCAGCTACTAAAAAGTCTAAATGTTTGAAGTGTTTAGATAATATATCTGATACAAGCCCAGAACACTCATATAAAATAAAAACAGACAAATTCACACCACCAATCAGCCTCAAAACATAAAACATAGTGAAGAACATTATAGTAAAAGAGGAAAGTAATTGTGATATCCCTGAAAACAATTAAGTAGAGATATCACAATTTGGCCTAAGCAAACATGCATCAAATCCCTTGATAGACCGAATAGATAGATAAACATAACTCCAAGCTGGAAAACCTCAGAAGCATTTCCGATGAACAATTGAAGGACCAGACTCGTCGTATTCACCTTTCGAAATCCACATCTGTAAATGCAAGCATTTAGTAATTAGGTCATTACTCACTAGTAAGCAAAAGATCAGCATTGTTTGATGATTATACCTGTTGGAAAGTGCTGAGAGATGCAAGGATGGAACCACCAATCCAGACACTGTATTTCCGCTCAGGTGGAGCAACAACCTTGATTTTCATGCTGCTTGGGGCGAGTGCAGTGATTTCCTTGCTCATTCTATCAGCAATGCCAGGGAACATAGTTGAACCACCACTAAGCACAATGTTGCCGTAGAGGTCTTTTCTGATATCCACATCACACTTCATGATAGAGTTGTATGTTGTCTCATGGATTCCAGCAGCTTCCATACCGATCAATGAGGGTTGGAAAAGAACCTCAGGGCACCTGAATCTCTCGGCCCCAATGGTAATTACCTGCCCGTCAGGAAGTTCGTAACTCTTCTCCACAGAAGAGCTGCTCTTGGCTGTCTCGAGCTCTTGCTCATAATCAAGAGCGATATATGCCAGCTTCTCTTTGATGTCTCTCACAATTTCCCGCTCAGCTGTTGTAGTAAATGAATAGCCTCTCTCGGTGAGAATCTTCATTAAGGCATCTGTGAGATCACGGCCAGCAAGATCCAAACGAAGTATGGCGTGGGGGAGGGCATAGCCTTCATAAATTGGAACAGTATGACTGACACCATCACCAGAGTCGAGCACAATACCTGTGCAGATAGAACAGAAGTGAGTGGAGGAATATTTTGGTATGAAAGAAATGAAGTAAAGAAATACCTGTTGTACGACCACTGGCATAGAGGGATAGTACAGCCTGAATAGCAACATACATTGCAGGCACATTGAAAGTCTCAAACATGATTTGAGTCATTTTCTCTCTATTTGCCTTAGGGTTAAGAGGAGCTTCAGTGAGAAGCACAGGGTGTTCCTCAGGGGCAACACGGAGCTCATTGTAGAAAGTATGATGCCAGATCTTTTCCATGTCATCCCAGTTGCTGACAATGCCATGCTCAATTGGATACTTCAAGGTGAGAATACCTCTTTTGGACTGGGCCTCATCACCCACATAAGCATCTTTCTGTCCCATCCCAACCATGACACCAGTGTGGCGAGGTCGACCAACAATGCTAGGAAATACAGCCCTTGGAGCATCATCACCAGCAAACCCAGCCTGCAAAATGAAGGACAACCCAATGATATTAATTATAGATGGAGAAAATGAAAAAAAAAAGGGAATATAAATTAGTAGATGTGACGAACCTTAACCATTCCAGTTCCATTGTCACAGACAAGTGGTTGGATATCCTCAGTATCAGCCATTTTCTACAACACTACAGAAGAATATTGCATGTGAAATTTGAAATTTTTTATGACATAATTTAATTAATTTCACTGACATAAATATAATTTTGATTCTATTCCAAATCCACACAGTACAAACAGCAAGAGGGAGCCAGGGAAAAACAAATCCGCTCACAACCATGCAACTGGAAAACATTAGGCAAAAGTTAAGATTGTAGGGATAGGTTGTTGCTCAATGGAAGAAGTTGGTAGACATGAGCATCTACTAACTAGAAACCCAAAGGTAGTCAGTAAAAGTTTAAACTGTTGAAGATCTTTAAATATGATACGGTAGCACACGAAACCATATTCAGATGCAAAAAATATTAATCATAAAACCATTAGAACAAAATAAATCATCTTATCAAGAAATCATGAAACCAGACAGATTAAACTGCATTATGCATGTCGAATAAAAAAGTATGAGCATGCCAAACAACACATCCGCTTAACCAAAAATCTAATAACAAAGATTCATCAGGAAAGAAAAGTGATTAAACTTAGATTATATGATGGAGCATGCTTCAATAGGTACATCTTTGATAATTTGCAGCTGATAAGCCTATCTCACTAAAGAATCAGGTTAATAAAGATTGATTCTGGTTATTAATGATAGCAAGATTTGGGACGAAAATAAACAGCAGCAACTTGAAAATGTACAGCTCCTGCCTTCCTGCATTCCTCTTTAAGCGTACAAGACGTGTTTGATCATGGCATTTGAATTTATGCATCCTCTTCAGAAGTGAATTAACGAAGCTTCAATCCTCACGTGTAGCATCACATTGTCCAAAGGTACTTGATGATGTTTCACTAAATAAAATTCATGCTGAGCCACCTAAATGAATACATCCTATTCTACCTTAATGACATCGTGCCGGGCTGCAATATGCCACACAAGGAAGTATGCATCCAATAAAAACATATAGAATCAGAATATCGGTAGTTTTAAGATAACCCAAAGGTGATCCATGCTCAATAGTGCTGCAAAGATGCAGCTTGGATGCTACAGATCAAGCTATCAGATCCCATTTTATTGATAGGACAAGGAACAGATCCTTAAATATGATCGAATATAACTTAAATTTCAAGCATTTACAATGTCCCAATAAAAAGAAAAAGACACCACTTTTATAGTACTTGAGATTCAAGCATCTGGTAATGTCACAGCAAAAAGAAAAAGAAATCACATCCTATAACTTAAGATTCAAGCATTTCGTATTTCACAATGAAAAAAGAAAAAGAACAAAGAAATCACATCAGCAAGAGATCGGAAACCAACTTTTCATTCGATGATTCAAACTCTTAAGAAATTAAAAAAAAAAAACAAAAATGAATAAAAAGAACAGATCTCAAACATTGGCCCCAGATCTCAAACACGGAAAAGAAATTAGAAAAATCACCAAATCATCCGACTAAACAAAAGATCCTCATTAAATCCAAGCTTGATCTCAAACACCATCGGAAAAAACCATCACAATTAAACTCCCGTCCAAATCGTAGCTCGCATATCAAAGAAAATCAACAGATCTCCACCAGGAACAACATTTGCCACGATTTAAACAAAAGAACGCACAAAACGCACAAAATCAACAGATCTACAACGCCACACGAAGCCCAGATTGTAGAACACCGATAATCAGAGGGAAATAGCGCAAACCTCGTCGGAGAAGGCGATCAGAGAAGGCGGTTGCTGCGGAGATGCAGGGGGGCTCTCTGATGGAGAGGAATAATGGAGAGAAGAGGGGTTTATATACAATGGGCGATGTGGGAAAAGATAAGAGAAATGAATGGTTTTCCACCACTTGCACCGCGGAATTCGAAACCGGAACTCGACTTGCGAATGAAACCCACATCCCTGCCCACATCACCCACTTACACAGTTACATTGAAGCGTACACTTGGAAGTCCTTAAAAAATTCTTGAATAATTTTGCGCCAAATAAATTTCTTGAATTTGAAACCGGAACCCGGCTTGTGAAGTAAACCCACTTCCCGGCTTACATCACCCACTTACACAAGTACACGTTAGTGTATACTTGAAGGTTCTTAGAAATAATAAAATAATTTTTGTGCTGAATAAAATGGTTGAATTCTTAAGTTATTTTGATGAAATTATGAGGTTCAAAATGCGTTGAAATTGATGTCTTTTTAGTTGGCTTTTGTCTGATTAAATAATGGTCATAATTTTTTTTTTGGTAATTTATTTTTAACATATTCTTTTTAAAAAGAGAAAGAAAGAATTCTTTTTTTAAAAAAAAAGGAGATGAATGACATTCATTAAAAAAAATAATAAAAATATGATCAAATATATTACTAACAAAGGGAGTGTGTTACAAAACATTATCATAAGCTATTCTTAAATCTATAGAAAATTTTTTGTAAATTTGTCACTATGTGTCTTCAATGAGTCTCTTTTCAGTAGTCTCAAAAGTACCCATTGTATTTATATGAGAACTCATGAATTCTAAACTCCATCTGATAATCGCAGAAGAGTCGTACAACCAGAAAAAATCAAATGAATTTATTAGGAAGAATAAAAATAAAATAAACATGGGATGGTTTTGAACTGCTTTTTTAGATGTTGGCGTTGGTCCAGCATCCACCAAATAAAATTAATTTGTGGTTGTTGGAAACGAGAGAGAGGATTTAATTGCATGATAAGGTCACTTATTAAATAATGGTAATGCCACTTGTGTCCTCAAATAAAATTTATTTAGGTTATTATATAAAAAATTAAAACATCATTAAATTTTTTTAAAATTTTGAATAAAAATGAATTAAATGATTGAAGCATATTTTTCTAATGATATATATATTTTTTTGAACTATGTTTTTATTTATTTAATTTAAAATTAAAAAAAAAATAAATTGGAGAGAAAAATAAAAATTATCTTGATATTATAAAATGACAATTAATTTGAAACCAAAAAATTTTTAAAATAACTCTTATTTCAGAAGAAAAGGAGTATATAGTTAAGCTCTATGATGAATTTAATTAAGGTGTGGTTTCATTTTCTTTTGATATATTAAAATATTATATATATATATATATAATTATAAAAAATGAATATAAATATAAACATAAAAATCAAATAAAGTCATCATAACAAAATTGAAACTCCTCCAAAAAAAAAAAAAAAAAAAAAAAATAGACAAGGGGAAAAGAAAAATGGTGGTGTTACTTAAAAAGTAAGGTTTCCAAGGAGATGGCATTTGTGGGGTCCATTACACTGTGGACATTTTGTTTGTTAGTGTACATAATTAAAAAAAATGTATATAATTAAGATCAAAATAAATGATGATAAACCAAATCAAATATTTCAACAAATGATTAGAAGATGTCCAAACCACTTCCTCACTCATTTGATAAAATATATCACAAATAATTTTTGTTTCACTAAAATAAAGTTTAAATTTCAGAAAATGAATCAAGTCCAGGGATTAACACAAAAATGATTTTATGCACATCGAAAAAGAAAAAAGCAATCCAAAATGACAATTATCTAGTTTAGAACCATAGCAATTTTTATTTTGCAAATACACAAGCGGTTATAAAATTTGTTAGTATTTCATTTATTAAAAAAGGATCTACTTGTACTAGATGTCAGGGTTTTCTATTTCTGTAATCTTATTTTTATCATTTTTAAAAACAATGATATATATATATATATATAATTTAAATTATCTAAGTACATACAATTTGTACTAGATGTCAGGTTTTCTATTTCTGTAATCTTAATTTTTTCCTTTTTTTAAACATATATACATATATTAATATATAAATATATAATGTTACTATTATAAGGTATAAAATATTTTCTGTGAGTCATGACTATTATAATGTTTTCAAATTAAAAATCTAATATTTTAAAATTTAAAATTAAAAAATGACATCTCAAGTGCTTGGTCCTCGTGGTAAAAATACTAAATTACCCAAAAAGCGTCCAATAAAATAAAATTATATCAACCATTTTTATGCACATCAAATAAAAAATACCTACTAATTTTCACTAATAACTACGATTCTTAATTAATCCATATTCCAGCATAAAAACAAACCCTACAACAAAGACCCCCAATTAACAAAGCAATACGAAAACTCGGTTAGAAGTTTTAGTGGGCGTTGGGAGGCCCGCGCAGGCGAGTTCTGCGAAGTAAGCAGCGTCAGCACCCGGCCAGCCTATAACCCCTCCAAAAATCACTGCGCAATATGATTTAGCGCGGCGGGCAGCTCCCACCACCCGCTTTGTTTTCCTTACTCATTAGTTTAAGGCAAGGTTTTTTCGATGCCACCCCTCGAGTTTATATAGACCCACCAACCCTTCATCTTCTTATCCCAGCCGATGTGGGACTAAAATAAAAACAACAAAGAAAAGGTGAAAACAATCGGCTATGTTGTTGTAATAACTTGACATGTGTTTGAACTGATTGCAAGGTAGCCGATGTGGGACTAAAATAACAAAGATTTGGTCATTGCGATACCTCTGTTTTTCTTTTCCCGCCATTGATTCAAACGCGGGAATGAGATTTGGAGATCGGAATCTTGTTTTCAGCCGATTTTCTTAAGTATGTCTTCTCGATCTGGAAATCACTGTCGGAATTCAGGAGAAATTTTCTCTACATCTTATAGATCCGGTATGAACTTGCTTTATTGGAAACCATAGCTTCATTATTCCTTGAATTGCGCTTTGGTTTGCTCTCATGGTTTTTTCTAGGGTTTGGTTTTCGGGATGATTAGGAGTTCCTGAAATTTTGAAGAATTTTGAAGAGTTTTGATTTTTTGTTTCTTTCAATGAAGCATTAGCATATCTGGAGCATTGATTTTAGTGTTATTCATGAATTCATCATCATTGTATTCTGTGAAATTTTAGCGAATCATTAAGTTCTCTGTGGCATCTATAATGCTTGGCTTATAATTCAAGTATATAGCTTGTCTTCCAATCTATGTACCAAGGGGGCTTTATCTATATCATTATACATGAACGCAACCACTCTCTTTCTCTGTGATTTGTCTTGGAGGAAAAATAATATTCAGTAGTATTGCATTTATTGGTTTGGTTAAAAAAAGAAGCACGATTAGTCAAATTATTGATTTTGCAGTAAACTGCCAAATAATCATGTTTCTGTGGTCATAGCAATAAAGATTATAACTGGTGGGGGAAAAAACTGGTGGTGGTGGTGGTGGTGGTGGTCGTGGTGTTTCAGATGAATGATGTGAATTCGTCAGCATCATATTGCAAACCTAAATACCAGGTCGTTCTGGCTTATTGTCCATTGTCATTTGAGATTTTGACTGTTACTGTATTCAACGAATGGATGTAATTTATTGTCAGTTTAATAACATAAGACCTAGGACTTGGGTGCTGATAGTATTTGTGTCGTTATAGAAGTGTCAGATAATAGGCCATTCAGCTTAAACTTTCCCTCCATTTACGGTTGTTGAGCTGGCTATGGGTTTGTGATAGCGCGTGCCTTCCACTCCCAACTAGATTCATAGGGCTTCTGTCTGAGATGAAGCTCCGGTAGTCCTGATAGTACTTCAAAAACAGAATCAGATCTTGGGTTCAAATTTATAGATAAATGGGCAAACAAGGACATGTAAGACAGTTGGCATGGATTTATCCATCAAAATTGATTGCACACTCATAACAAATTATTTACAGAGTTATGAATTTACCAGTTCTGGACTAATAAACTTTTATTTACAGTGGTATTTTTTCAATCTGTATAAGCAGTTGCTCCTGCTTTATATCATCTGTTCATTTAGTAGCAGCCTCAGCCTGTAAGCTTAATCTACTCTTGTTAACGCTTTACAAAATGAGATTGTGAATGTTTTGGAATGATTCCAACCAAAGTCAGCATCTGCTTTTTGCATGTTATATTTATAGTAGGAGGCAAGACAAATGCATTGGCTTCTATTTGCCTGTTCGTTTGTTTTTCATTTGGAAAATTCTGCTCACACTAAGTGCTTTAAACCAGGCATGATAATGATTCCCTCTCTTTATTGTCCTATGTTTAAAACGGAATCCCATACTACGTCGTTATTGAGGAGGCAAGTTCATGTTATTGTTGCTGTTACACACTTTCCAATCAGTCTAGTTCGGTCCAGGGCTTGTATATACTAACTTAAACCGTGGATAGCTTTTGCTCTTGCAGTCAGAAAAGACGAATCTCAAAGCAGTTTAATATTTTAATCTCTGCCCTGGCTTGTATTCTTGCTCATTGGACTCCCAAAAGCCAGCAGCACAGATGATCTACATGTACTTTACAGCTACCAAACTAACAACATCCTGGATAGGAACTTTCTTCTTTATGAAATTTAGGAAAAAGAAGAGTGTGTCTTGTTGATTGCCTGGAACAAATTAGATCCCATGCCCCTTTTAGTATCATTTGGATGCTCTGTTCATTTAGTTCAAATCACATCTCTTCCTGTTTCATTAAGTTGATCATTTATGAAACATGTAAGATGTGAACTAACTGACCTACCCAATTGATGCAACAGGCAACGGCTGATCCATCCTTCCTTTTCATCAGAGAAAGTTCCTGGAAACATCTGAGGCTCCAATCAAGAGCTTCAGATGCTTCCTGCTGATGGATGTATACCGCCCAATCATGCCTGCTCTAATTTAACACAATATGAGGAACGTTCCCCTCTTGCATGGTAAAAGTCCACCGTCTGCTTCAAGTAATTATCCTGTTATTTTTACAATTTACTTAAATTTGACTGGTTGAATTCTTCACTTGATAGTCCAGATTGTCAAATATGAAAAATTATTTTACATACTTGTTTTGAGCATCTATATATGGTTTTGCAATTTTGCTTCCCTTGTCATGACGGAAAATCGTTCTTCAGATACCTGTATGACTTATCTAGCGTGTTAATCCATTAAGTACTTCTCTTGTGGATCCCCATCACCATTTCACTCCTCAGAATCAAGCCATGGTTGCAGTGAATGTCCTGGTTCCATTGAAGTCTGATTGGAAGCGCGTGTACTCCCTTCGAGGCAGGCAGCGGGGGCGAATCCCATGCACTCAGGATCCAGTAACAATGTCCGGGAGGGCCCACTCAAAATTCTGACCTTCAGTTCAGGAGCCAATCCCTGCATGACAATTACCCCTTTGAAAGGGAGTGGGCCCCGCTCAAACACCAACAACAAGTCCTGTGTTCTAAGCCAAACATCCAATCTTGTCTACTTTGCACGTCTGCATGTTCCGCATGCCCGCGTCCGACTTCCGTGCGAGTACGATTCCATCTCTAGTTATAATCCTTTCTATGCAGCTGACAGGGGCCAACGGTGGGGGCACCTATGGAGATATCGTATGCCACGTCGAGCAATGGAGACATCGCTGACATCGACATGGGCTGCGGCATGGTTCGGCAGGTGAGAGTCACCCCCCTCGAGCGCCCCACCCCGTCTTCACCCCTCCTCCCTTCCGCTTCAGTCCTCACACAATGGAAGCTTAAGCTCCTTGGCATGTCAGCAACTGAGTGGTTGGAGCTCCTACTCCCTTGCTCTCGCTGGATCCGGACTTACCGTTGGGGTGAATACCTTCAAGTTGATCTCATGGCCGGTATAACCGTTGGTGTGATGCTTGTCCCCCAGGTGAGTTACTATATTCCACTCTGATTAAGAAACTCTCGAGGTTTGAACACTAGTCTGACAGGGAGTTTGCTTGTTTTTCATGGTAAATGATTAGGCGATGTCTTATGCAAAGTTGGCAGGGCTTCATCCAATTTATGGACTCTGTGAGTTTGATACTGTTACATTGTTATATTATAGTTATTCCTGCATGCAGTAGGTTAAAACAGATGATTCTTGTGTGCAGATTCTGGATTTGTTCCTATATTTGTCTATGCTTTGTTTGGTTCATCTCGTCAACTTGCTATTGGTCCTGTGACTCTGGTCTCTCTCTTAGTTTCCAATGTTCTTAGTAACATTGTTGACCCTTCAGAGGAGCTATACACAGAGCTTGCTATATTATTGGCTTTTATGGTTGGTGTATTGGAATGCATAATGGGGCTCCTGAGGTATTTGACTTGTTTTCTTTCTGCTTCCTTTTGAGAATAGTTGAATAATTGATTAATGTTTTTTTTCTTGTTTCAACTATTTATTTTTCCCTTTTATAATTATTCATTCTTCGTGAGGATTATGTTGATGTTCTGCTGCAGACTTGGTTGGCTTCTTCGTTTCATCAGCCATTCTGTAATCTCTGGTTTCATTACATCTTCAGCCATCGTAATCGCATTATCTCAAGCCAAATACTTCTTGGGTTACAATGTGGAACGCAGCAGTAAAATTGTACCACTTGCTAGAAGTATAATAGCTGGAGCTGGAGATGTAAGACTGCTCGCCCTGTGAAAATCTGGTTGTAGCGCGGTTTTACTTATTAAAAAAAAAGGACCTCATGCCTGCTTATCTTTCATATCTCTGTCTCACTACTTCCTCATGTGCGGTGGCACCATTGGTGGCTGCGCCGGGAAACTTTTGCTTATCAAGGAAAAGAAAAAAAGAAGCATCATCATTTATAAAATTGTTGATATTTGCACTAGTTATGATATTTTTCTTAGCTTTTATGCTTGTTCATTGACATTGATTTCGATGCAATTGCCAAAATAGACACCGTTGTTCACTAAATTCATGTGATAGTTTACTTGTGTAGTTCTCATGGCCCCCCTTTGTGATGGGATCAACCATTCTTGCAATTATTCTTGCCATGAAGCACCTGGTAGGCCATTTTTCTGGTCGTCCTTCTGTGTTTAGCCATTGCACAAAATGCCAAATGCCCTGAGCTGATCTGATCTTTGCAGGGGAACACCAAAAAGAACTTCAGATTTCTAAGAGCATCAGGACCACTAACAGCAGTCATCCTGGGTACCACTTTTGTGAAATTATTTCACCCACCTTCAATTTCTGTGGTGAGATAAGCCTCCTTTTCCTTTACCCATCGGCTGAATCATGGACGAAACGCATAAAGAGTTGTTTTAAAATCTTTTTGGTAGCAGGATTGTGAAAGATAACTCAGGACTTAGGTGATAGGGGCCAATGAGTGTGGTTTATCCATTTTTATCAAAATAAAAAAAAATAAGCAGGATAAATAAAATTGCAAGTCTAGCTAAGTGAAGGAGTAAACGGACTACACTTTCTGAGGAAGTAGAGACCCCACTTAAGTTTCATGTTGTTTAGGCTAAGACAATACTTGTGTCATGGCATTGTTATGCATTGAATATGCTATTATCTTTCAATTAAACTTGTAGAATAAGAAAAAAACAGAGTTGATTTGATGCTCTCCGTTTTTTTTCATTAGGTTGGTGACATACCCCAGGGATTTCCAAAGTTTCACTTTCCCAGAGAGTTTCAATATGCTGAGTCTCTTATTTCAACTGCAATCCTTATAACTGGCGTGGCAATCTTGGTATACTTCTAATTAATGTTTCTTTTTTGTTGTTCTCAAATTTATTTTTTATATCAAGAATCCTATTGTAGTTCTTTTTGCTATAGGAATCTGTGGGAATTGCCAAAGCTTTAGCAGCCAAGCATGGGTATGAATTGGACTCAAACCAAGAGGTAAGATTTTGGCATTCAAGATTTTGTATTTACTGAAGCAGCTCTTACTATTTGCACTTTAATTACTAGTGCCAATGGAATATTTGCACTCAAGATCTATAAGTAAATTATCTGGACAATGCTTTTTGGTCTGTTATTTTACATTGACATCAGTGTCATGTTCTGACGAGGGAGTTAATGACATAATGCTTTGTAGTTTCAGCTATATTTCCTATTCATGATATTGCCAAACTGACAATTAGTCATTTGCAGTTATTTGGCCTTGGAATGGCAAACATCTGCGGTTCATTCTTCTCTACATATCCTACCACTGGTAAACTCTAAATAATGTATTCTTTCGCTGCATGAAGGAAGCATTACCCCTTTACTTTTATTATCTTCTTTAAAATTTGTATTTGCAAGCTATTTTAATATGCCACGTTGCAAGAAGTTAATAGGGTGATTCTCCAGGATCATTCTCTAGATCAGCAGTAAATCATGAGAGCGGGGCTAAAACTGGATTATCTGGTGTTGCTATGGGACTTACCATGGCATGTGCTCTATTTTTTCTAACGCCGCTCTTCAGGGATATACCTCAGGTAACTATGGTTTCTTTTTCCCCGTTTTTATCATCACATATGTTTGTATTTTGTTGGAAGTTTCCTGGTTATCTTGTTTCTACCTGCTGAACTATCTTATTCCCATATGCTTACCCAAGCATGCTTATCGTTGCAGTGTGCATTGGCCGCCATTGTTATATCTGTTGGCATCAGTCTGGTTAGTACAATTAAATTCCAGGCAAAAGAAATTTATATTGATTGTATTTGTATTGTCAATTTTCACCTGGATTAATTCCATGTCCTGCTGTGTCTTGGTCATATATGACTTCCATATTCATTTTGTTTGCCAGGTGGATTATGAGGAAGCTTTATTTTTGTGGCGTGTAGATAAAAGAGATTTTCTTCTATGGACTATAACTTGTGTTATGACACTGTTTCTTGGTATTGAGATTGGTGTGCTTGTTGGGGTAAGAATTATATAAACACAAACTCCATCCTTGCTTTTTTCCCTTTTCGCTTAATATCTATTGAAACTTTGGCATGTGGTGAGAAATATAGCTGCGTAAGTTTCCATGAAGACTTTTCTATGACACGTAGATGAGTATAAGATTGATAGCTTCAGCCTTATGAACATTCCTGCTAATGCCATGCTGTCAGGGAGGGCAATGGGCTAGGTTGGGGTCCTCCAATAACTGACCTTTCCTGATGTGTCTACACATATGTATAATATCATGGCAGGAACCAGGAGGAGACTCCCTGCTTAATTATCATCCCAGCCCAACCCCAAAAAAAAAATCCAAAATTCAGTATTGTTTTAAAGTAGGTTCTCTCCCGCTGTAGGGTGGGTAAATTGTCACGCATACATGCAGCCTTTTCTTGTTGCATTTGCCATGGAAGGGATTCTTAAAATAATCAATCAGTAAGTATAAATTTGTTTGTGAGATACCATAATAAATGTCTTTAAATCATAAAGTTCCATTTTCTTTCATTGTTTTGTGTTCATTTGTCTGTCAGATGGATAATTACATATGCATGAGTTTATTGAACTTCAAGCGCCTTTGATCATCCGTTATATGCATGAATAATTTTCAAGATCAGCATAACTGTTATTTATGAGAGCAAAAACATCGCAGGTCGGCTCCTCCCTTGCATTTGTCATTCATGAATCAGCAAATCCACACATTGGTGAGTGCTTCTCAAAATCATTGTTGCCTCAAATGCAACATTACCATTATGCAAAATTCTTTTAAAACTCAAATGTGACACATGTCAATCAATTGCCTTCTTGGTATAAGATGTACCAGCCGCTGTTTTTTATAATGTCTTTCTCATTGTCTAGCACTTCATCTATTTCCGTTAATGCTTTTCCAATGCAAAAATATGTGATATGCTAAAATTTATAATAGAAATTTTGTTGCCTTGCACATAGAATTTTCATATTCTGCCAGCTTTTCTATTCAATCTATACTAATCATTTAACTTCTAATGGCACTGTTTGAATGTTGAAAGTGTCAATTTATGCTCGTTGTTATAGGTCCTCGTCAATGTATGGGATAGCTTGAAATGTAATATGATTTTGATATTTTTATTTCTCCTGCAGCCATATTGGGTCGTCTTCCTGGAACAACTGTTTACAGGAATATAGACCAGTACCCGGAGGCATATATATACATTGGTATCGTTGTTATTCGAATTGATGCGCCCATCTACTTTGCAAACATAAGTTATATCAAGGATAGGTAACAGATCAACTTTTCAAGACCTCATAAAAGTCCAATTTAATTAAAAAAAGAACGTCAAAGTTGCAGTTCATGTTTCATTTTGATTTCACAGACCTGTTAATTCTTAATTTGGCATTTTTTATTACTTAAAGCTGAGTATTTAATGATCATATGTTCGAGGAATATGACATTTATTTTCTTGAGAAAGATCCAGCAGCTGAACTGCACAAACAAGAAATCCTTAAAAAACTGAGCTGCTTTTCCAATTGATTTATCTTGTCATTTCCAGGCTTCGAGAATATGAACTCAATGTTTCTGGAAGCTCAAAGCATGGACCAGAACCTGAGAGGATCTATTTTGTGATTATAGAAATGGCATGTAAGTCTCAGTTTTATTTATGCATGCTTCAGCCACACATATGTAATCTTCTCAATCCGTCTCACCATTGTTTGTAAATGCCCCAGCTGTTCCATACATAGACTCAAGTGCAGTCCAAGCTCTTAAAGACTTGCATCAGGAATACAAATCAAGGGAAATCCAGGTTTTCTTCACAATACCACTATTAACAAACTAAACATTAAGTGTGATAAAGATGTAGAGAAAACTGATAAATTGTCTTATTTATTAATTTATTTTTTCTTTTGCAGATTGCAATTTCTAATCCAAACAGAAGTGTACTTCTGACTCTCTCTCGAGCTGGTCTAATTGAACTGATTGGCAAGAGATGGTACTTTGTGAGTGTTCATGATGCTGTCAAAGCATGCCTGCAGCAAATGCAAAACTACCATGGATCAACACCAAGGGCCGGAGATCAGAGTGCAGGCAGACAACCAGGATTCATGCAGAGGCAATGGAGACATCAAACTGGAGATGAATCAACAAGCATTGATCAGGAGCCATTTCTGCCTCCAAAGGTGGTCTGAACTCTATAGCGCTTCTCCTTCTCACCTCTGATAATTTCACTGTAAATGAGATCCAATGGCGAACAATGCTAGCATTTATTCAAGAAAATAAGCAAAAAATCAGACAATTAATAAATAAGCATTGCTTCCATTTTATATGGGTCCTATGATCAGCACTGCAGCTTTAGATCTGCTTTATTTTTCATCTTTTGATTGATCATCAAAAGCTTGCAGTGTTGAAAGCAAGAATTTCTTTTAATCTCCCAGGTAGCATTTGTCTGAATATTTAGCTTCAATAAATAGCATCAGCCCATATTTTGTCTTTCCATTTTGGCGATCATTTCGATTTTGTTTCTACAAATGCGATAACTGTAACAGGAACATAGCCGGTAATTGAATATTCCGTCTTGCGCTTTCACTCGGTGATATGGAGATTATGTTGTAACTTGTAAGTCTTTTCTCATGTGGAGGATTTTATGTCACTTTGGATGAAATTTAAAGACTTAATTTTCTATATAATAAATACTTTATCTATTGGATTAGTTTACTGTTGCTCAAATAGTTTGATTGGTATATGAGGATTTAAAAAAAAAGAGGTAAATGAAAACGAGAAAAAAAAATACATTGTGGTAATTTGCACAAACTTCAGTAAGGCCAAATCCACAATGCCCCAATAAAACGAGGGCTTATTTATAAAATTCTCCATCCCTTCCCCCAACTCCAAGAGCAGGGGTTTTAGCCTTCAGGTGGCGCCACTGCCATTCGTCCCGCCGGAGCTGTAAACGGGTCGGATTCTGATCACATCCATCAACCCGTTAATCCGAGAACAATGCAAACTAGCTCCATCTTCATCTCCATCCCCATCCTCCGCCCCTCCATCTTCTTCAAACCCTCCTCCGCTTCCTCTCCTCTTCGTGCCCGCCTCCCCAAACCCTTTCCCCCTCTTCTGGCCTCCCTCAAACCCCAGCCTCCTTCCCAGCCCCACGACAACCCTCTCCGAACCCTCATACCCTGCGCTGCCGCCGCGGCTGCTCTCGCCCTCGCTGCCTTCCTCGGCCGCCCTATCAAGCCCGCCCTCGCCGCCGCCCCTATCTCCCAGTCCGAGACCCTCCCTGAATCACTCACCGACGATGAGAAAGTCCGCGCCCTCGAGGACCACCTCGCCTCTGATCCAGACGACATCAAGGCGCTCCGATCCCTCCTTGAGCTCAAAGTCAAGACCAATCTCCTCCCCGACGCCATCGCCATCATCGACCGCCTCATTGCTCTGGAACCCGACGACAAGGACCTTCCCCTTCTCAAGGCCCACCTTCATAGCCAAGCCGGCGACCCTGAGTCCGCTAAGCAATTGTTCGAGGATCTCCTCTCCAAGAACCCCTTCCTTGTCGAAGCCTACCACGGCCTTGTCATGGTGGCTTACGAGTACGAAAGCGGCCCCGAGCTCGAGGTCGTCCTTAAAAGAGTTGAGCGCGCGATCGAGATGTGCAAGAAAGAAGATAGGAAGGACGATTTGAGGGATTTTAGGCTGTTGGTGGCTCAGATTAGGGTGGTCGAGGGGAAGTACGACGATGCACTTAAGGTGTATGAGAGAATGGTCGCAGAGGAGCCGAGGGATTTCAGGCCGTACCTTTGCCAGGGAATCATATATTCGATGCTGAAGAAGAATGATGAAGCCGAGAAGCAGTTCAGCAAGTACCGGAAACTGGTGCCTAGAGAACATCCTTATGCTCAGTACTTTGATGATAATATGGTCGCCATGAAAGTTTTCATGCAGATGGAGGAGAACAAGACGAGAGGAACTTTGAAGAGATGAATGATATTTGAGGAAGATAGCAGCTTTCTTGGGTAATGTCTTTGTCCTCTGAAATTATTGATTTTAATGGTTTTTTTTCTTGGTTTAGCTGTTTATTTATGCAGTTAATGGTTCCTTTCTTTGAAATTATCTCTTTTATTTTTTAGATTATTGTATCACATGATGTTGTTTTCTTTCGCTTAGTAAATCATGGCCCTTTCCTGTCCTGGCTTGTGCTTAATCTCAATTGACTTGTCTAACAAATATATTAGTTCGGTATCTGTGTACTGGATTAATGTGTCATATTTGGGAATTTGTCTGCTGATTTTAGTTTAGTAAGTACCACGGTGATCTCCATTCACATTTTATTTGAAGCTACTATCTTGGATGAATTGGCTTGTTTGAAGTTACAGAAAAAGGCAAAGATTAGTTAGTTAAATGATAATGTGGAACTATCTCAGATTTATCTAGCTAGTGCTGAGTTTCAGAATTTCAATTTGGAATATGAAGAATTGCCTAATTGTGAAAAATGAGAAATTAAGATCTTGGAAGTTGAAGCTTTGGTTCCACAAATAACTGGGCAATTTAGCAGTGGGGGAAGATGCGGGGAAGGTACAATTCAGCTATCTTTATAAATTATGATGGCACTTGAAGACCCTCTCTATGACATTGGAAGAGTATTTTGTGGCTATTCTAATACCAAATGGCTTCTTTTGAGAAGCTAACTCTTAAGCTTCTTAATTGTATGAAAAAGAAGAGGATGGCTTTTGCAGAATGTAACAAGGACTTTGTAGATGTCCTTCTAAGTTTCCTCACTTTTCCCTTGGGTACTGTCATCCAACTCCTCATTGGTACTTATTATACAAAAACTTTCCAAGGCCTGCTGCATGGCATTCAAGTTGAAATTGACAGTTGTCTCTGTGCTGCGTTGATAGTTTATATGAAAGAGTTAAGAAACTCAAGTTGGAGTTTCTCCAGATGGTGCAAGCAAATCCATGCTGCTTTGTCAAAGAAGTGTGGCGGAGGTTCACTGTGAAAATTTGAAGATAGAGATTTATGATCTCAAGGCCAGAAGCCTGTACAGGTGCATGCAGTGGGATTGCTCTTGGCAGGACTCACCTGTTGTACAGTACAGTTGCTGATGCCCTGTGCCCTTGTGGTGGAAGTTCCATGAATCGCTTTATTTCACAAAGGACATTGATGGCAGTGGTCAGGTGACTATAGCATTGGAGATGATTTGTGCTTATCCTTGGCTTCTTCTATAGCTAGCAGTGTCTCTTTGCTCAATGTAGTTGGTATTGAAGATGCATCTATGCTGGGGATAAAATGACTGTAAATCTTGGTCGAGATGAGGTCAGTCCATCTTATTCTAATTTCTGTGCTTTATAAGTGTTATTTTTTGGGTTCCTATGTGATTGGAGTGTGTACAATTAGTCCTTGATGTTCATCTTCTGTATTTTCTTTCATAAATGGATTTAAAATTTTATGCCACAACTTGGAGAAGATAAATTTTTAGTTAGTCTGTGCACAGGTAGGGAACAAGAACAAGCAAAAACATCACTTAAGGCATCTAAAACAATGATAACAAAGATCATGGAGAGCGAAGTCAATGGCAATATAATTAGTGTGTGCGCAAGACTATTGTCTTAGAGTTCTTGTTTAGGGTGCATTAGTAACTTGTTCAGCGGTGTTTTAGCTGGTGATTCTTGAAAGATTACATGGCAATGTTACTGAATCCTGAGTTTGCACTGCATTTCTAAAGGTTTTTGTGTTGTCGATTGAATGTGGAAAAGGGACACTATTATTGGTATAATATTTCAGGAGCAGCCATGATCAAGAATCTCATGACTCAATGAATCCACTACTTTCAAAGTTTAGTTAAATATATATATTATCCTAATATTATACCAAATAATATATTTCATATTTAACATAATACCTAAACTGATTAAGCATATCAGTTGATTGATCAATATCACTTAACATGATAATTGTATTATTATATTTTAATCAATTTAGAATTATTATTCTGTTAAATGACCTGATTGAGAGAGAGAGAGAGATCGGATTCACCTAGGATAAAGGAGTTGTTGTTTTCAACAAACTATATGGTTTATAGAAGATCATTCTTGTTATACTTTAAAACCCCTTTATAAAAGAATAAATAACTTATTTAAAAAGATTTTGAGAATTTTCATTCTTCCCAATTTAGGCTTGCGGCATTCTTTTCAGCATTTTTGTAGTTTTTTACTTTATGAATTCATCCTCTGCATCTTTATAATTAGGGTTAAGGTTTTTTTGGTAATACCAACCAAATGATACAATGGCAACTTAGTCACTTTCTCTATTTTAATTTTAGAAGTAAAAAATCAAAAACCGAAAGAATTTTTAAGCCATAGAAGCGGAAATTTTGAGATAGTATCTACAGAACTGAAAATATTAACCTATGGATCTTTATAAAAAATAATATCGTATGAATTTTCTCAAGTTCCCTTCAAGAATCTAAAAGAGGAGAAATAATATCGTATAAATTTTTATAGAGACAGCGAGGGCGGAAAATTTTTAAATTGTTTTTCTAATTGTGGCTGAGAGTGGATTGAGAACGTTGGATTAAAGCAGATGGACGGTGGAGAGTGAATTAAACGAACCCTCCGGATTGTGATCCTAACGCTTTCGGATAATAGCTTGGGGACTTTTGAGCGAGAACTCTATTTTGGGAGTTTATAAATTAATATTTATTTAAATGCATCATTATATATTTAATTAGGATAACTAATGCCATGGTTGTAAGAATTTATATTAAATTTGTTATTATATAATTAAATTAAGAGCGCTCATAACTATCTTGTGAGAAATATTAATGTTGTGAATCTTGTGATTGTCTAGTCTATTTACTTGTTTTTACATATTAATTAATTTTGCTTCTTTTTTGCCTATCAAAGATTGATTTATGTTTGAAAAATTAACAAGACCACTAATAAGAGGTTGGAGGAAACCATCAAAGACCAGTAATGTGAATAATAACCTGTTGGATATTTACAAAATTTAAGTTATTTAATTAGCTAGTAGTATATATTTTTTATTTATCATTTCTTAAAGTTTTTTCTTGCCATTAAATCAAACTTTTAAAAATTTTAAATATTACAAATGGTGTTTATCCTTTTTATTATATTTTTATCAATTTAGAATTATTATTCTGTAGATGACCTGATTAGATTCATTTAGGATAAAGGAGTTGTTATCAACAAATAACAAACTATATGGTTTACAGAAGATTATTCTTGATATACTTTAAAACCCTTTTATAACAAAATAAATAAATTATTTAAAATTTTTTTTGAGATTTTTCAATCTTCCCAATTTAGCCGATCAACATTCTTTTCAGCATTTTTGTAGTTTTTTACTTTATGAATTCATCCTCTGCATCTTTATAACTGGGCTTAGGTTTTTTTTTGTAATATTAACCAAATGATACAAGGGCAAATTAGTCACTTTCTCTATTTTAATTTTAAAAGTAAAAATCAAAAACGAAATAACTTTTTAAGCCATAGAATCTGAAATTTTGAGATAGCATCTACAGAACTGAAAATATTAACCTATGGATCTTTATAAAAAATAATATCCTATGAATTTTCTCTTTTACTTTCCATTCTATATAAAAAAGAGGAGAATAGAGAGCCAAAAGGTTCAAGATTTTCACACTAAAGAATGGGTTCAAGAGAGAAGAAGAATGTAACTCTGAAGCTTCTGATTAACAAGGAAAGCAAAAAAGTAGTTTTTGCTGAATCTGGCAAGGACTTTGTGGACATTCTTCTCAGTTTCCTAACCCTCCCTTTGGGCACTGTCATCAGACTCCTGGCTAAACACTCTTCTTTGGGTTGCATGGATGCTTTATATGAAAATGTGGAGAAACTAGACTCAAAGTGTTTTCAAAAAGAAGCATGCATCCCCATGCTCCTCTGTCCAAGAAGTGTTGCAGAGCGTCATTGTAAAGATCTGAAGATTAAGGTGGATAATTTAAATCCCAAAAGACTTTATTTGTGTCCCAAATGGGATTGCATTGGCAGGGTTCACAAGCTATGTAGTTCAGTTGCAGATGCAAGATGCCCTTGTGGAAGTCCCATGGATAAGATTGCTCTCTTGTTAAAAAAAGAAGGCAGTGGTGATGCAGGCTTTGTGAGGGGAGATAGTGCAAGGTTTCTTATAAGTGATGATTTGCATGTTTCTTTGGCTTCTATGTCTTCTTCTTTCCCTCTTCTTCAAAAGTTTGGTATTCAAAATGCATCTCTTCTTGAAGAGAGAGAAGTCAGTGTTGGCCGTCATGAGGTTATTTAGTCCAAGAATTTTATTTTATTTTTTTTTTGTAATTTTCTCAAATGAATTGTGTTAATTAATGTTCATTTACAGATCTTGAGACTTCTCAAGTTGTGTTTGATTTCCAAGACACCCATGTCCAATGTATTCATGGGGTCGAAACTGCAGCCATTCGAGCGGAAAAAAGCTTACAAATCCACTGAGAAAAAAGCAGCAGCAAAATCCAGCACAAGCACCAGATCATCAAAAACAATGAGAGCAAACATCCTGCAAAGCAAACACTCTGGCAAAGTAAAGTATGCAGAAATAGGTGAAGACATGTTGGACCTTTTGTTCAGCTTTTTAACCTTGCCATTGGGAACCATTGTGAAACTATTGTCTCAGGATTCATCTTTAGGCTGCATGAGTAATTTGTACAGCAGTGTTTTAGCTGGTGATTCTTTTATCTTGAAAGATCACAAGAAAAAGTTACTGCATCCTAAGCTTGCACCTCATTTCAAATGCAGCAACCACCAGCTTTTAAAAGTGAAGGAGTCATCAGTGAGAAGGTTTTGTATTGACTGGTGTGAGAATTGTTATAAAAATTCCATCAAGTGTTCACATAGACAGGAAAAAGTTTATGTTAGTGAAATCAATCCAAAGTCAGCAAGTTCTGCTTCTGGAATTGGTGGTGGATTCATGAAGGAATCTCAGAGATTCATGGTCACAGATAAGTTGGACATTGTGCCAGTTTCCACAAGTTCTAGTGTTGGTATTGTTAACAGCTTGATGATTCCCTTAACCAAGCTGGAGATGAAGGAGATCACTTTTGGAGAAGATGAGGTAATCTTGGATTTTCTTAACCACTTGTCATTATCTTGATTAGTTTATTAAATGAATTCTGTAAATTTTTTATTTCTAAAATTAGATGGTAATTTGTTATTTTAATTTTTTTAATGATTGGGCAGGCTTTGGAGCTATTGAGGTCTTGCTTGACGTCCAAAGAGTTCTCACTCATGCCTTCAATTAGAAAGAACCCATTATTGACCCTATGGAAGTATTTCTTTTAGTTAATGTAATCCTCTTGAACTTCTTCTAGAAACTTTTCAGTCATGGCTTCAAGTAGTAAACTTTGTTAATGAAAAGGTTACAAATTGTGGGATTTTTCCTTTTTTTTTTTCTAATAAAATTTGTAGGATTTATGGCTTTCTAAGAATTAATAGATTTTATGGTTTTTAGTTCACATTATTACTGGTTATCTTTTACTTTTATTTATTAAACTCTATATTCTCATGCATATTTGTGATGGATGTCCCATTTTGATAACTAGGTCTCTTAGCATTGTAAGGTAACAACACACAATTCAACCAACGCTTTCGTTAAAGTAATATTCTCATCACTTAATTAAAAAACATTACCAAATATATGTACCAATATATAAAAAATTTAATATAAAATAAATTATACTGAATAATTTGGTGATTTGTTAAATTATGTTACAACCTGACTTGAATATAAGATAGAATTGTTCTAAATTGATGAATATTCCCCTGTACATGAGCTTTTTAGTAGAACCAACGTTTTTTGAAAAAGAGTTGTTGTACACACTCAAACTTGGAGTTTTTTAAATGAATTTTGTATCATCATGGTTCTCGTTGTCATCATCATAAATATTTTTTTTAAAAAAATATTTTATGACTATGAATTCTTTTTTTCCCGCATTTACATTATCAACGCATTATTTTTTAATTTTTATTTTTAAAAAATTGGTAAATCCTAAATTTCATTAAAAAAAAATGACACATAAAAAAAAATATATAACAACTTTAATGAAAATTACAAAGAAATAAATATGAGAAGGATGTCAGCTTGCACAACATTAGTTGAAAGGTCAAATAAATAAATAAATAAATATGTAAAAAGAAAACTTCTATATCAAATAACATGTGGTTTATCTAAAAATTATAAAAGGACTATTTACTTGGCAATAATAAAAACCATAATATTTTTATTTGAAGGTCAGATATACCATTCCAAACATAATCATTAAGTTTTATAAATTCATGTATTATTAAATAATTTTTTATACTTTGATGGGTACCATTAATTATCATCAGTTAAAACTGAAAACATTATTTTGTAAAATTTAAAAATCCTTCTCACTTTCAAGTAAGCCATAACTAAGAAAGTGAAGCTAGAGGAATCCATTTAGCATGTCAAAAGAATCTTAAACTTCTTACCATTAATTAATGCATAGTGGTTTATATAATTAAAAAATAAAAATAAATAAACATTGCCTTCAGAGAAGCCCAACCACACTCGGCCCATGGGCTACTAATCGTGGGTTTCTTCGTACTGGGCCGAGAAGTAAGCGAAAACGGATTCGGGTCTATGTTAATTTTTACCCGACCCGTAATCACTGTTTTGCTTTTCAAATAAATAAATGAAGATCTAAACTGGCGAGGGTTTCAGGAAGGGTTTCATCGGCGAGAGGGAAGCGCAACCAAAACAAGCATTTTCCGAGCATCCTTGGCTCCATTTCCTCCGCCGCCGCCGCCATGCACGCCCCGGTCCTGGTTCTCAGTAAGCCACTTTCTTCTCCTCTTCTGAGTTTGTTCTTGATCTAGGGATTCTTTATTGTTTCTTTCTCTTCATACATTGGGATCAGATCGTGACGTTTTACTGATGGTCAGTGAGGATCAACTTGAAGTTTTTTTTATTGTTGAACTAGTTTGATCTTTTCTGTTGGCGTTTCATCACTGTCTGATGCATTGTGTTGATTTGATTGAGCAGAGGATTCTTTAAAGCGTGAATCTGGGAGCAAGGTGCAGCATGCCAACATCCAAGCTTCAAAGGTGGGCTCTTTGGCAATTGTTTTGGAAATTTTACTTGATTTCGATCTCTTATTCTATTTTTTTTTTTTTTTTGGTGAAATGTTTAGCTTAGTTTTTGCATTTAATTGTTTATGTTGCAGTATTGCGAATTAAACGGGGCTGTATGTGTCTATGTTTCTGAGTATTACAGTCGGATTGATTATTCACTTTCAATTTGATATTCAATCATTATCGTTCTTAAAATAGAACTTTGATTAGTTTTTCCTTTCTCAGGGTATTAAAAAAATGATTGTATTTTTATTATATTGTTATAGTCATAAGATTATATGGTTGCTTGCCAATAGTTGGGTCTGGGACTACATTTAGCATTTTATTTGTTTTTAATTTGTCTCAAATTGCACTATTCGCCAGGCTGTGGCTGATATTATCCGCACAACTTTGGGTCCTCGGTCCATGTTGAAGATGCTGCTTGATGCTGGTGGAGGTATGTTTGGTTTCTTATTCTTATTTTCTGGTGTCTTTTTTCATGATTTTTCAAAACCCAAGTTCAGTATTCACACTATTGTTTAGTATCAGGTTTTGGTGTGGCGCACATTATTTTTTTTTCCTTTTCCTGTATTTTTTGTTGACATGATAAAATTTAATCTGCAGCATCATATTTTTCATGAACCAAGTATTTTTTAAATACAAATAATTCATTCATTTGACGTAAAGTTTTTGAACAAAATTTTAAATATTAATATCACCAGACATTGTGCTCTTTGTATCTTTGCACACTTGTATTGAAATTTTATGATTTGTTTGGTTGATAACTAGGACTAAGGAGTCAAATACCAGTAACTTTTTCTTGAGTGCAATAAGCTCAACATAGTTTTATGCTCCTTAATTTTCTTATAGGCATTCCCAAATACAATAGCACTATTATTTTTAGTATCTTGCTTTGGTGTCTTTCAACTTGTTTGTATTTTCCATTCTTCACTCTATGAATCATCTTTCTTTTAATAGGAATTGTGGTTACAAATGATGGAAATTGTATTCTTAGAGAGTTAGATCTTGCCCATCCAGCTGCCAAGGTATTATTCTAACCTCTTGTGCTATTGCGCCGT
Source organism: Dioscorea dumetorum (assembly GCA_902712375.1). NCBI lineage: Eukaryota > Viridiplantae > Streptophyta > Magnoliopsida > Dioscoreales > Dioscoreaceae > Dioscorea > Dioscorea dumetorum. The sequence goes on along the minus strand of CACTHL010000561.1, from coordinate 8,722,377 downwards.
TTATGTTGGCCATTTGATTATACAATACTGCATTATGATTGCAATGTTTCACTCTCTTTTGTTATTCGGTATTGAGTTGTTGTTCCATCCCTTGCTTTCTAATTGCTTTATTGTTTTAACATTTTGAATTTGAGTTGGCAGTCAATGATTGAACTGAGCCGCACTCAAGATGAAGAAGTAGGAGATGGTACAACTTCCGTCATTGTTCTTGGTATGTTTTGTACTTGTGGCCTCACATCCTCTTTGGAGTATAGGTCGTCTTGTTGTAATATAGTCTTTTATAGAAGGCAGTAGCTATTTTCCGTAAATTTTATTTTAATGGAAATTCAAGAAACAAGGAAGTGCTAATGATGCCTATGTATATGTTACTTTTCTGAGTATGCTACTTATTGGTTGTGTGAATTTTGAAGCTGGTGAGATGCTTCATGTTGCTGAAGCCTTCATTGACAAAAATTACCATCCAACTGTTATCTGCAGAGGTAATTATTGATTGAATAAATAATATTCAACCTGTTAGTTGGAATATGCTTATAGTTTTTTTCCCATGTGGCCTCAGCATACAATAAAGCTCTTGAGGATGCCATTGCTGTACTAGACAAGATTGCTATGCTTGTTGATGTTAATGACCGTAAGTCTACTTGTTAATTTTTTAAATGTCTATTCAAACAAGGGCACTCAATTTCCATGGGAATGTACGTTTGATAGGTGCCACTATGTTGGGATTGATAAAAAGCTGCATTGGCACAAAGTTTACCGGACAATTTGGAGACTTAATTGCTGTGAGTGTTGTCTTATTAAATTCAGTATCTTAAGTTGGTTAAAGCCTGCTGCCTGCTGCTCATTCTGCTTTCTTTTTCTATTGAATATCAGCAACATTTAAACTATTATAGTAGCTTTTAAGCCTCTCCCGTCCCTTGGATATACTGTGACAGTTTTAATTCCTTTTCAGTTGAATATATTGTTGCAACTTTTAAATATTACAGTAGGCAATAGGCTTCAAGCCTCTTTCCCCTTTCCCTAATCCCTTTCATTTTCATCTATATATCAAGTTTCATATAAAAGCAATTCCTTGCTGGTCTTGTTGTAAATTGTCTTCAAGTTAGGTCTCTGACAAGTAGAGCTTCAGATCTTGTGAGCTTGGGCCTTTGTTTGTTATTATGTCAAACGCAATGGCTCTGAAAATTATAGATTCTGTTAGCTCTCTCATTTACTCCCCACTGGTTGTAATTTATACTGTTGAAGCCCTCTCACTTTTATTTTGATTAATTTCAGGATCTTGCTATCGATTCTACTACAATAGTAGGTGTGGACCTTGGCCAAGGGTTACGAGAAGTGGACATTAAGAAATATATCAAAGTGGAAAAGGTTCCTGGTGGCCAGTTGGAGGATTCCAAGGTTCTTAAAGGAGTCATGATCAATAAAGATGTCGTTGCCCCTGGTAAAATGAGAAGAAAGATACTGAACCCTCGAATCATTCTTCTTGATTGTCCTCTTGAGTATAAGAAGGGAGAGAATCAAACAAATGCTGAGTTAGTAAAGGAAGAGGATTGGTAAGAGTTTCTTCTGGATTTCCAAATAACCTGGTGAAACAGGAACTGGATTTCTCCCTCTTCTCTTCTTAAGTAAATTCATGTGCTCATATATCTTTATAGGCGCCTAAGATTTATTATGCACCTGGTCTTGGCAATTGTTTATTGTGCACCTGTATGTTTTACATTTTGCAAGATCCTTCATGTTGCACGAACATTGGTGTTATTGCTTTTATGTTAGATTTTGATGTCTCTTTTTCAAGTTTTCTTGGGAGTAGCTTTTTTGTTTCAATATAAATTCCTCTTTTTTTTTTCTTTGGGTGGGGTCAAGCACTAACTAGTCTTTCCCTTTTACAGGGAAGTTCTATTGAAGATGGAGGAAGAATATATTGAGAACCTTTGTATGCAGATATTGAAGTTCAAACCTGACCTAGTTATAACTGAAAAAGGACTCAGTGATTTGGCATGCCATTATTTCAGCAAGGCGGGTGTTAGTGCTATCCGCAGATTAAGGAAGACTGACAATAACAGAATTGCTAAAGCATGTGGGGCTGTTGTGGTCAACAGGCCAGAGGAACTGCAGGAATCTGATGTTGGAACTGGAGCGGGGCTTTTTGAGATAAAGAAAATCGGAGATGAGTTTTTTGCATTTATTGTTGACTGCAAAGAACCGAAAGCCTGCACTGTTCTGTTGAGAGGTGCTAGCAAAGATCTTCTAAATGAAGTTGAAAGAAATTTGCAGGTAGGTCTCACATTACTTATGTTAGATATCCGACGGATGTGATAGACTAAAGCTAACTTTTTCACTTTCTTCTCAGGATGCAATGTTCGTAGCAAGAAACATATTGAAAAACCCAAAGCTTCTTCCGGGAGGTGGCGCTACTGAGTTGACGGTATCTGCAACACTAAAGCAAAAGAGTTCATCAATTGAAGGCATCGAAAAGGTAGAAATTAGTTCTTCAACCTCTATGCTATTGATAATTAATCTTGCAACCTTACGACTTGTTTCTTTGCTATTATCATAGTGGCCATATGAAGCTGCTGCTGTAGCTTTTGAGGCCATCCCCAGGACCTTGGCCCAGAATTGTGGAGTCAATGTGATCCGGACCATGACAGCTCTTCAAGGAAAGGCAAGAAGCAGGCCATTGCCCTTCCCTATTTTATTAATTGTTCATATTTATAATATTTTTTTTTTGTTGGCTAATCTGTTTGCGTCCTTTCTACAGCATGCAAATGGGGAAAATGCATGGGTTGGCATTGATGGGAACACTGGTGCTATCGCGGACATGAAAGAACAGAAGGTGGGCATCCGCCCTATTTCCTACAAGTCTTAATCCGTTTTGTTTCTAAACAGTTCTATTTCGCAGATATGGGATTCATACAGTGTGAAAGCACAAACATTCAAAACGGCCATCGAGGCTGCTTGCATGCTTCTGAGGATCGACGATATTGTTAGTGGCATAAAGAAGAAACAGGCTCCTGGAGCCGGCCCAACACCATCTAAACCCAAGATAGAGGAAGAAGGTGATGCCGACAATGAGCAGATGATCCCAGAGTAGAAGAAGGAAATATGGCGCAACTAATGTTTGTGGTTTGCATTGCACTCTTTCATAGAAAAGGATCTTCCAGGAAAATGGTTGAGAATTTTGTTCGGTTGTTAGGGTTTCTCATGCTAGGATTGTCGAGAGGTGCTTCATGTGTTGTCATTCTACCGCCATTTTTAATGTCCTGTTTGTTTGACTAGTGGAATCCTTCATTGTCACAGCTAACATTATTAAGTTTCACCTCACTCAAGCTATGAGATATTTACGTTTGTGGGTTTGGTAAATGAGGGCTATTATTTGGAAATCTTTTCAAAGATGTGTCCGTGTATTCATTTACAATATGTTCGTGTTTCTTAGATCTATTAATGAATTTGTATGGCAGTGCTGCCCATATGCCATGAAGGTGAGGTCAGTGTGACTGATGACCAGACAACAAGAATGGTCCCTTTTTTGGTGAATCCATTGAAAGTAGGTTGTGGTGGGACATTGGCCCACCATTCCATGCCTTTCCAAAACAAAGACCAGGCACCCTTCAGTATTGTGCATCATTTAAGCAATTGGTGGAACTCTACAAAACTCGGTAAATTTTAGTATCAGAAAGTCCACATCCTTTTCCATTATTCCTCATGATGTTTGCACTATTCCTCCAAATCGCCATTCCAAAGATTCATGACTTTTTGCCAGGCAGCAATAAAGATAAATATGAACCATGTTACTAAGTCCAACCCAACCGGTTGCATTGCATTGGGTCCCCTTGGAATGCCATTATATTCACCCATGCAAGAGGACATGATTGCAGCCATGGGATGGTTCAATTATGCCAGCCATGCCCCCACTTCTCTACTGTTATGACAACAGCCTAATTGTTTCATGTGTTGGCCTCTCTCTCCTGTCCAAACAAAACAATAATCTACTTGATCTTATACAGCAACAAAGTTTAAAATCTTAATAAATGGAACTATTCAAAGAAGTGCTTCAATTCTACCAGTACAGTACCGAGCTCAAAGCTGGAAATGTACATTTTGAAAGGGTCCTGGCTGGTCCTATAATATGATCAATAATGAAGATCAATTGTGAGTCATACAAAGGTCTCAGTTGGCTCATCCTTCTGTTTTCCCATCTTGCTTCTCCACCGTTGTAGGAACTTGGACACCTGTCCATAAGATTTGAATTGTAAAAATTGCAAATAAATGAATAAAAATAAAAATGAAAACATAGAAGATGAAGAGAGTTATTCCTCTGGCAATATTGCATAGTAAGAGAACTATTTATTAGTTTAGTTTGATTTTTAAAAATTTTCCAAAGGTGCATATATCAGAACTATTATAAGTCCATGTGATATATTTAACGATTTTAATAAATTTTTAGATGGTGGATAAGATTGTGGGTGTGAAGATAGATAACCCAAAAACAAACAAAATCCCCTCCGCCATACGTTGTATGATTCCCCGTAGAAGGCGGTAGAATGAGTGCCACGTGTCCGAGTCTGTTCAAGTTTGAGACCCACTATTAACCCGGAGTTATTTGGTCAAGATCATGTCCCGCTCTTCGCGTCCAAGTGCAAATCGCGTCAAGCCCAGGCCCCAGCCTTGTTTTGAAATTTAAATCAATTCTTCAGGTTCCTCTTCACCGCATGCTCTCCCTTGACTAAACTGCATCATCTACGTGGCATTCTCTCTCTGGAGGACTTTGTATCCCTCTCACTATTCCATGATTTCCAAGTATCAACTCTGACCTCGATTAATGTAATCTCGAGAAGTGCGATACTCCATTCCAAAAACTCCAACAGAGAGACAAAGAGAAGCATTTAATACCTTCCTCTCCGCCATTCTCCGAGCTCTTGCTCGCGCGCGCCGGAGCTCCAGATCGCTCAGCTCGTCGCCGGAGAGGATCCTGGATTTTGACCAGAAGATATGGAGAGGAATGGGTCGCGAGGCAGGGAGAGGAGTGGGTCGCGACGGGTGAGCGCTGGTGCTGCGAGGAAGGGGATCGCTTCTCCGGTGCCCAAGCTCATCGACCGTGGTCTCGATCGAGGTATAGGTGAAGGTTGTGAGCAATGCTGCTTGTTTGTTCTTTTATAATGGTTTTAATTAAGCTGTGTGATTCCTGTACGTTGATATCCTTCACTGTTACAATCTCTCCTGTTCTAGGGTTTGCAGCGGCGATGAGTAGCGGCTGTGAGCGAATTATAGGTTTTAGAGTTGAGTTTTTGGATGGTTTAAGTTTGCTTTGGACTTAATTTTTGGGTTTCAAGAATGCCCTGAGGAATCTTCGAGCTTCTTTGATAACTGTATTTATTTAGGAAAATTAGGTGTTTGGTCTGGAGAGTTGAGAGGGGTTTCTGTTGCATAAACAATTAGTTAGACAGATAATAAGTGCTCTTCTTATTGCTAGCATGATGTTTGGCTGGCGTGCTTTTCTTGTCTACGTTGCTAAAGTTTATATGACGTGCTATTTTTAATAATTCAACTTCACGTGCTGTTTCATTCTTGTTGTATATGTTGTAGCATTCTCGTTTTGACCTTGATATGTGTTTTTTTTTTTTAAACTCATTTAATTAGTGTGTTTCCCAGTAGTAAAATTCTTTTTTTTTTTTTTTTTTTTATCAACTCTATAAGATAGAGTTCTTGAGTGGAATTAACAGTTTATATGATTAGTGCTGTTCTGCAGTGTCTGAGATATTTTATGTTAACTCTTGGGTAGATCAGGTAATGCCCTGTTTTTCGACCTGACTATGCTGGCGTGGTGAATTATGCTTTCTATCCCAGTAGTAGATCGGTTTGGTTTACTGGGCGTTGGTGAGGATAAATTATCACTTGAAATTTTGTTATTTCTTCTGACTCATATACTATATTGCCTGAATGTTTTTGTTCGGTTAACATTTTTTGTGTATTCAATGCTTTTCTTTTCTTCTTGGTCATATCTTACTTTTCCATAGATCAAGTTATGTTCCTTCTTAACTAATCCTCTCCACTTAAAAAAAAAATGTCCATGGTTTTCTTTTTGGTATAATTATGTAGAACTCTGGAATTTTATTGTTCTTCCTCTAATCATTTAAGAGGATCATTTCAGGCAATTTTCTATTCAGGAAGGAACTTTATTCCTCAAAGATGGCAATTGATTCCAATTGTGTTGATGACTTTCCCAAAGGAAAAAATTCTGTAAGTATGCTTTTAAGCCTGTTGGGTTAAAATATTTCATAATGATTTCTAAAATTTTGATAGCTTACGTAATGATTTTGAGCATGGAACAATTGCGTTTGTGCCTTCATTAAGATATGATGTCTATTTTCAGTGTATTGGAATGATATTTTCATTATTCAAGTTATGGCCTGAATGAAGTTCTTGGAGTGATGATATATTTTGAATTGTTCGCATTATTGCTATAATAAGTATAACCTGAGCAAGGTCATCAACTTCACATTCTGGATATTGCTACAATGAGGCTGCATTACTTTCACAGTTTTTTCAGTTTTTGGTCTTTAGAGCTAATATTAACTTATATGTTTTCATTTGCTAGATTGGCCTTGGATATAGACAAAATCCTTGTAAGAAAGTCAGTGGAACACCAATTAAGACACTTATAAATGAAGAGATGTCAAAAGAATTGGAAACTAGACGGCCTGCGCCGAGTTTGGTTGCAAGATTAATGGGTCTCGACTCCTTGCCTTCTTCCAAGGTTGTCAATAATCCACGTGATGGGATGGAAAGTTGTTTTTCACATGGATCATCAGTGGGATATCAAGGGAAGCATGCATCCTGTGTACAGCATTTGTTTCAGAAGTCCATTGACGAGAATCAGGGTTTTAAGGATGTTTTTGAAATTGTTGAAATGAAGAAATCTGAAGAAAGCAAGAACCAGTCGGTTCAAAAGGTAATAGCAAGCTCACAAAGAAGTGAGACTGATGTTGCCTTCATAAGGCAGAAGTTTATGGATGCGAAGTGCCTCTCAACTAATGAATCACTTCAGAAGTCCAAAGAGTTTGATGATGCATTGGAAGTCTTAGATAGCAATACGGATCTTTTTATGAAATTCCTTCAAGAACCGAACTTTTTATTCTCTAAACATCAACAGGGCTTGAAGTGTGCTCCACCCCCTCCTCATGGCAGTCATATCACAATATTAAAATCAGCTAATGGAACTAGACACAGAAACAGCGAAGTACATCATGAATTAAGGAGAAATACTGAAAGATGCTGCCATATGCAGAAGGAAGGTACTGATTGCTTAAGGAGACCTGGTCCTGGTCTGATCAATCACTCTCTGAGAGAGCACAATTCTCCTCTTGCGCATAAGTTGTCCAAGCAAGACTTTGTGGGGAACAATGAAGTTTGCTCACATGCCACCAGGATTGTTGTTCTAAGACCGAGTCTTGAGATGACACAAAACAAAGCAAAAAACCTTCTTTTGCCAAGATCAACTGAAGATATTCAGTTTGGCTACAAAAGACAAAGGGAAACACGGAGGGTTGGTATCCAGGAATTACATGCAGAAGGAAGAGCCTGGCAAAAGTCATCTGATAATGTAGAAGTTATGGGTCATAGGACTAAGGGCTCAAGAGAAATTGCACGGGAGATTACAGAACAAATGAGGTACAGTATGAGTAATAGTCGCATGAATGTTGCAAACTCACAATCCAATTCAAATAACAGAGAGGCGAGGCCACACCGGAGATGTGAAGTAGTAGTTAAACCTGAGGCGTACCAGTGGAGTTCCAGTCACTTTCATTACATGGACAATGACACTGCAAGCACCTCCTCATCTAATTCAACTGAAACATCTGTGACCAGGGAGGCCAGGAAGCGTTTGTCTGAACGATGGAAAATAACTAAGCGATCTCAACAAGTGGGAATTATGGAAAAACCTCCTGGTACTTTGGGAGAAATGCTTTCTCTCCCTGACAGAGAAATGCCAATTAAACCTAGGTTCATTATTCAGAGAGATAAAAAGCTTGCCAAGTGTGAAGCGATTGAGAGAGAAGGTAACCCTTCTGGTATCAGCAGCAAAGATGGCTGGAAAGAAGGGTGCTCCAAAAAGTTAGAAAGGTCCATCTCTCTCCCAAATTCTACTGCTTTTGGAATTCCAAAACTGACTGCCACACACAAAGCTGCTAACCATTGTGGCTGCTCTATGCTTAAGGATGTGCTCAACCTAGAACCTGATGATTGTTCAGAAGAAAACAATAATCGGAGGATATTTTCTTCGCGTAGAGGCGTCAGAAATCGAAGAAATAAACCCCTTCAACTTGATTCTTTTGGAACGAAAAGTGTAGTACTGAAAAAAGAGATCCATGTAAACAAATTACCAAAAGATAATGTTGATACGACCCTTATTTCTGAACCCTTTGAAGACACAGTTCCTGACAAAGGACAGCTGGTTGATGATTTTCTTTCTCCTCTAGCAAATATATCTTCCTTGGTAGCCAGTGAAGAGTTGATGAATAAGCCAATTTCATGTGAAGTGCTTAAGGAAGATTTTTCCAGCCTTGATCAAAATGACATCAAGAAAGAGGTCTGTTTCCAGAGTCCATGAAAGTTTTTCCATACCATATGCTTAACATTTATGTGCAAGGAATTCATTATTAAGGAAACATGAAAATCTTGTATTACTTTGTCCCTTTCCTTTCTTATTCAATTAGTTATATGTTGTTATATGGGATATTTTCATTAGAATGCTATCATGATAGAGGTTTGTTTTAGAACCCCCGAGAATATTTAGTGGCGCATGCTAGCATTTCTGTCCAAGGAATGCTTAACCAAGGAATTATAACATCCTGTGATTAGCTAGACTCCTTCCTTTTCTTAGCTTATTGTTTGATTGAATTCCCTCCAATTGTCCTTTCTTTCATAATCTTCACCCTTAATTACATAAGGCATGTCATGAGTTCATAATTTGTTGCCGTGTATAATTCTGACCGGTGGCTGCCTGTTGCTCTTCTTATCCAATTCTCAGGCAAAAATACATTAGTAGTTTGCAGAACTTGTTTTAATTGGAAATAAGAAATAAATTTTCTATTACAACTGATAATTCTGATTAATCAGTAGCCTTTACTTATATCAAATAATGATATATTTCTTCAGGAAGCATCTTACCATCAAACAGAACCTGTTCTTCCTTCTGATCATAACTTAACTGAATTGGGCTCTCCTGTAAGCTCCAAGGAAGCTGAACAACCTAGTCCAGTCTCTGTTCTAGAGTGCCCATCTGAGGAGATATCCAGTTCTGGATGCTTTGAGGGTGTCAGCGCAGATCTTAAGGGTAAGTGAAACATCCATGCTATTGTCTTCTTTCTCACTGGTAACTCTACTCATATGTATGATTTTTAACATTCTTGATGTAGAGCTCCGAATGCAACTTCGACTTCTCAAGTTGGAGTCATCAAATGCTTATGCTGAGGAAATAGAGACAAATTTTAGTGACGCTGATGATGAGCAATGTCACCCTCTTACAGAGACGACGGAGATTTTGTTAACTTTCGAAGATGGAGATGACAGGGACTTCTCATACCTGCTCGATGTACTCAGTGATTTGGGTGTTCATGAAGCTGAATGGGATAGGCTATCTAATACATGTTATATGAGAGAATATCCAGTATGCTCGAATGTGTTTGAAAGCCTTGAGAAGAAGTACCACAATGTTAAGCCATGGTCAAGATCTGAAAGGAAGCTGCTGTTTGATCTTATAACTTTGGTTTTGGCCGAGATTGTCGAACAAGTCAAAAACCAACACTCATGGGTAAAGCCAAGGAGAGTAAGTGGACCTATGTGCTCCCCTGATTGTCTAGTTGAAAAGGTCTGGCAAATGGTGGTGAAGTGTCGAAAGGAATCAGATAGCAATGGAGACAAAGTTCTTGAACTGAAGTATTTAAATTTGGTAGAAGATGTTGATATCGTTGGGATAGAGATAGAAAGTATGTTAAAAGACGAACTTTTGGAAGAACTCGTCTCTGATTTAATTCTTGCAGGGTAGTTTCTAGCAAAAACTATTGCTAACAAGTTCGTCGATCCAGTTGTTGTGGATTCACTACTCCCAGTGGTCCTTTAACTGCATATAAAGCTCTTGCTTTTTCGATGGGCCATTGTTTCTAGTCGAGAGTTCTGGCAATATTTTGATTTCTGCGGCTGCGCATTATTGTATCATTGATGTGATACGTAAGGAAATATTGATCACTGAATGTGTAAGATCAAAGTGAAGCTTGCAAAATATATTGCTGTGAATATGCGTATCATTTTTTTTTCTTTCATCTGAAGTTTAAGGTTCAATGGTTTAGAAGGATGCTAGTTATGGATCTCATTAAATTCACTTTCTTATATATATATATATATATATATATATATAGTCATAAAACAATGCTCATGCTGAATCACTTGACCCCATGCCTGAAATATCAAATGAAGTTTATCCATACAACATAATGATTACCACCCTCATTCCCTCTGGACATTCCCTCTGGACCAGGCCTGATCCCACAAGCATGCCTTGTTCTCCATCATGATCCTCCTCTCTATCGCTTCTGCCTACCTAATTTCAAGAAACTTTTAAAAAAGAAAAGAAGAAGAAGAAGAAGAAGAAGACTCATTTTTTAAAACTATTTTTTTGCCCTTTCAACTTTACTTTAAATAAAAGGAAAAAAAATTAATTTAATTACTTGCACTTACATTTTTGTCAAAAGGATTGGCCCAGCCAATGCTTACAAAAGAATACTTTTGCCTATCATGCAGTGCCAAACCAAACTCTAGCTTTTCTCTGGTCTCCATCAGTGGTTTAATATGGTGCTTAGAATGTGACTCTTCTGCTTCTTTATTAATCTTTTATTAATTTATTTTCTTTATCCTAAGTGGGTAGCTTGAGGAGATTAATCATGGCAGATGGTTGAGTCTTAATACTCCTAACTTGTTATAACATTAGATAATGCAAAGGATGATGTTTTTTTATATATAATTCAAGATTTGGAAGAGATACATGACAATGGACCGTTGGATTATATTTAATGTGAAGATATAGTTTGTTTCAAACCATTTTTTTTGAAAGGACAAAAAAAAAAAAAAAAAAAAAAAAAGGAAATAAGGGAGAATCTGATTCTTTTCTTTGCTTGTGGAGAGGAGAATCCAAGATAATGAAGAAAGTGGTGTCCTCTCTTCTCCTCATTTACCTTTTGCCATAAAAATAAAAGTATTCATTTTTTTTTATTTAATTCAGCAAGTATATACATTTGAATTTTTTTCTTAATAAAAATAGGTAGACCACATTTTATTAAAAAAAATTAAAATAAATAACATGGATAAAAACAAGATAAGTGAAGTACAATTTTTTTTTGTTTTGCTGAGAGGAACAAAGCCCTTAATAGGTCCTCTAAATTAAGGCAGTGACGTGCGCACATCTCGGATGTAGTATTTGGGACCCGGTGGACGCTGAGACCATTTATAGTTCGTACTTACAGCTCTCAGAGAGAATCCAAATGCAACTGATCCGAAAATTGTTGATCATAAAAAAACTAATCATAGATCACTAAAAATAAAAAATATTGTTACAAAACACCTGAAAAGACACTAAAGGAAAGAGAGATAATACTTTATATTTTTTGGATAAATGGTTTAATAATGTGCATTGATTCAATGTGAAATTTATTTGTTCTTGGATCTCATTGATTTTATGAGAGTCACATGCATGGTTCAAAAGTCTGAATAACATGAGAGAGTGAGGTAATTGGCAGGAAGACTCATCCTTTTTGGTGGATGTTCTAAAGAGGAGTAAGCAGCACATGATGGCCAAGCTCACACACTCAATGAACACATCAGCTAGGAAATGGTAAGAGCAGTGATGGGGCTTCAAAGGCCCTGCATGCTTCTTTTAAAGACTTCTAAATATGGTACGGTTCAAGACCAAAAGCCTTCTTCATCAGCACTCCTTGTTCTCACTTATCCGACATTTCGTCCTCCCTATTTAATCTTGTACTTTTCCTTAATAAATATTTTGTTCATTTATCGATGAAAATACCGATGACTGTTTGGTTTTATTGGCATCGAGTCTTCTGAGTAGAGTGTTTGCATTTTGTTGAAAAGTTCGTATTTGAACATCAGCTCATGTAAAATAAAGTATAAACGTTATTAAATTTGCGTTTGTGCTATTCATGTGTGTCAACACCTGATATATAGTTTGTCTATATTTATCAAAAAAAAAAAATATCTTTGATATATATGTTTAAAGTTTAAATTTGACATAAACATAACTTGATTGAAAAATATTTAAAATCAACTAAACTAGCTGTAATAAAAAAAAGACATCATAATGTGACAGGTTGAAATTCATACTTCATATCTATATAAATAAAATCGGTAAAAATCAAAAAAAAAAATCTAAATATGTAAATAAATTATGTTTATTGAACAAGTTAAATTTTAGATTAAAATTTATATAATTTTATTTATAATTTAGTAATATTTGCTTTTCATATTGATTTGGAGTGTTTTAGGTCTTTTAATTTAATGTTTTAATGATTTCCTAATAATATTAGTGTTTTCTATAAAAAAAAAAAAATAAATAACCCACAATTTTATTAAATAATAGTGTTGGTGTTCATCCAAGTTGCACATATAAATATACATTTGATTATATATATTAATGTAATGTGAGAGTACTTTAGTTTATAAACAATTGATTTGAATCCTTGAACTTTGAACTTAATAAAATATCAACTCTCTTGTCATAAACTAAAAATTTAAATTTGACACCAAGAAGCACACAAGCAAATTAAACCAATAAGAATGTTTTGTGAGCATACAAATTCCTCAAAAAACAAAACAAAGCACTGATCACAATGTATGCCATTGGTGATTCTCTTGAAAGATGAGCAAATTAAATTTTATTTTTTAAATTTTTAAGAATGAGTTAAAATAAAAAATTAAAACTTAGAACCAATTGATAAAGAGAAATGGCGCTGCTGTTGTGACATTTGTTTTTTTTTTTTTAATGAAATGTTGCTGCCGCTTGGCCGCTCCCACCGGCATTTTGTGTGTACCTAAAAGTGCCTCTTGTCCAAAGCAAAAACAAAGTACTTTATTGAATTCCCTGCCTCACCCTTCAAAGAATAACTTGGAATACTAAACAATTTCCCATCCAATTTATTATAACATAATATAAAATGCAAGTTAAACGGCTAAGCGGATATATTAATCAAATAAAACACATTCCTAATTAAATACTCTTGAGGATTCTAAATATGATTTAAATAAAAAATTAAATTAAATTATAACTTATGTTTCAATGTTTATGATTTTTTAGTTTATTGGCATCGAATTCTATACAATGTTTATATTTTACATGGGAGATTAGTTCATTGGATAACGCAAAGTAAAAATAGAAATGTATTTAGAGATTAATTTCACGTTTATAAATATCTTTAAATTGATTTATTCATATTTTTATTTTCCGAAAAACCCTCACTCTTACATACCACTTTAAAACTATATTTATATAAATATAATAATTTATTTGTTGGCTAACAAAGTTGGGTGTGTTTTTCGTGGCCCTCATATATCTTGAGAAGCTAATGATAAACGCATAATGTATAAAATTAGTCATGATAAACCCGAGGCCCAGTGCCATATAATCTTTAATATATATATATATATACACACCAAGCGCTAATCATCATCAAATACTGTAATTATCACTGATGCTTGTAAATAATATCAAATAACATGAATATCAACCATTGAATCAAGCATCATATAGTAACTCAATTAATCATACTCGCCCAACGTGACACCCATGCATAAGTAATGTGATGGGTTCACGCACTTGATCATCTTCTCTTTTTCCCCGCACTTTGCATTTGTCCCTCTCTTACTTTTCTCGTTTATACGAGAATGAATTGATTGTCTCAACATTTGTTATTATTTTTTTACAAGTGGGTTTTAGTTAAAATCTACTTTAATATTTTTTATATCGAAATGGATGAAGTGAGTTTTTTATAAAGCTCGTGACACTTTTTAAACCGAAATAAACATCAAAAGTAAAAAAATAAAGCACTTCACGTAAGAAAAACACTTCCTGCAAAATAAATAAAGAAAGTGAGGGAAGTTATGTCACTTCCACCACTTTTCACCATTTCAGTAAAGTGTCACTTTCCTTAATTCCTGACTTCCTCTCACTCACACTAAAATCAATCTCCCTTGATTTCATTCATATGAAAAACAAATTAATACAATAAATAGAAAACAACATCTGACCTCACTCACAAACCTCTCCACTTTAAAAGCATAGCAAAGGCCTCTCTCAAGTGGCATGGTTCCTATCATCACCACCATCATCATCATCATCACTTGAAGCTCTTCTTCTTCCCCATGGCCTCTCTCATCTTCAAAGAACTCAAAGGAGTGAGCTTCTCTTGCGCCTCTCCCACCTCCACCGCCATTTGCACAAACTTCGACCACCGTTCGATGGTTCGCTCCAGCAGCGGCCGAGCCATTGATCGCCACAGCCCTCATCTTAAAGACTATAGAAGATCCAAATCTATCCCCCAATTATACCAATCATCATCATCATCACCATCATCACCATCATCAAAACCAAGACCTTCTTCTTCTCATAACCAAAAGAAGCAAACCAGTTTGATTAGCCCACCTGGTTCCTCTCGCTATCTTTTGGATGACAAAGCCTTCTTTGATGCCTTCCCTGATTCTGGTCCTCCTCCTTTGAGACCTTCTCTTCTTAGACCTTCATCTTCTTCTTCTAGACACCAATATCAGGTTCTTTGTTTATATATATATATATTTATATTTATATTTATTATGTGTGTGTATGTTTTGGTTATTTAAATGATATTATTAATTGTTAGGAGGTGGTGTTGAGGGTGTCTTTGCATTGCAAAGGATGTGAAGGAAAAGTTAGAAGGCATATATCCAAGATGGAAGGTAAGTACTATGTATAATGTATATGGATTATTATTACTATTAGTATTTAATTAATTATGAATTTGTATTTGATTAATTTGGTAAATATGGATTTGAATATATATTTATATATATTTGGATGTAGGGGTGAGATCATTTAGGATAGATTTGGCGGAGAAGAAAGTGACGGTGATCGGAGATGTAACTCCGTTAGGAGTATTGAACAGTGTTTCTAAGGTTAAGAATGCACAGTTCTGGCCTTCAGGAACTACAATATCACCAGCAAGAGCATCAGCTTCATTTTGAGTCATGTATGTTATAATATGATGTTGTTTTGAGTGTTTTATTTTATTTTATGTAAAATAAAAAAAAAAAAAGAACAAAAAAAAGATGGAGATGTGGATCTTTGTTGGGTTGGTGATGTTTTTTTTTTTAATGTTTATTGTTGAATGGAAATTAAGATGATGGGAAGAAGAGAGAGTGTTTTTATGGGTGATCACAACTCCCAACTGTTTGTGTTGAATGAGCTTTAACTCTATCCTTTTCTTTCTCTTTTTCTATCAGACATTTAAACTTAGACTCTGATTTTTAGAATACCTAGTTATATATATATATATATATATATATATATATATGAACATTCAGGAGTGGACCTCTTTCTTTTTAGTATATTCATGTGATGTGAGGAATCCAAAGATATATCCACTGTATATATGAGAAAAATGATTAATAATATATCATTATAATCATAGAATACAAAGTTGAAGAATGAAGAAAAAGTTAGAAGACTAGACATATATAGAAGTGGGATTGGGAGAAGTGTAGAGTTATTATATTAATTTATTATAAATCTGTTAATATTAAAAAGGTTAATTTTTCAGATAAAAAAAAAACTAAGCATGGTTATCCTAGGTTTGTCTTTGATCTCAATTTAAAGACAAAAGGATAAGAAGGATCAATAAGAATGAAGTATAATGGGAAAGCTTTGAGGAATGAGATTAAGTTAATGAGAAAACCATCAGCCTATGCTTAAGGTTCAAAAGCTAAGTATTATTACCTTTGAATAATCATATAGGTTGGAAAGACAAGCATAATGAGATATCATGTTCAGAAATCAAGGAAGACTAACTAACAAACTTGCAATATATTTAACATGTTTGGTTGTCAGGAGTAGATTGGAGGAGGAATGGATTGGGAGTGACATGAGGGGTAGTGGAGTAGGAGTGAGAATGAAGAATGTGTTTGGTTGGTAAGGTTCGGGGAGAGTAATTATTGGGAATGAGAAAAAGTAAAAAAAGTAAATTTGATAAAATGACACTTATGCCCCTTATGCAATTAAGGGGTTGTTTGGTTATTTCAATAATTTCTTTGTGGTATTTTTTAGACCATTTTTTTTTAAATTATTATTTAAATATGAAACATTATTTGAAATTAGAATTATTATTGGTAATTATTAAAATGGAATTATTTTAAATTATTATTGAAATAATTACAAAAACAAATATGTTGTTAAAGTGTAAATAACCACTAATTAAAAACATAAATGTAATTAAAAACATTTAAGGGATTAAAATGAAAATTTATAAAAATAATATAAAAAATAAAAACACGTAATAATATAAAATTGATTCAAAGGGCATTTTGGTCTTTTTCATATTCCGGATTGGGCCAATCCGCCCAATTGGTGGTGATTGTCAATACCTCACACACTCCTCTCCCACTCCCACTGATGCATACCCAAACAAGATATTATACCCAATCCCCCCTCACTCCCACTCCACTCCTGACAACCAAACATGAACTTCATTCCCACTCTAAGCCAATTGCTATTAAAAATAAACCATATGATAATACATAATATATTAATTAATAAAAATAGAAATTAACAACTGACCGCATAGCGCAGTGGATTAGCGCGTCTGACTTCGGATCAGAAGGTCGTGGGTTCGACTCCCACTGTGGTCGAATGGGGTGATTTATGTACTTTTAAATTAAAAAATTTTAAAATAGTTCAAAATTTGCTTTTTATTTTAAAAAAAAAAAAACGAAATCTATCTCTTATCCATTTGCTTTTTTTTTTTTAAGAACAAAATCTATCTCTTACCCAATTTATTTCTACTAACCAAATGTTATTGATACAGATTTTTTATATGGAATATTCATTTTTTGAAAGATCCAAGATAAGCGTTTAAATTATTTTATAAAAAACCTTATCTTTTATCTTTCTCTTTCTGCTTTTTTAATTTTTCAACTCGTCCATCCACACAAGGGCAAAAGGGAGATGCACAGATAAAGACCCACATTACCTAGAAAAAAAAAAAAAGGAGAAATACGAACACAATCAAAATATTTTTTAAAATATAAAATATTATATTTGTTTCCTTTAATATGAGTATCCATAAAAAACCTAACTCCACTTTCTTCCATCCCAGCTGAAGAATATAGCTTCCATCAAAGATCATATAAATTCTAGTGCAAAATAATTCAGCTGTCCTTAATGGTAAATTACACCCGAAAATACATATAAGAAAACTATAAATGCTAATCATCCCGTTAGAAAACCCCTAATCCATTTGGTATCCATACACAGAAGTAAGTGAATCCATTATTTCTACAGATCATTAGAGAAAACATTAGGCAATTATCATCTGGTGTCTGTATGTCAAAGTCCACAACTGACAGTCATATGAACCGAACCAACTCGCCAAAATTTCCCATTTTGCATGTCTTCAAAATGATAAATCAAATAGAAGAATGAACCCCAAGGTAAAATCAAAGATTTCAAAGTCCAAACGCAAATCATCCGGATGATAAAAACAATGTCAAAACCTTATATACCAGTTTCTGGGACAACACTAAATCTAAGAATGCAATAACTCTAAGCCCTGAAGGCATATTTCCTCATTGGAGAATGCATCAAAGGTGCACCTCAGTCCTTAAGGAGGCATGACATCAACCCAAATTTGATTATGTTTTTTATTTTCAGTTTAACTTCTAATCTTATCCGATTGAAAATAAAAAAGGGCCACATACAATCAAAGCCATTTAAAATTAGGGCAACCAACCACACTCACTGACTCACAGCCAAGCAGAATTCGAAAAATAATACTTCAGCTCTCCTCTTTGAGTTATTCTCTGCTGTTTGGTTGTACAATGTTAATTGCTAGTTTTTATTATACAAGTTAGGACTTGAACTCGATGCTTGCATTACATCATGTTATTGCATTTTGTATTGAACTTTTGAAAATTATTCTTCATGTTATTATGTATGTTTTTTTATGTCTTCTGTGATTTAAATCTTTAGGACTATCTAAAATTTTAAATCATATAACATTACAACTATTTTTCAATTTTCTTTGGTGGTGTGCGTCTCGATGCTGTGTCTTCAAAGATTTCTGTATACCAGTGAATTATGTCTTACATACATACGTAACATGAAACAAAGGAAATATCTGTCTAATGAAATTATGAAACTCAAACAATCGAAGCATGTTATCTCCAATTGTTACAAGTGACAAACCACACTCAAACGGTTAAATTAACAGTAAAAGCATGATAAACTATTTCTGAATAAAATCATGTCATAACAAGTAACTAAAACAGTCTCACCCAATGTTCTGGGCACACAATTCCCCTGATTTCTTATCGGTTATAGTTTAAAGTTTGACAAGTGAAATTCATTGATCTAAACAATAAACAAGGGATTTTCATTGAAACACTTGTTACTGCAGCTCTTTGGACTTTCATTTGCTCTTTAGGAACAATCAAGATGTTCTATCTCCCTATTCCATTATATCCAACAAGAAATCTAATTGTCAAAGCAAGGGCCATTTTAACAAGCAGTGTGTTATGGATTCCCACCTTCAAATTGTCAATACAACCTTCAACATGGAGAGCATTCCCATCCCCAACCAAGACTTTAATTGGGTTGGATGGCAGTATGTCCAACTGGAGAAATTTCGCAAGTCTCGGTTGGATAAAATTATCATCACTACCCCCATCCAGTAAGATGTTAACTGGATGACCTTGAATAGACCCAATGAACCTCATAGTGCCTGATAAGGAAGAACTGTTCATCGCATTAAGTGACAGTTTGGGAATTGGTTCTTCTTCTGTAGAGCTGGGCTCCTCTACTTCACCCACCAATTCACTTTCTTGTGGAACTTCAGACTCAGTGACATCCTCCTCCCTTTGTATTAATAACAATCTCTTGGTGGTACATTTGTGACCGGGAAAATATTTATCATCACAGTTAAAACACAGTCCTTTGGCTTTTCGAAGCTGCATTTCATTGAAACTAATTTTTTTATACTGAGGACCAGAAGGAAGCACAGCAGGGTTTGGAGGAGGCAATGGTTTGGCTTGATGTGGAGTAAACTTGTTAGATAATGGTGTGTGTGAGATATCAGGAGGGAATTGAGGCTTTTTGTAGCGCTGCTTAGGCACAGGAATGTATCGATCTTCATACAATCTCGCCAATGCTGCTGCCTTAGGGATAGTGTCTGGCTTCCAGGGAATAATGTCTCGCTGAAGTTCCTTATGTAATCTGCTAATAAAGCACGCTAGAAGCTCTTTGGGTGCTACACCTTCTACTCTGTTAGCTAGTGTAGTGAAAGTGGAATAGTAATTATTCACAGAATCTGTCTGGGTGAGCTTGAACAAAGAATACTCAAGAGTCTCCAATACAGAAGGACCATAATCATCCAATAAGGCTTGCACTAAAGCTGCCCAAGAAATAATGGTGCCATTTTTCAACAACATCTGAAACCAAGGTACCACCGGTCCCTCAAAATGAATAGATGCTATATCAAGACGATAAGAGTCTGAGATCTCATAGTATTTGAAAAATTGCTCAGCTTTGAAGATCCATTGAAGGACATCATTTCCACCTTCAAATCGAGGAAAATCCACCTGAACAGATCTGGTTTGGAATGGAAATAACCTTCTATCCTCTTGGTTATCAATCAAGGGTGTGTGAGAAGACTCACCAACATCCATCGATTTTTGCAGCTGTAAATTTTCTAGACATTTTGAGATATTGTGAATGGATTGCTCCAATAATTTCACCCGATCATCACCTTGGTCCATTGCGGCCATCAACCTTTCTTCCCTTTGCTCCATAACAGCAAACATCGTATCGATTTTGACAACTAAATCCTTCAATCTAGTATTTTCAGCCATGGTATGTGAGACTCAACGAAAGCACCAAAATATGTTATGGATTGCAAGCAACTGAGAGTCACAACTATAAAACCTTGATTAGAAATCTCCCCAGAGAACTGAAAGATTGTCAACGGTCTTCAAATACACATGCATTTACCCCTAAATCAACATATAATAGTAAAGAGTCTTAACAAATAGAAATATAAAGTTCAAGTTCACAGACAATTAGATCCCACGAAAAGTATTCCAACAAAAACAGTAAGATACTCGGAAACAGATTCACTCCCGTTGCCGGTGGCCGGAGATGAGCGCTGGAGCACCAAGAACTAGGCCTCAACTCTTCTCAAACCTTCTCTGCCTCTCATCCCAGCCCCCCACCTCCTCTTTATTCTTTCAGTAGCTTCTAACGGCCTCCCCTGTCGTCACGTGCCTCCTCTGCTGTCCCTTTCCACGCTGGCAACCCCCAACGGCCTCATGTTTTCCTGCCCTTTGATTCGCCACCCTGTCAAAGCCTGACCAAATCTCTGAGGCGCGTGCTCTCCCAACGTCTTCTTGTACTTTTTCGCCCCGTCAACATTCCACCTGTCATTACACAGTGACCCTACACTATCAAAGAAATATTTTCTATCTAACAACTATGAGTTTTGAGCAGTAGATAGCATTCCCTTGACAAACAAATACTTCACCAAAAACAACTACTCTACCAGTGTTAGAAGAGGATAAATTGAACATACATAAATAAGCAGTTTCATCTCAAACTGTTATCCAAAACAATTATACAGTCAGGATCTTATGAACAAAGCAACAATAGACAACATGAATCAATTAAACATTCAGATAACAAATTTCAAGCATTTTATTAGCCATATAACTTCTAAAAAAAAATGCAAGACTATGTGGCCAACTAATATTGAAGTTGTCACAATTTCTTTTCTAAAATTAAGAACATGTAACTTCCCAAATAAGTTCAAGCAATCAATGAAGCAAACAAATACCAATTTTTTTACAAACCTACAAACAAAGCAATATCAATAGATTATCAAGAACATTTTTTTCTGTCTTTTTTTCAAAGGCTTAAATACTAATTTTAGAATGCAAAGAAAAAAAAAACAGAGAATGAATAGGGGACCTGGTGCTTGGTAAGCCAGCGTTTAATGGAGCGGGTTTTCTTGGGGCAGAGATCAAGGGGAAGGAGCTTCTTCTTCTTCTTGTAGACCTCCCTCAAGGCCGCCTTCTGCTTCTGCGAAATAACAGTTAGCACTTGAGCTATGGACAAAAACAAACTGAAGCATTTCATCAAACACATGATGGATTAGCATCAATAGATGAAAAAAGCCGGCAATCTCAGAGTATAGAAAGGCGTACGTCTTAGAAAGCTTATTTGGGGCGCCGCCCGTGACCTTGGCGACCCGGAGGAGGAGGGCTCCGTCTTGAGCTCCTTCAGTTGATTCAAAAGGTCGGCCTTCGGCTTCTCACGCAATTCATGGACCTTGATTCTCGCTGCAAAATGGAAGAGATACAAAGAGATGAGGGAAAGTGTTGTGAAATAAAGGAAACGGGTAAAGTAGAGTCAAGACAAAAATATATAAAAATAATAATATAAAAAAGAAAAATATAAATTTTATGTAAAATACTCTCCAAACTAAATTAGGTAAAAAATCACTGGCAGATAAAAAAATTTACTAAGTGAAAAAAAAATTAAAAGTTACACTTTATTTATAAGATGAAAATAATTTTTTTATAAAATAAAAGATAAAATACTAACTTTTTTTTTTTTTCTATTCTATTCTTTTCTTCTCACTTGATTAGTAGTGAAAAATCCTTCATCCATCATCTCTATTTATAGGAAGGGGAGAGAGATAATTAACCATAATTTTCACCACCTAATCTTTCTATTTTTTAGGTTTATAATAGTTTGGTTGGTGAGCAACCTATTTTTGATTAACAGAAAGGGTAAGGCTTGGATCTGGAGGTGAACTGAGTTATTGAGAAATAGATTGCCAATTTATATACTTATATCCGTGTGTTTTGGGAGGGTTTAAAATTTTTTGTTTTAACTAATATTGATTTAGAAAATTTATTTCAAGTTTATTTTAATGATAAACACATACAAACTTTTGTGATAAGAAATTTAATGGTGTCACTGTAACAAAAGTCTTGCTGTAAAATATTTTTATCTCATGAGAAGAGCTAAGTATTCAGTTGGTTTCCTATGTTTTAAATAATAATAATAATACAAAAAATGTAACTTTTATGTAAACACTTTTACTAAATTTAAAAATGAAGATCAAATTTTGAAGTGCTGAGACCACTATCAAATTTTCTTCTTTTGCTTGTTGCATGCATGCTGATGTTGAAAATCTGGATTTTAGAAGAGATTTCACAATTTAATATTAATTGATTTTTTTAATGGTATCATTGTTGAGTTTATTTCACATTAATAAAAGCATTTCTCATCTATTTAAAAAAACTTTTAATGATCTATAGAAATTAAATATTAAAAAATAAAATAAACAATTTTCTTGTTTAACAGTAAGAAGGGAGTTCAAGTCTCGCTCATAGGATAAATAACATATATATATATATTGTTGGGTCCAGTCCATTCGGTGGGTTATAATAAAACTAGGCTCCAAAGGCCAAGTTAAAAAAAAAAAGGATCTATGTCAATGAAGAGGAAAAGAAGAGAGAAGGTGTGTAGTACAAGAGTGTGACCAAGAGAGAAAAGAGAAGGTAAGAGGTTGAGCTAAGGCAAGACAATCGGATGGCGATACGGCGTCGGATCTCACTCAAATTCCGAGTGAAGAATCATTGTAAGAAGCTCTTCCTATTGATTAGGTTTGATCTTTTCTTTGATTCCTATTTAGTGTGTTATCCATCCTTTATGATGACGATGTTTGATGAATGTTGATACCATTGGGCATGTGTGCATCTAGTTTAATTTAGACAAGCTTTTTAATCCTTCATTGATATAGTGAAAATAATTCCAAGTGTCTCTGAGGAGTCCCGTGATTTTTCCTTTGCTTCGAAGGGTTTTTCACGCTAAATTGTGAATATTGCTTGTTATTGTTTGACAATTTTATTGTGTTGATTAGTTCTCAAATTTGTACTCAAAGGGGGGAAGACTTGATCATCAAAAATTCAGAAACAAAGTCTTGCAAGACCGTGCTTAATTCTGCACGTCCATGCTACAGCCAGTGAGGTCATGCTTCAACCCATACAGTTTGCAGGTTTCTGAATTTTTTTTAGTGCTACAGTACTTTGCTACCGCTACAGTTACCATGTTTAAGCTGCCACGCTTCAACCCGTGCAGTTTGCAGGTTTCTATATTTTAGAGTGTTATATTGCTTGTGCTACAGTGCAAGCGCTACAATACTGCTACGGTATTTTCAGAAAAATTATCGTTTGGTCCCAGGTCCCTCCCCAACATATATATATATATATATATATATATATATATATATATATATATATATATATATATATATATATATATATAATTTAAAAAAACATTATTGGCAATTATCATCAGATTCCAAAATAGGAACAGAAATCTTATTCGTTTCATAACTTGTAAGTCAAGCTGATTCTTCTCTCTAACGCGCCCGGGGGCTCACCTTAGAAGAACCGTGACCCAAACCCGTTAAATTCTCAAAAAGACCCGAAACCCGAATCCGCACATCATCAGGCGAATATCTAACCACATTCATAGCGGATTCCCGCCGCATATCGCAGCACTTGTCATAAAGGATCCGATAACCCGGAACGATCGAACTCACAATCGAGGCCCTCAACTCCTCTCTCAACTCCGCATCCGCAATCACGCACTCTCCTTGCGATCTCATCGCCTCCTCAAACGCCACGTTAAAAGCCCTAACCTTCTCCCTCGCCTCTCCGGCCCCCGCGACGTCCTTGGCCTCCGCCGCCATCGCCGCTACTCTCCCCCATGCGGCCCTCTGGTAGTTCCCTGCGTGTTGTCTCGCCGTCGCTGCTTGCCGCGCCACCCATTCCTCCCCCAGGATGAACCCTAGCTTGCTTTCCTTTACCTTCCGGCTGATGAACCAGAGATTGTTTGCGAGAAACAGGTATGACATTGATTCTTCCTTGTATATCCCCGCCTTGGAATCCAGTTTGCAGATCAGCACCAAAAGCAGCCTGGCCAATCTCGCTGCCATTGTTGATCGGATTCCCTCCTCCGATGAGAAAGATGCCGTTGATGGCGATGATACCGTTCCATTGGAGCAGAAGTGTGGAAGAGAGGTCTGCGTCTGGAGAGCCCCTTCCTCGAGGATCTCGGCGAGCGGTTCTTCGTAATCGGCGAGGGAAGTGATGTAGATCGTCGCGTAGCTGCTTAGCGGGTGGATCCCAGCTCCTGGAGGTGGGATCTTGGATGCGTCCTTCTGGATCGCTGCCTCGAAGTCGTTGAGTGTTGACCTCGCGGTTTCACTGAGTTTTTGGAGTGATGTTATGGCTTGGGATCGCACGGCGGCGGTTGATTCGAAGGAGAAAATTGTGGCGATCTCCGAGCAGAGATTTGAGATCGTGTCATAGAGTTCCAACATTCGGAACAACTTCTCTGGTGATCGCTTCGTCCTCGTCACTGATTCAGCAAATCCGAGGAACTGGACGGCGGCGTCTCTCGCGACATCGGCGAAGCACGACTCACAGATAGCATCAGACCCTGCGAAGACGTGGTCGCAGAGGATCCGCTCGCCGGAGAAGAGTGTTTTGACAGCTACCTTGGCCGCCGAGGTCCAGCTTCTGATCTTGAGGTCCAGAGCCTCCCATTCGAGCTTCTGGATTTGATTAGGAGCATGGTTTTCAAATCCAAGCCGGTAGAGGCTCTCATCAACAATGGATTTCCTTATGACTCTGTAGATCTGAACGCACTCCTTGCCATACCCGGCGGAGATCATCGCGTCAGCTATCTCACGGAGATCCGTCATGACGATTGCCGAAGTGCTCTCAACCTCACTGATGAAATCCCCTGCGGCACGGATCTCCTCATCGGCGTCATCGCCGCCATCAGAGGTCACAGAGACCGAGGTGTTAGACGAGTGGGTAGAGATTGATTCAGGGTTGAGGCGGTCGCGGTTTGCGGAGAGGATTTGGTAGAACTCGCGCTCGAGACGGCGCATAGCGGTTTGCATGAGCGTTTGGGCGCGCGCGAGGGAGTGGGAGCGAGAGTTGGAGGCGCTGCCGTGCTCGCTCGAGACGAAGAAGAGCATAGCGGCCTGGAGCTCGGCAACTGTGCGGATGAACTGGTGCGCCTCAGCGCGATCGTCGCTGAAAAGCCAGGTAATTTTAGCGTAGGAACTCGTGTTGTCGTCCCACTTGAGGACGATGGGCTCGGCTGCGTTGATGTTCTCCTCCATTACCGCGGCCGAGACGCTCTGCTCCGTTGGCAAGTCATCGTGATGATGACGATGATGATGGCGGTGATAATGGGGGTGGAGATGGGATAGTATGGTCTTGA
Source organism: Dioscorea dumetorum (assembly GCA_902712375.1). Taxonomy (NCBI): domain Eukaryota; kingdom Viridiplantae; phylum Streptophyta; class Magnoliopsida; order Dioscoreales; family Dioscoreaceae; genus Dioscorea; species Dioscorea dumetorum. Next base: position 8,696,774 of record CACTHL010000561.1, on the reverse strand, counting down.
TGCCATGGCGATGATGATGGTGATGGTGATCATCACCATGGGCATGATCATGGTTGTGGTTGTGGTTGTGATCGTGATGATCATGGCTATGGTCGTGGCGTTGAAGTATCATGTTTAAGAAGCTATGATGGTGGTGATGATCATGATGTGAATCATGATGATCATCATCATGGTTGCTATGGTCATGGGAGAGGATGTTTAGAACGCCTTTTTTAGTCATTTAGGTAGTTAAAGATCAAGCAGAAGAGTTTAGACTGGTTCTGGTGATAGAGTGGAGTGGAGACTGAGGCTGATATATATAAATTGGAGAGGCGGGAAGAGGCGCATTTGCATGAGTAGGGATTGGTGTGAGCTGTGGTGTTGGTCAACTTATAAGTCTCTTATTTTTGGCAGGGAATCATATCTGACAATTAAATATACTTTTAATATTACATTATTATCTATATGGCAGGGTAGAAAGCTCATCTTTTCAAATTTACACGGGAAAATGAATTTATATCTCTTGGTGGAATCAAAAGATTGGTGATTGGTAATTAAATATCATTGGACTTCAAAATATAGAAAAATTTACGAAGTGGTATGCCGGCGTGTTAGATACGTCCAGCGTGTCCTGTGTGCCTAGTCAAATATTGCATCATGCACTTGATATAATCGCAAAGGCACAGTAACATCAGTTTAGATTTCCAAGGTTTAAATGAAAAATACCACTTTGAGGGAAAAACAGTATTTTATTAAACCCAAGCCAGTCAAGAGTGGAAGGTTCGAATCCTTCCTTTATCATGTTTTTTCTAAAAGAAATTCTAAAAGTTACAAGTGTTCATTTTGCCCTTGAATGCCCATTTGCATGGCCTTTTGAGCAGCCTTTAAAAATATTTTTTGAAGCACTCACATTGGTCAAATTGATTGATTTTTTTAGGAAATTTTCCTATCTATTTGTTATATAGGTTAAAAAAAAATATATGACTCTGTATTTACGGAACAGCTTAAGACAACTTAAAAATTTTATACTGGTTAGTGCATTACTATTTCTTGGATGCCATTTTTAGCAAAACGGTTCTATCTTCAGCCGTTTTCAAACTCGGGCTTTGATTTTGAATAAGACCTGCTTATTATGCATGCATATAAATATATACTTTGCAGAGTTCTAATATGATAAAAAGATCTACATGCATGAGCATATATCGGTAGTGTGACATGAGATAGAAAGTACCTGATTTTCTATGTGTAAGTTTGTTAGTGGGTGGCGAGAGGCGAAATATATTATTTTATTATATTTTATTTTGTAATTTCGGAGGACGTCCAAGTCTTTGGGAGATGGATGCGAATGTGCCTCTCGCGGTCAGACTTGACGGCGGGCATTCACTGGGGGAGTATGGACCACGTAGCTGTTTTAAACCATGTTAATGTGCTTGCTTGTTGCTACCGGTCGACCCGGTCAACAGCCGGATAATATATATATTATATATATATATATATAATTTTTATTTTATACCAGGAAAGTAAAATAATCCGATTCAAGGTCTTTGCAGTATAAAATAGTTTAGATGAAGCGTATTCATTGGTTGTAATTTATTTGATGCGTATCACGTTAATAGTAAAATATTAAGTATTAGTTAGAGAAGCTGATTAGATTTACCGTTTGTTTAAGATTTGATAAAAGAACAAGTTAATTATGAAGTAATTTTCCTTACCAAATAAGCGTTCCATTTTTCAAAGTGATAACCAGATGCTTAAAGAGGACAAACAAACCCATGGCATGGGTCTTTGTCATGTTGGCAACTTATCTGCCAATACCGTTTGCTCTGGGGATTGAATTGTCATCTGGGGGAAAGTGGGCACTATGGACAGTAGAAGCTTCTGAGAGAAGTGGAGTCAAGATGTTCGTGTCGTTTTGGTTCGTGGTATTCAATTTTTAGATTGGGATTGAGATTTGAAAGAAGTGTATATAACAACGTGATAAAAATAAATTGAACCACCTAATATTATTTCACTTTCTTGTATTATGTTTTTGATGTTAAGTATGTATTACAATATAATGAAAATGAATCTGGAACTTTATCTTTTCAATGTCATGAACTGCATTTTCAATTTCTTCGTAAGATGCATTTAGTATGATTATAACGTAGAGAATGGGTCATGATGGATTGTTGCAATAGGAGTCATGTGTGCTGAGCTTTATTGTTTCACTATCATGAACTACATTTTCAATGCATTTGTGCAATGTATTTTGTTGGATTAGTCTTTTTAGTTGTGCAAATTTTTATAGGTTAGGATTTCCCTGAATAGTGAATGGGCCCGGATGGTCATGTTTTCTATCGTCACAGGTATTATTAATTTTGTCACTAACTTAATGGAAAGCCCGGGCTAGTCAAAGGGTCTGCTTGCTCACGCTGCTCTAAGTCATATGACATTATTGGTTAGATTTAGAAACTTGGTCCAGGAGGCTTAGTCCAATTATACCGTTTCCTTCACGAAATTACCTTGGAATACACATCCTTCTAGGAGTTCTTTCTTTGATATTATTATTATTATTATTATTATTATTATTATTATTATTATTATTAATGAAATTATACAATGCTGGAACCTTGAGAATGAACAGGAATCAATTTCGCAATTATCTCGCTGAGAGTATGTTTAGGTTTGTTTTGAACGGACGTCTTGTTCTTTGCAATGTGTAGTCTATGTTTTTTTTTTCTTTTTAATCTCTATTTTTAAAATATCTTTATGTTGGCCGTGTACCATATGACAGGAGCGGACGTTGATTATTTTGAATTACACATAAAAAAAAAACTCAAAGAATATTTTAAACAATACACAGATTACGTGGACCAGAGATCCGCTTTGTGTTGAATGGGGTGAAATCTTACCCGAATTCTCTACTTAAAAAATCTTTAGGATTACTTATAATCAAAAGCCCTATTAATGGCTAAATAAATACAAGGTTTGAGGTTCCTGGAATTTAAGATCAGAATTGGCTAACTCTGTATAAAGAACATTTCTTATATATATATATATCATGTGTGCATTCACTCGGTGGATTCTTATAATTCTAAGACTTTTATGATTTATAAGAAATTCATGATATTAACAAACAAGTTGTCAATGCTAATATCACAATCGAGGGCCAAACAGTGGAAATATCTGCAAACACATTAAAAGCAAAGAGAAATGAGGCACACCGGATGGTTACTTCTTTACTTTTATTTCACGCAAACTTCGGTACATCATAATATCCAACTCTATAGTCAATTATTAATCCAAATAAAGACTCTCATTTATCTAGATGAAATGAAGAATTCTCAAACAAAGCATGACGTCTGAAGAAAGTTCATTAAAACTGACCCAAACGTGGCTTCTCGAGACATGCAAGAACGCAACCAAATATATATACATACGTTCAGCCCCAGTATAAAACTCACGTCTTTAATATACATAGGACAGCAGGCCTGAAATAGATAATGTAAATACATAGCTCATCAAACCAACACAAGCACAGGAAGATTAGAACAGCGTACCAAACATAAATACACCATGCCTACACATTCTCTGCGCTAAGTACTTCCAGAACTCTTGTAGGCCAAGTCTCCAGATAGAGAAGCATTTCTCATAGCTTAGTTTTCTGGAGGCCTTGTTATGGATTGCCAACCTGTACAGACTTGAAGCGTGTCTTTAAGGGCCATGGATGCTGGTTCCATTGTCCATGTCGGGTAATGCTCATGAGGTTTGAACACACTTGCTACACCGATACCTTCTAAGAGGTTGGGCTGGGAACCATTCAGAAAAAGGTCTCCTTCAGACCTTATCCATCCAGCCACTGCATCTTCTCTGTCTGCAGCCTGCAAAAATATTGCACCCATTACCACATAGACCAGATTGATGATTGACATAGTATGAATTTCATATAATCTCTATTAAACTATAACAAGTTCTACAATATTAATTTACTGCCACAATTTTCCAGGATGCAAGCATGATTATAGCCATAATAATATATAAACAAAACCCATAAACCAATGCTTTAGAAAACGAACAGACCAAAACTTTTTTTTTTGGGTTAACCAAATAACAGAGCAGATTGCATACCAAAATCTTGTTGGGTAAGTACTACTAAATATGCTCCTGTTGCGGTTTTATTGGAAAAAAATGGAATAAATATTCATCTTCTGTGATATTCATGCAATTTGTATAGGCCAATATTCATTTATCAGGTGGAGAAACATCATACCTTCTCTGTGTAGTACTGAAAAACCACCTTTTTCTGCCCTGCTTCATATACGTTGCACTGGGAGTGGATCTGAAGTAGAACATGCATATACATACATAAAAAAAGTTCATCAAATTAAATGAAAATGGATAAAAAAAAAAAGAAATCTATACATAAAAACTAACAAGTGTTTGAATGCAAATTTCTTTCGTTCATACTGACCTGTGATTCTACACTAGCACAAACTGCATATATGCCCCAATTCCTTGTGTAGTTGTTGTAAAGATGCACTTTACCAAATCTAACACGGGGATGGCGCTGTCGCGTCCCGTTGAAAAAACAATGATGAATTGTGACCCGAATACATCTGTCACTAACATGGCTGCTGTCTGCTCCAATAAGCATTGTTTTATCGTGCTGTGCAAAGTGACATCTGTTCATCAATGGTACCATATAAAATAAACAGTCAAAAACTAACAACAAACCCATTGTTCTCACACTTCACCTACTCACGTTCAATACGTTGGTGGTCTTGCACCGCCAACATGCTTGTTAAGTATGAGTGAGCTAAATAAGGGAACATATCAACCAATACTCATGATTCTGAAGTGTTAAGTACAAACGAAAGTTAAATCCTTAAATTTCATTATCAACAAATACTCATGGAGCCGACATTAAGTATGAATGGAGGTCATACCCTTAAATCACACTGTCAACCAATACTCATGGTGTTAAGGTTAAGTATAAATGAAAGACATACCCTTGAATTAGTAACTGACAACTAAATGCAGCTAATGTTCACCATTCAAAGGCATAATGTAGAACTTGCAGTAAGCATAATCAATGAAGATAGCAAATCTCATCAATGGTAGATGAAAGATGGATGATGAATCTCACAAATAATGTTCTATCTCACAAATATCAAAGTGATCACAAATCTAATCTATGCTTCATGTATCCAGAATAATCAGCACAACTGCATGCATTGCAAAATCTCTAAAAATTCAGCAACTATTTACAACTACTAATATAAAAGAGAACTATCACCAATGCATCAGAGACACGAATCCATAATCAACATTAACCACGTACCTAGAAATCGTAATATCAGTGCTCTCCCTTGTGATATCAATCAAGCCATCATCATAATCACGCAAGCTACAGCGATCAATCCAGATATGCCGAGACTTAGGCTTGATTTGAATCCCATCAACATCATGCCCTCTCCCGCCTTCAAACTCCAAATTGCAAACAATGACATGCTCGCACTCCTTGAGCTGCAATCCCTTGCCCGTCAACCGAATCCTCTGCCCTCGCCCATCGATCGTCTTATAAGACGAAACCCTAAGATACGAAGACAGCTGAATCGTCCCAGAAACCTCAAAGACGATCCATAGCGGCTCCTTTCTACGGCATCCCTCGCGGAGAGATCCATGGCCATCATCTAAACATTCAGGAACAAAGATCGGCATAAAAACGCAAGGAAAATGGGAATCAGGAGCACGGAGGTACCGGCGAGAGAGGTGACGTGATAGATCGGGCCATGGAGACCGCCGATGGCGTGGCGGCCAAAACCTTCAGCCTGGCCAGCGAGGGAGCGGAGACTAACGTCGACGTGGGAGTAGGGAAGCGCAGGCATCTTCGGCGTCGAGGGATCCGGAGGACGAGGAGGAGGCTGCGGGGGAGGGAAATGGGGATTGGGATCGGGGCGAGTTCCGGTGGAGCAAATAGCTCCCATCTCCGGATGAGATCGTGAGAATGAGTGTTATGGGCCTCTGTTTGACGGTGATTTCATTTAACATTTAAAAGCAGGCCCAGTGGGCCCAGTGGGCCCAGTGAGGGCCATGCTTGTGATTCTTGTTGTCGGCCTTTCCTTTTATAGCAGCAATCTTTCATCATCCATGATCCATCCCTTCGCTTTCAAGCTAACTTGGATTCTTCCACTACTCACCTATAATTTAGATAATTTAGGGCAATGTTAATAGTTATATTATCCTAAAATTTAATGTTCATACTGTCTCATCAGCTCATTAAATTTTTATCTATTAAATTATTTTTCATAATAGTTATACCATAAAACGAGACATGCATTATTCAACTTATTGAACTCATATCCATAATATAGTCGAAAATTTGAACATGAAGAAGTGGAGAAAAAATGTAAGTGTTTTGTGAATTGAATGTAGGTGTATTTATAGAAATAAAATAAAAAAAATTTAAATTAAAAAAATTTAAAACTTAAAAAATTAAAAAAAAAAAACATTGCAATATAGTGTTGCAACGTTTTTTGAATTTAAAAAAAATTTAAATGAAAGCCCTAGATTTAAAAAAAAAAAAAATGGGGCCCATAATTAAGCTCTTAGTGGCCACTGAGCATCTATAATAGGAATGAGCATCATGACTTCGCTCAATGGACAGAGTCAGAATGCCATTAGAGATGCTCCTAGGGTCAATAATAAATGTAAAAAAATATTATAATAATAAATAATAATTGTAATATTATATGAAAAAACATGAATGGTTAATGAATATATACTATGTTCAAATATATATGTATCAAAATGGAATAATTAAACAAAAATTATAATTACTTATGCATTCAACGAAAATCATTATTGGCAAAATCGCGGACACTTTAAATGCAAATATGCACGTGATGGTATTTAAAGGATTGTTAAAAAATAAAGAAAACATCATGCATGTTACTTATTAAATAATTCATCTCTAGCATCACGCAAAACAATAAACAAGTTTCTATGTTTATTTATGTAAAAATATAAACAATTATGAATAGTTGTGCTAATTATAAAATGGAACATTTGATAAAAATTGATGATTATTTAGACATGGAAATTACCTTCTAATGATCACCATTTTGTAAAATTACTAATAACATGTAACACATCCAAGATATATTTTCGACATGACATAATCATATAAAAATTTAAGAATTTAATTAAGAAAAATCGTAAACACGGAGTAAAGTTTTAAGTCTAGCTAGAGGTAAAAAATAATAACAAATTATGAAAGATGAGATGATGTGGGAAGACAAGATTAATGGAGAAAAAATAAATTTGAAATTTTACATTTTACATTTTTTTTACAAGAAAACTTGAGTTAGTTTTGCTTTAAGATGCTGAAATTTTGAGTTAAATTTTTAGTTAAATCTATGATGACGAAGTAATTAGATAATTAATGATTGAACTAGTGAAAATTCGAGTTATAAACACCATATTGAACTAGTGTTAATATTTTTTATTTTAACATTAATGTAGCTAAAACACATCACATTATTTCTACGGAGTGCTTAAGTTCAAATCCAGTCCGAAGCAATAAAGTCTTGTAGATGGTGATGATAAGACAAATTTAACCATGGGGGATGATAAAAGACAACTTTATTAATTTATTGACACACTTTGTCACAAAGACAAATGAGACAATAGACTCATGATATAAATTTTTCGTAGGTGCGTATTCACCCATATGTTCCTTCTTAATCTTTGTTTTTAGTTGATACAAGATATATATATATATAAAATAATGGATATATAAAACAGATATTTTTTTAGTAACTAGTAATATAGTAATCATCAAATTTTTACTATTTCATCCATTAAAATATTCTCAGCGGTTAAATCAAATTAATTCCCGTTATTTATCTATTTTTTAAAATATTATAAATAGTTTTATTTTTATATTTTATTTATATAGAGAAAAAAATTGAAGTACGGATATTCTAATATTTTATATTTTGTATTTTATTTTATAAAAATATATAACTTTACATTGAAGATTTTGTTTTTACCAATAATATATATATTATTATATATTTGTTTGCACTTCGGCTCAGGAAATGCATCAAAATTGCATAAAAATCCTTTAACTTTGGAAAAGAATAATACCGCACGAGAAAGAGAGCGAATGGAGAGAGAGAGAGCACCGTACGTTTCTACTTCCCCGCGCCTTCCTCTCTCCTTCCCGCGATGGCTCGATCCCCCAATCCCTTGCTTGAAAAGCCCTAGCTGCCCCAAATCCTAGCCGCCCTTATTCCCTCCATCTAGGGTTTCATCTCCACCATGGGTCTCCAAATCGAGAAGGGTACATTCGATTTCACTCCGTTTGCAGCTTTGCTTGTTAAATTTTGGGTCGTTTTTGGGTGATATTTTGATTTTTTTTTTGATGGATTAGGAGTGAGGGACCTGGAGATGGGGTTGACGACCCCGTCGCCGAGCACGTCGGCGACATCATCGCTGCCTTCTCCGTCGCCTGCGCCTTCTCCGACGACGGCGCCGGCGTTGGTGTTATCGAACTCTGGGAAGCGGATGGACCAGTCGGGGAAGAAGAAGTATGTGAAACAGGTGACAGGGAGGCACAACGACACCGAGCTCCACATCGCGGCCAAACGTGGGGACCTCGCCGCTGTGCGCCAGATACTCAGAGAGATTGATGCGCAGATGACGGGGACTGTTAGCGGGGCTGATTTCGATGCCGAGGTCGCGGAAATCCGGTCAGCGATGGTCAATGAGGTCAATGAGGTCGATGAGACAGCGCTATTTGCTGCCGCTGAGAGAGGGTTTCTGGATGTTGTGGTTGAGCTGTTGAAGTACTCAGATAGAGAGAGCATAGCGAGGAAGAACCGATCGGAGTATGACGCGCTTCATGCGGCCGCCAAGGAAGGGCATAAAGGTGAGGGGGAACACTCAGCTTTTAACTATATTTCTATGCATATATTTGCTTATAGCGTTCTCTAGTAATCTGCTAAATTTTCACTTTAGCTGTAATTTTTTGTATTTTATTGTATAATTACTATATTTCTTGTATTGCTTACGAGGCTTATTGATAAATTTGGTTGCTTGTTGTTGCTGATCTTCATTAAAGAATAAGATGAACTGAGAATAGTATTCAAGTGTAATTTTGTTTAATCTCAATGATGGGAATGATGTTATGAGCTAAACACTTGGCTTAAGATGGAAATAGTCGACCTTTACTTGTATTGTTGTGCATAGCACAAAATTGTTTGTCTGTCTTTGGTCAATACTTTGAGAATGATGAGAAAGATGCTTCACAATTTTCTGCTTTTTGTCAATCTGATTTTCCACCGATACGGTTATACATTGCTAAGTAATTATGTACAGATGTTGTCCAGGTGCTTCTAGACCATGACCCAACACTAAGCAAGACATTTGGCCCTTCGAATACAACTCCCTTGATTCAAGCAGCTACAAGGGGCCATACTGAGGTGGTTAATCTACTATTAGAGCAGGACTCTAGCATGATTGAGTTATCTAAAGCCAATGGCAAAAATGCTCTGCATTTTGCTGCTCGGCAAGGACATGTTGATATTGTGCAAGCGTTGCTTGATAAAGATCCACAGCTTGCCCGAAGGACAGACAAGAAAGGACAAACTGCTTTACACATGGCGGTGAAAGGAACAAATTGTGATGTTGTTAAAGCTCTTGTAGAGGCTGATCCTGCTATAGTGATGCTACCAGACAAGTTTGGGAATACAGCCTTGCATGTAGCAACAAGGAAAAAAAGAGCAGAGGTATTTATTTGCATATGGTGTTCATGCTTCATAACAAATTACTGGCATTAGTTGCTATATGCTGTTTGTTTACATGCTGCAGCAGCAATCCATGACATCTTTTTGCTTGGTCTTGTTTATTTTAGCTGCAATTCTTTATTCTGTGAGTGGGTGAACGCTGTTAAGCATTTGCCCATCTTCATTTTCTTTGCATGCGGATGTTATCTGGATTTTCTGTTCTCAATCCAACAGTTTCTGCTAATTCGAGAAATGTGTAGTTACTATAGGCTGCAACTTAGTTGATTATGATGAAGAAAAAAGTTAGGTACGGGTGATCTCAATGGTTTCACATTCTTAGATGGTTGTGCATTGTGGTGTTTATGCTTCGTAAGCTCATATACCATTACTGTATGTAGAGTGCCTGATGCCACTGCTGCCATGGCTTATTGTATCCATTGTGCTAGTGGTTGGTTTTTTTATATAAATCTTATATTGTTTTAATCCATAACTCTGATCGTACTGCAACATATATGATGTAGTTATAAATGATTATAATTTGCGTTTAGTTGCTTTTTCTAATTTCAATTTCTCTTCCACAGATAGTAAGTGTTCTTCTACTCCTGCCAGACACCCACGTGAATGCTTTGACGAGAGATCACAAAACAGCATATGACATTGCTGAAGGACTCGCCCTTTCTGAAGAATCTGCTGACATAAAGGAATGTTTAGCACGTTATGGTGCAGTCAGAGCAAATGAGCTAAATCAACCCAGAGATGAGCTGAGAAAGACTGTAACTGAAATTAAGAAGGATGTTCACACACAGCTGGAACAGACAAGAAAAACAAATAAGAATGTCCATGGCATTGCCAAAGAGCTTAGGAAGCTTCACCGTGAAGGCATAAATAATGCCACTAACTCTGTCACCGTTGTTGCTGTGCTCTTTGCAACTGTTGCATTTGCTGCTATCTTCACCGTGCCTGGTGGAAATCTTGACAATGGTGTAGCAGTAGCTATCAACACCGTCTCTTTCAGGGTCTTTTTCATCTTTAACGCCATAGCTCTGTTTACATCATTGGCTGTTGTGGTAGTTCAAATAACTCTTGTTAGGGGAGAAACAAAGTCTGAGAGGCGGGTTGTTGGGGTGATCAACAAATTGATGTGGTTGGCTTCTGTCTGCACTACTGTTGCTTTCATTGCCTCCTCCTATATCGTTGTTGGGCGGCGTTTCCAGTGGGCAGCAATTCTAGTTACATTGATTGGGGGAGTGATAATGGCTGGTGTACTTGGTGCCATGACATATTTTGTTGTGAAATCTAAGCGCAGCCGGTCAATCAGGAAAAGGAAGAAGTCATCTCGGAGTGGATCAAACTCATGGCATCCTAATTCAGAATTCTCTGATTCCGATATTAATCCAATCTATGCCATTTGAAGTCTCGGGTGTGGGTTCACTCTTACTCCCATCAGACCATGGTTTTATCCTGTTTTGAAGATGCAACGCAGTCCCGAAGGCTTAATTTTGTATCTATGCATGACCAAACGACCGCTAACACTGCCTACCATAAGTGTGAAGAGTATTGTAATATGTGATGACCAATATGATACGATTTTTAAGCATGTATTCAACAGAAACACCTGTATGTTTCTTATTGGGCCTTTTGATAGAATGTAGGCGCACATGGAGCAGTTGCTTCTTATTCTATTGTTGCATGTATTATCCTGCATGAATGCCATGGTCCAGTCTGTTTGATAATCAAATATTATGCACTAAATTAAATATGTATAAAATAAAATTTTCACAGAATTATGCCATAATGGTTGTTTGGGTATTTAATTTAAATTACAAAATTATGCCATAATTTGAGAATTATGCATAAAAAAATATTCCACCCGGAGTGGAATATTTTTTTATTTTGAAGTGTGACTTTTCTCATTATACAAAGGTGAAATATTTATATTTTTAATTTTTTTATTTTTTTTAACAAAAAAACTTTCTTGTAATAATATAAAACATCAAAATTACGTAATAATTAGTTGCACTCCTTACGTAATAAAATTATGCGATATTTTTATTTCGCAACAAAAAGGTTTGAATTTTTTCTTTTTGTTACATGTACTACCCTGTTCCTTTTTAGGTTTGCTTCAAGGGTTGTTTCAAACAGTTGCATTTGGGAGGTTAGGGCAATCTTTGTACTTAATTTTACTGTATGTCTATATTGTTTCATGTATGATGTTCATGGTTACTTGATTCAACCACTACATTTCTTTTTGCTTGACTACCTGTTGCATCGAAGAACTTACTGATCAGAACATGAATCCCAGGTTTTGACTCTCGTTTGGTCAAGAATTTTAACCACTTGATGTATGCAGACGACTTAATTCTTATTACGCATGCTACTAGAAGAGCTGCCGAAATATCGGCTTGTGTCCGAGCATTTATGGCACTCTTACAGGTCAAAATCCTAATTTACCTAAGTCTCTCTTTACTTCCCATCCCGGTTTAAATCCCGGGGCGAGAAAAGTAATCTCCTCTATTCTTAAGTTTAAGATTTCTACTTTCCCCTTCGTTTATTTAGGAGTTTATATTTCTCCTAAGAACCTAGCTAAATCTGTTTTTAACTCCATGATAGATAAAGTCGGGGTATGTGTTCTCAATGGAGTCACTCTAAGCCTTCCCTCAGCCAAAAGAAATTCTCATAAACTCCTCTTTACTTTCTCAACCCATTTATTATCTTTCGGTTTACCCTATTCATGATGCCGTGCCATGAGATCACCAAACCGGTTAGGGCTTTTTATTGGAAAAAGGATGGCAATGGAAAGGGCATCCATGCTATATCTTGGAAGACCGTTATGACTTCTAAAACCGAGGGGGGCCTTAATATCGAAACTTGATAAACACTAAGCACTCTCTTATGGCCAAGAACTTTTTCAAATATTTGAATAAGGATCCGGTTCTTTGGGTTAATATTCTTCATCTAAAATATGGTGATAGGAATTTCCGGAAAGACCTGGCTCCTATTAAGTGTTCGGCTTTTTAAAGGTAAAGGCCTATAATACCCGCTAATAGGATTAAGGGTCTCCGTCGCATCGTTGTATTAACACTAAGCGAGCATCCTTTCTCTTTGACCCTTGGTGCTCCGATATTCCGTTAGCCCGGTACCCTACTTTCATTAATACTACTATTGATCTTGATTCTCTCCAACTTTCGGATTTTTGTTTGAATGATCATTGGAATTTTTATAGTCTTCATGAGCTTTTCGGTGCCGACTTTTCATACTTTTCCATTAGACTCGAGTCACATTAATAAAAGTGAGCATAATACCTCTGGATTTGGACTCCTAAGTCTAACAATAATAGATTATCTTCTAGCGTTTACCATACTCTCAATCATACTTTGCATCTTCTGCTCCTTGGGAGGGTGGAAAGAAGTCCCGGTTTTTGGGGGTTGCTCGAAAGGTAAAACATTTTATGTGGCTAGTTCTCAATGGTAGGATCTCTACTTGAGACTATTTGAATTATATCAATCGGGGTCCTAAGAATCTTTGTGTTTTACGTGGATTAGAGAATGAGACAAACTGATCATCTCTTTGCGTTTTGTAACAAGTCCAATATTGTTTGGAGACTTATCGGCTCCATGTCCAATAAGGATTTTACTTTTATGAGTGGCATCCGTTCCGGCGATTGGCTTGTGAATCATCATTCTTTAAACGGTTTTGGTGGCATTTGTGGAAGGCTCGATGCGATGTCATTTTCAGGCACAATCATCCAAATTGGAAGTCCATTGCCCGTAAAGCTTTTGGATTCACAAAGGAGTTTTATCGAGCTAGGGAAGCTCATATTGGCAAAAGTCTTCCGATCAATAACTTCACTAGTAGCACAACCCTCCTCTTTGTTTCCAACACTTGGAACTCTCAACAAAAGGTTTGTGGTGTTGGTTTCTACATTGCTAGGACTGATTTTTTGGTTTCAATTGTAGGTTGCTCCCCCTCTTCAGAGGAAACTGATTGTATGGTAGCTGTCAAAGCCCTCCTCATTGCTCTGCAAGCTTCTCATGCCATTGGCGAGCATATTGATCATGTTTTGATGGATAATTCTGATCTAATTAAAGCCCTCACCAAAAGAGAATGCATCTGGGATTGGAGACTTCATAGCTGGTTTCCTGAAATTGATCATTATCTTTCCCTGCTTGGAAGGCCAGAGCTTCATTGCATCCCTCGGATTTGGAACAAGCCCGCCGTCGCCCTTGCTTCTCATGGCAGGAATCTTCACTCCCTCAATCTTTTTCTTGAAGGCCGAGAACTCCCTCGGTGGCTCATGAAGATCTTTAGTAATTTTGATCTTAATTTTAGTTACTTGTGACTGTTAGTTATTTGTGTCTGTTAGTTTTCTTTGTAGTTTGGTGTTGTTCTCTTTCTTCTTTGTTTTTGTAGTTCTTGTTGTTTTCAATAAATCAGCCTTTTGGGTTCTTTTTTTCAAAAAAAACATGAACAACTCTGTTTTTGGGGAAAACAAGAAGTGGGTGTATTCAGAAGGGAATTTGAGCCCCTGACTTGATCTTAATGTTGATATAATTCTTGATAACATATGATATGTTGGATATATATTTGATAAAAATGGATAGAGGACATTCATTATGTTTTGATGGTGGATAATTATGGTGTTTTTTCTTTCAATTAAAAAACCATGTAAATGATAAATGTTATTCTTTGTAAATTTTTTTTTAATTTGTATTTCAAATTTTACACACTTTTGCAAATATATTTTGAATTGAATTCAATTAAACTAGTGATTAACTGTGCATATGAGTGTTCTTTTTTTTCTTAGATTTTTTTTCATAAAAATGGATAAATCACGTTAACTTGAAAAAAGTAGTATAAAATTCCCCACCCCTTCACAGAATTGTTGGTTACCCTATTTCTCTCCCATGTCATGGTTATTCTATGATTCTTCTGCATTCTTTAATAAAAATAATAAATAAATAAATTCAAGTGTGAACATAATAAAAACAAACTGATCTAATAAAACCCAAAACATATACATAAAATGATTGCTAAGCTTCAAATCAAGTGTTACATGCATGCTATTCATATATTAAACTCTGCAATATGTTCTTCAATCAAGGTACAATCTCATCATTATCAACACTGCATACTATTCCTTAAGAAGCCAAATACAACACCATTAATTATTAGCAGCAAGCAGAGCTCTCATCAACCTTAATTTCATCTTCACCAAATTCCTTTTGAACTTTGATATGGATACAGCAACCATCACATAAACCATGTCAAATAAGTAATCCACAAATCTAAAATAAGCATACCTCCACATCTTATTGAACAGAATTATGCCAAACACTGTCCAGAAACCAACCACAAAACCTGATGCCAAACCAATACATATCCATTGCATTCCATCATTTCCACCTTCATCTTCTTCTTCGTCTTCGTTTCGGCTTGTAACATAACTTGTGCAGTTCTTTTTCAATGGAGATCCATAAAGATTGAGATTACCAGCATAAATTGATGGATCAGTGAAAGTGGTCAAATGGTCAAAAAATGGAATTTCTCCAGACAGGTTATTGTAAGATAAGTTCAAGTGACCGAGTGAATCCAATGAAGACAGGCTTGCCGGAATAGGCCCGGCAAGGTCATTTCTAGAGAGATCAAGAGACTCTAGTGATCGCATTAAACCAATATCTGTAGGAATTTTACCAGTCAGATGATTGTCTGATAAATCCAAGCTTTGCAAGCCTAGCAAATCAGATATTTCTTCTGGGATCTGGCCTGACAAATTGTTGGCAGAGAGATCCATGAGTCTTAAAAATGAAAGCAAATTGCCGAACTGGAATTCTCCTCCTTTTATTGGCACAGTCATGTTCAATATGAAGAATACCCAATGACGTTGAAATGATGCTCCACCATTCTTACCAACATTCACCATGTTACTGAAGTTGCCGTAAGATTTCGGTATGGTCCCTGTGAAACTATTATGGGAAAGATCCAAGAAATGAAGCAGAGTGAGATTAGATAATGATGGCAAATCACCTGAGAAATCATTTGATCCCAAGTTGAGTATCATGAGTGAAGTCATGACTTGGTTCACCCAAGTTGGGATTTTGCCAGTGAACTTATTGTGGCCAAGATCAATGGTGATCAGAGAAGTGCAGTTCTTCAGAAAAGATGGAAACTCTCCATGCAAACTATTGCTGTTTAAGTCCAACCCTTTAAGTGATTGCAGAGAACCTATAGAGCCTGGAACACCACCTTCTAGCATGTTGTTAGCCAGGTTCAGGTATCCCAGTGCTTGTGAATTGTTCCAGCAATCTGGGATCTCTCCTGTCAAATGATTCTTCGACAGGTCTAGCAAGGCAAGGTTTGGGAAGTTACAAAGAGAATTTGGAATACCACCTTCCAGGTTGTTTGAAGATAAAGAGAGGAGAAAGAGTAGTGATTTCTTCATCATGTCTCCAATGCCAGAAGGAATGGTTCCTGATAGTGAGTTGTTGGTCAAGTCCAGTACTGCAAGATTAGGAGCAAAATTGGGCACAGAACCCTCAAAGTGATTGAAGCCAAGGTAAAGAGAAACTCTCCCTCGTTGAGGTTGAAACTTCAAGTGAGAAGGCAAGCTTCCTGTGATCTCATTGTAAGTGAGATCCAAGAAACTCATGGTGTATGTGATGTTCCAGAACCAGTCAGGCATGGTGTCCTTGATCCCAGCACAGCACATCAACAGTGTTTCAATGTTCACTTGGTTTTCCAGCCATGCAGGGAAATTAGGCCCCACTTTGCAGGACCTCAAGTTTATGCTGTGGGCTTTAAACCTCGGAAGCCAATTAGAGCTTACATTAAGAACTAATTGAGCTTCACTTAGGTCTAAATCCAAGAGACTGGTAAGATTAGCAAAGTGAGCTTCAGTGATGACTGAAAAGTTGAAGCTGTTGCTACTGAGATACAAAATTTGGAGTTCTGACAGCTGCCCCATACTCTCTGGAATAACACCATTCAACTGATTATATTCAAGCTCCAAAGTTTGCAGTGATGACAGTCTTCCAATGGAGACAGGGATGGTGCCATTCAAATCGTTGCCTGAAAGGTCCAAGATTTGCAGCCTTGAAAGTCTTCCAATGGAGACAGGGATGGCCCCATTCAAATAATTGCTTGAAAGCTCCAAGAATTGCAGCCTTGAAAGCCTTCCGAAGGATTCAGGAATGGAACCAGAGAAGTTATTCGTTGAAAGATCAAGAGTGGTGAGGTTTCTGAGATCACCCAAGGAATCAGGCAAAGGACCTGTCAACCAGCTAGCAGAGAATGATAACTCACTCAAACTGTTCTTGATGCATCCAGAGAATACATCTTCAAACTCCACCAAGCTCTGACCGTAGAAAGCATAAACACCAAAATCAAGTTGCTGGATTTTGCAGAGGTTCCCAAGTTCTCTTGGAATGTTACCAGACATGTACATGTTCCCATACAGGCTGAGAAACTCAAGCTTTGTTGCATTGCCAACAGAGGAAGGGATGGTGCCATTGAAGCCAGAGAAAGCCATTTGCAGCACAACCAGGTTGGGTATTCTGAAAATCCAATCTGGAATACTAGTGTTATGGAAGTGGTTGTCTCCGATGTCCATGGTAGTTAAAGATGTGAAGTTGAGGTCTGGGAGAGACTGAGGAAGACTGTTCATCAAGCACTGGTTTAGATAAACTTCTTGAAGGTGAGGGAGATTGTTGAGAGATTGCATGATGTTTGTTACTCCAGTGAGTGTCACACCATTCATGGTCAAGTATCTCAAAGAAGAAAGATGAGATAGCCATGCAGCATCATCAACCATGGTCTCATAATTTTCACCGAGATCAAGAAACTCTAGCCTGGAGAGGTTGCTGAGTTGATGGGGTATGACTCCGGTGAGACATGATGTGCCAAGGTTGAGATAAACCAAGTGGTGCAACGAACCGATGAACTTAGGAATTGAATTGTTGTTGAAGCAGTTGAAGCTGAGATCAAGGTACCGGAGATGAGTGAGGTTGAGCAGGGATTGAGTGAGGTTGCCTTGCAGAGACCGGTCGGAGAGATCAAGGTGAACGATGTGGCCGGTGTTGTTGCTGTTGCAGCCCACACCTGCCCATTGGCAGCAATCTTTGCTACTCTCGTTCCATGATGACAGACTGTTGTGTTGGTCTGTGAGGCTTGCTTTGAAGATGAGCAGAGCATTGTGCTCAGACATCATGCAACCACTGACTTGGCCGCCATGAATGAGCATGAGAGCTAGAATGAGCAGGAATGATTCTTCAGCCATTATTTGATACTTCCTGATTAATGAATAATCCTTGTTTTGTTTGTTCCATAGATCTATATATATATATACAGAGACTCTTTCTTTGTTTCTTTCATGTTGTAAACAGCTGGGGAAGTGTACAACCATGTCACTACTACATTATCTGATAGCTTTAAAACCAATTGAGAATCATATGTTTGGATGGTCAACTTTGATTTAGCATGATACATGAGATAATAAGAGAGAAACATTCTAAGTCAAATGTTATTTTTAAGGATTGAGGTTAGGCGTGAGGTTAATTACTCTTCAGTCACCTTCATGATGGCCTGATTTTGTTCAGCAGAAAATGAGTGGTAATTTCTAATCCAAGGAATGCATAACGCTACCATGTCAGTGCTTATAATGAACTGATAATTTTTATTCTTATCCAGAGGATATACACTTGAAATGAAGAATAAATAATAATTAGACAAGAACAAATCAATTTGTCGGTGTGGTTTCTGGGAAGACAAGAAGCATACAATAATCATCAATGGAGGGATCTAAAGATGTTTCAAGTGTTTGGTCTTCATTCGGCCCGTTGTTCAGCCCAATGAGTATTTGCATTTGCTGGCTGGGTAGTGGGCCTGGCATCTGGGCCAAGCACTCAGGGGAAAGGAGATTGGGCTTCATAAGTGGGCTTAGGCCCTAGATGTGGTTCCACAGGCCTTGTGCATCCGTATCCGAGCTTGGTGTGATCCACAGTCCTCCCACCACCCATCTATTGACCAACGGTCATACCATTGTGTGTGATTGGATCAGCTGTCAGCATTTTGATAAATAGTTGACCAAAGCCATTCATTTAAGAGATATCAAAGGATAAAAAGATATAAAGATGTATCGGTAATTTAAATATCTCACATAGATAAATCTCTTATTATGTAACTCTAGAGAGATTCAAACTCGAATTTTTTTTAAATGAAAAGTACTTATAAATTAATAGGCTATGCTCCGTTCTCCACATAAGTCTCTTCGAATCACGTTTTTTTTGTTGTAATTTTTTTAAAAAATTATTTATAAAATAGTAGTATGGGTTTGAAAGATGAAAATGAGTCACCTTTTTTCTAAAGAAAAAATCTATCAACTTTTACCAATATACACACACATGATATAAAATTAAATTAAAATAATATAAATGATGTCATTTATGGTGACAAGATGAAAATTTCATCTCTCTAGCGTTTGCCCCCATCCATTCATTCTATCATTCGTAACATTAACCAACAAAACTTCTTGTTTTTCCTCTCCTTTTTTCTGTATTTTTTTTTTGTCAATCTCCCAGTCAAACCTAATTTGATTTTCCACATCAAATCAAGTCTAGCATGCATAACAATGCAAGGATAAATGATCTTAGTTGTGAACAAGTGATCTTAGTTTCAGCGTCTGAGAAGTTATCGATCAAAGTAAAATTCACTCCCACATAAGAAGCTGCCAAGTTTCCAGCACTTCATACCTTTATTGCACTTCCAAACCAAGCGCTCAGCCATCTCCCACTCCAAACTGAGAAAAAAAAACCAAGGTATAGGAGGACCCATGCTTCGAGCATAAAGATAGGCATATGTCGGAGTTTTGCCAAAAAAAAAAAAAAATCTCCTCAGAAAGAGCTTCTAGCCAACAATGTTGAAGTTTATCACCAGCAGGATGCTTCTATCTATAATTTTTATGAAGAAGAAGAGATTTCCAACATTTAAGAAAAAGACAAGAAGGAGAATTGTTTCACCATTCCTATTTGAGTTATTTAATAGATATATCTGAACCGTGAGGGGGCAACAGGATGCTTCTGTCTTATAATTGCACTAATAAATTTGGTGCATTCGTGTTCGTATCATGCACTTACGTGAGTTCAGAATTTTCAAGCTAAATTTCGTGTCCGTATCATGCCTGTGCGTAATAGAGCATAATCACTAAAGCAAAGCTAAAAAATAAAGAATAATATTATATATAAAGTGGGTGAAGTTTTTGTGAAAAGGCAATGTGATACTAAATTTTAGTGGAAATGTTTTAAAACAAATATGAGCTTAATGTATATGGGTCTCTAACAGATAATACTCACTGTGGTGCTTGCAAAGAAGGTCGTGCTCGGATCATCGACAAGCATGGCATGAACACCGATAGCGTTAAAAAAAAACAGCTGTTTTGAATAAGGGATTCTCTAACATGCATTTCTTCAAAAAGTTAATCTGCATGTTTAAAAGGTATTTCTTCAAACAGTTAAGCTACATCTTCTTCCGCATCCTGCGATTTCCAATCTTAGCAGAGATCAAGGTGGTGGAGATGATTGAGGACGAGCAGAGATTGAGAAAGGTTGCCTTGCAGAGACTGGCATGTTACTTTGTTTTATACACTTATTTACTTTATTCCAATGAGTATAGTTCATTCAATTTTTTTAAATAAAACTAAATAATAATAATAATATTATTATTATTATTATTATTATTATTATTTGAGCTTTAAAAGCATGTCACCTTATTCCCACTCCAAACTTAATTCCCCAAGAATTATTGAAAGAATTCAGTCAAAATACTCATCATGCATGACGCTTTATAAGCCAAGCTATACCTAACATGCAACTTTTTTTGAAAAACAAATATAGATAAAATTTTCAAAATAGGCCAATAGCATTCATAGCCTCTTGGCATGCACCAAATCCACTATGTGTGGATGAAAATAGAGTAAAATCCTATTGCAAGTGGGGGCTCATCTCTTAATTGTTGTTTGTCCATTTTATCAAAAAAAAACAAACATTCCAAAAATATTAAAAAAATAAAATAGGTTATAATAAGTTAACCAGAATTAAGAAGTAAAACTATAGAAATGGCTTGGTAACTCTCTCAAAAAAAAAAAAAAAAAAAAAATTGAGAAAGTGTGACAAAATTTTAAGAAATAAACATAAAAATAACTCTCTCTCTCTCTCTCTCTCTCTCTCCATACTCTCTCAATTTGAGACTCAAAAGTTTTCAAATGTGCAATTGACAGAGAGCTCTTCTTAAAATCCCTCAATTTAAATCTCATTAATTCTTGGGTTTCCGAATTCAG
This sequence comes from Dioscorea dumetorum, assembly GCA_902712375.1. Classification (NCBI taxonomy): domain Eukaryota; kingdom Viridiplantae; phylum Streptophyta; class Magnoliopsida; order Dioscoreales; family Dioscoreaceae; genus Dioscorea; species Dioscorea dumetorum. The sequence goes on along the minus strand of CACTHL010000561.1, from coordinate 8,675,699 downwards.
ACTATTGATTGACATTAAAGTAAAAAAATTAAGTTTATCTTTTAACTAATGAAAAAAATCCACTTTTACTAACAGATATATATAAGATAAAATAACTCTCAATTATTTGGATATTTTTATTTGAGTTATTTAATTATAAAAAAAAATAATTTAGTATCATAACTTTAACTTTAGATCTACGCTCAATTAAGTCACACATCTTCACATCGTTAACAATGAACTTACATGGCATGACATATGGTGCATACTATACTGTATCAGTTATGTGTGTGAGTTTGATATACAATTTTATTTTTTCTATAATTACATAATTGACATGTGATAGACCAACATGATATAATAGAGGTCACGTGTCATACCACATAAACTCATTGTTAATAGAGGTCACTTGAATCTAAAGTTAAGGTACCCAATTAAAATTACCTATAATTCAGTGATTTACATATGAAAACTCAAATAGTTTTAGGACAATTTAAATAATGTACTCTAAATTATCTAAATAGTCATGTATATACCCAGAGAGACACAAGATGTAAAATTAATTTAAAATTATATAAATGATGTCATTGATTAGCAAATGTGATTTTATGGTTGGACTAAACTGAAATCTTCATTTCCCGCTAATGTATGTCGTCATTCGTTTAATCATTTTCAGCATTAACCTGCCAATTGGACACTCCCTCTCTCTCTCTCTCTAACCACCTCCGGATCAAGCCGCGAATCCGACCCGATTCACTGAACCCAACTTCGTATATTAACTCCACCAAACTCAAGAATCCAGGACACACCAAATTGGATAGAGAGATAAGATCGAAAAGAGAATGGCGACATTGTCGACTGGGTGAATTGCTAGAAAAATTTGTGAACTTTGATTGAGTTCTTGAATTTATTCATTGTTTTTTTTAATGATTTTTGTTGTGTTTTTGATCAATTTTATAGATTTGTGAAGGAAGTGCTGCCTCCTGTGTTGGATTCCACTTCCAGTCCACCAAATTTGTTTGATGGAACAACGAGGTGAATTTTTCTTCTGTTTTTTTTTTTTTTTCTTTGTAGTTGGTTAAAGTTGTGATTTAGTTGTATGATTTGTTGATTATGTGGTTTATGGATTCAAGGTTGTATGTGTCTTATATATGCCCGTATGCCCAACGCACCTGGATTGTGAGAAACTTCAAGGTTCTTTTTTTGGCCTGAGATTTCTTTAATTTTGTTTGGGAGATGGGTGTTTTGATGTTTGAATTTTGTTTGATTATTATTGTAAGCAGGGATTGCAGGATAAGATAAAATTGGTCCCTATTGATCTGCAAAATAGGCCTTCTTGGTACAAGGAGAAAGTTTACCCCGGAAATAAGGTATTTGATCTATGCTTTTTTGGATGAAAAATTTGTCTTTTGATTGTGCATAGCTTGCTTTTCTTTTTCCTTATGGTTAATTTAGTGCTGCTGGTGTTCATCAACATTGTGTGTGTGTGTGTGTTTTATTTTTTCAATGAAGATGTCTCTAGCCTCACTGATAGATGTTGTTTTTAATTTAGGTGCCTTCTTTGGAGCATAACAATGAGGTAAAAGGAGAGAGTCTGGATTTGATCAAATATATAGATGAACACTTTGAAGGCCCTGCTTTGCTCCCCGACGTATGATTAACATGATCTGAAGTATCACATTTACAGTGAAAAAAATTGCAAATTGTTTTAAAAACTTGAGGCTAAAGATTGGTCTTAAAGGTCTTAAAAATCTATGTAGGATCCTGCAAAGCGAGAGTTTGCAGAGGAATTGTTCTCTTACTCGGATACCTTCAATCTTGTTAATTATAAAGCCTTTACTTCCACCGGAGATGTGGAGAAAGAAATTGGTGAGAAAAACTACCTTGACTTTTTCCTATTATCAGCATTGATTCTTGGAATGAGGAAACATGAGAAAAACCTTTTTCTGATATATATATTGATTTGCCTGGTTGCTTTGTATTATAGGCCCCGCTTATGATAAGATAGAAGACGCACTGTCGAAATTTGATGACGGGCCTTTCTTCCTCGGTCGATTCAGTCTGGTAAGAAGTTATCAATTTACTTACTTTTTTGGGATCTTGATTATTAGATTATATGGTCTTTCTGTTCTGAACTGATTCATGTTTAATGAAAAATCATCAACAGTCCCTGTCCCGGTAAACAATTTAATACAGCACGATTCTAGCTTGCTGTTCGTTTTTCTGCTGGATATCCAACAGAAATGTTTTAGAGCAAATGACTACTGAATTGAGTTAAAACTCTTCTTTTATCTTTTCAGAATACTGATGTTTGGTAAATGCTGATTGCAGGTGGATATAGCATATGCTCCATTTATTGAAAGATTTCAAACTTTCCTCTCGGAGGTTAAAAATTATGATATTACCAGAGGCAGGCCCAAGCTGGATTTATGGAGTAAGGTACGGCGAAGATCACTTCTACTTCTAACTCACTCCATCAGTTGAGAAGTACATTATTTTGGTTTTTTCTTGATTGGTATTCAACATTTGTTAATTATAAACTTGACATCTTTTTAGGAGTTGAACGAGATAGATGACGTTATTTTGGTTGTTTCTTGATTGGTATTCAACATTTGTTAATTATACACTTGACCTCTTTTTAGGAGTTGAATGAGATAGATGCCTACACTCAAACCCGCCGCGATCCTCAAGAGCTGCTTGCTATGACTAAGAAGCGATTTGGAGTGCGTTATCTATCACCTCTCTCAAATTCATAAATTAGTCACTGATTACAAGTTCACCTAATTCATTTCTCTCTTGCCTCTTTTTCATTATCTTCCTTCTTCACAGATTGAATAAAGAGATCTCCGTGTTCTTCGCAGGTTTAATCATTAACTCTTATAATTGTCTGAAGTTCACGAGGTTATTTTTAATGGCTGATGATAATAAGCATTTTATGATACAGGTGGCATGAATGCGTTTCTGTATCCTAGGCATTTGCGAAAGCATTAAGAGCGTCATCAAGTAAAAATATAAAATATTTTAAATAAGGAATCTGAAGTATGAATAAAGGAGCAGTTTGGTGCGTGTTGCCTACCCTGTCATAATAATTGTTTGATGTATGATTCTTGTGAACAAGTAATCTTAGTTTCATCACTGTCATTGTTGTTTGATGCATCGTCCTTGTGAACAAGTAATCTTAGTTTCATCGTCTGGCTTGTTGATGTACTGGAATTTTTATGATAAATACTACCTTCCTTATGTTTGATGGTGATATTGGTGTTCATAAATCTCTTTGGTACAGATAGATTTATCTGTTTGCAATCACAGACCAATTGAATGTAGTCCTGCAAAAGTATTCTACATTGCATTAATTGGACAATAAATACTTATCAAATAGTTAATCATGTTGTAATGCAATGATATCAAATTGAATCCATAAAAGCCATGCAGAAAACAAATATATTTAACAAGTGGATGATTGCCTTAATAATTTCCTAGTTTTGTTTCTTTAATTAACACAACCCAAATGGACTACAGAGCAAAGATAAATTCATTTTTGTCCAGATAACTAGAAATGACAGTAATATCGATGACCAAGTTTTTTTCACCCTAATAATCCCACTTTTGGATCACACTTTGCCTACTGTCTGACCGAGTCCATTGGTGTCGTAATCTGTCGCAAGCACTTGCCCGTAGTCACCTTTCGGATCATCATCTTCGAAGTGATCAGCCCTCACATTCTGTGTCAGCATTTGGCAGACAAGCCAGAACAGTGCAGCATCCAGGGCCAAGAATGCTGCTCCGCCAAAGAGGCCAGTCTTCGCGGTCGGGCATTGTGTGTGAAGATCATGATGGACATTGTGGGATTGATGAAGGCCTTCGGTGATGGTAGCCCACATCATCATTCCCTCAGCTAGAGCAAACACTCCCCTGAATTCACAAAGCTCATTTTTTAAAGCTATCGGGTATAATGATCATTGTGAAGATTATCAGGAGGAGAGTAACTTACATCGCAATAATGAAGAATACGAGCAATGTAGTATTCTGGAACAAAATTTTCTTTTCAATAGGCTTCCCTTTATACGGGTAGAACACAGAAATAAAGCCAATGAAGGTTGATATGAGAAGACACGCTGCTGATAAGCCACCCAATGCAATCGTTGGATCTCTCGGGTACTTGCAAATGATCACACCTTTTCCTTGAATTGGTGTTCCGAAAGGAGGCTGCATGGGCATGAATGAGAAAACAAATATATAAGTAAAGAGGATCACATGAGAAAATAGACAAATAGAACATATATTTTGTTAATTCAACAGCATGAAACTATAAAACACAAAGCACTGGAAAACATATTATCCTCAACAGCTCAAAAATGATAAAAGAAAATTAGTCACTCAGCAAAATTGAATTGAACAAAGTTTCATCATTTTGAGTCACTCATCCAAGGCAAAAGGAAAGCAATCAAAGTTGTAAATTTATAATACTGAAGATGCATTAGTTGCAAACTTTTCAGAAAAATATATATGGTAGAACCATAGCAAAGATGAATGCCCTCACTAAAGAGTCAAAAAGATAAAACCAGGAGACAGCTAGATAAATCCTGTAAAAGATAAAATTTATTAAATACATGAAAAGCAGGATATTTGATCAATTTTCAGAACAATTGGACAGAAATTACTGAAACAAAGAAGAAAACAAGCTTAAACCAACTGGATAAAAAAAAATCTAACCTTTTTATTTTCAGCAATAACTCCCATAATAAAAGCCAGTGATCCAAAGAATGCCACAGCAAGAGCAAAATGAGCAGTCTGACTAAGAGCCATGGCTTACCTAGCAAAGCCCCTGCAAATCGCCATTGAGACTGACAAACATAAGGAGAAAAACAGACCGATCCTTTGAATTAATACAAGGATAAAAAAATCATGCATGAACCGCAGTATTCCGACAAAAGCAATCAGACTCCTAAAACATTAGTAGTTATTTATTCACATACCAAAATTACAAACAATTTCCATCTTATGCTTCTGATTTCCATACTTATTCACCAATACCAAAAAATAAAAGGAAAACCATAAATCATGCAGTGAAATTAATGATTTAGAATCTATGAATTGTGCCAAAAACTTAACCTTTCTAATCAATTTTCAAAATAATTCCTTTTCAGAAACAAACTCAACACGATCAGCCACAAATATTGGAGAAAAATATTAGGGACAAAAGTCCCTACAACGCATACTGAAAACCAGTTTGATGCCCTAAAATATCCCTTTTTGATTTATCAGCCACAAAAACAGAGAAATACAGACCAGCACAACACCATAGATTACAAACAAAAACAAAAATCATGTTTTCATACAATATAGGAGAACTAAACAACAATTTTCAAAAATTACATTTAAAAACCAAGTCAATGCCCTAAAAACACTCTTCCTTGGTTGATCATCAAAAGAACTTAACGAAACAAAGACACACAAACATCACCATAGTTCACATAAAGAAACGCATGAAAAAACCATCTTTTCACAAGAAATTAATTACAAAATCAAAGAACAGGCATAAAATTCCGTACTTAAATTCGGCGAGGAACGAGACTCTCGGAGAAACCAGAGCAAGAGTGTCTTCATGGGATGGGACCATATATACAAGAAGCAAAAGGGTATTTTCGTAATAATGAGGAAAAAATCAGGGTATCATAACAAGAGCGTGAATTTGCCGGCGCGTTTATCGTAAGATTCCAGCCTCCAGAAAGAGAGATTCCGAAGTCCCCATACTTTTTAGTCCGATATTACCCTTACTTCTGTCTAAAATTACGATAGTGTAGCAAAGAGTGTTCTACGCCGTTGGATTGATCGGAATCTTTTAATTGACAGCTAAGATTGTTTTTCACCTTTCTCATAGCGCAAAAAGGATCCAATAACGTCTGATGGTTTTTATATTGTGTAAATAGACAATTAGTTTGATAATATACATATTTTAAAATATTATTTTATCTTTTTATCAGAAACTCAATTTTTGAAAATTAAGGGCAGATATAATTTCTTGTTTTCAATGGATCATTAATACATAAATTTAAATTATGATAACAATAGAGAGGTGGACAGCTATACTGATTATGAAGTGATGAATAAGACGCATTAGTTGGATGAACCGGGACGGCAAATTGAACACATTTATGCGATTATATAATTGAGAAAATTACTCGGCCACGCGGCACCTCTGTATTGGATTGATAGAAAATGTCATTTAAAGAAAGAAAATTTGTAAAAATCAAGTTCATTATTTTACTTTGTCTTGGATGGTAATATATGGTGCAATGCATATATAAATTTATTTATTTTCTTGGAATGTCATAATATTTTTGGCCCGGATGTTGCCAATTTGGAGGATTCGATGAGACTGATGGCATGTATATATATTTATTTCCAAGAAATTATATGCTTCTGTCATGGTTCTTTGCAGCACCAAAAAGTAAGAGGGTGAGGTTAGTGCATCCCATGGCAATTGTCTAATGCAAGTTGGGAGTTTATAGAATACTGTTCATTACCAAAGGACTTGTAACCCAGCGGTACCTCGGGTCCCCTCGTAAGAAGAGACGCGAGTTCAATCCCCCCCGAACCGCTCCCTCTTTCTAAAAGGGTGAGGACGTTGTAAACAATCACCCGCCACGCGTACGCCCCTGAGAGTTGGCGCTTATCGCCCTATCTCAAAAAAAAAAAAAAGAATATTGTTCATTTTTAGCCGGAGATTTTGCTAGTGGGTTGGCTGCCAGCAATGAGCTAACCTCCAGCATGCGAGCAAGCTCGGCCGTAGACATATGCGACCAAGGCCTATGTCTAGTGCCCCTAGATTTTTATTTTTTTTAAAAAAAAATATATTTAAAATTATTAATTATTATTATCTTATCTCATGAAATTTTAACTGTCTTTAAATTATAAAATTTAATTTATGATTAATATTCAATAAATTTATTGTTATAATAAAGTCATACCATTTTTTTAAGGCCCCCATAAGTTTTTTAAATTATATTTAAAATTTTTATTTATTATTATGTAATATCTATCCATATAGTTATAATCTTGAAATTTAAATTTTTGTAAACTATAAAATTTATCTTAATTAATTCATGACATATCATGTAATAAAATTGGTGGCATTATAATCTAGATTAATGAAGTTAATATTGGGAATTGGACAACTTGGTTTTATGTTACAACATAGTTATGATCTTAAAATTTATGTTTTTTTTTAAACTAAAAATTTTATAATAAATTTGGTTTTATAATATTTATGATGGCTTTATAATTTATTAAATGGATTAATAAAATTAATATTGGGATTTGAATATAATGTATTAATAATGTTTTTTTTATGATTTTGCCTAGCAAACCATTTTCGCTAAGACCAACCCTGCATGCGGGCTAGCATCAGCACTGAGTAGTTTCTTTTTGTCTCCTTGAGTTCTTTATGATGTTCTTGATGTTCTTTGTTTTGTTAATCAATCTTTAGTGAATGCACTACCTCTGTTATAGGTTTCATCCCTATGTTGTTACCCTCTTGTTGTATGTCTCTCTTGTTTTGTAGCTCATTTTTTAATACACCTGGTTTACCCACTATTTTCAAAAAAAAAAAAAAAAAAAAAAAAAAATTCATGAGTCAAGGGTGTATGTATCACCGAAAATTGATTATCAAACGTGAACGATTCACAATGGAGAAATTTATAATGAAAAAAAAATATTAAGAATTGTGTTTGAAAATAAATAATGATTTATTTATAAAAATCATAAGTTAATATCGCAAATAAAAATCTTTGGATATATTTATTATATAATCTTTTAACTTTATGATAGGTAAAAAAATAATTTTGTTTATTGTTCTAAGCATGAAGGCAGGAAAATTAAAGACTAAGGATGTGTTTGATTGTCCTTTTTTTCTCTGAAAATATTTTTTACTGGTCATTTTCCAGCTAAATATATTTTTGTTTTTCACAAACTCTATCATGTGACCCTATTTTTTCTTAAATTAGTGAAAAAATTTTCTTGCATCCACCATGGGAAAAAATTTCTATGAAAAATATAAAAAACTATGTGAAAAAAAAATAATTAAACAACAAAATAAAAACTTTTTATAGAAAATTTTTGATTTTCTATGTTAAACACAGCCTAAATTCGGGAAGCTAAAATAACTTTCAAATTTCATATTTTCAATCATTATAATTGCAATTAATTTAAGGTGATCACTTAAATTAAAAACAATTCCGTTGCCGGGACTCGAACCCGGGTCTCTCGGGTGAGAGCCGAGTATCCTAACCAACTAGACTACAACGGATTGCTGTTGTGTTATGGAAAATATAATGTTACATATACATTTATTAAAATAAACATTACAATTACTTCAAATTCAATAATACATAAACCAATTCTGGATAGATTATATCATATATTGATTACCTTCTCATAAAAAATTAGTTTCAATTCCAACCTTTTTTTTCATGGAGATATGGTAATTAATACTAATATACTCATTAGGGAATCCTAATCATGACATACAACTGAATCATTCGATCTGATCTGGCACAGTTATTATTAAACCTAACCTTAATCAATTAGATTCCTTATCATTATCATATTCAGTGGTAGGATTAGCAAATATCTCAAAACCGAATGGCTTTCGTGTCTTATTTTCAAATCAATAGAAAGAGAAAAACGTCTTCCTCACGTCGTCACGAATTCGAAGTGACAACGGTCGAATCCCAGTGACCAACGGCTCCTTAACGCCGTCATAAAGCCTTCTTCTGATTTCAGGAAACAATGCTTCGATTTAACGGCGTTAATAACGGCGAGTCACTTCTAGATATAAATCCGCAGAGAGAGGAGCAAGGTCTCTGAATTGAAGCTCTGTTGCTCACTCTCATCTCATCGTCGTATCCAAAACCCTAGCCATCTCGGTCTTCGAATTGCTCATCAGAAGTCACACACGATCTTGATCTCTGGCCGTCGTCGATTCGCAGGTGCGCTGTGAATTCTGTTTTCTTTTCGCGATCTTTTGTGATCTTTGAATTGTGGAATGGGCTATGGTTCAAGATTATTAGGATTTGTTGCTAGAATATTAGGTTTATGGAATGAATTAGGGTTTAATGATCTTGAGCTTTTGCTGCTAGAGTTGGATGAATTTTGAGTTTTTGTTCTTCTTGGTTTGTGGTGGTTATTAAATAGCTTCAAGTTTCTGGTCTTGGTTTGAATGGAGCATAGAAGAGGCGGCTCAGTGACGATGTCACCTTCGCTTACTCCTAAATCGAGTGAGAAATGGGGGAGGGATCTCCGATCCACTGAGAATGGGAGCGCGAGCAGGCATGATAAGGATAAAGGGGTCAATATCCAGGTCCTTCTTCGATGCAGGTATTGGAACTCTAATGCATTCGATTTAGTAAAAAGTTGGCATATACGTATGCTTTTCTTGCTTTCTTTTTGTGATGTTTTGGTATTTGAAGACCTCTGAGCGAGGAGGAGTTGAGGGTGAATACACCAGTTGTCATCTCTTGCAATGAGCTACGGCGGGAGGTCACAGCCATCCAGAACATTGCCAACAAACAGATTGACAGGACCTTCGCTTTTGATAAGGTGCAGATCCTTTGTGTTTCTTTTTCATGGTAAATTTTATTTATCTTAGTTCTTATACGATATGTTCTCTTATCACCTAAAAAGTTGTAATTTTGGTGAACACATTAAGGTCTTTGGGCCGACATCTCAACAAAAGGATTTGTTTGATGCTGCCGTTTCTCCAGTGGTGCATGAGGTCCTTGAGGGCTACAATTGCACCATTTTTGCTTACGGTCAGACAGGGACCGGAAAAACTTATACTATGGAAGGAGGAGGGAGGAAGATGAAGGTATCTTGGTCATATTCTTGTCTGATTTAAATCATCTGATGTTATGGTCTTCACAAGTTATCTTGAAATTACATTGTAGAATGGAGAACTCCCAAGTGATGCAGGTGTTATCCCGAGGGCTGTTCAACGAATATTTGATATACTTGAGGCACAGAGTGCTGATTACAATATGAAGGTTACATTTCTTGAACTGTACAATGAGGAGATAACTGATCTTTTGGCAATGGAAGAGTCAAAATTGCCTGATGACAAGTCTAGGAAGCCAATAGCTCTCATGGAGGATGGGAAGGGTGGTGTGTTTGTGAGAGGATTGGAGGAGGAGATAGTTAGCTCTGCTGGAGAGATCTATAAGATTTTGGATAAAGGGTCTGCAAAAAGGCGCACTGCAGAAACTCTGCTCAACAAGCAGAGTAGCCGATCACACTCCATATTTTCCATCACAATTCACATTAAGGAGTGTACACCTGAGGGAGAAGAGATGATCAGATGTGGAAAGCTCAATCTTGTGGATCTTGCTGGCTCTGAGAACATATCAAGATCAGGTGCTAGAGAGGTCGGTGGATCTCTTATTCTATTTGAAGTGGAAAGGACGCGTATTTAAATTTAGTTAAAATAAATTAATTCAAGTCTTTACCATATGCTTATTATTTGGCCTGGGTACCATGTATTTACCTTGCAGGGCAGAGCAAGGGAGGCAGGAGAGATTAATAAGAGCTTGCTTACACTTGGTCGTGTCATAAATGCTCTTGTTGAGCACTCTTGCCACATTCCTTACAGGTGCTTCTGTTTGTCACCATCTTGTTCTTGACTTCTTAAAGTTGAGGTTGTTTTGAGCTAATTCTTGTTAAGGTTTGCTATTCTTTTGATCTTTTAGGGATAGCAAGTTGACTAGGTTGCTGAGGGATTCCTTGGGAGGGAAAACAAAGACTTGCATTATTGCTACCATATCTCCCTCCATCTACTGTCTGGAAGAGACCCTGAGCACATTAGATTATGCACATCGTGCCAAAAATATTAAGAACAAACCAGAGGTAAATGCATCTCAGATACTTTTGCCAATAGTAAGTTAAAATTGTAAATTCTAGATATCATACCTAACACCTAATGTTTCCCTATTATTCAGATCAACCAGAAGATGATGAAATCTGCACTGATGAAGGATTTGTACTCTGAAATTGACCGCCTTAAACAAGGTTTTTCTTGGCATTGCAAAGTGAATTCTATCCATCTTTTTGTCTCAAACACAAAGTTCCATTTCATTCATCCCTCACCCCATACATTAATATTCAGTGGAGTTTCTAGGGACTCCCCTGTCATTTAGCTATGGTTATTCTAAGAACCTGTCTGTATATGCGGTGGAACTTATTTAGTTTTTAAAGTTTCAAATTAATAAATTTTGAAATAATCAAGTCCAATAGACTTAGAAAAGAGTTGAACTGCCACTTGCATCTGATGTGGGGATTAAGATAGTTGTGAGTCATAAATAAACTGGGTGCCAGAATGGTGCGCCAGCAGCACCACTTTCTGAAATATATACATGCAAGATATATATTGGTTGTTCTGACAGACAATTTTTTGACATACTAATCTTTTTCAGAGGTTTACGCTGCAAGAGAGAAAAATGGGGTGTACATTCCACGGGATTACTATATGCTTGAAGAAGCTGAAAAGAAGGTTAGGTTCTAGTTGCTTTTCATTTTAATGCTATGATGTATTTAGGTAAATAATTATGAATTGTTGAATGTAACCTTAGGCCATGGCAGAGAAAATGGAGCGCTTGGAACTTGATCTGGAATTTAAGGAGAAGGTAGTTTTTTTTGGTAATTTGATCTTCTGTTTCATTGATAACAGTTAGAAGTGTTACAATGTTAATAGTATAAGATTCGAACAGAAATTGATTGGGCTAGAAGAGCTCTACGATTCTCAGCTATTGTTAACTTCTGAGTTAAGTGGCAAACTGGAAAAGTCCCAGGTGAGGTTCCTGCTTCTGGTTCCATAAACTGCATACTGAACCTTGGAAGCTGTTTATTTAATGCTTCATGTTCCCACAACAGAAAAAGCTGGAAGTTACAGAAAATGCATTGTGCGACTTAGAAGGAAGATATAAACAGGCAAATTCCTTGATTAAAGAAAAGGAATATTTAATATCTAATCTCCTAAAATCAGGTGAGCAATGTACTGAAACCTTAGGAATTTATGCATCTGGTATGGTCTGTTAAGAATCAGTCTCCAAATTTTTCATTTACATTTCGATCTGGCTTACCCTGTGTTGCAATTTATGTTTCTTGAAAGTAACTTTTCCTTCACATGCAATTGCTCGAATAATGATGTTTGGTTTCTTTTTCTTGCAGAGAAAGCACTTGTGGAACGTACACATGATCTTCGATCTGAGCTGGAGAAAACTGCATCTGATGTTTCAGGCTTATTTTCTAAAATTGGTAAGTTATTTAATTTGATCTAAGAAATCTGGTATTGTGTAGGTGATATACTGCTATTTCTTTCTACTAAAATTACCATATCTCATTGTGGTCAGAGCGTAAAGATACGATAGAGGATGGAAACAAGATTCTTGTTCAGAAATTCCAGTCTCAGTTGATTCGGCAGCTGGATATGCTTCATAAAACTGTCTCAGATTCTGTAACGCAACATGAGGCTCATCTAAAAGAGGTGGAAGAAGAAATGAGATCTTTTGTATCTACAAAATCTGAGGTATTTTTGATCTTATCAGATCTAACTTTTTAGTTGCAAAAATCAATTTGTTACTGTGGGTCCCATGTAAACTCTTCTCATGTCTCTGTTATGCATAGGCCACAGAAGAGCTTAGAGGGAGGGTCAAAAAACTGCAATCCATGTTTTGTTCTGGCATTAGAACGTTGGATGATTTAGCCAGCGAACTTGACAAGAAATCTCAATCAACTTGTGAGATACTGAACTCTCGTGTACACATGCACTCTTCTGCACTTGATGATGTAAGCCTCACCACCTAATTACTTTTCAAGTTGTTTCTTTATTTCTTGTTCAAATTTTAGTGGATAAGCAAGCACCACCTTTTTCTATTGTACAGTCCTTCCAGGAAATTGTTGCAGAAGCTGAACAGTTAATTAATGAACTTCAAAATAGCCTCATTAAGCAAGAAGATAAATTGGCATCTTTTGCACAGCAACAACAAGAGGTTGGCTTCTACTTCAGAGAGCTAAAAGATATTTCACTATAGGCTCATTTCTAAAGTGTAATTTTTGCTGATTTAAATATTTTTGTTTTCATCACTAAAAAACAGGGACATCTCAGAGCTGTGGAAACAACACGATCTATTTCGAAGATTGTGACTAATTTCTTCCATACTTTAGATGTACATGCTTCTAATTTGAACAATATATTGAAGGAAACACAAGTCATACAAGACCAGCAACTTTCTCAGCTTGAGAAGAGATTTGAGGTGACCTACCAGACCCTATAAACTGTTACTTGGTTATGGGAATGTGAAATCCACTGCCCTACAATTTGTATATTATACTTGCAGGAATGTGCTGCTCATGAAGAAAGGCAGCTGCTTGAGAAAGTAGCAGAGATGCTAGCTGGTTCAAATGCCAGGAAGAAAAAACTGGTACCTGACTCTCTTCTCATATTTCAATTACTGATTATATGCTCCAAAATCTGAAAAGCATGCAGTCATCTTTTAGTGGTAAATAGTTATTTTTGGATTTAGCTTTATTAGGCAAGTAGTAAATGTGTTCAAATTTTAAATTCTCTAGGCAGAAATAGACATGAAAATTGTTTGAGAAAGGCCCAGAAAGTCTCTTTTAAATCCATAATAGTATTTAAATATATGAATGATGTTTAACATCCCCACTTTAACCCAAATATAAGTGCCACTTGGTGATGTCGATCACTCTTGATTAGGTGTGCATGCATAGTTTGGTGTATACCTTTTTTTCAAACAATCTCGACTTGAATTATAATTCAAACCCTGGGTGGTGAACAGACACTTGTAACAGTGAGTGCCACAAGGGTAGACAGAGGGTGTGCAAAAAGGTGATGATGCTTGCAAATAAGGGCACTGTGTGCCAACAAGGTGCATGGCGTTGCTGACATTGATGTAAAGGAGCACCCCCATGCCGATGCATATCAAAGAGCTCAGAGCTTAATAGTAGATGGTGGTCTTAATAGTAGTGCCAGAGCTCAGATTCCTAAAAGATCAACTTAACTGTGATAGCATGTTAAAATATATAAATAAATGATAAAAAACGCCATGAACTCCAAAAAAAAAATAAGGACGGTATATGATAGAAAATAGTAGTTGGATTTTGCATCCTTTTCTCTAAAGCGGGGGTAGGTTTTAGTGTCTCTTGAGACTTGAAGTTACAAAAGTCATACTCTTGCCATTGTCCGAAGCTCACCTTTAGAGGGGAGTATGGGCTTCAGCATCCCTAAGGACCTGTGGAGAAATATCCATGTTGATTTTGGGCAGAATGGTTGTTCGTCAAAACTGACTCCCCTTGAAAGTGGTCTGCACTTTTAAACCCCTCCTGGTTGGGTTTGAATGTCGCTTGACTAATGAATGAATATTGGCTGGCTCGATTTTGGATTGCATATCTTTTGATTTTTCTAGTTGTTGAATTACTTTCCTAAGCTAACTCCACTTTGAAAATACTTCAAACCTCTCTCCTTTTGCATATATTTCGACTCGAACTTTCGGGCCTTGTTTGTGCTTTTGATGGCTTGAGTTTTAGAGGAGCCTTATGATTGATGTGAGCTCCAATGGCAGCGGGGAGTGAGAAGTTTGCAAGTTTTTGGGGGGAGCTTGAATATTTGAGCAATCTTAAACAAAAATGAATGAAAAAACAGTTGCAATCCCCACAGTTCCCATATGTCTGATACTCCACATTTGTTTTAGGTACAAACAACAGTTGATGGTCTTCGAGAGGCTGCTGCTGAGAGAACAAATACTCTACAGAAAGAAATGTCCACTGCGCAGGAATTTACTTTATCAGTCAAAGAACAATGGGCCATTCACATGCAACAAACAGAAAATTACTATAAGGACAGTACAGCGGCAGTGGAAAGCAGCAAATGCTCCATGGAAGAAGGTTTTAGACACTGGTATGAAAAATGCTGGAATCCTTTCTTTCATTTTTGAACTTTGAATTTTGGTCTCTCTTATCCCTCTTTACATGAACAATGCAGCCTGGCCAAAACAAGAATGGGATCAGAACAATGGCAAAATGCTCAAAGTTCCCTATTTAGCCTTGGAAAAGGAAATCTAACATCTGTAGAATCCATTATCAGGTCGTTATCTCATCACTGCAATGAGACCGTATTTGTTTCCATTAGTTTTTTAAACACTTTTTTATCCGCATAACAGGAGCGCAACAGAAGCCAATCAGCAATTACATTCAAGATTATCATCTGCAGTCTCAACCACTCTTGAAGATGTTGATGTTGCAAACAAAGCCCTCCTTTCCTCCATCCAATGTAAGACCTTTTTCTGCTTTTACAACAATAAACATGTACAAATCTAAGCATTATTACTCGATGTTTACATTAATTGTATCCAGGTTCTCTGAAACTTGATCATGACGCATGTGCCAATGTCGATTTCATAATTGCCCCTGCTCGCGAGCAGTTGAGGGAATTGAAAGTTGGCCATAATCACAATATCATGGAGCTTTCTGAGAATGCAGGGAAAAGTTTGGTGGATGAATACATGGTGAGGCTCTTACTACACACCATAAACATCAATGTATTTATAGATGAATATCATCATCATTCTTTTTTTTCCTTGCTATTTGTACCCAGGTGGATGAGCCAACTTTTTCAACCCCAAAGAAAAGAGACATTAATATGCCCAGCATGACATCTATAGATGAATTAAGAACTCCACCCTTTGAAGAACTATTGAAGTCATTTTGGGAGGCTAAGTCTCCTTTCAAACAAGCCAATGGAGATGCAAAACATTATTTGCATATTAATGACGCCATAAAAGACTCTAGGCCGCCTCTTACTGCCATAAATTGAAGGAAAAGAGGTAAATGGTAAAACCCTCATGCAATATATATATACATGTATGTTCCAATTGATTCATTATATTCCAATTATTTTGTGAAAATTACCACTCCATGCGTGGTGGCTGTGTGAAATGTAAACTATGTTACCACTCTTAAACTCTCTTATATTTTTTTGTTTTATTATTTAGTTATTTATTTATTGTGTGGTGGTTTGGATTTGATTAAAAAGCAACATAAAGACAAACTTCAATAAATCCAAAGAATGAGGATTGGTCTATGCCCGAAGGATTATATTTTTATTAACCGACAAACCCTAATTTTTTCCCCTTTCCCAAGAAGGCAAGAAGCAGTGATCAAAGCATCAACTTCCTTGCAAACTGAATGAACTCCATTGAAGTCTCAAACTGCATGGTAAGAGAGAATTAATGATCCATGAGAAGTGAAATCCATCTGAACTCCAATTCTATACCTAGCGTTTAAATTCACAAGGGGGGAAGACTCTAGCTTGTTAATAGATTCTATACCATGCTAGATTCTAGCATGTTACTCCATTATCCATTGTCAAAAGTTTTTTCACTTGTGACTTCCTGAAAGATAACAAAATTACTTTCCACTCTTTCACTTTTGTGAATTACCCCCCAACCTTTCCTTCAAGTTTTTTTGTTCTTTCTCTTTTAATACAAAATCTCTTTAATACATACATCAGATAAGAACAAACAAAAAATTTCATAATTTTTCATCTATGTCTTATGATATACATTAGAAAAAGGGATTCATATTCTAACCCATCTCCAAGAGCTATTAAGTAAAATAAAAATTAAAAGAGTGGTTTAGTGGATATTTCAGAAAAGTAAAGAGGAATGTCATGTCATTTTGTTTTTATTTATGTATTTTACCAGTGTATCAAGTAAAAATAAACAAATAAACAAATAAATAAACCCCTACTTTTTGTACAAGTACTTTAAATAAGCCAAGTATTAAAAGTATCTATCTACAAGTAATCTAATAAAAGCTATTATTTGTACAAGTACTTCACTGTTCATCAGAACTGATTTGGGTTTTGAGCTATTCCCCATTCTTAGCAATGGCAGCTTATAAAAAAAAATTAAAAAAAAAAAAGCTCCAACACCCAAGGAATAGAAAACTAGTTATATATTTAGCTTGGAACCTTGTGAATTCCTTCTTTCTTTCCTTCTTTCCTCTTCTTTTTCACTTTACTTGTTCCAATAAATGCATGCATGCATAAGAAGCGAGACACAAGAGAGGGAGAGAGATGAAGATACAAAGAAGAAGAAAGCCTAGGTTTTTGTGTAGGATTGACCACATAATTCAATAAAAGCTGGTTCTATACTAGTCCTTCAATTCTCAGGGTACTGAATATGACCAGCTTTTAGAAACAAGAGAAGGTTTAGACATAGAAAGAGAGACTCTGAAGTCTTCCAATTTGTTAACAAGGGAATCAAAACAAGTACTGCATGTAGATTGTCGTACAAAGTTAAAAGAGTGGTTTCTTCTACACTAACAAACAACAACATCAACAACAACAACAACAACTACTACAGACACCAGAACAAGAACAACAAGAGATTAAGTAGTAGACGTGATAATTAACATCCATACAATAATGTTGCAAATTAATTTAGTTGGTGGATGTGGAGCAGGATGAGGACTTGGAGGTGCTGCATTCGTCTCTAAGTCCAGTGCTTTTAGTAGGAAAGAGATCTAGAGTTTTAAGAGGCTTGCAGCATGGCGGAATTATACCAGTGTGACCGGCATTGGATGCCATCATCATCGCCATCCATTCGTTGTTGTAAGTCATGCTGCTCGATGTCGTTGCCATTTCCGATATCCCTTCGGCTTCTATCTTGCTCAGTAAATTCATTGCTTGCTGGCTTGCATCCTGAATGATCAAAATTCATATTACTTTCATAATGTATAACCATGAAATACAGCGGTTTGTGGGTGTGTCTGTGCGTGTGTTTCTTGTATCAAAACCCTAAAAAGCCACTGGTAGAGAATTCTTTTTACTTGTTTTTTGAGAAACTCAGTGTTTTGAACTTGTTATTTGATCATTTCTGAAATGTGAAAAGATTAAAGGAACTGCAAAAGGAGAAGACCTGCTGAAGGAACTGAGAAGGCAGTGCTTTTGATTAAAACCCTAAAAAAGAGTTTCTCTTTTACTTCTTTTCTCAGAAAAGCTCAGTCTCTTTTACTTGTTATCTTATAGTTTGTTCATTATGAGAAGATTAGAGGAGCAGCAGCAGCAGCAGCAGCAGAAGGAGAAGGCCTGACAAAGAAACTGAAGTGCAGTGCTTTTAGTTTTTTGAGTCTTTTGATCCAAAACCCTAAAACTTCTTCTACCATTTCATGTACTTGTTTCTTGGTTAGCGAAGCTCAGTTTGTTCAATATGAAAAAGGAAATATATATATCAAAGGAGAAGACCCACTGAAGAAACTGATACATATAGCAGTGCTTAATTATGATCAAAACCCAAAAAACTAGGCTAATTAACCCTAAAACATTTCTTCTCATTGTGGAAAAACTATCACAAAGTAGAAGCAAAAAGAGAAGACCTTCTGAAGCAACTGAACTACCAATACATTTTATCAAAACCCTAAAAACAAATCAACCCTAGATTAAGCATTTCTTTTGCTTGTTTCTTGAGCAAAGCTCAGTCTCTTGAACTTCTCATCATCTTATAAATTAAAGAACAGCAAAATCAGAGAACTTGCTGAAGAAACTAAGGTGACAGTAATGCTTAATCCTAAAATTAACCTCTTGCATACTTATATCACCTTCATCTTCATATATATACATATCATATATAGTTAGTTTGGTAATTATTATAAGAAGAATTGAAGAAGAAAGTAAGTAGACCTGGTGAAGAAGCTGAGATGGAGTATGGAGGCAGTGATGAGGAAGAGAAGAAGGAGGAGGAGGAGAAGCTTCTTCCAAAGTATGAAGCTGTTGGTGCAGTAGCTGATGATGCCTGCTGAGCCTCCTCCTGAGCTTCTGCCTGTCCCTGGCCTTATGATTCTGGAACCAGTAAAAGACATTCTTGCCTTCAATCTTACCATAATATGACAAGTGTGCTGTTATCTGCTGTATCTGTGATGCATTTGGAGTTCTTATCCCACTCCTGTACATCTCCTCCAGAATCATCAGTTGTTCTGGTGTTGGGCACCACCTTGTTGAGGGAGCCTGAGGCATGATGCTGATGATCACAAGATGTTTTCTCTTTGTCTCTTTCCCTTTTTCCTTTTCACTTATATATATGCTAACTAGTATAGATGAAAGGGAGAGGACAAAGACTTATATCTTTATATATATATATATATACAGAGAGAGAGAGAGAGAGAGAGAGAAGTTATAGAGACAAAAGGCATGGTTGAGGGAGCAGAGAGGGAGAGTTTATAAGGAAAAAGGTCTGAGAAGAAGGGGAAAGGAGATGGAGTACTGTCATGCTGATGTTGCTCTCTCAGAAAGGCATTCAATTTTGGTTTCAATGTTTATACTCTCTCTCTCTCTCTCTCTCTCTCCTGCTTCTTGTTGTTGTTGTTCTTCTTCTATATGATATGTGTTGATAAAATAAACATCCTGTTCATCATCAACAATGCTTTTGCACTGTTTAGTCTGTGTTTAATTGGTTGTTTGTTGCTAGGTATGGAAAACAGAGAGAGAGAGAAAAAGGGAAGGAGAGAATTGGGAAGTCACATCTGGTAACTAGTGTGGAGGGGTGGTGGGGGTAGGGTGTCATTGATGAGAAGGAATGACACGCAGCTCTTGCTCCACAATGCTTTCTGTCCTCCTCTTGCTCCATTTGTCTGACTAAATTAATTATTACCTGATCATCATCTCTCTCTCTCTCTCTCTGTTTCTCCATTCCAAATTTCAGCTTTCACTCTCTCATCACTGTTCACTCTCGTGATGCATAAATTAGTATAGTTTCATTTCTCAGAATGATCTTTTGTCTAAATATGTGTGTAAAAAAGACACATTTCTTTCTTTAATTCTTTATTTATTTATTTTCATGAAAAAAATAACCTATATCTATTTAAAATTTGAAATGAAGCGATAGAAATTTTAGGAGAAAATACCTGCTTATGCGGTGCCATATAATTGCACTAATATTTTTGAGATGTATGATTGGCAGTATAAACTTTGTTTATTTTTCTTTTAACAACAGTTGCAAATGTCTCTCTAGAAGGAGTTGTCAAAGCAATAGATAGGTGATGTATCAATTATGGTTCTTTAACGACTCTTTAAAGATTTACCATGCAAGGCTGGTTAATATATAACACAATGATAGTCTACCATATACATTTAAAATGATATATTATGAATTATAACCCTTGAGTGGTAAATTTTTTTTATCTTGCAATCCTGAAAAGATAAAAAATGAGGATCCTCAAACATTGACCCAGTGGATAGTGAATGAATAGTATTGTACAATAATTCTACAATATTTTTACATTATTATACAATGTTGCTAAAATATTGATGCGGGACTGATTCAACGTTTTGTCTCTCCGCTCATGTTTTCATGCCTTTTCACTACAGTGGATAGTGTTTGGGAAGAGTGTTAAACTGATTATTATCATTGAGGAATTCTAATATATGCTTGTTTTCATATATCACTAATTAACATTAATGTTTTCATTTCTATCTGTCTTTCAGTATTATAATGTGTTTTAATGGTGAATAAAAAAAAATTGTTGTTATTGTTTTGGTTGTCACCATGTTCTTCTCTGTGCTCTCATTCTTTTGGTATTAAAAACATTATATATATATATATATATATATATATATATATATAGATGCATAATTTATATATCTAATATTTGTGAAAAATGGGTTGAAAAAGAGTCATTCTGTGTGAGTTAATAGGATAGATATGAGATAGAACTCTAGATCTATATATTGTATATTTAAAGGATCACTGAATCAAGATCAGACTTTTAAAAGTCTCTTTCCATCATGCCAACTCAAGTTAAAGAGATTAGAGACAAAGCCACTATAAATCAACAATGGAGTTTTCAGAAGACTTGAATTGAAACACCAACCCCTACTGTAACTAAATTTACATTCTCCCCTGCGGCATAATAATTATAAAATCATGATTGACAGCAATATTCTTTAATGTTCCAAAGACCAAGCTCTTACTTATATAGCTTTCAATAATAAATTAATCAAATATTTCATTTTGAATTTTGTGGCAGTTTAGTCACTTACATTAATTATTATTTAAAATGTTGGCTTTCAAGTTTGAAAACGCTCAAAATTGTAGGCAAAAAGATTGGTTGGAACTCCCAGAGAAAATCTATGCAAAATCTACCCGCAAGCGGATAGGGTTAGAGTTAGGGTTAGGGTTAGGGTTTGGGGGAAGAGATGGATGGAGAGAGAGAGAGAGAGAAGTAAGTGATTATAACTGTCTAGTCACACTTCAACAGCAGACAATGGAGTTCAAAAAACAAAAAGGACTGGTTTGTCTTATCAGCAGAGATTACGTTGGCCTTTCTAAGTATCTTTTTCATCTTCTGTAAAACCCTAACCCTAGCCCTAACCCTAGCCCCTAAGGCATATTTTTCAGCTTGTCTCTGATAAAAAAAGGAAATTTACAAGAAGGTCCCCGTTTGGGGTGCATTTTGGGAAGATAAAAACTTAAAAAGAAAGTAAACAATGGGACCTGAGTACGTACTTTGGTGTGGCCCTGATGAGAGTGACGCATGCAACCTCTTGATTTGATGGAGCCTGGAGAAGCGAGTTGACCGAATATCAAACTCTTCTTTTATATATATATATATATATATACATTTGTGTGTATATATACACACACATACTTATTTGGTAAAATAAAATTAAGTCATGTTTTGAGAATTAATAATTAATTACATAGTCATCCTCATTGATATATATTAAGAATTATTTGTTTTATATCATCAGTACATGATTTATGTACAAAACAAGAGTGATGAAATATAGCACTAAGAAAAAAATTATAAATTATTTGAAAAAAAATTATAAGTAATTTTTGAATATTTGAATTCTCTCTCTCTCTCTCTCTCTATATATATATATATAATATGGAAGGAAACAAAGATGGGCTCCAACAAACATTGACTTGACTTGATGTAACCTCTGCATGATATCGTATTGTTTGAAGAACTTCATAGACTCTGAGACCAAGATCTCATGCATGTACCGTTCTATGTGAAAGATACCTAAATTTTGAGTTGAGGTTTTTAGCATCCTCTCCTACTTTCAATGAAGATATATAGTTGCATAAATAATTCATAGATATATATATACTCTATTTTTCTTTTAATAATTATATGCCAAATAATAATAGCTAACTGTATATTTTTCCATCACTTGTCAGGTCTCTAGTAATAAAGTTAATATATATATATATATCTTCTTTATAACTGCATTTAAAGAAATTTAAAAGTCCAACCATGCATGTTGTGTAACTTCACACTGAACTCTTCTCCCTAGCCACACAAACACATCCACAATGCTCGTATGCCACGTGAAGAACATAGAGTAGTAAAACAAATATGAAAGCTTGAAATTTATCATTCTCTGAAAATAGTTTTTAATATATATATATATCCCTTGGTCCAGTCACAAAACAATTACTGTTTGCTAGCTGCTCCCCCATCTCTTTTACTGTTTGAGCAAACAATTACTGTACCTGTGATTACTAAATGAAAGATATTTATTGTGTGAAGGTGCTTTCCTTTTGTTAAAAGCCTCTGACTCAGTCTTCTTTATTTCTCTTCATTCTCACTCTCTCAGTGAGGAAAAAGAAAAAAAGCAAATTTATTGTGAGATTTATGGTGTCTCTCTTGCCTTTACTCTGAACTATCTATACATATTGTTCCCTCAAGCCAGTCAACTTTGCCAACATATATATATATATATATATATAAACGTGTAGAAAATCATAAAACAAATAAAGGACCATTTAATTTATACATCAAATAAGAAAACTAAGTCTTAACTTAAACTTAAACTAAAAAAGTTTCTTTTGTTTTTTTCTGTATAAAAAGGTGGAAAACTAGAGCTTAATATACGTATAAGATGCTGGCATGCAGATGCTAATATTAGCTTGCAGAGGGTACGAAGGAATCACACCTTATGACATGACTTGTGTCCCATCATACTTAAATCACCTCATTCTCTCCTTCTACACGCCACCACCTTCTCTCTCTCTCTCTCTCTGTGACTTTCTCTGTAACCCTACTACTGCAAGGCTTCTACTAGTGAGTAGTAACTAATAAATATTTACTATTTACTTCACTTTCAATCAACCAAAAGAAGAAAGAAAAAAGAAGCACTTGTCTTTACCGATAACATTCCAAGTGATCATCTTCTCTTATCTCTGTCTCTCTCTACAAAACAAACCAAGATGAAGTAATGAGAAATGAAATCAATTTCACAGTTATTGAGATGACAGCGGTGGGAAAGCACCACAACATTACCTCGATTTGCATGCATGCATGGATGGATGCATGCATTCTCTCTCTATCTCTCTCTTGTGTCTAGTGTCTACTATATAGATATATATTATCTATCTATATATATATATATATACCCAATGGTTCAAAGCGCATCATAAATGGCTCATGATATGTCCAACCAGTGTGCTTTGTTTGACTTGCATGCATGCATGCAACTCTCTTGTTTTGTCTTCTCTGCATGCAGGAGAGGGAATAAGAAGGATGCAGGCATGCATGCAAGGAAATGAATAACAGGAACTTTATTGCATTACATGCAATTGAATTCATCTTGCTTCATATATATATATATTTGTCACAATATATATTTGAGTAGAATTAGCTTTGATAAAAAAAAAGAGTATATATGAGAAGGAAACAAATTGGAATTTGAAGAGTTCCAAAGACTGCAAGATGTAAAGTAAAGATGAGGGGTGGAACTAGAGGACAGATTCAATAATGGTGGCTTTTCTTTTTATCACAGAGAGAGTGTCAGTATTGGGTTTTAAGGAGGCTTCACTGGTAGCAAGTGTGAGCCACAACAAAAGGTGACTATTTGGCACACTAGCTACACCTTGCTGTTCTTGTTGTTTCATTCACTGCTTTAGCTTTACAACTCTAATTGTTTCACGTGTTTTCTTTTATATATATATATATATATATATATATAGGGTTTTTTTTTAATTTTTAAGAAAAAGAAGGTAAATTACTAAATTGTGAGAATTATAACATATGGCCGACCTTATTTGTAATGATAAATAATTGGCATTTCACTCTTGATCTCTGCTTAGAAAAGTAAGGTGGTTCTAATTCTCTTGTAACTAATTAATTTATAATTTTCGTAGAAAAAATTCTACTTTTCACTATTAGCTTTGATCTTTTACTGTATGTTTTGAAGTGTTTTTATTGCAGTAAATGTTTATGTACTGTAATATTTGTGAAGTCAAATATTTAGTATTTCTCATAGAAAGATAAATATGTTTTCTTATATATATATATATATATATAAAAGAAAAAGGAGGTAAATCACTAAATTGTAAGAATTATATCATATGACCGGACTTATTTATACAATAAATAATTGATATTTCACTCTCGTGATCTCCGCTTAAAACAAAATCATTCTCATAAAAAAAGAAATTTTCAATTTTCATTGTTGACTTTGGTATTTTACTATCTGTTTTGGTGAGGGTAAATGTTTTTGTATTGGTTTACGTATGAAGTCAAATATTTAGTATTTCTTCTAAAGAATCAAGAAAAAAATAAAAAGCATGATTCTTGAAATATATAAATTAAACAATAGCTTTAATTATTAACTGATTTTTAATTATTTTGAAGAAAGTGAAGTATTTCCGACAATCAATTGATTAATTATATTTTAAATTTTCGAGGGATTGCCTACAGGACAATTTGATTGAATTGTTGGATGTATGTTAACTTAATAAATAATAAATATTGAAAAATATATATTTTTTCACTATATTTTCATTATAATATTTTTTATTTTTTTTTTGCTTTTCTTTTAGGGCACTATACACCTTCCCCATCCTCAAGGAGATTTGGAGCTCTCCTGGGTGCGCAAAAGTACCTTCAATCTTAAGTTCCTGGGAAACCTTTTTATCTAACTATCTACATCAAACAGAATAATCGTAAATTTTCTTATATAGCATTAAATCATCTTTTGATTATTTGCAAAATTGACGATATGCTTAATGTTTGGATAAATATAGTTTTGAACTAAAGAAAATAATCTCTTCTGACAACCAAGGGGCCACTGTTTTCAGCTCCTAAAAGACACAATAACTGGCAAAACGACCATCTAGATCAATTTAATTTATCGTACTTTATATGGGATCTTACAGTTATGTTGTAATACACCTGTGGTGATGGACATGGTCTTTTGTTTTTGTTGGTTTTGTTCTATCGTTGTTTTTGTTAATTGTTATTCTATTTTTGTTGTTTCTCCTATAAAATATAGTTTATTTATTTTAATTTTTAAAAAATAAATGCCATTCAGTGCAGAGCAAATGGAGGACACACACAGCAAATAAACCATAATTTTAGATATGGAAAATTTGATATTGTTAGTTTGATTTTTTTTATAATAATAATTATATAAATGTAAATAAACAGTTCATTAATAATATTTTTTACCCCAATATTTTTCTCTATTTTCCTTGTTATTTTAAATTTTCGAAACACCAAATTTGGGGTTCGGATTCGGGTTTGAAATAAGATTATAAACGGTTTGGATCTGGCTCCCTGCTTGCTTGGCCAGCAAGGTAACCGGCCCGGATCCGGGTGTCATTTCACAAACCCGACCCGTTTCTTGGGAATAACCCGAAAATACAAAAGCAAAGAGAGTTTTTAAAAATTTATATACGACGATCGGAAGAGCTCGCCGGAAGGAAGCGCGACGCTAATTCCAGTTTTCTTTTTCTCGGTATCTCTTCTCGAATCCCTCCAATTCGAGCTTGTGAGTCGTATAGGGGAATTAATCTGGATTTTTTGATATCTGATTGCTGTTTGCGTCGCGTGATGATTTTTTATTTTGGGTTCTATTTTTAGGTTTTAGTTTGAAGATCTATGATTGTTTAGGCTCTATTTTTTTATTGATTAATTAGATTTTTTTTTAATATTAGATGTGGAATTTAGGTTGATTGTTATGAGATTGCTTGATTTTGGTGTAAATTTACTGGATTGGAAGATTAGGGCATCGAGCTCGAGAGGAAATGTGAAGTAATACGACAAAAGATAATCCTAATGGCGATTTTTCTTTTTTCAATTGAGTTCTCTTACAAGGCTGTGCGCTTGGTTTGTTTTTGTTTAGATCTTGAAAATTGCAAGTGGATTTTGGCTTTATCTTTGTTAGAACTCTGGGTTTTGTTTGGTCAGTCATTGAAGAATAGGGGAGATAGATAAAAGCAATCAATTTGAAATCAGATATATAAGAAATACAACCAGCGATCATACTGGATTCTTAATGAAGGATGTGTATTTGTTTTTCGTTAGTTCATATCTGGTGCACTATAGACTATAGTTGAGTATTTACCTGATTTATTATGAATACAATCTTATTTAAGGCGAATGGATTCTAAGTTGTGAACTAAGACCATTATTGAATATACTGTTTTGATTTGTGATCAGGAGTGGCAATTTAGGTTAGGATTATCTATATATATATTTGGCGCTTAATCAAATTATCGTTTCGCGACATTGTAGCATCCTGGAATGTTGAACTTTCTCTTGTTACGGTTCATCTTCCCAAGATATTTTCGATACCTTTGCAAAGTTAGTTTCCTGCTCATAGCTTACAGTCTCTGCTTTTATTGCCTTTTCCAACCCCATCTTTATTTGGTTTACTTTGTCATAGTGAATGTTTAACTTTCCTTATGGTGCTATTCCTTGTTCTTTCTTTCTTAGAGTATTTAGAGGCTTCTTCTCTTGTCCTTGCAAATTTCTGGTAATTACTTGGTTATTTACATTAACACAGAAGCAAATCAATGTTCCAACTTACTAAGGTTCAAGTGATACAGCATATCTGAAAGTAATGTTTTAATGGAGCCACTCTACTGTCAACTTAAAGATGTATAGCGTTGAAGATTTTCAAAATAGGTTCATGACATCAAAAGGCACCGGCAACTTAAAATATGGCTGTCATGTAGAATTCTTAAAATTCGTATCTGCCTGTTTGCTTGCTTTATATACCTATTTGAAAATTGATGTCTGTCTTTTGTTTGGCAAATTCTCTTACTTTTATTACGCAAAAGGTGCTGGCAATCTTAGATACAACTGTCATGTAGAATTCTTAAGATTTGTATCTGTCTGTTTATCACTTGCTTTATATACCTATTGGGAAATTAATAAGTCTTTTGCTTAGCAAATGCCAAGTTTTTTTTATTATTTTTGTTTATCATGTTAAATCCTCAGGAACTCTCTTATTCAATCAATTGCAAGGTAGCTGAAAATGGGACTAATCAGGAGCAGTTTCTCATTTCTTTTAGGAACTGGCTGTGGCATTTACATTGCTCAGAATTACAATGTCCCAAATATAAAGAAGATGGTGAATGCTTGGCTTGATAAGGCAAAGAAGATCGAAGAAGTTCACAGAAAGCCGAAGAAAGGCGACGACTAATTTCTGTTTCAGTCCTTTGTTCTTTTTTAAGTTTTTGCATTAACACGAACCTGTCGGCAATGGTCTATAACAATATGGTAATATTTCTAAAACAGTCATAATAGTTTACTGTAAATTGCAATTGCTTAGTACTTAATTTTTTTTTTTTTGTCATTTCTTGTTATTCTAGTCAGATGAATAATGAAATTTTTTACCTAAAGGTAAGTCACTTTTGATGCTCTTTGCATATATGCCCCTGCAAAGCATGTTAATTCCACATCAATACTTAAATTGACACACCATTTACAGAGGAAAGTGACATTTAAATCAACTTTTTTTTTATTCCATTTAGATCAAATGCCCACGAGGGGTTAGACTAGAATTAAAAACTAGTTATTTCTACAACACTAAGAATTCCATCACAGGAGATTCAATCATAGATATATATAAAATTATATTCTTATCATCGAAGATTACATTGATTGATATCATGACCAATTTGGCAAAAAAAATTAAAAAGAAAAAAACCACCCAAAGTTCTTTGCACTTAGCCTTTTACTTTAGTCAAAAAGCTCAAAGAAAAAGGAGCTAAACCCAATCAGCTCATTCTAATCATAGGTTGTTCTTTTGTCTCATCACAATTCAAGAGATTTCTTGAAAGCACTAGAAACTCTATTTTCGTTGCCCTAATCCAAGATTTGAGCATCTTTCATCAAAGAAACTTTATGGGTGCTCCATGGAATGTTCTTATATTATTTTTCACTCAGCACTTGCTAGGAGATTTTTCAGCTTCACTCTTAAGAGTGTGTATGCCTTTCTCTGTATATAAATATATATAAATCTTGATTTTAATTAACACCTCATTGGATTCTCTCTTTTTAATCTTATGAGCTGTTCAACCTTTCCATTTTTATAAAAGCAATACAAACCAAAAGGAAAGCTTTTTGCTGATGAAATTGAGCTCTTTAGTGTACATAATGATTTGAACATTCATATTATTGAGTATCAATTAAGGATTGCATACTATATTGTAAGATAATAAAGACTTGTTTAATAATTAAATCCATTGAAGATTCTTTCTCATTAATTGCATCTAATTTTTATCAACTCTAAAGATAACACAAATTAGTGGAGTTGCTCCTTAGCCTCAATAACAATCACAAAAATCACAGACACCCCCCCAAACATTCCCAACTTCTTGGAGCCCTCATTGCTCAATTTACCAACATTAGGTGGTAACTTGTTTTTCTTTTTTCTTTTTTTTTATTATTTTATCTAATTAGTATGGAGAGATATAATGGAAAAGATATGTGATTCTTCTTTCTAGCCACCTGCTTTAAACTAAAAGCCGAAATCTAACATGGTATCAGAGAGCTTGGATGTTCACGGAAAACATGCCGTGAAAAAGATAACAAACTTGTCACAAGAAAGCAGAGAAAAAGAAGACCTCAAATTACAACTACAACCATGACATCTTTATGATTTCTCTTTAGGAAGGAAGGTTCATGGAGAACTCATCAAGAAAGCTCGCCCACATGCCATCATCTTCATCACATCGACGATGATCCTCCGTTTCGATCTCTTCTTTCACCACTGTATTCTCCGGCCTCCACAAATACTCACCATTGCCATCGCCGTTATCGTAATTCACACAAGAAGAGCCATATCCATAACCATATCTGTAATCATAAACATAACCATAACCATTATCGATATTGCTCTCTGTGTCAGCCTCCGTCTCTCCATTTCTCGCAAACCGGCCTCTCACTCGAGGCCGGCTATCCGCCAGTGTTTTCCTACACGCATACTGTTATACATATTAGCATACTATCTGTGTATATGTGTATTTATATATATATATAAAGACGGCGAAATGAAGTACAGTGATTTTCTTTTGGAAATTCCTCTGATTGCGCTTGCTACGATATCTTTCAATCCTCTCTTTCCGTTCTTCGGCACTGTATCTGCCTACCTTACCGAAGACAGAGTTGCCGTCTTGGCTGCCAATGTCGCCCAATGAATGCATGCCGTTCATCAGCTTTGTTCAAGAGAAGTTAGTTAAGTTAGTTGGAGAAGTTGATACATATATATTGATAAGACAGACTGATGAACAGATAGAAAGATAGAATTAGATGTATGTATGTATGTATGTATGTACCTGAATGTCTTCAGCACTGAAGGAATGCCTCAATGAGGAATCAATGAAATCAGAGGAAGAGGAAGAAGAGGAGAAGGGATGAGGTTTGAAAGATGGAGGGAGAGGAGTGTTGAAGGTGGTGGAGATTAATAGATCAGAGGAGTCATCTTTTGGTCCACTTGTGGAGTAGGAGTAGATTTGGTGATGATGGTTCATGTTCATGGTTGAACTTCTTCTTCTTCTTCTTCTTGTGTGTTTTGAGTTTGTAGTAGGATGTATGTATGAGCATGAGAGAGAGGGATTTGTGGTGTTTAAAGGGCTGGAGTGAGAGAGATGTAGGTCCCACTCTAGGATGACGTGGCAAATGATATGGCTTAGTAAATTCATTAAGGGAAATATTTAATGATATCTTGAGATCTATCAACATGAGAGGGCGGTTTGTTTATCATTAAATTAAGAAAGAAGGGATTGTTTTGAAGAAGAAAAAAAAAATGTCAACCTTTGTTTTGATTGATTACTTTTTCTTTGTTAAAGATCTCATTAGATGAAAATAGTTACAAATTCACTTATAATATCATGGAAAACAACCACAGAAAATAAGTGTGAAATAATGACCAAGAACTACTTAAATCCTTGATTATTTTCTTTTTCCTTCACTAAAAGCCTATAATTTATTTATTGCATTTGATGAGAATAGACATTAAACAAGCATTGATGTGTTCTTAAATTTTGAGAAGAGACATTAAAAAAACTAGTGGTATAAATGATTGGGGGCCGGAGTGGAAAAGACCTCCATGGAGAAGAGAGGATCACAATCAATTAGGCCACCTTCCTTTGAGATGACTGTTATAGTCTATCATGTAAGACTTTGTATATATTTTTGAAGCCTTTTAGAGGCTTTGTATGGCCCTAGATTTCCACCCAATCAATTCTCATTAATCATATTCTCAACAAAGGCATTGCTTTGCATTGCATTGCAATAGAGATGTCTTCAATGATTCTAACACTCACTCTTATAACTTGAAGAAAATGTACCATTCTTATCAAGTAGAAGACTCGTCCTTTGAAGTTAAGAGGAGTCCACATCTCAAAGATAAGCAGTGCATAAAACATCAAGTTGAGTTTCATGGAATAAGGTCAACATGCAAAATAGTACAAGCACTAGAAACACTGAGTGGGAGGAGCAATAAACTCTTTTTTTTTTTTTTTTTTTTTTCTCATTTGATTCTTGATTTGGAATGAGAAGCACAAGAGAGTGAGGGTTTTTTTTTTTTTTTTTGAAATGGAGTAAAAAATATTCTCTCCTATGTTTTGACCCTTTGATGTGAGTGAGTGGGATTTCATGGGGCTTTTGTTTCAATTGTGGCATCAAAACAAAGGTTGAAGCCTAATTAAAAGATATTGTGGCACAAATATTACACCACTAAGCAATTATTTTTAGTGCTCAAGATTTTATTTGTTTGTTTTTTTGGCAAAAGCTTTTAACGCTTGTAAGTAGTCATAAAGATAATGATCATGGCGAAACTGTATAGTTTATTGATTAGCATGTGTAGTATATAATTGATCCACTTGCTTTCTTGATATGTGTTAGTGTGATATATCTAACTTGATATATTCATTCGGATATAAAATTAAAATAATTCAAAACAGGAGAGTGGCAAGGAATAAATAATAAACGATAATAACAAAAAAAAAAAAAACTTTTGAACCTTGCTAATTTCCATCACTACTAAATAATGCTTATATCTTCAGTTTTTTAATGCATATGATTTATTCAATTATTTTTTTAAAAAAAATAACAAAAAACTCAAAAAAAAAAATCACATATAAAAAGTGAGAAATGTAATTTCACTGTGTTAAAAATTGAGTATAATCATAATGCCTAAGTTGAAAAGCCATTTATTTTACCATATTAGAATTCTAAAATATATTTAAATAAATGCTAATTTGATTTAAATTGTGTTTAATTTAGGTTGTGATCTGACTATGCTACTCCTAGGTATAATCTAATAGTTTGAATTCTTTAAACAAGTCTTTAATAGGATCAATGGCGATAGCGAAGAGATTGAACCATTGCATTATGAACTTTTCAAGTCAAGTCACAAACTCATACAAGATTGCCAATGATCTTCTGGTCAATGGACACTTGAATCCCTCTCTGAGGTTGTTTTGTTTTGTAATCGGTGAGAGATCGATTTTCGAGGGTGAGAATGTCAATGACCATTGCACCATGAGCTTTCCATGTCAGGTCACAAACCCAAACAAAATTGCCAATGACTTCTGGTCATTGGACACTTGAATTCCTCTTGAGGTCGTTTTGTAACTGGTTAGGGATTGATTTTCGTAGGGTGAAGATGCTCGTTTGAAAATTTTGAGCATGAATTATGAATGGTCCCTACGCCCACGTATACACCGGCTCCATAGGTCACATGCACTCCTCTACCTCCCTAGCAGCAAGCCGCTCATGTCTTTCCCCTCCCCCAAAAATAAATAAATAAATAAAAAGATTTATCGGAGATCTACCAAATAATAGTCTTATCAATGGAAAAAAAATGGTTTGTTTTTGTCAAAAAGAGCTGAAACTCTTCGTGAGTTTGCTAAACTAAAAACAGATGTGTGCGCACGCTTTGACCGAGCTTTGTGGGGCTCACACACATATAAATCTTTGGGATCCACAATTCACGCTCACAACTCTTAGATGTACACTCTCACTCCATAGATTCAAATTCGTCACTTGCAAAGTGTCCCTATTGGAGACTAAATACCAATTGACTCCATGTTGACGAAAAGAAAATGGTTTACTACGATCCAAACAATGTTGTCAGAATCTTTTTATCAACATGGTTTTTTTAATCAATACATCCTATGCATTAGAAAAATGGGTAAAGCGTCAAACTTTTTTTGTTTTTGGCTGCAGAGTCAGGGGATCTGAAAATTTTAATCCAATAGTTTGGAATCAGTGCCTAAACTATTAAAAACAACTGGAAAATGTTTTGGTTTTATTCTAAAATTTTATAATTTAAAGTCTATAATCTTTTAACAAAAACCAAACAATTTATGATTGGATGTACCAAAATGCATTCATATCAATCTTTTAATCAAACATGTTCCATAGTACAATTGTTGCAGCGGTTATTAATATAAAATTCTAATATCTGACATTTTTTTATAAAAAAAAAAAAATGCCAACATGTGATACAAGGTTAGCCCATTTTAATTTTCACCTTAATAACATCTTTAATATAATTGTACTATAAAAATATTATATTATATTATATTGAAACTATAAAAATTAAAATAAATGTTCTTTTTTATAAATGAATAAATAAATAAATCTTATTTAAATAAAAAATTCCCCAGAATAATAATCCCCAGTTTCCACCGCTCACCAGTAGACTTCTGCAGATTCCCTTCTTCTGCTTTTTTTTTTTATAATTAATAATTAGTGATTATTATTATTATTCATCGCCTTCTTCTACTCCAAGCTTCAATCCTCAGCTCGTCAGCTCCTTCGATCGACCATGGCGTTGCCGGACTCTTCGAGCTCGGCCTTCTGGATCGAATTCCTGAAGGGAATGCTTAAGCCGGCGCTGGCCACGGCCGTGGTGCTCATGGCCGTGGTGCTCTCCTTCCTTCAGAGGCTCAACCTTGAAGGCGAGATGGTCTACGCCATTGTCAGGGCTTTTATCCAGCTCTCGATCATCGGATTCGTCCTCGAGTTCATCTTCACCCAAAAGAACGCCGCCTGGATCATCCTCGCCTATCTCTTCATGGTATATCACATGCTTGCACTCCATTGATCCCACTCTTGAGATTTTTAGGGTTTTGGTCTGATGATTTTGATTTTGATTTCCTGTGCATCATCGATTAACCAGTTGAACTTTTGAACTAGTAAAACTAGTTGATGTTTTGATTTTGTACTGATAAGTAGTAAGAATGGCATCTAGTCATCAAAACAGAGGTTGAAGCATGTTTTCTGTATTTGACTGGTAATTTATCTGTTTTATTGTTGATTTAGTATGTGATTTTAGACTTGTGTGTATTGATAAACAAGCAAGTGTTGTTTATTGAAAAAAACATAAAAAAAAAATAAAAAAGTACAAGTGTTGAAATTTCAATGTTGATTTTTGTGTGTTCAGATTTACTGGCTATTTAGACAGTGATTTCAAATGGAATGCATTGTTAAAAACTAACAGAGATTGAAATTTGCATGCCAAACATGGCAATGGTCAAGTAATTAAAAACTAACCATGTGTAGTCCTGATTGGTACAGTTTTGGGTCGCTTAAATAAGTGATTTTGAGTTCGAGTTTTTGTATAACTGCTAAGAGAGGTCTATCATCTTATGAAGTTCTTGATAGTTTGTCTTGGATTGTTTTAGAGCTTGTAACTCCTAATAAATCGGTGGGTCAAAAATCAGGAAAAAGAATAAGTCACCAAACAGAAATCAAGACATTGTTGAAGCTCTCTCTTAGTTGTCTTGTGTCTAAACTAGGTTATGATTGGCTTTTCTCTGATAATTTAGTTTGTGATTGGAAGTGAATGCACTGAGAAAACAGAGAAGCCAATAAGAAAGCAGACTGAAATTTACTTCTCTAACATAGTAATGAAGTAGTTCTGTACTGCAGTTATAGGAGAAGCTAATGCTTCTTGAACTCATTTGTAGGTCTCTGTCGCCGGTTACACCGCAGGACAGAGAGCAAAACATGTACCTCGAGGGAAATACATTGCCGGGCTATCAATTTTAGCAGGAACTTCACTGACTATGATCTTGCTCGTCTTGCTGAATGTATTCCCTTTCACTCCAAGGTACATCATCCCCATTGCAGGGATGATGGTTGGTAATGCCATGGCTGTCACTGGAGTCACCATGAAAAGGCTTCGCGAGGATCTCAAG
The DNA here is from genome assembly GCA_902712375.1 of Dioscorea dumetorum. Classification (NCBI taxonomy): domain Eukaryota; kingdom Viridiplantae; phylum Streptophyta; class Magnoliopsida; order Dioscoreales; family Dioscoreaceae; genus Dioscorea; species Dioscorea dumetorum. The sequence continues at coordinate 8,641,200 of CACTHL010000561.1, read as the reverse complement.
ATCCAAATGAACCTGGTTGCTATCTAAACATTTAAACTCTTCTTCTACTACTCATTCTTAATTCTCAATGTTATTAAGTCCTCTAATAAGAGAGTTGTTTGTTTTCAGGTTGAGACTGCATTGGCGCTAGGGGCAACACCAAGGCAAGCAACACTTCCGCAGGTGAAGAGGTCTCTGGTGATTGCATTGTCTCCAGTTCTGGACAATGCAAAGACAGTAGGGCTGATCTCTCTTCCAGGAGCCATGACGGGGATGATAATGGGTGGGGCATCACCATTGGAGGCGATTCAATTGCAGATAGTCGTCATGAACATGCTCATCGGCGCGTCAACGGTTAGCAGCATCTTGTCGACTTATCTCTGCTGGCCCGCATTCTTCACCAAAGCTTACCAGTTGGAAACGAAAGTCTTTACTGCAGACTAGGACAAGTTATTGTCTCTCAGAGTTGGATAATGTATCAGTATTCAGAATCAGTTTGTTAATGTAATGTTGCCTGTGTTAGATGCAGGATTGGTTAATGTTTGCAATGCAAAACAAATGCATAATTTTAGCTGCATAATCTAGCTATGTTGCAAACCAAACACATAATCTCAAGCAACCAAGAGAGTTCCAAACTGGTATTTTACAAAACAATTAAAAAATTTTGACATCATACACGTCAATGCAAACCAAACATATATATGAACATGCTGAACATGTGCACTAAGCATCAAAAGATGATTTATTTCGCTATATAAACTTGAGAAACAACTAAAACATGAAAGAGATTATATCGAAGTCTTTGGGAGCAGACGTCTTTGGGAGCAATACGACCACAGGTAGCGGTAGTTTAGTCAATAGGATCATACTAGTAAGATTCAAGACCATAGTAAACATATTACTTCCACTTCTTGAACTTGCCACCACCAAACATTCCATGCTTTCCATGTTTTCCATGCTTGAACTTGCCTCCGTGGTGCTTTCCATGCTTGAACTTGCCTCCAAAGTGAGGGGCACCATAGCCTTGGTATCCACCATGGCCAAGATTGTGAGCACCGTGGGCACCGTGGGCACCATGGGCACCATGGGATAAGTGATGTGCCCCCATGGCAGCTGCCGCTGCCGCTGCTCCCCCAGCTAGGACTGCCCCCATGGCTCCATGCCCATGTCCTGTAAATTAGAGTTTATTTTCTCAATTACAAAGATATGCATCCAATCACATCTACATCTTGATCTTGCTCAAAGAGTATTAAAATGCTAATAACACATTAACATGAAAGTTCTGCAATCATAAGTGATGCTAACAAATGTAATTAAGTAAATTGAACAGGCGAGTTAACTTTGCCGACTAGAAATGGAGTTTGTAATATCAGAAATGTAGTACTATGGCATACCATGAGAAGATCCACCAGGATAAGGTGGGTACCCAGCAGGTGGGTATCCTCCTGATTGAGGTGGATACCCTTGTGGGGGGTATCCTTGAGGAGGGTAACCTCCGGGTGCCGGTGGGTACCCTTGTGGCGGGTACCCTTGCTGTGGCGGGTACCCTTGCTGTGGTGGGTATCCTTGCGGAGGATATCCTGCAGGCGGGTATCCAGAATGGCCATGGGAAAACAGGCCTTTGTCGCTTTCCCCCTCTTTATGCTTGTCTTTGCCACCTCCCATCTTTCTTCACAAAACCAGACACTGAAAAGAAGGGTATCCATAATAAGCGTAAGTATGCATATTCTCAGGCTCTTAATTTGCTGGTACTAATTGTTAATACCAATAGAATTCAAGCAAAACACAGGAATGATAGCTTTTTTTGTTTCAATAATCTTTCTTTTGTTATAAATAGCATCCAATGACATTTCATATACCGATCAAAATTCTTCACTTCTCTTATTCAAGTTCTATGATTTAAAAGATGATCGAAACTTCAAAATAAAAAGTAAACTTGCAATCTAACACTCAGCTTATTTTCTTTTTTTTTTTTTTGAGTAATTTCTTCCCAATAACATCCAATGGCATATGCCAAACACCAACTAAATTACTTCAACTCCTCATTCAAAGATTTCAATGATTTTAAATGATGATCAAAACCTCATAGCTAAAGCCTAGAAATGCATCCTAACAGTTAGCCTTTTATCAAGAAAAATATAAAAAAGGCATAATCTCTTTTCACATACACCATGGCCACAGTATAACAATGCAATTTGCAAATCGAGCACCCATAGTATCCATTTTTCATGACTGCATAGTCCAAAAACTAAACTTTTCGCTGACTCAATAACTAAAAAACGCAAATTCACGTAAACATTTTTTCATATAAATAGTACTATCAACAATTAAAAGAAACCATCAACACCACCTCAAATTCTTTTTTTACTAATCATCTCTTAAGAATAATATCTAAACAGCCAAGTTACATCAAAATTGCAAGACAAGAAAGAAGTGGATCAGATCATATAATCCAAATCCACTTTACCAATCACAACCCGTCCTTTCTTTTTCTCTTGAAAAACCTAGAAAAGATCACAAGCAAGATCATCTTTTTCATAAGAACTGAAAAAGCATGTTAATCAAAAACATCTAAAGCACAAACATTAGATCCAAGCAATCTGATCGCAAAACCAAATCCAATCCAACAATCACATTTTTTTTCCCAATCTAATCTTATCCAATCCGACGATCTGATCGCAAACACCCAAATTTACATTAAAAATGAAGAAGAAACGGTGCTCACAAACATCTAAAACAACTAATTTCGATCAAGACGATCAGATAGCAAAAACTACATCCAATCTAACAATCACATCCCCAATTTCCTCTTAAAAAAACCCAAAAACAGATCGTAAACACCAATAATTCTATAAAAAAATTAAACAAAAAGAAACATAAGATCTATATATCCTAAATTGAAACGAGAGAGAAGAAACACGCACCAAAGTTCTCCAAGAAACCAAGGAACAGGTCGAAGATCTCAGACAAGAAGGGCATCATATATATATATATATATATATATATATATATTTCTCCATTGACTTAACCGCGTGAGCAACGCGTAGCGTTGGGAATATAACGCGTGCCACGTGGACAGTTGCGGGTTGAAGAAGGATAGCTGATTTTAAGACACGTGTCCTGTTAGGCATAAATACACAATGAAATGAGCCTTTCGATGCGATGTTAGGTGACGTTTGTTTCACCAAAGTCGCCGAGCCCATTTCAGTGAGTTTGTTTCATTGATTTGGATCTGAAAAGGATGATGTAATAATTTCTGAGTTCAACCATTTTAATGTCTGATTTCATTCCAAACAGATATTCGAAGTCCAGTTTTCAGCTTTAACTAAACATATAGTTCCAGCTGAATTGTTCACTTCCACCGAAATACCACTTCCAGACTTCCACTACTTCCGCAATTCACTTTCGAACCAAACGGCCCCTAAAACTGTGTCATGGAAACCTGGTGGTATAACATCTTCAAGTACAAAAAGACAATCAAATTTAGACAATTAGTAAATAGTGGTAACTCTGAATTTGTTAACCTTTTTTACTGAAAGAAATAATTATAAAAAAAAAACAAGAAAAACAATTGCTGAACCAGCATATAATATATGCCTTGAATAGTTTACAAATGAAGTTTCTGCTATTTTTTGAGTGACATGGCAGAAATACTGCATGACTTGAAGCACTAGCATCACACACGCACATTGAAATTCAGAACTACAAGTAATGGCTCATCAGTGTGTGAATCAAACCACAAGTTTTGGTTAAAGAAGTTCCATAAAATAGAGTGAGATCATGTTGGAAAGCCAGCTCGCATGTGACTGTATTGCTTTTGCAATGCAGGGCTCATGCATGAAAATATTGATGGCTTTTTGGGCTTGACACCGTAGAGGAAGGATCTCAGAGGTATCTTTGTCTTGCTAGAAAAGTTCCTCGTGGGAGAGAACTGGTGGTGATTGGCATGGCCGCTTCTTGGTCCAGAGAGCTCGAAGCTTTCCTGCAGTTTAGATAATGCCTTCTCGACTTCGACTTGGAGGCCTCTCACATGATCTAATCCTGCCTGTAGTTCATTTGATACCTTGTTGTTCTCCTGCTGCATGTTCAGCACCTCACCTTGGAACTTTGCAGCTTGATAAGAAGTGAGCTGAACTTCTCCACCTTCCGTACTCTCCTTGAGAGCGCCGGCAATGTCATCTTGTATTTCGCAGAGGGATGAGAATCTCTGCTTCAGTTCACCTCTGAGCATTGCATTTTGTTCTAGCCATACCTGGAGCTCAGTCTTCAATTCTCTCAGCCGTTTGTCTAGTGGAGACGAAGAAGATCCTGAAGCAGTGGTGCTCTCTGGTTTCTTGGTATCCTTGAGTTTCTCAACCTCGGTCTGTAGTTCTTCAAATGTAGTCTGGAGCTTCTGCACAGTGTGGTATGTTGCACTGAATCTCAACCAGAACTCCAGGTTCTCCTCAAGCACGGCATCAATGTCTCTTCTGAATTTTTCTTCAATTGGAGAAGCAAGGTGTGGTTCTTCAGCACAATGTATACTGATTTCCTCACAAGGAAGGGTCGCAGCCTCTGCAATATCTGATGCTGCCGCACCTGTCCCAGCTTTTGTCGACTCTGCGTTTCGATCTTCTGGTGCATCAATGTTTCGACACTTGGAACTTAGAGCTGTTAGCTTCGAGAACCGAGAGAAACTCTCGAGCTTGTCAAGGAATGGGTTTCCGGTTCTCACCAGAGAGGGGCCATTGTTTTCATGAGAAGTTTCCTTCAGCAAGCTTAAGTTATCCCTCAGCAATCGAATTTCTTCATCTTTCATAGCATTGGAACTCTTGAGTTCCCTCAGTTGTGCAATTATTTCCGCAAGAGAGTCTTGGTTTTTCTTCTCCACGTCTGAGAGCTTCTTCTTCATTTCTTTGTAGTTCCGAAGGATTGATGTGTACTGAGCAAAGATCTTTTCTCTGCCCTCCACTCCGTTCGACAGTAATTGCTGCAACTCTTGATCATCTGGTTCATCACTTAGGCCAACGTTATCATCCGCTCCCAAAAAAGATTTCTCTTTGAGAACCTTTAAGCCACTTGAGTCTCCACCAACTTTGAGACCTGTCTTCTCCTGAATGCAGGGAGCCTCTTTTTCAGAAGCATTTTCTGGCTGAGATCCGATGTTGGAAGGAGTGCAGCTTTCTGCATCTACTATAGTCTCCTTGTCTTTGTGATTTGGAATCTTCGCAACCTCAGTTTTAGCCTGATCTTGTTGACAGTAATTGGGAGACTGCAATTTCTCTGATAGATCATTAAGGCTGTGGCAAGCTTCAGTGAAGTGGCTAGTGACGATGTTCTTCTCATCCTCGACACATTTCTCAAGTTGTTGAATCATCAGTAGCTTCTCTTCTGCCTGTTTCAACCTTGCACTGACAATGTTTGCATCAATGGTCGGGGCTGTTTTCTCATCTTCCAAGTCCTGCAGGTGTTTATGAAGCTCATCAGTATCTGATCTCAGCTTCCTTATCTCCACATTCTGTGATGAAATAGTGATTTCCAGACTGATGACTTTCTCTACCAGCTCATCAATCTTCTCTGCAAGATCAACAACCGATGCTTCTGAATTCATCTCAAAATGCTGCTTAACTTTATCACAAAACGACTGCAACTCCAGCCGCTCTGGTCTCAGAACACAGACACGCTCATGCTCCTCAGAGAGATCTCTCCTAGTCTCCATCTGAGAAGGCTGACTACTTGGTTGCCCCCTGAGAGCTTTCAACCTCAGCTCTGCTTTCTTAATTCTGTCAGACTCTACCCATGCCTCTTGTGCCGTTTTGTTTTGTTGTTCCTGCAAGTTAACTAAGGTATCCTCGCATGACTTCAGTGCCGCTGCGGCCATCAAGGCCCTGGCTTCATCATCATCAATGACTGAGCTGGTACTGAAATGATCTTGCAAGAAACAGACCTCTTCTTGCATCTCCGAAATCTCCCTCTCTATGTCCAAGAACTTTGTGAATCCACTCTCGTACGAGCTTTTGATGAACTCTTTCTGAGTTTGAAGGACCAAGATTGCTTTTTGAAGCCTGTCAATCTCTTCCTGTGCTTTCTCCTTGCTGATCTGGGAAGTCACTCTCCTGTGCTTGAGCTTCTTAATATCCGACTGCTGGTCCTCCCGTCTGGTCTTGTTTCTTGAGCTGATTTGAGGGATCTCTGCAGGTGCTTTGTGAATCTTACTAGAGTCAATGGAAGTGATTGCTTTTGGCAAACCATCATCATCTTCATCATGGATTGCGAACTGGACTTGGTCAGGAAATGCGGTTGCTATGGTGTGATTGGCCTTGTGCAGTTCTCCGGAAATGCGGTCATACCTCTCCGCCAATGCTTTGTATGCCTTGTATGTCTCTTCCACGTAGTTCATCAGCTCTGGTCTCTTCTTGTAATACATCTCTGCCCGCTTCGCAAAAGAGTCGGCGTCCTCATCGATGATTTTCAGCATTGACTTTGTCTTTTGCTCCATCTCTATAAGTAGTACAAAAAAGAAAATTCGATAATACTTGAGAAAATCAAGAATATCCATAGTCTCATGACTAATCAATCAATACCACCTTAATATGAAATCTCATAAATCATAGATGAATGTTCTCATATAATCTCATATTCTCATAAAACAGATGAAAATCATATAAATAAATAAACAAAACAAATGGCATGATGATTAAAACAAAAAAACAATAAGATTACGTAGCATTAATGAGAGAAGAGGCTAGCCTTGGAGGTTGTTGTCAAGCCACTTGGATTGGGAGGTCCTGATGTGGCTGGCCCACCACCATGAGTAGGCATTGCTAGCAGCTCGCTGCAGCATCTCGGTCCTTGGCCTACCTTCAACCCACTGCTAATGCTAATGGAAATGGTTACCATGAAGAGACGAGCATGATGGAATGAGAGAAAGAGGACGCCAATGAAGGAGATTGGTTAGAGATGGAATAAATGGAAGGGAATCATGCACCTCCGATAATCAAGGATGACCGAGTCTTTACATCCCACTCTAAAGCGGAGCTTTGCTGGAGTTTGCCTGTCAAATTTTAATTAAAATCATGGTATGCATGAAATGGAAAATTTAGGTTAGGTATACTTCTCGTTTAAAATGAAAATTTTTTATAAAACATATTTAAACATTTGTTATAATGTTATAAGGAAAAAAAAAATATATATTTTTCAGATGGCGTATGCAATCCTTTTATTTTAAAATACTATAACGCAAACTAATAAATTTTTACATTTTACAAATTTTATTATAACTTATCAGAATGACCAACGGATTGAAGGAAATAAACAAATTGGCAAGATCTTTAATGATTACTTTCACACCCTTTTGGTACCTCAATGGACATTTATCCAAAGCTCCTTGGTCAAACTCTGCAAAGACTTTTATGAGGGCACGGTTAACTTTGAACGTCTAAACTGGATTAACATCACTCTTATTGCAAAAAGTAGTGCTCCAGAACATGTGTCGGATTACCGTCCAATAAGTCTTATTAATTCCACTTGTAAAATTATTTCAAAGATCCTAGCCACTCGGCTTAGCACTGTGATTAATCTCCTAGTGGATGACTCTCAATCTGGATTTATTAAAGGAAGGTGCATTGCGGACAACATTGTCGGTGCCCAAGAAGTAATTTTCAATTTGCAAAAACGGAAACTCCTTGGACATGTCTTCAAAGTGGACTTTGCTAAAGCTTTTGATTCTCTAGATTGGAATTTTCTCCTTGAGGTTCTAGCAGCAAGAGGATTTGGACCTGAATGGATTTCTTGGATTCATACAATCCTTAGCTCAGCCAAAGCTCAATTCATTATTAATGGTTCTACCCAGGGTTACATCAGATGTAAAAGAGGATTGAGACAAGGAGATCCACTTTCTCCTTTACTCTTCGCCCTAGCAGCAGACGTTCTGAGTGCTATGTTTACGCATGCACTTAGATCTAAAGTACTAGTGGGTGTTCCTCTGGACCAATCATTTAGCATCTGTCACTTTCAATACGCAGATGATTTATTAATCTTTACAGCGGGAGGGCAAGAAGATCTCCAAATTATTAAACTAATCCTTTATCTCTTTGAGGGATCTTCTGGCCTAACCATTAATTTCTCGAAAAGTTGTCTGTATTCTTCACATTATGGCTTTCAACCTCATCATTCTTCTTCTGGAATCTTAAACTGCTCCAGGAATTGCCTTCCAATTACTTACTTAGGAATTCCTCTCTCTGGACGAAGACCAAAGCGTCTAGACTGGACAAAGTTGATTAGTACGGTTCGCTCAAGACTCACTTCCTGGAAAGCAAAGTATTTATCCTTAGGAGGTCGTTTAACCCTTGTTAACTCAGTGCTCTCAACAATCCCAGTCTACTGGATGTCGGTTTTCAAACTCCCCGCTTGAGTGATCAAAGAAATTGATCAAATTAGAAGAGACTTCTTATGGAAAGGCCCTGATCTGGGACCCAAAGGAATCAGACTGGTCGCCTGGAATAGGATCTCCAGACCCCGAGACATGGGAGGATGGGGAATTCTCAATCTTCATGATTTTAACAAAGCTTTACTTGGAAAGTGGTGGTGGAAACTATCCTGCAACCCCAACAGCAGTTGGGCTAAAATTATCCAAGCAAATTACTCAATTAGAAATTCAAGAGATATTTTATTTCTTTCTCCACCGCGAAATAAGTCCTTCTTTTGGGCAGGAGTGAATTCCGCCCTAATTCCCTTCCGCTCCTGCATTAACAAAACTATTAGGAATGGTTCCAATACTTTCCTTTAGTTTGACCGCTGGCATAATAGACAACAATTAAAAGACATTTGGCCAGCTCTCTTTACTGATTGTTTCTTTCCTTGGATAAACTTAAGACTTTTCCAACTTCATATGAACAATCCAGAGATTCTCTTTCAATCAGCCTCTCTAGATTTGATATCTCCCATCCTAGAAATCATCCCTGATTGTTCCAGTCACCTTGAAGATCTTCACACCTAGGCTCTAGAAAAAAGTGGAAATTTCACAGTTAAATCTTTCTACAAATTCCTCATTGATGGTGGAATACGCAGCTCACTTTACTCTTCCTTTTGGAAAACCCGTTGTCCTACCAAAATAACTCTCTTTTGCTGGCTAGCTGGCGAGGATAAAATTCTTACTCTTTCAAATCTTTTCAAGATAGGGTGCAACTCTCATATCTCAACAGACACCTGTGTCCTCTGCCATAACGCCTCTGAGACCCTGAATCATCTTTTTCTTGATTGTGTTTTCTCAAATCGAATCTGGTCTTTTTTTTCCCAAGTCCTAGAAACTTACTCCTTACCGGATTCAATCCTTTCCATCTGGACATCCTGGTTACCCTCTCTACCTTTTAATATTCGTTATCTTTGGGATCTCACCTCTAGAGCAATCCTGTGGAATATCTGGCTTGAAAGAAATTCTCGCATTTTCCAATCAAAAGCTCTATCTTTTTTTAGAATCATTTTTAAAGCTGCTAACATGCTTTGCTCTTGGTTTTTAACAGCCTCTGACAGTCATCAGCAGCACCTTAATGAAGCTTCTCAGAAAATAAAGCGCTCCCTAAATTTCTTCAGCGCACGGGCTGCAGATCAAGCCGGCGACTCTGACCCCGACCTCGCTCAGGAGTAAATCCTTCCAGCTCTTTAGGCGTACCTGAAATGCCATGCGGTGTCTTCCGTCTGCCTAGGATCTTTTTCTTCTTTCTCTTTTGTTTTTTTGCTTTCTTGTTCTCCCTTCTTCTCACTTCTGGTGAAAAAACTCCTCTGTTTTTCTACGTTGTTCTTCTTTAATAAATTTGTGGTTTATCCACTTTATTTCAAAAAAAAAAAAATCCTATATCTTATATATATATCTTGATATTCCACTCTTGTGATAATTGTTGCCTGATCATTTTCCTATCATCTTTAATTTCTTTTTTTTTATTTTTGTTTTTTTGCTTTATATTTCTCTCTAGTTTTCTTAACCGGAATGATGTTGCAAATGTTGGAATGTTTTTATATATTATATGTAATTTTTAATCTTAATCAGGTTGATTAAATTAATCATTATTTGATTTTGACTTTGATTTTTTATTGTGTGCTTGTGTTAGTGGACGCAAGAAGTACGACGAGTATATAATTCAATATTATTATATAAATTTTTTTACTATGATAGCTATAAATCTTAAATTTTTTGAAAATAAAAACCTTAATTATCCAAATTGTTAAAAGAAAAACCACAAATCTATCAATAAACCAACATATGCAATCCTTGAGCAACTTTAAACTCTTTAGCTAAACATGAATCTTTGCAATCAAAATGTATTGTTTTTCTCATGAAAAGTTAAAAGGCATGAGTTCAATTCTTCAGGTCAAATTGAATAAAATTAAAATTCCTGCAAGAGATTTCCATTCAAAAAGTAGGGCAAGCATTCAAATATAATAGGCACTAAAATAATCTACTTCTGAAGAAGAAACAGTACCTTCCGATGCCGCTTCATTCCCACACTGACGAGGTAGCTTGGTTCTTGTGTGGCCCATGAATTACTATTATATTGGAAAAGCTCAACACCATCCATATTACAGAATGTGTTAGTCTATTCCAACAGTCTCACACAGTAATTTTTTATCCAATCACATGCAGATCTTAGAACACAAAGTTCCCCCTCCAAAACATCTATTGCCATTTGTCTTCTATAAGTGAATCGACTGTGGCCATTATAAGTTTGAGCTGAAGTCAAAGCCTGTTGAACAGATCAAGGAACAGTTGCAAATTAAAGAAAATCTTCACTGAGTTCTGAGAGTGGGTGTCAGTGTCAAACAATAACAAATTCAGAAGTAAAAGTCACATTTGTTTCAGTTGAGGATTGGATACTGAGGCACTGAGTATAAGAGGTCTGCCCATGAGTAAGAGAGTAAATTGTAATATCCAGAAGTAGATAACTAATTTCAAAAATACATCCAATACATGTCCAATACATGTTTAAACAGAGAATTTCTATTCTTCATCTAGAATTTCCACCAGAAAAAACTATCAATTATGTTTATTGTATTTCCATCCAAACTTGGAATTTAAAATATCAATTCAAGTCAACATCTTGAAGGAATTCAATCTTGTGCAACAATTAGACTTTACCGTGATTGCAGCAACATGTGAGTGAACTGCACGTTCAAGTTGAGCAAGCAGAATGTGATGAGCCAAGATCTCCTTACTCATGTCCTTCAAAGTTCTTCGACCAAGCCGTCCATCATTTTCAGTAGCCTCAGTTTCCATTGCTTTGAGTTCTGTGGGTTAAGTATAATCAATTATTAATCACAACACTAACTTTCTCTAGTAGAAGGCATAGTGCAAATTCATTCCTAAAACTACCTAAGAAGAATGAAGAATCACTCAACCTTCATTTGATGTGGCAGATAAGACTCGAGAAAGTGCACGGAGAGCTTGTGGAATGCCTTTTCCTTTTTTACTACCAGTTCTCACTTTCCTAGTCAAAAAAATTCCATTATTTAGATAAAACTTGGCAAGATGGAAAGCTGAATAAAAATAAGACGCTACGGTTGAATACATGGCTGAACGGAAATATTGTAGACCACAAGTTCTGATATTGATTTTGAATAGAACGCATGAACAGATAGAAATTGAGGATCACATGATAGACTGATAGTATCCATATAAAGTAATAAATTACAGTTCATGAATGTTTGTACATCAAGTGATACCACACAAAGCAATAGAACAAACCAACACCAACTTGAGTGTGAAGAAATTTCCTGAGGAGCTGAAACCAAGTGCATTGTTGGCCGTTGGCAAGCTATGTTTCTTCCAGAGTTCTGATTTCACTTTGTACAAAGGATCACCTAAAGGTATATCCATGCCTATCTGAACCTAAACAAAATTTGCAGTAATCTATCAGAATTAGGGAAAACATCATTGGGAAATAACAATAGAGCGTAGAGTCTAACAAGTCAATGTCACAAAAAATTGAAATTGTCTGAAAAGTACAAAGAACCCAATTCTATACTCATGAGATTACTTTCATGATACTGATGAAGTACAGGTGTTACAAGATACCAGATAATCTGATACACTTTCGCATGGCAGATGCTAATCATAACATGATATAAAGACACATCACATTATCCTGAGAGATAGGTTTATATCATGTAAAATAACATCATGTTCAATCTGCACAAGTAGAAGGTAAAACCACAGAAACAGCATCCGCCAAGGGCCCCAACATATAGCGCATCCATACATAAGTGGTGTGTTATAGAGACAACAATACCTAGTGTTCAATCTGACAACCATTTCATCGAAATAATTTTAATATGCCAGCTTATTGAGGAAACTACTAAATATTTACTTTTAAAAAAAAAGATCAGGCAAGTGCAATCATGTAGCACACTTAGTAAACAAAGATACCACTTTAAACCTGGTCATAGATGTTACATGGAAGTGTAAAACCAAAATCCAGTAGGAGTATCGCATTTGAAAACTTCCCATATCTTATCAGAACCTGGAAAAAAATGCTAGACACATTCATTATAAAGTGTTAGGAATTGGTGAGTCAAAATCCTAGAAAGATTCAGCTCTACTATCCATTATGAAAGGTTCAAGTACCAATGGTAGCTCCTAAACAGAATTAATCAAGATATGAGATTTGTTGTCAAACTTAGAGAATGCAAAACATTAGATGCAAGAACAAGAGGATTTCCATCACATTTACAAATCACATGTTAAAAAACACTGAATTGCCAGAATAATCTGCTATAGACCAAAGTTGGACTCACATACAAATTTAAACACGAAAATTCATGTATCAGCACACACACAAAAAGGAAAGAAAATAGCACATTTGATATGCACGGAAAACAGCAACTAAAAAATTTGCCTACCAGAAGCACCTGCTAACCGATTTTTAACCTGAAATCACATAGCTGTTTGGCAACGGATTACAATGCCAATCTGGTTATGCCCCTCAAAATAAATTGACATAAAGAAATGCTAATATGATACTTAAGAAGGCATCAGATAATAACAAAGTAATAACCAACTAGAAAACAATCAATCTATGAACCATCTAACCTGTTCACATGCAGCATAATTTCTATCTGCAATGACCTGCATCATTAAGTGATGAATCAACGAGTGCTATTTGACTATGGTTACAGTCAGCTGAAAAAGTAAGAATCAGATTACATGTTCAATGCTGTGTTTCAAAATCAAGTCACAAACAAAAGACATGTACCTCTGATATTTCTTTATCATCATCACTTAGCAAGACAGCCTCTGAAACACCATCATGATTTAGGTAATCTGCAAAAGGAACCTAAAACATATGCTTCAAACTAAGAATTAAGAGAATAACATACATGCACATAGGTTCCGTGCAAGTAAATACTTTAGGGCCGACAATACATACCAAAGAAACACCCAGTGATGTTCTCCATGCTCGAGATTCAACTGTCAGATCAGATAAAGTAATCAGCACAAGATTCAAGTTCATAGGAAACAACACTTGAATAAAAACAGGAGAAAAAAAAAATACAATGACACAAGTCAAGAAAGAATGAAGTAACTTCATATGAGTGATTTTGTCACCATTAAATTATAAACAAACACATGACATAAAGTGCTATTGCAGGTCAGATTCATCAGCAAGAGAAATTGAAGCAGTAGCTTTGCACACAAGCCTTTGAAGGTTTCATAGGCAATGCACCTATACAACAATTTTACAAGATATAGTGAATGACAATTTGGATGAGTTTCTATATAAACACCAACATTAATTATTCTAGACTTACGTGCATAGTTTCTTGGCCATGTAACAAGGACGCTAGACAATACTCAGTTTTAATCACATAGAAATTTAATCAAGAAATTCAAACATTAAACAAAAATATGTAGAACCATCAAAAACCACAATTAAGGATGTGAACACATTTCAGCAAATCCATATGAAAAACACAAAGCTTTTCATAAATGGTCAACTATACCCAAACTATACGCATGCATGAAGTCCACCAATTTACAATCTCCATACATTTGAGGGAAATAGCTCAAGGCCTGAAAACAAATGTAATCTAAAGATTACTGAACCAGTGATATATGAAATAGAATAAAATCATGCTAAAACACCATCAAAGACAGAGGAATAATATCATACTGAAGATGAAGAAAATAAAACGCAAGATACAATATCATGAAAAAGAACTTGTCAAAGAGAAATGGCAACAACACTCCCTACAAAAGCCTAAAAGTCAATAAAAGCTATAGCAATATAGTGCGCGCGCACAAATACAACAGGACATATATCAAATTTGTGTTTTTCTAGATTAGTCAACTTATCCTGCAACCCAGTAATGTAACAAAAAATTCATTTGAGCAGTTTTACAGAGGTAATAGGCAGGCCTCTCAATTTACAAGGTATTGGAATTGGTTGAATAAGATGTTATTACAGTACCAACCCATAAACAATCAGGTCACGGTGGTGTGATCTAACCTAAATATGCATGGTGACTATAACCATGCCACAAAATTCAAGCCTCTTTAACAAGTCTATATTGCTGTAGTTGTCACATTAGCAACACGCTTAAAATTCTAGTTCACATCAGCGCATCACTGGTCATACTCAATAAAAGTGGAATTAAATGTAAAATAGACCATAAATAAGCCATCTTTAATGCATAAAACGGGTATATAGTAGAGAAAAATGAAGAATCATTGTCCCCCAGGATGCACAACCACACAAGGAGAAAAGGTACCATAATACCAGTTGATATTTACTAGATGAAAAAACAAATCACATGCATCCACCAGATATAATATTTTAAAATACTTGACTACCAAAAAGAAATACATACAGGTCTAATTGATGAAAATTCATTCTCAATAAAAGTTTTTTTATCCATAGTTTCCTGGTATACTCTGCTCTCACGAAGCATTTCAAGTTCTTCTTCACTCCAGAATATCTGAAATGATATATTCACACCAGTGCAACCACTCAGTGTCAAGAAATTCTGCCATTATACAACATCAGGGATTTAAATATATTCAAACCAACCACACTAGCAACAGACAAAAATAACTACCAGTGAAAATACATCATCACACCATTCCTCGCCCAACAATATTAGTTCAGGTCATGAACAAACAAACACATTTAAAAGGTGATCACCTCCAGACAATCATATTAACTTAAGAGTCATATTTTCACTGTTAATCATAGCTGAAGTGAAAAATATGCATGGGTATAAGAGTTAGAATTTTCTTCTGTAACATATATCCAAGGGAAACGGAGATCTTATATATGTACCGTGCTATGCATCTCATCAATACTAGGAAGACTGCTGATGTACGGCGCCCATTCAGAATCCTAGAGGATAGAAAATACATTATTAGTTATGGTATTTTGACGCTTTCATTACAATTTCGCACATATAATGCATTAAAGATAATGAACCCAAACAATTTCTTGAGCATTGACATACAACCTGTCCCAATTTCTTCTCAGCAAGAAGAACAAGAGCAACTCGTGATATATTAGAGACATCACTAACAAGATGAGACTCAATCTCAGGGAGTAGGTTTTCCTGTGTGATTTGCTGCAAAAATAACACAAGCTAAACAGCATCCTTGGACACCAAGAAATCAATAAGAGGTAACATACAACGCTGAAGGGAACCCTCAATATGCAATCCCCAGCTCGGACAGACTTCCGAGCGAACAGCGCCCTGCAATTATGGAACAATCTCTTTACCAAAATCAACACGTATAAGATGGCGGACTACGAACAATCGATACCCTAACCTTCCGAATTTGGAGAAGCCAATCGATAGCGTGGAGGATACTTCGCAGCCCGCTTTGCGCTGCAGCCATGGCAAGAACTCATCGCACTCTCCGCTCGACTGAGAGAAACCCGAAGGTACATCGATTAGGATTAAAGATTGGGCTGTAGAACTACGGCGAGAGAAAGAAAGAGCAAGAGAACGGGAGAAACGAACCTCCGACGATGCGGCCGAACAGTGTTCCTGGCGGCGAATCAATGAGAAAGAAGAAGATGATCGAAAGGGGATGAAACGAGGGATCCGAGCACGGACGAGCATCTCCGCCGCCGAGAGCTCTGAAAGGTGTTGGGAGCTGAAGATAATTTTCTTTTTTCTTTTTTTAATTAAAAGATAAAATTTAGCGGGCTTTTTAAAACCTTCCCAAAAATAACACGAACCCGCCAAATCCACGTAATCAATCCTGGTCTTGCTGGAAATCCATTGGAGCCGTTGATATGTTTGTAATCAACGGTGCATAACGCTATAAACAAGTCATCTTGGATCGAACTCTTTGAAGAAGCATTCTCCAACCCTCTTTTATAAATAGCTTGGTCATCATCCCCAATTCATCATCGGCTTCGTCTCCGATCGTGAAATCCTAGTGGAGATTTTGAGCCCAAATTAGTGGATCCACCGATCTTTCGACGATGTCGGGACGCGGGAAGGGAGGTAAGGGGCTTGGCAAGGGAGGAGCGAAGCGTCATCGCAAGGTACTGCGTGATAACATTCAAGGAATCACCAAGCCGGCGATCCGACGTCTTGCTCGTCGTGGCGGAGTGAAGCGGATCAGTGGGCTGATCTACGAGGAGACGCGTGGTGTTCTTAAGATATTCCTTGAGAACGTGATCCGAGATGCGGTGACGTACACGGAGCATGCTCGCCGGAAGACTGTGACTGCGATGGACGTCGTCTACGCGCTCAAGCGTCAGGGACGCACTCTCTATGGTTTCGGTGGTTAGGTAATTCCACAAATAGTCTTGTTTTCAAAAAAAAAAAATAGACAAAAAAAATTAGGGTTCGTAGTTTTGGGCTTGTTGGATGATGCAATGCTGCCTTGCAGATCCACTTTTCATGTGCTTTTAGTGTTTAATACTGAACATCATAGCAACAATCTTCTGGAATGTTGGGAAATTTATCAAATGTTTCTTGGATTGATGTGACTGTCCTTTCCTCAATGTAATTGTTCATTATCTGCTTTTTCTTCAGACTTAGGTGGTTTCTATGCTCTTTATGTATGAATGGAAATCCTTAAGTGGAATTTTGCTTTAATTTAATTTGACCGGAAGATTGGCCTCATGTCTGAACTTTTCACGAGAGAAATAATGCGTTCAAATTGCAAAGATTTTTGTTTTGTTAAAGACTTTATAGTTGTCGAAGGATTGCATAGGTTGGTTAATTAATTGGGATCTATTTTTTTAATTAATTATTCTTTATGCTTTATTTTTTCGAAAAAAAAAGGGTTAGATTATATTTATTAAACATGTGAATATATAAGACACAGGTACCAAAAAATAACACGAGATTTGTTAGGTGTGGAATTGTCAAATATAAAAATTGTACTAAAAAATAATCTACTAAGATAGCATTTATAGAAGCAATAATCACATTGTGCTAATATTGTTGCCTATGTTGTTAAGAATCTTTTTAGGGCGACAAATTTTAGGTTTTGTCTCATGGTGTTGGTTATTTTCTCTGATTATTAAAGTTTAGATTCTAGTGTTGGCCCATATCCAATTAAAAATTGAAAACAAATTTTATACATGTGGAGATTTGGATTTGTTCTGACATTTGTTATTTTGGATTCGTTAAATGAGGTGTTTTTTACTGTTGCTGCATTGAGAATAAGTGAAAAGGCCAAAGTTACATGATTTAAGTGAATAGTGATTTAATTTGGGTCTGTAGCATGGAGTGATGAGGCTTCAAATTTTTATTCGATTTTTTATTGGATGATTTAGCTCAGAATTTCTTTATTTGTATTCAAAAGTAAAGAGAGAACTCTAATGATGCTTGGTTCAAATGATATGGGGGTGATATCCTTTATCTTTCTCAGTGATATTTGTTGTTATTGATAATACATAATGAATATAAAATGTAAATTAAGATCTGATTTAAAAGTTTTTTTTTATAAAGTGGATAAGTTACAAAAATTGATTAACAGAATAAAATAATAGATATAAGTTAAAACTTTGAATACAAAGAAAACTACAATTAACAATAAAGAAATAGATTAACCAAAGATAAAATATCTTGATGAAGTGAAACAAAACAAGAAACAAGGAAAGATAAAATTACGAAGGAGTAGCACTATCCTTAAGAGCAGAAGCCAAAGAATCAGGAAGTTGAGACTTTTTTTAATATTCGGGATTGACTCCTTTAGTGTTGGTTTAAGTGTGTTTGGAGTTGCATTAATCCAAGGAGTAAACAAAAGGTCAATTTTAATTATAATCAAAGAAAGCTTTGATGCTATACATGAAAAAAAGTAATTGTTCTTTTAAATCCACAGCCCAACAAATCACATATGAATAAGTAGGCTATTGAGATCCCTAGGAAAGAAGTCGTCTTTCAACACTCATGAGATCCAGTTTCATTTAAAGAAACAAGAGGAAGGGGGACATTGAAGAGGGTACAAAGGTGCGTCCAAATCCTAGTAGCAAATGGGCAAGTGAGAAGTAAATGCCACACGTAAGTGGTTATGAAAATCCCATTGCAATCTTTTTTTGCAAAGTTTACGAGGAAGAGGATCCTGTCAGTTGAGGCGAGCCAAAAAAAAGTTTTAAACTTCAACAGGCACATCTCTTTCGGGAGGGATTTGCCAATGGGTGATTTGATGCCCTTGTCATTTAAAAACTTATAGAAAATTTTGACTGAGAAAGTATTTTTTTTTTATTTAAGTGCCAATTCCTAAAGTCCCTTTTTTCTTTTTTCTTTTTAAATGACTTGTTTATTTTTTTTTTCTATTTTTGTCTTTGCATATAAGTTTATTCAGTGTGACGTATGTTTGTGACTCAAGTTCTTCATCAACAAATATGAGTTTAATGGCCCTTGTAAAATTGTTTGTTTGATTTAGTGATCAATGAAGATATTTGATTTTATTGATTTACTGCCATTCCTTTGTTTTCCCACTAAAATGTGCTTAAATTAAAAAATGAAAACTATTTATTATCTTCACAGGTACAAAGAAACAGTTGGGAGTGTTTTCTCAGGCCCTACAAAAACCTAGCTAGATGATTTAATCACCTAATAATATCTATTTGTCTAGTATCTTTTGTCTGACCGATAGAACCAAAGATAGATGATAATGTTGCTGTCTTATTGTTATTATTTTTTTTCCGTATGTTTGTAAAGATGTTTCATTTTATTCATGTGTTTGTGCGTGCATATAGATTGAATCATCTAAAACCATTGGCAGATAAAAAAAAACTACAAACATTTGACTATCAGCCGTTGGATTGGAATTCAATAGAAGTTATTCTTCTTCTTCTAAATGGTTTATATTGTGTTTATAAATAATATATAGTGGAATAAACCATGATTTTTTTATGAATAATATCAAGTAGAATGTATAGTAATTTGTTTATAACCGTTCATTACAAAAGTATCAAATTCAATGATTATTGTCCAATTCAATCATGATTGCCGAAGTTGATTCCTTCTCTCAATAGTAAATTTAGTGCCAAACATTTTTTTAACAGTACAATGTGATTACAACTGTTTATGTAAATTTTTATTTTTTAATTATTTTTATTTTTTGATTTTTTTATTGTGATATATGTTATACCTTCCATGAGTTTTTGTTGGAGTTGTAGTATGAACCAAGGCTGAGAAGTGTTCAGGGTGATCATGTGCTCTCATTATTATTCATCTGTGGAATTCACTTGTGTTACAATTTGTTGAACAACGGCCGCCAAATTAATCATAGACATATGTGGCCATCTTTTATGTATGTTTTAAGTTTTTGTAAAAATATTACTTTTGTTACAATAATAAAATTGGTGGAGAGTTTAAACTTAGCTTGTGATTTATGTATCATTAGGAAAAAAAGAAGAAAAATTATGATATAGGAATGCCCCCTTGATTTTTCAATTAATATAAATAAAATTAGTAAATTTGTTAAAAGTAATTTGTTAACTAGTATTTATCATTAATGATATGATTTTAACTAGTTTTAATTTTTATTGTGTGTGTGTACATATATAATTATGAAGAACGGGTCTAAATTGTCATCCTCATAGCTTTCAATGTTCTTGAGTCAAATAAAATCATGATGTATAACAATTGTGTGTGATGTAGCTTACCCTTTTTCTTCCTCATTTACTTCATCATTTAAGTGCAATATATTTGTAATAAATATGGTCTTTGCTCTGCTTATGACTAAAAGTTCCATCTCACTATTCAATATCCATAACCACATTCATTATATATATATATATTAAATCAATCAAAACCATTTTTTAACTCGAAATTAAGAATTTGATTAATTCAGGCAACTTTCCAAACAATCAAAGTCTCTATACTTCAAACAAATAAATTCAAACAAAGCTTCTCTCAATTCTCAAACACAACAATAAAATGAATTAAAGTATATAAATAAATAAATAATATTATAAATAAATCTCCAACCATTCAAATCATGCGCCATGATTCCTTCAAGTGGGGACACCCACACACTAGAATAAAAAGAAGGGGAACAAAGACTCTTCTTCTCATTCACTTTCCTTCAATCCAAAGCTTCTCATTCATACTTCCCACTTTATACATGCACTTTCACTAGAATAAAAAAATATATAATAAAATAAAAAAGGAAAGTAAAAGAAAGCCATAAAGCAAAGGAAAACAGAGAGACAAAAGAAGAAAAGAATGAGTACAGGGTGCAAGAACTCAGTGAGCTGTGTTGATTCCAGAGCTCCGGTGAGAGCTAGTTACATGAACCTCTACAAATGGCCGGACTCCGACTTCGAGTTCGTCCGTTCAGTCACCGGAAAACCCTCCTCCCACGGTGGCCGGAGAAGATGGTTGGATAGTCCCAGAGTGGTTGATAGCTATTCATGCAGGCAGATGTATCTAAGGAGCTACACCTTCTCTAAAAAAGAGACTGTTAATGAGAAAACAAGAAAGTGCTTGGCCAAAGTGAAGGTGAAGATGATGAACAGCAAGAGAAATAAGAAGAAGATGATGATGGAGAAGAAGAAGAAGAAGAAGGGTTGTGTTGTTGTGGTGAAGACTATGGTTTGTTCTTTTTTCCGGCGTCTTCTCTCTTGCACCACCTCTGTTGATGTTGTGGATGAACGGCAATCTTCTCAAGGATAACAACTCTTGCTATTGAGAGTATGTGTATATTGCATTTGAAGTCTCTTTCTAGAAGTTCTTGATGAGTTTTGGTGCTGTTTTCCTCCTTTCTTCTTAAGCTGAGTTTGTTAATGGAGACTATGGAATTAATTGTGGTTTGGAGTAGAGCAACTCTGTTTTCTCTGTTTCTCTTCTTCTTCTTCTTCTTTGACTCTGTTTAGTTTTCTGTTTTCCTTTGCTATCATGTTTTATTTGTTTTTTTTTTTTTCAATTGTGTGTGTGTGTGTGTGTATAGATGAATTGGAGTTTATTAGTGGAGACTATGGAATTAATTGTAGTTTGGAGTAGAATTACTCTGTTTTATCTGTTTCTCTTATTCTTCTTTTTTGACTCTGTTTAGTTTTCTGTTTTCCTTTGCTGTCATGTTTGATTAGTTTGTTGTTTTGAATTGTATGTGTAGAGATGAATTGGAGTTCTCATTCAATAAGTTGTTGTTTGTGTTTCTGCTTCTGTTTTTGCTTTGATGGAGACTATGGAGTAGAATTAACTGCTTAAGTCTTTGCTTTCCTCTCTGTTTAACCCTTTGCTTTTGTGTTTTTTACTTTTTAATCTTGTTTTTTTTTTTACTGTTTTTTCTATGATTTGTTCAGTGTTAGATGAGGTAAAACATGATATTTATTAATGGAAAATTTGAAATTTACACTGTTTGATTTGATAGGCTTGTCTTATCTTTCTCTCTCTCTTTATTATTTTTGACAATTTCATGCATGACTCCATCTCTAGTCTCTACAAGACTTAGAAATGAATCACAACTAAGTTCCACTTTTTCCCTGTGTTTTTTGTGCTTTTTTAATGCTGATTAATGGAGATTATGAAGTTAATTGGGTGCTCATTTAGTTTTTATTTTAAGTGGTTTATTTTAACAAGTTTTATTTATCTGAATATGATCTACATTTAAATCAAACATCTTTGTGGTATCTTTATAAAGATTGAGAAAGACTGCATGATAAAGTTAATGAATGGGATTAAGAGATTAAAAAGGGGGCAAATAAGATGATAAAACATGACAAGATGGGAATAAAGTGGTTCTAAGTGATAATAATTTTGGCTAATCAAGTGTCATGTGGGCATTACTGGACTGGACAAATATAGTGCTTTTAGTGGTGACATTGCCACTATGCAAGCACTTATACATAAGTGCAACCAACTCCATTAGCTAAAAGTTTCATTCATTGCTTTTCTTGTATGTTATATATGTTCATTTGTGTATTGAACTTTAATATAGAAAATAACAAACTCTTAAACCCATCCCTAGGGTTTTAGAATGGTATGTGTGTTAATAATAAAATTTTATGTTAGTATGTTTTATTAAAGGGAAATAATAACAAGTGATCCTCTTAATTCTTCCAATTCAATAAATAACCATGCAAAAATTTTATATTTATAAAAAAGTAATTATTTACGTTTAAATCTAAATTTTCATAAAATTAACAAAGTGGCCAAATGTGGGAATAAATTTACCAAAAACAAATAAGAATTAAAAAAATTAAGAAAATAAGAGATAGGGAAAAATATGGATGAGGTTGGAGAGGTTTCATAGGGGAAATGGTAAATTATAATTTTTTAAAAAATAGTCAATAAACCATTCACAAATTATGGAAGTTGTTTTTTTGTTTTTTTGTTTGGAAAAGGTTGATGAAAAATGAAATACAAAAATACAAAGGGAGCTACAAAAACACGTAAGATGATTTTCGCTTTTATTAATTATAGATATTTAAAATTAAAATGTTGGTTTGTTGGTGAGCATATAAATGTGTGTGTATGTATTGATATGAGACTGATTGATCCTCATAGTATATTGTCATTGAGCTATGATATAAGTTGAGATAGTTAAGTTTTCACAGTAATTATTTTTACTTATTTGTATTTATTTGTATTTATTTATTATTATTATTTTAACAAAAACAATAAATAGTTCCTCCAAAAGAAAAGAGGTTGTTAAGGAATAAACACACAGGGCGGTGCACAAGTTACGGTGACTTGATTGATTTTTAAAGATCTATTAACTTGGTCATATGCCACATTGGCGATTAGAGTCTATTGTGTACACGCACAAAAGATGTTTAAGAACCAAACATAATTAATAAATTTCCCTCATACTCTTTTAGAGGGAAGAGAAATGAAGTCTTCTCATATGTAACTTAATGAACGATGAATGAACATTCATTGTATAATATTTTTATAGTATTTGCACATTACTGCAACATCACTGTCAACCCATAATTTCGACTTTAGATTGCTTATTCACTATTTATGTAACAATATCTAGACAATCTATTGTGCTCGACCGTGGTTGTTTTAACTGTATTTGAAAATATGAAATTTTACATATATTACTGTAAATAACCCTTGATATATATATATATATATATATATATATATATATATTAGTTCACATAAAAAATATAAATAGAAAATAAACTGGACCTTACATGAATTCAATGGAACAGGTCCTGCCATGGGTCTCGCTCCAACATGACAAAACATGGGCCAAGAAAAATGACGAAAAACTAAGATCATATAAAAATAGGCCCAATGTATCTAAAATTTTTATAATAGCCCAATGAATTCAAATACTTAAATAGTCAATGAACTATTCTATAATTTAATTGTATTTAAAATTATATTATTAATTTTTTAAATCTTACAAATAAATTGAGCTCCTTGAGTAACTCAGTGGATTCAAAATGCACACAAACTCACTTAACAAATGTTGCAATTAATCATAAAAGATCATGAACTCATGGATCTAAAAAAAAAACCCTATCATAAGAGTAAAACAGTAATCTATGAAAAATATAAAAAAATAAATTAAAAAGTCTACGAAAATTAATATATTAAAACATTTATAGGACCTGTCTTTCTTAGGAAATACATCCAAAATCTAAAAGATCCTTTTCTCATAAATAAATCACCCAATGATATAATTGAATGATTTTTGTGATAAAAAGTCAGCACGGGCCCACGACACGCTCCTTAACAGAACCTTAAACGTACCTTTTCGAATAGACTACGTACACGTGTCCATCCAGAATATCCAAGATTCAGATGCCCAAGGGGCTCGTGGGCCTGTACTTTCTCTTTGGGCCCCACATGGGCTTTTGTCTCATAACTCCCGTACCCACGTGGCAACATTATCGGATCTTTCCATTCTCGGGTGCAGACCCGTTAAGGACTGACTCCGCAGGACACTTATTTCTTAATTTTAATATTTTAATAATTAGGTGTATTAAATCCATGTCTCGAAGTGAACAAAGTTTAATCAAACGAGAGAATGAGCCACACCCAAACACAAGAAATTCCAATACAATGTTTTTACTATTAAATAATGGTAAAATTAAGAGAACGCTCCAAAATTATTTTGTTTGCTTTCTATTGCAATGTCCCTCCGTTTCCAAGACAACACAATACACAACACACCCACGGAATTCCCATTTTATTTTATTTTTTATATTAAAAAAAAAACTTCACAAGATTGCAACATTAGGTCACAATTGGCCAATATTTATTGATTAAATTATCTCCAACAGACGTAAGATGGATAATTGATTTCAAATATATAATAAATTATACACAGGATAATTTAATGAATGCAATTTTATTATTTTTTTGTCGAATATTACAAGCATTGTCTCACCAAAAAATTGTTAGACTAAATACTGTGCAGAAATTATCATGATTTAATTAATCCTTTAATAATTTAAAAACCTCAATACTTAATAAACAGTGAATGAAGCATAGTACTATAATAACACTATCTAGGAAGCACGAACATGGTACTGATGTCGTACCCGTGTCCAACATGGATACACCATGAACACAATCAAATATCGTATTTGACACCTTCTAATATGATTGGACATCTCTCGACACATTTGGACATAGCTAAACTAGTTTTTTGATGGCGAACTTTCGTCTAATTTTGGATTACCGAAGTTTGGGTCAAGATCTTCGTCTGCATAAATATTTTACATTAAAAAAATACATATATAATATTTTTTATTACTGTGTCTCACCGTACTCGTATCTTTAATTTTTAAAAATTGATGTATCGTCGTGTCCTCGTATTTGTGTCCATGCTTCATAGAGCACTATCAATACAGAGATTCGACCATGAGTTCATGGATACACATTCAAGTAATAATCCATGGTGTTGTTTTATTAATCATTAAAAAAAAGGGTTTAAGAGATACTTTTGAAAATAAGGGTTGTTATGCAATAAAACCCATAAAAAATGAGAAATTTGGTTCGGATCCGACAAGCTGCTGATATTGGATTCGGATCTTTCCCAACAGCAGAGTAGTTTAGTCTAAAGAGTGCCAGAAGAGGAGGTTAACGGAGACTACCAACCTTGCTCTATAACTATGATGGTCCACCAATGGGCTTTAGTGGCCACGTCAGCCCACCAGGACTTTTTTTTTTTTTTAACTTCATTTTTAAGTCAATCTACGAAGCCTCCGCGAAGTTTCGCGCAATAAATTCGATCATTTAATTAAGTCGTCACGCAACCAAAGTTTCACCTTTTACCCTCTTGAAAGTTTAAATTACATTTAACTCATTAAGAATTTTCCTTTTCGATCATTATTTTAAATGTCCAGAGGAAAAAATTAAAAAAAAAAATGTTTCATCTCCTGCACTCATTTTTTTTTTTTTTTTTGAAATAAAAGTGGATAAACCACAAATTTATTGAAAATAAAAAAGTACATAGAAAGGAAGATAACTCTCACCAGAAGTGAGTGAAAGAAAAGGAAAAAAGTACAACAGAAGCTGAGAAAATCAAAAAATAAAACAGACTGGGAAGGCGGAAGATATCGTCTGGTACCTCAGGCCTGCCCAGATTAAGAAGGAGCACCTACTCCTGAGCAAAGTCTGAATCCGGATCGCCTGCTTGAGTTGGAGCTCTTGCGCTTAGGAAATTAAGGGAGCGCTTAATTTTCTGAGAAGCCTCGTTAAGATGTTGCTGCTGATTGTCAGAGGCTGTTGAAAACCAAGAGAGAAGCATATTAGCAGTTTTAAAGATTATATTAAAAAGAGGTAAAGCGTTCAAATGGAATATGCGAGAATTTCGTTCAATCCAAATATTCCACAAAATTGCTCTAGAAGTAAGATCCCAGAGAGTTCGGTGTTGAGGAAGGAGAGAGGGTAACCAGGAAGTCCAGAGCGTGGAAACTGAGTCTGGGGGGATGTGTAAATGAAGGATTTGAGAGAAGAATGACCAGATTCGTTTTGAGAAATCACAATCAATAAAAAGATGATTCAGCTTCTCAGAGGCGTTGTGACAGAGGACACATGTGTCTGTGGAATGTTGAGAAAGACACCCTTTCTTGAAAAGATTAGATAGGGTAAGAATTTTGTCCTCTCCAG
Source organism: Dioscorea dumetorum (assembly GCA_902712375.1). NCBI lineage: Eukaryota > Viridiplantae > Streptophyta > Magnoliopsida > Dioscoreales > Dioscoreaceae > Dioscorea > Dioscorea dumetorum. The sequence goes on along the minus strand of CACTHL010000561.1, from coordinate 8,614,710 downwards.
CAAGCCAGCAAAATAGGGTTATTTTGCTAGGACATCGGATTTTCCAATAAGAGGAATAATGTGGACTACGCATTCCACCATCAATCAGAAATTTGTAGAAGGATTTTACTGTGAAGTTCCCGTTTTTTTCCAGCGCCCAAGTGTAGGAATCTTCCTGGCTACTGGAACAATCAGGGATAATTGCTAGGAGGGGGGATAAAGTATCAAGGGAGGCTGATCGGAACAAGATCTCTGGATTGTTTAGATGTTGAAGAAAGATCCTGATGCTTATCCAGGGGGTAATGCAATCAGAGAAGAGGATTGGCCAAGTATCTTTGAGAGGTTGCCTATTAAGCCAGCGATCAAACCACAGGGATGTGTTAGAGCCATTTTTGATGGTATTGGAAAGGCAGGAGCGAAAGGGAATTAAAGTGGAATTTACTCCTGCCCAGAAGAAGGATTTATTCCGGGGTGGGATATGATTTAAAATGCCAATCGGAAAACTGAAAGAGTAGTTAGCTTTGATAATTTTGGCCCAACTACTATTAGGATTGCAGGATAATTTCCACCACCACTTCCCAAGTAAAGCTTTATTAAAATCCTGGAGATTGAGAATTCCCCGACCTCCCATGTTACGAGGCCCGGAGATCCTATTCCACGCTACCAATCCGATTCCTTTAGGTCCCAAATCGGGACCTTTCCAAAGGAAGTCTCTTCGAATTCGATCAATTTCTTTGATCACCCAGGCGGGGAGTTTGAAAACCGACATCCAATAGACTGGGACAGTTGAGAGCACAGAGTTGATGAGAGTTAAACGACCTCCTAAGGATAGATAGGTTCCTTTCCAGGAAGCGAGTCTAGAGCGAACCATTCCGATAAGCTTTATCCAGTCTATACGCCTTGGTCTTCTTCCAGAAAGAGGAATCCCTAAGTAGGTAATTGGCAGGCAATTCCTGGAACAGTTGAGAATTCTGGCGGAAGTATGATGTGGTTGGAAACCATAATGTGTGGAATACAAACAGCTTTTCGAATAATTTATCGATAAACCAGAGGATCCCTCGAAGATATAAAGAATTAGTTTAATGATTTGGAGATCTTCTTGTCCTCCGGCTGAGAAAATTAACAAGTCGTCCGCGTATTGGAAGTGACAAATGTTAAAAGACTGGTCCAGAGGTACGCCCACTAACACTTTGGATCTGAGTGCGTGAGAAAACATAGCGCTCAGGGCATCTGCAGCAAGGGCGAAAAGTAAAGGAGAGAGTGGATCACCTTGTCGCAGACCTCTTTTACATCTGATATAACCTTGAGTAGATCCATTAAATATGAATTGGGCCTTGGCTGTACTGAGAATAGTGTGCACCCAAGAAAGCCATTTAGGTCCAAAGCCTCTTGCAGCTAGTATATCAAGAAGGAAATTCCAGTCTAAGGAATCAAAAGCTTTTGCGAAATCCACTTTAAAAACATGTCCAAGTAGTTTCCGTTTTTGTAAATTGAAAATTACTTCTTGAGCACCAACAATATTATCCGCAATGCATCTTCCTTTAATAAAGCCAGATTGGGAGTCATCTACCAGGCTATTAATCACAGAGCTAAGCCGGGAGGCAAGAATTTTAGAAATAATTTTGCAGGTGGAATTAATAAGGCTTATGGGGCGGAAATCCGACACATGTTCGGGCGCATCGTTTTTTGCAACAAGTGCAATGTTAATCCAGTTTAGACGCTCGAAGTTAATTGAGCCCTCATAAAAGTCCTCACAAAGTTTAACTAAGGAACTGTGAAGAAAATTCCAGTGTTTTTGAAAAAAGAAAATTGGGAATCCATCTGGACCTGGAGCTTTATCTGCATTTAAATCAAAGACAGCTTGTTTTATTTCATCAATGGAGAAGGGATATTCAAGCTGAGAGAGGTCTATTCTTTCTTTATAGTCAAAGAGATACTGCCACCAAGAAGAAATCTATTTGTTAAAGCTGCACCAAAAAGAGAGTGAAAGTGTTCATTGAAAATCCTGCCAATTTGAAAATTTCCAACGATCCGAGTGTTGTTCTGATAGATATGAGGAATGAAATTTCTGTTTCTCCTTCCATTTGCTACTTGATGAAAATATTTTGTATTTGCATCTCCTTCTCTGAGCCAGGTGATTCTGGATCGTTGTTTCCAATATGTTTCTTCTTGATTTAAAATAGAATAAAGCTCAGTTCGAATTTGAGAGTACCGAATGTTTTCTTCCTCAGCAAGGGATCTACTTTCTCCAATAATGTCCAAGGAGTTTAATTCTGAAAGTAGACTAAGTTTGAGAAGTTTTGTTGCGCCAAAGGTGTTCTTGGACCAAAGTCGAAGTTTAGATTTCAGGAAGGCTAGCTTTTTGGAGATTATGAAAGCTCCACAACCAATAGGATTAATTTCCATCCACCAATCCTGAATTAAGGTTTTTAGTTGGGAATTTGAGTACCAGAATTTCTCAAATCTAAAGATTCGGGATCGCTGGAAATGATCACCAAAATCAAGGCAGATTGGAGAGTGGTCTGATCCAAATCTGGGTAGAACATATTGACAAGTTCTGGGATATAAGGAAGACCAATTGTGAGAGTAGAGAAATCGGTCTAGACGAATCCAGATAGGATCAGATTGACCATTGGTCCAGGTAAATCTTCTCCCATTGATGGGAGGATCAATAAGATCGAGTTCATTTAGGATGTTTTGTGAAGAAGAAATGTCACGTGGGTTGAAAATTCCATTATTTTTATCCTCTGTGGAGAACACCGTGTTAAAATCTCCACAAATTACCCAGGGAATGGAGATGAGGCTTCCAAGAAGTCGAAGTTCATCCCAGAAAAAAAGATCTAACGGAAGAAGAATTTGGACCATAAACACTGGTACAAGCCCGGTTAGAATTGCTAACTCGATTAACAAATCTAATGGAAATAGAGAAGGATCCCTTATGGATTAGAGATCCAATAACTTGGGAGCTATCCCAAGCAATTATGATACCCCCAGCAGTACCTTGCGCCGGCAAGTAATCATAGGAATCAAAACGTTTTCCTCCTATCGATCTCCAGTAGGAACTATGAAGATCTTGAAGTTTGGATTCTTGGATACAAACAATGTCGACTTGAGAGTTGAGCAAAACATCTTTAACTAAGTGGCACTTTGAGGGTCTGCCTAGACCTCTAACATTCCAGCTTAGAATTTTCATGGAAAAACAACAGAGTCTAGGGGTTAGATCTCGAGGGAGATCCAGGAATATTGGCAAAATTGGAAATTCTATCCAACTCAAGTGAACGAATTTTATCTAGACATTTAAATTTATGCGTAGGGGAGCCTAGAAATTTAATGCCACAAGATTTACTGTAGTTAAGAAGTTGAGCATCAGTCCAAGAAGAAAATACAGAATTAATAAGGTTAGGAGTACCTTCTCTCGGGTCTTCAGGTATTTTCTTTTTGGATGATCGAGGAGGGAGTGGGACGAATCCTGAATCTTCATTCCAACGTCCTGAGGGTTTTTTGGTCCTTTCACTTCTTCTAATTTGATTTGGAGCAAGTGGAAAGTTTTGGAGAGTTTCCCAGTTTGTTTTTTCCGAAGATACAGATTCCTTTGAGTAGAAGTCGGACGTAGGATCAATCATCTCGTGTATCTTCTAGTTCGGATGGAAGAGAGTCGGGATCCTCTTCAAGAAAATTATCCTCATCTCGCCATTTCATTCTCGAGGATGTCGTCATCGACACCCCAGTCGAGGAGTTCCTCGTCAGAAGGAGCATCTAAAGGAGTATTCTGGGGTGCGAGATCTTGAATTTGAAATTTTTCTGAGTTGATTCTTGGGATCAAAGTCCAACCCCCGTGAACAAAAATCCATTTATAATCAGCAGGAATAGTGATATCCGGAGGTAAAGATTTTAGATGTGAAGGCAGATTCAGGATAGGGGAGGCCTCCTTAACTGGGAGATTAGAGAGGTTGTCACAGGGCAAAAAATCCTTATCAGACGAAGGAATAATCAAGTCTGATTGTTGCTGATCTCGGAGCATTAAAGTGGCATCAAGAGAGGAACCAGGGATTAAATCTGAATGTTGCTTATCTTGAGGCAAAGAGCCAACATAAGTTGAAGGATTAGAGATTTGTTTATCACGAGGCAGAGCTTTCTGAGGAGAGGAATTGGATGGAGGTTGTGAATCCCGAGACAGTTGTTTAGAAATCTTAAGGGATGTGAAATCAGAAATCTGATCTTGAGGAGAAGCTCCATCTCTAGGCTTGAATACAAGCTCATCATGAAGCTTGTTTGAAGAATCACGTGTGAGGGCTAAGTTTGAGGGAAAGCAGGAATCCTGGGAATTGCTATCTCGAGGCAAATGAGACGGAAGCAAGGAGCCAAAGAGGATTTCAGGGATCTTATCCCGAGACAAATCATCGGCTGCGGAGGATCCGACCATCACGTTGCCACTGCATGGCAACAGTGTGTCGTTTTCCTTGGGTTTCTCGCAAGAAACCGGCAGATTCTCAATGGTTCCGACCAACGGCCGGCCAACGGAAGAGGAAGGATCCTTTTCCTTAGGGTTGGTCCTTGTCGAATGGCCAAGACTGGAGCTAAGCTCAACAGTCTCACCGGAAAAAGCTTCGACAGAGGGAGGATTGAGTGGTTCTTTTCCTTTTACCGCCATAGGAAAACGAAAAGAATTGCGAAGAGGTGGAACATGAGAGTGATGAGAAACAAGAGGAGGTGAAAGATTCTGTGCTGCCTTGGAGCGAAGTAAGTGAGCCCCGTCATCTTCCAATTTAACCAAGAAGCTCCGGACGCCGATATCCACCGTGATCTCCAACGGGAGATTTATCGAGGGTTTGAGCCTAACCAGAGTTCTTAAATGCTCAAGAGTTAAGTGTTCCTTCTTTTGAACGTAGATAAGGTCGCCAATCGGTCTGAGAATCTCGACAATAGAGTCCCAGTTCCAGCAATGAAGAGGGAGGTTGGTGATGCTAATCCAATTGTAGTTGCCGGCGGCGATCGCGTGCGAACCAAACTCGGCGGTCCAGGGAGAAAGACTGATGCTACAAGGACCTATCTGAGAAGACAGAGATAACGGACTTCTCATGATCGCCATATTTGCATCTCTAGCCGAAGACATGGTGAGAATGAAGTCATTGTTAAACGGGGTGATATGCTCGCATGAATGAAGGTTTAAACTTTGAGGAAGCGAGGCATGAAGAGATCGGACGCTTGCGTTTCCAGATAAGATCCTTATGATCACCATCTTCTTAAGATCTTCTTTTGATTTTAGAATGGCTTCAGTAATGGGCAAGGATACCCGAAGGGAGGAAGATGAGGATCGGTCTGGAACTCGAAGAAGGGGCTTGAGTTCAGAGGAGTTTCCTATGAGAGGTAACTTGGATCTTACTCTGGCTTTTCTGGCATCCGGATGAGGAGGAGTTCGCAGAGGACAACGAGCTGCAAAATGACCTACGCCGGAGCATCTCTTGCAAGTGAGTTGATGTCGACATTCTTCAGCCCTATGCCCAGATCTCAGACACTTTTTACAGTGGTCGCCGAACTCCGGGGAGCGGCGACGCTTCAGAGGACATGCATGAGAAAAGGGTTTGATCTCTGAAGAGGGTGGAGATCGAACAACTTCAGCGTAAGTGATTCCCTCTTTCACTGGTGAGGCTTTAGAGTCCGGAGGGTTGAGAGAATTCAGGTTTTGGAGAAGCGGAGGGGGGCCAAGAGAGGAGCTGGAGTGATAAGCAGACGAACGAGAGCTTCTCCGAGTTCTTTCAATAAAACCGCCACGAGCTCCGCCACGAGCTCCGCCGCGAGCTCCACCGCGAGTTCCACCACGGGGGTAACGGGGATCACTAGGGCCATCATAAGAACCACGAAACCCCTCCCGATAGCTACCAAGAAACCTCATCTCCGGCAGTACAGTGGTCGCCGAGCTCCTCCTCTACCAGACTAGATCTCCATCCACACAGAAAATTTTCCAAGTGGTCTAAAGTTACATGTTTCTCTTTCATAAAATAGCTGAGGTGTTTTGGCACAGACGAGAAGACATCCTGCACTCATTTAATTAACAATAAAATCAAATAATTAAAATAAAATTGTAAGTACTAAATTAATTGTTTATAATAGATGTGATGTAAATTTTAATATTTACCGGGGTTAATTGGTAAAACAATTTATTATAAATAAGGACGGAGAAGTTTCATGGTCACAGTGACGCCTCCACTTCCACTCTCTCGTTGTCACGACCGCGATATCGTTTTCGTTTTAGTAGTTTTTTTTTTGTTGTTTTTTATTTAAATTTCTTTGATTCTTTCTCGTGGCCCGCCATCGCCGCCCCGATCGAGGCTTCAAAGAGCGCGCTGCGATCATCTCGGTAATGGAACCCTAACAGGAATCAAGCCCTAGTTTCTCAGCTGTATTCGTCTTGTTTTTCTTTGATCCCTTGCTTGATTTCTGATAGATTTGGCTTTTTTTCTTGGGTTTTTGGTGTGGATTTGGGTTTAGATGGGAAGAGGAGGGCAGGATGAAGGGAGGAGAAGCTCCGGGGAGAATCCGGCTTCTGGGTTTCCGGCTTGGGCTCGGAGCGTGGCGGAATGCGAGGAGGTGTTCAAGGTTTCGGTCAGTGATGGCCTCAGTACCGAGGAGGTTGCGCGGCGGCAGCGGATCTATGGGTTGAACGAGCTTGAGAGGCATTCAGGGCCTGCAATCTGGCAGTTGGTGCTGGAACAGTTCAATGATACGCTTGTTCGGATCCTGCTCGTTGCCGCTGTGATTTCCTTTGTTCTTGCTTTGTATGATGGGGATGAGGGCGGGGAGATGGAGATCACTGCGTTTGTTGAGCCGCTGGTGATCTTTTTGATTCTCATTGTGAATGCGATTGTTGGGGTTTGGCAAGAGAACAACGCGGAGAAGGCTTTGGAAGCGCTTAAGGAGATTCAATCCGAGCATGCGACGGTGGTGCGGGATGGGAAGCTGATCCCTGATTTGCTTGCCAAGGAGCTCGTCCCGGGGGATATTGTGGAGCTGAGGGTTGGGGATAGGGTCCCTGCTGATATGAGAATTGTTCGGTTGATTAGCTCGACGTTGAGGGTTGAGCAAGGATCTCTTACTGGAGAAAGCACCGCCGTGAATAAAACTAACCGAAGGGTTGAAGCTGAGGATACTGATATACAGGGAAAAGAGTGCATGGCTTTTGCGGGCACTACTGTTGTGAATGGAAGCTGTGTTTGCTTGGTTACTGAGACTGGTATGAGCACTGAAATTGGTAAAATTCACTCACAAATCCATGAGGCTTCTCAGAGTGATGATGAGACTCCTTTGAAGAAGAAGTTGAATGAGTTTGGTGAGGTGCTCACCATGATTATTGGTGTGATATGCGCTCTGGTTTGGCTTATCAATGTGAAGTACTTCTTTACCTGGGAGGTCATTGATGGGTGGCCGAGGAATTTCAAGTTTTCCTTCGAGAAGTGCACTTACTATTTTGAGATTGCTGTGGCTCTTGCTGTTGCGGCGATACCAGAGGGATTGCCAGCGGTGATTACTACTTGCTTGGCTTTGGGAACCAGAAAGATGGCAGCAAAGAATGCTCTTGTGCGGAAGCTGCCCAGTGTTGAGACTTTGGGCTGCACCACTGTTATCTGTTCTGACAAAACTGGGACATTAACGACAAACCAGATGTCCGCTGCGAGGCTTGTTGCTATGGGAGGGCGGACGGATCAGGTTAGAAGTTTTAGAGTGGATGGGACTACATATGACCCTCACCATGGGAAAATACATGATTGGCCTACTGGGTGCATGGATGCCAATCTTGAAACAATTGCTAAGATTGCTGCTGTTTGTAATGGTGCCAATATTGCTCACTCAGGGCATAATCAGTTTATTGCAAGTGGAGATTCCACAGAGGCAGCTTTGAAGGTAAGAAATCATTATACAATATATGCCATCATTAGTAAATTTGTTGGTGAGAAAATCTGTAAGGTTGAAGTCAAGATCTTCATTTGAAATAAAAAAAAAAATCTATATTTTATATTTATCATTCATTGGGAGGATTTCTGTTACTTTTTCAGTATTCGTAAATTGTAGCAATGAGTGGAAGCTGCATCTATAATTTGCCTGCTCATTATATGCAAATCTTGTAGTTATTACCTCTTTGATAATTCTGATCAAGGGTTTCAATTCTTTACAAATTTCCATGTGTTTATCATTGACAGGTTCTAGTTGAGAAAATGGGAATTCCTGGTGGATCTGATATGTCGTCATTGAATTCTACAGAAATATTACGTATGAAAAAAATTCTTATTATTGTACAATTAATTAAAGGAGATGTTTTTGTTAAAAATGTTGCATTTAACTTTTGGTTTATAATTTAAGGTTGTTGTCAATGGTGGAACGGTGTCGTGCATAGAGTTGCAACTTTGGAGTTTGACCGGACTCGGAAATCGATGGGAGTAATTGTAAGGTCAAAATCTGGAAGCAACTCCTTGCTTGTGAAGGTACTTTATAAATCGTATAAGTGGATATACTTGGATTTATTCAATTGCAAGCTGAAAATAGTTGAGTGTCATACAAAATACTGCTGTACAATAGAAGCCACATTTCAGATTCAATACTGTTTGTTACTTTTTCTGTAACAATTCCGTAGTTACCCATTTTGATTGCTCCTGCAATAGGATGTTTTCATTAATGTTTGGTATAGATTCAATAGGCAGATTCTATTGAGGCTTTTCTCTTGCATGCTTTTCATGGTAGCTTCTTTTTTTAATTCTTTTTTCTTTCTCTTTTAATTTTTAATTTTTTAATTTTTTTTTAAGAATTCGTTTGATAACCACCCAAAAATTTCATTTTGTCAGGGAGCTGTTGAAAATTTGTTGGAAAGAAGTGCATATGTTCAGTTGGTTGATGGCTCTGTCGTCCCATTGGATGGTGGTGCAAGAAATCTAATTTTGGAAACCCTCAAAGAAATGTCAACCAATGCTTTGCGTTGTTTAGGTTTTGCTTACAAGGATGACCTTTCAGAATTTGACACTTATGATGGTGAAGATCATCCAGCTCATAAACTTCTACTGGATCCCTCTAAGTATTCAGATATTGAGAAAAATCTTGTTTTTGTTGGCTTGGCTGGACTGAGGGTGAGTTATAATGTGCTCTCTTCATACTTGTCACTTCTAGGATTGTTCTATGTTCTGCAGTGGTTCTTCTTCATATTGCAATGTACTTACAAAATAAAACACAAATCTAGGATCCTCCCCGTGAAGAAGTACACCAGGCAATTGAGGACTGCAGAACAGCTGGCATTCGTGTCATGGTAATAACAGGTGACAACAAACAAACGGCAGAAGCAATCTGTCGTGAAATTGGTGTTTTTGGACTTGAAGAAGATATCAAGGCAAAGAGCTACACTGGAAAAGAATTTATGTCCTTGTCAGATAAAAGGACTCTTTTAAGGCAAAGTGGTGGACTTCTGTTCTCACGGGCTGAACCAAAGCATAAACAAGAGATCGTAAGATTACTCAAAGAAGATGGGGAGGTTGTTGCGATGACAGGTGACGGAGTTAATGATGCCCCTGCTCTGAAATTGGCTGATATTGGTATTGCTATGGGCATTGCTGGGACAGAGGTGTGCTTCTGCTTTCGCATGAACTAGAAATTTGTGGTGCATCCATCTTAGTAATTAATGGTTGACATAAATAGCTGCCCTTGTGCATCAGTTCTTCTCATAAGCCTATTGCTCTTCATTTTGTGCTACTTCATAATATGATTGCTTTTCATTAGTGGTTGCAAACTATCTCCTTATGCTTGGTTGGCATAAATATCTGTCCTTGGATATGAGTTCTGTTCGTAAGCCTATTGCTCTTCATTTGTACTACTTCATAATATGATTGCTTTTCATTAGTGGTTGCAAACTATCTACGCATGCTTGGTTGGCATAAATACATGTCCTTGGCTGTTTGTAAGCCTTAAGTTCTTCATTTTCTATTCTTCATAATTTGATTGCTCTTCATTAGTGAATGTAAACTATCTACTTATGCTTGGTCAACATAAATATCTGCCCTTGTGCATCAGGTCTGTTTGTATCTTCATTTTCTATCATCTCATAGTTTGAGTCATTAGTGATTGTAAACTATCTACTTGGCCAGCTAGCGATGCCCTCTTTTTTTTTTTTTGGGTGTGTTGTGCCTGCATCTTGTAGCTTCTCTTTTTGCTGTGGAGATATTCAGAAATTGTCACTTATTTCTACAATGGAGAATGCTTAGTCTTGATGATTAAAAAAGTTGCCTTAATAGCATCATGTCGGTGAAGCATATTACCTTGTTTAGCTAACATCCTTAAATATGCATATCACTTCCCACAGGTTGCCAAGGAAGCATCTGACATGGTGCTTGCTGATGACAATTTTAGCACCATTGTTGCAGCAGTTGGTGAAGGGAGATCTATCTACAATAACATGAAGGCTTTTATAAGGTAACTCATTAACACTAGCTTTATTGTGTTTTTTCCCTGTCTCTGCCATGGGTTTCTTTAATAATGCGACTGGTTTTCTTAAGCTTATTTAGTTGAGGGCTTTTGTATTGGAGGCAATCTGAGGTTTTTTAGTTCACTGGTAGGGATAATCCAATGATTTCATGGCATAGATGCACAGAGAATAATGGAACTCTTCTTAGTGTATCAGCACTTGAAGGGATTGGGTGTGCATATCGATGACATGTATATTATAAACTGAGATATCCGTTGAAAATTTTGTTGTTTGCTCGTAGTTCCTTATAATATGTTATTGTGAATATTATGCAATGGGACCTGAGCCTTCTAGGGGATCCAAGTGCACGAAAACAAACTTGTGTGCTATTTTTTTTTATAGGAGTGTGGCTACATATATGAAATGATCAAATCTTTTATTCCCCCTTGTCATTGTGCAGATACATGATCTCTTCAAATATGGGTGAAGTCGCCTCTATTTTCCTGACAGCTGCTTTAGGCATTCCTGAAGGGCTGATACCAGTTCAGCTTTTATGGGTTAATCTTGTCACTGATGGGCCACCTGCCACAGCTTTGGGATTTAATCCACCTGATAGAGATGTTATGAAGAAACCACCCAGGAGAAGCGATGATTCTTTGATCAGTGCTTGGATCTTATTTCGCTATCTGGTAGGTGATCCTCTTTCTGACCATGTCTGGGTATATTGTTAAAATTTGCTCGAAATTCTATAGTTCAGAGCCTAAGCTAACTATATGTGTTTAGGTGACAATGATTTCACTCTAGATACACACTTATTTCTGTGTGAACCGTTTTAGATCTTGAATGGTTATTGATAATGCGAAGGATGTATTGTCACTATTCTATCTGACAGAATTGTTTGTTAGATTAATAGACTTGACTCTGTTTTAACTCCATCTGCAGGTGATCGGGCTCTATGTTGGAATTGCCACTGTGGGTGTCTTCATCATATGGTACACCCATGGCTCCTTTTTGGGAATCGACCTGAGTGGTGACGGGCATACCCTTGTTACCTACTCTCAGCTCTCCAACTGGGGCCAATGCTCTTCATGGGATGGCTTCAAGGTCACCCCATTTACTGCCGGATCCCGTGTCTTCAACTTCGACACCAACCCTTGTGACTATTTCCAGACGGGTAAAGTGAAAGCCATGACCCTCTCGCTCTCAGTCTTGGTGGCCATCGAGATGTTCAACTCTCTCAATGCCTTGTCCGAAGACGTGAGCCTTTTGAGCATGCCACCTTGGGTAAACCCATGGCTGCTTCTCGCCATGTCGATCTCGTTCACACTGCATTTCTTGATTTTATATGTTCCATTCCTTGCTCAAGTGTTCGGCATCGTGCCTCTCAGTTTCAATGAATGGCTTTTGGTGCTAGCTGTTGCTTTTCCAGTGATCCTAATCGATGAAATTCTCAAGTTCATCGGTCGGTGTACAAGTTCTTCCAGCGCACAGAGACTGTCAGCGAAGCACAAAAAGGAGTGAAGCCATAGTTTGCAGTTTGGAGCAGCAGTCTCTGAAGAGCAATCTGCTGCAGCTCGGCAAACTGTGCGCTTCTCAGCTGTCGATCTTTAACCCAGACTGACTGTGTATTGGTTTCAGAGTTTTCCAATTTGGCTTGGCTAAGCATTGGCCTGGGAATTGAACTCTTGGACTCATATCTTTAAAAAAGAAAAACCAAACAAAAAAGTATCCGCTTCCAATTGATGATTTTAGATTTCATTTTTCTAGACCGCAGTTTAAAACAAATGAATCTGGCGTAATGGTGCTGCCTATTTTTGTATTTGCTTTTGTAGTTTATCCCCCCTTGTTCTCTTAAAATAAAAAAAAAATAAAAAGAAAACTCAAAGATGTAGGTCTTTCTGGAAGCTTTGTGTAACCACTCACATAAAGGTGGATAAATAAGTGAAATTTATGTCAATAGAGATGAACCATCTATAGATTTTTTATGGGTTTTCTCTTTCATCTAAGGGAAAATTAAAATGAGGATATGCTTGTTTGTTTGGCTTTGAAATAAAAAATTGTATGTATTTTAAATAATTTCTGAAAAAACCAAGGTATTTATATTTACTCTTAAAAAAGGCCTTTAAAATAATTTTTACGTTATTTTTAAGATTTTTATATTTATCAATACCATTTGACGGATCAGTCCTTGTAATAAGTGCCACAATGTTCAAATGGCAACTAAACATTTTACAAAAGAATAAATTAATATTTCCTATAATATACCGGATTATTGTATTACCAGCCATGCTATAAACAATTCTTTAAGACATAATAATACATTATATTCACTAGATAACTAAAACTGATGACTACCACCAATACACCCTTAAATTTTTTTTCCCCAAGATTTAATTAGACTCTTATATGTTCTATTATAATCTCCACACGTATATGTTTTCTATTGCTTTATTACAGTTTACATTCAATCCTAGGTTTTGTTGGAAAAACAATCCTAGGTGAGGTATTATTACATAAAAATTTATAAATAAAACAAAAACTTTATTAGTAAAGAGAAAATCTGATTCCAAAGATTAGGTGAGGTATTGGTTTTTTATAGGTATTAAATTATTTCCGCTTTTGTTCATCCTCATATTGGTCTTGACTTTAAAACTTATATTTGTGATCAAATAAGACTTTGATTTTTGAGACATGTCATCCAACACCCTTATCAGTAAGTCATGGATTATTCCAACAAGACTTTGATTTTGGGATATATCCATAAATATGGCGAATTTAATGAGTGCTTTAAAAAAACTTTTGACTTTGAGGTTTAAAACAAAATATATATATAAAAAAACTTTGACTTCAGTTGGAGTCTTTCATTTCACATCAATAATTCTAATAATTCACAAAATTATTGAATTATTTAGCTGATGTTTATTAAAATCTCATTTTAAAAGTTATATATTATAAACAGTACTTTTAAAAATCTCATAAGCACTCTTTGAATTACTTATGCTTTATTTGAAATGATTTGTTGGTTGCCAAAATTTTTTTGTAACTTTTCCCATATAGAAGTACTTATTCTCATGGGATTTTTTAACACATTGTAACACATTCTCTCAATGATATAATGACAGAGGGTGATTACTCCCTCCATTATATATATGAGGAAAAGAAATTATAATCAAAGCTGTATGTAACTCATAATTATGTATTCAGAGTGTTTGTTTGAAGAAAGAGAACTCTAACTTAATTGTCTTTATTAAAAGATTTATTATGTGTATATGATCATTTATTAAAATGACCTTATCATATTTTGACAGATTCTATATCTATTTATTCTTCTAGACGACGAGCTAAGAGAAAATTATGCTTAAAAATATGAAAAGTTGGAAAATGATAGCCTTAAATGCTTGAAAATGATGTTGTAATAATAAGATAAAATTATTCTTGAGTAGAGTCTCCAAAATTTTTTCTGCAAAGACAAAGGGTCATCATGAAAACAAAAATTTTAAATGTTAGAAAATGAGGAATGCTTTAGCAATAGAAGAAAATTATTCATAAAAAATTGTTTGTAGAGTAACAGATCTTCCAAACACACACACACCCTACGAATTAGTTTTTTGAAAATTTTCCTAACAATAAAAATTTGAATTTTTGTTTAGATAAATAATTGATCTTCTTCTAAAATCCAACTATTATGTAAATATTATTGGTTATTAACCATTGTTTTTAACTTAAAATTAATGTTTACTATTTTATTCCTTTTTTTTTATACACCAATACTTCTCTTTTTCTCATATGGTTTTAGAATTACTAGATAAAATCTTTTTAGTTAAGTAAATGGAATCTCAAAAACAGTTAATTAGGCCAAGTAAAAGTTTAATAAAGAGTTAATTTGAGTTGGTCTAGTCTTGGTATGGACTATTCCATGTATTGTGGTGACCATCAACTTCTTTTTTTAAAACGCCTAACTTGACTTTGACCTATAGCCATTAAAGTTTCTATTGTGTGATTAATTTATGATGTAATAGCTAAAAAAGATATTCTAAAAATAATTAAGATAAAATATTTATTAAAAAGTATAGCACAATTTAGGTTGAGTTGGATTTTAACTTATCACCATTAAATTTTTATGTAAGATATAAAAACAAAAAAGTTTTTGTTTTGTTTTTTCTGTTGTGGATAAATGCAGCTCCTGACATTAAGAGACTTAAGCTAGAGGAGCCGACTTTGAAGGTCAAGCGTAGCTTGGAGTTCCTCCCTTATAGGGCAGTATATCAGAGCGCTCCCCCTGAACATCCTACATCACCGGGCGAGATATAGATGATAGCAGTTTTTCAGACCACCCTGAGGTAGAGCTCTCTATCTCCTCCAGTGGGTTGTCTCCTTGGGTTTTTCTGTTGTTGTTGTCTTATGTCCTTCTGCTCCAACACCTAGTGTGTTCTTATTGTATTTTGTTCGCTCGTTGTTGTTGTTCTTGTCTTATTGTGTGCTTGTCGGTTACTTTTGTACGTTTTTTTAATCATTGTGGTTCATTCACTTTATCAAAAAAAAAAAAAAAGGTTTTTGTGTAAGTAGTAACAAATTTAGAAGTATTAATATTATCCAAACCATAATTAATCTCAACACGTACATTAAGCTCAACTAATTCTTTCTTTTGTTTTTTAACTAAATGTGATTAGTGCGTGTGAAAGATAAGTGTATGTCTTGATTTTATGTCGGTTAACTCAACTAGAAACAATATAATAAAATAATAATTCTAAAACAACTAGAAAAGGATAATTTTCATATTAATCTAGCATTCTCACACAAACATTAATAATTATTTAGCTTCGATGGAAGAATCAGCTCTAAAAAGATAACCCAGTAACACATTCAAAAAGATAAGATAGTGTTTTGCCACGGTTATTCCAACAAGGCTTTGATTTTGGAGACATGTAATCTAATGCCCTTCTCAATAACTCCTCGATTATTCCAAGACTTTGATTTTGAAGTGTACCCATGAATACAATGAATTAAATAAATGCTTTACCAAAACATTGACTTTAAAATTTTTAAACAAAATTAAAAAACTGACTTTGAGTTCTAAAAAAAATGACCAAAAAAAACTTTGCCTTTAGTAATTAGCGTATTTCATTTAACATCAATAACTCTAATAATTCACAAAGTTATTGAATAATTTGGCTGTTATATTATTATTATTTTTTTTTTTTGAGATAGGGCGACAAGCGCCAACTCTCAGGGGCGTACGCGTGGCGGGGGGATTGCCTACAACGTCCTCACCCTCTTGGAACGGGGGAGCGCGGTTCGGGGGGAATTACCAGCTCAGTACCAGTGATGAATGAAGCATCTCGATGAGCTTCCCTTCCAACTATAACCTCATCAGTGTTAGCACCCTACAATGTTAATACTTTGCAATAATTATAAGAGGACATTATATATTTTTTACATTTAGGTACAATATTTATTGAGAGTAATTCTTACTCTTATTACTTTCAGTGAAGATTGAATTCCTCCAATTGTTTTTGTTGCCTTAGCTGCTTGTGAAGTAGCTACCCCTGTTTTTTGCCTTTTCTGTCTAACTGAACCAATATTGGTAGAAATATGTGTTGTAGTTGCCGCATCATCTTGGTTATCATTTGAGACCTGCATAACCATAACATTGTATAATACAACATAAACACTAAATAAAGAGGGAAGAAAAGATATTAATGGCATCAAGTATAGAGAACTCACAGGGTTATCCTTTATTGGGCATCTCAACTTGTTGTGACCAGTTTTGTGGCAAAGCCTGCACTTAAATATCCTTCCATGCCTAGAAATCTTTGATTTGTTGCCATTTTTTCCTTCAAGTGGTTCCCTCCTCCTTTTCTTTACAAGTCTACCAGGCAGTTTCTTTACCATAGGTGGTAACATAGCTCCTTCATTACTTACTGGCCAGAATTCCCTACCTTTTATTGGGTTCACAGTGACACCATATGCTTTCAAGTATGTCTCCCTTTTGAGCCAATCCGACACATACTCAAGTGGATCTTCCCCATTAAATGAAATAGCAGCCATAGCATGTTCACATGAGATTCCACTTTTACCCCATGTTCCACAAGAACAATCTTGACCTGGTAGCACAACTACATACCTTTCCCTAACATGTTGCATCAAATCATCCCGAAAGACCTCATGGCTTGATCCACCATTCCACACCACATGCCACTTCAAACTTCTTTTCTTTTCCTTCTCAATCCTAGCAACAACATTAGGGCCACAACCATTCTTCCATTTCATAGCATATTCTTTTTTGACAACCATCCTAGTCATTATATACTGCCTAATATCTTCAAGCATTGTGATTATTGGTTTGCTTCTAGACTCTAGGATTAATCTATTAAAAGTTTCACACATGTTATTATCAATGACATCACATTTAACTATGTCATTAAAAAATGTTAAGCGCCAACCTGAAATAGGCCATCTTTCCAATAATTCTTCCACTGCATTCACACCTCCTTTTAAGCTCTTCATCCTATCTAATTGTTTCTTCACTTCTGGCTGATTTGCAGATCTTGCAACATTCCAAAACTGAATTTGAAGATCTTTTCCAGGATAAAGTTTTCCCCATCTTGCGTAGATGTGTCTAGCGCACATCCTATGTTCACTTTGTGGGAGCAAGGCATTCACTGCATGTTGCAGACCCTGCAACAAACATGATACTAAAATTAGAATGAAATTTTGGTCAAAGAAAAAAATTAAGGGTTTTTTATGCACCTTCTGCATGTCACTAACAATTACTCATCCAAGCCCATCCTCTATAAGAAGATCAGCCTTAAGAAGCTCAAGAAACCATAACCAACTTTCAGATGTCTCCTTGTCTACAACAGCATATGCTAGATGGTACATTTGATTATTACCATCTCTTCCCATTGCAGTCAGCAATTGCCCTTTCATTAAACCCTTTAAAAAACACTCGTCAATGCCAATTACTCTGCTGCTATACATATATATACATCCTCTTAAATATAGGTACACACTCTGGTTTCTGTCTTTCAGCTACAATATAAACACTGCTGCGATGATTTGTTGATTTCAGCTCCAAAGCATAATTGTTTAGCACCTTAAAATCCTCCTTAAACTGGTCTTCAATCTTCTTAACTGCCAAGCTCCTAGCATTTGTACATACCTTGTCAGTTATAAACACTCCAAGTTCCTTCCTCACCATTGCTTTCAAATGCTTAGGCTTGATAGAAGACACATAACTTATTATTTCACCAAACATGCTAGCAACAACATGGGTTGTCACCCTTTTATTCTTTGTTGCACCAAGGAGACATGAGTGTTTTGGTTGGTAGTTTTTCACAACAAAACTTTTCTTTCCACTACATCAAGAGCACAAAATGAGCCATTTGCAACCTTTTGCTGAGCATGTAGCCCTTACCCTTACTGCATCATTTTTTATGTACTTGAACTCAAATCCTTTTCTTGTTGAGAATTGTACAAGCTCTTTCTTAAATAGTGCAAGGTCTGCAAACCTAAGGTCTATGAAGAAATCCTCCATTGGGTTGTTAGGGTCATAGTTCCTCGTACTGGACTTGTGCCTACGTGCATCATCAGCATCTGAATCCCCGCTTGTTTCATCACAGCTCCCAGGATCTGAAGAGTCAATGTATTCACTGTCATACCCAACTACTTTCCCAATTTCAATGCTAGGTCCTGAAATATCACAAGCAGGGGTATTTGCATTAATTTTGTTTCCATCTGTGCCAGCACCATCATTAGCATTTTCCTTAAATCTCTTCTTCAACTCAACATATTTACTTAATTTATCCCTAGTTGCGTCTCTTTCATTGTCATCATCAGAATTATAGTCTATGAACGGGACATCTATCAACATTTCCTCATCATCGTTACTGAACTCACTATTGTTGTCACACTTTTCAACCAACTCTACATTATCCCCAAATGCTGCTTCATCTAAAATTTCATCACCCAAACCCATATCAGCATTAGTTGTTGTTTCATCCATATTAGCATTTGTTGTGGCACCCTGTCTTTCAACACTTGTTTCATCAACCTTAGCTAATTCACCCTCATCTAAGTCCACAATGTGTCTTCTTCTTTCATCTGTATAGGAATCCTCATGATCTGAGTCAGATAGGAGTGCTTGTGGCATTACCAAGTTATGCATAACACCTGACATCTGCACATAAATGTCCACAACCCCATCTTTCCTTAATTTCTATGCTACATCTATAATAGCCTCATCGTTAGCAATAATTTTTAAAGTGCCATTTTCAGCCATATAAGGCAATTCCACTGTTTTCTTGATGTCATAACCTAGGTCCTTTACATCCTCCTTCCTTTGCTAACTCCCCTCCATGATGGTACTTAATGATGTGAAATTCCAAAGAAGCCATGGTATGCTACCTATAAACAGAAATTTCCCTACTCACTTAATAAAGAATCTTGAATAATGTCATTTTAAGTAATAAATAACGATAATGAAAAGCAAATTTGATTATTACTTCCTGCGCTATTGTTCCCCTACTTTAATAATGTAGATGAAAAGAAAATATAGTCCATGATATAAATTACCAATGATACAAAATTTGAATGTTATATGCTTGCACTGCAGTAAAAGCATAACCCATTAGCTCCAAGATTCAGAAGGATAACATCCTAGTCATAGCTCAAAAAACCATAGTATTAAAATGATGGTATACTAATTTCAAAATGATATAACAAACCATTTTTTTTTAAATCAAACTATGTTTGGACTCAAGATAATTTCCCTATAAATATAGTAGTTTTTTTTATCGTTATCAAACTTAAGATCATTCTCTCTTAATATGTCACATATGAATGTATATTGCTATTGAAAACTCATTTGAGTGTCCCACTGTAGAGATCTATTCATATAAGCTAAAGAAGAAAATGCAATTCATATAAGGCATTCCATATGTCTGAACAACAATGATGTGCTGCGTAATCATACTAGTATGTAAGCATGTACGTGTATGTATATTTTTCTCTCCATCCCACTACTTAACGACAAATATATTAGTGATCGCCTAAGAAATACATGTATGTAAAACTCCTTGTAAATCACCATTACTTTAAAAAAATTATGTAACGTTAAACAATGCCCAATGTATTTGTGCAGGTGATAAATTATTAATCAAGAGCAATGATCTCCAAATTACTCCCTCAATGTGTTAATGTTGCCCTATTAGTCCCTTCTATGAGTCAGACATCTGTAGACAAATTTGGGACTCAAGTGTGGTCCCCAACAATCATTGAGATTTTCATTGTAGACACCTACCAAATATAAAGAACATACAATTTATAGAAGAATTGAAGAGCAATTTTAAACATGAATGAAAATGAAACTTGCAACCCTAAAACAGAACTCTTTAAAGATAAAAAAGAAAAAAACCTTCACTCCAAAGGGATGACTGGACAAATGACTTGATATTTGGAATGAGAAGTGCACTTCGAAGTTGAATGAGTGTCGTGAGCAAATAAGCGGGCCAGGGAAAGGGAATTAATGGTGGCGACTCAGATGGAGGAGAATGAGAAGATGTGGCTGGGATCGGGGTGGAATTGTGTGCAATTGGGGTGGAACTGGAGGAGAAGAGAAAAGAGGTTGCCGTTGGTCAGAGAAGGATGGCGTTGGTCGGGGATCGCTGCTGGAGGGAAGAAAGGGGATAGTTTTAGTTTTCAGTTTTGGATCTTTTACTTTCACACCCGGATCCGAATTGACATGGCTTGTGATGTGTGATATTATAGTATTTTTTTTTATAGTTTAATCCACGTAATCATAATCAGACGGCGAAATTGACGATATTTTAATGGAGGGACTCAATTTGTCCAATCTAAACAATAGAGTGATGAAATTGGTTATTTTTATAATAGAGGGACTAAAAAGGTGTGATGACCATAATAAAGGGACCACATGAGGGATTTTACCAAATGAAAATATCAAAAGTTGGAAAATGATATCATTAAATACTTGAAAATGATGTTGTTATAATAAGAGAAAATTATTCTTGAGAAAAGTCTCAAAATATTTTCCACGAAGACAAAGGGATAAGTATCATGAAAATAAAAATATTTGTTGAAGTAACTGATTGCAAGTCTCATAGGCTTTTTGATTAAAATATTGTTTTTTTAATTAATTACTCAAATACGTATTTTCGTAATTTACATAAATATGTATTTTTTATGTTTTTAATAATTTCTTTTAAAGGTTAAGGATCCCATCACTTTTTTAATATTTTTTTAATAAATGAGCGTTCTCATTAGTTTTTTAAAATTAAAATTTTATTTTTTATAAAAACTGTGGGTCCCGAGAGTTTTTTAAATTAAAAGAAAATTTACATTTAACACTTTATCATTCCCATTAATTTTTCTTATAATTTATTTTTTTTATACTTCTACTATATTATTTTTATTTTCATTAATTATAGCCATAACCGATTGTCAATAATTTAAATAAATAATTTTAATATTTTTTTATAATAACAAAATATCAAACATTAAAAGTTTTAACATGTAAAAATTATTCCCATAACTAAACCAAACTCACTTGATATTTTAAATGAATTAAAATAATTACATATATTATAAAATAATTCAACAAGTACAATATTTAGGTTACATTATGGCATACGACTTAGACCAGCGGCATTTGGACAATTTTGACGGCTGTGACTTTCGTTGCGATATAAACCACAACGCTTTGGTTGACCGCCTTCTCTTATGTCCATCTCATTATGAATTCTAATGGATTTTGGACGTCTTGAAGGTGATCTTCGCATTGTAAGATCAGGACATAGACGTGAACCATTATAGCCGTTCTAGTATCTCTCATTTGACATTAGCTGAAACTCTTTATGATATACATTGAAAATTGTCTCAAGCCTATAAACATTATTTACATATGCCTGCCAATGTAGATAAATGTAAGCGCATGCTGCAAGAACATGGCGAGAGGGAAAATGAAATGTTTGAAACTCACCGCAATCACACAATTGTCTTCTCAAATCAATACAGTAACTGCCAGCTATACTGCATTGAGGTAGTGCCATTTCATCTACCATAAAAGAATTTTCTTCACGATCAAACTAACAAACATAAATGTTACATGTTGTTTGTTGATTTTCTTGAATTGTCTTCATTAGCGCTTCCGAAAATATTTGACCTGATGTAATTTGAGCTTGTGCATGTACACCTTTCCTTACAAATAACTCAGCAAGTCAAAAGTAAGTTGGCTTAACTAAAGCTGTTATAAGGAGGTTCCTTGTCTATTTTAACACTGAGTTAATACATTCAGCTAGACTGGTGGTCATATGGCCATACCGTCGACCTTCGTTGTCAGATGATTGAGCCCACTTCTCTCGCGGTATGTTATCTAACCACCTTGTTGCCATTATGTCAAGGTCTCGAAGTACGCCATACCAATAGTTAAAATCATGAGATGTTTTCGAGTAACCAACATTAATAGCAAAAAAAAAAATCTTAAAAAAGAATAATAATAATAATAATTAGCGATTGACATTATCAAAATTTAGATTTATGATTTACCAATGTTAACAACTATTTGTTGCATTTCTTTATTTTTGAAATGACGCAAGAAGTTCGCAGATATATGCCTTATACAATAAACATGATAGGCGTGAGGAGGATTCATCTGATAACTAATTGCTCTAAATGCTCCTTTAATAGATTGATGACGGTCAAAAATAAAACATATGCCTTCCTGTGGTGTTACGTCTGCTCGTAGATGCTCTAAGAAGAAACGCCATGCATCTAACGTCTCTCCTTATACAATGACAAATGCAATTGGAAGACTATTTTTATTGCCATCTTATGCCATGGCCATCAACAAAGTCCCTTTATATTTTCCATAAAGATGTGTACCATCTATCTGCACTACCGGTTTACAATATTTGAAAGCTTCCACACATGAAGGGAAACTCCAAAAGAGCCTATGAAAAACATTAGTATCACGTACCGGATAATTTTCATCATATGCTTGTTGAGTCTGGAGATCGATTATTGTCCCAAGGACAAATTGCTGTAATGATGCTAGCCATTTTGGTAACTCATTGTATGACTCATCCCAATTACCGAATGCAGATTCAATCACTTTCTGTTTTGCAATCCATACCTTTCTATATGTTAGTGTGTACCCATATCTGTTCCTGTTCTCCGCTATCAAAAAAGGGACATTGATAGATGGCTTCTCTTTGACCAGTGCCTGTATACAGCGGGAAATCATATTTGAATCTAGCTTTGAATGATCTTGCGAGACTATTGTTGTTGTACAAGTGTGTGGGCCATTATATTTTGTAATCTCCCTGTAAGGGTTGATGACCTTACACTTGGTCAGCGGGCATACAGTATCACATAGGCCAAGCCACGAGGGCGCACAGCTGCGTGGATTTGGTAGCGCGTGCGGTTAGTGTGACGCGTGTGTTGTGTCGGGACCAAGGGCGGGTGGAATATCCCGCATAATCATAGGTTGAGACCGTGAGGCACGCGCGCGCTGGACCGTGGGCGTGCGCGTGACGGATGAGCGCGTGGGGCAAGGCGCGCCCATACCAAGAGTCAAGTGTCGCAGGACTTCGTCATGTAGAGTGTTGGATCTCTAGCAAGTCTAGGCGGGGCGGGACACTTAATCAGGCCGGGTGATCGAGTGCTGATTCTGTATCTGACAAGGTATTAAACAGGCGTATGCAAGTAGGCACGTGGTCGGGAGCGTTACCAAGCCAGGGCCGAGGATGGCACGAGGAATTACCGCGCGTGACCGGTACTGCTGCGCGCTGTGACCAAGGGTGGCTGGTTAAAGCTACAGTCGAGTCAGGGGACACTGCAAGCTAAGTGAAGTCAGGGAATTCACGTCAGACCGGTATTGGGTATGGGGCTCAATCAACCTTGGATTTGGGGTAGCTCTTGTATTAGGGTCAAAGAAGTCTTTGGGAGAAGACAAGGTCACTTGGCGTTGGTTTTGGCCATGGTTGTAAACATTTCTCAATCTAAGAGAGCTTTATGTTTTTCTCTCTCAAAATGGGTTTCATGTGTCGTATTTCTCGTACCGAGGGGTTTTCCGGTTTTGCTTGCTTCTTATTATTTTCGTTGTGCTTTGTACTGCAAACAGGAATTCACTAACTGTTCTTGCAAGGAAGACTGACCTGTCGCTATGTTGCATGTCAGGTGCCGCACGGCCGAAGGTGATCGGTTGAGGCCGTGACAGCTCCCAAATCTGCTTCCTTTTGCTATAGGATGCTCGGACTCTCCAACTGCATCCATCGCCATATGACTTACATCTTCTGAAATACCGAGTTGGATCCGACTCGATTACTTTATATTCCACGGACTTCTGCAAGCAATAATTCTTAATTATTGTTACAACATTATCTTTGTTTTGAAACTGCATACCTACATGCAATTCTCCATTTGTCATTGCTCCTCTTAATGTGTCGATGTACAATGAAGGATATTTAGGAATTTCTGGTGCAAACATTGCTTTCAAATCAAGTGCCCTCATATGTGTTGGAGGCTCATATGGTGGCATCGTCGTTTCTACACTTTTGTCTTTGTCTGCTAGCATCTTCCGCATTATAATCTTCTAAGCTTGCTTCGCTATTTTCTGTATAGTTATTTTCATCTTGGTCATCTCCACTTGAACTCCCATATTCACCAAATTCATTTTCATGACTGACAATGTTCTCGGTTCTATGGTGTGTTGATGTGCTTGGTGGTTGTTGTGAAGCAACGAAATTGAAATTGAAATTGTGTTGTAAATTATCCTATGCCCTCCATACGGTTGAAAGCCTTTTTAGTGGAATGTTATCATATTCATTAATTTGGTGTTGAGAAAAACCATCAGTGGAAGTCACAACACCAAGCTCCACATACAATTCTATAACTTAAACATCATGAAATGCTTGGTGGCAACTGAACATCATTTGAACATCTCTGCCATTATGTAATTTGAAAGACCTATAGTAGATCTTACCTTGACTTGACGAAATAGGCATACGGTATTTGATATATGTAATTATTCGATCATCTGCAATTTCTATATTTTTTTTAATGGTTCTCTCTAAATTGGCTAAAGAGACATCATTTTCAATATAAAAACAAGAATGGTCATCAGATGAAAATATTGCTGTCTCCTCACTTGTAGTGATTGAACCATTATAGTAAACCAAAGCAAGTGATTTTTCTGCCGTTGTAGAAAATGGAAAAATGTGAGTTTAGTGAGAGTAAATATGTATACTAAAAAAACAGAGGAAGCATATATGGAAGTCAACTAGTCAACACAGATCAAAAAACATACCTGAGTTCATTGATCAAGATTGAGTAATTAGCAGTCGTAGTGGAAGTTTGTTCTCTCATCAAGAGTTTGTGCGGCCCTTGGTCGGTGTTTCTCTCCACCAAGGTCGTCTCCATCGTTCAGTATGACAAAAATATGATTTTTGCTAGCTTGGATGTAAAAGCAATAAAATAACTTTGCAAGAAAAAAAAAACTAGAAAGAAAAAAATTTTAAAGAAGAAACTTATCTCTAAATTGATTATTTTTTTCTTATAGAAATGCTTGTATGGTTTTACAAAAGGGATTTGGAGGGTTTATATAGGCTCCACCTAATAAATGGATGGTTAAGATTAATTTCATCCAATGGCTTTCATAAAAATGGTAGGTGTCATATGCCAAGAATAATTCATCCCAACAACCCCCCATTAAACAAATTATAAGAAAAATTAATGTGAATTATAAAGTGTTAAATGTAAATTTTCTTTTAATTTAAAAAGTCCTCGGGACCCATAATTTTTAAAAAAAATAAAATTTTAATATTAAAAAACTAATGTGACCCTGATTTATTAAAAAAATAAATATTAAATATTTAAAAAAAATGGTGGGACCCTTAACCTTTAAAAGAAATTATTAAAAAAAATGTGAGAAATTTTTATTTTTATTTTTTTCTTTATATACCAATACTTCTCTCTTTCTCATATGGTTTTAGAATTATTAGATAAAATCATTTTAGTTAAGTAAATGGATTCTCAAAAACAGTCAATTATACAAAGTAAAAGTTTAATAAGGAGTTAACTTAAGCTAGTCAATCTTGGTATGGACTATTCTATGTATTATGTTGACCACCAATATCTTTTTTTTAATGCGTTTGATTTGACTTTGACTTGTAGCCATTGAAGGTTTCCATTGTGTGATTAATTTCTGATGTAATAGCTAAAAAATAATTATTAAAATAATTAAAATAAAATATTTAGTAAACAAATATAGCATATAGACTAAGTTGGATGTTAACTTATCACCATTTAATTTTTATGTAAGATTTAAAAAAAAGTTTTTGTGTAAGTAATAACAAATTTAGAAGTATTGGTATTATCCAAACCATAATTCATCTCAACACACATAGCTCAACTAATTTTAAAATACAAAAGTAAAATCATTGTCCAAGCCTTACGCCCATGTGTGTGTGTGATTGTGTGTATAAATAGAGAGGGTGAGAGAAGATGGAATGTTGAGTAGAAGAGAGATAAAAGAGAGATCAATGGCATCTGCTAATTACAAAGCCTCACCGCCGTTCATATTCCCTTCCACACAACCACAACAACTACACATAATATTTTTATTATGTACTACTGCTTTCTTGACGTTCTTCATCACTGGTGCTGTAACTGCTTCTAATACTGGTGACAATACCAGCAGGAGAGGCTGCATCACGGCCGAGAGAGACGCCCTCCTCGCATTCAAAGCCGAAACCATATATGAAAAGAATCATCCCATCTCTACGTGGGGTGATCAAACTGACGACTGCTGCCAATGGGCCGGCGTGCGCTGTGATAACAATTCTAGCCATGTCATCCGCCTCAACTTCAGTGATGAAGAGCCTGGCCTGAGAGGCAACATCAGTGGATCTCTTATTGGCCTCCAACACCTCACACACCTTGATCTCAGCTTCAATTGCTTCATCAATAACTCCATCCCAAAGTGGTTGGGTTCGTTGGAGAGCCTGGTTCATATCGACCTCAGCTTCAATTGCTTCACTGGTGTCATACCGCACGAGCTCGGCAATCTCACCAAGTTGCGCTACCTCAACCTAACAAATAATGAAGGACTCAAAGTGGTTGATGATACTGACTGGCTATCTGGTCTATCTTCTCTGAGATATTTATCTATGGCTGGTGTCGACTTTTCTGGGGTGGACAATGTCATGCAATCGCTCAACAAACTTCACCATTTAAAATACGTTTCTCTTCGTGCCTGCAGCATAAGTAGCATCCCTGAGTCCCTCCCACATCTCAACTTCACGTCCCTCACCTTCATGGATTTCTCGTGGAACATGCTCTACGGCATTAGTATCCCAGAGTGGCTCTTCAGAATACCCAACCTACGTGAGCTCTATATGTACTCTACAGGGTTGATTGGCACCATTCCTTCCTCGGTTGGAAACGCAACTTCTCTTCAATTGCTGAACTTGTCTTGGAATGAGGGAATTTCTGGTGATATGCCAAGAGGATTTGGTGATCTTTGCAATCTCTTGTGGCTCGGCTTGGATCGCACTTTCATGGGGAAGAGCTTGGAGGAGGATTTCAGAGATGCATTCTCTGGATGCATTAGGCGAAATTTGAATGTGCTTTCATTTGGATATAGCTCGCTAAATGGTCCTTTGCCAGATTGGTTGGGTGAATTCACAAATCTCACAGATCTTTTTCTTTCCATTAATTTCCTTCATGGCTCTATGCCTGAATCCCTGGGAAGCCTTTCCGGATTGGAATATTTGTCTCTTTATGGCAATGCTTTAAATGGCCCCATCCCAGAGAGTCTATCTCAACTATCAAACTTAGTTGGCTTGGAACTTAGTGACAACAACTTCAACTACTCATCTGTTATCACTGAAGCTCATTTGGCCAATCTCACCAATCTCAAGTACCTGTCGTTCGATCAGTTGGTTCTGAATATAAGCATTGACTGGATTCCACGGTTTCAGGCTCTCTACATAGACTTGTCTTCTTGTGACATTGGACCAAAATTTCCAGTTTGGCTCGCTAACCAAGTGAATCTTGACAGATTGGACATATCTAATACTGGAATCAAGGATTTAATGCCTGATTGGTTCTGGAACATCACATACACCATGACTCACTTAGATCTCAGCAACAATGAGATCAACGGACGGCTGCCTCAACGTTTGAAGTTTCGAGCCGAAGAAGAACGTCCAGTTCGAATATTCCTTAGCTCCAATCACTTTGAGGGATATGTTCCTTATTTTCCTCCTAATGTTTACGCATTAGACTTATCCAATAACTCATTTTCTGGAACCATTCCCTCTGATCTTGGAAAATTTGGAGGAATACCACCCCAGCTCACCTTCCTTTCTTTATCTTCAAACAATTTGACTGGTGGCATACCAAACTCTCTTTGTAATTTGGTGGGCCTTGAATTATTGGAACTCTCCAACAATCACCTGGAAGGAGCTATCCCGAATTGCTGGAACAATTTGACGCGCCTACATTACCTCATTTTGGCAAACAATTCACTGGAAGGTGAGGCCCCCGACACTCTTGTAAGTTCCTCAAGGTATTTACAAGTGTTGCACTTAAGCAACAACCAACTGCATGGAGGGTTTCCATCATTCTTGAAGAAGTGCGCCTCCATGACCACTCTTGCTCTTGACCACAACAATTTAACAGGCCACATTCCTTCTTGGGTGGGAGAAACCATGACTTCATTGATGATTTTGACATTGAAACAAAATAATTTCTCAGGTAACTTGCCTTTATTATCAAATCTTACGTCACTTCATTTCTTGGATTTTTCCCACAACTCATTTGTAAGTAGCATACCACAATCGTATGGCAACCTCATGGGTATGATAAACATTAATATGAATGGTGGTGCAAGGTTTACTACTGATACAAACAAAGGGCTCGTAATTAAGATTATTGTCATTACAAAAGGAACAGAGCTCCAATTTGGAGCCACCCTCTCATCTCTCAAATTCATAGATCTCTCTGCAAATAATCTAACAGGCCAAATCCCAAAAGACATCGTTAACTTAATTAGATTGCAGAACTTGGATTTGTCATATAACAATCTGTCAGGTGAGATCCCTAGTGACATTGGCCGAATGCAATCATTGGAGTCTCTCGATCTCTCAAGAAATGACCTCACTGGTTCAATTCCTCCAGGTCTTTGTACATTACATTTTCTAGAAAGCTTGAATCTGTCACACAATAACTTGTCTGGAAAAATCCCATATGCTAACCAATTGACCACTTTCAATGATCCATCTGTTTATACTGGCAATCTCAATCTTTGTGGAACTCCTCTGAATAGGAATTGCACAAGTGATGAACCACCATCAAATTCCCATGATCAAGAAGCTTATGGTGATGATAATGACAGTCCGACTATTTGGTTTTGCATTGGTTTAATGTCTGGATTTGTGGTTGGCTCGTGGATGGTGTGGATAACACTGCTATTCAAAAAAGAGTGGAGGTTTGCCTATTTTAGGCTTATGGACCACATATTTGACATGATGTATGTAAAGATGGCAATCACCATAGCCAAGATTAAGCGAGCTTAGGCTGTGATGAGATCAAGTAATTATTAAAACCACCTTTTGCTGCGAAAAATATCATTGTATTACTAGCTTTAAATAATGTCACCAAAGCCACTGGGCATGAATTTATGAGTAATTCTCTATTTATTTCCATTGATGCATTAAAAAATATATCTTTTCCTTTTTTTTATTCCTTACCATGATTAGTATTGAGCATGGTTAATCTCAGGTGCTACATATGTAGCTTTTCAGCAACTACTAAGGTTTTGATGTTGTAAAACAATTTCTCTGTTATCACTTCCATTGCTTGCTCTCACAAGGCTCAATGCATGGCCTGGGTCAGTGTGAAAGCTTCTTGTTATTTAAATAAATCCCAGCTTCTGGTTCTTATTTCAAAAAAAAAAAACTTCTTGTTAGTTATTTATTTATTTATTATAAGCTCTGGCTTCGTTTCCTATGTTTCAAGATAACAACATACAAGGATATGATACCCTATTGGATTAGGTGAAATGATCTCACGGACTCGGGTCCGTAGGATCATTTGTGGAACCGAGACGTGGCTGCTACCACGTCTCTTTTTCTAAAAAAATTATTTTCTTTTATTTTCAATTATTTTATTATTAATATAATTAAAAAATTATTTTTTAAAAACTAGAGACGTAACAGCTGTCACGTCTCGGTTCTAGTGTAGATCCCACAAACCCAAGTACGTGGGATCATCACTCACCCATTGGTTCTATAGCATCTCTGAATGCTTTTCTTTATACCTTATTCTCGTTGGTTTAGTTATTCTATGTAAAAATTAAAAAATTGTACTTCAACAATATCACATGCATGTAATTAAAAAGAGCATGAGAATATGGCAAGGGTACACATCTAATGGCGCTTCCTCACAATTGGCTTGACTTCAGAGTCTTGCATATTGCTTGGCCATCATACAAGACTTTGATTTTGGAGTCTTGTCGTCAACCGGGTTATTCCTTCGTTGATTTCTCTTATCTTGCAGTTTTTTTTGTTTTTTTAAATAAATAAATAAATCATATTTTATTTAAAATACAATTGAAATAACAAAAGCTTCTACTTCTTTATTGAAACATCCTTTTTTTTTTAAGATAAGAACCCAGGCTGATTTATTGAAATGAAAAAAAAACAAAGCTAACAATCCAAATAACAGACAGAAACCAGAAAAGAAAGCTAAACAGAAGTAGCAAATTACAGAAAAGAAAACCCAAAATGACTAAAGGATTTCATTAACCAAAATGGGAGCTCTCTTCCATGAAGGAAGAGACTAACACTATGCAAATTGACACCATGCAGAGCAAGCTTAGAAGCTGGAGCATTCCAGGCCTTCGGGATGAGCTTTATCTTGGGATAACCAGATTCTCCCAGAAGCCGTTTGATACTTGGAGTCCAAGGTTCCAACCGCCAATCCCAAACACGTTGATTAGTTGTGAGAATGCTGAAAATATCAACATTGTCAAGTAACACATAATGGATAGGAAATTGAGCATTGATCACCACTTCAATGGCTGAGTATATAGACATTGCTTCAGCTACCAATTCTGTTTCAGCTTGACCAAACGCACATCCTGCAAGAGAAACTATATGATTAGAATTGACAAGAAAGAATCCAAAGCCTCTTACCTCATCTCCAGCATGAAGGTCCCTTGTATTGGAAATAAACAGGAAGTATGACCTATCCTGAAAATTATTTAAAATAAGTTTTTTGCCACTCTGATCCAGCCGAGCTCTAGAGAAGTCATTGGTATGAACAATGGCCTTGCCAGCAATGAGTCGCCAATTAAAAGGGGTCTGCCTAAATATGAGGTCACAACGCATTTTCCAGATAAACCAAATAGCAGCAGCAATAACAGATTTATCAAATAAGCTTAAGCCATTACTAAGCAACCAATCACCATTAGAGATACCATTATGAAAGTAAAGATCCTTCTTGAGATAATTACTAAGAGCCATCCAGATCTGTCTGACTTTAGAACAGCTATAAAAAAGATGATTTGCATATTCAAAATGCAGGTCACATAAAGCACAAAAGTTTCTAGAGCTCAAATTAATATAGTGAAGATATTCTATAGTTGGGACTTTACCATGACACAAAAGCCAAATAAAATGTTTAACTCGGGGGGCAGTGCATAAGGACCAGATTTTCTTCCAACCTTCCCAATTATCATTGCTGAAACCATTTCGATTGAGAAGAAGATAAGAATTAAAAGACATCCTATTGGTAACAGCTTTAGGATACCAGATCCACAAGTTATTATCAATGTTATTGATCCTACTCAAATTAACAGCAAACAGATCAAAGGACTCCCCAAAAAGAGTATAAAGGTATTGGATGTTCCAATTCCCTTCAAAACTCAAATCATTAAGAGAAATAGTCTCTAAGTCCAAAGATGTGTTAACATATGTAGGCCAAAAAGCCAAAGGAATCTGAGAACACCAAGCATCAAACAAAAATGAAGAGGTGTTAACATTAACAGAGTGCAATCTAATAAAATGCTTAACTTTAGCAGCAGACACACAAAGCCCCTTAAAGAAAGTAGAAGAGGAGGCAGGAGGTTTGTCCCTCCAAAGATTCAAATTGCCATATTTCATAAACAAAATATCAACCCAAACAGCACTGTCCATATTAAGATATTTTAAAACAAGCTTAGCCATTAAGGAATGCTTCACCGATATAAGGTTTTTCAAATTCAGACCCCCCTCAGACTTTGGAATCAGAAGATTATCCCATGCAACATAATGAATGCCCTTTCCATTGCCATTTTTATGCCAAAAGAAACTCCTAACAATTTTAGAAATCTCATGGAGAACACTATCAGGAATAGGGTAAACAGAGAGATAATAAACCGGTTGGGTGAAGATAACAGAATTGATTAGGGTAGTTTTGGCCGCAGGGGATAGATTGCTCTTTTTCCAAGCTGAACACATGTTTTGAATCTTAGAAATGACAGATCTAAAAGTGGACACTGCTAATCTTTTAGGCGAAATTAAAATCCCAAGGTAAGTGAGGGGAAAAAGAGCAATCTGAAAATTAAGGATGTCAGAAATACGATTGGCCACATGTTTATTGAACCAGGAAGGGAAATATATGGCAGACTTAGCACTATTAGGATTTTGATCAGTTAGCTTGGCATAGATACTAAGACAAAGATTAATGTTCCTAGCAGTGCGACGAGTAGCATGAGTAACAAGGATTAGATCATCAGCGTACATCAGGTGATTAAAATTCTGATGTAATCGATTATCAAATCCCGGGATCATGCCATTGCCCATGCTAAAATTAAGAATAGGCGTAAGGATTTGAGACACCATAATAAAAAGATAAGAAGAAATGGGATCACCCTGCCTAACTCCCCTAGTAGATGTGAACCAGTGACTTGGGGAACCATTAACAAGAACAGAGAAAGAGCTATTAGAGATACAAGCCCTGATCCAAGAGATCCAAATATTAGGAAAATTCATTTTAGCAAGAATGGCAAGAATTGCACTCCAATTCAAAGAGTCATAGGCCTTCTCCGAATACATGCTTTGATTATTTATAAAATTGACTACATGCTTATTGTTTGGATGAATGCAACTCCGAATACAAAATAAAAAACTTCATTAGAGGAGTCGATGTTCAGTGGAAGTCTCAACTTTGTTAAATCCCTTCTTCTTGCCCCCGGAGAACAATCCAACTCCTCAATTGATCCTCCATCTCTAGACATCATCGCTTCACCGCTGATAGACACAGTTCTTTTTTTTTTTTTAATTTTGTATCTCTATCATGTCTCTTCTTGTCGTTGTTTTATTTTGTCCCATATTAGTCTTGGTTATGTTCACGTTGTTTGCCTCTTATTTTAATGAATTCTGATTTATCCAAATTTATAAAAAAAAAATGACAAAAGTTACATAAATTGAAACCGAAGAACCACAACAAATATCAACATAGGGCAGTGGGAAGCTAAGAAATGTATATAATGGGACCAACATACAAATATAATATAATCATCTTTAATATTAAAAAAATCATATATATAGTTAAAACAATATAAAAAATCAAGAGAACATCTTTGACCATGCCCATCCACCTCAACCTCCACCTCCAAGGCCAGCAACCACCACTGAATAATGAAGATACCTATTGATCTCAAGCACCACAGATACTTCATTTAATAGCCCCATCCCAATGCACAAACTAAATGTGACAGAAAATAAGAGAATAATATGCAGCACATAATGCATCAATGCAAGATGAAGAAAGGCTTACTGATCACAAATCATGAATTAATGGTATACACAATAATTAATCTTTTTATCGACAAAGAAAGAAAGCAGTGTATTGTGAAGTGCATACCTCTCCCTCTCGGTCGAACCCTACTAATTAACAAGGGTCAGAGCCTGTTCTCATTTGAATAGATAACAAACACTCTGATTTAATTGGTCAACGTCTGCCTCAATATGAAAAGAAAAACACTCTGATTTAATTGGTCGATCCAACTCTTAACTTTTTATTTTCCAGGAAAAACCAAGAAATAATTAGAAGCTGTCCTCAAGCCAACAAACTAAGCATTTAAGTGCTCTTTAACAAAACACTCTGATTTTGGAGTGTACCCGTAAATACAGCTAATTGATTGAGCGCTTTAACAAAACTTTGACTTTGAGTCTTTCATTAAAAAAAAAAAAAAAAAAAAAAAAACTTTTAAGTCTTTCATTAATATTGAACCAAACATAGCGTATGTTTGATACTATTCAGCTTGGTTCGATAAGTGCCATGGGAGGCAATTAATTCAATTCCATGAAACATTGACAGCTGAACAATTAATATCGAACCAAACTCTAGCATTTTATAAATAAAAAAAATTAAAAAAAGAAACACATAAACAGAGTTAGAAGAAAGTCAATGATAATCTACTGAAATTGTATAAAATAAGAAGAAAAAAAAACCAGCAAATGAAAGGCTGCCGTACCTGGTGTGGTAAAATTACTCTCTCCTTGCGGTATACCTGAAATAAGTTAAGGAGGCTTCAGTCAGAAGCCAAGACCTGGGTGTCTTACAAGTGTATCTTCATTCCTATATAACTTCTGATGCAATTAATAAAATTTCTATAAATATTTTTGTAAATATATTTTTATATATTATAGCTTACTTAGTTAATAAAAATCAAGGGATCAACATAATAAATTTTTATAATCACTTTATAATTTGATATACTATATAAACTAATTTGTAAAAATTCAAAGACTAAAAATTAGATTTTTGGAAAAAATATATATTACATAAAATAATTTATAAAATATTTCACAAAAATATTTCTTAACTAAAAAAATTGATACAAGATATAATAAATTAATAAATTATGATCAGTGTCTCCAAGAACCACCAGCGAAGATGAAGAACATGTGGGGAACAAACAACGTTAAAAGAATGACTCTCCCTAACTGGCAAATGGAAGCTGTAAATTCTATGGGTTTTGAATTTTAAGATGTCTTAGTATGTATGTTTCGCTACTTTGTAACTCTCCTATTTTTAACGGCATTTGAATCAGTTGGCACTTGGGTCTCCTATGAAGACTCTTCGTAAGTGGCGAGAGTTCAAATCCATTGGGTGAGGATACACGTCTGTGACCTGTGAATACGAACTGTGGGTGGTCCCAGCTTCCACGTGTGCGCGATCTCACAAGCCGCAGTCGAGATGTGTGCATGCCCATATATTAGTTTAACGGACTTATTAAGGGTTTTGTTTTTCTTGACAAAAAAAACTCTCCTCTTTTCAAAAAAAAAAAACAAACAAACAAAAGACTTTATGTGGTGTCTGTGTATGTGTATGACAGTCTCATCCGTGTGTATGTCGATGTACAATGAAGGATATTTAGGAATTTCTGGTGCAAACATTGCTTTCAAATCAAGTGCCCTCATATGTGTTGGAGGCTCATATGGTGGCATCGTCATTTCTACACTTTTGTCTTTGTCTGCTAGCATCTTCCGCATTATAATCTTCTAAGCTTGCTTCGCTATTTTCTGTATAGTTATTTTCATCTTGGTCATCTCCGCTTGAACTCCCATATTCACCAAATTCATTTTCATGACTGACAATGTTCTCGGTTCTATGGTGTGTTGATGTGCTTGGTGGTTGTTGTGAAGCAACGATATTGAAATTGTGTTGTAAATTATCCTATGCCCTCCATACGGTTGAAAGCCTTTTTAGTGGAATGTTATCATATTCATTAATTTGGTGTTGAGAAAAACCATCAGTGGAAGTCACAACACCAAGCTCCACATACAATTCTATAACTTAAACATCATGAAATGCTTGGTGGCAACTGAACATCATTTGAACATCTCTGCCATTATGTAATTTGAAAGACCTATAGTAGATCTTACCTTGACTTGACGAAATAGGCATACGGTATTTGATATATGTAATTATTCGATCATCTGCAATTTCTATATTTTTTTTAATGGTTCTCTTTAAATTGGCTAAAGAGACATCATTTTCAATATAAAAACAAGAATGGTCATCAGATGAAAATATTGCTGTCTCCTCACTTGTAGTGATTGAACCATTATAGTAAACCAAAGCAAGTGATTTTTCTGCCGTTGTAGAAAATGGAAAAATGTGAGTTTAGTGAGAGTAAATATGTATACTAAAAAAACAGAGGAAGCATATATGGAAGTCAACTAGTCAACACAGATCAAAAAACATACCTGAGTTCATTGATCAAGATTGAGTAATTAGCAGTCGTAGTGGAAGTTTGTTCTCTCGTCAAGAGTTTGTGCGGCCCTTGGTCGGTGTTTCTCTCCACCAAGGTCTTCTCCATCGTTCAGTATGACAAAAATATGATTTTTGCTAGCTTGGATGTAAAAGCAATAAAATAACTTTGCAAGAAAAAAAAACTAGAAAGAAAAAAATTTTAAAGAAGAAACTTATCTCTAAATTGATTATTTTTTTTCTTATAGAAATGCTTGTATGATTTTACAAAAGGGATTTGGAGGGTTTATATAGGCTCCACCTAATAAATGGATGGTTAAGATTAATTTCATCCAATGGCTTTCATAAAAATGGTAGGTGTCATATGCCAAGAATAATTCATCCCAACAACCCCCCATTAAACAAATTATAAGAAAAATTAATGTGAATTATAAAGTGTTAAATGTAAATTTTTTTTAATTTAAAAAGTCCTCGGGACCCATAATTTTTAAAAAAAATAAAATTTTAATATTAAAAAACTAATGTGACCCTGATTTATTAAAAAAATAAATATTAAATATTTAAAAAAAATGGTGGGACCCTTAACCTTTAAAAGAAATTATTAAAAAAAATGTGAGAAATTTTTATTTTTATTTTTTTCTTTATATACCAATACTTCTCTGTTTCTCATATGGTTTTAGAATTATTAGATAAAATCATTTTAGTTAAGTAAATGGATTCTCAAAAACAGTCAATTATACAAAGTAAAAGTTTAATAAGGAGTTAACTTAAGCTAGTCAATCTTGGTATGGACTATTCTATGTATTATGTTGACCACCAATATCTTTTTTTTAATGCGTTTGATTTGACTTTGACTTGTAGCCATTGAAGGTTTCCATTGTGTGATTAATTTCTGATGTAATAGCTAAAAAATAATTATTAAAATAATTAAAATAAAATATTTAGTAAACAAATATAGCATATAGACTAAGTTGGATGTTAACTTATCACCATTTAATTTTTATGTAAGATTTAAAAAAAGTTTTTGTGTAAGTAATAACAAATTTAGAAGTATTGGTATTATCCAAACCATAATTCATCTCAACACACATAGCTCAACTAATTTTAAAATACAAAAGTAAAATCATTGTCCAAGCCTTACGCCCATGTGTGTGTGTGATTGTGTGTATAAATAGAGAGGGTGAGAGAAGATGGAATGTTGAGTAGAAGAGAGATAAAAGAGAGATCAATGGCATCTGCTAATTACAAAGCCTCACCGCCGTTCATATTCCCTTCCACACAACCACAACAACTACACATAATATTTTTATTATGTACTACTGCTTTCTTGACGTTCTTCATCACTGGTGCTGTAACTGCTTCTAATACTGGTGACAATACCAGCAGGAGAGGCTGCATCACGGCCGAGAGAGACGCCCTCCTCGCATTCAAAGCCGAAACCATATATGAAAAGAATCATCCCATCTCTACGTGGGGTGATCAAACTGACGACTGCTGCCAATGGGCCGGCGTGCGCTGTGATAACAATTCTAGCCATGTCATCCGCCTCAACTTCAGTGATGAAGAGCCTGGCCTGAGAGGCAACATCAGTGGATCTCTTATTGGCCTCCAACACCTCACACACCTTGATCTCAGCTTCAATTGCTTCATCAATAACTCCATCCCAAAGTGGTTGGGTTCGTTGGAGAGCCTGGTTCATATCGACCTCAGCTTCAATTGCTTCACTGGTGTCATACCGCACGAGCTCGGCAATCTCACCAAGTTGCGCTACCTCAACCTAACAAATAATGAAGGACTCAAAGTGGTTGATGATACTGACTGGCTATCTGGTCTATCTTCTCTGAGATATTTATCTATGGCTGGTGTCGACTTTTCTGGGGTGGACAATGTCATGCAATCGCTCAACAAACTTCACCATTTAAAATACGTTTCTCTTCGTGCCTGCAGCATAAGTAGCATCCCTGAGTCCCTCCCACATCTCAACTTCACGTCCCTCACCTTCATGGATTTCTCGTGGAACATGCTCTACGGCATTAGTATCCCAGAGTGGCTCTTCAGAATACCCAACCTACGTGAGCTCTATATGTACTCTACAGGGTTGATTGGCACCATTCCTTCCTCGGTTGGAAACGCAACTTCTCTTCAATTGCTGAACTTGTCTTGGAATGAGGGAATTTCTGGTGATATGCCAAGAGGATTTGGTGATCTTTGCAATCTCTTGTGGCTCGGCTTGGATCGCACTTTCATGGGGAAGAGCTTGGAGGAGGATTTCAGAGATGCATTCTCTGGATGCATTAGGCGAAATTTGAATGTGCTTTCATTTGGATATAGCTCGCTAAATGGTCCTTTGCCAGATTGGTTGGGTGAATTCACAAATCTCACAGATCTTTTTCTTTCCATTAATTTCCTTCATGGCTCTATGCCTGAATCCCTGGGAAGCCTTTCCGGATTGGAATATTTGTCTCTTTATGGCAATGCTTTAAATGGCCCCATCCCAGAGAGTCTATCTCAACTATCAAACTTAGTTGGCTTGGAACTTAGTGACAACAACTTCAACTACTCATCTGTTATCACTGAAGCTCATTTGGCCAATCTCACCAATCTCAAGTACCTGTCGTTCGATCAGTTGGTTCTGAATATAAGCATTGACTGGATTCCACGGTTTCAGGCTCTCTACATAGACTTGTCTTCTTGTGACATTGGACCAAAATTTCCAGTTTGGCTCGCTAACCAAGTGAATCTTGACAGATTGGACATATCTAATACTGGAATCAAGGATTTAATGCCTGATTGGTTC
Source organism: Dioscorea dumetorum (assembly GCA_902712375.1). Taxonomy (NCBI): domain Eukaryota; kingdom Viridiplantae; phylum Streptophyta; class Magnoliopsida; order Dioscoreales; family Dioscoreaceae; genus Dioscorea; species Dioscorea dumetorum. The sequence continues at coordinate 8,576,209 of CACTHL010000561.1, read as the reverse complement.
TGGAACATCACATACACCATGACTCACTTAGATCTCAGCAACAATGAGATCAACGGACGGCTGCCTCAACGTTTGAAGTTTCGAGCCGAAGAAGAACGTCCAGTTCGAATATTCCTTAGCTCCAATCACTTTGAGGGATATGTTCCTTATTTTCCTCCTAATGTTTACGCATTAGACTTATCCAATAACTCATTTTCTGGAACCATTCCCTCTGATCTTGGAAAATTTGGAGGAATACCACCCCAGCTCACCTTCCTTTCTTTATCTTCAAACAATTTGACTGGTGGCATACCAAACTCTCTTTGTAATTTGGTGGGCCTTGAATTATTGGAACTCTCCAACAATCACCTGGAAGGAGCTATCCCGAATTGCTGGAACAATTTGACGCGCCTACATTACCTCATTTTGGCAAACAATTCACTGGAAGGTGAGGCCCCCGACACTCTTGTAAGTTCCTCAAGGTATTTACAAGTGTTGCACTTAAGCAACAACCAACTGCATGGAGGGTTTCCATCATTCTTGAAGAAGTGCGCCTCCATGACCACTCTTGCTCTTGACCACAACAATTTAACAGGCCACATTCCTTCTTGGGTGGGAGAAACCATGACTTCATTGATGATTTTGACATTGAAACAAAATAATTTCTCAGGTAACTTGCCTTTATTATCAAATCTTACGTCACTTCATTTCTTGGATTTTTCCCACAACTCATTTGTAAGTAGCATACCACAATCGTATGGCAACCTCATGGGTATGATAAACATTAATATGAATGGTGGTGCAAGGTTTACTACTGATACAAACAAAGGGCTCGTAATTAAGATTATTGTCATTACAAAAGGAACAGAGCTCCAATTTGGAGCCACCCTCTCATCTCTCAAATTCATAGATCTCTCTGCAAATAATCTAACAGGCCAAATCCCAAAAGACATCGTTAACTTAATTAGATTGCAGAACTTGGATTTGTCATATAACAATCTGTCAGGTGAGATCCCTAGTGACATTGGCCGAATGCAATCATTGGAGTCTCTCGATCTCTCAAGAAATGACCTCACTGGTTCAATTCCTCCAGGTCTTTGTACATTACATTTTCTAGAAAGCTTGAATCTGTCACACAATAACTTGTCTGGAAAAATCCCATATGCTAACCAATTGACCACTTTCAATGATCCATCTGTTTATACTGGCAATCTCAATCTTTGTGGAACTCCTCTGAATAGGAATTGCACAAGTGATGAACCACCATCAAATTCCCATGATCAAGAAGCTTATGGTGATGATAATGACAGTCCGACTATTTGGTTTTGCATTGGTTTAATGTCTGGATTTGTGGTTGGCTCGTGGATGGTGTGGATAACACTGCTATTCAAAAAAGAGTGGAGGTTTGCCTATTTTAGGCTTATGGACCACATATTTGACATGATGTATGTAAAGATGGCAATCACCATAGCCAAGATTAAGCGAGCTTAGGCTGTGATGAGATCAAGTAATTATTAAAACCACCTTTTGCTGCGAAAAATATCATTGTATTACTAGCTTTAAATAATGTCACCAAAGCCACTGGGCATGAATTTATGAGTAATTCTCTATTTATTTCCATTGATGCATTAAAAAATATATCTTTTCCTTTTTTTTATTCCTTACCATGATTAGTATTGAGCATGGTTAATCTCAGGTGCTACATATGTAGCTTTTCAGCAACTACTAAGGTTTTGATGTTGTAAAACAATTTCTCTGTTATCACTTCCATTGCTTGCTCTCACAAGGCTCAATGCATGGCCTGGGTCAGTGTGAAAGCTTCTTGTTATTTAAATAAATCCCAGCTTCTGGTTCTTATTTCAAAAAAAAAAAAACTTCTTGTTAGTTATTTATTTATTTATTATAAGCTCTGGCTTCGTTTCCTATGTTTCAAGATAACAACATACAAGGATATGATACCCTATTGGATTAGGTGAAATGATCTCACGGACTCGGGTCCGTAGGATCATTTGTGGAACCGAGACGTGGCTGCTACCACGTCTCTTTTTCTAAAAAAATTATTTTCTTTTATTTTCAATTATTTTATTATTAATATAATTAAAAAATTATTTTTTAAAAACTAGAGACGTAACAGCTGTCACGTCTCGGTTCTAGTGTAGATCCCACAAACCCAAGTACGTGGGATCATCACTCACCCATTGGTTCTATAGCATCTCTGAATGCTTTTCTTTATACCTTATTCTCGTTGGTTTAGTTATTCTATGTAAAAATTAAAAAATTGTACTTCAACAATATCACATGCATGTAATTAAAAAGAGCATGAGAATATGGCAAGGGTACACATCTAATGGCGCTTCCTCACAATTGGCTTGACTTCAGAGTCTTGCATATTGCTTGGCCATCATACAAGACTTTGATTTTGGAGTCTTGTCGTCAACCGGGTTATTCCTTCGTTGATTTCTCTTATCTTGCAGTTTTTTTTGTTTTTTTAAATAAATAAATAAATCATATTTTATTTAAAATACAATTGAAATAACAAAAGCTTCTACTTCTTTATTGAAACATCCTTTTTTTTTTTAAGATAAGAACCCAGGCTGATTTATTGAAATGAAAAAAAAACAAAGCTAACAATCCAAATAACGAGGAAGAAACCGAAAAAGAAAGCTAAACGAAGTAGCAAATTACGAAAAGAAAACCCAAAATGACTAAAGGATTTCATTAACCAAAATGGGAGCTCTCTTCCATGAAGGAAGAGACTAACACTATGCAAATTGACACCATGCAGAGCAAGCTTAGAAGCTGGAGCATTCCAGGCCTTCGGGATGAGCTTTATCTTGGGATAACCAGATTCTCCCAGAAGCCGTTTGATACTTGGAGTCCAAGGTTCCAACCGCCAATCCCAAACACGTTGATTAGTTGTGAGAATGCTGAAAATATCAACATTGTCAAGTAACACATAATGGATAGGAAATTGAGCATTGATCACCACTTCAATGGCTGAGTATATAGACATTGCTTCAGCTACCAATTCTGTTTCAGCTTGACCAAACGCACATCCTGCAAGAGAAACTATATGATTAGAATTGACAAGAAAGAATCCAAAGCCTCTTACCTCATCTCCAGCATGAAGGTCCCTTGTATTGGAAATAAACAGGAAGTATGACCTATCCTGAAAATTATTTAAAATAAGTTTTTTGCCACTCTGATCCAGCCGAGCTCTAGAGAAGTCATTGGTATGAACAATGGCCTTGCCAGCAATGAGTCGCCAATTAAAAGGGGTCTGCCTAAATATGAGGTCACAACGCATTTTCCAGATAAACCAAATAGCAGCAGCAATAACAGATTTATCAAATAAGCTTAAGCCATTACTAAGCAACCAATCACCATTAGAGATACCATTATGAAAGTAAAGATCCTTCTTGAGATAATTACTAAGAGCCATCCAGATCTGTCTGACTTTAGAACAGCTATAAAAAAGATGATTTGCATATTCAAAATGCAGGTCACATAAAGCACAAAAGTTTCTAGAGCTCAAATTAATATAGTGAAGATATTCTATAGTTGGGACTTTACCATGACACAAAAGCCAAATAAAATGTTTAACTCGGGGGCGGTGCATAAGGACCAGATTTTTTTCCAACCTTCCCAATTATCATTGCTTGAAACCATTTCGATTGAGAAGAAGATAAGAATTAAAAGACATCCTATTGGTAACGGACTTTAGGATACCGGATCCACAAGTTATTATCAATGTTATTGATCCTACTCAAATTAACAGCAAACAGATCAAAGGACTCCCCAAAAAGAGTATAAAGGTATTGGATGTTCCAATTCCCTTCAAAACTCAAATCATTAAGAGAAATAGTCTCTAAGTCCAAAGATGTGTTAACATATGTAGGCCAAAAAGCCAAAGGAATCTGAGAACACCAAGCATCAAACAAAAATGAAGAGGTGTTAACATTAACAGAGTGCAATCTAATAAAATGCTTAACTTTAGCAGCAGACACACAAAGCCCCTTAAAGAAAGTAGAAGAGGAGGCAGGAGGTTTGTCCCTCCAAAGATTCAAATTGCCATATTTCATAAACAAAATATCAACCCAAACAGCACTGTCCATATTAAGATATTTTAAAACAAGCTTAGCCATTAAGGAATGCTTCACCGATATAAGGTTTTTCAAATTCAGACCCCCCTCAGACTTTGGAATCAGAAGATTATCCCATGCAACATAATGAATGCCCTTTCCATTGCCATTTTTATGCCAAAAGAAACTCCTAACAATTTTAGAAATCTCATGGAGAACACTATCAGGAATAGGGTAAACAGAGAGATAATAAACCGGTTGGGTGAAGATAACAGAATTGATTAGGGTAGTTTTGGCCGCAGGGGATAGATTGCTCTTTTTCCAAGCTGAACACATGTTTTGAATCTTAGAAATGACAGATCTAAAAGTGGACACTGCTAATCTTTTAGGCGAAATTAAAATCCCAAGGTAAGTGAGGGGAAAAAGAGCAATCTGAAAATTAAGGATGTCAGAAATACGATTGGCCACATGTTTATTGAACCAGGAAGGGAAATATATGGCAGACTTAGCACTATTAGGATTTTGACCAGTTAGCTTGGCATAGATACTAAGACAAAGATTAATGTTCCTAGCAGTGCGACGAGTAGCATGAGTAACAAGGATTAGATCATCAGCGTACATCAGGTGATTAAAATTCTGATGTAATCGATTATCAAATCCCGGGATCATGCCATTGCCCATGCTAAAATTAAGAATAGGCGTAAGGATTTGAGACACCATAATAAAAAGATAAGAAGAAATGGGATCACCCTGCCTAACTCCCCTAGTAGATGTGAACCAGTGACTTGGGGAACCATTAACAAGAACAGAGAAAGAGCTATTAGAGATACAAGCCCTGATCCAAGAGATCCAAATATTAGGAAAATTCATTTTAGCAAGAATGGCAAGAATTGCACTCCAATTCAAAGAGTCATAGGCCTTCTCCGAATACATGCTTTGATTATTTATAAAATTGACTACATGCTTATTGTTTGGATGAATGCAACTCCGAATACAAAATAAAAAACTTCATTAGAGGAGTCGATGTTCAGTGGAAGTCTCAACTTTGTTAAATCCCTTCTTCTTGCCCCCGGAGAACAATCCAACTCCTCAATTGATCCTCCATCTCTAGACATCATCGCTTCACCGCTGATAGACACAGTTCTTTTTTTTTTTTTAATTTTGTATCTCTATCATGTCTCTTCTTGTCGTTGTTTTATTTTGTCCCATATTAGTCTTGGTTATGTTCACGTTGTTTGCCTCTTATTTTAATGAATTCTGATTTATCCAAATTTATAAAAAAAAAATGACAAAAGTTACATAAATTGAAACCGAAGAACCACAACAAATATCAACATAGGGCAGTGGGAAGCTAAGAAATGTATATAATGGGACCAACATACAAATATAATATAATCATCTTTAATATTAAAAAAATCATATATATAGTTAAAACAATATAAAAAATCAAGAGAACATCTTTGACCATGCCCATCCACCTCAACCTCCACCTCCAAGGCCAGCAACCACCACTGAATAATGAAGATACCTATTGATCTCAAGCACCACAGATACTTCATTTAATAGCCCCATCCCAATGCACAAACTAAATGTGACAGAAAATAAGAGAATAATATGCAGCACATAATGCATCAATGCAAGATGAAGAAAGGCTTACTGATCACAAATCATGAATTAATGGTATACACAATAATTAATCTTTTTATCGACAAAGAAAGAAAGCAGTGTATTGTGAAGTGCATACCTCTCCCTCTCGGTCGAACCCTACTAATTAACAAGGGTCAGAGCCTGTTCTCATTTGAATAGATAACAAACACTCTGATTTAATTGGTCAACGTCTGCCTCAATATGAAAAGAAAAACACTCTGATTTAATTGGTCGATCCAACTCTTAACTTTTTATTTTCCAGGAAAAACCAAGAAATAATTAGAAGCTGTCCTCAAGCCAACAAACTAAGCATTTAAGTGCTCTTTAACAAAACACTCTGATTTTGGAGTGTACCCGTAAATACAGCTAATTGATTGAGCGCTTTAACAAAACTTTGACTTTGAGTCTTTCATTAAAAAAAAAAAAACTTTAAGTCTTTCATTAATATTGAACCAAACATAGCGTATGTTTGATACTATTCAGCTTGGTTCGATAAGTGCCATGGGAGGCAATTAATTCAATTCCATGAAACATTGACAGCTGAACAATTAATATCGAACCAAACTCTAGCATTTTATAAATAAAAAAAATTAAAAAAAGAAACACATAAACTGAGTTAGAAGAAAATCAATGAAGTTTATAATCTACTGAAATTGTATAAAATAAGAAGAAAAAAAAAACCAGCAAATGAAAGGCTGCCGTACCTGGTGTGGTAAAATTACTCTCTCCTTGCGGTATACCTGAAATAAGTTAAGGAGGCTTCAGTCAGAAGCCAAGACCTGGGTGTCTTACAAGTGTATCTTCATTCCTATATAACTTCTGATGCAATTAATAAAATTTTTTTTTTTTGAAATAAAAGTGGATAAACCACAAATTTATTGAAAATAAAAAAGTACATAGAAAGGAAGATAACTCTCACCAGAAGTGAGTGAAAGAAAAGGAAAAAAGTACAACAGAAGCTGAGAAAATCAAAAAATAAAACAGACTGGGAAGGCGGAAGATATCGTCTGGTACCTCAGGCCTGCCCAGATTGAAAGAAGGAGCACCTACTCCTGAGCAAAGTCTGAATCCGGATCGCCTGCTTGAGTTGGAGCTCTTGCGCTTAGGAAATTAAGGGAGCGCTTAATTTTCTGAGAAGCCTCGTTAAGATGTTGCTGCTGATTGTCAGAGGCTGTTGAAAACCAAGAGAGAAGCATATTAGCAGTTTTAAAGATTATATTAAAAAGAGGTAAAGCGTTCAAATGGAATATGCGAGAATTTCGTTCAATCCAAATATTCCACAAAATTGCTCTAGAAGTAAGATCCCGAGAGAGTTCGGTGTTGAGGAAGGAGAGAGGGTAACCGGGAAGTCCGGAGCGTGGAAACCGAGTCCGGGGGGATGTGTAAATGAAGGATTTGAGAGAAGAATGACCAGATTCGTTTTGAGAAATCACAATCAATAAAAAGATGATTCAGACTTCTCGAGGCGTTGTGACGAGAGGACACATGTGTCTCGTGGAATGTTGAGAAAGACACCCTTTCTTGAAAAGATTAGATAGGGTAAGAATTTTGTCCTCTCCAAGCAAGCCGACAAAATAGGGTTATTTTGCTAGGACATCGGATTTTCCAATAAGAGGAATAATGTGGACTACGCATTCCACCATCAATCGAAATTTGTAGAAGGATTTTCTTGTGAAGTTCCCGTTTTTTCCGGCGCCCAAGTGTAGGAATCTTCACAGCTCTTTGGAACAATCGGGGATAATTGCTAGGAGGGGGGATAAAGTATCAAGGGAGGCCGATCGGAACAAGATCTCCCGGATTGTTTAGATGTTGAAGAAAGATCCCGATGCTTATCCGAGGGGTAATGCAATCGAGAAGAGGATTGGCCAAGTATCTTTGAGAGGTTGCCTATTAAGCCGACGATCAAACCACGGGGATGTGTTAGAGCCATTTTTGATGGTATTGGAAAGGCGGGAGCGAAAGGGAATTAAAGTGGAATTTACTCCCGCCCGTGAAGAAGGATTTATTCCGGGGTGGGATATGATTTAAAATGCCAATCGGAAAACCTGAAAGAGTAGTTAGCTTTGATAATTTTGGCCCAACTACTATTAGGATTGCGGGATAATTTCCACCACCACTTCCCAAGTAAAGCTTTATTAAAATCCCCGGAGATTGAGAATTCCCCGACCTCCCATGTTACGAGGCCTCGGAGATCCTATTCCACGCTACCAATCTGATTCCTTTAGGTCCCAAATCGGGACCTTTCCAAAGGAAGTCTCTTCGAATTCGATCAATTTCTTTGATCACCCAGGGGGAGTTTGAAAACCGACATCCAATAGACTGGGACAGTTGAGAGCACGAGTTGATGAGAGTTAAACGACCTCCTAAGGATAGATAGGTTCCTTTCCGGGAAGCGAGTCTAGAGCGAACCATTCCGATAAGCTTTATCCGGTCTATACGCCTTGGTCTTCTTCCGAAAAGAGGAATCCCTAAGTAGGTAATTGGCGGGCAATTCTCGGAACAGTTGAGAATTCTCGGCGGAAGTATGATGTGGTTGGAAACCATAATGTGTGGAATACAAACAGCTTTTCGAATAATTTATCGATAAACCGAGAGGATCCCTCGAAGATATAAAGAATTAGTTTAATGACTTGGAGATCTTCTTGTCCTCCGGCTGAGAAAATTAACAAGTCGTCCGCGTATTGGAAGTGACAAATGTTAAAAGACTGGTCCAGAGGTACGCCCACTAACACTTTGGATCTGAGTGCGTGAGAAAACATAGCGCTCAGGGCATCTGCAGCAAGGGCGAAAAGTAAAGGAGAGAGTGGATCACCTTGTCGCGACCTCTTTTACATCCGATATAACCTTGAGTAGATCCATTAAATATGAATTGGGCCTTGGGTCATGCCGAGAATAGTGTGCACCCAAGAAAGCCATTTAGGTCCAAAGCCTCTTGCGGCTAGTATATCAAGAAGGAAATTCCAGTCTAAGGAATCAAAAGCTTTTGCGAAATCCACTTTAAAAACATGTCCAAGTAGTTTCCGTTTTTGTAAATTGAAAATTACTTCTTGAGCACCAACAATATTATCCGCAATGCATCTTCCTTTAATAAAGCCGGATTGGGAGTCATCTACCAGGCTATTAATCACAGAGCTAAGCCGGGAGGCAAGAATTTTAGAAATAATTTTGCAGGTGGAATTAATAAGGCTTATGGGGCGGAAATCCGACACATGTTCGGGCGCATCGTTTTTTGCAATAAGTGCAATGTTAATCCAGTTTAGACGCTCGAAGTTAATTGAGCCCTCATAAAAGTCCTCACAAAGTTTAACTAAGGAACTGTGAAGAAAATTCCAGTGTTTTTGAAAAAAGAAAATTGGGAATCCATCTCGGACTCGGAGCTTTATCTCGCATTTAAATCAAAGACGGACTTGTTTTATTTCATCAATGGAGAAGGGATATTCAAGCCGAGAGAGGTCTATTCTTTCTTTATAGTCAAAGAGATACTTGCCAGTCAAGAAGAAATCTATTTGTTAAAGCTGCACCAAAAAGAGAGTGAAAGTGTTCATTGAAAATCCTGCCAATTTGAAAATTTCCAACGATCCGAGTGTTGTTCGATAGATATGAGGAATGAAATTTCTGTTTCTCCTTCCATTTGCTACTTGATGAAAATATTTTGTATTTGCATCTCCTTCTCTCGAGCCAGGTGATTACGGATCGTTGTTTCCAATATGTTTCTTCTTGATTTAAAATAGAATAAAGCTCGGTTCGAATTTGAGAGTACCGAATGTTTTCTTCCTCGGCAAAGGGATCTACTTTCTCCAATAATGTCCAAGGAGTTTAATTCTGAAAGTAGACTAAGTTTGAGAAGTTTTGTTGCGCCAAAGGTGTTCTTGGACCAAAGTCGAAGTTTAGATTTCAGGAAGGCTAGCTTTTTGGAGATTATGAAAGCTCCACAACCAATAGGATTAATTTCCATCCACCAATCCTGAATTAAGGTTTTTAGTTGGGAATTTGAGTACCAGAATTTCTCAAATCTAAAGATTCGGGATCGCTGGAAATGATCACCAAAATCAAGGCAGATTGGAGAGTGGTCTGATCCAAATCTGGGTAGAACATATTGACAAGTTCTGGGATATAAGGAAGACCAATTGTGAGAGTAGAGAAATCGGTCTAGACGAATCCAGATAGGATCAGATTGACCATTGGTCCAGGTAAATCTTCTCCCATTGATGGGAGGATCAATAAGATCGAGTTCATTTAGGATGTTTTGTGAAGAAGAAATGTCACGTGGGTTGAAAATTCCATTATTTTTATCCTCTGTGGAGAACACCGTGTTAAAATCTCCACAAATTACCCAGGGAATGGAGATGAGGCTTCCAAGAAGTCGAAGTTCATCCCAGAAAAAAGATCTAACGGAAGAAGAATTTGGACCATAAACACTGGTAATAAAATTTCTATAAATATTTTTGTAAATATATTTTTATATATTATAGCTTACTTAGTTAATAAAAATCAAGGGATCAACATAATAAATTTTTATAATCACTTTATAATTTGATATACTATATAAACTAATTTGTAAAAATTCAAAGACTAAAAATTTGATTTTTGGAAAAAATATATATTACATAAAATAATTTATAAAATATTTCACAAAAATATTTCTTAACTAAAAAAATTGATACAAGATATAATAAATTAATAAATTATGATCAGTGTCTCCAAGAACCACCAGCGAAGATGAAGAACATGTGGAGAACAAACAACGTTAAAAGAATGACTCTCCCTAACTGGCAAATGGAAGCTGTAAATTCTATGGGTTTCGAATTTTAAGATGTCTTAGTATGTATGTTTCGCTACTTTGTAACTCTCCTATTTTTAATGGCATTTGAATCAGTTGGCACTTGGGTCTCCTATGAAGACTCTTCGTAAGTGGCGAGAGTTCAAATCCATTGGGTGAGGATACACGTCTGAGACCTGTGAATACGAACTGTGGGTGGTCCCAGCGTCCACGTGTGCGTGATCTCACAAGCCGCAGTCGAGATGTGTGCATGCCCATATATTAGTTTAACGGGCTTATTAAGGGTTTTGTTTTTCTTGACAAAAAAAACTCTCCTCTTTTCAAAAAAAAAAAACAAACAAACAAAAGACTTTATGTGGTGTCTGTGTATGTGTATGACAGTCTCATCCGTGTGAAATGGCGAAATCATCAATCCTCAGACTCAGAGATTCGTGAAGGTGAAGAAGATAAGGAGATAACATAAATTGAACTAAATCCTCATAGGACGGACCTCAATGCAAAAGTCGAGGATCGAGGTACACATCTTTATTTTAAGATTTTTTATTTGCAAATATGAAAACCACAGTATCTTTATCTTCTTTTTTTTTATATATTTTTTTTACTTGTAATTCTTTCTTCTCACTTCTAGTGAAAAAGCTTCTCTGTTTTCCTCCGTTTTTCTATTTTCAATAAATCTATGATTTATCCACATTTATTTCAAAAAAAAACCACACATAACAAAAATTTCTCCATCCTTATTTTGCAAAAAATCTGATTTTTTACTTTTTTTTTCCCCTTTTATTATTGACCCTTTTAAACTAATATATAAATAAATTAATAAAACTAAAGGAAACTCACACTCTACCGTTGGAGTCATTTATAAAAAACATTAAACTAATATATACATAAATTAATAAAAGTAAAGGTAACTCTCACTCTACCGTGGTTTGCTCCAAAATTTGGTTTACAAAACCGTTACATATTAGCCACGTCAGACAGAGCCGTTGAGCTGAGCTGGGTTAGATTTGACATTTCAGCCTAGTAATTAGTTAGAGCTTTATACAGCTTCATTTGTCAAAAAAGAAAAAAACATGGAGCATATAAATAGCTCCTATTCATTGTAAGCTAATTTGATTCTTCAATGAAAGCTTGTCTCTTCTATTCTCCTCAAACTCTTCTCCATCTCTTCTTCTTCTTCTTCTCTGATTTCTTTCTCCATTGTCTGTTCATATCTTTGTGAACAATTGCTGGTGATTGTGTTGTTGTTTCATTGAGTGTTGTTATTTCCATGTTAGATGTTATTCCAATTTAAAGTGGTCAAATTATTAGATATATTAATAAATAATATTAATGATATTTAGAGCAAACAAATCTTGACCGTTCAACTAGTTATGTAATGGATGTACCATATTAATTAGAGATTATATATAAATTGGTTATCTCTCTGCTAGGTTTTATTATGCCAAAAAACATATTCTCCATCAGAAAGCAAAAGCCTAAAAAAAAGAGAGAAATAGATTTATTTACTAAGTATTCATGTTTTTATAGAGATGGCTCAACCAAATTCCGCATTAGATATATTTTTAAAGAATCATGTATTTTAGAATTTATTTATTCCTATTTTATGATTCTAACAAGGGAAAATTAATTATAAGTCCCTGTAAGATTGTAAACATCCCGGTCAGTCCCTCTGGCATTTGAATATCCCTGCTCATCCTTCCTTTTTAGCTTACCTTCCTTTTCAGCCCCTCCGTCCAACTCTGTCAATAGCTTTTTTACATAATACCAACTTTGCCCTTGACTTTAATAGGAAAAGGCCCGCCACATCTTGTCATAATTTTTTGAAATTGTATGGCGAAAAAGGAAAGGCAGACTTTTTCAGGCAGCTTTTCTCTTACCATGCATGCTTTTGTAAACAAGGTTTCCATTCTTCGTTTACTTTTGGGCGTTTTCCTTTACTTTTAGAAGTTTGTGTTTATTTTTCAGAGTTTTTGTTTACGACTGTGAGTTTTCATTTACTTTTGGGCGTTTATGTTTACTTCTTGGAGTTTCTGTTTATTTCTGAGAGTTCTTGTTTACTATTGTGAGTTTCCGTTTACTTTTGGGCATTTTCGTTTACTTTTACGTTTACGTTTGGGATTCTCCATTAGCCCATCACCGTTTACATTTTCTTTGTTTGTGCATTCAACTGAAGCGATTACGTAATACTTTCCGCTTAGTTTTTTGGAGTTTCCATTTACCCTATGGAGTTTTCGTTTATATTACAACGTTTCCGTTTACGTTTGGGAGTTTCTCTTTACGATTGGGAGTTTCTGTTTACTTCTAGCGTTTCCGTTTACTTATGTTAGTTTTCGTTTACTTTTGGGTGTTTCTGTGTTACTTCTAGGAGTTTGTGTTTATTTTTCGGAGTTTCTGTTTATAACTGTGAGTTTCCGTTTACTTTTGGGCGTTTATGTTTATTTATGGGAGTTTCTGTTTATTTTCCGGAGTTTTTGTTTATGACTGTGAGTTTCTGTTTACTTTTGAGCGTTTATGTTTATTTTTGGGAGTTTTTGTTTATTTTTGGAGAACGCTAAAATTTTTATGGAATAAAAAACATTTAATTGTAATAAATGCATTCACATTTACTATCTTTATTCAAGAATAAAAACAATCACTTATAATAAATGCATTCACATCACTATCTCGGAAAACGCATCACTCATTACCTGCAACTATTGTGAGAGTTTCTGTTTATGTTTGGCGTTTCTGTTTACTTCTGGACGTTTCCGTTTATTTATGTGAGTTTTCGTTTATTTTTGGGCGTTTCTGTTTACTTTTATGAGTTTGTGTTTATTTTCTGGAGTTTTTGTTTACGACTGTGAGTTTGCGTTTACTTTTGGGCGTTTATGTTTATTTATGGGAGTTTTTGTTTATTTTTGGGGAACGCTAAAATTTTTATGGAATAAAAAACATTTAATTGTAATAAATGCATTCACATTTAATATCTTTATTCAAAAATAAAAACAATCACTTATAATAAATGCATTCACATCACTATCTCGGAAAACGCATCATTCATTACCTGCAACTATTGTGAGAGTTTCTGTTTACGTTTGGCGTTTCTGTTTACTTCTGGGAGTTTCCATTTATTTATATGAGTTTTCGTTTACTTTTGGGTGCTTCTGTTTACTTAAATGAGTTTGTGTTTATTTTCTGGAGTTTTTGTTTACGACTGTGAGTTTCTGTTTACTTTTGGGCGTTTATGTTTATTTCTGGGAGTTTGTGTTTATTTTTGGGGAACGCTAAAATTTTTATGGAATAAAAAACATTTAATTGTAATAAATGCATTCACATTTACTATCTTTATTAAAGAATAAAAACAATCACCTATAATAAATGCATTCACATCACTATCTCGGAAAACACATCACTCATTAATTGCAACTATTGTGAGAGTTTCTGTTTATGTTTGGCGTTTCTGTTTACTTCTGGGCGTTTCCGTTTATTTATATGAGTTTTCGTTTACTTTTGGGTGTTTCTGTTTACTTCTATGAGTTTGTGTTTATTTTCTGGAGTTTTTGTTTACGACTGTGAGTTTCTGTTTACTTTTGGGCGTTTATGTTTATTTATGGGAGTTTGTGTTTATTTTTGGGGAACGCTAAAATTTTTATGGAATAAAAAAAATTTAATTGTAATAAATGCATTCACATTTAATATCTTTATTCAAGAATAAAAACAATCACTTATAATAAATGCATTCACATCACTATCTCGGAAAACGCATCACTCATTACCTGCAACTATTGTGAGAGTTTCTGTTTACGTTTGGCGTTTCTGTTTACTTCTGGGCGTTTCCGTTTATTTATGTGAGTTTTCGTTTACTTTTGGGTGCTTCTGTTTACTTATATGAGTTTGTGTTTATTTTCTGGAGTTTTTGTTTACGACTGTGAGTTTCTGTTTACTTTTGGGCGTTTATGTTTATTTCTGGGAGTTTGTGTTTATTTTTTGAGAACGCTAAAATTTTTATAGAATAAAAAACATTTAATTGTAATAAATGCATTCACATTTACTATATTTATTCAAAAATAAAAACAACCACTTACAATAAAAGCATTCACATCACTATCTCGGAAAACGCATCACTCATTACCTGCAACTATATGGGTGAGTGGAGGGGCATAACCGACAATTCAAATAGCTTTTAACGGTGTAATTTTACGTGGGGACCCAGATAGAAGAAAACCTAAAAGGAAAGGATAATTTATTCATTTCCGAAATAGCAAGGTTTATATGTGAATATTTGAATTTCAGAGGGGTGTTATGTTCATTATCTGTTCTAACAATTGTATATAAAGTTTTACATGTGGCATCAGAAACTAGTTTAGGATTCAAGAATAAATAGATCATGAAGATCTTCCTTGTTTTAAATCATTATGTGAAAATATTGAATTTTTTAATTCAAAAACTTTTTGGGACTATAATAGAGCCGGATATTTTATTTGTATATGCACGATGTGTCCCATTATGATCTTTTATTTTATCAAGATGTTACCATTATTTGAAATCAAAATCATAATTAGTTTTAGATTTATTTTTTTAGGTTAATATTTATAATTATGGTTTTATTATTTTTCAAATAAATGATGTGATTAGTATAAACATGCATAATGATATTAATTTCTCCAACTATGTTCACACCAAAGATAATTCTTAATTAATTCCTTGATTACTTCAACAATTTATTGTCATTGACACAATTAATAATATATCTCGTATTGTTTTTCAATTTCATACAATGAGTAGTATTAGACATGCTTAACCTCATATGCTATTCATGCACCTTTTCAGGAACAATTAATTTTTTAGATCCTAAAGAAAATGCAATTTCTCTGTTATCAAGTTTGTATCTCTTCCATCACTCACTCTCATGAGGCTCAAGGCCTGAATCTATATGAAACCTTATTGTCTGTTTATTTATTTACTATTATTTTTTAAATCATAGTAACTCTAGAAACAACGGCATATATAGAAGGATACCCTGTTTAATTGGTTCTATAAGATGCCTGCATGCTTTTTACTTTTACCTTAATGCGTCTGCTTTAGTAACTTCAGGTTAAAAATAAAAATTTGTTATTGAACAATATCATATATTTAGAAATTATGATTAGAAAGAGCAGGAGAAGGTTATCAAGGCTTGTTTTCGTCAGTACACAACAAGCCTTTGATCTGGTGGTCAACGGCGGCTAGTGACTTGACTTGGAGTCCTGTAAGTGTCTTTGAATATCGAGTCTCGTCATCAAAGTCGGCTATAGATTAATTTTTGATTACTCCAACAAGACTTTGATCTAGGTCATAGTCTTAATTTTATTTGTCATGAATACCTTTATGAATCACAGATATTTCACAAAGTTATTTACCTCTGATTTTTGAGTCAGATCAAATTTCTTGCTTTTCATGTTAAATCTAACCGATTATGTTGAGTAGAAGAGAGATAAGAGAGATCAATGGCATCTGCTAGTTACAAAGCCTCACCACAATTCATATTCCCTTCCACACGACCACAACAAGTACTCATAATATTTTTAATATGTATTGCTTTCTTGATGTTCTTCATCACTGCTTCTAGTACTGTAAATATTTGTGAAAAAAGTCTTTAGATTTTAAATACAAAAATAAAATCATTGTCCAAGCCTTGTGATTGTGTGTGTATAAATAGAGAGGGTGAGAGAAGAAGGAATATTAAGTAGAAGAGAGATAAGAGAGATCAATGGGATCTGCTAATTACAAAGCCTCACCACCATTCATATTCTCTTCCACACAACCACAACAAGCACTCATAATATTTTTATTATGTATTGCTTTCTTGACGTCCTTCTTCATCATTGCTTCTAGTACTGGTAATGATACCAGCAGGAGAGGCTGCATCAAGGCCGAGAGAGACGCCCTCCTCGCATTCAAAGCAGAAACCATATATGACAAGGCTCATCCCATCTCTACGTGGGGTGATCAAACTGACGACTGCTGCCAATGGGCCGGCGTGCGCTGTGATAACAATTCTGGCCATGTCATCCGCCTTAATCCCCATCTCAGGCGACCACCACGACCAAAGAATTATGATTATGAATATTATTATGATAATAAGCCTGGCCTGAGAGGCAACATCAGTGTATCTCTTATTGGCCTCCAACACCTCACTTACCTTAATCTCCGCGGAAATTGCTTCAACAATACCTCCATCCCAAAGTGGTTGGGTTCGTTGGAGAGCCTGGTTCATCTCGACCTCAGCTTCAATTGCTTCACTGCTGTCATACCTCACGAGCTCGGCAATCTCACCAAGTTGCGCTACCTCAACCTAGCAACTTATTATGAAAGACTCAAAGCGGTTGATGATGCTGAGTGGCTATCTGGTCTATCTTCTTTGAGATATTTATCTATGAATCATGCCAACTTTTCTGGTGTGGACAACGTCATACAATCACTCAACAAGCTTCACCATTTAAAACATGTTTCTCTGGTTGGATGCAGCATGAGTAGCATCCCTGAGTCCCTCTCACATCTCAACTTCACCTCCCTCACTTCAATGAATATCTCGCGGAACATGTTCGACAACATGAGTATCCCAGAATGGCTCTTCAGAATACCCAACCTACGTCATCTCCGCATGAGTGACTGTGGGTGGACAGGTACCATCCCTTCCTCTGTTCGAAACGCAACTTCTCTTCAATTTCTGGACTTGTCTTGGAATGAGGGAATTTCTTGTGATATGCAAAGAGGATTAATTGGGGACCTCTGCAATCTCCAACAACTCTACTTAGATGGCACTTTCGTGGGGAAGAGCTTGGAGGAGGATTTCAGAGATGCATTCTCTGGATGTATTAGGCGAAATTTGAATGTGCTTTCATTTGTACGCAGCTCGCTAAAAGGTCCTTTGCCAGATTGGTTGGGTGAATTCACAAATCTCACAGATCTTTTTCTTTCCATTAATTTCCTTCATGGCTCTATGCCTGAATCCCTGGAAAGACTCTCAAGATTGCAATATTTGTCTCTTTATGGCAATGCTTTAAATGGCCCCATCCCAGAGAGTCTATCTCAACTATCAAACTTAGTTGGCTTGGAACTTAGTGACAACAACTTCAACTACTCATCTGTTATCACTAAAGCTCATTTGGCCAATCTCACCAATCTCAAGTACCTGTCGTTCGATCAGTTGGTTCTGAATATAAGCATTGACTGGATTCCACGGTTTCAGGCTCTCTACATAGACTTGTCTTCTTGTGACATTGGACCAAAATTTCCAGTTTGGCTCGCTAACCAAGTGAATCTTGACAGATTGGACATATCTAATACTGGAATCAAGGATTTAATGCCTGATTGGTTCTGGAACATCACATACACCATGACTTACTTAGATCTCAGCAACAATGAGATCAACGGGCGGCTGCCTCAACACTTGAAGTTTCAACGCGAACAAGTTAGAATATTCCTTAGCTCCAATCACTTTGAGGGATCTGTTCCTTATTTTCCTCCTAATGTTTTAGCATTAGACTTATCCAATAACTCATTGTCAGGAACTATTCCCTCTGATCTTGGAAACTTCGGTGGAAGAACACCTCAGCTCCAGTCCCTCTCTTTATCTTCAAACAACTTGACTGGTAGTATTCCAAACTCTCTTTGTAATTTGGTGGGCCTTGTGTCATTGGAACTCTCCAACAATCACCTGGAAGGAGCTATCCCGAATTGCTGGAACAATTTGGCACAATTACAATACCTCATCTTGGCGAACAATTCACTGGAAGGTGAGGTCCCCGATACTCTTGTAAGTTCCTCACAGTCTTTACAAGTGTTGCACTTGAGCAACAACCAACTGCATGGAGGGTTTCCATCATTCTTGAAGAAGTGCACCTCCATGGCCACTCTTGCTCTTGACCACAACAATTTATCAGGCCACATTCCTACTTGGGTGGGAGAAACTATGACTTCATTGATGATTATGACATTGAAACAAAACAACTTTTCAGGTCACTTACCTTTATTATCAAATCTTGCATCACTTCATTTCTTGGATCTTTCCCAAAACTCATTTGTAGGTAGCATACCACAATCATATGGCAACCTCATGGGTATGACAAACATTAGTATGAATGGTGGGGCAAGGTTTGCTAATTATACAGGAGAAGTTCTAATTAAGATTATTGTCTCTACAAAAGGAATAGAGCTGCCATATGGTGTTAGTCTTTCATCTTTCAAATTCATAGACCTTTCTGCAAATAATCTATCAGGCCAAATCCCAAAAACCATAGTTAACTTAGTTGGATTACAAAACTTGGATTTATCATATAATCATTTGTCAGGTGAGATCCCCAGGGATATTGGGCTGATGCAGTCTTTGGAATCTCTGGATCTCTCAAGAAATGAACTCAACGGGTCAATTCCTCCAGGCCTTGGTACATTAGATTTTCTACAAAGTTTGAATCTGTCACACAATAACTTGTCTGGAAAAATCCCATATGCTAGCCACCTAACCACTTTCATTGATCCATCTGTTTATGATTGCAATCTCAATCTCTGTGGAGCTCCTCTGGATAAGAATTGCACAAGCGATGAACCACCTTCAAATTCCCATGATCAACAACATGATGGTGATGATAATGATGATAGTCCGACTATTTGGTTTTGCATTGGTTTAGCGTCTGGATTTGTGGTTGGCTCTTGGATTGTGTGGGGAGTGCTGCTATTCAAGAAAGAATGGAGGTACACTTATTTCAAATTTCTGGACCACATCTATGACATGATGTATGTAAAGATGGCAATCACCATAGCCAAGATTAAGGGAGCTTAGGCTGTGATGAGATCAATGTAATT
This sequence comes from Dioscorea dumetorum, assembly GCA_902712375.1. NCBI lineage: Eukaryota > Viridiplantae > Streptophyta > Magnoliopsida > Dioscoreales > Dioscoreaceae > Dioscorea > Dioscorea dumetorum. The sequence goes on along the minus strand of CACTHL010000561.1, from coordinate 8,556,898 downwards.
AGTAAAATCACCTTTTGCTGCCAAAAATATTATTGTATTACTAGCTTTAAATAATGTCACCAAAGCTACTTCGCATGAATTTATGATTAATTCTCTATTTATTTCCATTGATGCCATAAAAAATATATCTTTTTTTTTTTATTTCTTACCATGATTAGTATTGGACATGCTTAATCTCTGGTGCTACATATGCTTAATCTCAATTGCTCTGTAATCACTTCCGTTACTCATTCTCACAAGGCTCAATGTATGGCCTGGATCAATGTGAAAGCTTCTTGTTATTTATTTATTTATTTATTTAATCATTATAAGTTCTGGCTTCGTTTCCTATGTTTCAATATAACAACATACAAGGATATCATACCCTACCGGATTGGTTCTATAATCCTTTTCATTATACCTTATTCTATTTAGGTTAGTTACTCTATGTAAAAATTAAACAATTGTACTTCAACAATATCACATACAAGTAATTAAAAAGGCCATGAGAAGGTCCTATATGGCACACGGCATGCCATATGACAAGGGTACCACAATGGGCTTGACTTGGGAGTCTTGCATATGTCATCTAACAAGACTTCGATTTTGGAGTCTTGTCGTCAACGGGGTTATTACTTGGTTCATTTCTCTTAACAATATCTTTATGAGTCAAGAATGTTTTTTTAAACAAATAAATAAATAAATCATATTTTATTGAAAATACAATTGGAATTGACAAAAGCTTCTACTTTGCTCAAACATCTTTTGATTATTTATAAAATTGACTTACCTGCTTATTACTTACGGAAATGTAATTCCGAATACAAAAAAAAAAAAAAAAAAAAATTCATTAGAGGAATCGATCTCGATGTTCGATGGAAGCCTCAACTTTGTTAAATCTCATTTTCTTGCCACCAGAGAACAATTCAACTCCCCAAGTGATTCTCCAATTACAGACATCTAATTGCGGTCGCATGTAGGGAATAATTCCCACTCTATCATACTTATTTTTTTGGGTTATGGATCCTTTACTGTATACAATAAATGACTTCAATGCCATGTCCTTATCTTAAAGTTTTCTTGGTAAATATGAGAATTCATCGGACAAAAAATTCCTTTATTTTTATTTTGTGAAAGTTGAAATCCCAAAGTTTTTTTTTTTTTTTGTACTTTTCCCTACTTATTAGTGAACTCTTATGTTTTTTGTTTTATTAAAAACATTAAACTAATATATAAATAAATTAATAAAACTAAAGGAAACTCTCCCTCTACCGTACGTGGTGTACTGTAAACCTTCTCTTTTTTATTTTCTCTTCCAATTACTAGCCCACACCATGCTCTGGAATTTGATACGCCATCTCTCTTTCATCTTCTCCTCAAAGTGAAACTTGTTTTTTTGAGTTATCTAGGGTTCCTCATGGTTTGATTTTTTTGCAACCTTCTCATCTTCACCATTCATACATCACAAGGTTCATCCTCAAGGGTTGATACCATTTATAGATGGAGCCACCTGCCACATTGGCCTGGGGATTGAACTCTTGAACTCAAATCAAAGATGCAGGCCATTTTGGAAGCTGTGTGTATACACGCTCCTGATATAAAGGATGGATAAATGAGTGAAATTTATTTATATAGTTCAAACCTTCTATAAATTTTTTTCATGAGTTTGATTAAATATAATTTTAAATACAATGCATTTTTAATTACTGTGTAACTGGAAGTACTTAAATTTTAAAATACAGTGAAGTCAAATCTAGTGTTTGGTGGGATAAATATAAAAAATACTGTAATGTAAGATTTAATATTATTTTAATAATTTTAAATAAATATCAATTACTTTAACTATTAAATTTAAATTTATTAGTAAATTGATTAAAATTTTATTATATTTTAAAATTTTGAATTTATTTATTAACCTCACAAAAAAGTGTATTTCTAGGAATTTTCATTCATTTTTAACAAGTTATTTAATAGTTTCAATTATCGCACTAATCAATTTAGCAATTTATTTTACTATTAAATAAATTATTCAACTTATTATTAAAATCTATAAGTTTTTCACTATTTATAAATATTTTATAATATTTGTTTTTTCTTAATTAGTTACATGCAGACTATATATAAGGGAGTATGGATAAAATTTAGACAACAGTAGCTCTTATCACCCTGAGGCGGATCTCTTTCTCTCTCCTCCAATGGGGTTCTCTCTCTGTAGTTTTTTCATTTTTTCCCCCACTCCTATTAGGTGATTTCTGTCTCTTGTTGCAGCACCTTTTGTTGTTTATGTTTTTGTTGTACTTTTGTTTGCTCTCACTTATTTTTTTAATGAATGTGATTTATCCACCTTTTCAAAAAAAAAAAAAAAAAAACATATGTGAGGGAGTAAAAAGATTAGGGATTTGGTTTTATTATCAATTTAGTGATAAAACCAAATCGCTTATTGAATGTAATCTGAGTTACATGATCTTTTAAAATCTGATGAACCCAAGGACGGAACTAAGGGGGCTAGCGGGGGCTTCAGCACACCCCCCCCTTCCCCCCCAAAATCTCTGGCTATGTTTTTCTGAAACCACACGCCCTCCTAGTAGAAGGAGGAGATGAAAAGGGTCTTGCAAGGGCGAGCATCAACGGCGAACAAGAGGAGGAGGAGGAGGGGAAGGGGAAGGGAGAGCATCAAGCAGGAGGCCGTGATCACAGCGGCGGCAACAGCGTGGTCTTCGGCGATGAAGAATAGGTTATTTTTATACGAAGACAAGGTTTATAACTTTAAAATTGTCCATCTTTTAATAGAATTTACTGTTAATTTGAATAGCTGGTTGATAAGCCCGTCTAAGCTTAAAGGAAAGCCCATTGAAATCTTGTCCATGAGCTTAGCCCAAGATATAAATGCTTGAAATATCATGCACCGCTAATTAGTTAATTAGTTACAAGACGAACTAAAAATTATCGATTTGTATTTGTGATGTACTTAATGAGATGTTCATTGGAAATGATAAATGCGTTATCACTTGCCTTGCAACAAAAAGATCAAAATATTGTTCAAGCCATGCAATTGATTGATGCAATTTTACAATGATTTCAAAAATGCAAACTCAGCATTCAGTTACATCCTCTTAATAGTATGCGCCGCATAGATGGTGGTTCTAGTTCGAATGTGCATAAATAGATATTTTATTTTTTTTTTGTGGTTGTCTTAAACAGATCTTACAATTATCACACTTTTTTTTTTATATTGGAAACAATTGTTATGTTGATTGTTTTATATATATATATATTTGGCCTTTAGCCCTTCTACCAATAAGTTCTAATTCTGTCCTTGGGTGAGCCAAACACTAAATTTTTAAAAACCCAGTAAATCAAGTTACACGTAACTCCAAAACCTTTTAAACAAATACTACAAGTGAAAAATAAAATGTGGATGTGCTTGTTTGTTCTGCTTTGAAATAAAAAAAAAATGCATTTTAAATAATTTCAGAAAAAACTAAGATATTTATGTTTACTCTTTAAAATAGCAGTTAAAATAATTTTTAAGTTTTTTTAAGATTTTTATATTAATCAATACCATTTGACGCATCGATATTTGTAATAGTATTTGTAATAAGTGCCGCATGTTCAAATATATTTTACAAAAGAAAAAATTAATATTTTCTATAATATACCAGATTATAAATTGTATTGTCAGCTTTAATTGCTATAAACCATTCTTTATGAGACAATACAAGACTTTGAGACATGCCATCCAACACCCTTGTTCCGTGGAGGTTCTCCATTCCAGATTTTTGAGACATGCCATCCAACACCCTTATTAATAAATCCTGGATTATTCCAAAAAGACTTTGATTTTTGGATATATCCATAAATGTGGCGAATTGAATGAATGCCTTTAAAAAAAACTTTTGACTTTGAGTCTTTAAAAAAATTATAAAAAAACTTTGACTTCAGTTGGATTGGAGTATTTCATTTAACATTAATAATTCTAATAATTCACAAGATTATTGAATTATTTTACTGGTATTTATTAAAATCTCATTTTAAAAGTTATATATTAAAAACAGTACCCTTAAAAAGCTCATAAGCACTCTTTGAATTACTTATGCTTTATTTGAAATCATATGTTGGCTACCAAAATATTTTTGTGACTTTCCCATATAGAAGTACTTATTATCATGACATATATATATATATATATATATATATGAGGAAAAGATATTATAATCAAAACGGTATATAACTCATAATTATATATTTATAGAGTATTTGTTTGAAAAAAGACAACTCTAAAGATTAGATAAGATAACGTGATAGGTTTTATTTCTCTAATTTTCTTCAAATAAAAATATTTATCACGTATTTATTAAAAATAGTAATAATAAAGATAAAGATTTAACTTAATTATCTTTATTAAAAGATTTATTATGTGTAAATAATCATTTATCTAAATGACCTTATCATATTTTGACAGATTCTATTTATTTTTCTACACGATGGGCTGAGAGAAAATTATGCTTCAAAATATCAAAAGTTGGAAAATGATAGCATTAAATACTTGAAAATGATGTTGTAATAATAAGATAAAATTATTCTTGAGAAAAGTCTCCAAATTGTTTTCTGCAAAGACAAAGGGTCATCATGAAAAAAAAATATTAAATGTTAGAAAATGAGGGATGCTTTTAGCAATAGAAGAAAATTATTCATAAAACATTCTTTGTAGAGTAACTGATTGCAGGGTTTTCAAATATATATATATAGACACACACACACACACCATACTAATTAGTTTTTTGAAAATTTTCCTAACAATAAAAATTTGAATTATTTTTTAGATAAATAATTGATCTTCTCCTAAAATCCAACTATTATGTAAATATTATTGGTTATTAACCGATTGTTTTTAACTTAAAATTAATATTTACTATTTTATTTCTGAAGGATAAATCTTTAGAAGTTCAATTACTGAAAATTTTTTATTCCTTTTTTTATATACCAATACTTCTCTTTTTCTCATATGGTTTTAGAATTATTAGATAAAGTTTTTTTACTTAAGTAAATGGATTCTCAAAAACAGTTAATCAGACCAAGTAAAAGTTTAATACAGAGTTCATTTAAGCGAGTCTAGTCTTGGCATGGACTATTCCATGTATTGAGTTGACCATCAACATCCTTATTTTCATATGCTTAACTTAGACTTTGACATGCAGCCATCAAGGCTTTTATTGTGTGATTAATTTCTGATGTAATAGCTAAAAAAGATATTTTAAAAATAATTAAGATAAAATATTTATTAAAAAATATAGCATAATTTAGGCTAAGTTGGATTTTAACTTATCACCTTTTAAGTTTTTGTGTGAGTATTAACAAATTTGGAAGTGTTGGCATTATCCAAATCATAATTAATGGCAATACACTAAGCTCAACTAATCTCTTTTAAGTATTAATGAAATGCGATAAGATATGTGTATGTCTTCATTTTATTGAGGGTTAACTCAACTTAAAATGACTTAATAAAATAATAATTATAAAATGACCAAAGAGTAATTTTCATAGCCTAGCGTTCTCACACAAATTAAACATTAATAATTATTTAGCTCTCATGGAGGAATTAGCTCTGGAAAAAATACACAATAAATTGATTGCATTACTGTAATTTGTAAATATTTCTCAAAAAAAAAAAAGTCTTTATATTTAAAATACAAAAGTAAAATCATTGTCCAAGCCATGTGTGTGTATAAATAGATAGGGTGAGAGAAGATGGAATGTAGAGAGATAAGAGAGATCAATGGCATCTGCTAATTGCAAAGCCCCACCACCATTCATATTCCATTCCACACAACCACAACAAGTAGTGATAATATTTTTATTATGTATTGCTCTCTTGACGTCCTTCTTCATCACTGTTTTTGGTACTGGTGATGATAATAGCAGCAGGAGAGGTTGCATCAAGGCCGAGAGAGACGCCCTCCTCGCATTCAAAGCCGAAACCATATATGACAAGGCTCATCCCATCTCTACGTGGGGTGATCAAACTGACGACTGCTGCCAATGGGCCGGCGTGCGCTGTGATAACAATTCCGGCCATGTCATCCGCCTCAATCCCCATCTCAAGCGACCACCACCACGAAAGAATTATCATTATGAATATTATTATGAATATTATTATGATAATAAGCCTGGCCTGAGAGGCAACATGAGTGAATCTCTAATTGGCCTCCGACACCTCACATACCTTAATCTCCGCGGCAATTGCTTCCTTGATAGCTCCATCCCAAAGTGGTTGGGTTCGTTGGAGAGCCTGGTTCATCTCGACCTCAGCTTCAATTGCTTCACTGGTGTCATACCTCACGAGCTCGGCAATCTCACCAAGTTGCGCCACCTCAACCTAGCAACTAATGAAGAAGTTGGATGCAAGGTTGATGATGCTGAGTGGCTATCTGGTCTATCTTCTTTGAGATATTTAGCTATGGATTATGTCAACTTTTCTGGTGTGGACAACGTCATGCAATCGCTCAACAAGCTTCACCATTTAAAATACGTTTCTCTATATGACTGCAGCATGAGTAGCATCCCTGAGTCCCTCCCACATCTCAACTTCACCTCCCTCACTTCAATGAATATCTCGCGGAACATGTTCGACAACATGAGTATCGCAGAATGGCTCTTCAGAATACCCAACCTACGCGATCTCAGGATGAGTGAATGTGGGTTGACAGGTGCCATCCCTTCCTCTGTTGGAAACGCAACTTCTCTTCAATTTCTGGACTTGTCTTGGAATGAGGGAATTTCTAGTGATATTCCCAGAGGATTAATTGGGGACCTCTGCAATCTCCAGCAGCTCTACTTAGATGGCACTTTCGTGGGGAAGAGCTTGGAGGAAGATTTCAGAGATGCATTCTCTGGATGTATTAGGCGAAATTTGAATATGCTTTCATTTGTATACAGCTCGCTAAAAGGTCCTTTGCCAGATTGGTTAGGTGAATTCAGAAATCTCACCATGCTTTTTCTTTCCCATAATTCCCTTCATGGCTCTATCCCTGAATCCCTGGGAAACCTCTCTGGATTGGAATATTTGGTTTTATCCGACAATGCTTTAAATGGCCGCATCGTTGAAACCTTGGGCAGACTCTCGAAATTGCAATTTTTGACTCTAAGCAACAATGCTTTGAGTGGCCCCATCCCTGAATCCCTTGGAAAACTAACAAGATTGAAGCATTTGGTTCTTGCACACAATGCTTTAAATGGCTCCTTCCCTGAAACCCTGGGAAGACTCTCGAAATTGCAATTTTTGATTCTGAGCGACAATGCTTTGAGTGGCTCTATCCCTGAAACAATAGGAAGACTCTCGGAACTGCAATATTTGATTCTTAGCAACAATGCTTTGAGTGGCTCTATCCCTGAAACAATAGGAAGACTCTCAGAATTGCAATATTTGACTCTGAGCAACAATGCTTTTAGTGGCTCTATCCCTGAAACAATAGGAAGACTCTCAGAACTGCAATTTTTGACTCTGAGCAACAATGCTTTTAGTGGCTCTATCCCTGAAACAATAGGAAGACTCTCAGAATTGCAATATTTGACTCTGAGCAACAATGCTTTTAGTGGCTCTATCCCTGAAACAATAGGAAGACTCTCAGAACTGCAATTTTTGACTCTGAGCAAGAATGCTTTGAGTGGCCCCATCCCTGAATCCCTGGGAAGACTCTCAAGATTGTACGCTTTGGTTCTTGCAAACAATGCTTTAAATGGCTCAATTCCTGAATCCCTCGGAAGACTATCAAGATTGTACGATTTGGTTCTTGCAAACAATGCTTTAAATGGCTCAATTCCTGAATCCCTCGGAAGACTATCAAGATTGCGAAATTTGGATCTTCAAAGCAATGCTTTAAGTGGCTCAATCCCTGCATCCTTGGGGAGACCTCGAGACTTGTCCAATAACTCGTTTTCAGGAATTTTGCCCTCTGATCTTGGAAAGTCAGTAGGATTAGGACCTGAGCTCCAATTCATCTCTCTATCTTCAAACAATTTGACTGGTGGCATACCAAACTCTCTTTGTAATTTGGTGGGCCTTGAATTATTGGAACTCTCCAACAATCACCTGGAAGGAGCTATCCCGAATTGCTGGAACAATTTGACGCGCCTACATTACCTCATTTTGGCAAACAATTCACTGGAAGGTGAGGCCCCCGACACTCTTGTAAGTTCCTCAAGGTATTTACAAGTGTTGCACTTGAGCAACAACCAACTGCATGGAGGGTTTCCATCATTCTTGAAGAAGTGCGCCTCCATGACCACTCTTGCTCTTGACCACAACAATTTAACAGGCCACATTCCTTCTTGGGTGGGAGAAACCATGACTTCATTGATGATTTTGACATTGAAACAAAATAATTTCTCAGGTAACTTGCCTTTATTATCAAATCTTACGTCACTTCATTTCTTAGATTTTTCCCACAACTCATTTGTAAGTAGCATACCACAATCGTATGGCAACCTCATGGGTATGATAAACATTAATATGAATGGTGGTGCAAGGTTTACTACTGATACAAACAAAGGGCTCGTAATTAAGATTATTGTCTTTACAAAAGGAACAGAGCGCCGATATGGGGTTAGTCTTTCATCTTTCAAATTCATTGACCTTTCTGCAAATAATCTATCAGGCCAAATCCCAAAAGGAATAGTTAATCTAGCTGGATTACAAAACTTGGATTTATCATATAATCATTTGTCAGGTGAGATCCCTAGGGATATTGGGCTGATGCAGTCTTTGGAATCTCTGGATCTCTCAAGAAATGAACTCAACGGGTCAATTCCTCCAGGCCTTTGTACATTAGATTTTCTACAAAGTTTGAATCTGTCACACAATAACTTGTCTGGAAAAATCCCATATGCTAGCCACCTAACCACTTTCATTGATCCATCTGTTTATGATTGCAATCTCAATCTCTGTGGACCTCCTCTGGATAAGAATTGCACAAGCGATGAACCACCTTCAAATTCCCATGATCAACAATATGATGGTGATGATAATGATGATAGTCCGACTATTTGGTTTTGCATTGGTTTAGCGTCTGGATTTGTGGTTGGCTCTTGGATTGTGTGGGGAGTGCTGCTATTCAAGAAAGAATGGAGGTACACTTATTTCAAATTTCTGGACCACATCTATGACATGATGTATGTAAAAATGGCAATCACCATAGCCAAGATTAAGGGAGCTTAGGCTGTGATGAGATCAATGCAATTAGCAAAATCACCTTTTGCTGCCAAAAATATTATTGTATCACTAGCTTTAAATAATGTCACCAAAGCTACGGCGCATGAATTTATGATTAATTCTCTATTTATTTCCATTGATGCCATAAAAAATATATCTTTTTCTTTTTTTTTTTATTTCTTACCATGATTAGTATTGGACATGCTTAATCTCTGGTGCTACATATGCTTAATCTCAATTGCTCTGTTATCACTTCCGTTACTCATTCTCACAAGGCTCAATGCATGGCCTGGATCAATGTGAAAGCTTCTTGTTATTTATTTATTTATTTATTTATTTAATCATTATAAGCTCTGGCTTCGTTTCCTATGCTTCAATATAGCAACATACAAGGATACCCATCATACCCTACCGGATTGGTTCTATAGCGTCTCTGTATCCTTTTCATTATACCTTATTCTATTTGGGTTAGTTACTCTATGTAAAAATTAAAAAAATTATACTTCAACAATATCACATACATGTAATTAAAAAGGCCATGAGAAGGTCCTATATGGCACACGGCATGCCATATGACAAGGGTACCACAATTGGCTTGACTTGGGAGTCTTGCACATGCCATCTAACAAGACTTCGATTTTGGAGTCTTGTCGTCAACGGGGTTATTACTTGGTTCATTTCTCTTAACAATATCTTTGAGTCAAGAATGTTTTTTTAAACAAATAAATAAATAAATCATATTTTATTGAAAATACAATTGAAATTGACAAAAGCTTCTACTTTGCTCAAACATCTTTTGATTATTTATAAAATTGACTTACCTGCTTATTACTTACGGAAATGTAATTCCGAATACAAAAAAAAAAAAAAAAAAAAATTCATTAGAGGAATCGATCTCGATGTTCGATGGAAGCCTCAACTTTGTTAAATCTCATTTTCTTGCCACCAAAGAACAATTCAACTCCCCAGGTGATTCTCCAATTACAGACATCTAATTGCGGTCACATGTTCCTATAATTTTTTTGTAATCTTCTTGTGTCATTGCTTCACCCCGGTCTCTGATAGACATAGTTCTTCCTCTTTTTTGTATCTCCATGTTATGTCTCTTGTAGTCATTGTTTTATGTTTGTCCTATGTTTGTCCGGGTTATGTTGATGTTGTTAGTCTTTTATTTCAATGAATTATAGTTTATTTATTTTTTAAAAAAATAGACAAAAGTTGCATAAATGAAGAACCACAACAAATATTTACAAAGAGCACTGGGAAGCTAAGAAATTTATATAATGGGACCAATATACAAATATAATATAATCATCTCTAATATAAAAAAATCACACATACATATATCTATTTTTATAAATATTTTATAAATATTTATATATATATATATATATATATATATATTATAGCTTAGTTAATAAAAATCAGGGTTCAGGACAATAAAAGTTTTGTAAAACTTTTATTAAAAATGTAATTTTATATACTATATAAAATAATTTGTAAAAATCCAAAAACTAAAAAAGTATATTTTTGAAAAAAAAATTTATTACATAAAGTAATTTATAAAATATTTCAAAAAATATTTTGTAAGTAAAAACAATTGATATTTTTAAAAATTAAAAAAAAAAACCAGAGAAAGAGAGGAGGTAGACCCCTCTCCCACAGCCTAGGTTGATGTGGAATATTATAATGCTTGTGAGACATATTTTTTTTTTGAGAAAAGTGGATTAACACATGCATTAAAATTGTGAGACATATTTTATGTTTTAAAAACTATTTAAAAGAAGTGATTATAATACAAGATATAATAAATTAATAAATTATGATCGGTGACTCCGAGCGACGCCCATGAAGATTAAGAAGAACAGGAGGGGTGTATGATGATTTTATTCTTGTAAAATGGCTGCCATTGCTTCCAAAATCAGAGGCTGATGAGGATGAAGAAGACCAAGTGGAAAACAAGAATGTATCTACATCCTTGTAGAAGGGATGTTGCAACTTTTGGTTGAGTACTACATTGCCTAATATATGTAGTGTTTATGTTCATATATATGAGGAATAATTTCACTCTATCAGGTTGGTGTTTTGGGGTTATTGGTCCTCTTCCTAATAAATGAAATGTTCATGTGTATATATGTAAGGTATAGCTCCACCCTATCAAACTTATTTTTTTGGATTATGGGTCATTTATTGTATGCAATAAATGACTTCGATGTTGTATCCTTTATCTTAAAGTTTTCTCGGTAAATATTAGAATTTATCGGACAAAAAATTTCTTTATTTTTATGTTGTGAAAGTTGAAATCCCAAAGTTTTTTTTGTGTACTTTTCCCTTTTTATTAGTGAACTCTTATGTTTTTTGTTTTATTAAAAATATTAAACTAATATAAAAATAAATTAATAAAACTAAAGGAAACTCTCACTACCTTGGAGTCATCTATAAAAAAGATTAAACGAATATATAAATAAATTAATAAAACTAAAGGAAACTATCCCTCTACCGTACGTGGTGTGCTGTAAACCATCTTTTTTTATTTTCTCTTCCAATTACTAGCCCACACCATGCTCTGGAATTTGATGCGCCATCTCTCTTTCATCTTCTCCTCAAAGTAAAACTTGTTTTTTTGAGTTATCTAGGGTTCCTCATGGTTTGATTTTTTTGCAACCTTCTCATCTTCACCATTCATACATCACAAGGTTCATCCTCAAGGGTTGATACCATTTATAGATGGAGCCACCTGCCACATTGGCCTGGGAATTGAACTCTTTAACTCAAATCAAAGATGCAGGCCATTTTGGAAGCTGTGTGTATACACGCTCATGACATAAAGGATGGATAAATAAGTGAAATTTATTTATATAGTTCAAACTTTTTATAAATTTTTTTTCGTGCGTTTGATTGAATGTAATTCTAAATACAATGCATTTTTAATTACTGTATAACTGGAAGTATCTAAATTTTAAAATACAATGAAGTTAAATCTAGTGTTTGGTGGGATAAATATAAAAAATACTGTATTGTAAGATTTAATATTATTTTAATAATTTTAAATAAATATCAATTACTTTAACTGTTAAATTTAAATTTATTAGTAAATTGATTAAAATTTTATTATATTTTAAAATTTTGAATTTATTTATTAACCTCACAAAAGAGTGTATTTCTAAGAATTTTCATCCATTTTTAACAAGTTATTTAATAGTTTCAATTATCGCACTAATCAATTTAGCAATTCATTTTACTATTAAATAAATTATTCAACTTATTATTAAAATCTATAAGTTTTTCACTATTTATAAATGTTTGATAATATTTGTTTTTCTTTAATTAGTTACATGTAGACTACATATAAGGGAGTATGGATAAAATTTAGACAGCAGTAGCTCTTATCACCCTGAGGCAGATCTCTCTCTCTCTCTCCTCCAATGGGGTTATCTCTGTATCTGTAGTTTTTCATTTTTTCCCCCACTCCTATTAGGTGATTTTTGTCTCTTGTTGCAACACCTTTTGCCGTTTATGTTTTTGTTGTACTTTTGTTTGCTCTCACTTATTTTTTTAATGAATGTGATTTATCCACCTTTTTAAAAAAAAAAAAAAAAAATATGTGAGGGAGTAAAAAGATTAGGGATTTGGTTTTATTGTTAATTTGGTGATAAAACCAAATCGCTTATTGGACGTAATCTAAGTTACATAATCTTTTAAAATCTGATGAACCCAAGGACTGAACTAAGGGGCTAGCGGGGCCTTCAGCACCACCCCAGCCCCCCCCCCAAACTCTGGCTATGTTTTTCTTCAGCCGGTGAAACCACACGCCCTCCTAGTAGAAGGAGGAGAAGAAAAGGGTCTTGCAAGGGCGAGCATCAACGGCGGACAAGAGAAGGAGGAGGGGAAGGGGAAGGGAGAGCATCAAGCAGGAGGCCGTGATCACAGCGGCGGCAACAGCATGGTCTCCGGCGATGAAGAATAGGTTATTTTTATACGAAGACAAGGTTTATAACTTTAAAATTGTCCTTCTTTTAACAGAATTTACTGTTAATTTGAATAGCTGGTTGATAAGCCAGTCTAAGTTTAAAGGAAAGCCCATTGAAATCTTGTCCATGAGCTTAGCCCAAGATACAATTGCTTGAAATATCATGCACTGCTAATTAGTTAATTAGCTACAAGACAAACTAAAAATTATCGATTTGTATTTGTGATGTACTTGATGAGATGTTCATTGGAAATGATAAATGCGTTATCACTTGCCTTGCAACAAAAACATCAAAATATTGTTCAAACCATGCAATTGATTGAGGCAATTTCACAATGATTTCAAAAATGCAAACTCAGCATTCAGTTACATCCTCTTAATAGTATGCGCCGCATAGATGGTGGTTCTAGTTCGAATGTGCATAAATAGATATTTTATGTTTTTTTGTGGTTGTATTAAACAGATCTTACAATTATCACACTTTTTTTTTTTATATTGGAAACAATTGTTATGTTGATTGTTTTATATATATATATATTTGGCCTTTAGCCCTTCTACCAATAAGTCATAATTCTGTCCCTGGGTGAGCCAAACACTGAATTTTTAAAAACCCAGTAAATCAAGTTACACGTAACTCCAAAACCTTTTAAACAAATACTACAAGTGAAAAATAAAATGTGGATGTGCTTGTTTGTTCTGATTTGAAATAAAAAAAAAATACATTTTAAATAATTTCAGAAAAAACTAAGATATTTATGTTTACTCTTTAAAATAGCAGTTAAAATAATTTTTAAGTTTTTTTAGGATTTTTATATTAATCAATACCATTTGACGTATTGATATTTGTAATAAGTGCCGCATGTTCAAATGCATTTTACAAAAGAAAAAATTAATATTTTCTATAATATACCAGATTATAAATTGTATTGTCAGCTTTAATTGCTATAAACCATTCTTTATGAGACAAAATAATACATTATGCTAACTATATAACTCGGACTGATGACGGCCTCCAATACACCTTCAATTATAATCTCCACATGCATATGTTTGTTACCTTATTTCAGTTCATATTCAATCCAACTGTTCCTAGTTTTATTTTTTTTTGGGAAAAACAATCCTAGGTGAGGTATTAATAAGTAAAAAACTATAAATAAAACAAGAACTTCATATTAGTAAAGAGAAAATCCGATTCCCTAGTGGGGGATCTCTCTCTCTCCTCCATTGGGGTTCTTTCTTTTTTTTTTGTAGCTTTTTATTTTTTTTCCCACTCCTAGTGGGGTCTCTCTCACTCTTGTTTCGGCACTTTTTGTCTTTTATGCATTTGTTATTGTACTTTTGTTTGTTCTCTCTGTTTTATTTTAATGAATGTGTTTTATCCATTTTTTCAAAAAAACAAAAATCTGATTTCAAAAATTAGGTGAGATATTGATTTTTTTTAGATATTAAATTATTTCTGCTTTTGCCCTTCCTTACATTCGTCTTGACTTTAAAACATATATTTGTGATCAAGACTTTGATTTTTGAGACATGCCATCCAACACCCTTATTAATAAATCCTGGATTATTCCAACACGGCTTTGATTTTTGGATATATCCATAAATATGGCAAATTGAACGAATGTTTTAAAAAAACTTTTGACTTTGAGTCTTTAAAAAAATTATAAAAAAAACTTTGACTTCAGTTGGAGTATTTCATTTAACATTAATAATTTTAATAATTCACAAGATTATTGAATTATTTTACTGGTATTTATTAAAATCTCATTTAAAAAGTTATATATTAAAAACAGTACCCTTAAAAAGCTCATTAGCACTCTTTGGATTACTTATGCTTTATTTGAAATCATATGTTGGCTACCAAAATATTTTTGTGACTTTCCCATATAGTACTTATTATCATGATATATATATATATATATATATATATATATATATATGAGGAAAAGATATTAGAATCAAAATTGTATATAACACATAATTATATATTTATAGAGTGTTTGTCTGAAAAAAGAGAACTCTAAAGATTAGATAAGATAACGTGATAGGTTTTATTTCTCTAATTTTCTTTAAATAAAAATATTTATCACGTATCTATTAAAAAAATAGTAATAATAAAGATAAAGATTTAACTTAATTATCTTTATTAAAATATTTATTATGTGTAAATGATCATTTATCTAAATGACCTTATTATATTTTGACAAATTCTATTTATTTTTCTAGACGATGGGCTGAGAGAAAATTATGCTTCAAAATATCAAAAGTTGGAAAATGATAGCATTAAATTAAATGCTTGAAAATGATGTTGTAATAATAAGATAAAATTATTCTTGAGTAGAGTCCCCAAAATTTTTTCTGCAAACACAAAGGGTCATCATGAAAACAAAATATTAAGACTGTGTTTGATTGCTAACATGAAAAATAGATAGAAAATCCAACATTGAAAAATTTTCTGTGGAAAATAAAAAATAGTCGTTTGGTTGTCATTATTTTCTAGTTAGAAAATCAAAATTTCCCTTGTAAAATAAAAAAATTAGCCCTCCCATGTTATTTTTTCACATAACCCCCTTACATTTTTCATGGAAAACTTTTCCCATGGTGGAGGTAGGAAAAGTTCTCTGATGGAAAATAGGGTCATGTGACAACAGAAGAGGAAAAATTTTCCATGAAAAATTTGGGCAAGAGTCTATTTAACTGAAAAATGACCCGTGGAAAATTTTTTAGGGAAAAAAGTGCAATCAAACACAGCCTAAATGTATATATACACACACACACCATACTAATTAGTTTTTTGAAAATTTTCCTAACAATAAAAATTTGAATTATTGTTTAGATAAATAATTTATCTACCCGTGGAAAATCCAACTATTATGTAAATATTATTGGTTATTAACCGATTGTTTTTAACTTAAAATTAATATTTACTATTTTATTTCTGAAGGATAAATCTCTAGAAGTTCAATTAGTGAAATTTTTATTCTTTTTTTTTGTTATATACCAATACTTCTCTCTTTCTCATATGGTTTTAGAATTATTAGATAAAATCTTTTTACTTAAGTAAATGGATTCTCAAAAACAGTTAATTAGGTCAAGTAAAAGTTTAATAAGGAGTTCATTTAAGTTAGTCAAGTCTCGGCATAGACTCTTCCATGTATTAAGTTGACCATCAACATTTTGTTTTTAATACACTTAACTTGACTTTGACATAGCCCTCAAGGTTTCTATTGTGTGATTAATTTACGATGTAATAGCTAAAAAAATATTTTAAAAATAATTTAAGACAAAACATTTATTAAAAAATATAGCATAATTTAGGCTAAGTTAGATTTTAAATTATCACCATTAAGTTTTTATGTAAGATTTAAAAAAATGTTTTTGTGTGAGTATTGACAAATTTAGAAGTATTGGTATTATCCAAACCATAATTAATCTCAACACATTAAGCTAAACTAATTTTTTCTTTTTTTTTAACTAAAATGTGATTAGTGCCGATGAAAGATAAGTGTACTTTTTCAAAAAAAAAAAGAAGAAAAAAGATAAGTGTATGTCTTGATTTTATGCGCGTTAACTCAACTAAAAAAAATATAATAAAATAATAATTATAAAACAACTAAAAAAAGATAATTTTCATATTAATTAATCTAGCCTTCTCACACAAACATTAGTAATTATTTAGCTTTGTTGGAAGAATTAGTTCGAAAGAAAGAACACAGTAACACATTCAAAAAGATAAGATAGCGTTTCACTATGTTGGATTTTATTTTGCATCCAATTTATTAACTGTTTTAATTTTTTCTAGTTAGTAAATTATTTCGACAGTCGTCATATATGGCAGATAATAAATTGATTGCATTATTGCAATTTGTAAATATTTGTCAAAAAAAAAAAAGTATCTATATTTAAAATACAAAAGTAAAATCATTGTCCAAGCCTTCCGCCCATGTGTGTGTGTGATTGTGTGTATAAAATATAAATAGAGAGGGTGAGAGATGATGGAATGTTGAGTAGAAAAAAGATAAAGAGAGATCAATGGCATCTGCTAATTCCAAAGCCTCACCACAACCACAACAACTACTCATAATATCTTTATTATGTACTACTGCTTTCTTGATGTCCTTCTTCATCACTGCTTCTAGTACTGGTGATAATAGCAGCAGGAGAGGCTGCATCAAGGCCGAGAGAGACGCCCTCCTCGCATTCAAAGCCGAAACCATATATGAAAAGAATCATCCCATCTCTACGTGGGGTGATCAAACTGACGACTGCTGCCAATGGGCCGGCGTGCGCTGTGATAACAATTCTAGCCATGTCATCCGCCTCAATCCCCATCGCAGGCGACAATATTATTATGAAGAGTATGGCCTGAGTGGCAACATGAGTGAATCTCTTATTGGCCTCCAACGCCTCACACACCTTGATCTCAGCTTCAGTTGCTTCAACAATACCTCCATCCCAAAGTGGTTGGGTTCGTTGGAGAGCCTGGTTCATCTCGACCTCAGCTTCAATTGCTTCACTGGTGTCATACCTCACGAGCTCGGCAATCTCACCAAGTTGCGCTACCTCAACCTAGCAACTTATTATGAAAGAAGACTCATAGTGGTTGATGATGCTGAGTGGCTATCTGGTCTATCTTCTTTGAGATATTTAGCTATGGATTATGTCAACTTTTCTGGGGTGGACAATGTCATGCAATCGCTTAACAAGCTTCACCATTTAAAATACGTTTCTCTTCGTTTCTGCAGCATGAGTAGCATCCCTGAGTCCCTCCCACATCTCAACTTCACCTCCCTCACCTCCATGGATATCGGAGGGAACATGTTCTACAACATGAGTATCCCAGAATGGCTCTTCAGAATACCCAACCTACGCGATCTCAGCATGAGTGAATGTGGGTTGACAGGTACCATCCCTTCCTCTGTTCGAAACGCAACTTCTCTTCAATTTCTGGACTTGTCTTGGAATGAGGGAATTTCTGGTGATATGCCCAGAGGATTAATTGGGGACCTCTGCAATCTCCAACAACTCTACTTAGATGGCACTTTCGTGGGGAAGAGCTTGGAGGAGGATTTCAGAGATGCGTTCTCTGGATGTATTAGGCGAAATTTGAATGTGCTTTCATTTGGAGAGAGCTGGCTAAAAGGTCCTTTGCCAGATTGGTTGGGTGAATTCACAAATCTCACCAAGCTTTTTCTTCCCATGAATTCTCTTCATGGCTCTATTCCTGAATCCCTGGGAAGCCTCTCTGGATTGGAATATTTGGATTTATCTTTCAATGCTTTAAATGGCCGCATCCTTGAAATCCTGGGAAGACTCTCAAAGTTGCAAGTTATAACTCAAGCTTCCCGTAATGTTGCCAGAAATATCAAACTATGTCTAAATATTTATGAGAATTTAACTGGTCAGAAGGCAAACAATGCTAAGTCTGCCATTTATTTTCCCTCTTGGTTTAATAAAAGAGTCGCTCATAGTATATCTTCCATTATTGGGTTTAAAACTTCTTCTTTTCCTGTAACCTACTTGGGAGTTACTATTAGTCCTAAGAAGCTTGCTCTTGCATCATTTCAATCAATGATTGATAAAATTCGTAGCATGTGTTCCAAGTGGCGTAACTCGAAATTATCTCCAGCCGCCAAAACTGTGTTGATTAACTCATCCATTCTTTCCCAACCAGTGTATCTGCTATCTGTCTACCCGATTCCTGATTCAGTTCTTCATGAAATTTCCAAGATTGTGAGGGCCTTCTTTTGGTGTAAAGGTGGCAATGGAAAGGGCATCCACATGATTGCTTGGGATAATATCACTATCCCTAAGTCTGAGGGGGGTCTTGGTGTTAAAAACTTAATTGTCACTAAGCATGCTCTTATGGTTAAGAATATTTTTAAATACCTTAATTATGATTCTGCTATTTGGGTTAATATCCTTCATGTGAAATATGGAAATATAAACTTTTGGAAGGATAGCCTTCCTTCCCAATGCTCCAGCTTCTTTAGAGGTTTGTGTGGGTCTGCTTTTAAATTTAAACATTTTTTCAAAATGCAAACTGTTAATGTTAGCACTACATCATTTCTTTTTGATAATTGGTGCTCTGAAATTCCTCTTGGATACTGGCCTACATTCATAAATACTTCAACTGATCTTGATTCTGTTAGTATGGCTGATATTTGTTGTAATGACAATTGGAATGTTTCATGTCTACAAGATCTCTTTGGTGATAATTGGAATCTATTTATTGTTAACTTGGGGAAAGTTGATAATGATGCTCCATGTTTATGGATTTGGCTTCCAAAGGTTAACAGTAATAGAATTTCTGCCATATCTTATCAGGCCATCAATCGTAACAAGTTTATATCTGATAACTGGCCTGGTTGGAAATACTTATGGTCAATGCGTTTAATCCCTCGTATCAAACACTTTATTTGGACTATGTTGCATGGCAAAATACCTACTTGTGACTACCTTTATGCTATTAATTTAGGACCCAGAAATAATTGCTATTTCTGTGACCTTGAAGTTGAAACCGCTGCACATCTATTTGAACATTGCTCTAAAACTAAACAAATTTGGTCTGGTATCATTGCAAAGATCAACAGGGGATTTCCTCCCATACATGGCATTGTGAATGGAGACTGGCTCCTGGATTCCAGACTCTCTGCTTTCCAGAAATCAATTATTGCATCGATTATTTGGTATACTTGGAAAGCACGCTGTGATCTTGTTTTTAGAAAAACTATTCCAAATGTGACAAGAGTTGTACATCAAGCATTTGCTCAAACCTTGGAGTCCTTCCAGGCTCTTGAAACTCAATATGGCAAGCGGCTAATTCTTAATAATTTTCAGACTGGTGCCACACTATTATTCATCTCCAATGTGTGGAAAGATGACTTGGAGGTAAGTGGAACAGGATTCTATTTGGTTGATACTAACTATGTTGTTTCACTTGCAGGTTGTTTTACAGCCAATGCAGACACTAGGATGGTTGCAACTGCAACTGCTGTGCTGGCTGCAATGCAAATTGCCTCCAATTATCTGAGTCGAATACATCATGTTTTGATTGACAATGAGGATCTTCAACAAATACTATTGAAGCAGAAATACAATTGGGATTGGAGGCTTCAGCCTTGGATTTACAATATTGATGAGTTACGGACGATCTTGGGAACCCCAACACTGCAATGCATTCCGAGGCACTGGAATACTCCAGCAACCAGCCTCGCTTCATATAGTCTCAATCTTCACAATATTAGCTTATTCCTTCAAGGCAAAGAACTTCCCAGATGGATCATGAAAACTTTTGTAAATTTTGGTTTACATTTTCATTAATCTTGTGTTGGTGTTATTATTCTTCTTTTTTGAAGCTGTTTTCTTTTTCCTTTTTGGGTCTTTGTTTTTGTTAGCTTTCAATAAAATCAGCCCTCTTTGGGTTCTTTTCTTCAAAAAAAAAAAAAAAACAATGCTTTGAGTGGCCCCATCCCTGAATCCCTTGGAAAACTCTCAGGATTGCAAGAATTGGATCTTTCAGGAAATGCTTTGAGTGGCTCTATCCCTGAAACCCTGGGAAGACTCTCAAAATTGCAATCTTTGACTCTGAGCAACAATGCTTTGAGTGGCCCCATCCCTGAATCCCTGGGAAAACTCTCAGGATTGCAGGAATTGGATCTTTCAGAAAATGCTTTCAGTGGCTCCATCCCTGAATCCCTAGGAAGACTCTCAGAATTGCAAACTTTGACTCTAAGCAACAATACTTTGAGTGGCCCCATCCCTGAATCCCTGGGAAGACTCTCAGGATTGCAGCAATTGGATCTTTCAGAAAATGCTTTGAGTGGCTCTATCCCTGAAACAATAGGAAGACTCTCAAAATTGCTAGTTTTGAGTCTGAGCAACAATGCTTTGAGTGGCCCCATCCCTGAATCCCTTGGAAGACTCTCAAGATTGTACAATTTGGTTCTTGCAAACAATGCTTTAAATGGCTCAATTCCTGAATCCCTCGGAAGACTATCAATATTGCGAAATTTGGATCTTCAAAGCAATGCTTTAAGTGGCTCAATCCCTGCATCCTTTGGGAGACCTCGAGACTTTTCCAATAACTCATTTTCAGGAATTTTGCCCTTTGATCTTGGAAACTCAGCAGGATTAGGACCTGAGCTCCAATTCATCTCTCTATCTTCAAACAACTTGACAGGTAGTATTCCAAACTCTCTTTGTAATTTGGTGTACCTGGTGTCATTGGAACTCTCCAACAATCACCTGGAAGGAGCTATCCCGAATTGCTGGAACAATTTGACACAATTACAATACCTCATCTTGGCAAACAACTCACTGGTAGGTGAGGTTCCAGATTCCCTTGTAAGTTCTTCGCAATCTTTACAAGTGCTGGACTTGAGCAACAACCAACTACATGGTGAGTTTCCATCATTCTTGAAGAGGTGCACTTCGGTGACCACTCTTGCTCTTGACCACAACAATTTAGCAGGCGACATTCCTACTTGGGTGGGAGAAACCATGACTTCATTGATGATCTTGACCTTGAAAAAAAATCATTTCTCAGGAGACTTGCCTTTATTATCCAATCTCACGTCTCTCCATTTCTTGGATTTTTCCCACAACTCATTTACAGGGAGCATACCACGGTCGTATGGCAACCTCAAAGGCATGACAAATATTAGTATGA
Organism: Dioscorea dumetorum; assembly: GCA_902712375.1. NCBI lineage: Eukaryota > Viridiplantae > Streptophyta > Magnoliopsida > Dioscoreales > Dioscoreaceae > Dioscorea > Dioscorea dumetorum. Next base: position 8,535,070 of record CACTHL010000561.1, on the reverse strand, counting down.
ATGGTGGAGCAAGGTTTTCTCCTAAGTTTTCAGAAGCGCTCGTAATTACGATTATTGTCTCTACAAAAGGAATAGAGCTGCAATATGGGGTTAGTCTTTCATCTTTCAAATTCATAGACCTTTCTGCAAATAATCTATCAGGCCAAATCCCAAAAACCATAGTTAACTTAGTTGGATTACAAAACTTGGATTTATCATATAATCATTTGTCAGGTGAGATCCCTAGGGATATTGGGCTGATGCAGTCTTTGGAATCTCTGGATCTCTCAAGAAATGAACTCAACGGGTCAATTCCTCCAGGCCTTTGTACATTAGATTTTCTACAAAGTTTGAATCTGTCACACAATAACTTGTCTGGAAAAATCCCATATGCTAGCCACCTAACCACTTTCCTTGATCCATCTGTTTATGATTGCAATCTCAATCTCTGTGGAGCTCCTCTGGATAAGAATTGCACAAGCGATGAACCACCTTCAAATTCCCATGATCAACAATATGATGGTGATGATAATGATGATAGTCCGACTATTTGGTTTTGCATTGGTTTAGCGTCTGGATTTGTGGTTGGCTCTTGGATTGTGTGGGGAGTGCTGCTATTCAAGAAAGAATGGAGGTACACTTATTTCAAATTTCTGGACCACATCTATGACATGATGTATGTAAAAATGGCAATCACCATAGCCAAGATTAAGGGAGCTTAGGCTGTGATGAGATCAATGCAATTAGCAAAATCACCTTTTGCTGCCAAAAATATTATTGTATCACTAGCTTTAAATAATGTCACCAAAGCTACGGCGCATGAATTTATGATTAATTCTCTATTTATTTCCATTGATGCCATAAAAAATATATCTTTTTCTTTTTTTTTATTTCTTACCATGATTAGTATTGGACATGCTTAATCTCTGGTGCTACATATGCTTAATCTCAATTGCTCTGTTATCACTTCCGTTACTCATTCTCACAAGGCTCAATGCATGGCCTGGATCAATGTGAAAGCTTCTTGTTATTTATTTATTTATTTAATCATTATAAGCTCTGGCTTCGTTTCCTATGTTTCAATATAACAACATACAAGGATATCATACCCTACCGGATTGGTTCTATAGCGTCTCTGTATCCTTTTCATTATACCTTATTCTATTTGGGTTAGTTACTTTATGTAAAAATTAAAAAATTGTACTTCAACAATATCACATACAAGTAATTAAAAAGGCCATGAGAAGGTCCTATATGGCACACGGCATGCCATATGACAAGGGTACCACAATGGGCTTGACTTGGGAGTCTTGCATATGTCATCTAACAAGACTTCGATTTTGGAGTCTTGTCGTCAACGGGGTTATTACTTGGTTCATTTCTCCTAACAATATCTTTGTGAGTCAAGAATGTTTTTTTTAAACAAATAAATAAATAAATCATATTTTATTGAAAATACAATTGGAATTGACAAAAGCTTCTACTTTGCTCTAACATCTTTTGATTATTTATAAAATTGACTTACCTGCTTATACTTACGGAAATGTAATTCCGAATACAAAAAAAAAAAAAATTCATTAGAGGAATCGATCTCGATGTTCGATGGAAGCCTCAACTTTGTTAAATCTCATTTTCTTGCCACCAGAGAACAATTCAACTCCCCAAGTGATTCTCCAATTACAGACATCTAATTGCGGTCACATGTAGGGAATAACTCCCACTCTATCATACTTATTTTTTTGGGTTATGGATCCTTTACTGTATACAATAAATGACTTCAATGCCATGTCCTTATCTTAAAGTTTTCTTGGTAAATATGAGAATTCATCGGACAAAAAATTCCTTTATTTTTATTTTGTGAAAGTTGAAATCCCAAAGTTTTTTTTTTTTTGTACTTTTTCCTACTTATTAGTGAACTCTTATGTTTTTTGTTTTATTAAAAACATTAAACTAATATATAAATAAATTAATAAAACTAAAGGAAACTCTCCCTCTACCGTACGTGGTGTACTGTAAACCTTCTCTTTTTTTATTTTCTCTTCGAATTACTAGCCCACACCATGCTCTGGAATTTGATACGCCATCTCTCTTTCATCTTCTCCTCAAAGTGAAACTTGTTTTTTTGAGTTATCTAGGGTTCCTCATGGTTTGATTTTTTTGCACCCTTCTCATCTTCACCATTCATATACATCACAAGGTTCATCCTCAAGGGTTGATACCATTTATAGATGGAGCCACCTGCCACATTGGCCTGGGAATTGAACTCTTGAACTCAAATCAAAGATGCAGGCCATTTTGGAAGCTGTGTATACACGCTCCTGACATAAAGGATGGATAAATGAGTGAAATTTATTTATATAGTTCAAACCTTCTATAAATTTTTTTCATGCGTTTGATTGAATATAATTTTAAATACAATGCATTTTTAATTACTGTGTAACTGGAAGTACTTAAATTTTAAAATACAGTGAAGTCAAATCTAGTGTTTGGTGGGATAAATATAAAAAATACTGTAATGTAAGATTTAATATTATTTTAATAATTTTAAATAAATATCAATTACTTTAACTATTAAATTTAAATTTATTAGTAAATTGATTAAAATTTTATTATATTTTAAAATTTTGAATTTATTTATTAACCTCACAAAAAAGTGTATTTCTAGGAATTTTCATCCATTTTTAACAAGTTATTTAATAGTTTCAATTATCGCACTAATCAATTTAGCAATTCATTTTACTATTAAATAAATTATTCAACTTGTTATTAAAATCTATAAGTTTTTCACTATTTATAAATATTTTATAATATTTGTTTTTCCTTAATTAGTTACATGTAGACTACATATAAGGGAGTATGGATAAAATTTAGACAACAGTAGCTCTTATCACCCTGAGGCGGATCTCTTTCTCTCTCCTCCAATGGGGTTCTCTCTGTATCTGTAGTTTTTCATTTTTTTCCCCCACTCCTATTAGGTGATTTCTGTCTCTTGTTGCAGCACCTTTTGCTGTTTATGTTTTTGTTGTACTTTTGTTTGCTCTCACTTTTTTTTTTAATGAATGTGATTTATCCACCTTTTCAAAAAAAAAAAACATATGTGAGGGAGTAAAAAGATTAGGGATTTGGTTTTATTGTCAATTTGGTGGTAAAACCAAATCGTTTATTGGATGTAATTTGAGTTACATGATCTTTTAAAATCTGATGAACCCAAGGACGGAACTAAGGGGCTAGCGGGCTTCAGCACCCCCTCCCCCCAACCCAAAACTCTGGCTATGTTTTTCTTCAACCGGTGAAACGACAAGAGGAGGAGGAGGGGAAAGGGAAGGGAGAGCATCAAGCAGGAGGCCATGATCATAGCGGCGGCAACAGCGTGGTCTCCGGCAATGAAGAATAGTTTTTTTTATACGAAGACAAGGTTTATAACTTTAAAATTGTCCTTCTTTTAATAGAATTTACTGTTAATTTGAATAGCTGGTTAATAAGCGAGTCTAAGCTTAAAGGAAAGCCCATTAAAATCTTGTCCATGAGCTTAGCCCAAGATACAAATGCTTGAAATATCATGCACGGCTAATTAGTTAATTAGCTACAAGACGAACTAAAAATTATCGATTTGTTTTGTGATGTACTTGATGAGATGTTCATTGGAAATGACAAATGCGTTATCACTTGCCTTGCAACAAAAAGATCAAAGTATTGTTCAAGCCATGCAATTGATTGAGGCAATTTTACAATGATTTCAAAAATGCAAACTCACAGCATTCAGTTACATCCTCCTAATAGTATGCGCCGCATAGATGGTGGTTCTAGTTCGAATATGTATAAATAGATACTTTATGTTTTTTTTGTGGTTGTATTAAACAGATCTTTCAGTTATCACACTTTATATATATATATATATATATATATATATATATATATATATATTTTGGCCTTTAGCCCTTCTACCAATAAGTTCTAATTCTGTCCCTGGGTGAGCCAAATACTGAATTTTCAAAAACCCAATAAATCAAGTTACATGTAACTCCAAAACCTTTTAAACAAATAATACAAGTAAAAAATAAAATGTGGATGTGCTTGTTTGTTCTGCTTTGAAATAAAAAAAATGTATTTTAAATAATTTCAGAAAAAACTAAGATATTTATGTTTACTTTTTAAATTGGCAGTTAAAATAATTTTTAAGTTTTTTTAAGATTTTTATATTAATCAAAACCATTTGATGTATGATATTTGTAATAAGTGCCGCATGTTCAAATGCATTTTACAAAAGAAAAGATTAATATTTTCTAGAATATACCATATTATAAATTGTATTGTCAGCTTTGCTGTAAACCATTCTTTATGAGACAAAATAATACATTATGCTAACTATATAACTCGGACTGATTCCGGCCTCCAATACACCTTCAATTATAATCTCCACATGCATATGTTCGTTACCTTATTTCAGTTCATATTCAATCCAACTCTTCCCAGTTTTATTTTTTTTTTTGGGAAAACACAATCCTAGGTGAGGTATTAATAAGTAAAAAACTATAAATAAAACAAAAACGTCATATTAGTAAAGAGAAAATCCAATTCCCTAGTGGGGGATCTCTCTCTCCTCCATTGGGGTTCTTTCTTTTTTTTGTAGCCTTTTGTTTTTTCCCCACTCCTAGTGAGGGCGTTCTACCTTTTGTTTCGGCACTTTTTATCTTTATGTCTTTGTTGTTGTACTTTTGTTTGCAATCTTTTTCTTATTTAAATGAATGTGAATTATCCATTTTTTTAAAAAAAAAATCCGATTCCAAAAATTAGGTGAGATATTGGTTTTTTTATAGATATTAAATTATTTCTGTTTTTTTATAGATATTGGTTTTTTATAGAAATTCGTCTTGACTTTGATTTTTGAGACATGCCATCCAACACCCTTATTAATAAATCCTGGATTATTTCAACAAGACTTTGATTTTCTGATTTATCCATAAATATGGCAAATTGAATGAATGCTTTAAAAAAACTTTTGACTTTAAGTCTTTAAAAAAAGTATAAAAAAACTTCAGTTGGAGTATTTTATTTAACATTAATAATTCTAATAATTCACAAGATTATTGAATTATTTTACTGGGCTGAGAGAAAATTATGCTTCAAAATATCAAAAGTTGGAAAATGATAGCATTAAATGCTTGAAAATGATGTTGTTATAATAAGATAAAATTATTGTTGAGAAGTGTCTCCAAATTGTTTTCTGCAAAGACAAAGGGTCATCATGAAAAAAAAATATTAAATGTTAGAAAATGAGGGATGCTTTTAGCAATAGAAGAAAATTATTCATAAAACATTCTTTGTAGAGTAACTGATTGCAGGGTTTTCAAATATATATATATAGACACACACACACACACCATACTAATTAGTTTTTTGAAAATTTTCCTAACAATAAAAATTTGAATTATTTTTTAGATAAATAATTGATCTTCTCCTAAAATCCATCTATTATGTAAATATTATTGGTTATTAACCGATTGTTTTTAACTTAAAATTAATATTTACTATTTTATTTCTGAAGGATAAATCTCCAGAAGTTCAATTACTGAAAATTTTTTATTCCTTTTTTTATATACCAATACTTCTCTTTTTCTCATATGATTTTAGAATTATTAGATAAAGTTTTTTTACTTAAGTAAATGGATTCTCAAAAACAGTTAATCAGACCAAGTAAAAGTTTAATACAAAGTTCATTTAAGCGAGTCTAGTCTTGGCATGGACTATTCCATGTATTGAGTTGACCATCAACATCTTTATTTTAATATGCTTAACTTAGACTTTGACATGCAGCCATCAAGGCTTTTATTGTGTGATTAATTTCTGATGTAATAGCTAAAAAAGATATTTTAAAAATGATTAAGATAAAATATTTATTAAAAAATATAGCATAATTTAGGCTAAGTTGGATTTTAACTTATCACCTTTTAAGTTTTTGTGTGAGTATTAACAAATTTGGAAGTGTTGGCATTATCCAAATCATAATTAATGGCAACACACTAAGCTCAACTAATCTCTTTTAAGTATTAATGAAATGCGATAAGATATGTGTATGTCTTCATTTTATTGAGGGTTAACTCAACTTAAAATGACTTAATAAAATAATAATTATAAAATGACCAAAAAGTAATTTTCATAGCCTAGCGTTCTCACACAAATTAAACATTAATAATTATTTAGCTCTCATGGAGGAATTAGCTCTTGAAAAAATACACAATAAATTGATTGCATTACTGTAATTTGTAAATATTTGTCAAAAAAAAAAAGTCTTTATATTTAAAATACAAAAGTAAAATCATTGTCCAAGCCTTACGCCCGTGTGTGTGTGTGTGTGTGTGATTGTGCGTATAAATATAGAGGGTGAGAGAAGATGGAATGCTGAATAGAGGAGAGATAAAGAGAGATCAATGACATCTGCTAATTGCAAAGCCCCACCACCATTCATATTCCATTCCACACAACCACAACAAGTAGTGATAATATTTTTATTATGTATTGCTCTCTTGACGTCCTTCTTCATCACTGTTTTTGGTACTGGTGATAATAGCAGCAGGAGAGGTTGCATCAAGGCCGAGAGAGACGCCCTCCTCGCATTCAAAGCCGGAACCATATATGACAAGGCTCATCCCATCTCTACGTGGGGTGATCAAACTGACGACTGCTGCCAATGGGCCGGCGTGCGCTGTGATAACAATTCTGGCCATGTCATCCGCCTCAATCCCCATCTCAGGCGACGACCACCATATAATTATTATCATCTATATTATTATGATGAAGAGCCTGGCCTGAGTGGAAACATGAGTGAATCTCTTATTGGCCTCCGACACCTAACATACCTTAATCTCCGCGGCAATTGTTTCCTTGATAGCTCCATCCCAAAGTGGGTGGGTTCGTTGGAGAGCCTGGTTCATCTCGACCTCAGCTTCAATTGCTTCACTGCTGTCATACCTCACGAGCTCGGCAATCTCACCAAGTTGCGCTACCTCAACCTAGCAGAAAATATAAGACCCAAAGTGGTTGATGATGCTGAGTGGCTATCTGGTCTATCTTCTCTGAGATACTTGTCTATGGATCGTGCCGACTTTTCTGGGGTGGACAACGTCATGCAATCACTCAACAAGCTTCACCATTTAAAATACATTTCTCTGTTTGACTGCAGCATGAGCGGCATCCCTGAGTCCCTCCCACATCTCAACTTCAGCTCCCTCACTTCCATGAATATCTCGCGGAACATGTTCTACAACATGAGCATCCCAGAATGGCTCTTCAGAATACCCAACCTACATGATCTCAGCGTGAGTGATTGTGGGTGGACAGGGACCATCCCTTCCTCTGTTGGAAACGCAACTTCTCTTCAATCACTGGACTTGTCTTGGAATGAGGGAATTTCTGGTGATATACCCAGAGGATTAATTGGGGACCTCTGCAATCTCCAGCAGCTCTACTTAGATGGCACTTTCGTGGGGAAGAGCTTGGAGGAGGATTTCAGAGATGCATTCTCTGGATGGATTAGGCGAAATTTGAATGTGCTTTCATTTGTATACAGCTCGCTAAAAGGTCCTTTGCCAGATTGGTTAGGTGAATTCAGAAATCTCACAATGCTTTCTCTTGCATACAATGCACTAAATGGCCCCATCCCAGAGAGTCTCTTTAAACTATCAAACTTAGTTTTCTTGGATCTTAGTGGCAACAACTTTAACTACTCATATGTTATCACTGAAGCTCATTTGGCCAATCTCACTAGTCTCGAGTACCTGTCGTTAGATCAGTTGGTTCTCAATATAAGCATTGACTGGATTCCACGGTTTCAGGCTCTCCAGATAAACTTGTCTTATTGTGACATTGGACCAAAATTTCCAGTTTGGCTCGCCAACCAAGTGAATCTTGACAGATTGGACATATCTAATACTGGAATCAAGGATTCAATGCCCGATTGGTTCTGGAACATCACATACACCATGGATTACTTAGATCTTAGCAACAATGAGATCAACGGACGGCTGCCTCAACGCTTGAAGTTTCAAGCCGAAGAAGAAATTTCTGTTGGAATATTCCTTAGCTCCAATCACTTTGAGGGATCTGTTCCCTATTTTCCTCCTAATGTTTTAGCATTAGACTTATCCAATAACTCATTGTCAGGAACCATTCCCTCTGATCTTGGAAACTTCGGTGGAAGAACACCTCAGCTCTGGTCCCTCTCTTTATCTTCAAACAACTTGACTGGTAGTATTCCAAACTCTCTTTGTAATTTGGTGGGCCTTGCGTCATTGGAACTCTCCAACAATCACCTGGAAGGAGCTATCCCGAATTGCTGGAACAATTTGACACAATTACGATACCTCATCTTGGCAAACAATTTACTGGAAGGTGAGGCCCCCGATACTCTTGTAAATTCCTCACCGTCTTTACGAGTGTTGCACTTAAGCAACAACCAACTGCATGGAGGGTTTCCATCATTCTTGAAGAAGTGCACCTCCATGACCACTCTTGCTCTTGACCACAACAATTTATCAGGCCACATTCCTTCTTGGGTGGGAGAAACGATGACTTCATTGATGATTTTGACATTGAAACAAAACAATTTCTCAGGTAATTTGCCTTTATTATCAAATCTTACATCACTACATTTCTTGGATCTTTCCCACAACTCATTCATAGGCAGCATACCACAATCATATGGCAGCCTCATGGGTATGATAAACGTTAGTATGAATGGTGGGGCAAGGTTTACTACTTTGACAAGAGAAGGGCTCGTAATTAAGATTATTGTCTCTGCAAAAGGAATAGAGCTGCAATATGGAGTTAGTCTTTCATCTTTCAAATTCATAGATCTCTCTGCAAATAATTTATCAGGCCAAATCCCAAAAGAAATAGTTAATCTAGCTGGATTGCAAAACTTGGATTTGTCATATAACAATCTGTCAGGAGAGATCCCCAGTGACATTGGTCTAATGCAATCATTGGAATCTCTTGATCTCTCAAGAAATGAGCTCACTGGGTCAATTCCTCCAGCCCTTTGTATGTTACATTTCCTAGAAAGCTTCAATCTGTCACACAATAACTTGTTTGGAAAAATCCCATATGCTAGCCAACTGACCACTTTCAATGATCCATCCGTTTATGCTGGCAATCTCAATCTTTGTGGAGCTCCTCTGGATAAGAATTGCACAAGTGATGAACCATCATCAAATTCCCATGATCAAGAAGTTGATGGTGATGATAATGATAGTCGGACTATTTGGTTTTGCATTGGTTTAATGTCTGGATCTGTGGTTGGCTTTTGGATAGTGTGGGGAGTGCTGCTATTCAAGAAAGAATGGAGGTACGCTTATTTCAAATTTCTAGACCACATCTACGACATGATGTATGTTAAGATATTTATCACTATACCCAAGATCAAAAGGGCTTTGGTTGTAATGAATTTAAAGTGATTAGTAAAAGTCTTCTTTTATGGTATCAATGCAGTGGGACCTATATGAAACCTTCTTGTTTTATATATATATTTTTTTTTTAATTTTTAATCATTGTGAGGTCCCGCTTGGTTTCATTTATATGTTTCCAAATAACAATTAATCTGAGAAGAATACCCTGCCTGATTGGCTAAGGAATACCACATCCAGTGGCTCTTCCTAACAATTGTCTTGTGAGGACAATAATTAAGACTTTGGTTGTCTAGTTGTCAACAAAGCGGTATTTAGTTGATTAATTGCTCCAACAAGTTTTGCCTTTAGTCAAGATTTTTTTTTTTTTTTGAAATAATGTGGATAAACCACAATTTTATTAAAGAAGAACAACGGAGAAAAACAGAGAAATCTTTTCACCAGAAGTGAGAAGAAGGAAGAATTTAACAATTCATGTCAAACATTACATGTAATAGAATTACTGGATAGTTTTGCCGTAACCCTTGTGGACATGTAATCTACTTAATATCATTAGTCTTGACATATGTGTGCATCTTGGCCCTGCCTATAATGGCGTATATTACACAGATAATGAATATATTACACAGTTAATGATGTATATTTCACAGATACCAGTATTTATTACACAGATAATAGAGTATATTACACAGATAAAATGTATATTACACATATAAGATGTATATTACACAGATAAGATATATATTACACAGGTAATAATGTATATTACACAGGAACGTACCAGGTTTAGAATAAGGATAATACACAGCTAGTAGTACAATCTACACAATAGTTTTATCCGTTGCATTCGCACGAAAGCAGCGGGGAAAAAACATTTAAAAAAAACTTTCGTCAACAAAAAAAAGTAGGTCCTCAATAACTAAGTCCGCTATGACCGCGTTACACAAACAACGATTATGGTCAGGTTCGTGGCACTGACTACAATGTAAATCGCGGATTTCTAATCCCTGTGACTCGATTCGTTTCCTTCGTGGACGGCCGGGCCGTTTTCTGGAGATTGGTGGCTGGATTCGCAGTTCTCGGTGCTCGTCAGATGATTTTTCTGTGTCGGGGATTGGATATATAGGTTCAGAATACGCACGACGGTAGCATTCCACTGTGAAGTAATCTACAATGTATCTGTGCACATTTGTGTATGTTTGCATGATCGCCGCACATGCATGCTTGCATGGGAGCCCATAGGTTTCCCATTTTCTGCAAGAACACTTCCGCTGTTGAAGACTGACTGAATTGTTGTCGTTATCAACCATTTTCTGCAGATCTCTGCGACAACAACCTCCCAGGCTGTCAGGACCGTGAATTGTAGTAGCCGTCCTTCGCCTATGAAGTGAGCAACACCACAAAATGTCTCCATGGTGACTAACACCTGCGTAGACGTCGGTTTCGGGGTAAAAAAATAAAAAATACAGTGAAGTCAAATCTAGTGTTTGGTGGGATAAATATAAAAAATACTGTAATGTAAGATTTAATATTATTTTAATAATTTTAAATAAATATCAATTACTTTAACTATTAAATTTAAATTTATTAGTAAATTGATTAAAATTTTATTATATTTTAAAATTTTGAATTTATTTATTAACCTCACAAAAAAGTGTATTTCTAGGAATTTTCATCCATTTTTAACAAGTTATTTAATAGTTTCAATTATCGCACTAATCAATTTAGCAATTCATTTTACTATTAAATAAATTATTCAATTTATTATTAAAATCTATAAGTTTTTCACTATTTATAAATGTTTGATAATATTTGTTTTTCCTTAATTAGTTATATGTAGACTACATATAAGGGAGTATGGATAAAATTTAGACAACAGTAGCTCTTATCACCCTGAGGCGGATCTCTCTCTCTCTCCTCCAATGGGGTTCTCTCTGTATCTGTAGTTTTTCATTTTTTCCCCCACTCCTATTAGGTGATTTCTGTCTCTTGTTGCAACACCTTTTGCCGTTTATGTTTTTGTTGTACTTTTGTTTGCTCTCACTTTTTTTTTTAATGAATGTGATTTATCCACCTTTTCAAAAAAAAAAAACATATGTGAGGGAGTAAAAAGATTAGGGATTTGGTTTTATTGTCAATTTGGTGGTAAAACCAAATCGCTTATTGGATGTAATCTGAGTTACATGATCTTTTAAAATCTGATCAACCCAAGGACGGAACTAATGGGGCTAGCGGGGGCTTCAGCACCCCCCTACCCCCAAAACTCTGGCTTTGTTTTTCTTCGGCCAGTGAAACCACACGCCCTCCTAGTAGAAGGAGGAGATGAAAAGGTCTTGCAAGGGCGAGCATCAGCGGCGGACAAGAGGAGGGGAAAGAGGAAGGGGAAGTGGAAGGGGAAGGGAGAGCATCAAGCAGGAGGCCGTGATCACAGCGGCAAAAGCGTGGTTTCCGGCAATGAAGAATAGGTTATTTTTATACGAAGACAAGGTTTATAACTTTAAAATTGTCCTTCTTTTAATAGAATTTACTGTTAATTTGAACAGCTGGTTGATAAGCCGGTCTAACCTTATAGGAAAGCCCATTGAAATCTTGTCCATGAGCTTAGCCCAAGATACAAATGCTTGAAATATCATGCATTGCTAATTAGTTAATTAGCTACAAGTCGAACTAAAAATTATCGATTTGTATTTGTGATGCACTTGATGAGATGTTCATTGGAGATGACAAATGCGTTATCACTTGCCTTGTAACAAAAAGATCAAAATATTATTCAAGCCATGCAATTGATTGAGGCAATTTTACAATGATTTCAAAAATGCAAACTCGGCATTCAGTTACATCCTCTTAATAGTATGCGTTGCATAGATGGTGGTTCTAGTTCGAATGTGCATAAATAGATATTTTATGTTTTTTTTTGTGGTTGTATTAAACAGATCTTACAATTATCACACTTTTTTTTTTATATTGGAAACAATTGTTACGTTGATTGTTTTATATATATATATATATATATATATATATATATATATATATATATATATATATATATATATATATATATATATATATATATATATATTTGGCCTTTAGCCCTTCTACCAATAAGTTCTAATTCTGTCCCTGGGTGAGCCAAACATTGAATTTTCAAAAACCCAGTAAATCAAGTTACATGTAATTCCAAAACCTTTTAAACAAATACTACAAGTGAAAAATAAAATGTGGATGTGCTTGTTTGTTCTTCTTTGAAATAAAAAAAAAATGTATTTTAAATCATTTCAGAAAAAACTAAGATATTTATGTTTACTCTTTAAATTGGCAGTTAAAATAATTTTTTAGTTTTTTTAAGATTTTTATATTAATCAAAACCATTTGACGTATCGATATTTGTAATAGTATTTGTAATAAGTGCCGCATGTTCAAATGCATTTTACAAAAGAAAAAATTAATATTTTCTAGAATATACCAGATTATAAATTGTATTGCCAGCTTTGCTATAAACCATTCTTTATGAGACAAAATAATACATTATGCTAACTATATAACTCAGACTGATGACGGCCTCCAATACACCATCAATTATAATCTCCACATGCATATGTTCGTTACCTTATTTCAGTTCATATTCAATCCAACTCTTCCCAGTTTTTTTTTTTTTTGAGAAAAACAATCCTAGGTGAGGTATTAATAAGTAAAAAACTATAAATAAAACAAAAACTTCATATTAGTAAAGAGAAAATCCGATTCCCTAGTGGGGGATTTCTCTCTCTCTTCCATTGGGGTTCTTTCTTTCTATTTTTTTGTAGCTTTTTGTTTTTTCCCCAATCTTAGTGGGGGTTTTCTGCCTCTTGTTTCGGCACCTTTTATCTTTTATGCCTTTGTTGTTGTATTTTTGTTTGCTCTCTCTTTCTTATTTTAATGAATGTGATTTATCCATTTTTTTTTTAAAAATAATCCGATTCCAAAAATTAGGTGAGATATTGGTTTTTTATAGATATTAAATTATTTCTGCTTTTGCCTTTCCTTACATTCGTCTTGACTTTAAAACATATATTTGTGATCAAATAAGACTTTGATTTTTGAGACATGCCATCCAACACCCTTATTAATAAATCCTGGATTATTCCAACAAGGCTTTGATTTTTGGATATATCCATATATATATATATTTTTTTTTTTGAAAAAAGTGGATAAACCACGAATTTATTGAAGAAAAACAACGGAGAAGAACAGAGAAGTCTTTTCACCAGTAGTGAGAAGAGAGAAGAACAGGAAAACGATAAAACATAAAAAAGAAGATAAAGATACTAGGCAGACGGAAGACACCGCATGGCATCTCAGGTCTACCTAAAGAGTTGGTGGGAGCTACTCCTGAACGATGTCGAGATCAGAATCGCCGGTTTGATCTGCAGTCCGTGCGCTGAAGAAATTAAGAGAGCGCTTTATTTTTCGAGAAGCTTCATTAAGGTGTTGTTGTTGACTGTCAGAGGCTGTTAAAAACCAAGTGCAAAGCATGTTAACAGCTTTAAAAATGATTCTAATAAAAGATAGAGCTTTTGATTGAAAAATGCGTAAATTTCTTTCAAGCCAGATATTCCACAGGATTGCTCTAGAGGTGAGAGCCCAAAGATAACGAAGATTATGAGGAAGAGAGGGCAACCAGGAAGTCCAGATAGAAGGGATTGATTCTGGTAAGGAGTAAGAATCTAGGACTTGGGAAAAGAAAGACCAGATTCTATTAGAGAAAACACAATCAAGAAAAAGATGATTCAGGGTTTCAGAGGCGTTATGGCAGAGGACACATGTGTCTGTTGAGATATAAGAGTTGCATCCTTTCTTGAAAAGATTTGAAAGGGTAAGAATTTTATCCTCGCCAGCAAGCCAGCAAAAGAGAGTTATTTTGCTAGGACAACGGATTTTCCAAAAGGAAGAGTAAAGTGAACTGCGTATTCCACCATCAATGAGGAATTTGTAGAAAGATTTAACTGTGAAATATCCACTTTTTTCTAGAGCCCAGGTGTGAAGATCTTCAAGGTGACTGGAGCAATCAGGGATGATTTCTAAGATGGGAGATATCAAATCTAAAGAGGCTGAATGAAAGAGAATCTCTGGATTGTTCAAGTGAAGTTGTAAAAGTCTTAAATTTATCCAAGGAAATAAGCAATCAGCAAATAGAGCTGGCCAAATGTCTTTTACTTGTTGTCTATTATGCCAGCGATCAAACCAAAGGAAAGTATTGGAACCATTTCTTATAGTTTTGTTTATGAAGGAACGAAAGGGAATTAGAGCGGAATTCACTCCTGCCCAAAAGAAGGACTTATTTCGTGGTGGGGAAAGGAATAAAATTTCTCTTGGATTTCTAATTGAGTAATTTGCTTGGATAATTTTGGCCCAACTGCTGTTGGGATTGCAGGATAATTTCCACCACCACTTTCCAAGTAAAGCTTTGTTAAAATCATGAAGGTTGAGAATTCCCCAACCTCCCATGTCTCGGTGTCTGGTGATCCTATTCCAGGCGACCAATCTGATTCCTTTGGGTCCTAATTCAGGGCCTTTCCATAGGAAGTCTCTTCTAATTTGATCAATTTCTTTGATCACCCAACCGGGGAGTTTGAAAACCGACATCCAATAGACTGGGATTGTTGAAAGTACTGAGTTAACAAGGGTTAAACGACCTCCTAAGGATAAATACTTTGCTTTCCAGGAAGTGAGTCTTGAGCGAACCGTACTAATCAACTTTGTCCAGTCCAGACGCCTTGGTCTTCGTCCAGAGAGAGGAATCCCTAAGTAAGTAATTGGAAGACAGTTCCTGGTGCAGTTTAAGATTTCAGAAGAAGAATGATGAGGTTGAAAGCCATAATGTGTGGAATACAGACAACTTTTTGAGAAATCAATGGATAGGCCAGAGGATCCCTCAAAGAGATAGAGAATTAGTTTAATAATTTGAAGATCTTCTTGCCCTCCCGCTGTAAAGATTAATAAATCATCTGCATATTGAAAGTGACAGATGCTAAATGATTGGTCCAGAGGAACACCCACTAGCACTTTAGATCTAAATGCGTGCGTAAACATAGCACTTAGAACGTCTGCTGCTAGGGCAAATAGTAAAGGAGAAAGAGGATCTCCTTGTCTCAATCCTCTTTTACATCTGATGTAACCCTGGGTAGAACCATTAATGATGAATTGAGCTTTGGCTGAGCTAAGGATTGTATGAACCCAAGAAATCCATTTAGGTCCAAATCCTCTTGCTGCTAGAACCTCAAGGAGGAAGTTCCAATCTAGAGAGTCAAAAGCTTTAGCAAAGTCCACTTTGAGGACATATCTAAGAAGTTTCCGTTTTTGCAAGTTGAAAATTACTTCTTGGGCACCGACAATGTTGTCCGCGATACACCTTCCTTTAATAAATCCAGATTGAGAGTCATCCACTAGGATATTAATCACGGTGCTAAGCCGAGTGGCTAGGATCTTTGAAATAATTTTACAAGTGGAATTAATAAGACTTATTGGGCGGTAATCCGACACATGTTCTGGAGCACTACTTTTTGCAATAAGAGCAATGTTAATCCAATTTAAGCGTTCAAAGTTAATCGTGCCCTCATAAAAGTCTTCACAGAGTTTAACCAAAGTGCTGTGGATAAAGGTCCAGTGTTTTTTATAAAAGAAAATTGGGAAACCATCTGGACCTGGCGCTTTATCTGCGTTTAAAGCGAAGACTGCTTGTTTTATCTCATCAATAGTAAAGGGAGATTCAAGATGGGTGAGATCTATTCTTTCCTTAAAGTTAAAGAGAAGCTGCCAGTCAAAGAGGAACCTATTTGGAATTGAAGTACCAAAGAGGGAGGAAAAGTTATCATTAAAGATCTTGCCAATTTGTTTGTTTCCTTCAATCCATTGGTCATTCTGAAGTATGTGAGGAATGAAATTTTTGTTCCTCCTTCCATTTGCAACTTGGTGAAAGTATCTTGTGTTTCAGTCTCCTTCTCTTAGCCAAGTGATTCTGGATCGTTGTTTCCAGTAAATTTCTTCTTGAGTTAGAATAGAATAGAGTTCAGAGTGAATTTGGGAAAGTCGAATGGATTCTTCCTCTATCTACTTTCAGATATGATATCCAGAGAATTTAATTCGGAGAGTAGGCTAATCTTAAGAAGTTTAGAGGCACCAAAGGTATCTTTGGACCAAGATTGAAGGTTGGCTTTCAAATGAGCTAATTTTTTGGAAATTATAAAAGCTCCGCAGCCACTGGGATTAGATTCCGTCCACCAATCTTGAATTAGGTTTTCTAATTGTGAACTGGAGTACCAGAATTTCCCGAATCTGAAAATTCGCTTTCGCTAAAGATGATTACCAAAATCCAGGCAAATAGGAGAGTGATCATATCCAAATCTGGGGAGCACAAATTGGGAAGTTCTAGGGAATAAGGAAAACCAATTATGGGAAAGAAGAAATCGATCTAGGCGAATCCAGGTAGGATCAGATTGGCCATTAGTCCAGGTGAATTTTCTCCCACTGATAGGAGGATCAATAAGATCCAGGTCACTTAAGATATTTTGAGAAGTGGAGATTTCGCGTGGATTTATAATACCATTGTTTTTATCCTCTATGGTAAAAACAGTATTGAAATCTCCACAAATTACCCAAGGAATAGAAATGAGATTTCGGAGAAAACGAAGTTCATCCCAGAAAACAGATCTGATGGAAGAAGAGTTTGGGCCATAAACACTAGTACAAGCCCAGTTGAAATTGTTTAAATGATTAACAAATCCAACGGAAATAGAGAAGGATCCTTTGTGAATTAAAGTTCCAATAACTTGGGAGTTGTCCCATGCAATGATAATACCTCCAGCAGTACCTTGCGCTGGTAAGTAATCAAAAGTGTCGATACGTTTTCCTCCTATCAGTCTCCAATAAGAGCTATGAAGGTCTTGAAGTTTGGATTCTTGGATGCAGACAATATCAACTTGAGAATTTAAAAAGACATCTTTGACTAAGTGGCATTTTGAGGGCCTGCCTAGACCTCTAACATTCCAGCTTAAGATTTTCATAAGAAAATCAAAAAGTCTAGAAATTAGATCTCGAAGGAGATCCTTGAGAATTGGGGTCTTTAGAGGTTCTTTCCTTTTCAAGAGAACGGATATTTTCTATGCATTTAAATTTATGCGAAGGGGATCCTAAAAAATTAATGCCACACGAGTTACTGTAACTAAGGATTTGAGCATCAGTCCAATTTGAAAAAACAGAACTAGAAAGGTTAGTCGTACCTTCTCTCGGATCTTCAGGAATCTTCTTCTTGGAGGATCGAGGAGGAAGTGGTACAAACCCTGCTTCTTCGTTCCAACGTCCAGAGGGTTTCTTGGGTCTCTCACTTCTTCTAATTTGTTTTGGAGCGGAGAAATTTGTTTTGGAGAGATTCCCATAAGTCTTGAGTCAGAATGTTCAGTAGCCAAAGTTATAGAAACTGGAATTAAATCTGTCATCTTAGCATCTTCTAGATCAGATGAAGGATGAGCGAGTTCAATTTGATTGGCGTTATCTTCTTCAAGAAGTAGATCCTCATCTGCCAATTCATTCTCCAGAATGTCCTCGTCTTCGCCCCAATCAAAAAGTTCTTCATCAGAAGGATCGTCTAACTGTGTGTCCTGAATTGGAATATCTTGGGAGTAAAACTTTTCAGATATATGGCAAATTGAATGAATGCTTTAAAAAAAACTTTTGACTTTGAGTCTTAAAAAAAGTATAAAAAAACTTTGACTTCAGTTGGAGTATTTCATTTAACATTAATAATTCTAATAATTCACAAGATTATTGAATTATTTTACTGGTATTTATTAAAATCTCATTTAAAAAGTTATATATTAAAAACAGTACCCTTAAAAAGCTCATAAGCACTCTTTGAATTACTTATGCTTTATTTGAAATCATATGTTGGCTACCAAAATATTTTTGTGACTTTCCCATATATAAGTACTTATTATATATATATTTGAGGAAAAGATATTCTAATCAAAACTGTATATAACTCATAATTATATATTTATAGAGTGTTTGTTTGATAAAAAATAACTCTAAAGATTAGATAAGATAACGTGATAGGTTTTAATTCTCTAATTTTCTTTAAATAAAAATATTTATCACGTATTTATTAAAAAAATAGTAATAATAAATATAAAGATTTAACTTAATTATCTTTATTAAAAGATTTATTATGTGTAAATGATCATTTATCTAAATGACCTTATCATATTTTGACATATTCTATTTATTTTTCTAGACGATGGGCTGAGAGAAAATTATGCTTCAAAATATCAAAAGTTGGAAAATGATAGGATTAAATGCTTGAAAATGATGTTGTAATAATAAGATAAAATTATTCTTGAGAAAAGTCTCCAAATTGTTTTCTGCAAAGACAAAGGGTCATCATGAAAAAAAATATTAAATGTTAGAAAATGAGGGATGCTTTTAGCAATAGAAGAAAATTATTCATAAGACATTCTTTGTAGAGTAACTGATTGCAGGGTTTTCAAATATATATATATACACACACACACACACACACCATACTAATTAGTTTTTTGAAAATTTTCCTAACAATAAAAATTTGAATTATTGTTTAGATAAATAATTGATCTTCTCCTAAAATCCAACTATTATGTAAATATTATTGGTTATTAACCGATTGTTTTTAATTTAAAATTAATATTTACTATTTTATTTCTGAAGGATAAATCTCTAGAAGTTCAATTAGTGAAATTTTTTATTCTTTTTTTTATATACCAATACTTCTCTTTTTCTTATATGGTTTTAGAATTACTAGATAAAATTTCTTTAGCTAAGTAGATGGATTCTCAAAAACAGTTAATTAGGTCAAGTAAAAGTTTAATAAGGAATTCATTTAAGTTGGTCAAGTCTCAGCATGGACTCTTCCATGTATTAAGTTGACCATCAACATCTTTTTTTTTAATACGCTTAACTTGACTTTGACATAGCCCTCAAGGTTTCTATTGTGTGATTAATTTACGATGTAATAGCTAAAAAAATATTTTAAAAATAATTTAAGACAAAACATTTATTAAAAAATATAGCATAATTTAGGCTAAGTTTGATTTTAACTTATCACCATTAAGTTTTTATGTAAGATTTAAAAAAATATTTTTGTGTGAGTATTGACAAATTTAGAAGTATTGATATTATCCAAACCATAATTAATCTCAACACATTAAGCTAAACTAATTTTTTCTTTTTTTTAACTAAATGTGATTAGTGCCGATGAAAGATAAGTGTCCTTTTTCAAAAAAAAAAAAAAGACAAGTGTATGTCTTGATT
The DNA here is from genome assembly GCA_902712375.1 of Dioscorea dumetorum. Classification (NCBI taxonomy): domain Eukaryota; kingdom Viridiplantae; phylum Streptophyta; class Magnoliopsida; order Dioscoreales; family Dioscoreaceae; genus Dioscorea; species Dioscorea dumetorum. The sequence goes on along the minus strand of CACTHL010000561.1, from coordinate 8,515,373 downwards.
TTATGCTGGTTAACCCAACTAAAAAATAATATAATAAAATAATAATTATAAAACAACTAAAAAAAGATCATTTTCATATTAATTAATCTAGCATTCTCACACAAACATTAGTAATTATTTAGCTTTGTTGGAAGAATTAGCTCTAAAGAAAGAACACAATAACACATTCAAAAAGATAAGATAGCGTTTCACCATGTTGGATTTTATTTTGCATCCAATTTATTAACTGATTTAAATTTTTCTAGTTAGTAAATCATTTCGACATTCATCATATATGGCAGATAATAAATTGATTGCATTATTGTAACTTATAAATATTTGTAAAAAAAAGTCTTTATATTTAAAATACAAAAGTAAAATCATTGTCCAAGCCTTAGGCCCCGGTGTGTGTGTGTGTGTGTGAGTGTGTGTATAAATACATAGGGTGAGAGAAGATGACTGTAGAGGAGAAGAGAGATCAATGGCACACATATAATAAAAAGATTTATTATGTATACTTAATTTATCAAAATGACTAATCATATTTTGACCAATTCTATTTATTCTTCCAAACGATGAGCTAGAGCCTTCATGAACATGAAAATATTAAAAGTTGGAAAATGATAGCATTAAATGCTTGAAAATGATGTTGTAATAATAAGAGAAAATTATTCTTAAGAAAAGTCTCAAAAAGTTTTTTCCACGAAGACAAAGGGTCATCATAAAAACAAAAATATTAAATGTTAGAAAAGGAGGGATGCTTTAGCAACTGAAGAAAATTATTTATAAAAAATTGTTTATAGAGTAATTAACTGGCTGCAAGTCTTTGAAAAATACACACACACACCCTACTAATTAGATTTTTGAGATTTTTTAACAATGAATTATTAAATTTTTGTTTAGATAAATAAATATTGATCTTTTCTGAAAATCCAACTATTTTGTAAATATTATTGGTTATTAATTAACTGATTGTCTTTAACTTAAAATAAATAGTTACTATTTTTATTTCTGAAGGATAATTAATCTCTAGGTGTCCAATTAGTGAAAATTTTTTTATTCCATTTTTTTTATATACCAATACTTCTCCCTTTCTCATACGGTTTTAGAATTATTAGGTAGAATCTTTTTAGTTGAGTAAATGGGTTCTCAGAATCCGTTCATTAGACCAAGTAAAAGTTTAATAAGGAGTTAATATAAGCTGGTATAGTCTTGGCATGGAGTATTGCATGTATTAAGTTGACCATCAACATCTTTTTTAATACCGGTGACTTGACTTTGACTTGTAGCCATCAAGGTTTCTATTGTGTGATTAATTTATGATGTAATAGCTAAAAAACATATTCTAAAAATAATTAAGATAAAACATTTATTAAAAAGTATAGCATAATTTAGACCAAGTTGGATTTTAATTTATTACCATTAAGTTTTTATGTAAGTATTAACAAATTTTGAAAGAGACCACAATAACAAATTCAAGAAGATAAGATATTGTTTCACCATGTTGGATTTTCTTTCTTTCTTTTTTCACACATTTTTTTAACTCTTTGTAATTTTTTTGGTTTTTAAATTATTTCCACATTCATCACATATAGCATATAATAAATTGATTGCATTATTGTAATTTGTAAATATTTGTAAAACTAAAGGGCTTGTAGCCCAGCAGTACCTCATGTCCCCTCGTGGGAGTAGACGCGAATTCAACCCCCGAACAGCACTCCCCCGTTCAAAGAGGGTGAAAACGTTGTAGGCAATCCCCCGCCACACACGTACGTCTCTGAGAGTTGGCGTTTGTCGTCCTATCTCAAAAAAAATATTTGTAAAAAAAAAGTCTTTATATTTTAAACACAAATATAAAATCATTGTCCAAGCCTTATGTGGGTGGGTGTGTGATTGTGTGTACAAATAGAGAAGGCGAGAGAAGATGGAATGTCAAGTAAAAGAGAGATAAAAGGGAGATCAAATGGCATCTGCAAATTACAGAGCCTCACCACCATTCATATTCCATTCCACAGAACCACAACAAGGACTCAAAATATTTTTATTATGTATTGCTTTCTTGACGTCCTTCTTCATCACCGCTTCTAGTACTGGTGATAATACCAGCAGGAGAGGCTGCATCAAGGCTGAGAGAGACGCCCTCCTCGCATTCAAAGCAGAAACCATATATGACAAGGCTCATCCCATCTCTACGTGGGGTGATCAAACTGACGACTGCTGCCAATGGGCCGGCGTGCGCTGTGATAACAATTCTAGCCATGTCATCCGCCTCAATCCCCATCGCAGCCGACAATATTATTATGATAATAAGCCTGGCCTGAGAGGCAACATCAGCGAATCTCTTATTGGCCTCCAACACCTCACACACCTTAATCTCGGCGGCAATTGCTTCAACAATACCTCCATCCCAAAGTGGTTGGGTTCGTTGGAGAGCCTGGTTCATCTCGACCTCAGCTACAATTGCTTCACTGGTGTTTTACCTCACGAGCTCGGCAATCTCACCACGTTGCGCTACCTCAACCTAGCAGAAAATATAAGACTCAAAGTGGTTGATGATGCTGAGTGGCTGTCTGGTCTATCTTCTCTGAGATATTTATCTATGGATCGTGCCAATTTTTCTGGAGTCGGCAACATCATGCAATCGCTCAACAAGCTTCACCATTTAAAATACGTTTCTCTAGAGGACTGCAGCATGAGCAGCATCCCTGAGTCCCTCCCACATCTCAACTTCACCTCCCTCACCTCCATGGATATCTCGTCAAACATGTTCTACGACATTAGTATCCCAGAATGGCTCTTCAGACTACCTAACCTACGCAATCTCAGCATATTTGGCTGTGGGTGGACAGGTGCCATCCCTTCCTCTGTTGGAAACGCAACTTCTCTTCAATCATTGGACTTGTCCTTCAACAGAGGAATTTCGGGTGATATACCCAGAGGATTAATTGGGGACCTCTGCAATATCTTGTTGCTCATCTTGGATGGCACTTTCGTGGGGAAGAGCTTGGAGGAGGATTTCAGAGATGCATTCTCTGGATGTATTAGGCGAAATTTGAATGTGCTTTCATTTGTAGGCAGCTCGCTAAAAGGTCCTTTGCCAGATTGGTTGCGTGAATTCACAAATCTCACAACGCTTTTTCTTACCGATAATTCCCTTCATGGCTCTATCCCTGAATCCCTGGGAAGCCTTTCCCGATTGGAACTTTTGGTTTTATCCAAAAATGCTTTAAATGGCTCCATCCCAGAGAGTCTATTTCAACTATCAAACTTAGTTGAATTGGATCTTAGTGACAACAACTTCAACTACTCATCTGTTATCACTGAAGCTCATTTGGCCAATCTCACCAATCTCAAGTACCTGTCCTTCCATCAGTTGGTTCTGAATATAAGCATTGACTGGATTCCACGGTTTCAGGCTCTCTACATAGACTTGTCTTCTTGTGACATTGGACCAAAATTTCCAGTTTGGCTCGCCAACCAAGTGAATCTTGACAGATTGGACATATCTAATACTGGAATCAAGGATTCAATGCCCAATTGGTTCTGGAACATCACATACACCATGGCTTACTTAGATCTCAGCAACAATGAGATCAACGGACGGCTGCCTCAACGCTTGAAGTTTCAAGCAGAACAAGTTGGAATATTCCTTAGCTCCAATCACTTTGAGGGATCTGTTCCTTATTTTCCTCCTAATGTTTACGCATTAGACTTATCCAATAACTCATTGTCAGGAACCATTCCCTCTGATCTTGGAAACTTCGGTGGAAGAACACCTCAGCTCAGCTCCCTCTCTTTATCTTCAAACAACTTGACTGGTAGTATTCCAAACTCTCTTTGTAATTTGGTGGGCCTTGTGTCATTGGAACTCTCCAACAATCACCTGGAAGGAGCTATCCCGAATTGCTGGAACAATTTGGCGGGTCTTCAATACCTCATCTTGGCAAACAATTCACTAGAAGGTGAGGTTCCATATTCCCTTGTAAGTTCTTCGCAATCTTTACAAGTGTTGCACTTAAGCAACAACCAACTGCATGGAGGGTTTCCATCATTCTTGAAGAAGTGCACCTCCATGACCACTCTTGCTCTTGACCACAACAATTTATCAGGCCACATTCCTTCTTGGGTGGGAGAAACGATGACTTCATTGATGATTTTGACATTGAAACAAAACAATTTCTCAGGTAATTTGCCTTTATTATCAAATCTTACATCACTACATTTCTTGGATCTTTCCCACAACTCATTCATAGGCAGCATAACACAATCATATGGCAGCCTCATGGGTATGATAAACGTTAGTGTGAATGGTGGGGCAAGGTTTACTACTGAAATAACAAAAGAGCGCATAATTAAAATTAAGATCATTGTCTCTATGAAAGGGATAGAACTCCAATTTGGAGTCATTCTCTCATTGCTCAAATTCATAGATCTCTCTGCAAATAATCTCTCAGGCCAAATCCCAAAAGGAATAGTTAATCTAGCCGGATTGCAAAACTTAGATTTGTCATATAACAATTTGTCAGGTGTGATCCCCAATGACATTGGCCGAATGCAATCATTGGAATCTCTCGATCTCTCGAGAAATGAGCTAACTGGGTCAATTCCTCCAGGCCTTTGTACATTACATTTTCTAGAAAGCTTCAATCTATCACACAATAACTTGTCTGGAAAAATCCCATATGCTAGCCAACTGACTACTTTCAATGATCCATCTATTTATGCTGGCAATCTCAATCTTTGTGGAGTGCCTCTGGATAAGAATTGCACAAGCGATGAACCACCATCAAATTCCCATGATAAAGAAGATGATGGTGATGATAATGATAGTCGGACTATTTGGTTTTGCATTGGTTTAATGTCTGGATTTGTGGTTGGCTCTTGGATGGTGTGGATAACACTGCTATTCAAAAAAGAGTGGAGGTTTGCCTATTTCAGGCTTATGGACCACATATTTGACATCATGTATGTAAAGATGGCAATCACCATAGCCAAGATTAAGCGAGCTTAATTAGGCTGTGATGAGATCAAAGTAATTAGCAAAAGTCTTGTTTGCTGCTAAATTATTATTGTATCAATTTACTGAGACCAACATGAATATCTTCTTGTTTTATATTTGTTTTATTTTCCTTTTAATCATTGTGAGGTCCAGTTTCGTTTCATATTATGTTTCAAAATAACAATGTAAGAAGAATTCCCTGCATGTGTACCTTTTATCTTAATTCATTTGGTTAGATAAATAAATATCTGTTCTTCAAAAATATCATATGCTTATGGTTAAAAATGGCATGAGAAGGGCATATATGGCAGAAGACGTATGGCACACGGCCAGGGGGGCCAAGGGATACCACATCCAATGGCTTTTCCTCACAATTGGATCCACTTTGGAGTCCTGCATATGTCATCAAACAAGGCTTTGATTTTGGAGTCCTGTCGTCAACAGGGTTATTACTTGGTTGACTTCTCTAAACTTGGAGTCTTATATATTTGTCATTGAATAATTAAGACTTTGATTTTCGAGTTGTCGGTATTGAATTGATTTTCGAGTTGTCATACACAAGATATGGGCCTCTCTTCTCTTTGTAATGAGAACACCACAAATCCCAAACCCGATGGGCCGGGCTTAGTGTTGGGCCAAGCTACCTTGAATCTTAATGATGAGCTAACTACTACAAGCATTATTGATGGGCCTATGGGGAAAGAATTAGAGCTTGGGATGAAACAAATTCTGCATGTGGGCCAAAGTTCTACAGAGGTAGTGGATCACAGCAAGGCATCTGGAAGTTTGACACTTGCTGTTGATTTTTGCAATGCCAACGTCACCCCTTCTATTCCACCGCCAGGTGGATTTGAGTGGCATTTTGTGGGCGGCTGTTGAACTATGCTACCAGGATCTCACGCTTCTAAGTTCATTGCATCAGCAAATTTGTGTGTTTCGACAACAGAGGTAGGTGGCGATATTCCGGCCATCCCATTGGTGTCACAGGAAGATGAGGCCAATACCACTAAGGATGAAGCTTCCCAAGATTTGGATTATGGATCTGAAGAATCTTTGACAGATTTTGAACGAAACCTTAGAACTCTTATGCCAGATTTTCAGAGGGGTATTCACCAGGAGATTCAAAAAGGAATTAGGAAGAGTGAAAGGCAAAAAAAACCATCGACAAAGTGGAATGAAGATGCTGGTTTCATCCCACAACCGCCAAAATCCACCACAAAAAAAAAGAGCACACGAGGAGAGCCGGCCTCAGGTACTAACTCTGAACCTTTACTGATTTCAGAATGGTCTTCCCCGCAACTTTTGAAATATTGCAATGCATGTGGAATCAACTTTACAAATAGTAAGAATCACCAAATTGAATGTATTGAAATGATCCGTCAAATGGAACTTGATAAAGAGGTGCCTGACCGTGCACAAGCGGAGTCCTCGGCGAGGTCCGCTTAATCGTGGTGGAGACCAGGGTTTTGGTCCACTAGAGGTTGATTGATTTGTTTCCTTATGAATTTAAATGTTGTCACTTGGAACGTAAGAGGGTTGGGAAGGCCCTCTAAACGACACCTTGTAAAGGACTTCCTACACATACATCGTGCAGATGTATTCTGTGTGCAAGAATCAAAACTCTCTGACATCACTCCGGCTCTATGGCGTGAGCTTGGGGGCAACCATTTTGATATGTTTGATTTCATACCTTCTAACGGAACGGCGGGTGGCATCATTATTGGATGGCGTAGTCTTGCTTTATCTGGGAAAAGAATTTTTTCGGGTGAATTTTGTCTCACGATTGAATTCACTTCCTTGATAAACAACACCCATTGGCTCTGTACATCTGTATATGGGCCCACCGTTAGAAGCAGGAAACTTGATTTTTGGTCTGAGGTCAAAGCCAGCCATGGGGGCCTGGATTTGCCTTGGATTATCGGTGGGGATTTCAACTCCATTTTTCACCTTGGGGATAAACCAACTGGGCAGCCGAACCTGTTTGATCTCCAGGAAGCTAATCAATTACTGCAGGATCTCAGACTGTTGGAACCCCCTAAAATTGGTAGAAACTTTACATGGACTAACGGTCAAGATGACCCAATCTGGGTCAAACTGGATCGCTTTCTGGTAAACCATGCTTGGTTGGAGCTCTTCCCCAGGGCCTATCAGACAAGCCTCCCTCGAATTGGCTCAGATCATGTTCCTATTCGCTTGGAAGCCGGGGTGCATGTTTTTCTACAACGTCCTTTTCGCTTTGAGCTGGCTTGGTACACTGCTGCCGGGTTTGACGCCCTGGTTAAAGAGTGGTGGATGGCCTACAACCCTGTTGGCTGCGGCGCTTTTAAGATTGCTAAGAAGTTAGCAGGACTTAAAGCTAACCTTAAGTGGTGGGCTAAGTTCTCTTTCGGCTCCATTAAAATTAAAAAACTGGCAATTCAAGATGATTTGGCAATGATCGACGCCGCCAAAGAAACTCGCTTTATTTCAGTGGAGGAACGTAATAGGGAGAGTCAGTTGCACTCTCAACTGATGGAGGTACAAAAGCAGGAGGAATTTTATTGGAAGCAAAGATCTCGCCAACAATGGATTAAAGAGGGGGATGAGAATACCAGGTATTTTCATTCAATTGCAAACGGGCGCAGAAACCGAAACTACATTACATGGTTAATGCAAGGAGATGAACGCTTATCAGAGAATACTAGGATAGGCCAGCCTTTTGCCTCCTCTTTCAGGGCTCTCTTCGGGGAAAAAAGAATTTCGCGTTTCAAAATAGATTGGGATTTTTTTCTGTCGAATAAAACCTCTGTAGAGCTTAGATGTCTTGAGGTGCCTTTCACCATTGATGAAATTAAGAGAGCTGCTTTTGTGCTAGGGGCCGACAAAGCCCCGGGGCCGGATGGCTTTCCAATGCATTTCTTCCAGAAATACTGGGATGTGGTCGGCCCAGATGTCTATAGTCTTTGCGAGGTTTCTATCACAATCGTGCCAATCTAGAGCGTATCAACAATGCTTTTATTGCTCTGATCCCCAAAGTCACATCCCTGGAGACCTTTTCGGATTTAAGACCGATCAGTCTTATAAATTCCACTATGAAAATTATTTCTAAAATTCTTGCCTCCAGGCTTAGTGGAGTGATTGGAGGACTAGTGGATATTACCCAGTCGGCCTTTATCTCGGGTCGTTGCATCCTTGATAACATTGTCACGGCGGAAGAGTTGATTTTCAGCTTACGCAAACGCAGATTACCAGGACATATTCTTAAAGTGGATTTTGCAAAAGCATTTGATACTATTGATTGGGACTTTCTGTGTGACTTAATGCATGCGCGTGGTTTTGGCGATAGGTGGATTGGCTGGATCATGGCGATCCTAAATTCTTCCGAAGCAACCATTCTTGTTAACGGATCACCCAATGGATATGTTCGCTACCGGCGGGGTTTGAGACAAGGTGACCCTCTTTCACCTTTGTTGTTTTCTCTTTCTATGGATGTTCTAAGCAATATGTTTGCCCATGCCTTACGAGCGGGCACGATTTTTGGTGTTCCAGTTGGCCCCTCAAATAAAATGTGCAACCTGCACTACGCAGATGATTTACTAGTCATCACGGCTGGGGGACAGGAGGATTTCAGAATTATCAAATTAATGCTTTACATTTTTGAGGGGCTCTCTGGTCTGACCACCAATTTTCAGAAGACTTGCTTATATTTGAGTTCTGCAGACTCCGTCCCCGATGCAAGTATAGCAAGGTCGTTAAACTACCGTTCTGGATTCCTCCCGATTACTTACCTCGGCATTCCTATCTCGAGGCAGCGCCCAAGACGTCCGGAGTGGGAAATTCTTATCTCTAAAATTCGTACTCGTTTGTCTACTTGGAAGGCGAGAGCGCTATCCCTAGGTGGAAGGCTTACGCTATTGAATACGGTGCTATCTGCCATTCCTACTTATTGGATGTCAATTTTCAGACTACCAAAATGGGTGATTAAGGGTATTGACAGAATCCGTAGAGATTTTCTTTGGTCAGGCCCGGACATTGATCGGCCACGTTGTAGACTAGTCAAATGGAGCGTTCTTTGTCGAGCGAAGGAGCAAGGGGGGTGGGGCATCCTAAACCTAGAGATGTTCAATCAAGCGCTACTTGGGAAATGGTGGTGGAAGCTATGTTCAGATGCGGACTGGTGCGGACAAAAAATCTTTAATCTCAACTACGGCAATTGTAAGCGCAATCTTTATGAGTCTCAAAAGGGGCGGACATCTTTCTTTTGGAATGGCATCCGAAAGGTTCTACCGGCGTTTCGGTGTTGCGTACATCAAGAAGTTCATTCTGGAACAGAAAAGTTCTTTTGGCATGACAGATGGCTAGATGGGTGCGCACCCAAACAGATATGGCCTGATTTGTACACGTATTCAGAGCATCCATGGGGTTTGGTTCAGGATCTTTAGGACCTATTACTACTTCCACCATTCAAAGACAATCCAACTGTTTCCTTGCTCTTGAGTAGAGCAACGGAGCAAACAACACAGAGCAGAGATGTGTTGCGATGGACTTTGACGCCGAATGGAGTTTTCTCGGTGAAATCTTTCTACAACTTCTGCAATGATGGGGGCACTCGTTGTCCTGTAGCCCATTTTTTCTGGAAAGGCCCATGTACTAAGAAGGTGCACTTGTTTAATTGGCTTGCATGGCAGAACAAAATCCTTACATTGGACAATCTCGCCAAACGTAGATGCAATAAATTGCTAACCGCTACTTGTGTTATGTGTTTTGCCCAGTGCGAATCTGTTGATCACCTTCTGTTGAGGTGTCCCCTAGCTAATAGAATCTGGGGTCACTTCTCCCAGATTCTATTATTACCTGAGCTACCTGACAGGATGGAGCAAATTTGGCTCTCCTGGAGGGCTAACATCAGAAGTTCTTTACGAGATATCACTGACATAACATTCAAAGCTTTTGCTTGGAATATCTGGATTGAACGGAATGAACGCATTTTCCATGAAAAATTCTCCAGCTTAAATGCCATTATTTGCAAGATTGATTATCTTATTCTTTCATGGATTTCTACAGTGTCAGCGGATAGGGCCACTCAGTTGGGGGAGGCTGCTGGGCCAGTTAGGCGCAGTCTTGAGTTCTTGAGCTCGCACGGGCACCCGAGTGAAAGCAGTGCTCGAGAGGAGGATCATGCTCAGGGTGATGCTCGAGAGGAGCATGCAGCGGATGGCGAGTGACACTTAGTTGATTTTGGTGGGATTTTTCTCATTTTTGAGTTATACATCTGGTGTAACTACTTTTGGTAGTGCCCATTGAGAGGCTTATTATGTCCTTCAACTTTTGTATCCGTTTCTTTTTTTTTAATGCATGTGGTTTATTCATTTTTTCAAAAAAGAAAAAAAAATTAATTACTCCTCGTTCGGGGCCTTTTATTCATTCATCAACAATATCTTTATGAGTTAGGAATATTTTTTAATAAATAAATAAATAAATAAATCATATTTTATTGAAAATATATATGAAATGATAAAGGTTTCAACTTTGCTGGAATATCCTTTGATTATTTATAAAATTGACTATTTGCTTATTGCTTGGATAAATGTAACATTGATGAGTACAAAAAAGAGTTTTATTAGAAGAGTCAATCCTGATGTTCAATGGAAGCCTCAACTTTACTTGATCCCTCAATCCAAGTCCTCCAATGATACTCCAACTCCTAGCTTTTGACTGTCATCAGTCATCACATGTTTCTACTTTTTTTATAGTCTTCTTTAGGAATGGAAGTGGGGCGAAGTGGGGCGGGGAATGCGATCCCCGTCCCCATCTCTGTTCTTTACGGGGCGAGGATTCTCCAGTTTAAAATTCCCCGTGGAGAAAAAATCCCCCCCACTCACTCTCCCGCGAGGATCCCTGCCCCACGGGGAATCCCCAACCCGCCCAAAACATTGACTCAAAATTGTTTTTTTAACAACATGCACATCATATATAAAATAAAAATTCACACAAAATATTTCTCCTAACAAGTCATAATATAATATATGATGAAACAACAACATTAAAAAATTTAAAATACAAATTAAGTAATACAAATAACATAAAGTTTAAAACTAAATTAAAATTACAAATCCATTAATAAAATTCATAATACAAAATTAGCATAATAATTTTATGCTTCCATCAATTTGTTTCTTCTTCCTTCAAATCATTTATATTGAGAATTCGATTTAACTACCATTACCATCTTGACATGATAACTTCTCTTTCAATAATAAACAAAATTGTAAATATATAATAAGCTTTTAAATAATATCAAGATTAAAGATAAAATTTTATAAAAAATCATATTTACCTCATCATTCCCATCCTCCTCTTCATCAAATGTAGAACAAATAGCTTGAATTGTTGACCATAAACATGAATCTTCAAAAATAAATAAATACATAAATAAACAAGCAATTTTTTCACAAATAATGTTGAAATAATTTTTAATAAATACTCTTAAAATATATAATTTTTTTTTGTTGGGGGATCCCCTCGGGGAACGAGACGGGGATCCCCGCGGTGCAGGGAGAGCATTCCCCGCCCCCGCCCCGCTAGGCGGGGAGGAATTTTTCCCCGCTCCCCGCCCGGGGATGTTTTGGGGAATCCCTGCTTCGTCGGGGGTGGGCCCCACAGGGAACGGGGATTCTTCGCCCCACTTGCATCTTTAGTCTTCTTATATCAACGCTCCACTCTCGGTGGACATAGTTCTCTTTCTTTTTGTTTCTTCATGTATATCTCTTCTTGTAATTGTCTTGTTTTGTGACTTTGTCCAATATTGGTCTTGGTTATGTTTACGTTGTTACCGTTTTTTATTTCAATGATTTGTTGTTTATCCATTTATATAAAAAATAATGACAAAAGTTGCATAAATCAGAGAACCACAACAATTATGTACAGAGGGCAGTCGAAAGGGAAGAAATTTATATAATGAGACCAATGTACAAATATAACACAATCATCCATCATATAAAAAAAATCATATATATAATTACAATTAAAAAAATATAAAAAATCAATTGAAATGCCCTGGCACTATGAAATTTTATTAAAGAGTATACATTTGAAAAGAATTCCCTCAAATGACTAAAACTTAAAAAATTAATTTTAACACTTTGGTATATTACTTTAAATCAGTCCCTCTACTTTTTCCTCTCTATTTTTTAGTCCTTCTAATTTAATTTAATCCTAAACGTCCATCTACATTTTAATTTGGGTCAATCAGGTCCAAACCAAAAACGGCATCACATTGAAAAATTGGTTAAGAATTCGTTTTGACAACCACCCAAATTTCTTTATTTATTATTTTTTTTATTTTTAATTTTTTTTAAGAATTCGTTTTGATAACCACCCAAATTTTCATTTTGTCATGGAGCTGTTGAAAATTTGTTGGAAAGAAGTGCATATGTCGTGAAATTGGTGTTTTTGGACTTGAAGAAGATATCAAGGCAAAGAGCTACACTGGAAAAGAATTTATGTCCTTGTCAGATAAAAGTGGTGGACTTCTGTTCTCACGAGCTGAACCGAAGCATAAACAAGAGATCGTAAGATTACTCAGAGAAGATGGGGAGGTTGTTGCGATGACAGGTGATGGAGTTAATGATGCCCCTGCTCTGAAATTGGCTGATATTGGTATTGCTATGGGCATTGCTGGGACAGAGGTATATATGCTTCTACTTTCGCATGCACTAGAAATTTTTGGTGCATCCATCTTGGTTATTTGTGGTTGACATAAATAGCTGCCCTTGTGCATCAGTTCTGCTCGTTAGTCGATTGCTCTTCATTTTGTGCTACTTCATAATATGATTGCTTTTCATTAGTGGTTGCAAACTATCTACGCATGCTTGGTTGGCATAAATACATGTCCTTGGCTGTTCGTAAGCCTTAAGTTCTTCATTTTCTATTCTTCATAATCTGATTGCTCTTCATTAGTGAATGTAAACTTTCTACTTATGCTTGGTCAACATAAATATCTGTCCTTGTGCATCAGGTCTGTTTGTATCTTCATTTTCTATCATCTCATAGTTTGAGTCATTAGTGAATGTAAACTATCTACTTGGCCAGCTAGCGATGCCCTCCTCTTTTTTTCTTTTTTTTTTTTTAATTTTTTGGGTGTGTTGTGCCTGCATCTTGTAGCTTCTCTTTTTGCTGTGGAGATATTCAGAAATTGCCACTTATTTCTACAATGGAGAATGCTAAGCCTTGATGATTAAAAAAATGGTTGCCTTAATAGCATCATGTCGGCGCAGCATTTTACCTTGTTTAGCTAACGACCTTTAATATGTATATCACTTCCCACAGGTTGCCAAGGAAGCATCTGACATGGTGCTAGCTGATGACAATTTTAGCACCATTGTTGCAGCAGTTGGTGAAGGGAGATCTATCTACAATAACATGAAGGCTTTTATAAGGTCACTCATTAACACTAGCTTTGTTGTGTTTTTTCCCTGTGTCTGCCATGGGTTTCTTTAATAATGCGACTGGTTTTCTTAAGCTTATTTAGTTGAGGGCTTTTGTATTGGAGGCAATCTGAGGTTTTTTAGTTCACTGGTAGGGATAATCCAATGATTTCATGGCATAGATGCACAGAGAATAATGGAACTCTTCTTAGTGTATCAGCACTTGAAGGGATTGGGTGTGCATATCGATGACATGTATATTATAAACTGAGATATCCGTTGAAAATTTTGTTGTTTGCTTGTAGTTCCTTATAATATGTTATTGTGAATATTATGCAATGGGACTTGAGCCTTCTAGGGGACCCAAGTGCACAAAAACAAACTTGTGTGCTATTTTTTTTTATAGGAGTGTGGCTACATATATGAAATGATCAAATCTTTTATTCCCCCCTTGTCATTGTGCAGATACATGATCTCTTCAAATATGGGTGAAGTCGCCTCTATTTTCCTGACAGCTGCTTTAGGCATTCCTGAAGGGCTGATACCAGTTCAGCTTTTATGGGTTAATCTTGTCACTGATGGGCCACCTGCCACAGCTTTGGGATTTAATCCACCTGATAGAGATGTTATGAAGAAACCACCCAGGAGAAGCGATGATTCTTTGATCAGTGCTTGGATCTTATTTCGCTATATGGTAGGTGATCCTCTTTCTGACCATGTCTGGGTATATTGTTAAAATTTGCTCGAAATTCTAGAGTTCAGAGCCTAAGCTAACTATATTATGTGTTTAGGTGACAATGATTTCACTCTAGATACACACTTATTTCTGTGTGAACCCTTTTAGATCTTGAATGGTTATTGATAATGCGAAGGATGTATTGTCACTGTTTTATCTGACAGAATTGTTTGTTAGATTAATAGACTTGACTCTGCAGGTGATCGGGCTCTATGTTGGAATTGCAACTGTGGGTGTCTTCATCATATGGTACATGTCACGGCCCCAACCGATCACCTGTGGCCGTGCGGCACCTGACATGCACCATAGCGACAGGTCAGCCTTTCCTTGCATGAACAGTAAGTGAATCCTGTTTGCATTACAAATCACAGCGAAAATAAGATGAAGCGAGCAAATCCGGAATACCCATCGGTACGAGAAACACGACACAAAGAAACCCATTTTGAGAGAGAAAAACATAAAACTCTCTTAGATTGAGAAATGTTTACAACCATGGCCAAAACCAACACCAAGTGGCCTTGTCTTCTCCCAAAGACACATTTGACCCTAATACAAGAGCTACCCCAAATCCAAGGTTGATTGAGCCCCATGCCCGATACCGGCCTGGCGTGAATTCCCTGACTTCACTTAGCTTGCAGTGTCCTCTGACTCGACTGTAGCTTTAACCAGCCACCCTTGGTCACAGCGCGCAGCAGTACCGGTCACGCGCGGTAATACCGCGTGCCATCCTCGCCCCTGGCTCGGCAACGCTCCCGGCCACGTGCCTACTTGCATACGCCTGTGTAAAGCCTTGTCAAATCCGGAATCAGCTCTCGGTCAACCGGCCTGATCAAGTGTCCCGCCCCGCCTTGACTTGTTAGAGATCCAACACTCTACATGATGAAGTCCTGCGACACTTGACTCTTGGTTCGGGCGCGCCTGCCCCACTCGCTCACCGGCCACGCGCACGCCCACGGTCCAGCGCGCGCGCGCCTCACGGTCTCGGCCCATGATCATGCGGGGTATTTCACCCGCCCTTGGTCCCGACACAACACAAGCGCCGCGCCATCTGCGCGCGCTACCAAATCCACGCAGCTGTGCGCCCTCGTGACTTGGTCTATGTGATATTATATGCCCGCTGACCAAGTGTAAGGTCATCAACCCTTACAAACCACCCCCACTAGTTGAACCCGACGTCCTCGTCGGACTTGAACTCGAGAAGTCTTCCACCAACTCCTCGAACTGCCAAAGAGTAGTATCGCGCCCCCAGCTTGCCTCTGACATAGGCAAGTCCTTCCATTGGACAAGGAAGAACACCCTGCGGTTCTTCTTGCTTTGGCCTTCTACTCTTCGGTCTAGGATCCGCTCAGCCACCCTGCTGAATTCCTTGCGAATAGTCGGTGGAGCCCGACACTTCTTCGCCCTTGATAGATCCGTGGGGTTGTCTAGCCGCTGGACAATAACGAAAGGCCTATCATATCTCGCGATTAAGCCTTTGTGTACATCCTCCCGATGTAACTTCTTCCACACCTGTGGAGTGAGCTTCAACCAAACCTTGTCCCCTACTTGGAACTCCAAAGGATGTCTCCCTTGATCTGCATACTTCTTCATCCGGCGAGCCGCCTTGCGAGGCTATCCCGAGCGCTCTCCATCTTCTTTTGCCGATCAATAGCAAAATGATACGCGGCAGAACATTTTCCTCATGTCCTCCTCTTCGCCACCTCTGAAGGAGTAGTAGGTTGGTACCCGTATGCAAGCTCAAACGGACTCCTCTCCGTTGATGAAGACCGATGAAAATTGTAGCTAAACTGCGCCACATCAAGCAGCCTTAGCCAATCCTTCTGCGAAGCTGAAACATAGTGCCGGAGATACTCATCTAACAGAGTATTGATCCTCTCCGTCTGTCCATCCGTCTGCGGATGATTCGCTGTTGAAAACTTCAACTCTGTGCCCAACAACCCGACCAACGCCGTCCAGAACCGCTCAGTAAAGCGAACATCTCGATCGCTTATGATGTCTTCCGGTACCCCAAAGTGCTTCACCACATGCTTCAGGAACAGTTCAGCCACCTCTGCTGAACACACTACCGGTGCGGGTATGAATACCGCATACCTTGTGAATCGGTCCACGACCACCATCACTGTCGACATCTCTTCCACCTTAGGAAATCCGGAGATAAAGTCCATGGAAATTGACGCCCATGGCCTTTCCGGAACACTCAACGGCTGGAGAAGACCGGCCTCCCGTCTTCTTTCCGACTTGTCTTGTTGGCACACGAAACACGTCTTCACATATGCTTCAATGTCTTCGCCCATATCCGGTCAATAACAATGTCTTGTGAGCAAGGCCTTCATTCGCTCACGACCGGGATGTCCCGCCCATGGAACATCATGATGCTCTCTCAAGAGCCCCTACCGAATCTTCCCTCCTTTCGGCACATATAGTCTGTTGCCTCTCGGTCCAGCCCCACGGCTGGTCCTTCTTCAACAACTCGGTGAGCGGCACGACCTCCCTTGGACGGTGCAGGCCAGTCCAAAATCGCCGCCATCTTAGCCCGACCATACGGACTTCACCCCGAGAAATGATATTTTTCCAACTTCACATAAGTTGTCACTCCCTCCATCTTGATAATCCCTACTTCAAGTGAACAATGTGATCCACCATAGGATTCACTACAAACACCATGTCTGGTTCAACGCTCGGTGGTCCGCGCACAATTGAAGAGAGCACTCCCGCTTCTTCTGGAACAACACCAGCGCACGCCCTGTGGCTAAATGAAGCCATTATCAAGCCTTATGAGTTATATCCTCAACTCTGTCAACTCCAAGTGTGACATAGGGAGCCCGGGCAGGGGGTTCGCAGCCCGGCATCTACTCAATCTGGTGATCTACTGCACGCCGGGGTGGGAGCTCACGGGGTAGTTCCGGCGGCATCACGTCTTGAAACTCCGTCAAGACCTTAGTCACAACTGAAGGTAGATCCCTCACCAGATAATCCTGCACTTCCAATACAGCAGCAACATATGTGGGCTCTCCATGACCCAGCCCTTGCACCACCTGGTGCGCAGAAAGCGTCGGTTTCTTCCCTTTCTTCTCCTTTGCAGCCACTCCCGCTACAAAGCATGGGTTCTTCTCATCCATAAGAAGACCACCCAAATGTGGAACAACAGCGGCCTTCACAGACTTGAGGAACTCTATCCCCAGTATCAACTCGAGCAGATCTTCCCAATCACCGCCAGTGCCTGAGAGTTGATTGCTTTCACTCGGCTCGTGTGCGTCCCTACGCTCAGTCCCCACCAAGTCACCACATCCTCCTTGATGAAGTGTGAGTTGCGCCTGTATCCGCCATCCCTTGTATGGCCCTCCCATTCAAGGTCAGCTCCACATAGATCAGAGAATCCACCGCCCCGTCACCCTTGACAGTCTTCTAGGCACCCAACAGTTGTAAAGGACTCATCCTTGCTGGGTCCTCCGAATCGCTTTCTGACTCATTTTTAAACGCGACCAACTTCTCGCGCTTAGAGCAATCTTTTGCCATATGTGGTCATTTGCAAATGAAGCATCCACTCATCTTGCCTGAACCACTCGCTGCTCTTCCATCATCCCTGGGTCTATTCCATCTGGCCTGACCGGTGGGCTTCCACATTAGGAGCCCATCTCCGGTCCTTCTCTCAACTGGCTTCTTGTCTTTGGATCTGAACTTCGCCTTCTCACCCTCTCCACCGGGTAAGGTTTGCAAGTCCACCAGTGCTTCAGCTGCAACGATCGCGGAGGTGAGGTCCTTCGCGCCCTGTCTCCGTATCTCGATCTGGGCCCAAGTCTGGAGTCCCGTAAGGAAGTTAAACAACTTGTCCTCCTCGGACATGTCCTTGATATCCAACATCAAGGATGAAAACTCCTTCACGTACTCTCGGACAGTGCCTGTCTGCCGTAGCTCCTTCAGATTTGTGCGAGCTACCCAAGCAGTGTTACCAGGCAAGAATTGCTCCCGCAATTCCTTCTTCAACTCGACCCACGAGTTCGAACTTGTCCGACCCGCCTGAGCGTCTTCCTGCTGACGAGTTCTCCACCATAGTTTCGCATCGCCAGTAAGATACATCCCGACCAATGGGACTTGCTCATGGCCCGGTACCCTTGCAGCTTTAAAGTACTGATCCATGTCCCAAAGAAAGTTCTCCAGTGTTTTGGCACTCCGTGCGCCATCAAATGGGGAAGGTTCGGGGACCTTCAATCTCGTGGGCGCCTCCCACGAGACCGGTGAAGCGCTAGCTTCCTTGAGTTGGCCGACCTCTGCCTCCAGAAACTGCACCTTCGTCTTCAGGACCTCCACAGTCTTCTGGCTCTCGCGATATCCAATCGCAAGGTCTTCTACCATCTTCGACAGGTTCTCGAGCTGATCATCGACACTCCCGACGACGTTCTCCAAGCGCTCTGCTGTTTCCTCAAGGCGATCCATACGATCCTTCTTGCTAGTCGCCATCTCCACCGTCTTCACCTGTGTGTCTTATCGCGCTTCGCTTCAAGCTACAAACTCGTAGCTCTGATACCAACTGTCACGGCCCCAACCGATCACCTGTGGCCGTGCGGCACCTGACATGCACCATAGCGACAGGTCAGCCTTTCCTTGCATGAACAGTAAGTGAATCCTGTTTGCATTACAAATCACAGCGAAAATAAGATGAAGCGAGCAAATCCGGAATACCCATCGGTACGAGAAACACGACACAAAGAAACCCATTTTGAGAGAGAAAAACATAAAACTCTCTTAGATTGAGAAATGTTTACAACCATGGCCAAAACCAACACCAAGTGGCCTTGTCTTCTCCCAAAGACACATTTGACCCTAATACAAGAGCTACCCCAAATCCAAGGTTGATTGAGCCCCATGCCCGATACCGGCCTGGCGTGAATTCCCTGACTTCACTTAGCTTGCAGTGTCCTCTGACTCGACTGTAGCTTTAACCAGCCACCCTTGGTCACAGCGCGCAGCAGTACCGGTCACGCGCGGTAATACCGCGTGCCATCCTCGCCCCTGGCTCGGCAACGCTCCCGGCCACGTGCCTACTTGCATACGCCTGTGTAAAGCCTTGTCAGATCCGGAATCAGCTCTCGGTCAACCGGCCTGATCAAGTGTCCCGCCCCGCCTTGACTTGTTAGAGATCCAACACTCTACATGATGAAGTCCTGCGACACTTGACTCTTGGTTCGGGCGCGCCTGCCCCACTCGCTCACCGGCCACGCGCACGCCCACGGTCTAGCGCGCGCGCGCCTCACGGTCTCGGCCCATGATCATGCGGGGTATTTCACCCGCCCTTGGTCCCGACACAACACAAGCGCCGCGCCATCTGCGCGCTACCAAATCCACGCAGCTGTGCGCCCTCGTGACTTGGTCTATGTGATATTATATGCCCGCTGATCAAGTGTAAGGTCATCAACCCTTACAGTACACCCATGGCTCATTTTTGGGAATCGACTTGAGTGGTGACGGGCATATCCTTGTTACCTACTCTCAGCTCTCCAACTGGGGCCAATGCTCTTCATGGGCTTCAAGGTCACCCCATTTACTGCTGGATCCCGTGTCTTCAACTTCGACACCAACCCTTGTGACTATTTCCAGACGGGTAAGGTGAAAGCCATGACCCTCTCGCTCTCAGTCTTGGTGGCCATCGAGATGTTCAACTCTCTCAATGCCTTGTCCGAAGACGTGAGCCTTTTGAGCATGCCACCTTGGGTAAACCCATGGCTGCTTCTCGCCATGTCGATCTCGTTCACACTGCATTTCTTGATTTTATATGTTCCATTCCTTGCTCAAGTGTTCGGGATCGTGCCTCTCAGTTTCAATGAATGGCTTTTGGTGCTAGCTGTTGCTTTTCCAGTGATCCTAATCGATGAAATTCTCAAGTTCATCGGTCGGTGTACAAGTTCTTCCAGCGCACAGAGACTGTCAGCGAGGCACAAAAAGGAGTGAAGCCATAGTTTGCAGTTTGGAGCAGCAGTCTCTGAAGAGCAATCTGCTGCAGCTCGGCAAACTGTGCGCTTCTCAGCTGTCGATCTTTAACCCAGACTGACTGTGTATTGGTTTCAGAGTTTTCCAATATGGCTTGGCTGAGCATTGGCCTGGGAATTGAACTCTTGGACTCAAATCTTTAAAAAAGAAAAACCAAACAAAAAAGTATCCGCTTCCAATTGATGGTTTTAGTTTTCTTTTTTCTAGACCGCAGTTTAAAACAAATGAATCTGGCGCAATGGTGCTGCCTATTTTTGTATTTGCTTTTGTAGTTTATTCCCCCTTTCTTCTCTTAAATTTTTTTTAAAAAGAAAGAAAGATAAATCAAAGATGTAGGTCTTTCTGGAAGCTTTGTGTAACCACTCACATAAAGGTGGATAAATAAGTGAAATTTATGTCAATAGAGATGAACCATCTATAGATTTTTTATGGGTTCTCTTTCATCTAAGGGAAAATTAAAATGAGGATATGCTTGTTTGTTTGGCTTTGAAATAAAAAATTGTATGTATTTTAAATAATTTCTGAAAAAACCAAGGTATTTATATTTACTCTTAAAAAAGGCCTTTAAAATAATTTTTAAGTTATTTTTAAGATTTTTATATTTATCAATACCATTTGACGAATCAGTCCTTGTAATAAGTGCCACAATGTTCAAATGCCAATTAAACATTTTACAAAAGAATAAATTAATATTTCCTATAATATACCGGATTATTGTATTACCAGCCATGCTATAAACAATTCTTTAAGACATAATAATACATTATGTTCACTATATAACTAGGACTGATGACTACCACCAATACACCTTTCAATTATTTTCTTCCCCAAGATTTAATTAGACTCTTATATGTTCTATTATATTCTCCACACGTATATGTTTTCTATTGCTTTATTACAGTTTACATTCAATCCTAGGTTTTGTTGGAAAAACAATCCTAGATGAGGTATTATTACATAAAAATTTATAAATAAAACAAAAACTTTATATTAGTAAAGAGAAAATCTAATTCCAAAGATTAGGTGAGGTATTGGTTTTTTATAGGTATTAAATTATTTCCGCTTTTGCTCATCCTCATATTGGTCTTGACTTTAAAACTTATATTTGTGATCAAATAAGACTTCGATTTTTGAGACATATCATCCAACACTCTTATCAGCAAGTCCTGGATTATTCCAAGAAGACTTTGATTTTTTGGTATATCCATGAATATGGCTAATTGAATGAATACTTTGAAAAAACTTTTGACTTTGAGCTTTAAAACAAAATATATATAAAAAAAAACTTTGACTTAAGTTGGAGTCTTTCATTTAACATCAATAATTCTAATAATTCACAAAATTATTGAATTATTTAGCTGATGTTTATTAAAATCTCATTTTAAAAGTTATATATTATAAACAGTACTTTTAAAAATCTCATAAGCACTCTTTGAATTACTTATGCTTTATTTGAAATGATTTGTTGGTTGCCAAAAATTTTTGTAACTTTTCCCATATAGAAGTACTTATTCTCATGGTATTTTTTAACACATTGTAACACATTCTCTCAATGATATAATGACAGAGGGTGATTACTCCCTCCATTATATATATGAGGAAAAGAAATTATAATCAAAAATGTATGTAACTCATAATTATGTATTCAGAGTGTTTGTTTGAAGAAAGAGAACTTTAACTTAATTGTCTTTATTAAAAGATTTATTATGTGTATATGATCATTTATTAAAATGACCTTATCATATTTTGACATATTCTATATCTATTTATTCTTCTAGACGACGAGCTAAGAGAAAATTATGCTTAAAAATATGAAAAGTTGGAAAATGATAGCCTTAAATGCTTGAAAATGATGTTGTAATAATAAAATAAAATTATTCTTGAGTAGAGTCTCCAAAATTTTTTCTGCAAAGACAAAGGGTCATCATGAAAACAAAAATATTAAATGTTAGAAAATGAGGTATGTTTCAGCAATAGAAGAAAATTATTCATAAAAAATTGTTGTAGAGCAACTGACTGCAGGTCTTTCAAATATATATACACACACACTACTAATTTGTTTTTAAAATTTTTTCCTAACAATTAAAATTTGAATTTTTGTTTAGATAAATTAACAATTGATCTTCTCCTAAGATCCAACTATTATGTAAATATTATTGGTTATTAACAGATTTTTTTAAAAATTAATATTAACTATTTTATTTCTGAAGGATAAATTAATCTAGAGAAGTTCAATTTAGTGAAAAGTTTTTATTCCAATTTTTTTTATATACCAATATTTCTCTTTTTCTTATATAGTTTTAGAATTACTAGATAAAAAATAAAACAAATGGATTCTCAAAAACAGTTAATTACACGAAGTAAAAGTTTAATAAGGAGTTAACTTAAGCTAGTCTAGTCTTGGAATGGACTATTCCAAGTATTAAGTTGACCATCAACATCTTTTTTTTAATACGTTTAACTTGACTTTGACATGTAGCCATCAAAGTTTGTATTGTGTGATTAATTTATGTTGTAATAGCTAAAAAATATTATAAAAATAATTTAAATAAAATATTTACTAAAACAATATAGCATAATTTAGGCTAAGTTGGATTGTAAGTTATCACCTTTAAGTTTTTGTGTTAAGTATTAACAAATTTGGAAGTGTTGGCATTATCCAAATCATAATTAATGGCAACACACTAAGCTCAATTAATTTCTATTTTGTTTAACAAAATGTGATAAGATAGGTGTATGTCTTCATTATTATGTGGGTTAACTCAACTAAAAATGACATAATAAAATAATAATTATAAAGTGACCAAAAAATAATTTTCATAGCCTAGCGTTCTCACACAAACACCAATAATTATTTAGCTCTCACGGAGGAATTAGCTCTTGAAAAAATACACAATAACAAATTCAAAAAGATAAGATATTGTTTTACCATGTTGCATTTTCTTCTTTTTTTTCATCCAATTTTTTTAACTCTTTTTATTTTTTTCTAGTTATTAAATCTTTTTACATTCATCATATATATCAGATAATAACTTGATTGCATTTCAGTAATTTGTAAATTTTGTCAAAAAAAAAAGTCTTTATATTTAAAATACAAAAGTTAAATCATTGTCCTAGCCTTACGCCCGTGTGTGTGTGTGTGTGTGTGTGTGTGTGTGTGTGATTGCGTGTATAAATAGAGAGAGTGAGAGAAGATGGAATGCTGAGTAGAGGAGAGATAAAAGAGAGATCAATGGCATCTGCTAATTGCAAAGCCTCACCGCCATTCATATTCCCTTCCACACAACCACAATTACAAGTACCCATAATATTTTTATTATGTACTACTGCTTTCTTGACGTCCTTCTTCATCACTGGTGCTGTAATTGCTTCTAGTACTGGTGATAATAGCAGCAGGAGAGGCTGCATCAAGGCCGAGAGAGACGCCCTCCTCGCATTCAAAGCCGAAACCATATATGAAAAGAATCATCCCATCTCTACGTGGGGTGATCAAACTGACGACTGCTGCCAATGGGCCGGTGTGCGTTGTGATAACAATTCTAGCCATGTCATCCGCCTCAACTTCAGTGATGAAGAGCCTGGCCTGAGAGGCAACATCAGTGGATCTCTTATTGGCCTCCAACACCTCACACACCTTGATCTCAGCTTCAATTGCTTCATCAATAACTCCATCCCAAAGTGGTTGGGTTCGTTGGAGAGCCTGGTTCATCTCGACCTCAGCTTCAATTGCTTCACTGCTGTCATACCTCACGAGCTCGGCAATCTCACCAAGTTGCGCTACCTCAACCTAGCAGAAAATATAAGACTCAAAGTGGTTGATGATGCTGAGTGGCTGTTTGGTCTATCTTCTCTGAGATATTTATCTATGGTTGGTGCCGACTTTTCTGGTGTGGACAACGTCATGCAATTGCTTAACAAGCTTCACCATTTAAAATACGTTTCTCTGTTTGACTGCGGCATGAGCAGCATCCCTGAGTCCGTCCCACATCTCAACTTCACCTCCCTCACCTTCATGGACATCTCGTTTAACATGTTCTACAACATGAGTAGTATCCCAGAATGGCTCTTCAGAATACCCAACCTACGTCATCTCCGCATGAGTGACTGTGGGTGGACAGGTACCATCCCTTCCTCTGTTCGAAACGCAACTTCTCTTCAATTTCTGGACTTGTCTTGGAATGAGGGAATTTCTTGTGATATGCCCAGAGGATTAATTGGGGACCTCTGCAATCTCCAACAACTCTACTTAGATGGCACTTTCGTGGGGAAGAGCTTGGAGGAGGATTTCAGAGATGCATTCTCTGGATGTATTAGGCGAAATTTGAATGTGCTTTCATTTGTACGCAGCTCGCTAAAAGGTCCTTTGCCAGATTGGTTGGGTGAATTCACAAATCTCACAGATCTTTTTCTTTCCATTAATTTCCTTCATGGCTCTATGCCTGAATCCCTGGAAAGACTCTCAAGATTGCAATATTTGTCTCTTTATGGCAATGCTTTAAATGGCCCAATCCCAGAGAGTCTATCTCAACTATCAAACTTAGTTGGCTTGGAACTTAGTGACAACAACTTCAACTACTCATCTGTTATCACTGAAGCTCATTTGGCCAATCTCACCAATCTCAAGTACCTGTCGTTCGATCAGTTGGTTCTGAATATAAGCATTGACTGGATTCCACGGTTTCAGGCTCTCTACATAGACTTGTCTTCTTGTGACATTGGACCAAAATTTCCAGTTTGGCTCGCTAACCAAGTGAATCTTGACAGATTGGACATATCTAATACTGGAATCAAGGATTCAATGCCTGATTGGTTTTTGAACATCACATACACCATGACTTACTTAGATCTCAGCAACAATGAGATCAACGGGCGGCTGCCTCAACACTTGAAGTTTCAACGCGAACAAGTTAGAATATTCCTTAGCTCCAATCACTTTGAGGGATCTGTTCCTTATTTTCCTCCTAATGTTTTAGCATTAGACTTATCCAATAACTCATTGTCAGGAACCATTCCCTCTGATCTTGGAAACTTCGGTGGAAGAACACCTCAGCTCAGCTCCCTCTCTTTATCTTCAAACAACTTGACTGGTAGTATTCCAAACTCTCTTTGTAATTTTGTGTACCTGGTGTCATTGGAACTCTCCAACAATCACCTGGAAGGAGCTATCCCGAATTGCTGGAACAATTTGACACAATTACGATACCTCATCTTGGCAAACAATTTACTGGAAGGTGAGGTCCCCGATACTCTTGTAAGTTCCTCACAGCATTTACGAGTGTTGCACTTAAGCAACAACCAACTGCATGGAGGGTTTCCATCATTCTTGCAGAAGTGCACTTCCATGGCCACTCTTGCTCTTGACCACAACAATTTAACAGGCCACATTCCTTCTTGGGTGGGAGAAACCATGACTTCATTGATGATTATGACATTGAAACAAAACAACTTTTCAGGTCACTTACCTTTATTATCAAATCTTACATCACTTCATTTCTTGGATCTTTCCCACAACTCATTTGTAGGTAGCATACCACAATCATATGGCAACCTCATGGGTATGATAAACATTAGTATGAATGGTGGGGCAAGGTTTACTACTTATATACCAGAAGGGCTCATAATTAAGATTATTGTCTTTACGAAAGGAATAGAGCTCCAATTTGGAGTCATTCTCTCATTGCTCAAATTCATAGATCTCTCTGCAAATAATCTCTCAGGCCAAATCCCAAAAGGAATAGTTAATCTAGCTGGATTGCAAAACTTGGATTTATCATATAACAATTTGTCAGGTGAGATCCCCAATGACATTGGCCAAATGCAATCATTGGAATTTCTCGATCTCTCAAGAAATGAGCTCACTGGGTCAATTCCTCCAGCCCTTTGTACATTACATTTCCTACAAAGCTTCAATGTGTCACACAATAACTTGTCTGGAAAAATTCCATATGCTAGCCAACTAACCACTTTCATTGATCCATCTGTTTATGCTGGCAATCTCAATCTTTGTGGAGCTCCTCTGGATAAGAATTGCACAAGTGATGAACCACCATCAAATTCCCATGATCAAGAAGATGATGGCGATGATAATGATAGTCTGACTATTTGGTTTTGCATTGGTTTAATGTCTGGATTTGTGGTTGGTTCTTGGATGGTGTGGATAACACTGCTATTCAAAAAAGAGTGGAGGTTTGCCTATTTCAGGCTTATGGACCACATATTTGACATGATGCATGCAAAGATGGCAATCACCATAGCCAAGATTAAGCGAGCTTAGGCTGTGATGAGATCAAAGTAATTAGTAAAACCACCTTTTGCTGCGTAAAATATTACTGTATCACTTGCTTTAAATAATGTCACCAAAGTCACTGGCCATGAATTTATGTGTAATTCTCTATTTATTTCCATTGATGCCATAAAAAATATATCTTTTCTTTTTTTTTATTTCTTACCATGATTAGTATTTGGACACGCTTAATCTGAGGTGCTACATTTGTAGCTTTTCAGCAACTACTAAGGTTTTAATGTTGTAAAACAATTGCTCTGTTATCACTTCCATCGCTCACTCTCACAAGGCTCAATGCATGGCCTGGATCAGTGTGAAAGCTTCTTGTTATTTATTTATTTATTTATTTATTTATTTATTTATTTATTATAAGCTCTGGCTTTGTTTCCTATGTTTCAAGGTAACAACATAGAAAGATACGCTACCGGATTGGTTCTATAGTGTCTCTATATCCTTTTCTTTATACCTTATGCTAGTTGATTTAGTTACTCTATGTAAAAATTAAAAAATTGTACTTCCACAATATCACATGCATGTAATTAAAAAGAGCATGAGAATATGGCAAGGGTACCACATCTAATGGCTCTTCCTCACAATTACACTTGGCTTGACTTCAGAGTCTTGCATATGCCATCATACAAGACTTTGATTTTGGAGTCTTGTCGTCAACCGGGTTATTCCTTGGTTGATTTCTCTTAACCTGCAGTTTTCTATATTTTTTTTAAATAAATAAATAAATAAATTATATTTTATTGAAAATACAACTGAAATGACAAAAGCTTCTGCATGCTTATTGTTTGAGTGAATGCAACTCTAAATACAAAAAAGAAAAAAAAAATTCATTCTATTCCGATGATGTTCGGTGGAAGTCTCAACTTTGTTAAATCCCTTCTTTTCTCAATATGCTAAGGAAAAACATTGTGATTTAATTGGCGGTC
This sequence comes from Dioscorea dumetorum, assembly GCA_902712375.1. Classification (NCBI taxonomy): domain Eukaryota; kingdom Viridiplantae; phylum Streptophyta; class Magnoliopsida; order Dioscoreales; family Dioscoreaceae; genus Dioscorea; species Dioscorea dumetorum. The sequence continues at coordinate 8,488,048 of CACTHL010000561.1, read as the reverse complement.
CAACTCTTAACTTTTTTATTTTCGGAAAGCTAAAAAATAATTAGATTGTATTAGTTTCTTCCAGGTTGCGAAGAAATAATTATAAATGGCCACTTCTCCTATAATGAGGTTCTAAATTCTAATTCTTTGTTTTGTATTCGGCTATGCCACACATTTCTACATTACCAACAGTACCGTAACAAATTCTTTGCAAAGCTAATTAGCGATGTGAAGACTTATTTCTTTAGGTTAATATTTATAAGTATGGTTTCATTGTGTTCAAAATAAATGATGTGATTAATATAAACATACATAATGATATTAATTTCTCCATTTAACAATGATCACACTAAAGATAATTCCTAATTAATTCCTTGATTACTTCAACAATTTATTTTCATTGATACGATTAATAATATATCTCGTAATTTTTCTTTTAATTTCATACAATGAGTAGTATTAGACATGCTTAACCTTATATGCTACTCATGTACCTTTTCAGGAACAACTAATTTTTAGATGCTAAAGAAAATGCAATGCCTTTGTTATCAAGTTTGTTTCTCTCTTCCATTACTCACCCTCATGAGGCTCAAGGCCTGAATCTATATGAAACCTTATTGTTTATTTATTTATTTATTATTATTTTTTAAATCATTGCAACTCTGGAAACAACGGCATATATAGAAGGATACACTGTTTAATTGGTTCTATAAGATGCCTGCATGCTTTTTACTTTTACCTTAATGCATCTGCTTTAGTAACTTTAGGTTGAAAATAAAAATTGGTTCTAGAAGACGCCTGCATGATTAGAAAGAGCAGGAGAAGGTGAACCAGACTTGTATTCGTCAGTACACAACAAGCCTTTGATCTGGTGGACGTCAAAGGCGGCTATTGACTTAACTTGGAGTCTTGTAATTGTCAGTAAACAAAACTATGAATATTGAGTCTTGTCATCAAAGGCGGCTATAGATTAATTCTTGATTACTCCAACAAGACTTTGATCTAGGTCGTATAGTCTTAATTTTATATGTCATGAATACTTTTATAAATCACAGATACTTCACAAAGTTATTTACCTCTGATTTTTTATTCAGATCAAATTTCTTTCTTTTCATGTTTTATCTTACCGATTATGTTGAGTAGAAGAGAGAGAAAAGAGAGATCAATGGCATATGCTAATTACAAATTAAGCGTCACCACCATTCATATTCCCTTCCTCACAACCACAACAAGAAGCAGTGATAATATTTTTATTATGTATTGCTTTCTTGATGTCCTTCATCACTGCTTCTACTACTGTAAATATTTTTTAAAAAAAAAAACTTGTTATATTTTAAATACAAAAATAAAATCATTGTCCAAGCCTTGTGTGTGTGTGTGATTGTGTGTATAAATAGAGAGGGTGAGAGAAGAAGGAATGTTGAGTAGAAGAGAGATAAGAGAGATCAATGGGATCTGCTAATTACAAAGCCCCACCACCATTCATATTCCATTCCACACAACCACAACATGTAGTGATAATATTTTTATTATGTATTGCTCTCTTGACGTCCTTCTTCATCACTGGTTCTAGTACTGGTAATGATAATAGCAGCAGGAGAGGCTGCATCAAGGCTGAGAGAGAGGCCCTCCTCGCATTCAAAGCAGAAACCATATATGACAAGGCTCATCCCATCTCTACGTGGGGTGATCAAACTGACGACTGCTGCCAATGGGCCGGCGTGCGCTGTGATAACAATTCCGGCCATGTCATCCGCCTCAATCCCCATCTCAGGGGAAAATATTATGAATATTATTATGATAATAAGCCTGGCCTGAGAGGCAACATGAGTGAATCTCTTATTGGCCTCCAACACCTCACATACCTTAATCTCCGCGGCAATTGCTTCAGCAATATCTCCATCCCAAAGTGGTTGGGTTCGTTGGAGAGCCTGGTTCATCTCGACCTCAGCTACAATTGCTTCACTGGTGTGTTACCTCACGAGCTCGGCAATCTCACCAAGTTGCGCTACCTCAACCTAGCAGAAAATATAAGACTCAAAGTGGTTGATGATGCTGAGTGGTTATCTGGTCTATCTTCTCTGAGATATTTATCTATGGATCGTGCCAATTTTTCTGGAGTCGGCAACGTCATCCAATCGCTCAACAAGCTTCACCATTTAAAATACGTTTCTCTGTTTGACTGCAGCATGAGCAGCATCCCTGAGTCCCTCCCACATCTCAACTTCACCTCCCTCACCTCCATGGACATCTCGTTTAACATGTTCCACAACATGAGTATCCCAGAATGGCTCTTCAGAACACCCAACCTACGCGATCTCAGCATGAGTGACTGTGGGTGGACAGGCACCATCCCTTCCTCTGTTGGAAACGCAGCTTCTCTTCAATTTCTGGACTTATCCCAAAATAGTGGAATTTCCGGTGATATACCCAGAGGATTAATTGGGGACCTCTGCAATCTCCAGCAACTCTACTTAGATGGCACTTTCGTGGGGAAGAGCTTGGAGGAGGATTTCAGAGATGCATTCTCTGGATGTATTAGGCGAAATTTGAATGTGCTTTCATTTCAAACTAGCTCACTAAAAGGTCCTTTGCCAAATTGGTTGGGTGAATTCAGAAATCTCACAATGCTTTTTCTTTCCTCTAATTCCCTTCATGGCTCTATTCCTGAATCCCTGGGAGGACTCTCAAGATTGCAATCTTTGGTTTTATCCGACAATGCTTTAAATGGCTCCATCCCTGAATCCCTCGGAAGACTCTCAACATTGATAAATTTTAATCTTGCAAACAATAATTTACATGGTTCCATTCCTGAATCCCTGGGAAGACTCTCAAGATTGGAATATTTGGATTTATCCTACAATGCTTTAAATGGCTTCATCCCTGAATCCCTAGGAAGACTCTCAAGATTGCAAAATTTGTTTCTTACAAACAATGCTTTAAATGGTTCAATCCCTGAATCATTGGGAAGACTCTCAAGGTTGGAATATTTGGATTTATCCTACAATGCTTTAAAAGGCTCCATCCCTGAATCCCTGGGAAGACTTTCAGGATTGGAATATTTGGTTTTATCGAACAATTCCTTAAATGGCTCCATTCCTGAATCCCTCACAACACTAATAAGATTGCAAACTTTGGATCTTCAAAGCAATGCTTTAAGTGGCTCAATCCCTGCATCCTTGGGGAGACCTCAAGACTTGTCCAATAACTCGTTTTCAAGAATTTTGCCCTCTGACCTTAGAAACTCAGCAGTATTAGGACCTGAACTTCAATTGCTCCTTTTGTCTTCAAACAGTTTAATCGGTACTATTCCGAACTCTCTGTGTAATTTCGTGGATCTTGAATTTTTGGATTTCTCCAACAATCTCTTGGAAGGAGCGATCCCGAATTGTTGGAACAATTTGACGGGTCTAAAATACCTCATCTTGGCAAACAACTCACTGGTTAGTGAGGTTCCAGATTCCCTTGTAAGTTCTTCGCAATCTTTACAAGTGTTGGACTTAAGCAACAACCAACTACATGGTGAGTTCCCATCATTCTTGAAGAGCTGCACTTCAATGACCACTCTTGCTCTTGACCACAACAATTTAATTGGCAACATTCCTACTTGGGTGGGAGAAACCATGACTTCATTGATGATCTTGACCTTGAAAAAAAATAATTTCTCAGGCAACTTGCCCTTATTATCCAATCTCACATCTCTTCATTTCTTGGATCTTTCCCACAACTCATTTACAGGGAGCATACCACAATCGTACGGCAACCTCAAGGGCATGATAAATATCAGTATGAATGGTGGAGCACGGTTTCCCTCTAATTATTCAGAGACCCTCGTAATTAAGATTATTGTCTCTACAAAAGGAATAGAGCTGCAATATGGAGTTAGTCTTTCATCTTTCAAATTCATAGATCTCTCTGCAAATAATTTATCAGGCCAAATCCCAAAAGAAATAGTTAATCTAGCTGGATTGCAAAACTTGGATTTGTCATATAACAATCTGTCAGGAGAGATCCCCAGTGACATTGATCTAATGCAATCATTGGAATCTCTTGATCTCTCAAGAAATGAGCTCACTGGGTCAATTCCTCCAGCCCTTTGTACGTTACATTACCTAGAAAGCTTCAATCTGTCACACAATAACTTGTCTGGAAAAATCCCATATGCTAACCAACTAACCACTTTCAATGATCCATCTGTTTATGCTGTCAATCTCAATCTTTGTGGAGCTCCTCTGGATAAGAAATGCACAAGTGATGAACCACCATCAAATTCCCATGATCAACAAGATGATGATGGTGATGATAATGATAGTCCGACTTTTTGGTTTTGCATTGGTTTAATGTCTGGATCTGTGGTTGGCTTTTGGATAGTGTTGGGAGTGTTGCTATTCAAGAAAAAATGGAGGTACGCTTATTTCAAATTTCTAGACCACATCTACGACATGATGTATGTTAAGATATTTATCACTATACCCAAGATCAAAAGGGCTTGGGTTGTAATGAATTTAAAGTGATTAGTAAAAGTCTTGTTTACTGCTAAATTATTATTGTATCAATGCAGTGGGACCTATATGAAACCTTCTTGTTTTATATTTTATTTCTTTTTTTTTTATTTTTAATTATTGTGATGAGGTCCAGCTTGGTTTCATATATATGTTTCCAAATAACAATTAATCTGAGAAGAATACCCTGCCTGATTGGCTAGGGAATACCACATCCAGTGGCTCTTCCTAACAATTGTCTTGTGAGGACAATAATTAAGACTTTGGTTGTCTAGTTGTCTACAACGCGGTATTTAGTTGATTAATTGCTCCAACAAGTTTTGACTTGTTGGAGCCTTTAGTGAAGAATATTTTTTTTAAATAAATAAATCATATTTTACATAAAATAAAAATGACAAAAGTTTCAAGTTTGTTGGAACATTTTTTAATTATTTATAAAATTGATAACATACTTATTGTTTAGATAAATGCAACTCCAAATATAAAAAAACTTCATTATAGGTGTTAATCTCCATGCTCAATGGAAGCATCAGCTTTGCAGGATCCTTCTTCTTGCCCCCAAAGAACAATCCAACTCAACGAGTGATCATTCAGTTCCATATATCTTATTGCAGCGGCATGCTTTTTTTTTTTTTTTTTTTTTTTTTTTTGTAATCTTCTTGTATCTATCACTCCACCCCCATGGATATAGCTCTTTTTTTTTGTATCTCCATGTCATGTCTCTCCTTCTCATTGTTTTATTTTGTCCCATGTTTGTTTTGATTATTTTTTTTTTTTTTTTTTTTTTTTTTTTTTTGAAAAAGTGGATGAACCACAAATATTAAAAAGAAACACTTACAAAAGTATCAGACAAGCACACAACAACAAGACAAAGACGACAACAACATCGAGCCAACAAAAAACAATAAGAACCCACTAGGTGTGGGAGCAGATAGACATAAGACAAAAACAACAGAAAAACCCAGAGAGACAACCCACTGGAGGAGAGAGAGAGCTCTGCCTCAGGGTGGTCTGAAAAAAAAACTGTTATCATATATATCTCGCCCGGTGATGTAGGATGTCCACGGGGGTCTATCATCAATTTGATTATATTCTTGTTATTAGTTTTCTATTTCAATAAATTATGATTTATCTATTTTTATAAAAAAAATATGAAGTTGCATAAATTGAAACTAAAGAACTATAGCAAATATCTACATAGAGCAGTGGGAAGCTAAGCAATTTATATAATGGGACCAATATATATATATATATCAATTGAAATCCTTCAGCACTAAGAAATTTTATTAAAGAATATACATTTGAAAAGAATTACCTCAAATCACTAAAACTTAAAATTAATTTTAATGAGACGGAAAATTTTTTGCTTTTACAAAATTTTAATTTATAAATAAAAGGATAGTAAGGTGTCATGGTGGTCATGTTTGTCTATTTAGAAAGCACTATAAAAGAGTTAAATGTGAAGAAAATATAGTTTTAGTTTTGTATAAAATCACAAAAGAAGATAAAAGAAAAAGTCTAAAAATTGCTAACCTAGAATATAAATTATTTAAAACTTTCAACATTTATGAATGATTTATATATTTTTCATAAAAAGTTTTAGGTATTATATATGGAAACTCCGTTTTTTAATTTTAATGGAATCAATTTAACAATTCTTTTTTAAAAAATATACTACTATGACAGCTATTAAAATTTTTCAAAATTTTTATGGGTCCCACTTACCTACAAAAGTGTAGCTCCGCATCTCCGCCTCTGCGAGAGGGAAACTTAAATAATTTAGTCATTGAATTATTTGATTATTTGATTATCATGTTTGAGTCACTTCAATTATTTTGTTATCATATTTAGTAAAATTTTATTTTGAAAACAAATAGATATAATACGCTAATCAGTCCTTCTATTTTTCTCATTCTACTTTTTTAGTTCATCTACTCCAATTTAATACCGGTGACTTGATTTTGACATGTAGCCATCGAAGTTTCTATTGTGTGATTAATTTCTGATGTAATAACTAAAAAACATATTTTAAAAATAATTAAGATAAAATTAGAAATATGTAAGAGACAAAATTAACTGATGAGGAAACATGGTTACACAAACGGATTTATGCTGAGCGAAACTAACTTATAATTCGTGGAATGAAGAAATTAAATTTTTCTTGTCACTCATGATTTGGATTAAAAAGGAATTATATTTTCAAAAAATTAAAACCCAAATCAATAGAACATCTTTGACCATGCCCATCCACCTCAGCCTCCAAGGCCAGCAACCACCACTGAATAATGAAGACTTATTGTTTATTTATTTATTTATTTATTTATTTATTATTATTATTATTATTATTTAAATCATTGTAAGCTCTGCTTTTTACTTTTACCTTAATGCATCTGCTTTAGTAACTTCAGGTTAAAAATAAAAATTCGTTATTGAACAATATCATATATTTAGGAATTATGATTAGAAAGAGCAGCAGAACGTGCGCGAGACTTGGAGTCTTGTATTCGTCAGTACACAACAAGACCTGGAACTGGTCGTCAAAGGCGGCTATTGGCTTGACTTTGAGTGTTGTAATTGTCAGTAAGCAAGGCTTTGATCAGTGAGCCTTGTCATCAAAGGCGGCTAATGATTAATTCTTGATTACTCCAACAAGACCATGAATACCTTTATAAATCACAGATATCTCACAAAGTGATTTACCTCTGATTTTTGAGCCAGATCAAATTTCTTGCTTTCCATGTTTTATCTTACCGATCATGTTGAGTAGAAGAGAGATAAGAGAGATGAATGGCATCTGCTAATTACAAAGCCTCACCACCATTCATACTCCCTTCCACACAACCACAACAACTACTCATAATATTTTTAATATGTATTGCTTTCTTGATGTCCTTCATCACTGCTTCTGCTACTGTAAATATTTGGAAAAAAAGTCTTTATATTTTAAATACAAAAATAAAATCATTGTCCAAGCCTTGTGTCTGTGTGCGTGTGTGAATGTGTGTACAAACAGAGAGGGTGAGAGAAGATGGAATGTTAAGTAGAAGAGAGAGACAGACAGAGACAGAGAGATCAATGGCATCTGCCAATTCCAAAGCCTCACCACCATTCATATTCCCTTCCACACAACCACAAGAAGTATCCATAATATTTTTATTATGTATTGCTTTCTTGACGTCCTTCTTCATCACTGCTTCTAGTACTGGTGATGATAGCAGCAGGAGAGGCTGCATCAAGGCCGAGAGAGACGCCCTCCTCGCATTCAAAGCCGAAACCATATACGACAAGGCTCATCCCATCTCTACGTGGGGTGGTCAAACTGACGACTGCTGCCAATGGGCCGGTGTGCGCTGTGATAACAATTCTGGCCATATCATCCGCCTCAATCCCCATCTCAAGCGACCACCACCAAATGATTATTATTATGACGATGAGCCTGCAGGCCTGAGTGGCAGCATCAGTGAATCTCTTACTGGGCTCCCACACCTCACATACCTTAATCTCCGCGGCAATTGCTTCAGCAATACCTCCATCCCAAAGTGGTTGGGTTCGTTGGAGAGCCTGGTTCATCTCGACCTCAGCTTCAATTGCTTCATTGGTGTCATACCTCACGAGCTCGGCAATCTCATCAAGTTGCGCTACCTCAACCTAGCAAGTAATGAAGGACTTAAAGTGGTTGATGATGCTGAGTGGCTATCTGATCTATCTTCTCTGAAATACTTGTCTATGGATGGTGCCGACTTTTCTGGGGTGGACAACGTCATGCAATCGCTCAACAAGCTTCACCATTTAAAACATGTTTCTCTGGTTGGATGCAGCATGAGTAGCATCCCTGAGTCCCTCTCACATCTCAACTTCACCTCCCTCACCTCCATTGACATCTCGGAGAACATGTTCAACAACATGAGTATCCCAGAATGGCTCTTCAGAATACCCAACCTACACATTCTCAGCATGAGGGACTGTGGGTGGACAGGCACCATCCCTTCCTCTGTTGGAAACGCAACTTCTCTTCAATCTCTGTACTTGTATTTCAATGAGGGAATTTCTGGTGATATGCCAAGAGGATTTGGCGACCTCTGCAATCTCTTGTCTCTCGGCTTGGATGGCACTTTCGTGGGGAAGAGCTTGGAGGAGAATTTCAGAGATGCATTCTCTGGATGTATTAGGCGAAATTTGAATGTGCTTTCATTTGCAAATAGCTCGCTAAAAGGTCCTTTGCCAGATTGGTTGGGTGAATTCACAAATCTCACCTCTGTCGATCTTTCCCTTAATTCCTTTCACAGCTCCATTCCTGCATCGATTGGGAGACTATCGCAGCTGCAAGAATTGTATATTTACAACAGTGCACTAAATGGCTCTTTCCCTGAATCCCTGGGAAGACTCTCAGGATTGCAGCAATTGGATCTTTCAAACAATGCTTTGAGTGGCTCCATCCCTGAATCCTTGGGAAGACTCTCAGGATTAGAATTTTTGTCTTTATCTGACAATGCTTTAAATGGCTCCATCCCTGAAGCCCTGGGAAGACTCTCAAGATTGGAATATTTGGATTTATCTGACAATGCTTTAAATGGCTCCATCCCTGAATCCCTGGGAAGACTCTCAAGATTGGTTGATTTGGTTCTTGCAAACAATGCTTTGAATGGCTCTGTCCCTGAATCCCTTGGAAGACTATCAAGATTGCAACTTTTGGATCTTCAAAGCAATGCTTTAAGTGGCTCAATCCCTGCATCCTTGGGAAGACCTCGAGTTTTGTCCAATAACTCATTTTCGGGAATTATGCCCTCTGATCTTGAGCTCCAATTCCTATCTTTATCTTCAAACAGTTTCACCGGTACTATTCCGAACTCTCTGTGTAATTTCGTGGATCTTGAGTTTTTGGATTTCTCTAACAATCACTTGGAAGGAGCGATCCCGAATTGTTGGAACAATTTGATGGGTCTAAAATACCTCATCTTGGCAAACAACTCACTGGTTGGTGAGGTTCCAGATTCCTTTGTAAGTTCTTCGCAATCTTTACAAGTGTTGGACTTGAGCAACAACCAACTGCATGGTGAGTTCCCATCATTCTTGAAGAGCTGCACTTCCATGACCACTCTTGCTCTTGACCACAACAATTTAACAGGCAACATTCCTACTTGGGTGGGAGAAGCCATGACTTCATTGATGATCTTGACCTTGAAAAAAAATAATTTCTCAGGCAACTTGCCTTTATTATCCAATCTCACATCTCTTCATTTCTTGGATCTTTCCCACAACTCATTTACAGGGAGCATACCACAATCGTACGACAACCTCAAGGGCATGATAAATATCAGTATGAATGGTGGAGCACGGTTTTCCTTTAATTTATCAGAAGTGCTCGTAATTAAGATTATTGTCTTTACAAAAGGAATAGAGCGCCGATATGGGGTTAGTCTTTCATCTTTCAAATTCATAGATCTCTCTGCAAATTATCTATCAGGCCAAATCCCAAAAGGAATAGTTAATCTAGCTGGATTGCAAAACTTGGATTTATCATATAATCATTTGTCAGGTGAGATCCCCAGGGATATTGGGCTAATGCAGTCTTTGGAATCTCTGAATCTCTCAAGAAATGAACTCAATGGGTCAATTCCTCCAGCCCTTTGTACATTACATTTCCTAGAAAGTTTGAATCTATCACACAATAACTTGTCTGGAAAAATCCCATATGTTAGCCAATTAACCACTTTCAATGATCCATCTGTTTATGATGGCAATCTCAATCTTTGTGGAGCCCCTCTGGATAAGAATTGCACTAGTGATGAACCACCATCAAATTCCCATTATCAAGAAGATGATGGTGATGATAATGATAGTCAGTCTATTTGGTTTTACTTTGGTTTAATGTCTGGATTTGTGGTTGGCTCTTGGATAGTGTGGATAACACTGCTATTCAAAAAGGAGTGGAAGTTTGCCTATTTCAGGCTTATGGACCACATATTTGACATGATGTATGTAAAGATAGCAATCACCATAGCTAAGATTAAGCGAGCTTAGCCTGTGATGATCAGATCAAAGTATTTAGTAAAAGTCTTGTTTACTGCTAAATTATTATTGTATCAATGTCCTGGAACCAACATTGAATACCTTCTTGTTTTATATTTAATTTTTTTAATTTTTGTAATCATTGTGAGGTTCAGCTTTGTTTCATATATATCTTTCAAAATAACAATGTGAGAAGAATACCCTACCTGATTGGTTGTGTAACATCCCTGCATGCATGCGTTCCTTTATGTTAATTCATTTGCTTGGATAAATAAGTATTTGTTCTTCAAAAATATCATATGTTTATGATTAAAAACAGCACGAGAAGGGCAAATATGGCAGCAGGATCTTGCATATGCCATCAAACAAGACTTTAATTTTGGAGTCTTTGCCGTCAACGGGGTTGTTACTTGGTTGACTTCCCTTAACTTGCGGTCATGTATATTTATCATTGAACAAATAATACTTTGATTTTCGAGTTGTAAGTATTGAATTGATTAATTGCTCCAACAAGACTTTGACTTGTTAGAGCCTTTTATTCGCCGACAATATCTTTATGAGTCAAGAATATTTTTTTAAGAAAAGATAAATAAATTATATTTTATTGAAAATATAGATGAAATGATAAAGGCTTGAACTTTGCTTGAATATCCTTTGATTATTTGAAAAATTAACTATATGCTTATTATTTGGATAAATGCAACATCAAATAAAAAAAAAAAAAAAAAAAAAAAAGGTTTCATTAGAAGAGTCCAACCTGATGTTCAATGAAAGCCTCAACTTTGTTATATCTCTTTTTAATAAAGTAGCCTTCGGGTTCTTTTTTCAAAAAAAAAAAACCTCTGACTCCCTGTCGTCACATGTTTCATGTTGGCCATGGTTATGTTTCTGTCAGAGCCGGCTAGATTAACTATGACAAATCCAAGTTTTGCAATCCATCATTACATGGTTACGGTTTCTCCCCATATGTATCTCAATTACTTAATGATGAGTGTAATGATTAGAAAAATCTTAGTGCCAAACTCAAGCAACATGTAACATCTAATGAACATATTATTGATATGACTGCTTGGATAGAATTTGATGTACGATTACAAAAGGAAAAAACAATTGATAAAAAATTGCAAGATCAAATCAACAAAGAAAAAGAACATTGGAGAAATGTGTTGCTAAGAATTATTGATGTTGTCAAAACTCTAGCAAAAAATAATTTGGCATTTCAAGGGTCAAATGAAAAAATTTATGAAAATAGCAACGGAAAGTTTTTGAGTCTTATTGAAATGATTGCAGAATTTGATCCAGTAATGCAAGAGCATGTTAGACGTATTCAAGTTGGTGAAATACATGATCATTATCTTGGCCATAAAATTCAAAATAAATTAATTGATTTATTATCAAATGAAATAAAATCGACAATTGTGAATAAAATCAAGCAAGCAAAATATTTTTCTGTCATAATTGATTGCACTCCTGATGTAAGTCATCAAGAACAAAGTCTCTCATATTAAGATGTGTAAATGTTTCATCGGTTCCAGTGAAAATAGAAGAATATTTTATAGAATTTTTAAAAATGGAAGATATATACATCAGGGAAAGGGTTTTTTGAGGATCTTATGAATATAGTGAAAAATTTTGATATTAATATTGATGATGTAAGGGGACAAGGATATGATAATGGGTCCAATATGAAAGGAAAATATCAAGTGGTACAAAAACGATTGCTTGATATCAATTCTAGAGCTTTTTTTACACCATGTGGTTGTCATTCACTTAATTTGTTACTTTCTGATATGGCTAATTGTTGTCCAAAAGCTATTACATTTTTTGGAGTTTTACAATGTATTTATTCGGTTTTTTCCTCTTCCATGAAAAAGTGAAAAATTTTAAAAAATCATGTTCCTAATTTAACTGTTAAACCATTATCGCAAACTCGTTGGGAGAGTCGTATTGAAAGTGTTAAAGCAATTAGGTTTCAAGCTCTTGAAATAAGAGATGCTTTATTTGAATTAGCAAAAGCCAGTGATGATCCCAAAACAAATAGTGAAGCTAGTTGTTTGGCTTCATATGAGCTCGAAAACTTTGAATTTTTGCTGAGCATGGTTATTTGGTATGATTTGTTAGTTGTTGTTAATGTTGTTAGTAAAACACTACAAGCCAAATATATGCAAATTGATGTTGCTATTAATCAATTAAAAGCTCTTCTTACATTTCTTAAAAATTATAGAGAAAATGGATTTGTAGCAGCATTAATTTCAGCTAAAGAAATAGCAACTCAAATGAATATAGAACCCATGTTTCGTGAAAAAAGAATAATTCGTAGAAAAAAACAATTTGAGGAAAATGATACTAATGAAGTGACACATTTGCATGAAGATGATTTTAGAATTAATTATTTTATTTGTGTGGTTGATCAAAGCTATTTCTTCTTTTGAGAGTCAATTTGAACATTTCAAAATATATGAAGATGTTTTTGAGTTTTTACATGATTTAGAAAAATTAAAGTTTTTAGAAGATAATCAATTGAAAAGATATTATGTTAATCTTGAGGGTTTTCTAAAACAAGACACATTTTTTGATATTGATGGTTTTGATTTATTTTATGAGTTGAAGGTTTTAAAAGAAGTTTTTCAAAAGGAAATAAAATCACTGCTTGAAGTTCTTAATTTTATACAAAAATCAAACTCGTTTCTAAATTCTTGAATTGCTTATAGAATATTATGGACTATACCTATTACAGTTGCTTCGGCAGAAAGAAGTTTTTCGAAATTAAAGTTAATAAAATCATTTATACGGTCAACTATGTCACAAGAAAGATTAAATGGATTGGCCATTATTTCTATAGAAAAAAATTTAGTATCTCAACTTGAATATCAAATTTTGATAAATAATTTTGCATCTAAGAAGGCAAGCAAAATGAACTTTAACTAAATTTTTTGTTGCATTGCAGGTAATTAACCAATGGACAATGGGCGAAAGAAGAATATTAAATTTCTAGATTTTTTGTTCATGTTAATATTTTATTTATTGTTATTATTAATAATATTTTATTTTTTATTTTTGTTATATAATTTTTTATTTATATTTTAACTTTATATTATATCTTGCCTAGGGCCTCATTTTCTCTAAGACCGGCTCTGGTTTCTGTTGTTGCTTTTTTATTTTAATGAATTCTGGTTTGTCCATTTTTATTAAAAATATAATGACAAAAGTTGAATAAATCGTGGAAAGTCAAAGAATATATATACCAATGTACAAATATAACATAATCATTCATAATATAAAAAAATCATTTATATAATTATAGTTAAAACAATATAAAAAATCAATTGAAATCAGCGGACACTATGAAATTTTATTAAAGAATATACATTTGAAAAGAATTCCCTCAAATGGCTAAAACTTAAAATTAATTTTAACACTTGATTAAAGTTTTTGATATAGCTTGAAATGTGACACCGAAAAATTTTTGGCTTTATGAGATTTTTAATTTTTAAATAAAAAGAGAGTAAAGTGTAATTTAGAAAAAAAAACTATTAAATAGAAAAAAATGAATTAAATATTGTATATTGACCATCCATTTTTAAATTTAATGGAGTCCATTTAATAATATTTCTCAAAAACAATATGCTACTATGATTGTTATTAAAATTTTAAAATTTTTTTTATGGATTCCATTGACCCACAAAAGTCTATTTAGCTCTTCCTCTTGACAGAGGAAATCATAGATAATTCAATAAACTGAATTATTTGTTTGTGATTTTTCAGAGTCACATCAAATTTCTTACATTTACTATTTCATCATACTTATTAAAATTTTTTTTTGGAAAACATTTTTTTGAATTATTTCTCTTAAATCACGGAGTTTGATTTGTAATCATATATCAGTTACTAATATGTTTTTTAGTTATCTTTCTTAATTGTTACAATGTGCATTTCAATATGAAATCATTTTGTTATTTTTATTATTTTTTGTTTAACAAAGATGACAAGCGTTATCAATATATAAACAGTAAATGGAGATCCACTAATATCTTAAAAAATTTAACATGTAAGACGACTAGCACATGGGATAACAAAGACCTCACATGCAATTTTGAAGATATGAAAAAAATATGATTCCTCCTGCATGAAACTCACACTATTGAATAATAAATAAATAATGTTCTACAATAGTTAAACCTAGTAAACAATGCATAAAATAGTAAGTATACTAATTAGCAGGACAGTTAAAAAACATTCACAAGTTCAAGAAAGAGGTGCCAATTTAGAATTACCTCTGAATTAAATGTGAAAGAAAATGAGAGAATAAAATGCAGCACATAATGCATCAATGCAAGATGGTTTACTGATCACAAATCATGAATGCTACCCTCAATAATTTTTTTATCAACAAAGAAAGCAGTGTATTTTATTTTTTTTATCTCCAGCATTTAATAGACTCGAATACCATTTTATTTTATTTTATTTTATTTTATTTTATTTTTTATCTCCACACATATATGTTCGGCGTCTTGCAATCTCAATATAGTTCACATTCAACCCAAGTCTTCCAAGTTTTATACAACAAAGCCTATAAACACCAAATGAACATTACACCAATGAAAAATAAAAATACTGAGTCCATAATAAAGAACTTAAAATGCATCTCAATGTTCTTCAGATATGCAGAAATTAAAAAAAAAATTATAATTATAAATATATATATATATATCTCATACTATAAAAGCTCTTCAACAATCAAACCATCAAATCTCTACCTCCCTTCAGACTTCACTAACTGTGAGAAAACTCTGCTCATTGAAACATCAGACAGATCATTTGCACTTGAATCAAGCACACCAACAGCCACATTTTCAGTATTACTGATGTTCTGAACCTGAGTTGGAAGAGTTGGAAGCTCATCAATCCTTGTGATACTGTCAACATCTGTAAACCCAGACTCAGCCTCTTGAAGCTGCAAAACATACTCCAAATTCCACAGAACATCCCCCATTGCTGGTCTATCCACACCACAATCCGCTAAGCATTTCTCGACCGTCTCCCCGAACTTCCTAAGCGAGCCCGGCCTTATAGTACCGGCGATACGGGAATCGATAATTTGATCCAGTTCTCCTCTTCTCTGAAACTTCATTGCCCATTCTGCTAGATTCACCATTTCCCTCGGCAATGTGGGATCTATAACTGGCCTTGCACATAAAACTTCTAGCAGTACAACTCCGAAGGAATAAACATCAGATTTCTCTGTTAGTTGCTGTCGTCGGAAGTATTCAGGATCGAGGTAACCGAAACTTCCCTTCACTGCAGTGCTAACATGTGTTTGATCCAATTCAGGACCGGTTTTTGATAACCCAAAGTCCGCAACTTTTGCCATGAGGTTCTCATCAAGCAGAATGTTCGCAGATTTGACATCTCTATGAATTATCGCCTTCGCCTGACCAGTGTGCAAGTAATGCAGTCCCCTTGCCGATCCAATGCAAATCTCCAGCCTCTGTTTCCAACTAAGATTCGGAAGATCCGACCCATAAAGGTGGTTCTTCAGTGTACCTTTCTCCATGTACTCATACACAAGAATCATCTCATTCCTCTCATCACAATACCCGATAAGCGAGACAAGATGCCGGTGACGCAGCCTAGACAACAATTCAATCTCCGTTCGGAACTCATTCAAGCCTTGCTGAGACTTAGGATTGCCTCTCTTCACCGCCGCTCGGGTTTCATCTCTTAAAACACCCTTGTACACCTTCCCAAACCCTCCTACTCCAATCACCCATGCTTCATCAAAGTTGTTTGTTGCTTCTTGTAGCACAGCAAAGGAGAATTGGTACCCAAGGCTCGCATTCTGTCCTAGTGTAGCAGTTGTTCCATTAGAAAATCTACTCCCCAAGCTCTGCGAGATCGTGCCATTAATTGAGAAAGGTAACCAAGCCTTTGTGTTCGGTTTCCTTCCCATTTTGCTTCTTCTTCTCCTCCGCTTAAGCAATGTGAATGCTATACAAACAGCTATAGCCAGTCCTGCCACAGCTCCTAGGACAGCACCCACAATAACACCAACATTAGACTTAGAACCTTGAGGAGAAACCACATGAGCAGTACCACTGCTGTTCATCTTCATAATCTCAAGGCCATTCAGAATTCCATCAGGCAATACATTTTCCAAACTCGAAGGACCAATGCTGACATTTAGTTTACTCGATCCCTCGTCCATTTTCACAACAAAATCCACATAATAAGGAGCAGCCAATATGTTGTTACTTAACGAAAAGAGGTCCATATCAGTCACTACAATGTAGCTACTGATGTAAACATCAAAGTAGAGCTGAGCCGATGAATTGCTAACAATGTCACAGAAATGCATCCTTACTAAATATGAAGAACCTGCATCGACGTCAAACTGCCACGTAACATTGAATCGAGCATTTTGGGTGGTAGAGCTCGTCGAAGCAAGCTCTGTCGCCGTGCTGTAAACAACATCAGGCGCAATCTCGCTTGTCACACCGCTGCTGGCGGCGTAATTAATCTTGCCAGAGTATGAGACAGCCTTTGAGAGGCTCTTATCAAGAAGGAAGCTTTGATCAGGTTGCCAAGTTCTCCAGAGAGTGTCATTCTCAGGGGTGACAAGGGGGCCTCCCATGTTGAGCCTGTAAACAGTCTCTAACGGCTCATCAGAGAGGCCTTGATAGTTTCCAACAGGATTAACAGTTTGAGCAGTGTCACTGATTAGATTATCAGGAACTGAAACAACTTCAATTGCATTGATGAAAGCGAGGGAATTGTTTGCAGTTGGGACAAAGGAGAGGATAAGAGTGCTATGAGTGATGTTCACCGAGTACTCTTTGAACAATGGGGTTGAAGCACTGTTTGCAGGATAGCTATAAAGGAGTGAGTCTTGAGTGGAGACACTGAAGTTGGCAGTGGAGAGCTTTAAGGATGGAGAGGAGAAGGCAAAGAAGTAGAGTCTGATAAAATGGCGGCCTTGCTGGTTGATTGGGAAAGAATATGATGAGGGATTGGTGAAGATGCGAGCTGATTGATAGAGAGATGAAACGGAGTTGGATGAGGTGTTGGCCATGGAGTTTGTTTTTGTTGTGAGAGTCCATGAGAGAGAAGTGTCAGCCATGAACGTTCTCTGCCCAACAGAGGTGTTGCTCAGAGATCCACAGTCTATCAAGTAGTTGTCTATGGGATTGAATGCATTGCAAACATACAACATAGCCATGAACATCATCAAAACATAGATCCCCATTTCAATCTTTCTTGCAAACATAGAGATCTGAGAAAAAGAGATCTATGTCTATCAATGAGAAAAGATCCCAACTTTGATAAATAAAAAAAGAAAAAAGGAAAACAGATGAAAATATAATAGGTGCTTCTTCTCAAGATCCAAACTTTGATAGAAAGTAGAAGAAAACAGGATCCAATAAAGGATTTTTTCCAGCGAAGGAGATGAAAAGATGAGACCTTGAAAGTTTAAAGCTTCTCTGAATCTGAAACTCTACTCCCAAATGCTGCAATGGTGATGAAGAACCTCTGAAGATGAAGATGAGGACATGAAAATAATTAAAAAAAGAAGAAGAACAAGAACAAGAAGAAGCTAAAGTCAAAGAGATGAAGGAACTGGCAGCATTAGAGAAGGTAGACAGCTAATTAATGCACAGGAGTTGTGAAAAAACTCCATGGCCTGTCAAAGAATAACACCTGGTTATCTTCAAATTGTTATTAAAAATAAAATCCAAAACTAAAAACTAATAAAAATCATTCTTTTTTGGCCTTACTTGATTTAAATAAATTTAACTTGAAGGACGTGCATCAAAGAAAGCATACTTTTTTTCCCTTTTTTTTTTAATTTTGTTTCATTGTTTCGTGTGAATACATCGAGAAGAATCCGACGAACGCGGCGCTACTCTCTCAGTTTAGTTTACTGCGATTGAATAAAAATAAAAATAAATATAAATATAAATATAAATATAAACATTGACTTTTTTATATTTGACATTTTGACTCATTATTTTGTATGTTTATGCATGTTAAACAGGTTTAATTTTAATTTTTATTGATTTTTTTGCATGGATTGCTTCATTTGTTTAAGTGTTGTCATGTCATGACAATCACCTCTGCACGTCTTACAACTTTAATTGGACAACCATAATAAATTATTTTTTATTCACTCTTTAATCTTCAAAACTATGGAGAAAATACTTCTAGAAAAATAATTAATTAGTCAATATTATATATAAAACTGTACCAAATATTTAGATAAATAAGTTCTATTTTCCGGTGTTATAAAAATAAAATAAAGAACGTTCATCGAAAAAGTGAGAATCATGTGCATGAATAAACACACACAATGTGAAATAACTGATTTTACAAGGACACAAATAAAAAACTCCCAAAACTTTAATATCGTGCCAATCGGACGGTGGAGAAGCGTCTGAACAGGCTGGCCGATTCCAAAGCTGAAAACAGTGAGACAGAAGTACACCTAACAAAGAAAGTGTTCCCATTGTGAACCATGTTTTTAATATTTAAATAAGACTAATTAACATTAATAAAGAAACATTAATAAATATCTAATAGCTAATTTTGATTAAAAATCTAATCTATAAATTATTAAATTTAGCTGCTATAAAAAACAAAAGAAGATGTGTTTCTTAAGCTGTCATTATGAATACATCAATGACATCAATGATGTGGAATTAACGCGCTTGTGATGTAATAATTTGAGTGCAAGTTGATGACCATTTTGGTCAAATTTGGGCTCTTGTTGATATCCAAGGGAATAAAAACCATGTTACTATCACATCAGTCTCATTTATTTCTGCGAATTAATCTTTACTTTATATTTTTAAGTAAAAAATAAAAAAATTCTTTTGCAACACCAAACTCCAAAAAACAATTCTGTAAAATAAAACATCTCATTTCAAAATTATATTTCTCAAAATAAATAAATAAATAAAAATCAACTTATAATATATATATATAAGAAGGGAAGAGAGTGGGGACCCGAATTAGTAGTTAAGTTAGTGTGGTGGGGGTTGTTGGCTCGTTGGGATTCGAGCATGAGTTGTTGAATGGTTGTACCCAAACGGCGTGATACCATGTGATTGGTGGGACCCAACTCATTTAGTTCTCATCCTTCAAGCATATATTAATTTGTTTAGGGTGATTATAAAATAAAACAAAATGTATATACACTCTAATACAAATAATATTTTATGGTTGTTATTTTCTTTGGTGTGTGCCTACCAGTGTTTGCTTGTGTGAATTTATTTATGTTTTATATTGATTTTGTTTAAATTTTGAAAGTTTTGTGACGTTGGTAAACCCAAGCATCAATCATAGTTTTCATATATAATATATATAGTTATCTGGAATTAGGTGGTAGTGATCATAATGATAATAATAATAGTCTATCTGTCTGAATAAAAAGTGTTTAGTTACTTTTAATTTTTCTTTAATTCCCCTCTTCACCATCATGTTAATGGAGATTGAGAATGAATATATGTTTTTATTGTGAAACGTTAATAAGGAGATGAGTGTTGGTTGATTTGATTGAGGTGTTTGTTACTTCTAATGGAATTAGTTTGCTGATGTTCAAGCAAACCAGTGGTACTTTGTCTCATAATATAATGCAAAAATTAACTAACCTTCTAATGTATTTAATGTTGCCTTAGCATGTTTTTATCAACTACACATTCACATGCTATTCTTTTTTAAGTATCCCATGCAAGATGGTTGGCATTTGCTATTGCATGTGTTTTATGAAAATGATAAACAATGTTGATATTAAATTAAGTGTGAGCATTTATTAAAAATTTTAACAAAATATTTTTTAATTTTATAAAAACTAAAAAAATATATATCACATTATAAATTTTTGTGGAATATTCTAAAAAGCCTTAAATTTGTGAGACCTTTGCTTCAAACCTTGGGGAGCTTTATTAACTCCCAAAGCAATCCGATCGAACCTATCACCTCACTTATGCCACTGCATTATTTTTTAAGTATTATTATGGCTCTAATTTTTATCTATCTATCTCTAGTTGAAAATTTTATCTCTTACATATTTCTATTTTTGTTTATTTTAGTAGGTCTCTCATTTATAGTGTTAAATGTTTTTTTTTTTAACATTTTT
The DNA here is from genome assembly GCA_902712375.1 of Dioscorea dumetorum. Classification (NCBI taxonomy): domain Eukaryota; kingdom Viridiplantae; phylum Streptophyta; class Magnoliopsida; order Dioscoreales; family Dioscoreaceae; genus Dioscorea; species Dioscorea dumetorum. Next base: position 8,467,426 of record CACTHL010000561.1, on the reverse strand, counting down.
CTGTTAGTAGTTGCGGTACTTGCCTTTATTTTTAATTTAAGTTGTGATTTACTCATTTTATTAAAAAAATATATTGAAGAGATGTTGAAATAAAAGGTGGATTTTATTTTTTTAAAATGTTTGAAATACCAAAGGGCTTGTAGCCCAGCGGTACCTCGGGTCCCCTCGTGGGAGGAGACGCGAGTTCAATCCCCCCGAACCGCGCTCCCCCGTTCCAAGAGGGTGAGGACGTTGTAGGCAATCCCCCCGCCACGCGTACGCCCCTGAGAGTTGGCGCTTGTCGCCCTATCTAAAAAAAAAAAAAAAAAAAAAAAAAAAAAATGTTTGAAATTTCAGAAACTTTTAGCACTAAGGTTTTAGAGATGAGAATTGTTTCACATTTATTTTTATTTTTTTTTCTAAATTTCATGTCAAATAAATGTGCATTTTTCATATTTTACAAATAATTTAAAATGTGGGGTTTTATAAAAAAAATTCTTTTTTTGTAGGCCACGTGTTCTCATCACGTGCCACAAGCGCCGCCGGGGCGAAATCTCTCCGGTCTCAAAGGCGTCTCCTTTTTGGGATCAAAATAGAAGCCTTAGGTCAAATCCCAAGTCGGGTGAACGCCCTCCGTGTTCGTCATCGGCGATTCACTCGAAGCGGGTGCTAAGGTCAACCTCATCGGCGCCGGCGTCCATAACGCCGGCGAGGCCGTTGACGAAGACACTGACGTCTTCCAGGATAGCATGGTTCGTGCCCTAGTATCTTTTTCTTCCCTTTTTTCTGATGTTTCTTGGTTTCTGTGATTGTTTATCAGTTACTTTGGTTAATTTTTACTTGATTGTCCGTAGTTAATCTAATCGCTTCTATGTTTACTGCAATCCTTGATTTACAGGATTAATTTTAGAACCATTTTGTTCTTGTTCATCCCTCTTGTTTGTGATCTATGAGAAGGTTAAGAGCTTGCAAAAATCCCTGTTTTCTCTGTGATTCCAACTGAATAGAAGTTTGATGCTATTTTGTGTGTCTGAATGCTTAGAAAATGCAGTCCCAGGGTTCTAAAGTTATTGCTCTTGTAGATGTATAACAAGTAATGGAGAAGATGTGAATTTTCTGATTGCTTAATGATGCCAATCACATAGAAGTTTTAGGCTATGGAATTTTGTATTTGATTAGGATTTGTGAACAGCTTCAATTCTTATCCAGATCTCTGTGTGAAGACGAAAATTAAGAATTTCTCACCGATTATCTGATTGCGTTGTAGTGCTACTGCTAACCACAAAAAATGTTACACTATTTGAATTTTTTTTATTATTGAATTTGATCACTCTATGAATTTCCCAGGACCTCAAAATGAAGCATAAGAGAGAAACTAATTCCCATTCGATTTCCAATATTTTTGGGAGGATATGGTTTTTTATGCGGATGTTTCTCTTCAATGTGCTCTCCTTTGGTCCTGTGCCTGCACACATTGCTTTCATTATGGATGGAAATCGTCGATATTCAAAGAAACATAATGTCAAAGAAGGAAGTAGACACAATGTTGGCTTCACCGCTCTCATATCCACCCTCCAATACTGCTATGAATTGGGTGTGAAGCATGTCACTGTGTATGCCTTCAGTGTCGACAACTTCAAACGAAAACCAGATGAAGTCCAGGCCTTAATGAATCTTATGAAAGAGAAGATAGATGAGTTGTTAGAGGAAACCAGTGTGGTCAAGGAGTATGGTATCAGAGTGAATTTTTGGGGTGACTTAAATCTATTGACTGAACCTGTGAGGCTGGCAGCTAAGAAAGCAATGCTAGTCACCGCCGAGAATATGGGGCCTGTGCTCTCAGTTTGTGTTGCCTACACTTCCACTAATGAGATTCTGCATGCTGTTCAAGAATCTTGTGCTGAGAAGAATAACAGGATGGATAGAGGGTATTCCAACGGTTGTATTAATCCTTCAAAAGGTTTGGTTACAGTGCCTGATTTGGAGCATCACTTGTACAGTGCTTCTTGCCCGGAGCCTGATATCGTCGTTAGGACATCAGGAGAGACTCGCTTGAGTAATTTTCTTCTATGGCAGACTCCATTTAGCCATTTGCAGAATCCGGTTGCTCTGTGGCCGGAGTTCTCTCTCGGGCATCTCGTATGGTCTATCTTGCAATATCAGAAAGCTTATCCTTCTTTACAAGAGCAAAGAATGAGGAACAAGAAAACACATTGATGTTTTGCTTTGAATCCCGTACTTGCTATACCTTGAAAATTAATTTACTTTGTTATAATACAGTCGGTCATACAATAAGCCAACCATGTAATGCCTTTTTTTTTTAAATATATTTCGGAGAAAGAAGAAGAAGGTCTTCAAGATATTGGAATTTTGTCAAGACTTCTTTGTTATGATACTGATATACCACGGTTGACCTTTGAATTTTTGAAAGAAATAAAATACTAATTGCTCCGTTGTAAATGTGTCTTTTTTTTTTATGCATAATCTATTTAATGTGCAAGCAGGGGACTTCATTCTTTTAGATATATAAGTTTTCTTTCATTGTGACTCCATTTTACTATTTTGTTGTTTTTTTTTGTAGTTTTTATAAAACAAAATCTATTTTTTTAGGTAAATATATCTGACAATGAAAATAAAATGGTATTTAAAAAATATTTTCTCATAATTAACGAGAAGAAAAGCATTTTTTAGTATTTAGTGAATAGAACAATTTTTTATATTTTTTTATTTTTGCGAAATAAGAAAGAGATCGATTATATTATTCTTAAATGAATATATAATCTAATTGTTGATTCAATACTACTTAATTATTTGATGACAAGGAAAAAGAATGTAATTATGCTAATAACTATCCTTGCTCAAATTAACATATAAAATATTAATTATATAAAAGACTATCAGTAAATATTCCTAAAAATTTTCCTTACTTTTTTTTTATTTTAGAAAAGGAGTGAGAGAAATAACTTGACTTTTATACCCTTGAAACAAATAAATAATATTTTATATAAAATAAAATATTAAGTTAAATAATGATTATTTTTAATTATAAAATATTTTGAATATTATTATTTTTATTTTTATAATTAAATATTTGAATTAAATATTTTTCACTTTTAATTATTATTTATTATTAAAATTATATATTGAATTATTATTTGATTTATATTATTATTTTAATTATTAATTATTATTATTTGAATAAAATTATTATTTTCATTGTTAGTTATTATTATTTTATTTTAATTATTATTTGTTATTAAATTATCTATTTAATTATTATTTGAGTTATATTATTATTTTAATTGTTAATTATTTTTTTTTTAATAAAATTGCTATTTTAATTATTAGTTATTATTATCTATTTAATTGTTATTTAGTATTAAAATTATATATTTAATTATTATGTTAATTAATTATAGCTTTACATATCAACAAGCAGAGTCAATCCCCCTCATCCCTCGCCCAATTCTCTCTTATTTCCATTGATGACCATCCAAACAATTTCTCACTGTCATTAATGACCATTCAAACAAAGAAGTAGAATAGGAGACTAATGACTCCCATTCCACTCCTTGCAAACAATCACTCCTTAGAGAGTTAATTGTGTGTCATAAAAAAAAAAAAAAAAAAAAAAAAAAAAAAAAAACCACTGGTTCTTAAATATGATCGCATGCATGGAGACACATACCCCATTCATTGAAAAAAGCTCAAATTGAGCCCTATCAACGTAGGTACGTGACTTTTCTAAAGTCCAACAAGAACACCATCACAAAATTCAATCACAAAAGAAAAGAAAACCAACATCAATGTTCTATCAAATCAATTAATCAAGTCCTAATCATGATCACTTTGAGCTCCTCCTTCTCCTCCGAGATTATCATGTCCATCTCCGGCTGCTAATACTTGAGCTCTTTCTTCTCCTCCAAGATGATGATCATTTCCACTTCCTGTTCCTTGTTCTTGATCAGCTCCTTCTCCTCCAACATGATCATCTTCATTTCTGGTTCCCCCTTCTCTTCCTCCTCCTCCAGGATTATTATTATCTCCATCTTCAGGCTCTGTTTGAAAACCAAGCCAAATGTCCTTCCATGTCATGCCAGCCTCCCCTATCAACCTCTCCAGATCCTTGCGGTAATCTTCATCTCTGGTTCCCACTTCTCTTCCTCCTCCTCCAGGATTATTATTATTTCCATCTTCAGGATATGTTTGAAAAGCAAGCCAAATGTCCTCCCATGGAATGCCAGCCTCCCCTAGCCACCTCTCCAGATCCTTGCGGTACTCTTCCTCCGTCCATCCTTGCCCCCCCTCCATTCTCTCTTTCTCCGTCTCTCTCTTCCGGATCTCTGTTTTCTATTTCTGTTGGCTTGTTTGATTTGCTTCTGTATATATATATATATATATATATATATATATATATATATAGTGTTGATAAGGGGGACCATGGCCTTTGTATTTGAGAAGTTGGTAAAAAATAATAATCTAATTAAAAAGATTGAGTTTATATATATTATAAAATAAAAGAACTAATTTAAATAATTTGAAAGTTAGTTTGTTATATTTGAAATTTTAATGATAGAATTTAATTGTATGATAGATTAATTATGAGATAAGATAATCTATATATCTCCATATTTTAAAAATGTTGTTTTTAGGGAAGAAGGTTGGGGAATTTATAATAAATAAAATAAAAGTTATTATTTCGGTAAATAATATTAAAACATATACACAATAGTTACATATTAAGGAAAAAAGAAAAACTTATTCATGGAAACTATATCTGATTTTGATTTATTTTGAAAGCATGGAATCTGTCTTATATGGAAAGTTGTTTTAAAAAATAAAATCTCAATAACAGATTGATTACTAAAAGATTTGGTTTGAGCTTTCTTTTTATAGAAAAATATATTATATTAAAAATAAGATATTTATTAACTTTAAAAACATATTGAATTAAAGAAAGCCAATGTTTTCTTCTCCTGCATGCGAGCATCAATGTCTTATGTATCAAAGTCCTAATTAATTATTATTTTTCATCAAACATATATGGGAATAAGACATTTGATGCATGCAAAATGACATTGATCACAATTATAGGAAAACCATAATCTGTTTAATGTACAAGCAAGGGAATTTATTATTTTAGATATACAAGTTTTTATTTATTATGACCATATTTTACTATTTTTTTGGTTACCTTAATTGTTTTTACAAAATAAAATCTTTTTTAGTAATATATATCTGACAATAAAAATGAAATGGCATTTAAAAAATATTTTTCTTGTAATACACAAGAAGAAGAGCATTTTATTAATATTGAGTGTATATATAAATTTTTAATAGATTTTCAAATATTTTATTTCTAAGTAATGTATTTAATAGTACCTAACCATTTTATGGCAAGACAAAAGAAGTTAATTATGCCAATAACCATCATGGCTCAAATTAGCGTATCAATTATTAATTATAAAAAACAAGACTATATATATATATATATCCAAATTATATTTTGCATAATTTGTTGATTTTTTAAAAATAAAACAACAGTCAAATTCATTGAGGCAAGCAAATTCTATATATTTAAAGAATGAATTGTGTGTCATACCGGAACAAAATTTTTTTTTAGAAGAGCCTAAAATGTTTTTTTTTTTTTGAGAAAAACAAATTTTTTTATGCCAAATAAAATAATTAGGGTAAATAATAGATTTGTTTTAGTTTGCTTTTATATACTCTTTATTATTTTTTTCTCCTCATAATAGTAAAAACTCTAATTTCTATTTTTTTTTCTTTTTTTATTTCTATTTTGCATTTTTATCTTTCTACACAAATCCTTCCTATTTATCATGTTACTCTTCTAAAGTCCAACAACGACTATTGGAGAATTGATTTTAATGTGCTGCTTTTAGAAGAAAAAAAAAACACACTTAGTTTCTTTGGAAGAATTTAAGACAAACTGTTATTTTTGAATGCACTGAATTACACAAAGACCGTGTGTTATTATATGACTAACAATCCGCTAAAAAAACTAGCTAGAAATACTCAGCCATTGCCACCAGTGACTGAATCCTTTGACCATTTACAGGTTTCGTTCATCTTGCCAAAAAAAAATCAAAAGAAAAGAAAACCAGCATTAATATGCTATCAAATTAATTAACTCCTAATCATGATCACCTTGAGCTCCTCCATCTCCTCCTCCTCCGAGATTATCATTTACGTCTCCGGCTACTAATTCTTGAACTCCTCCTCCTTCTCCATAATTATCACGTCCATCTACGGCTCCTAATTCTTGAGCTCCTCCTTCTTCTCCGAGATTATCATTTCCATCTACGGCTGCTAATTCTTGAGCTCTTTCTTCTCCTCCGAGATGATGATCATTTCCACTTCCTGTTCCTTGTTCTTGGTCAGCTCCTTCTCCAACAACATGATCATCTTCATTTTTGGTTCCCCCTTCTTGAGCTCCTCCTCTTCCTCCTCCTCCAGGATTATTATTATTTCCATCTTCAGGCTCCGTTTGAAAAGCAAGCCAAATGTCCTCCCATGTCATGCCAGCCTCCCCTAGCAACCTCTCCAGCTCCTTGCGGTCTTCCTCCGTCCATCTTTGCCCCCCCACCATTCTCTCTTTCTATATATATATATATATATATATATAGATTATGAGATAAGATAATATCTCCATATTTTAAAATGTTGTTTTTAGAAATCTAATCTTAGAATCTGAATTAGCATTGAAATTTTAAATGATGAGGAAAAATAAACCTCAATATGTTATAAAATAAATTAACTTATCTCTATATTTCAATATTATTCTATTATATATATTAAATAAGTTTTGGAAAAATTTAATAGTACCTAATCATTTTATGACAAGACAAGAGAATTTAATTATGCCAATAACCATCATGGCTCAAATTAACATATCAATTATTATTATTATATATATATATTCCTAAATATTTTTTGTCACGCCCCGAGCACGCCGACAAACGGCCGCAAACCTAGAAGGCCAAGACCAAGTAGGTATGCAATGCCTCAAAACTAGCCTCACACTGAACAATAGCTTCTAAAAAAAAATAGATTTTTACACTAAAAAAAACTATAAAAGACGAATTACAAAAGTCCTATATCCCCAATGTTTGGATAATCAATACAAAATTCCAAGTTTTCAAAGACTCTAGAACTTAACAACGGGCTAAACTAGACTATGACATGGTCAACGATCCCACTAAGCTGCCCACCAAGTAACCCTACTATTAATCTGGAAAAAAAAACAGAACAAACTTTATGAGCAGCAAGTAACCACTAAAAGTATTTGGGATCAAATAAAAGTGTCAAAAATTCAGAACAAAAATCATTGTTATGATACAATATACATAAGCCAAAATACAATTTGGAAACAAAACAAAACGGTTCAACAGAGTCTGATTTTCTCTAAATAAACACAGTATATGTCTCCCAATTCACTATGATCAAAACAAAATATCAGAGGTCATTTGTTTACCCTCGGTGACCCAAGCCAGAATATCATAATTCATTTGTTTACTCTCGACGACCCGAAACAGAATATCAGAGTTCATTTGTTTACCCTCGGCGACCCGAACCAGAATATCAGAGGCCATTATTCTTCATTGATGGAACGGTGCGAAACTATAGTCTCTTAACAGAGTTATACGTCGACAAGGTCAGTGTTTAACCCTCAATGACAAGGTTATGCATAATTAATTGGAGACCATAATTTATAGATCAAAATAGTTGTTCGCAAACAACATAATAGTAAGGTTCAGACTGAGTGAAAACAGAATAATCCATCAAACCAAAAATGTTAATATTCATATGATCTCATTCTCCGTATATCAAAATAAGCCAATTATTTTCAAATCTAATAGCTTAACAAATAGGTTGTAATATAAATTTATACAACTCAGAATATATAACCTACATAGTTTTTTGCAAAATATGACTGAATAAATAAATAACCAGAAATTTAGTTAATTAAAAGTAATACAATAGATACTCAAAATAGTAATTTAGCAAGTGTGGAAAAATGTATATATATACCAGAATTTATATGTGGATTACTTATCTGACTAATACAAAAAAATTCAATTCTGACAACAATTCAAGGCTTTTGGGTTGGTCTTAAATTTGGGAAAAAACCTATTAAATCACCAAAATATAAATTTACAAAATTGCAGGGGTATCCAAGAAAGATTTCAAAACCCTAATGATGCTACTAAGTTAAAGGCTAATGAGCAAGGGTAATGCAAAAGAAATTTTCATAAGAGTATAAATGCAAAAAATGTTAATATATTATTTTTAAAATTCGGATTCTTGACCATTGAGGACCAAAACATGCATAACTTTGCCTATCATCCTCCAAATCATATCTTTCTTCTACAAAAACTAGACAGATGAGGGTATTACATATCCAAAGTTCACATTGATTAGAATACTATTGAATTTATAGCATCAATTTAAATGCCCATCTATTTTTTGTAAACCAGTAAAACCATATACGACCATTTTAACATGTATATCTCTCAGAATACATCCTCAAATAACATGATATTGTAAGAGTAGATAGTTAATTCAATCAGGAATAACTTTTGTATTTTGCATTTGGCCTGATTCAACTTTTAAAACTATCAAAAATATTAATCAATCTCCAAGTTCTGCACAGAATACTATTTGACGTAGCTACACTAATATGGTTGTATCTCAAAAATTACAGATCTATAAAATCTACAATTTTGCACGTACTTAGTTGATTTCAAACCCTGTAACTTTCTTATTGTTCACTTTGCTCGATTAAATTTCTAAAGTCACGTATTATGCTGGTCAATTTTCAGGTTCGACAGAGAATATTATTTTACAAAACTACACTAATAAGGTTATATTTCAAAAACCACAATGGTATAAAATTTGGAATTTTGCAAACTAAATAAAATCTAGGGTTACTTACCTCACACACGCCGATAAATAAGTTCTTGATGGGTTTCTGATGCTTGACTGCTAATATCTCTCCAACTAAACAATCTAAATTTAAACTAGAACCTTGTTTTCCTATTTCATGGCGTGGGAGGAGTGATCAATAATTCAAAGACTAAGGCCATGTTTGGATAACCAAATATTATGCCATAATCCGTACATTATGGCATAATATAATATTTTCACATAATTATGCCATAATGGCTGTTTGGGTATCTAACTTACACTACAAAATTATACCATAATGTGGGAATTATGGCATAAAAAAATATTCCACTCGGAGTGGAATATTTTTTTATTTTGAAGTATGTGACTTTTTCTAGGTGAAATATTTATTTGATATTTTTTATTTTGTTAACTAAACACTTATTCTGTAATAATAAAATATGCCACAATTTCTGTAATAATTACTTGCATTTCCTACATAATAAAATTATGCCAGATTTTTTTATTTTGTAACCAAACAGGGTCTGAATCAAAAAAATTATTAAGAAGATAAGGAACTTGAATTTTTTAAAAAAAAACTAGATACTAGGATAGAATTACAAGATAAATTAGATAATAAAAATAATAAAAAGTGTGGGTTGCACATTTCATTGCTTTTTGGATTTCTTAAATATATTCCAAAATACTATCTATTTTAACGGATGAACTCTGTGTCATACTTTCTGAATAAAAAAAAAACCACTAATTGTTGAATATTGCATGCATGCATGGAGGCACGTACACCTTAATAGAAAAAAAGAAGCTCAAATTGAGCCCTATCAGCGTTATCTACGTAACTCTTCTAAAGTCCAACAAGGACACCATCTCAAAATCCAATCACAAAAGAAAAGAAAACCAACATCAATGTCCTATCAAATCAATTAAGTCCTAATCATGATCACCTTGAGCTCCTCCATGGCTCCCTCTCCTCCAAGATTATCATTTCCATCTCCAGCTGCTTATTCTTGAGCTCCTCCTCTTCCTCCAGAATTATTATATCCATCTGCTGGCCCTGTTTCCAAAGAAAGCCCGGGTTAAATATTCTTTTTAAATAAAACACAATTTACTCTCTCTCACTCTCTCTATATATATATATATCTATGATAAAATGAATTTTGTAAATAATAAGAAGCTAACAATGATCAGGTATATATATATATATATATATAGATATATAGCCGCACCGTCAGGGTTGGAACTAGCACCCCTCTTTGAGAGAAAGCATCGCCATCTGCTCTGACAGGCGGCAAAGCTTCTCCCCGGCATCTCCCTGGCAATCTGTCTCCAACGCCGGCCAAGCCTAGCTACCAAACGCAGCAACTCCTTGTCCTCGTCCGGCGTCCAATATGTTATCTCCTGCCTCTCTTTTCTGGTTGCTAATTCTTGATCAGCTCCTTCTCCTCCAACATGATCATCTTCATTTCTGATTTCCACTTCTTGAGCTCCTCCTCCAGGCGCTATTTCAAAAGAAAGGTTAGTACTGTCTGCCCATACCTCAGCTATCAACCTCATCAGTTCCCTGCTGTTTTGCTCCTGATTAAATATTCGCCTATACTCATTTCCTGTTCCTTGTTCTTGATCAACTCCTCCTCCTCCAAGATGATCATCTCCATTTCTGGTTCCCACTTCTTGAGCTCCTCCTCTTCCTCCTCCTCGTCCAGGATTATTATTTCCATCTTCATGCTCTGTTTGAAGAGCATGCCAAATGTTGTCCCATGTCAGGCCAGCCTCCCCTAGCCTCCTCTCCATCTCCTTGTGGTCTTCCTCAGTCCATGTTTCCCACCCCACCATTCTCTCTTTCTCTCTCTTCTGGATCTCTGTTTTCTCTTTCAATTAATTCTCTTGTTTAATTTGCTTTTTGTGTGTATATATATAGTGGGAGAGAAGTGAATGCTGTTACTTAACTGTTCCGACGTACCTTCTTGTGTATGTGCATTTGCTCGCGGATGTAAGGTGAGATTTATATATATATATATGGAAATTCTTTTTAAAAGCTATCATCAGTTTCCGTTGGTAGTTATTTCTTAGGCAGGCGATTTATGTAATCTTCTAATTAACAGTTAGAAAAATATCCCGTGACCTTTTAAAAAAATATATATATTTTTTAATCATTATATATATCATCAAAGGGCTTGTAGCCCAGCGGTACCTCGGGTCCTTTCGTGGGAGGAGACGCGAGTTCAATCCCCCGAACCGCCCTCCCTCGTTCCAAGAGGGTGAGGACGTTGTAGGCAATCCCCTGAGAGTTAGCGCTTGTCGCCCTATCTCATCAAAAAAAAAAAAAAAAATTCTTAACCTTCTTGTTTAGAAAAGTCAATCTTATTTAATTAAAGAGTGTCTTATAATTTTAAATAAAGAAAATAGGAAGTTCAATTTTGGAAAACAGTGCAAGATAGATGATAGCTTTGTGGATTTACCCAGCTTTCAATTGTCACCGTCCATTTGAATCAGTGTACTTTGTCTGGTTACAAACAATAACCATATGTGGGGATGGTAGTGTAGAAATATCAAATTAGATTAATAATTAATGAGAGATTAATTAATGCTTAATGATATTGTTAATTTAGTTCAATTTAATGAGTCTAATTCATTATAATCAAAGAAAAAAATAGGAAATAAAACCATCACAAAATAACCGTCATTTAATAAGGTTTTTAATGTGAAGTCCATGCACTTGGCCGCTAAAACCACCTCAAAATGAAAATACATCATTATAATTCTATAAAGTGCCATAATAACCATCACCAGTGTTATATTTAGGGATAGTTTTGCATAAACTACTACAAAATGTTCACCTTGAAATGCAAGTTTTCTCGTAGTATTGGTCATTTTTTCACTTGCCAACTGCAACGCCACTGTATTTGGTTTGTTGTACTTTGCTAGTAACATAATCGTCAAAGGAATCCCAAGTGTTTCTTGTTTTTTGTCTCTCTCTATTTTTCTATATATATATTTGTTTAAAATTGGAATTAAAGTGGATGAACCATAGTTTATTAAAAAAGGATGATAATACAATGGCAACAAAATAATAAGAACATATAGACCACAACCACATAGCAGATGCAAAATGACAAACGAAGATGAAAAGAAAAAAAACCAACACATCTATGTCCACCATAAGCAGAGCACACTTACAAAAAGATGCTACAAAAACAAAAAAAATACAAACATAAAAAAAAAAAAATCATCATCAACATTGACATAAAAAATGAATGTTTGTTTACTTGCATTTTGGAATGTTAATAGGGAAATGATTTTTTGGTAATTTCATTGCAGTGTTTATTACCTCAAATACAAATTAGTTTATTGATGTATAAAACAATACTTTGGCTCATTGTAGAATGCAAAAACTAACCTCCTAATGTATTTAATGCATGCTGGCTCTAATATTCTTGATTGTCACTTTGTTTGAAGAATCTTCGTTCATTTGCATGGGAATTCTTAGCATGTTTTCATCAAATACTTAACGTGCTTTTCATGTTACCTATCCCATGCAAGAAGGTTGGCATTTTTTTGCTAATAAAAATCCCAAGCAAATGATTCATTTAAAAGTAAGTTGAGATTTATAGTTATATATCAGGAAATTCTTTTTAAAAACCCATTATCAATTTCAGTTAATTATTTCTATTTATTTTTATTTTTTTTTGAAAACTAAAGGAACGACGACAATTAGTTATTATCTCAGCTTCTTTCTAATCGTTCTATAGCCAGGGGATTTATGTAATCTTTAAACAGTTAGAAAAATATTTAGTAACCGTTAAAAAAGAATATTTGGAAATATATGCTACATTGATGAAGATATATTTAAATCATTTCAATGAAATCCAGGTAGTTGTAGATATTTACATTCTTAACCTTTCCAACGTTTATATACATGAAGGTATTGTTATAAATGAGGAAATGGAAAGGTTAATTTTGGAAACGAATGCTAGATATCTTTGTGGATTTACCCAGCTTTCGATCAGAACCGTCCATTTGAATCAGTGTATTTTATCAGCAGCTTTCCATCCGCCACGTCATTCCCTCGTGCGGCCACGACCAGCGCGACGCCACTGTTTATATCTTGGTTTGGTGTGGTTTTAGGGCTCGGAACGGAATCGTCGGAGAAATCCAAAGCTAAGGGGAAAACACTCTCAGCTCGTCGTCGCTGGTGATCCGCCGTAAGATCGGCAACGATGTCGTCGTGGCTCCGGAACGCCATGAACAAGGCTGTCGAGGCTGGTGGGAAGAACAATCTTACCCGCACCGTTCGTAACTACGCTGACACTGTCGTCCACCACGCCGGCCATGCCATGGCCGAAGGCGCCAAGATTTTCCAGGACCGAATGGTTTCTATGCCCTGATTTATATTTGCCTATCTGATACTTCTTATTGCGATCATTCCTTGCTCGAGTGCGATTTAGGGTTTAGTGTCTGCAATAATTGCTAGTTTTTTTCAGCTTGAAGTGTTTTTTTTGGGGTTTCGAATTCATTTTTTTTGGGATTTCGATTTAGGGTTTAGTTGTTGTTTTGCCGTTATTTGGAATACCATAAGTTTCTTGCATCTTAAGCCTAGTTTCTTTCCCTTATCTACTAGTATTTTTAATTTGCCCCTTTTTTTATGTGAATCATGAAATCAGGTTGAATCACATCATATCTTTACCTTTACAATGGTTCTTCTTCATCCTTTCGGGGATGATTTACCATTTCTGAATTATCTGATTGCGTTGTGTTTGCTAATTACACTGTAGTATCTTTGTTGTGCCTTTTCTAAGACTCTTTAAAATCTCTCTACCTTCTTTCCTCTTGTTACATGATATTGCTGCATTTGCGTTTTTGGTGCTAACTTTTTTAGAATTTGAAAAAGGACTTGGAGAAATATTTTAATTTGCAAACATTACCACTTATGAAGTGAATGGCTGACTTTTCTGAGCAAGTAGAATGAGAGTGTGTAAATAGGACCATAAGTAAATATCTTCCTTTCTTGATAGTTTGATGAAATTTCAATTTCAACCTGTATCCCGCATAATTTTCAGGGCATCCGAAACTATAAAAGCTTTAAGCAGACTGTTAGAAGATTGGAAGAAGCTTCTGTCTCTTTCAGAGGTGTAGAGAGAACTCAGCTACTGAGAAGATGGGTAGTTGCTCTTAAGGACATTGAAAGAATGTCTGCAGATTCTGTTGTCCCTGAGCAATCTCAATCTTCAGATGAGCCTAGCTCTCCTAGAAATATTTCTACGGTGAGTGTATTATTGGTTCTGAATTGTTTGATTGTGTTATTTGTTTCTAAATGACCACAAATTTTTTTTTCGCATCTTGTGTTTTGGCTTTTTGTTGACTTTTTTCTTTTGTTGGAATAAGATTCTTGCCAGAGACTTGTTTGTGCAAGTCTAACATAGCGGATGACAATCTTCACATAAGCTTCTTGATCAACTTGTACATTATCATCATTTTGTACAATGATTAACAGTTTTGAACTTTTTAAATGTTGGGAGCACATGAACTCACAACCTTGTATCTGAATACAGTAGTAGCATGTGGCCTGAAGCACTTTATGGAAACAGTGAAAGCTATGGACTTTTAAATTCCAATAGTTTACAGCAATCCCAAATTGGATTAGAACTTAAAAGTTTAACTAACATGTAAGATACAGATTGCTGGTTTTTTGGTATTTGGCATTTCATTATAGATTGCCATAACTATAGATACTGGTATCCAAAGTTATTTGTTTATTTTCATATGAATAATAAAATATGTTAATGTTTCAGCGTCTATGTTTGGTGCATGTTAATAATTCATATGCACATAATTGTTCTTGAGCATTTATATCTCTGATTTTCACTTTCAACAAATCTATCCCGCTTGATGGTTTCATTAATCTAGGCCTGCATCAAGATTATTATGAATTCTAACTCCTTTTTATTCTTCTGAAATATCTTTATTTTCTATCAATGCAGTTGCTAAGATATATCTGCATGCATACTGCTTTGCATGCTTGAGCATAAGTAGCATTGAATTTCACTTCGCATAATTATCGGCTGTAGAATGTTTTATTTGTTAAATCTGCAGATAAGGAAATTCTAATTCTTTTTTGTAATTATGAAGTTCTAATAGTGTCTGCAAGCAGGTTGATTATACATTTGTAGAGTGTCACCCATTTCTGTTGCTTCATACTTTCTAACTTGATCTCCAGATACATCATGTTGTGGAACAAGTTCTCCCTTGTTGGTTGATTGCATTAGAGATAACTTAGAAATTTCTAGGTGTTCACATGCACGATTATTGTAAACTTGTTTTATGCTGCTCTTTGTTGTTGCAAACAGGTCTTATTTTTTGATTCAGATATGGAAGGCGAGCCCATGAACTTCCGTGATGTTTTTCTTTATAGTCAAGCTCTGGAAGGCATAACAATATCCATGGTAAGTTTGTGCTTAGTCTGTTTGACATCAATTTTCTTTGTATAAGCAAGATGGGATATAGGTAGAAGATACATAGCTTTCTTTGCTACTTTACATGACAAGGCAAGAACAGTAACCAGCCTACTTTACAAAGTATGAAGTTGTTTGTAGTGGTTAGGTGGTCATTTATTGTCTCTTGCTGTGTGGTTGGTGGTCACCATGGGCCAGTCTAAAAGTATTGCAATGATTCCTAAACAAGAAATAAAACAGTTTTCTTTCTGGATGTTGCCTGAGCAGCATATGGATAATGTTGAGTTGAATCTTTACCTTTTGTTACTTAAACAAACTAAATTTTTGCAATGATAGCTAAATAAGGAATAAAATAGTTGACTTTCTGGATGTTTCCTGAGCGGCACATGGATAATGTTGAGTCAAGTCTTTATTTTCTGAATGCATGTGAATTTTGGGATTTTTTGGTCAATTTACCACATGTTAGTTCTTTTTTGTGACAGATTCTGGAAGCACCAACTGAGGAAGAAGTCTCTTTGCTTTTGGAGATATTTGGGTGAGTCCGGGCTCATATGGTTCTTTTATGCTATAATACTCTTCCAGTCATGTTATTCCATACTCAGAATTATATAAGTTGATTTTTGATTTAGAGTATGATTCTAAGTGTAAATAGGCTCGCCTAGGCTGCCATTTTGGCAACCCTATTTATGTAACTTCAGTTGAACTAATGTAGTCTCTGGCTTGACTCATTCAGGAAATTGATGCAGGCCATGGTCTATGTTACATTTCCTTTTTTGCATGGTCATGTGTCCCAACTTGGTTTCCTTTCTGCGTTCCACACCCTGACTTAATGCTCAAGTCCGTACTACTTTTCCTAATTGCATCTCTACACTTGGCTATTGCTTCTTTCTTCACTACCTCTCTTATCTAGAAAGTTAATTGTGAATATCAGATTGAAGTCTTAGAACTAAACATCCTAGGAATAGTCAATCTTCATTGAGTCAGAATCTCAAATGTCATTTTAAATTTGATAACGCTTTTGAATATTTTCTTCTGTGAGTTCAAAAAATGTTGTTTCCTCAGTATGTAAAACTTGTATTTTCAAGTTCAAATTTTAGGCCTTTTCTGCAAAATTCTATAATTTTAACAGTTTTGATGGTTTATCACATGCAGACTTTGTATTACAGGGGGGAAGGAAGTTCATAATGCCATCGTTAGCAGCATTCAAGACTTGGCAAAGGCATTCTCAGCCTATCAGGATGAAGTATTGGTATGTCTGTTACTTATGTTCTTTCTATTCTTCTTTTCAAGGTATAATCAGGACATCATAAAGGGATGTATGCACTCATGAATGTTTTAATGTGTAAATGTGCATGCTAAATGTATAAAATTAGTGAGGTCACTCTTGGATTGTGTGCCATATCTATGTGCAAATTTAATTCAGAAACTATGAAAAACATGAATTAAACAGATGTATCAAGCTTTATGCTATGTGTTTAGAAGAAAAAGATGTACTTCAGAGATTTTGATCTGGAAATCTTAAATTCTGAACTAGTGACATATTCTGTTTTGTTTCTAATAGGAATTGATCTGATCTTATGAGAATATGCTATGTTATGTAATCACACCGGATATTGAAGTTGAAGCCTTGGAAAGCTGAGATAGTTGCCTTACCAGAAATGTTTATTAAGTAATTTATGACATTGTGTGATAGCTTTCCGGTGATGTTCTTGTGATTTGTACAACAATTTGGGTATCCGAATGCTGTATTAATGGCAATTTTTTAAAAATTTTATTAAGCGATTTACTGTGTTTTTTAAAAAAAAAAGAAAAAAAATGCAGAACACACTTTACATCTCTTCATTTGGTTTGTAATCAGGTAAAGCGAGAAGAGCTACTTCAATTTGCACAGAGTGCCATTACTGGGCTGAAAGTAAATGCTGATGTAGCACGGTATGATCAATCAGACTATTTGGTTGTTCTTTAGGTATGCAAAATAGTCTATCCTTTATGAATTTTAATATACTGATTTATGCAGCCAACATAGCCTCACTACTTGGCATGATTATCAACTTGGTTTCTGAACAGTGATGCACTGTTATACTTTTGGACATGATGTTAACCTGAACTAGATACGGATGCTAATTATTATGATATTGTTGAAAAGGGCAGGGCTCAAGCAGGGAGTGATGGTGTGCTTTTGATTGTATCTATTTTCAGTATGTTTTTGTATGCATTTCTTGACTTGGTGCATTGTCTATGAGTTCATGAACTCCTATTAGTTTCTTCTTGCATGCAAAATATGTTGCCATATGGTTAAGTGCCCATTTGTTTGCAATCTGCTTCAGAAGAGAAAATTACCTGGTGAATGTTCTTAGTTTTGGAAAAGAGAAAGTTCTAGGTTCATAAAGTTTTTTGTTGTATTTGTGCTTGCTTCTACTGTACTATTACTGAGTTTTCTTTATTTGATCATACTCAATATTGTTATTTGGAACGAAATAAGTTTATTGTGATGTAGGGAACGAAATACATGTTAGGCAACTTTATTCTCTGTTATTTATTTATTTTTTTTGTGTTTTTTGCAGAATAGATGCTGAAGTTTCAAAAATGCTGCCAAAGATCAACAAAGTAAAAGCATTGCAAGTTCCATTAGATGAAGTTGATAATGGAAAAACTGGAAAGGCATCTCTGCTGTCAGTGGAGGTATTCTTGTTGTTAATACGTTCCTTTGTTGTGCCCATAAGCTTGTTGGGTAAGACTAAGTGCTCGGATATATGGGTATGTTTTATGTGAGTATGCATGAATAAATCTTTTGTAGAGAAGCATTCTAAACACTCTTTTACTTTTTTTAGAACTTTGATTGTAGAATTCTGATTCAATGATGTAGGTATGATGTTATTGAATTATCGACTTGACTGTTTGTTGCGATGACGTCTTGATGACTTATTTGATGGAATTAAATAGGATGATATTCTGAGTGAACAAAAAACAAAGAACTTTTGTGGTAATCGAATTATTGCTGGAAGTGAACAATTTCTTATAATGATGATGAAATGTCATCATAGTTCAAAATAAAAAGAAACCTTCTAGGGAGGTTTTCATTTCTGCTTTTTCAACCGGAACAGGATTTCTGCTCTCGTTCAAATGCTTTTTTTTCTTGTCAAAATGGCAAGTTAGTTGTATCTAAAGGCATTCTTTTTACTATGTTAGAATCATTTCATCAACATAATGACTGAACATAGATGATGAATATCAGGTTTTTAGTTCAGTAGTCTTGTTTGCCTATCTCGCTATCTTAGCAATTTTTCTCATGCTACTATGGCTCTGTGTTTGTAATTTTCTTATTTAACTCGCAGGCTTTGAAAAGTGCACTTTTAGAGATTCGTCTATACTCTAAGCTGGAAGCGCTTCTATTGAAGAAGCAATCCATCAACTGTGGCGATTCATTGGAGATCCATTCTCAAAAGGCATGTTCATTTAATAGTCTCTGAGCGACTAAGTCCATAAGTACTTCTATAAGTATTCTTTCATGTTTTTACAACTAATTGGTATCGAATCTTGTCCTCTCTATGCTGTTAGTTCATCTGAAAGAAACTATTCTGGAAAGACTTTATTTCTAAAATAAATAGCAGAGGAATTATATGCAAAAGGAAAAGATATCAACACTTTTTTCTCAACTTCCCAGTAAGGTCATGATGTGGTACATATTGCAATGTATTCTGCTTTTATTCCAATATTTGTTTTATCACAGTTGGTTAATGGAAGTTTTAGTTTGAACACATGTTATGTTACATATTTCTGCATGCTATCTTGGAGCTTCACCTTATTAGGTCTTTCATCAGTAGATCAGTTACTCTGGTCAACAGTTTTTGTTAATGAAGGTTCAAAGTTTTCTTGTTGATGAATTTTTACTGATTGATATATGCGCTTATGTAAATATTGGGTTGTTTTATGTCATTTACTTTTGTCTGTTCTCCGTGGAAGTATGGCCTTTCAGTTCTGAACTTCTAGTTATTGGTGCATTCTCTTGAAAATTTTTGCAGCCATGTCTTTTGTTTTTTTGTGGAATCACACTTTATGCTATTCATCAGATGATATGCCTGTGTATTATTTCGCATAATGTGAATTGGTGTATTTACCCTTTCTAGCATAAGTAGAACTGCTGGCTGGTTATAAATCAAAATGTAGTTGGTGATATTTATTTTCAAAATGGCAGGTTGATAAGTTGAAGGTCTTAGCAGAATCTCTTGCCAACTCCTCTGCAAAGGCTCAAAAGCGCATCGCAGATCACAGGTTTAATAATTAGTGATTTTCTTCTGTTTTCTGTCCAGGAATCGTCTTCGGCATTCTGTCATGGTTTAAGGAGTACATATTAGAATTTGTTTTTTTCCTTCAAGATCATCCTAATTTACTGTATTATGTGAACTATTTTGTCCATTTTTTTTCCTTATGGCCTGAAAAGTCTTATATGTATGGCTTAGCTTAGTTATCCTCTTCATTCATTCTATTATCTAAACCTTGATTAGTTGAGAGGACTAGGGTGGCTTTCTTCTTTACCAGGTATTGGTTAGGTTTCGTATCTTTCATTGATGGGTTCACAAACAATTATGATTTCTATATGGATGAGCTTTTTAAGTTTTTCTTCTTTGACAAATGCAGGCATCAGAAAGAGGAAGCACTCAACTTTCGAGTGGTCAAAGAAAATGAAGTTAGTGAGATTGAGAAGGTTGTTCATGCTCTGGTTAAATTATTTGACTTGTTTAACTACATTCGGAAGTGATGACACGTATGAGAATGTGCTTTCTTTTTTAAGCAAAAGAGACAAAAAGCATTGGAAGTGCCTATGTCAGAGAATATCCTATAAGTATTAATAGTGTGGTAATTTATTGAAAAAAATTCATGTTGTTTTCCTTTTAGTTTGGTTACCTACTGATTTCATATTTGATTTTTCTGTTTCTTCCTTCTTAGTGGTATTACCAGTAGTACCTTGTATGTTCTAGACCTCCAATTCAGAGTGTTCTTCACAACTAGCTGACCTATTAGGGCTATATGTTTGAAGTTTTTGTTTTTTTTGTAAATTAATGATGTTTTGACCTTTTCTGTTCCCATAGCAGTTTGCTGAGAAAAATATAAAGTTTAATGACCCGCTTGTAACTTAGATTTACTTATCATGCATATCTTTAATGCAGAGAGTCTAATTTATTGTGTAATAGATCCTCTAAACCATTTGTTCCCTCTTTTTTTTTCTTTTCTTTTCTGTTGCATTGTTGATGTCTCGTCTTCTCAACGTTCTGATAATCAAGATTTCTGGTTCATTGTTTTCAGGAACTGGGAGCTGAGATTGCAGCACTTGAGAAGCAAAGGGATGGACTTGAGGCTGAACTTAAGAAGGTTTTATGTTGCTGCTCATGGAAAATTTTTGTTTGTATTAGAGTTGATTTTTTCGACTTGGTTATGATAGTTCCTACCTACTTAATGAAGCCACAACACTATCATTTCAATTTGATTAGTTGGAGCCATGCTGTAAGCCTCCTTGCCTTTGTCTCCATGTTCTTGCACACAATTCAGCCTATAGAGTCAGAGGACTAAATTATGTGCTTATTTTATTTAGATCTTTGTCTACCATTTGGATCTTTCCCTGAATGGGTAAATCTACTTTGTTCTCCCGTTATGCTTTTTTCAAAGGACCCATCATCCATGTCAAGTATGTTAGACGTCTGTGTCAGGTTATGTCTTTTCATCTTTTTACATTCTCTGGTTATATCTATAAATCTTTTATTTTTATTGTTTTTCATTTTTTTTTGTCTTCTTCACACCATGGAGTTCCCTCTATTTAAGTTGTAAATACTTGGTGATAATGTTTGGTTAATTATGCATAAGGATGTTGTGGATGATGAGCTTTGTGGTAATGGCAGGTTGAGTAAGCTACATCTTTACTATCTATTAGGGGATGCAAATTTGAAATCCCAGCATGAGATATTTCTTTGCTGATAAAATTCTTGGATCCAAAATTATTTTTTCTTATTCTATGGATTTAGTGACTTCTGATATCCTGGCTGCAATTTTTCTATGTATTCTCATTGTTAATCCCATGTGCCGGGAGTCTTTCTTTACTTCATGATGGAGAGTGTGATGCTGGTTGTTCCTGGCTAATTTTGCTACTAGCTATTCCGTTATCATTAGCAATTATAGTTTTGTTTATAGATGGTTCTTTGAATATTGATTTACATATTTTTACTGAATTTTGTAGGTCAATATCTCTTTGACATCTGCTATGTCACGCCTTAATAAGACGAGGGAGGAGAGAGATCAATTTAATGAGGCTAGTAATCAAATTGTTTTGCATTTGAAAGCAAAGGTTTGAAGCTTTTTTTTCCCTAAAAGCATATTTTTCTATTTTTGAAGATAAGAGATGGTCTGAAATTGACTATTTTTTTACAAAATATAGGAGGACGAGCTTTCTAGATCTGTTGCTTCATGCAAAGTTGAAGCAAATATTGTTCAGACATGGATCAATTTCTTAGATGATACATGGAATCTCCAGTTCTCAAATTCAGAACTGAAGAAGAAGCAGATCGAGTATGTATGTTCTCTTTCGGATCAATAATTATTACAAGTATCATTATTGAGGAAAATAATAATAATAAAGGATCACAATTTTCCAAAAAGGAATAGGTGATGGGAGATTGTTGTCGAAGATTTTTGTTTCTGTTTCCTGGTCAATTTATCATGTCTTTGCAATCATTTTAATTCTTCATTTTTTGGGCCTGTTTTCTAATCATGAAGTGATGAGCTAGAGAGAAATGAAGGCCATTTTCTGTATCTGACCAGACAACACCTTGCTGCATACAAGGTATTCCTCTTGCCTTTTCAACCATCTTCGTGATTTTGAAGATGTTGATTTACAAATAGTACTATCCATATTTTTCCATTTGAATATGCTAAATCGTTGTGGTTATGTTCTGTTCCTTCATAGGAAGAGTTGGGACCTTCTATCAGCCGTATCAGGACGTTTGTGGATAATCTGAGGACATTAAATGAGAGGTATTGATGCTTTCTATCAGATATATCTCTACACTTGTACATGTGAAGGGATTGGCACTTTTAACTGTTGATTCTGTACTGTCATGTTTAGGAGGTCGGAGGAGATGCAACCGGCTGTAGGCAGTGAGGTAGATACAAATCCACAGAAGTTTCTTGAGGAAGAATATTTGGAAACTGAGACCAAGGTATATGCTTCTAGATGATCTCCTGTTCTTATCTCTGTGATTTTATGTGCTTTCTTGCTTTGGTCTTTAATTTAGTAGTTCACTATGATTCTGATCTCTTAGGAATGTTTACCTACCGGCTATTTTAATGTTATTTTGTAGATCTTTGTTTTTTTTGCCCTGATTGGTATTTACCATTTTCTGCCCATTTTGTGACCTTTACTTCCTAAGGCATACTCCTAGCTTGTCAAAATTTTCAAATCATGATTCTCTAAATACTAATTGGTGGTGTTTGTTAGATAGAGAGATTTGATGTAAACCTCACAGCTTATCATTCACATAATGAAAGTGAGTACATATAGAGAAAGAGATGTACATATACGATACTGTAGATGTAAGAATATACAAGAATGAATACGTATGTATATATATACATCTAACACCCCCCCTCAAACTCAAGTCGGATCATATGTCTTGAGTTTGGATAACAGAAAGAGATGTTGATCACGTGTCTGTGACTTGGTGAAGAAATCTGCCACCTGGACTTCTGTGGGAACATAGTGAAGAGACACAGACTGAGTGCGTACATGACATCGGGTGAAATGAGCGATAAATGGATAATAACTGACTACGATGATGCATAAAATATAACCAAGTAAAGCGAGTGTAGTCATCAGTAAAAATAACATAATAGCGATTTCCTCCTTTTGACACAAAGGGGGCAGAACCCCAAACATCAGAGTGAATAAGTTGAAAAGAAGCAGTAGTTTTTTATTGACTCAACGGATAAGGGCGCTGTAGCTGTTTACCTAGCTTATAGTCGACACAAACTACATCAGAAAAAGGAGAGACAGCTCCTAAAACCATTACGAAGAAGCGAGGACATGCGTGATGGACACAGATGACCAAGACGATGATGCCACATATGATAAGGAAGAATAGCAGTGTTACAATAAGATACCCGGTCGAGGGAAGAAGGAAGATGAAGAGAATCCAATGCATATACTCCTTTATGACGGCGGCCAGTTCCAATGACAGTCCCACTGGGATCCTGCACACGACAAGAGGTACGGTCAAAAATAACTTGACAATCATAATCGGTGATCTGTCCAACAGACATAAGATTTATGGAGAGGTGAGGGACATGGGAGACAGAAGGTACGGAAAAAGGTACGGAAAAAGTACGAGATGAGAGATGACCAGTAGAAGAAACATGAAGAAGTGTACCGTCAGCTATACGAACATGAGTGATAGGAGAAAGGGAACAAGAATTATGCAGATGTGTGGCATCATGAGTCATATGAAAAGAAGCACCAGAGTCAAGAAGCCATAGAGGACAGGAACTACCTGGAGCAGGGGGCGAAACCTGAGCAGAGCGTGCATGACCAGAGGAATCTGCTAGATGAGACTGCTGAAATTGTCGAAACATCGCCAAAATCTGCTGATCTGTAGGCGATAAAGGAGTAGAAGAGGCCTGAACAGAGTGTACCTGAGGATGTGGAGGCGTGGGAAAAAGAGGTGGAGCCTGTGAAGGAGTGATCGCACGAGGAAAACCACGCTGTTTCTTCTTACAGTCACGCTCAAGATGGCCCGAAATACCACAGTAGTGACAGATCATTGGGCGTCTCGACCGAACATGGGTTCGAGAGGAAACAGAAGAAGACGGCTGTGTAGGAAGAATTGAGGTTGGGCGAGAGGCAACAAGAGCACTGCCCCCTCCTGACATGGAAGTACGAAGACGAGTCTCCTCAGCACGAACAAAAGCAAAAGCTTCATCCAAAGTATAGGCAGAGGGAGCATGGAGGAGCTGGGCGCGTGTCGACTCAAACTCAGGTCGAAGACGCATAATGAACTCATACATCCGTCGAGTTTCGTCATGAAGACGACGACGAGCACAGGACTCAGTACAAGCCAATATCTGAGCAGCATGAGTGGTGCAATAGGAAGGAGTGAGAGCATCAATCTGTCGCCATATACCACAATACCTGCTGTAAAAGGAGTCAACAGTATCTTCCCCCTGCTGAAGAGTACCAAGTGCCTGATACAAAGTGTATAGCTGTGCCTGACTGGATCCACAATATCGACGTTCCAGATAGTCCCACATGTCACGGGCGGTGGGAAGATCGGCTATCTGGGTACGAATCTCAAGTGTAACAGTTTGGCAGATAACCGTCTTGGCGGTAGAGTCATCAGTTGCCCACTTTTTTAACTTCTGCTCAAAGGTCGTAAGAAGAGCAGATGCCTCTAGGGATGAGCTGGGAGTGTCAGGAACTGCAGGAGGAGCAGGAACAGTAGAAGTGCAATCAACATGTCCTAGAACACGGATACCGTCGAGAATTCGTTTAATTGTAAGGCGCCAGGGAATGTAGTTGGTACCGTCAAGAAGATTGGAGATTGCGGGTTGATGATATGTAGTTTAAGATATATATATATTTTAAATATGTGTGTATATATATATATATATATATATTAAGATGTGCTTGTCTGGAATCAATTTAAGATTCCAGACAGCAGAAAAAGAGAGTCAGAAAAAAAAAAGGCCAAAAACAAGCCAGAAAACATGGGAATTTTGTCTGGTCGGAGGTTGAAACTTGTGTCAATTTCAATGATGAGGGAGGAGCTGAGGAGGCGGAAGGCTGATGGGCTGGCGGTGAGGGGTGGCTGGCTGGAGGAGCTGGCGGAGGAGCTGCGGCTGGCTGGAGAGGCTGGCGCTGGAGGGCTGGAGGCTGGTGCTGGTGGCTGGCTGGCTGGAGGAGCTGGCGCTGGAGGGCTGGTGCTGGAGGGCTGGAGGCGTTGGCGGCTGGCTGGAGAAGCTGGTGCTGGAGGCTGGAGGCTCGCTGGAAGACTGGTGGGCTGGCGATGGGGGTGGCTGGCTGGTGGCGGTGGGGGAGACTGGTGGCGGTGAGAGGGCGAGGGCGGTGAGAGGCTGGAGGAGGTTCCGAAAGTCGAGAGGAAGAAGGTGGGGAAGAGCCGGTGGGGTGGCCGGAGATGGCCGGAGTTGGGAAGGATTAGTGGTCTGATACCATGATAGAGAGATTTGATGTAAACCTCACAGCTTATCATTCACATAATGAAAGTTAGTACATATAGAGAAAAAGATGTACATATACGATACTGTAGATGTAAGAATATACAAAAATGAATACGTATGTATATATATACATCTAACACTGTTCAGTTCAGTGGTTGGCCTAAAGAAGTTAGTTATTTGACCTGTGTTGTGCCTCTGCGTTGGAATTTCTAGTACTGTGAATGAGGACAATTCATATATCACTGTGGTGATAGTGGCACTTCTAATATTTTCTCCTTAAGTCTGCTGAATTAAATAAAATGTATGCTGTCTGTGACAGCCATAAATTGGATTTCGCACGGGTTAAAAATTGTCCTTGCGTTGAGTTGTAAACAAAGCAGTAAAGTGATTTTTACTGGCAGTAGACTTGACATGGGCCTGGACCATTTGGAAGAGGCATTGGGGAAGACTAGTAGAGAAAGGAAAGAGTGCTTTGTCAATGACTAACTTAAAATACCATTTCTTTTTGCCTCACGTTTGTTAGAATAATTGAGATATATATCTAGAATCCTCTTTTTCTTAAGGCTAAGTGGGAGTACATTCAGTTTAGCTGATGATTTTATAGCTGTTTTAGTTTGTTGTGTAGCAATTGTATGATTGACATTTTTAAGTCTCGTTGGGTATATTCCACTTGGGTTCTTATTCTAAAGATCACATTTTACTAAAAATTTCATTTTTTTGGTGACATAATATTTCTTGGAAATAGCTTGCTGCTTTCAATTATGAGATTTGTAAAGGAGAAATGCAACAAAGTAGGTATTTATTTATTTATGTTCTTATTTTATTTTTAACAAGGTCTTTCAGTGATTGATGATGAATATAATGACGTTTGTGAATTATTATTGGTTTCAAGTAATTTTGTAACTAACTTCCAGGCTTCATTTATTGCTGTATCTGTTCATTTTTCTTCCAGTGGAACTCTGACAAGCAACTTAATTTTTGATCTCAGATTGTAGCCACCTTCAGTGTGGTTGATCATATGAAGAAACTGTTTTATGAACAAGGACGGAGTTCGAGGTATTATTCATTAACTGCCTTGATAGTTTCTCATGGTTTATTGTATATGAGGCGTCATTTGTTATCAGAAGCACTTCAATTCTTCTTCCGAGGAATATACTAACCATGACTTGCTGATCATAGGAGAGATGACCCTGAGGTCAAAGAGCTGCTTGATGCGATTGAGAAAGCTAAGGAAGAATTTGAATCCATTGAGAGGCCAACACTAGAAATCGAGAATCCCAAAGAAAAGCAGATCCTAACTGCAAAAACAACTTCATCTGAGGGTTCACAAAATAGCCACTCTCATGACGCACAATCCACTAGTTCCCCTAAATCAACAGTCATTGCAGGGTCACCTAAATCTACTCATGTGTCGACTGAACTGGATCCAGAATCAGAGTTGGCTAGACTTGAACTAGAATTTGGAAAAGTTAACAAGGACTACTCGAGCGAAGAGATCAGCGGTTGGGAGTTCGATGAACTTGAAAAGGAGCTGAGGTCGGAAGCATATAATAATCCCTGATATCTCAACACACACAAAGAATAAAGAAGCTATTCACTCTGAAGCAACTTGCTCCTTATTTTTTACTTCAAAATCTAGAACCTACTGTAAATTTCTGCGTTGGGATGTATATTTATTGAGCTTTTCTTGTGTTTACCATATATAACTGTTCATTAAACCTACGTCGTTGTCCAAACGGTTTGATCAATTATACCATGAATTATGTTAGGAAACAAATGATATTTTGTGGGTAGATCACAACGAGATGCCTGTTTGAGGAAATTAATAAGTAGATTATGCTGAGCCGGCGGAAATGAATGACGGTTCAGTTCATGCAAATGTTTTGCTTGCATGCCTGAAAAGCAGGGATTTCTAGTGGGCGGAAAGTTAAAAGTGATTGGTGCCTTCTATTTTATTTTATTAGTTATCTAAAAAATCAGGACAAAAAGAGTCTCGAGCTTCACAAGGTCACTTGCTCTACTTTTGACTGGACCTATACATTATGCTCTTTCACGCTCCCAGGAAAATTTGTTGGTTCGCACTTAATTGTTTTATGCGACTTGTTATTCATAGCACAAGCTGGAACCTTTTACTCTTTCATAAAAGCTCATAATTGGACTTTGGGCCGGACTGGTTGGTCTGCCTTTCAGTGTGCACCGGCCATCCTGTGCTCTCTGCCGTCGAAGCTCTCTTGGCCCTAATTGGTTGGGTCGCGTCTCTGATTGTATTACTTTGAAGAAATTACAGTGCTCAAAGCAAGTCCACACTTTGTGTATGTTAGTATGGGATAACATCATAGGATTCCGGTCCTTTGTGTTGGTCTGATATTTTTATTGATCAAGAATGTCCTAGTTTTAACTATAAATGATGTCGATCAGGATCAACGGATGTTTTTAGGACTCCGCCGACACCTTATGAGAAATCAAAGGTTTATATTATTTTTATTATATTTCCATTTTTTTGAACAAGGTTTACATACTTTAGGTATTTGATATTAATACTATTTATGAAAAATTGATCTTTCCTGTTAAATACATATCATCACCACTGCTGCATAGACAACAACTTCTTTATTTTCCATAGATTAAATGTTAAATATTTAAAATCACATGAGCACAATATCTTCCATCAATGCTGAAAGCTGAAAATAATATTCGATATCAAGATAAGGATTCAATGAATCCAAGAGGATCAAGGTTTGCTAACATATATGCACCAATGTTTGAAACTACTTGAAATAATAATGAACATTCACAGACAAGCCTCCAAACATACATATATCAATTGACAGCAGTTCAGGGACCCACATGAAAGGCCCTGTCCAAAACTTATGACAAATTTCCTCCGTCCATAAGTACCATCCCTCCTTCAAATCCTCCAATTCCCTCCCTATTCAACACTAGCAGTGACAAAGCACGTAGAGATTGACATGGCATATGAACACTCACTAGAAGAAGATGAAGAAGAATACATAGACATGGACATCAGTACACCAAGCCATGATCAATTGAACAAAGTCTCACCTCCTCCAAACTCCAAAGACTTTGAGTTCCCAATGTCCTTCAACAACACACCACACAAAGACCCTGTTTCTCTTGCCTCCCCTGCTGATGAACTCTTCTACAAAGGAAACCTCCTCCCACTCCACCTCCCTCCTCGTCTTCAAATGGTGCAAAAACTCCTCCTTGAGACTACCAATCAAACAACCACTGCCGCCACTCCTTTCCATTCCTGCACCACCTCCCCTGCCACCTCTTGCTTTGTCAGTGGTGAACTTAATCCTGATGACATGGATTTCTCTCCATATTTTACTCATCCTCACCAGAAGAAGTCATGGTGTAAGAAGTTCAACTCCAAGCTCAAGGCCTCCAGAGCCTATATCAAGTCTTTGTTCATTAAAGCCAAGCAGAGTTCCATTAATGGTTTAGTGAATTCAGGGAAGAAGAGTATATATTCTGTGGCTCATGGTGGAGAGGACTGCACTCATAGGAGATCCTTCTCTATGTCTCTCAGACGAAGCCCAAATAACAACTGCTCTTCTTCGATATCTTCTTCGTCATCGTCATCATCTTCTTCGTCATCTGCATCGGTGTCGTCTTTTCTGAGAATGCATGGGAATGGATCACAAGGAGGGCAAATGCTGAGGAGCAGCAGCAGTGTGCACTCAGACGTTGAGAGTTCCATTCAAGGAGCCATTGCTCATTGTAAAATGTCAGGACTCTGCAGTGGTTGAGAAGAGTTTTTAAAGTTTTTTTTATCCATAATTCTGTAAATGTTCAATCCAAGCTCAACTTGAATCACAGTTCTAAAGCAATGTGTTTGTTTGATCAGCTTTTGTTTTCTTTCATTCAAGCAAGCACTCAGAGCTTTGTTCATTGCTTTGCTTTATTTTCTCTAATAAGAAAAGAAGGTGATAAAAAGGTAACAAAGCTTCATTGGTGCATTAACAGACATCAATACTGGTCCTGCACCACTGCCGATTTAAAAAGCATGGAGCTTCATCTAATTTACCGAAAGCCGCCGATAATGCCAAATCTAGGCAGACTGCAATAGTACTAATTTAACCAGAAAAACTAATGTCGGAAAATATCAAAAGCTTGATGCTTGTGCCAATCAGTGTCATAGACACATTCAAAATGCCAGATGATTATTCCTTGGTTCTTAAACCAAAAAAAAAGGCATGCAAAGAAGCTCAACATGCAGACAAACTAAACTAAAACATGGTATACATGTTACTAAAAGGTTTGGCAAGAGTAAAGCTCAAAGAAACAGATCACAAATCCAACAACTGTTGTTCACCACTTTGCCCAACTTGTAGGCATGTAACAGGGACCCTTTGGATTTTTTTTTTCGGCCTGAAAGTACTGAAAAGAAACGTTAGTGGAAGTTTGTATCCAAATCTAATTCATGAGCAGAGATGATTAGTGTACTATCATCTTCAGTAAAATATGTATTGACCTTAATAGCTTAATCTAATTCATCACTCATTCATTCTGCTTGTTATTAAACCAAATTAGTAACATTGCCAACATTGTTGTGAATTCATGACCAAAAGAAGAAAAAGAAATAAAGAATGAAAAGCAAAAGGGGAAACAAAAGAGAACCATGGTTTTTTTTTTTAACCTTTCTTAATTAACTAGTTGTTGAAAGGAACACGTAGTGGTGTATGTCTCCTTGTCTTGTATTTTTTTTTTTCTGAATAAATTAGAATTTAGCAAATCACTTTGCTTCATACCGGGGAAAAACAAAGTTTATTATTCTGAAATTACTCTGCTGAAACATAGAGAGTTGTTTCTCCAGAACTTGCAACTTCAGGGCAAATAATTCATCTTCTCTGTTTACTGTGGTAAAAGGAAATCTCTTGTTTTAGATCATCATTTTATCTTTCTGGTAAATAAGTTCTTCAATTTCAGTGATACAAGTACATTAAGCAAAAAATCTCTCAAATTCAAAACTCCTAGATTAAAAAGAATTAGTCAATTGATGTTCCTTAATGCACAAACCTATAAGAAAAGAATAAGCTTTACATAAAAAAAAAAAACATTGTGTCATCAATAAGAATTCAAAAATAAAATAAAATAAAATAAAATTACCCATCTAATATTCAATAACTAATTCTATCCAAACTCACATTGTTGATAACTATATTTCAAAATCATAATATTCAGGTCACAAACTCTTTCTTTGCGGGAAGTAAGTGGTATTTCATTATCTTTCCAAATCCAATCAAGTATTGGAATCACTTCTGATCCAATGGTTGAGTCACATTTATTAAAAAAAAAATTCATTTAGATGAAATATTATATTCATGCTATACAACTTGGCAATGTATTTAATGAGCGCAATTTCTCTGTCCTAAGTTTATCTTAATAGGAAACTGTTGGGTATAGCAGCATTTTTTCGGTCTTGGCTTGTGAAGAAATAGTATGCAAATTTGTAATAATACACATGCATAATGATAAGAAGATTTGAGGATCATGGACTCACTTTAGCCAAAGCCTAGGATTGCTCAACCTTTCTAGCTCCTTTAGTCATTTGCTTACTTTTCTCCTAACTATAATGAGGATGATGATTATACTTTGAGAGCCTTGTATAACAAGCACTCAGCTTTGATAAGACAGAATGCTACTCGTTGGGCTCAAAGAGCTAAGATGCTTTGGCTTCAGAAAGGTGACTTTAATACTAGTTTTTTTCATAAGCATGCCAAAATTAGAAATCATAAAAATAAAATTTTAGCTGTCACTGATGACAATGGTTTGATTTATACTGAGTTTGTTGCTATGGCTTCTGTTTTTACTGCTTTTTATGATAAGCTTTGGACTGCCTCCAGTTCTATTAGTGTGCCTGACCTTATTCATAGACTTCCTAATAATCACCCTTGTATGGAGGATAATGATAGAAGTATGCTCACTGGGCAGATTTCCTTAAGTGAAATCTTCAAAACTCTCAAGTCTATGCCTAGAGGTAAAAGTCCAGGTCCGGATGGTCTTAATGTTGAGTTCTACATTTTCTATTAAGATATTGTTTAGGGACCCTTGTTTGAAGCCATCAATTTCTTCTTTCATAATGCAAAAAATGCCAGCTTCTTGGGGGAAAACTTATATTGTGTTAATCCCTAAGACTAGTACTCCTTCTAAGGTAAGTGACTATAGGCTTATTTCTCTGTGTAATGTGTGTTATAAAATCATCTCCAAGATCCTTAGCAATAGGTTGAAGAAGGTGATCCATAAATTTATTGGTCCTGAGCAGAGTGGGTTTCTAGCTGGAAAATCCACTTTCGACAATATTATTACACTTCAGGAAATAGTGCACTCTCTTGAATCTGATTCCCAAGTCCCCCTAGGATGCTTTTAAAAATTGATGTTGAAAAGGCTTATGATGCCTTAGAGTGGAATGCCATTCTTGCCACCCTTAGAGTCATGGGTTTTCCAGAAATTTGGATTTCTTGGATCAAAACTTGTATCACCACTCCTACTTTCTCTTTCCTAATCAATGGGTAGCCTTCTAACTAGTTTAGCAGTCATAGAGGGGTGAGACAGGGGGATCCCCTATCTCCTTTTCTCTTTATTATGGTTTCCCAAAATTTAATTGCAATTCTGAATCATGCCCTCTATCTTAACATGGTGCCTGGTTCTGATGATAGGTTAGGGCAAAACTTTAACCATTTGATGTTCGCTGATGACTTGATTGTTATTACTAGGGCTACCCGTATTGCTACTAAAAACTGTAGATTGGTTTTCAATGTTTATAAAGACCTTACAGGCCAGAAAATCAATCTGCATAAATCAGCAGTCTATCTCCCTAGTCATTTTAACAAGCATGTCAGAAATAGATTGGTGGAAATCCTTAATATGAAACTGGGGTCTTTCCCTTTCAAATATCTTGGAGCTCTAATCTCTCCCAATAGACTCCCTATGACTCAGTTTCATCCTCTGCTTAACATAACTAAACAGAATTTGGAAGCTTAGCTTCCTTCTTCTATCTCTTTGGCTGGTTGGGCAATTCTTGTTAATAGCTCCCTTATGTCAATTTCTGTCTATCAACTGTCCTGTTATCCTGTCCCTGATACTATTATGGACTTGATTTCCAAGATGTCTAGATCCTTTCTCTGGGGGGAGGGTATTGCTGGAGGCAATTTTCACTCTATGAACTGGAATACTACCACTCTAGCTAAAACTTAGGGGGGTTTGGGAATTAAGAACTTGAGACATACTAATCATGTTTAGTTGGCTAAACATGTGCTTGCTGTGCTAAATCAAGATAGTAAGCTTTGGATTCCGATTTTTCAACTTAAGTATGGTAATTTCAGTCCTTGGACCAAGCCTAATAACAACAATATGTCCTGGTTCTATAGGATGCTTTACAGAAGCTCTGAACAATTTCAGTTAAGTCTTTCTATCCAAGGTTGTAACCCTATGACTATAGATTTCCTAGGAGACCCTTGGATCTTTGACATTCCGATTGCCTTAAAGCCCACTTACCTTAATATGGAAATTGTTGGGGATAATCTTAATATAGTAATCTCTCATGTGGGAATAAGTTGGATAAAGCTATGGTGGATCAATCTTTTGGATCATTGCTTGATTGGGATACCCTTTCAGCCAAGACTTGATCCAAACAGAGATAACTTGTGGACCTGGGCCCACAAGCCTTTTTATTGAATTCATATCTTCTTTTTTATCATATTTTTTGGGGTTCTTGAGTGTCAGGGTTTTCTTGCATTTTCTTTTTTATTTTTCTATTGAGTCACTGGTTTCTTTCTTGTGTGAATTCTTGTACTGTTGCTTTTCAAGCTATGTTATTTCTTATTGTTGTTCTTTGAGTTGGTGATTTCTTTGGGTTTCCGGGAATGCCTTTTTATTGAATTCATATATTCTTTTTTATCATATTTTTTGGGGTTCTTGAGTGTCAGGGTTTTCTTGCATTTTCTTTTTTATTTTTCTATTGAGTGACTGGTTTCTTTCTTGTGTGAATTCTTGTTCTGTTGCTTTTCAAGCTGTGTTATTTCTTATTGTTGTTCTTTGAGTTGGTGATTTCTTTGGGTTTCCGGGAATGCCTTTTTATTGAATTCATATCTTCTTTTTTATCATACTTTTTGGGGTTCTTGAGTGTCAGGGTTTTCTTGCATTTTCTTTTTTATTTTTCTATTGAGTGACTGGTTTCTTTCTTGTGTGAATTCTTGTTCTGTTGCTTTTCAAGCTGTCATATTTCTTATTCCTGTCATTTGAGTTGATGATTTCTTTTGGTTTCCGGGAATGCCTTTTTAGTGAATTCATATCTTCTTTTTTATCATATTTTTTGGGGTTCTTGAGTATCAGGGCTTTCTTGCATTTTCTTTTTTATTTTTCTATTGAGTTACTGGTTTCTTTCTTGTGTGAATTCTTCTTCTGTTGCTTTTCAAGCTGTCATATTTCTTATTGTTGTTCTTTGAGTTGATGGTTTCTTTGGGTTTCCGGGAATGCCTTTTTATTGAATTCATATCTTCTTTTTTATCATATTTTTTGGGGTTCTTGAGTGTCAGGGTTTTCTTTCATTTTTTTTATTTTTCTATTGAGTCACTGGTTTCTTTCTTGTGTGAATTCTTCTTCTGTTGCTTTTCAAGCTGTCTTATTTCTTATTGTTGTTCTTTGAGTTAGTGATTTCTTTGGGTTTCCGGGAATGCCTTTTTATTGAATTCATATTTTCTTTTTTATCAAATTTTTTGGGGTTCTTGAGTGTCAGGGTTTTCTTGCATTTTCTTTTTTATTTTTCTATTGAGCCACTGGTTTCTTTCTTGTGTGAATTCTTGTTCTGTTGCTTTTCAAGCTGTCATATTTCTTATTGTTGTTCTTTGAGTTGGTGATTTCTTTGGGTTTCCGGAAATGCCTTTTTATTGAATTCATATCTTCTTTTTTATCATATTTTTTGGGGTTCTTGAGTGTCACGGTTTTCTTGCATTTTCTTTTTTATTTTTCTATTGAGTCAGGGTTTTCTTCTTCTTTTTTATTTTCTTCCTTGTGTGAAAAAGAATAAGCGTTACATAAAAAAAAACATTGTGTCATCAATTAGAGGGCTAATTGAAGAGATTTATGGATTACTCTGCAAAGCTCTTCTATGGAATGTGTGGTATGTATTTTTGATGCATGTTTTACTCTTCTTTCTACTTTATTCATCCATTTACTTATATATATATGTGTGTGTGTTTGTGGGTTTGTGGAATACCATAGTCTAAGACTCTAAGTTGCAAAAACTGGATGAGACAACCAACACTGTTAATGGAGCTTGGAGTTTATTGATATCAAAGGGGGCAAGACTAACAGTCATAGAGAGTTTCGTGATAGCACCTCATGAAACCAGAACAAAAACTAAGAAACATATGCATTTATTTATTTTTTTCTTAACTTAGAAATATGATTTATTAGCTTTAACAACAAAAAAGTGTTCACATATGTGACTTGCCATGATTAAACTTTTGCATTAGGTTAATTAAATTTTAAATTCATGTCATATATGTTGGCCCATATATTTGATGGTTGCAATTTTTATTTCCTAACTCTTGTTGAATAAATAGGAAATTGATGAATAGGAGGATATAAGGGTTGTTGATTAGTGGTATTTCTCGGTCTTGATTTACAAAAGAAAAATAATAATGATAAGTATTAGGATTAGGATTTACCTCAACTGATTTAATGATAAAGATAAGGATTTTTGTTGACCGACTATTAATTAAATTATTTATAATATGAATATGATTTATCAAATTGGCTTCATCATATTTCAGTCCAGCTCTTCTATTTTTCTAAACCTAAGTGGCATCATGATCCATGAAATGGATATACTAGAAGTTGGAAGATAATAGCGTGAAATGCTTTGAAAATGATGGTATTAAAAGCTTTACAAATGATGGATGACTTAGCAATAGAAGAAAATTACTCATGAATAAATATCTTGTATATATGCTAAATGATTACAACTCTTTGATAATGATGGGAGAAATAATTCTTAAGGAAATTGTCCACTCAATAATTAATTTATAAGTCTTGAATATTTCTTCTAAACAATGACAGTATTAAAAGCTTTAAAAATGATGCCTAAGCAATAGGAAAACAATTATTCATAAAAACATTTCTTGAATTGCAGATGTCTGTAGATCTTTGAGAAATTTGTTTAGTTTCATAAGAGTTGCTAATTTTTATTTTTTTATTTTTTTTTTATAAAGTGGATAAACCACAAAAATAAATTAAAAAAGAGAAGAAACAAGAGCTGAAAAAGAAGTACAACCAACACCAGAAGAAAGACTGGAAAGAAACAAGACATCCACCAGCGATGGAATGTAACAAAATAAGAAAACAGAAAAAAGAAAAACAAAAAAAGACAAAGAAACCACAGCCCTTAGCAGACTAAACAGTGTAAAGAGAGAGCGCCATCAGAGAAGGGAGTCCAACTGTGCGCTTTGAGTGGTAGCACTATCCCAAGAAGCATTTGCTAAGATCTCAGCAAAGTTGAGACTTCTTTTGATAGTCGGGATTGACTCCTCCAATGTAGCACTATCCCTATGAGCATTTGCTAATTTTTATTTCATTTATTTATTTTGAAAATCTAATTATTTTGTTAATCCTTATTGATCATTTTTTTTTTCGGTATACCTACACTACCCTCTTCTACAAGTTACAGAAACATCATAAAAAATCCCTTTGGTCCTAATAGGTAAATAGATTCATTCAAAAAAATTGTTGGAGATGCAGTCAAAGTTTAATGAGTCAACTCGACTGAGCAAGTCCGGTTTCGGCATTGAATAGTCAATGCATTTAGTTGGCCATCAATGTCATATTTAACTAGTTTAACTACCCATAAATTCTTTCAAAGGAAAAGGATGTACAGTGGCTTACAGCTTTGTTATTCATAAATTTTTGTTATCACGCTCACTCTAGAAAAAAAAAATATATATATATATATATACAATGCCACTCATTTCTTCTTAATTATTATTGTTCATTAATTTCTAAAAACCGAAAAATATATTAAAAATTAAAATAAAAATTATAAATTATTTTAAGCTGTCAGCATAATTAAACTTCACCTTTTATTTTGTGAGATAATTAATGCATTCGAATTCAGATCCTTCCTATTATAAGTATAACATGATAGTAATGGGTCCCTACGGGCTTACCAAATAATATATATATATATATATATATGGGATGTTGAGAAGCAGAGATCCAGATCAAATGGCATCTAGCTGCAAAGCTTCACCACCATTCATAGTCCTTTCCGCACAAAGGCAAGCATTGTCCATGTTAGTACTATTATTTTTATTATATCTTGCTTCGTTGTTGCCCTTCGTCACTAGTACTATCACTCCTACAAGTGCTACTGCTAGTAGTGATTCTACTGCCAAAGGCTGCATCAAGGCCGAGCGAGACGCTCTGCTCGCATTCAAATCCGAAATCATATACCACAAGGCTCATCCCATCTCTACATGGGGTGATCAAACTGATGACTGCTGCCAATGGGCCGGCGTGCGCTGTGATACCAATTCTGGCCATGTCATCCGTCTCATCCTCCAGAGCAGTGATCAAGCACCATATTACGATTATTATCAATTTTGTCATGCCAGTTGCTATGAGTGGGGCTTGAGTGGCAACATCAGTCAATCTCTCATCGGTCTCCGGCATCTCAGGTATCTTGATCTCAGCTCCAATTGCTTCCTCAATATCTCTGTCCCAAAGTTGTTGGGTTCCTTGGAGAACCTGGTTCACCTTGACCTCAGCTACTCATGCTTCACTGGCATGATACCTCACGAGCTTGGAAATCTCAGCAAGTTGCACTACCTCAACCTGGCAACTTATGAAGATGTTAGATACAAGGTTGATGATGCTGAGTGGCTATCTGGTCTATCTTCTCTGAGATACTTGTCCATGGATGGTGCCAACTTTTCCGGGGTGGACAACGTCATGCAATCACTCAACAAGCTTCACCATTTACAAGAGGTGTCTTTGTTTGACTGCATTATGAAGAGCATCCCTGAGTCTCTCCCGTATCCGATCAGCTTCCCTTCCCTCACTGTCATGGATATCGAATCCACCATGTTTGAAGACAACACTAGTATCCCAGAATGGATCTTTAGAATACCCAAACTACGTGAGCTCAATATGGAGTCCACTGGGTTGACGGGCACCATTCCTTCCTCAGTTGGAAATGCTACTTATCTTCAAAATCTGGACTTGTCCTTCAATGACAAAATTTCCGGTGATATGCCGAGAGGACTTGGCAACCTCTGTAATCTTCAGTTTCTCCAGTTGGATGGCACTTTTGAGGGGAAGAGATTAGAGGATTTCAGAGATGTGTTCTTGGGATGCATTAGCCGAAATTTGAATGAACTTTCATTTGCCGGTAGCTCGCTGCAAGGTCCTCTGCCAGATTGGTTGGGTGAATTCAGAAATCTCACCTTTCTCGATCTTTCCTATAATTCCTTTTACAGCTCCATTCCTGCATCTATTGGGAGACTGTCCCAGCTGCAAGAATTGTATCTTTATCGCAATGCACTGATTGACCCTATCCCAGAGAGTCTCTTTCAACTATCAAATCTATCTGACCTGGATCTTACAGACAACAACTTCAACTACTCCTCTGTTATCACTGAAGCTCATTTGGGCAATCTCACCAGTCTCCAGTACCTGTCGCTTGATCAGTTGGTTCTCAATATAAGCGCTGATTGGATTCCAGGGTTTCAAGCGGACAAGATAGAATTATCTTATTGTAAGGTTGGGCCAAAATTTCCACTTTGGCTCGCTAACCAAGTGAATCTTTATTCCTTGTACTTATCTCATGCTGGAATCAAGGATTCAGTGCCTGGTTGGTTCTGGAACATCACATACACTATAACAACCTTAGATCTCAGCAACAATGAGATCCACGGACGGCTGCCTCAACGCTTGAAATTTCAAGAAGGGGAACTCAGTCCGGAAATACTCCTTAACTCCAATCGTTTTGAGGGATCCATTCCTTATTTTTCACCTAATGTTGGTGCACTGGGCTTGAGCAATAACTTATTTTCAGGAACCATTCCCTCTGATCTTGGAAATTTTGGATCAGGAATAAGACCTCGGCTCACTTTCCTCTCTTTATCTTCAAACAACTTGAATGGTAGTATTCCAAACTCTCTTTGTAATTTGGTGAACCTTGTGTTGTTAGACCTCTCCAACAATCACTTGGAAGGAGTGATTCCAAATTGTGCAAACAATTTGACGGGTCTAGAATACCTCATCTTGGCAAACAACTCACTAGTGGGTGAGGTTCCAGATTCCCTTATAAATTCCTGGCAATCTTTACAAGTGTTACAATTAAACAACAACCAACTGCATGGGGAGTTCCCGTCATTCTTGAAGAAGTGCACGTCCATTACCGCTCTTGCTCTTGACCACAACAATTTATCAGGCAGCGTTCCTACTTGGGTGGGAGAAACCATGACTTCGTTGATGATTTTGACATTGAAACAAAACAAATTCTCAGGTAGCTTACCTTTATTATCAAATCTTACATCACTTCATTTCTTGGATCTTTCCCACAACTCATTTGTGGGTAGCATACCACAATCCTATGGCAGCCTCATGGGTATGATAAACATTAATACGGATGGTGGAGCATGGTTTTCGGCTAATATAACAGAAGTGTTAGTAATTACGATTACTGCATCGACAAAAGGATTAGAACTCCAATATGGAGCAACCCTTTCATCTCTTAGATTCATAGATATCTCTGCAAATAATCTATCAGGCCAAATCCCAAAAGAAATAGTTAATCTAGTTGAGTTGCAAAGCTTGGATTTATCATGTAATAATTTGTCAGGTGAGATCCCTAGCAATATTGGTCAAATGCAATCATTGGAATCTCTCAATCTCTCAAGAAATGAGCTCACTGGATCCATTCCCCCTAGCCTCTCCACATTACATTTTCTAGAAAGCTTGAACCTCTCACACAATAACTTATATGGAAAAATTCCTTATGCAAGCCAATTGACTACTTTTAATGATCCATCTATTTATGCGGGTAATTTAAATCTTTGTGGAGCACCTCTAAGTAAGAATTGCACAAATGATAAACCAACATCAAATAGGCATGTTGATGATCAAGAAGAAGAAGAAGAAGAAGAAGATGATGATGATAAAGACAGTTTGCATCTTTGGTTTTACATTGGATGCATGCCAGGATTTGTGGTTGGGTTTTGGATGGTGTGGGGAATATTGCTATTCAAAAAAGATTGGAGGCACTTCTATTTCCGGTTTCTGGACAGGTACCTTTAATGATATGAAATGTGCAAAGATTGCAGGTACCTTTGATGAGATGAATGTAATTAGTGGGAAGTGTATTTGACGTTAAACTGTCATTGTATCCCTAGCTTTAAATAATGCCACTCAAGTTACTCTGTATGGATTTTTTTCTTAATTTTTTACAAAGTGGATAAACCCATAAATTTATTGATAACTCACAAAAAAAACATGAGAACACAAACACTGAGTAGCCATAAAACAGAGTCCACTGGAGATAGGACTTATTACTTAGGGCTCACGTACAACAAACAAAACAAAGATAACTCAATATAGAGAGGAGGTTTCTAAGTGAGTTCAGTGAACGAGGGACCATAACAGATTGGCCAGTGCGATCATCTCCAATGAGACTACTATGCTGACAGGCTCCCCCAATTTTTGTCGTTAAAGATTTGGGGTTGTAGACACCCAAAAGGTAAAAAGATAAGTCACTTTGCAAATCATAGATTAGGAAGAACAAAAACAAGCATCAAAGCTCCATTTTATTTCTTTCAAACCATACACTCTAGAGGATGACTCTGGACAGAGCATCTCATAAATCTTTTGTGGTCCTTTGAAACTTTCCATCCATGAGTCCCACATATTCATGAGTGAGATTGGGCTGGTAAGCGGACCAACATATTGAAAGAAATGATCCCAAATTTGTTTCACGGAAAGGTAATGGAAAAACATATGATACTGTTAAAGTTACATAGAAGGGTTGGTGATGGTATATCAACTAGTGGACCATGGGTCCAAGATCCTAGCCATAGCTCTGATATTATGTTAAGACAGGAACCCACCACCCTAACTCCTCCATAACCGCAATTACAGGGAAGGGTTGGTGGTGGTATATCAACTAGAAGGAAGTCCATC
Organism: Dioscorea dumetorum; assembly: GCA_902712375.1. Taxonomy (NCBI): domain Eukaryota; kingdom Viridiplantae; phylum Streptophyta; class Magnoliopsida; order Dioscoreales; family Dioscoreaceae; genus Dioscorea; species Dioscorea dumetorum. Next base: position 8,426,654 of record CACTHL010000561.1, on the reverse strand, counting down.
CCACAGGCGATGTGGGACTAAGGGTGGCCATACAGCTCGGACCCTTTCTCCATCCCAACAGATACGTGGTTTCTAGGTCCACAAAGTACATCACAAAAGTGGTTATAGGGAAAAATTTTACATATTCTTTTAGCTAAATTCTTTAGAGCAAGGATTATAATATAAATAAAATATCATGTAATTTTTTTGTTGGTCCGCTTACCAGCCATGATATGCATGTATACTATAGACAAGGTTAATCCATGCGCTAGCTATGCAGGTACCTTTTCACCAGCTCTTGTTATTTTCCTTTTGATACTATAAAGCAATTTATCTGTCATAAAGACACTGGCTCTTTCAGTACTAAAAAACTCTCACCAGTCTTAGTGGTCTAAATCATAAGGAACCCGGCCTGATCAATCAATCACTTTGAGCTCCAACTTTACTTCCGATTTTAATTTCAGGATAACAACATAGAATAGCATCTCTACATGCTTTAATTCCTTTTACCTTCACTCATTTGATTTAGTCAATTAATTCACCTAAAAAATAAAGATTGGTTCTGCAACATTGTCTCATATGAATGAGAAAAGCATGAGAAGGTCCAATTGGCTCATGTCATACAACAAGCGAGAGGCCGGTACAGCATCTAATCTCCCTTCCTCACTATTGGCTAGCTTGAGTAAGTGGTCTTGCATTTGTCATCAAACAAGACTTTGATTTTGGAGTCTTTTCACCAATGCGGTCCTTAATTGGTTGATTGCTTCAACAATGATTTTGATCGATGTTGGAGACTTGTCATCAGCGCGGTTCTTAATTGGTTAATTGCTCTAACAAGACTTTGATTTTAAAGTCTTTGCCATCGATCATTTCTTAAGTGACTAATTCTTCCAACAAGACTTTGACCTTTAAAATTTCAAGCCTTATCATCATCATGGTTACTTGTTCCAACAAGAATTTCTTTTTAAAGTATTATCATCAGTGCGGTTCTTAATTGGTTGATTGCTCCTACAAGACTTTGATTTTGAAGTCTTGTCATCGGGGAGGTTCTTAATTAATTGGTTAATTGCTCCCGCGAGACTTTGATTTTGGAGTATTTTCATTGACACCATTTTTAATTAGTTGATTATTTTAACAAGACTTGGACTTGTGTATAGATTTATCATAACACGGTAACGGACTTATAATTAAATCCACATTGGATATTTAAGAGGGTTGTAATGTACATCTAAGTGATATGTATCTTTCTCTTTTAGACTAGTTTTATGAGATCCACTATCCTTACCGCTTGTGTGTATAATAAAAAAAAACAAAGTGTAATTCAGAAAAAAAAAACTATTAAATATAAAAAATGAAGTAAAAATAGTCTTAGTTTTTTTTTTTTAAATTACCAAAGAAGATATATAAAAAGTTAAGAAATTACCAAACCTAGGATAATATAAATCATTTAAAACTTTTAACATTTATTTATATATTTTTCATAAAGATGTTTAAATATTGTATATTGACCATCCATTTTATTTTAATGGAGTACACAATATTGTATATAAAGGTTTTGTACACAATATATAAATCAATAATTGAACTGTAAGTCTTGGAAGACTTTCATATAAAAACAAGCGTCATCGTGAAAATAAAAATATGGAACGTTGAAAATGAAGTATTAAAAACATTAAATATATTAGTGCCTTAGCAATAGAAGGTTATTATTTATAAAAAGAATTCCTTGTAGGATAAATGACTGCAACTCATTGAGAATCATGAGCGAAAATTATTTTTCAAGGAAAATGTTTACACAATAATTATTCTATAAATCTTGATTTTTTTTATGAACGTAAAGGGTCGTCATGAAAATTAAAATATGTAAACATTGAAAATGTAATACTAAAAGCTTTAAAAATGACTCTTGGAAATATAAAAAGACTATGCGCGCATATTTAAAATTTTTTTATAGGATAAATGACCACGAACCTTGGAAAATGACAGGAGAAAATTATTCATGGTGAGATTATTTACACAATAATTAACCCATATGTATGTCTTTAAGTTATTATTTAACTTAAAAATGAGAAATGTTGAAGAATTAAATGTGATTGCCTTAGTAATTATTTAACTATGTCTTTAATTAAAGAAATAAAATAAAAAAAGGAGAAAATGTGATTGCCCTAGTAATATATTCTGTTCATGATATAATAACTGAGGGTGATTACTCCCTCCATTACACCCTTCAATTATTCTCTTCCCCAAAATTTATATATATATATATATATATATCAACGGCTTTTAAGATCAATTGACATTTGAGTCCCCCGTGAGGACATTTCGCAAGTGACGAGGGTTTGAATCCATGGGGTAAGAGTGCATGTCTGAGACTTGTGAGCACGAACTGTGAGTGGTCCCAGTGCCCATGTATACGCGGACCCCACAGACTGCAGTCGAGACGTGTGTACACCCTGTCTTAGTTTAGCGGGCCCATTAAAAATTTCGCTCCTGTCGACAAATATATATATAAATATAATCTAAACTCACTGCTTAATGAACTACTTAAATTACATCTTAATGATCATTAGATATGTGGAAAAAATCATTAGATTTTGAGTTATAATTATATATAACTCATAATTATATATTTACAGTATTTAAGAAAGATTTGAGATTAAATTCTAAAGACCACACAACTAAAGGTATATTTCTCACCCCTATATTTTTTTTAAATGAATGTGCTAATCACCTATTTGTTACAATAAAATAAAAACAATAAAGATAAGGATTTTTTTCAAAAAAAAAAAAAAAAAAAAAAAAAAGATAAGGATTTATCTTGATTGTCTTTATTAAAAGATATATTATGTGTATATGATTTATCAAAATAACCTTATCATATTTTGACCAATTCTATTTAAAATGAAAATATTAAAAGTTGGAAATTGATAGCATTAAATACTTGAAAATGGTGTTATAATAATAAGAGAAAATTATTTTTGAGACAAAGGGTCATCATGAAAATAAAAATATTAAATGTTCAAAAATGAGGGATGCTTTAGCAATGGAAGAAAATTATTCATAAAAAATTGTTTGTAGAGCAACCGACTGCAGGTCTTTCAAATATATAGACACACACACAGATTTTTTAACAATAAAGTATTGAATTTTTGTTCAGATAAATAATTGATCTTTTCCAAAAACCCAACTATTTTGTAAATATTATTGGTTATTAACTGATTGTTTTTAACTTAAAATTAATATTTACTATTTCATTTCTGAAGAATAAATCTCTAGATGTCCAATTAGTGAAATTTTTTTATTCCATTTTTTTTATACCAATACTTCTTCCTTTCTCATACTGTTTTAGAATTATTAGATAAAATCTTTTTTGTTAAATAAATGTATTTTTAATTAGGTCAAGTAAAAGTTTAACAAGGAGTAAACTTAAGATAGTCTAGTCTTGGCATAGACTATTCCACATATTAAATTGACCACTTTTTTTTAATACACTTAACTTGGCTTTGACATGTAGCCATCAAGGTTTTAATTGTGTGATTAATTTTTGATGTATTAGCTAAAACAATATTATAAAAATAATTAAAATAAAATATTTATTAAAAAAATATAGCATAATTTAGGCTAATTAGTTGGATTTTAACTTAACCACCTTTAAGTTTTTGTGTAAGTATTAACAAATTTGGAAGTGTTGCCATTATCCAAATCATAATTAATGGCAACACACTAAGCTCTATTAATTTCTATTTTGTTTAACAAAATGTGATAAGATATGTGTATGTCTTCATTTTATTGAGGGGTAACTCAACTAAAAATGACTTAATAAAATAATAATTATAAAATGACCAAAAAGTAATTTTCATAGCCTAGCGTTCTCACACAAATTAAACATTAATAATTATTTAGCTCTCATGGAGGAATCAGCTCTTGAAACAAATACACAATAACAAATTCAAAAAGATAAGATATTGTTTTACCATGTTGCATTTTCTTCTTTTTTTTCATCCAATTTTTTTTAACTCTTTTTATTTTTTTCTAGTTATTAAATCATTTTTACATTCATCATATATATCAGATAATAACTTGATTGCATGTCAGTAATTTGTAAAATTTTTTTTTTTTTGAAATAAAATTTGTAAATTTTTGTCAAAAACAAAAGTCTTTATATTTAAAATACAAAAGTTAAATCATTGTCCAAGCCTTACGCCCGTGTGTGTGTGTGTGTGTGTGTGTGTGTGTGATTGCGTGTATAAATAGAGAGAGTGAGAGAAGATGGAATGCTGAGTAGAGGAGAGATAAAAGAGAGATCAATGGCATCTGCAAATTGCAAAGCCTCACCGCCATTCATATTCCCTTCCACACAACCACAATTACAAGTACCCATAATATTTTTATTATGTACTACTGCTTTCTTGACGTCCTTCTTCATCACTGGTGCTGTAATTGCTTCTAGTACTGGTGATAATAGCAGCAGGAGAGGCTGCATCAAGGCCGAGAGAGACGCCCTCCTCGCATTCAAAGCCGAAACCATATATGAAAAGAATCATCCCATCTCTACGTGGGGTGATCAAACTGACGACTGCTGCCAATGGGCCGGTGTGCGCTGTGATAACAATTCTGGCCATGTCATCCGCCTCAATCCCCATCTCAAGGGAAAATATTATGAATATTATTATGATAATAAGCCTGGCCTGAGTGGCAACATGAGTGAATCTCTTATTGGCCTCCAACAACTCACATACCTTAATCTCCGCGGCAATTGCTTCACCAATACCTCCATCCCAAAGTGGTTGGGTTCGTTGGAGAGCCTGGTTCATCTCGACCTCAGCTACAATTGCTTCACTGGTGTTTTACCTCACGAGCTCGGCAATCTCACCAAGTTGCGCTACCTCAACCTAGCAGAAAATATAAGAATCAAAGTGGTTCATGATGCCGAGTGGCTATCTGGTCTATCTTCTTTGAGATATTTATCTATGGTTGGTGCCGACTTTTCTGGTGTGGACAACGTCATGCAATTGCTTAACAAGCTTCACCATTTAAAATACGTTTCTCTAGAGGACTGCAGCATGAGCAGCATCCCTGAGTCCCTCCCACATCTCAACTTCACCTCCCTCACCTCCATGTACATCTCGGAGAACATGTTCGACAATATGAGTATCCCAGAATGGCTCTTCAGCATACCCAACCTACGCGATCTCAGGATGAGGGACTGTGGGTTGACAGGTACCATCCCTTCCTCTGTTCGAAACGCAACTTCTCTTCAATCCCTACACTTGTCTTGGAATGAGGGAATTTCTGGTGATATGCCCAGAGGATTAATTGGGGACCTCTGCAATCTCCAACAACTCTACTTAGATGGCACTTTCGTGGGGAAGAGCTTGGAGGAGGATTTCAGAGATGCATTCTCTGGATGTATTAAGCGAAATTTGAATGTGCTTTCATTTGAAGGGAGCTCGCTAAAAGGTCCTTTGCCAGATTGGTTGGGTGAATTTACAAGTCTCACAATGCTTTTTCTTTCCCATAATTCCCTTCACGGCTCTATCCCTGAATCCCTGGGAAGACTCACAGGATTGCTATACTTGGTTCTTGCAAACAATGCACTAAATGGGCCCATTCCAGAGAGTCTCTTTCAACTATCAAACTTAGTTGGCTTGGATCTTAGTGACAACAACTTTAACTACTCATTTGTTATCACTGAAGCTCATTTGGCCAATCTCACCCGTCTCAAGTACCTGTCGTTAGATCAGTTGGTTCTCAATATAAGCATTGACTGGATTCCACGGTTTCAGGCTCTCTACATAGACTTGTCTTCTTGTGACATTGGACCAAAATTTCCAGTTTGGCTCGCCAACCAAGTAAATCTTGACGGCTTGGACATATCGAATACTGGAATCAAGGATTCAATGCCTGATTGGTTTTTGAACATCACATACACCATGACTTACTTAGATCTCAGCAACAATGAGATCAACGGGCGGCTGCCTCAACACTTGAAGTTTCAACGCGAACAAGTTAGAATATTCCTTAGCTCCAATCACTTTGAGGGATCTGTTCCTTATTTTCCTCCTAATGTTTTAGCATTAGACTTATCCAATAACTCATTGTCAGGAACCATTCCCTCTGATCTTGGAAACTTCGGTGGAAGAACACCTCAGCTCAGCTCCCTCTCTTTATCTTCAAACAACTTGACTGGTAGTATTCCAAACTCTCTTTGTAATTTGGTGGGCCTTGTGTCATTGGAACTCTCCAACAATCACCTGGAAGGAGCTATCCCGAATTGCTGGAACAATTTGGCACAATTACAATACCTCATCTTGGCGAACAATTCACTGGAAGGTGAGGTCCCCGATACTCTTGTAAGTTCCTCACAGTCTTTACAAGTGTTGCACTTGAGCAACAACCAACTGCATGGAGGGTTTCCATCATTCTTGAAGAAGTGCACCTCCATGGCCACTCTTGCTCTTGACCACAACAATTTATCAGGCCACATTCCTACTTGGGTGGGAGAAACTATGACTTCATTGATGATTATGACATTGAAACAAAACAACTTTTCAGGTCACTTACCTTTATTATCAAATCTTGCATCACTTCATTTCTTGGATCTTTCCCAAAACTCATTTGTAGGTAGCATACCACAATCATATGGCAACCTCATGGGTATGACAAACATTAGTATGAATGGTGGGGCAAGGTTTGCTAATTATACAGGAGAAGTTCTAATTAAGATTATTGTCTCTACAAAAGGAATAGAGCTGCAATATGGTGTTAGTCTTTCATCTTTCAAATTCATAGACCTTTCTGCAAATAATCTATCAGGCCAAATCCCAAAAACCATAGTTAACTTAGTTGGATTACAAAACTTGGATTTATCATATAACAATTTGTCAGGTGAGATCCCCAATGACATTGGCCGAATGCAATCATTGGAATCTCTCGATCTCTCAAGAAATGAGCTCACTGGGCCAATTCCTCCTGGCATCTCCACATTGCATTTTCTAGAAAGCTTAAATCTGTCACACAATAACTTGTTTGGAAAAATCCCATATGATGACCAATTGACCACGTTCATTGATCCATCTATTTATGCTGGTAATCCGAATCTGTGTGGAGCTCCTCTGGATAAGAATTGCACAAATGATAAGCCAACATCACATAGCAAAGTTGATGATCAAGAAGATGATGATGATGATGACAGTGAACGTTTTTGGTTTTGGATTGGTTTGATGCCTGGATTTGTGGCTGGGTTTTGGATGGTATGGGGAGTGCTATTATTCAAAAAAGAATGGACGTATGCTTATTTCAGGTTTCTAGACCACACAAATGACATGATGTACGTGAAAATAGTAGTCGCCATGCGCAAGATCAAAAGGTCTTAATTTGCTTGTAATAAGATAAATATTTGTTAATATCACTAGCTTTAAATTGTGCAACTCAAGCCACTGTGCATAAACTTATGAGCATTTCCCTAGTTCCTAATCTTTTGTTTTGTTTTTTTTTTTGTTTTTGTTTTTAATCAAGGTCAATTATAACTTCATTTTTTTTCATATGTTTACTGTGTTTGATTGGTTCTATACCAATTTTTACATCCTTATCTTATTTTTTTTTAGGTTGATAAAATAGATAAATAATAAATTTATAGAGAAAAAGCAAATCAGATAATAAACAACAAACAACTACAACTACAACAACTCTAGTGTTACAAAAAAAAAAATTAAAAAAAAATGAAATATGATTAAGAAAATACATATTACAACTTAAAAAATCCACAAAAAAAATAAAAACGGGAAAAAAAAATAACAACACAACAACAAAAGAGAAAAACTCTATGGCTTCCCTTAATTCATACCGTTTAATCACTAAATAAAAAAAAATTTGGTTGTTTAACAACATTACATACAGACCTACTTACGTTTAAAGAAAAAAAAAAAAAGCATGACCCCAAGAGACGCGCAACAACCGATGGCTCTACCTCACGATTGGCTCGACTTGGTGGTCTTGTTAGTTTGGAGTCTAGTTATCATTACAGTTGTCAATTGGTTGACTTGGGTTGACTTGAAGTCTTGTATTTTGTCATGAAGATTTCGGAGTCTTATCACCAATGAGATTTTTTAAAAAAAAAACAAAATATTGATAAATCACACGCACTGAGAATTAAATGTACATTTCCCAACTTTTTTTTCAGCGAAGTATAAAAATCTCTTTTAAAAATGTATGAAAAACACTCTCCAGATCTAATAAACCCTTTTTTAATTATTTTCCTTCACTTTTTAAAGTTTGGCTTTGATTTGAAATCATATATTGGCTTACTAATATCTTTTCCTTAATTACCTACTTTTACAGTTAGGTAATATATGAAATCCTATAACGGTAATTTTTGGGTAAAATAATCACCCAATTTTTTGGGTACTTTTTTTTTTTAAATTATCAAATTATAAAATATTTCAATTAAATCATCCAACTTATGAATTGCAGTTATTTTTAATCACCAGCACATACGTCGTTAGCCTACATATAACCTATTTCACAACGAACTGACATGATAATATGGTATAGAGCGGCATTCACATGACATCATTAGCCATGTAAAAATATTGGTGAAAAAGAATAATATTTTTCAGTGGCGAGATGACAATAATACTGGCATGGCAAAAAAAATTAGGGACATGTACCACCACATCAACACACTGTTAATAGCATCAACACCAATAACCCAAAGAAAAGTACTTAAATAATTGCTTGACTATATATATATTTTACTTTTTTTTTCCCTAAAGATTGATCTTTACCCATGGAAAGACTTCAAATGATCATGTCCGCACATTTCAATTATTTTGAGTCTTGTGATGCCTATCAATACAATGGAATGTGTTTATTGTATCAATCACCAATATTATTTTTAATTAGCTCTTTATTTTTTCACCCGGAAAGACTTTGATATCGTTTACACCAACAAAAGGGTTTGACCAGAGTAAAACCAATCTAAAATTCTTGCAAGCAAGTGATGAAAAATTTTTCTTACAACTCATGATTTGGGTTAAGGCAGTGTTTGGATAGTTGGATATTGTATTCCATGGATGGGGGATATCTATAGATGAAATATCCATGGATGGGATATTGCCTCCGCCCGACACCAAAGGAGAGGAATGAAGGATCACGGGATGAGCGGCGTCCCACCGATTTGGTGGGACGCCCCTCATCCAATTTTCAGGGATGGGAGCCATCCCCATCCAGACCCATCAAAAAAACCAAACAACCTGGCCCTTGGATATCCCATCCCCATCCCTGGATATCCAGGCTTCCAAACACTTCCTAAAACTTAAAAAGAGAAGAGAAAGTAATAATACAATGTGAATTAAAAAGGATTTATATCTTCGACAAACATAACCCTAATCAAAGTGCGCTGTGACAACTCTGTCTCGACTATGTCGGGGAATATCACCAAAATAAATAAGGAACTTATAACTACATTTTATCACACATTAATATATTGAAGTAAAAATAAGAACAAAATGGGATAAACTTCTCATACTCTGATCGGTTGATGTATACACCTCCACACCCAGATCAAGCTTTTTTTCTATTAGTGTGTGTCTGGTGAAGTAGAAGTCGAAGTGGAGAAATGGCAACTTCCAAAACCTCCCATTTCACTCTTTGATTTCGTGAGTTTTTTTTCTGAAGTGGGACTCCGGCATCCCACTCCACCTATTTTGTATATTTTTATAAATCTTTTCTTATTTCATTTTATAATTTCTTTTATTTTTTATTTTTATTGTTTTTTGTATTTTTTTTATTTTTACAACAAAACTAAAATTTTAATTTAAAAAAATTTTGCATTACATCAAATACAATAAATAATTTATTCATAAACCATATTTTCATTTTTCACTCTTAACAAAGACAAAAAATAATTCATAATTTAACACTTCTCTCAACTAAACACATGGAACTAATGACTTCCAAATGAAAAGTTCACTTCAACCTAAGTAACACTCCCAGACTTCCATCACTTCGGTGGACCACTTCCGAACCAAACATACTCTTAATGTGGAAATTCTTTTCAGATGCGAGGAAATGATTCAGTTCCATAGCCAAAGATAGTTCTAAAACAAGCAATCAAAAGGATTCTGGAGCATCTTCGGGGTTAGGTACCGGATAATACACATTTCAGTTGACCGAACCTAATTCTAATTGTTTTGTTCCGAAGATATCCATGGAGGCCAGATTGTCCTATTCAGGATAATACACACATTAGACTCAGATAAACCTGACACACTCACAATTTACATCCATAGTATTTTACAGAGCCATAGACCATGTGAATCAAATCCTCTTGACGCTGAATTTAACTAATCTTTACGCAAACTCGATATAAATAACTATACCCAAACAAACCTCTTAAGGCTCAATTTAACTAATCTTCCTCAAACTCAAAATAATTAACTATATGTAAACCGCAATCTTATCTTAACATAAATTACTTACTAAAAACTAGATAAACATGAGCTTGTGTTTATTATAAACTCCAACATTTTGACAATGCCATCTACCTCGACCTCCGATCCCAGCAACCATCCACAAAATCATGAAGACACCTATTGGTCTCAAGCACTGCAAATAATTCATTTAATAGCTCCGAGGTTGCTTGGAGAATCTGGTTTATCTTTAAATTCGTCTACTAGACCAAGATTAGATAGCCAAGTTGATGCTGATAACAGTGATATAATTTGTTATTTGCCATTGCTTTGATGCTGGGATTTGTGGTTAGTTTTGGACGGCGTAGGGGCACACTAGTGTTCAAGAATGGAAACATGGTGACTATCCAAGGGCACAGCAACAGAGGTTTGATTTGGATGACATTAAGTTGACAAAAAGCCCTGTTTGCTGCTGATTAATGGATTCTCACTGACATAATTTGTAACTCAAAGTCACAGCGCATGAATTTACGAGTATTCTCCATCTCCTATTATTGCTGTCATAAATACAATTTCTTTTGTTTTTGTTTCCAGCATTTCGCATAGTTCCAGACATACCTACACTCGTCTACTGGGAAGTTCATTGACATCGATGGCCTTCAATCGATCTCATCAACATATATTGCATCAACAAGCCCTTGCATGGAATTTCACAAACATGACCCTTTTCGCCAAGTGCCTAGTTTTTTATGCTATAAAAAATAAGGATATTAATTATTAGGACAGTGGAACAACATTCACATGTTCAAGAAAGAGATTTAGACTTAGATTTAGAATTACGTCTGCAATCGGCATCCTAGTCCGCACAGAGTCAATATTTGACAGATCAATATCGGCAATGGCTATTCCAGTAGAAAGACGATCTGAGAAGGCAAAAGTCATCAAAAGAAACATGAATTATGCTGTTGGCCGTTTTCATACTTCTGAGACAATAAATGTGAAAGACAACGAGAAAAGAATATTACACGTATTGCATCAATGCAAGACAAAGAAAGGTTTACTGATCACAAATCATAAATGGTATTCACAATAATCTTTTCTCAACAAAGAAAGCAACATATTGTGAAGTGCATACCTCTGGATTGATCCTATTTAGAAAGCACAGGACCTGTACTCATTTGAATAAATGATCAAGTACAGCTCTAACTTAACCTCTACTGTCTAATCAACTACCCCAATATTTACGAAAAAATGTTGTAATTTAACTGGTCTAACTTTAACATTTCATTTTCCAGGTTAAGCCAAGAAATAAGAATCTGCCCTCAAGGCAACAAACTTGGCATGTAAGACGGTAAAGTTTCTTTCAGGAGGCATTTATAATTGTATAGTGATCCGCATCCTTAAATCAGCATCATTAAGACATATGTACAGTGCCCCACTAGAAGAAAGAGGTACAGAAACTCACCAGGTAGTCGAGCTATGATTCTTCCCCATGGATCAATAATTAATGAATCACCATAGCTTTCTCTTTTCTCATTATGCTTTCCAGCTTGAGCGGCTGCAACTACCTACATAGATGCAGGGGAAAAGTTTACAAATGGCTTCCTCTCCTACAAAAGAGGTGCGAAATTCTAATTCTTTCTTTTGTGTTCAACTATGCCATGCATTTCAATGTTACCAACAGTAACAAAAATTTCTTTGTAATGCTAATCATCAATGTGACGGCTCAAGTGAACCTCTCAAAGCAAAGACTGAAAGAAACACAAATAAAATGCATTCAGAATCCAAAATGAAAGACAACACTGTTCTTGGTGTTCCCTCCTTTAAATTCTAACAGATAAGTCCTCATTAAAAGAAAACATGCTTTAGTTATTAAAGATCCTTTAAATCCTGAGCATTTGCATGGACATAACATCTGATTGGAGTATGAAAAGTAAAAGTAAACAGGTAAAGGAGTATACATAACACTGGGTCTCAATTGCCCGAGCACGCAGAAGAATTTCCCAGTGTGCCTCCCCAGTCACTCTGGTAAAAGCAGCAGGTACCAACAAAACCTTAATTTATTTACAAGAGCTCAAAGTGAGAGACTAACCACATAGGCAAAATAATGAGAACCAAAAAGAAAAAAAATTGTGAAGCAGAGACAGACATCCATACAAGAGTTCACCATCAAAAAAGACATCTACACAAGAGTTCACTATCAAAATACAGACCTGGGCATTATGTTGGAACCTTAATAGCTGATATAGCTCAGGAAATCTAATATCATAACAGACTGTAAGACCCAAGCGCCCAACAGGACTGTCCTCTACAACTATATCATCACCTGAAAGATCAACATTAGCAAGGTTGCAGCGCGAATAAATTTATAATTCCATATAAAAAATCAAAGAAAATAAGGCGTAGAATTAAGTATTCTGAGAGGAGAAGACAATATAGAGGAAAGTATCATTTCAAGAGAAGAATCTCAAATGAACTTCTGATATTGGCTATGAACTGATAAAGTTTACAGATTTTAGTTGATTGACCAAAAAAGAAGGCTATTTTCAAGTATAACAGACAGCTTCCACAAACAGTATTTGCTTTGGGTAGTGTGTGATCAATTTGTAAAATATACCATTTGAAAAAAATTTTAAATTTAAAGTTTATTGAAACTGCTTAATGTTGGCATCAGCAGGAAATGCCGCAAGATGGTGATTCAACTCCATGATACATTGACGACTGAACAATGTCAAGCCAAACTCTGCCACTTTAAAAGAACAAAAACTAAGACAGAGCTAGAAGAAACCTAATGTAGTTATTAGTCCTCTGAAATTGTACAAATTAAGAAAAACAAAACAAAATAAAACAACCAGCAAATAAAATTCCAGCATACCTGGTGTGGTAAAATTACTCTCCTTATAAACCATATTCCCAGGGACATCCACATCAAACCTTAATAAATGAAAAGGGAATCCATTTCTAAAAGTTAATGTACCTGGAATAAGTTAGGGAAGCTTGAGTCAGGAGTCAAGACTAGGATATCTTACAAATGTATCTTCCTATACAAGCTTTTGATGCTCCCAGAATCATCCACCAAAACATGAGTATTATAAAGGTGTTTGTCATCTGAACATTTCTCTTGGAATCCTCCAAGTGATAACCAAATATTTGATTCTCTGTCATGCATACATATATGATTACATGTAAGCAACAGATCCACAGCTTCTGTGAAGCATCAAAATCATGGTTCAGAAGAACGTCAACATAATCTACAATATAATATGGTCCAATATTTAATTAAAAAAACTAAATCTTAGAAACTTTAGAATGTGACAAAATTTTTGAAATCTGAACATCCGTGTATACAACTGGATTATACAAAATATAACCATCAAAATAATTTCAGTACCACTTGCCAATCAAAGGTTAAGGGATCAAAAACTGCAAATTGAAGATAGTAACATCTAAAAAAATTAGCTTTGCGTGAAAAAAATTCACAATTTATGGTCGAACAACAAGCGCATTGCTATTGAAACGAAAAGCATGACTTTCTACTTCATATACCTTGCCAGAGAACAATATCTCTGCATAATAGGTCCATCGATAGGTTCAGCAATCTCAAGAGACTCACCATCTCGGTAACTCAAGAAGGAGAAGGCCTCCGGAAAGCAAAGCAACTTTACACCAGCAATGGATGCTTCCTATCAAATCAAATCGAGTCAAATCAAGAGTACACGATTCCACAACCTCAGAAAATGAAATCTAACACCCAAACCAAGCTAAAACGATAGTAGAGTCGAGGATTAGCAATTGATCGATGGGGGAGATGGAGAGTAGAGGAAGACCTTGACGAGACGAGAGCAGGTGTTGAAGTTGGCTTCGATATCGTTGGTGGAGGTCATCTGAACGGCTCCCACACGCATCGAGCTCGCCGCCATGGAGCACTTGAAGGCGCTGGAACGGAAGGGCGAAAGGGATCGTTGAATGGGATTTCGCGCGAGGGTCAAGGCCATTGGAGGAGTTCTCTGAACTGGAGTCTCTCAGCAAGGGATGGCTTTCCGGTCTGGTGTTCATCAGGTACTTCTACCGGAGGAGCTGGGTTTGGTGACTTAGTCCATTGTTAGAAGTATGGTTTTGCCACGTGGAAGAAAGTTGTTAACTAATTCGAGAAGTCAGCACAACTTACCCGCATGTTTACAAAATAAAATGTGAATACTCTAGTAATATTATATATTTTTGTAAGAGATGATAAACCAGTATTCAGTGAAAATAATAAATATTGAATTTATTTACTTAAAATATTTTTTACTTGTAAATTCTTTTAAATGGACCGAATCAAATTTAATTTCTAGTTAATTCACACATGGCTCGGGCCTTCAAACTCAAGCTATTATAAAATGGACAAATCACTATTTATTTATTATTTAAAAAAAAATAAACTACTATGTGCAAAAAAGATTCGATATCTAATCTCTCTAGTATAACTCACTTACGACGAGAATATAAATGCTTACCTCCATTTTTCTAATTTCTTTTAAATAGAGGCGCTTGTCATTTATTCATAAAAAAATCTCCCACTCCAAGTGCCAAACTGGGGATTAAATTTTTGATAGGTTACTAAGGTTTAGACTTGTTTCATTAAGGTTACCAAGTTTCAATTTGTATCAAAGGTTACTACAATTTAATTTTATTTCTGCGGTAGGTGATCCGCGAGTAACCACATCCATCCTGCTGACATGTCGACAGAAAAAAACACAGTCAGCCTGATGAGGCCATGTCACCAGGATGCCACATCAGTATTTGTACACGTAATCAAGATCAAATGCTGATAACGTGGACAAATGCTGATGTGGCATCCTGGTGACGTGGCCTCATCAGGCTGACTGTGTTTTTTCCAGTCAACACATCAGCAGGTTGGATGTGGTTACTCATGGGTCACATGCAGGAGAAACAAAATCAAATTGTAGTAATCGTTTTGATACAAATTGAAACTTGGTAACCTTAATGAAACAAGTTCAAACTTTAATAACCTACCAAAAATTTAATCCGCCAAACTCGTGGGCTATATCAATGTTGACACTCAAGAAAATATATTCAAACTAATTTGAAGCTCCACCCCATTATCAAGATCAAATTCTTCACACAATAATAAAAAGAAACATATACTTCCGCACCCCTAAAGTGAGCAAAACATTCAAGTGAGCTCAGTATTCAAACAACATTGAAACAAATAAAAGAACGCCTTGACAAAAACACAATGTGAGAACAGAGAGTTCACACTTCATTCGCTGGCACAGCTCATTATACACAAGGTACCATGATTCCATGAATCCATTCTCTAACAAAAACTATAACGACCTGCAATCCAAAAAAAATTCATATGGTCATCATTCAGCTTATCAACAGCCGGAAGCTGACTCAAATGAAATCACCTAGAAGATGTAATGAATCCAATTCAAATGAACAATATAGTGGAGTTTTCAGATAAGATTTCTTGCAATCAATAAGGATTCAAGCAGCAAACACCAGGTTTAGGTTTCCCAATCCATCATCAACTATATTAAAGCTCATCCTTCTAATGAACTAATGACAGGATATTAATCCAGATTAAGACAAATTAGACCTATATATGGATAGATCAAGCAATAAGAACACCAAAATAAAAGATAAATGGGCTCACAGCGCTCCTCCCATTGCCAGCGGAACTCGTTGAAGTTCAGCGTCTTCCAGAAATCAGGCCCAAGTTCATCCAGCTTCTTCTCCACCCCTTTCCTTCTCCCTCCCAGCTTTTATATCAGCTTTACAAGCTGCCGTAACCGTTCCTCGCAGCACGCGCCTCACCTCTCCCTTTCACTGGACACTCTGGCAGGCCATAACAAACCCCTCAAGGCGTGTATTGGCCCGTTTCTGTCTTCTCTGCCCAATCACCTCCTCCTTTGCCGTGTCACCAGCCTCGCTGTCAATTGTGAGCTGGGTCGACTTGTCGTCCCCTCCCCTGGTTACCTGCCAAGCCTTTGAATGTCCAGCATTAGGCACCAGAGGTTCTCCTTGCATAACAGAAGATTTGTTCCGAGGGAATGAAATACCATTCAACGCAGTTGTCTTTGCTAACAACTTGTTTGATATCAAACTCACAATGCGGGAGAAAACTGGCTGGCTAGACATGCATGGTACAACGTTTTCTAAGACATAATATATACATGTGTGTGTGTACATTATACAATCCAGTGTACATTTGCAAGCACTGTGCTTTTGTATATATAACTCAACAAAAGAGAACTTAAGAGTATTTAAGCAAGTAAAACAACTATTGCCCAAGAGAATTCAATCATGTCGCTGATGTGTTGGCAGAACATGGAAGGAATAACCCGGGACTATCCTTGTTTCACCGAGGATCCGACCGCCCCCGTTGGTTGGAAGAAGCCATAGCTTTGGCTGGTTGTCTTTTTTGATTTTTTGTTAGTCTTTTTGTGTGTTGTTTTCTAGCTCTTTGAACTCCTCCGGACAAAAAAAAAACTTGTTTGATATCAAACTCACAATGTGGGAGAAAACTGGCTGGCTAGACATGCATGGTACAATGGTTTCTAAGATATGATATATATATGTGTGTGTGTGTGTACATTATACAATCTAGAGTACATTTGCAAGCACTGTGCTTTTGTATATAAAACTCAACAAAAGAGAACTCAAGAGTATTTAAGCAAGTAAAACAAACATACATAAAATCCATCGCAGCAACAATCAAAACTAGTCAAATCACCATTTGCATTCACTACAACCAAGCACAAGAAAGCAGTTCTCTTTATCAATTCCTTTTTCCTTTATTCACCTATCCATCATATTTCCTTCATTTAACCATGCACAAAAAACCAATTTCCTTCTTGTTTTTTCTCTTTTTCTCCTTGTATTTTCACTCAATTCAATCATAAAGTAACATCTTCAGATTGACCTCACTAACAATGACAAATCATGATGTTCACGTCTATGCATATGCAAATACTCCACCAAAACGAACACCAAAATTCTTAAACATTACCTCATTCCAAAAGCCCTAATGGAGAAAAACCCTAGAATAAAAGAAATCCCAATTCCTAGGGCAAGAGACGGAAATGTTCGACCTTTCAGCTCGAAAGTTGCGCTTCTCCTCCTCCAACAGCATCACGGCTCTTCCGAACCTCTCCACCCGGCCGGCCTTTTTCTCAAGGTCAGAGACCGCACCGTTCGTGCCGCTTCCAGGCTTGCTCTCTAAATCCTTCCATCCATCCCTGACCAGAAGCTCCTCGGGAGGCGACACAGCCGGCGATTCCATGTATTCCAAGGCTTTCGGCGGAGAGATTTCTTGTGAGCTAAGCTTCTTCTCTTCCTTCAGCGTGGAAGGAGAGACAGCGCGCTCTATGTTTCATCGCCAACCGTCCGCTCCCAACTTTGGAGGGAATGGAATAACAAAAAATTCTAAATAGTTTAATTAATTATAATAATAATAATAATAATAATAATAATAATAATAATAAAGTATTTCAAACATATGAAATAAAATTTTCCAAACAATGATTTATGATAAACCTAAAAAATACAAATTCCAATAATAAATTTGAAAATTATATGAAATATATGAATAGAATGAAAAATGCTTTTTTTTTAAAAAAAATATTTTTTATCATTTGTAATCTTATTTAAAATTATTTGTATATTATTTATGTGGGTATATGCAATCTCAACGCAGAGAAAATTAAAGCTTAGAGTTCATAGATCTTCCTCAAGTGGAGCAATTAAGCCCAAACTCACTATCATCTAACTTGGGATTTGACTAATCTCAAGTGTATGGAGTTCTCTGTGACTTTTAAGAAATTCTCCTTTTGATATCATCTAAAGTATTATTATATTTTCTTGTTTTTTGTGGTTTATTCATTAAAAAAATCTTAATCAATGGCAATTGGTAAAAATGGCAAATTTAAGATACGGTGCAACCCATGTTGAACTACAAGCGCAAAGATAACTTGGCCAGCATTAATTAATGTCACTTGGACCAGTTGGGACCACTTAAAACAGTCACATTGGACTCAGTCACTCTGATCATCGGGCCCACTTTTTAGTCAGTCAGGTTCATTCTTTAACAAACACGGACCATGTTCACTGTCTAGTTCAACAAGCGAACCAGACCACTGATGTGAGTCTTGTAATTAAATCATGCATTTCAGACAAACAGAAGCACAAGTGACAACCAAAGGAATACTGATTTTTCAACTAATGAAGTTGATTTGTCTTTTGTTAAGAACTTAATTGTTAGAGTTTAATGCATTTTTATAGTTCCATATGCCAATCCTTTTCATGTCTTTCCAAAATCACAAATCTTTTGTCAATCCTTTGGATTAATTAAACATATATTAATGCTTGCTTAATCATGTATAAGCCTAATCAGGCCTCTCGAACTAACCCTATTCATTGATGTCACATTAGTCCTAATCATCAAACCAACGAGCCTCATTAAACACTAACCCCATGCTTATCCTTGTTATCAAGTGTCATAATAACTCTTCCTATTATTGTTTTTTTTAGTGAAATATGGATAAATCACGTATCAAAGTCATGCATAGATATAAAGTTAACATCTCACATTTCCACAAATTTTTTTTGCGTGAGCTATGATTCAAATCTACCTCTTCAGCGTGACGTAAAATATTCTAGTATCAATAGATCAAGAGATTGTTGGTACTCTTTTCTATTAATTAAGCATGAACCAAAGATCCAAATTATAGCCAATAACCTCTTGATCTATTGACACAAGTTCTTTGTATAGGATACTCATTTTAGAAAAATTTGAGATCAAACTCCAAAACCTCTAAGTGAGAGTATAAGTGTTCATTGAGCATAGTGAACGCTTGTCATATATATATATATATTATTAAGCGAGTATATGAATAATTAATATAATTAAAATAATAAAACTGATTTGAATCCAGTTCAACCTACTCGAATGGGCCCAGCTTTGTCTTCTTTTGAGCACACCCAATGATGTGAAGTTCCAGCATGCCATGCTACTAGTGAGTGAGTGACGCACATGACACGCTCTTCATTTTAAATGCATAGATATATATCCCCTCAATTATGTTCACCTCTATCTACTAATCACACCCATTAATTATGTCACCTTGTTTATTAATGAAAACTCACCTTTTAATTCAATTAATAAACTTTTCTCCCATTTTTATAAATAAAAACTTCCAAATTTAATAAATTCCACTTGAACTAAAACTCCATGAACAAATCAATTGGTAGCTATCATGGCGGGTCCCACCGTTTGTAGTATCAGAGCTACCACGTGGCACGATCTCATCATCACACCATCTCCACCATACATCCACGCCTTGAGATCTGGTTCTCAAGGGCCGGCAAGATGAGAAAGAAGATGGGGCCCTAAGCATCATCAAGCGCAAAAAGGCGTGTCAAAATAAATAAATAATTAATTAATTAATTAAAAATCTAAGATCAGTATCTCTTCCATTAAAACCGAAGACTCGTCTTCCTGGCTCTTCTTCTCTCCATGCAACGAGATCCCACCTTCTCGTCTGCCGCCGTCGTCGCCGTCGCCGTCGCCGTCGCCGTCGCCGTCGCTGACGACGACGAGTTGGTATCTGTACGTTAGCAAGGAAAACGGCTGGCGGTGGGAACTGGAGAGCCAACACCGAGATCTCAGGGGTTTTGCTGAGAAACCGGAGAGATCCGCCTCGTGGCCCCAGAGAAATCGCGGCGAAGGCGGAGATGAAGGGGAAGAGTCTGCCGCTCATCACCTTTGAGCACAAGAGGTGAGTGTCATTGCTCTTGTTGCTCCTCAGCCTGCCGCGTGTCTGTCAGTGCGTGAGTCATCGTTTTATTGCTCCCGCGGTATGCTCGCCATTTTCTAGGATTTCTGTTAACTTTCTTGGTTGATTGTTTTTTAGCTTTTGCGTTTTCTTGGCCGCCTCCTTCGAGTTCGAGCAATGTGGTTGGCGATGTGGTCTCTGTTTGGTCAAGATCGCTGTATGGGATCTTGAAAATGATTTGGAATTGTGGGAATGACGTTTGGACTTTTAGGATTTGGTTTAGTCGCCGGCCAGATTGGATTTCGTTATAGTTCTTGAGTAGATCCATGCTTTGTGGGAGTAGGGTTTAAGCTCGGATGGAAGTATGGAATTAGCGCTATGAATGGTTGGATCGGGTTTTTGGGTTGAGCTTTTAGGGTTTCATGACAGTTGAATTCAGGTGGTTGCGATGTTTGGTTATCTCCATGATTTGCTTCATTTGAAGTGTTTTTCGCGAACTTTTTGTTCTTGGAATTTTTAAATTTTTTTTGTTGATCGTGCGGAATGTGGACAGGGATGCATATGGGTTTGCTGTGCGGCCTCAACACTTGCAGAGATATAGAGAGTATGCAAATATCTACAAGGCAATGTATTTATTTACATCTAGTTTACTTCTGAGAGCATTTTGTTGATAATTCAATGCTAATGTAGTCTCCTGATATTGTGTTTGCAGGAGGAAGAGGAAGAGAGATCGGATAGATGGAAGAACTTCTTGGAAAGGCAGGCAGAGACTGCCCAGGTGCCTTTTGAAGATCCTCTGGCACAGGAGGGTGGTGCCACGTCACCAGTGACAAGTGTCCACAGTGCTGAATCTGATCAAAATGTTCTTGATGACAAAGATAATAAGGTGGTGATACCTCATAAAATCCAGATTTGGTCTCAGATTAGACCTTCTTTGAGTGCCATTGAGCAGGTGATGAGTGTTCGGGTGAAGAAAAAGAAGGAAGGATCAAAAAATGAGCATGATGGAGTGAAAGTTCCAAATGGTTTAGCACCAATAGAAGAGGGGAGAGTAGTCAAAGGGGCCTCGGAAGATGATTCTGAGGAAGAGTTCTATGATGTGGAGAGGTCAGATATTGCACAGGAGGTACCTGCAAATGATAGTGGGAATTCTGATCTGGCATCTAATTCTGATAGTCAAGAGCCCTTTGCCCCTTGGAAGGAAGAGTTAGAATGTCTTGTCCGTGGAGGAGTGCCTATGGCTCTTAGAGGAGAGGTGTGGTGATTATTATTTGAAATGATGCCACGTCTAGTTTTTGTTTGTTTAGTTGTGAGTTAGCTTGTGACCATCTTCCATTGTGATTGCAGCTATGGCAAGCCTTTGTGGGAGTGCGAACACGCAGAGTGGAGGGTTATTACCAGGATTTGCTTGACCAAAAAACTAATACTAGAGTTGGAGAAGAGGTTGATGCTTCAAATAAACCTCTGGGACTTGGACCTGAGAAATGGAAAGGGCAGATAGAGAAGGTCACTGGTGGCATTGAATTTTGCTGATGTTTTTTATTGTCCCAGAAAAGCTTATGTTGTTGGCATACCTGAAACAGGAAGTGATTTTGAATTATACCTTACTTTTACAGGATTTGCCAAGGACATTCCCGGGGCATCCTGCACTAGATGAAGATGGTAGAAATGCTTTGAGGCGGTTGCTTACAGCATATGCTCGACACAACCCATCAGTAGGGTACTGCCAGGTATCTTGGTGTAGATTTAAGACAGTTTGAGCCCATAATTAACTCTTATAGTATTTATATTAGGTGTCAGTGCACTTTTGTCCTTTAAACTATGCCAGGATATTTATTTCTGCCCTTGAGGTTCATCTTGGTCATGTGCTTAGAAGAAAATCAAATAGGGACAGAACTGCTCATTTTTTTCGGGGGTTATTCCTAAATTCATTTTCTTAGTTTAGGGAGCAAAAGAGAACTCTTTTTGGGTTCTGGGTTAAAATAAACTCATAGAGGTATAGTTCAGACCATGGCCAACTTCCACCCCTAGTTTTGTATTGTTCTTTGTGGTTTTTGCTTTGCATATAATTTTTTTGGTGATGCTTGGTTTCAACAGTTGATTTTTGTGGTTATTCAGTATATTTAATTTATATTGATGTGTCCATTGCCATTCTAAATGTTAGTCTTTTGATTGGTCCTTTTCTTCCAAAATCTACACAGATATGTGGTTAACATTCGGAGAATCTCAAGGACTGCTAATAAGACTAGAGTTTCAACTTTTCCAATCTCTTTCAAATTTATGATGTCTTGTTCTTGCATGTTGACTTCTAATTTAATTACAATTCCTGGTGTGTAAATTCTGTGTTACATAATACCACAAAAATACTTGATTAAATAGCATATGGATTGCTTTTCACAAATTTCGATCATAATTAATTTGAAACATTGCCAACTTACCTAGATTTTCTCAGGGGACAAGCAGCGTACAAGTAGCACTTTAATGTTTTACTTATTTGGGCTTTGGCTCTCTCTCTCTCTCTCTCTCTCGCTCTCTATAATTAAGCATTGTCGCATTAATGCCACATACACTTTCCTCTTTCTTTCCTATGCAGGCAATGAATTTTTTTGCAGGCTTATTACTGTTGCTGATGCCTGAAGAAAATGCATTTTGGTAGGTCTTAACTACTACTGATTCATTAAAGTCTAAAGTTAAACAGGAATATCTCTAGACCATAAAGAGAATAAGTGTTTTAATAAACATGACTTTTCTTACATTTTTAGCATGATTTTAGCACCTTTAAGGCCTTTGGATTTATTACAGGACTTTAATGGGGATAATAGATGACTACTTTGATGGTTACTATTCTGAGGAAATGATAGAATCTCAGGTAACTTTCATTGTTCTATTCCCTCCTGTTTGGGGTTGTTTGCAATCACTGTTTTAGTTTTTCTTGTGTTTATTCACCTTAATTAGGAATGTGTGGTAATATGATTGTTTTCTTAAGACATTGCATTGCTTGAATTTGGTGCTATTCATTCAAATGGTTTGTTTGCCTCAGGTGGATCAGCTTGTTCTTGAGGAGTTGGTGCGTGAGAGATTCCCTAAATTAGGTTGGAGTATTTCTACGTTTTTGTATCATTCAGTCATTCACCTATCCAGAGTCACTGATGTTAGATAGTCTTGTGAGCTTATATCGTTCTGTTTTGCAGTTAATCATCTAGATTATCTGGGAGTGCAGATTGCATGGGTAACTGGCCCCTGGTTCCTTTCCATTTTTGTGAATATGCTCCCTTGGGAAAGTGGTCAGGTTTTACTTTATGTCATATTTGTGTTTAATTTAGATTTTGGCTAGAAATCAGTTAAATTGGTGTGTTTCTTATTTGTGTTTGATCATAAGAATTGATTGCCTTCTGATATTCTGATTCAAATGATGGGAATTATTTCTAATTTGTGATGTTCGGTTTTTATCTCAGTTCTTCGTATGTGGGATGTGCTTCTCTTTGAGGGAAATCGTGTAATGTTATTCCGTACAGCTCTTGCACTGATGGAGTTATATGGTACTTATTGAGTTCTTATTTCTAATGAATTTCATTGGTTAATGCTTGAGTCAAGAAGTATTACTATCTTTTTCATGGGATGCAATAGTATGATCATTTTTTGTCCTACATTTTGAATTGCAGGCCCTGCATTGGTGACAACAAAGGATGCTGGAGATGCAGTTACACTGTTGCAGTCCCTATCTGGTTCTACCTTTGACAGCAGCCAACTAGTCTTGACTGCTTCAATGGGTTATCAAGCAGTGAATGAACTGAAACTGCAAGAGTTACGGAAAAAGCATAGGCCTGCTGTTCTAGATGCAATGGAGGAAAGGAACAAAGGGCTTCGTGTCTGGAGGGACTCTAAGGGTCTTGCTTCCAAGTTATATAGTTTCAAACACGAACCAGGATCATTGTCCGAAAAGCTTTTGGCAGAAAAAGCAGGTGGCATGCCATCAAATGGCGAGACTTACCTGTTGGAACCTGAGTCTACTGATTTTGAAGGATATATGAACAGTCAAATGGTTGATGCAGAATTGGATACTGTACCAAATCTTAAAGAACAGGTATTCCTCCCCTTCTGCATATATTTATTTTGTTATAGTCAATTTATGCCATTTTAAAACTAGGTGTCATGTAATGGAAGCCAGTTAAAAACACCATCATCTTTGTTTTCTTAACATTGTCTGGACAATTATAAACAATATTTTGTGGTCTCACACTACTAAATAGAATGAGATAATCTTACAGCATAAATAGTGCATGTGAAAAGAGAAAAAGAAATCTTAGAATTCATTCTCTATCAATTAATTAATTATTACACCAATAGAGGTTGGTCCAAGTAAATAGAGGCTTGGGGTACTTAAGTGCTTTGAGTTCAAATCCTTGTGTGTAGCCAAAAACAAAACACTCATTATGAGATGCCTACCCTCTTATAGCACTCCGGTACTTCTTCCCAGATGTCTACTCCCCTCCACCACAAAAAAAATGTCAACATTAGTGTTTATGAGGCACATAATTTTATGGAGCTCAGATTTTTTGACTCTAGAATCTTGATGAAGATTTTATGTCAGCATTGTTTAATTATATCTTTCCTTGTAATATTATGTAATTTGATTACATTTTTCTGCCTGTGAATTTTGGTGAGTGACCTTGTTGTTTTATTATGTCATAGGGAAACACATGAGGTATTTTTAATTAAATCCTCGAGTTTAATGCTTGATTTATTATTTCGTGTAACTGAATCACTTCTGTTTAGGTCTCATGGCTGAAAGTTGAGTTATGCAGGCTCCTTGAGGAGAAAAGATCAGCCATTCTCAGGTTGGTTTCTTATGCACCTTTACTGGCTAAATCTTGTTGTAATTGTTAAGGACTCTGAGGGACATTAACATTTAAATGATTCAAAAGTAAGAAAGCTATTGGTCGACATGTTTGGGGAGGGCTCAACATGAGCTGTGGAACTTTTTAACTTTTTTCCCTTTCATGTGTAAAATTTTATTTGACAAGTATCTGCCTTAGCACGCTGGTTTTAGATGAGGAAACAGCTTGTTATTTAAGGTTTAACTTGTACATATTTGACATCCAAGACTGATGCTTTGGAGATTCTAGACTGCAAGGTATCCCTCTTCTTATTGCACCCTGTTTTGTATACAGTGTTTTAGATTGGAGTGTGTCTTTTGACACCAATTTTTGGCTGAAAGCTATAGCAACTTTATTCATAATGGTTGACAGTCCAAGATTTGTGCAAGTGAGAAATGCAAGTACAACCTGATTCTCACCAAATCATTGTTCTCTGATAATATTATGCTTAGTTGATTAATGTTACAGAAAATTAAACCTGGTTGTCATCAAGCCAACATTGTCTCCCATTGCAAAATTATGTCCAATCTATGGTTGCTAAGCTGTTAATTCCTCCTGAAGTGAATGTAGTTCATCTCCTATAAATGCTACCTAGTTTATGTCAGGCCAACCTATTTTCCTATTTCAAAATATTATAAGCTACAAACTTTGCAAAGCTGTTATTTCCCCTGCTTCTGTCCACAAACTGAATATCTAATCTCGTAAAAATCTTGTGTCATGTTTTCATCCATTGGCTATCGATATTATTTTTTTTCTCCATATTTTGCCCTTCAGTGAAATTCTAAATTGCAAATATAATCCTCAGAAGTTGAACTTATTTGGTTTTGTACTTGATCAGAGCAGAGGAATTGGAGACAGCACTCATGGAGATGGTGAAGCAGGATAATAGACGTGCTTTGAGTGCAAAGGTGTGCAAGAAGGCTGTGTTTAATTTTGGGGTCTCATTTTCAAAGTTTGATTTTTTTTAAAGAGAAATCAATTGAGATTTGAGTTTAGCTTCTTAAGGACATGCCACATTTCTTTATTTTGAACCTCATTCTCTTCGAAATTTATATTATTTGATTATGGTTCTTTCGTATTGATTCTCTTTTATTTATTATCTTAGATATTATCTGCTTATTTCTTTCAATCTGGCTTCATGGTATAATAGGTTGTGAGATTATTATATACTATTTTGGCTTTAATAGATTATGCTGAAGTGACTTAACTATAGAATAATGCTCTGCTAGATGCTCTCTTACACAAATTTATTATGAAGTGTTGCCTATGAAAAAATAAGTGCTTTCATCAACAATATCATTTCAATATTTTTGTAGGGATGGTAAAATTATTATATGCCACCAGTATGTTCATGACTAATATAATGTAAATATGTCTAAATCTTTCTGTATGAACTAATAATACACCGCATGATACTTTGGGAAAACAGAACATTACATCTTTTCTTCACTGAGTTTCAAACATATAATATATACTTTTTTCATAGCGTAGGTAGAGCAGTTAGAGGAAGAAGTGTCTCAGTTGCGGCAGGCACTTTCAGATAAACAGGAACAGGAGCATGTCATGCTTCAGGTGTCATCATATTTTCTTGTCTATTATTTTCTTCCTTGTAATTCTTTAAGATTGGTATGCATGATCATGAACCGGCATTTGAATGCAGTTCTTTAATTGGTATAGGTTCTAATGAGGGTGGAACAAGAACAAAAGGTGACTGAAGATGCTCGCATATTTGCTGAACAAGATGCTGCTGCACAGCGTTATGCTTCTCATATGCTTCAGGTCAATTTTATCTTTTCTTTTTTCCTTTTTTCCTTCCAGGGTGTGTTATGTCCTATTTACCATTGTTGATTGTGGATTCTTGTAATACTTGCGAAGTAGTATTAGTTCACAACTTGCTAATGTGCATGGACAGCTATGGGCTTTTACACGCTCTTGACTGAGTGTATTTTTCTAATCTGTGTTGTAACTACTTAAACAAAGCACGCTTTCCAATTTGTTAAGGGGACCATTAGTTCATTCTTCACCTAGTATGAAAGGAACTTTTGAATCTGGCCCTATTTTGTTCTCCTCTTGGACTTTTTATGCTTTCTGTTATTCTCTTTTGGTTGTGCATTCTTATCCAATCTTACTGGATATATGCAGGAAAAATATGAAGAAGCTATGGCTTCACTAGCAGAAATGGAGAAAAGAGCTGTTATGGCAGAGACAATGTTGGAGGCTACTTTGCAGTATCAATCCAGCCAAGTTAAAGCGCAGCAATCTCCATCTCCTTCTCCCAGGTTTTCATTGGTTGATTATTCACTTAGTTTGTCATGTTTGCATATTCCACAGTATTTGCAATATAAACTTGTCTTCATGCTTTTATTCTCTTTTCTCCCTGTAGTGTCAATTTCTTGTGGTTCAGTTAGAGCTTCAAATGTCTAAAATTAAACATATAGTTTTCATATTGACTTTTCTTGCACAGATGTCCATCCATCATCCAGTGAGCCTCTCTACATTACTTGCTGAATCAGTTCTACTTCTGCTGTCTATTTTTGCGACCTTTATGTAGCTCATTTTGCTGACATTCATGATTTTGGCATCAACATCTTATTCACGATTTACTCATGGATAGATGGGCTCCTTACATATTTATACTTAAAATTATTTTTTTAGAACTCCACGAGTGGACAATATAATCGTTTCAGTTAATCAAGAGTCGCCTCATGATGCACCATTATGGAAAAAGGGCTTGCTTTCTAGACCATTTGGACTTGGTTGGCGGGACAAGAACAAGGTACACAACACACAATTGCATGCCTTTAAATTTCAGTCATGTTTTGCTTCTCTGCGTAGGATGTTCCCTAAAATTTGACATGCATTCTTCCTGTGGAGCAAATTTCTTTGCTTATTTACAAAGAAAACCAAAAGCTTATGACCTTGAGAAGTTTCATGACTCTAGGTCTTAAGGTTTTTATTGTCATATGTTCAACCAATATTCACAGTTTTGGTTGTCAACTTACAGGGTAAACCAACCAATTTGGAGGACTCTAATGATGGAAAAGCCCTGAATGAAGGACCTCAATACACAACCACACCACCTAAAGACGCAGATGAACTGCAAGTACCAGACAAGTAGCTTTTGCTAGAAAGCATCGTGGCTCTTTAGTCCCCACATTTAAAATTATCTCGGCGGACATCCTATATTAATATTAATTTGGTTAGCGTTGAGAAGACCCTATATGCTATCAGTGCCAGATGGCTAGGGGTGCGTGCAATCGGTCACCTCTTTCAAATGTAGTATTCCATCTGTGTAGGGTATGCAATTTTATTGTAGTTTTATATGATATATATATATATAAAGCGAACGGTGAATGTATAAACTGGTCTGTCATTATTTGATTAATTATCAATAAATGGATGAGTTGATGAGGAAGTTGAGCGATGTAGAACAATGTTATTTAAAATGTACCAAGGTTAAGCCATATCAATGCCCACGTTTCTTGGAGTGTACCTTTCTTGTAGGGTAATTCTGGGCTGCACTTATAATCGTCAATCAAACAAAAGAGCATTATAATTCAATGAATTATGGCAATGACTAGTATATTGAGGCTTTCTTAAATGTTTTTATTTGTCTATGTATATAAGCATATGAGCCTTTAGAATAACAACTCATAATTTCACATCGATGAAGTTAAATGTAAACATGCTGGTTTAAACATGTGTCTAATAGTATTAGGTTAAAAGGACCTGAAATAATATAATTTGTATGTACTAAAAGCAAAGCAGTATTCCCTCAGAAAAGAAGCTGATTACTCTTGGTAAGCAATATTAAGTTGTTAATAATGCCAAAATATGCCAACACATATCAGAATACAATGACCAATACATTTACAGAGACGAGAAACATAACATTTCTCCAAAAGAATTTAACACCATTTGTGCAGCATTAATTTATCTAAAACGCTTCAAAATTTCGGTAACCACCCACCAAGTAGACATCCTAAGAGGATATATCACTGAACCTTTCACCATGGAGACATAGAATAGCAGATTCATTCTCTCCAGTAAAGACCCACAGATATCAAAATGATGTTTGCTGTCTTGGAAGTGTTACATCGTCAGCTCCTTTTCAGAGAACCTCACCACTCACTAGCAATCCTCTGATTCCAGATAGGTCAATTGGGTTCTCTTCACTGTCCCCTTTTCGATCTTGGAGGAGTACCAGGTGTCACCATACGAGGATTGCCCTGCACTGTATGGGCTTCAGGGTCATAATTTTGAGAAGCTAGATACGTCAGTGCAGTGACCACGTCGGCTATAAGTGGCCTCATGGTGGGTTGCTCTTGAACACACATTGCAGCCACAGCAAGTGCTTGATACAACCCCCTTGCAGGAAATTTTCCCTGCAGCACAGGATCTGCCATTTGTGCAAACTTTCTTCGGTCTTTAAACAATGGCCGTGCCTGCAAATATGACAATTTACATCTCACGGAGTAGAGTAGATAATCAATCAAACAATCTCTTCGAATAGGAAAATTATCATACTATGTGAAAGAATCATGGTCTTACGTGGTGCAAACAATAAAATTTTTACTGATTTCAAGTATTGTAAAATTAACTTTAAAATTAAATTATGTGCTAGGTGTTAATATATATAAAGGATTGGTACAAGGCACTCAAGATAAAATAGTGAGAGGAACCATGAAGTGACCTGGACTGATTTACAATTTCATGAGGATATCATAATTTATGTGTGTTATTTACTAATGATTTTTCAAAAGGTTGAAATCTGCCGTCAGGAATATAAAAAAAAAGATGCCAGATAGCAGTGTCTGTTTCGTCAAGAGAATGATTGAGAAAAAGAATAATGGATGCTCATTTCAAATAACAGAAATGTAAACATAAATCGTATTTGCTTACCCAAGCAACGAGATTGTGCTCTCCTGAAGCTCTAGAATTGTCAATGGCCTTCCGTCCTGTGATGAGCTCCAAAAGTACAACTCCAAAGCTATAAACATCTGATTTTAGAGTCAGCTGGCCTGTCATTGCATACTCGGGCGCACAATATCCATATGTACCCATCACCCTTGTGGAAACATGAGTGTTATCACCCACTGGTCCAAGCTTTGCCAGTCCAAAATCTGACAATTTGGGATGATATCCCTCCCCAAGTAAAATATTCGAGCATTTCAAATCACGGTATATAACGGGTGTATTCCCTTTGTCATGCAAATGCTCTAGTCCTTTGGCTGCACCAGCAGCTATCTTCATTCTCGTATTCCAGTCTAGATGCTTCTTATCTGAAGTAAGATCTGTTGCATGAGAATAAAAAAAGTGGGAACACACAGCTTAGTTTAAGTCAGTACACAAAGCTGAAAACTTTGAAAGACATTAACTATAATATACCGTGAAGGTGATCTTCCAAGGATCCTAATGGCATGTACTCATAAACCAAAAGCCTTTGATCCCCATCAGCACAATAACCTATTAAATTAACAAGGTTAGGGTGGTGAAGCATACTCAACATCAAAACCTCAACAAGGAATTCCTGGTTCCCTTGCAAGCCATTTCGATCAAGCTGCTTTATGGCCACAAGCTGCCAAAACCCATAAGAAAAATTCAATCTCAGTAACTAATTGTGTTATTGCAGCAAACACATTATTATAAACCTCATTCCAACTCACAGTAATTTCATGCTTTCAGACTCATTATGCAGGTTTAAGCATTCACAACAAAGAAGCCACCTTTCTCTAGTACCATTGAAGAGTTGACGGAATTGAAGAGAAAGTGATAGAGAGTATATATAGCAAGAAACATCAATAAAAAGTACAAATTCAAGAGAATAAAATAAGAAACAGCATCAAACTTAAGAACATGAAGATCTTAAAAAACAGATTAAGAAACAAGGGAAATCCTGATTGACAGTTCATCATCAACTTTTAAAACTTTTGCATCAATTCACCTATAGTAATTGACCCATAAAGAAGTAACAGAAACAACAGAAAAATAAAAAAGAATGATCTAACCTGGTTTACGCCCTCTATCTTTCCTTTGTAAACTCGGCCAAAGCCTCCCTCCCCTAAAAGGCAATCAGCTCTAAAATTCTTTGTTGCAGCCGCCAACTCACAGAAGGTGAAAGTTTGAGCAGCAATATGTTCAGAACCATTATCCAAGTCCTCCTTCTTTGCTTCTGTTGGCTTTTGCGTTGTGAGCTCCTTATTTACTTCTAGTGAACTTTCTTTCAGTGCCTCCTTCGCTTCCCATGATTTTTGTTTCTCTACGTCAGATGGAGGGCTCACCTTTGCACTTTCTGAAAAAGTAAATACCACTGAAATGTATTATTCATTATTTTCTGTATACTCATTTCACCAAACAAATAAACCTGCATATGTCCGACACCTCATGAAAAATCAAGATGACATACTAGAATTATGTCACTCATGCGTTGAATGATGAACATCAATCAGTTTAATAAGAAAGAAATCGCCTAAGTTGGGAATGAAACATCATGCTAACCAAACTTTTAACATCCAAATTCAACAAGATAAGAACTAGAAAACTCTTTTAAACTAGAAAACTTCAATAACGGAAGAGCAGGCATTTATCATTCCCTGGCAAAGTTAATTTTCACACGGATTATAC
Source organism: Dioscorea dumetorum (assembly GCA_902712375.1). Taxonomy (NCBI): domain Eukaryota; kingdom Viridiplantae; phylum Streptophyta; class Magnoliopsida; order Dioscoreales; family Dioscoreaceae; genus Dioscorea; species Dioscorea dumetorum. Next base: position 8,394,980 of record CACTHL010000561.1, on the reverse strand, counting down.
ACTCTTTTAAACTAGAAAACTTCTTTTATCCTGAAAGAAGCTTACGTTGAACCAAACGTACAAGATCAAACTGCAATAAAAATGCTGCGAATGGGGAATTGCATTTGCATCAATTATTTCCCACAAAATACGCCCCCCCCCCCCAAAACACAAAAAAAAAACCATCTTTCCAAGAAATTACGACCAATATAGGAGAGAAAACCACCCAAGAAGCCTAAAAACCCCAAACCCAAACCAAAAACAATGGAAACGCACGACCAAAAACGTATCTAAGTCGAATGCCACAAATCGGGCCTTTCAGCTCAAAGCCACAGTAACGGAACACAAAACCAAAAACAACCACCAAAATTTCACCAGAGACGCCAAGGAAATCACCGATCAAAACATTCACTGAAGAAAAACCAAAATTCAGAAGAACACCCCAAGAAATCATCAACAATCGAAGCACCTGATGGAGCTGGCCTCTGATCCTTCTTCTTCGCCCTCTTCCTCCCATTGCACGGAAACCAACCCATCTCCTCCTCCCCCTCCCCCTCCTCGCCCTCTTCTCCAACCCCACCCTCTCCTCTTCTCCTCCCCTTCGGCTCACAAAGAACGAAGCGAAAGCAAAAGCAAGGAAAGAGCCAGACGAGGTAGACAAAAGAGAGTGCGAGAAAAATTAAATAATTTTAAAAAAATTAAATGAAATAAATAAAAATAACTTTATTTATTAATTTCCTATCTCGACCATCCAATAAAATGATACCATGTGGACCCCATATGGTCCTGAATTTAGAATTATTTTTTTGTCTCTATTCGTGATTTTTAAATTGATTTTTTTTTTTTTTTATTTTGGTGGCAAATTTTTTTAAATGCTTGAGGTCCATGAAAGCGAAACGGCAGAGTCCGGCTGCCCTCATGTGGTTGCGACAACATGATGTATATATATATATATATATATACATCAATTTGCAAAGAAGAGGTTGGAATTTCTAAAGAACAGATTCACAAAGAAGAGGCATGGATGATCTCCTTTTCCTAGTATAAAATATTAAAAATAGATGCAATAATTTCGTTTAATAAAAATGGTTAACCCATACTTTTGCTTAAAAAAAAAGAAAGAAAGAAGAGATAAACTAGTTATATATCAAGAGTGGTAAAATAAGAAAATTTAAATACAAGAAACACAGGATTCACCGATAGTCAAAAGAAGTTATCTAAGACATTGAAGAGACACGCACAACACCGTTTGGAAATCATCTATCCAAAATGGCACATGCAATTTACTAAAGTTTTACTAAATTATTATTTTTTTTATAAGAAGACAAGAGCTTAATGTATCAGGGACGTACACAAGAACTAAAAGTTCATCATCTAATATGTGCGTTCTCAACTGCCGACAAGAAATTTGAATTGTGAGCCAACACTGAAAACCGATAATCCATTACTATTATTGTTTTCAATGAGTTCTGAACTTGACCTTTTTAATGTCTCATTCATGTTTTACATAATAATACAAAATACTTTTGGACTATAAATTTTTTTTAACAACTTGTATTAAAAATGAAAAGATACAAAGAATAGAAAACATTAAGGGGATATAGAGAGAAGACACCCAAACAAAAGCGTAGGGGAGCCCTCATGCTACAAATCCACTAGCCTGTGGTTAATCCACTTTATCAAAAAAAAAAAAAAAACAAACAAACAAAAAAAAAAAAATCCACTAGCAGTGGATCAACCAGAAAAAGCAAAAGAGAAGCAAAGAAAACAACAAAGACAACCAGAAAAATTTAATAGAATCAGAATAGTATTATTACAACCAAAATGCACCCTTCAGAACTCAAAAAAGAGTTTGAACCAAATTGCTTGGTACAAAGTTTCACACATCTAAACGAATTTCTGGCAAAGTGTTATTCCTTTTCTTTATCCTGAGAACATAGAAACTATTCCTTTTGTTGCTTGTAAGTTGTTTACTTCATCAGAGCTTCAGGAGAAGGATGAAAAACTCTATTGACTCTGGTTTCTGAAGGGCATGTCATGGTTGTGTTTACCTTCATATGTTGTTATGAAAGAACCCGAATCATCAGAAGCTCTATCTACATGTTTCCGCACCTTGCATTTGAGACCTGTGCACTTGTAGTAACTTCTGCAAGATAAAAAACTCATGCTCAATGAGCAAAAGAAAAAAAAAATTACTACATGAAAATGAAAATGGTGTTCTTATAATGACCAACTTCCAATTATGCGCATAGTATCAGAGATACATGATTTAAACAAGCAGAAAGATTAACTGAATGAATTCTGTTTCATAATTGTCAGCAAACCAAACCTTTTATCTAGACCAGATACAACACAAAAATTTAAGTTGATAGGCTGAGAAGGACTATTAGTTACTCTGACACTGATAACTACCTTTCATTTTATTCATCCAATGACTTGTTTTACTAGAAAATTCAAAGAAGAAAAAAAAGGTGACCTGGGATATGGATTTCCTTTCACAACTTTCTGACCGTATTTTCGCCAGTGATATCCATCACCGGATACATCAGGCTCACCTTGATCTCCCTCACCAACGCTAGCTTGATCCTCTATTCTCCTGACAAACAAAAGTTCCATAGATTTTTTTTAAAAAAAATACATGTTTATTTTCCTCAAGTAATTTTAAAGATTCAGTAAGTTATGCATTGATCCTTACCTTCTCTTTGAGCTAACCCTGCCACTCTCTGCATCAGCTGTGCCACTAGCAACATCACTATGACATGTCGAGGTTAAATGCCGATCAGTCTTTCCAGAATACGAAGGAACGCCTGATAAACCAACTTCACTGTGACTCTCCAACCTGCTCTCAGATGCATCATTTCTCTCCACATTGATATTACTCGATAACGTATTCCCACTACTGCTTGCATTTGCATTTGCATTTGCATTCCCATGAGCTTCTGATAATAAATGCTTAGGTGGTTGTGGTTTGGGGTGATTGTGCTCGCCCTTGTAGACAATTTCAGCTATGTGCCCTTCAAACGATCTTTCAACCTTCTTCTTCACTGGACAGCTTGGATGTGTACATTTATAGTAACTACGTGGATATTCGCTTCCTTTAACTTGTTTTTGCCCGTATTTTCTCCAGTTATATCCATCATAAGAAGATCGATCTATAGCATTCACTGACGGATGAGATTTGGTAATTTGTTCGACATCCAGAGGCACGTCATTAGACTGATCTAAGTGTGTGGGAAAGCTCTGAAACTGGTGCTTAGCTCTATCCAAAACTTGATCTTGGACCACCGTCTCCGCAAATATTTCTTCATGACCAACATCAGTGTTGGCCTGATAAGTTTATTGTCCAGAAGAGAATAATTTAAAAGCCACAAAAGCAATTGAAATAAGCCTTTGATAATGTGAAAGAAGCAGCACTAAAAAGATCAATTTATTTTTTTTTTGAAAGGATTACAAAAAAGCGAAAAGACAAAACACTGACCAGATTAGCCAGGTAACCGTGAGTGTCAGCTTTAAAAGCCAAATTAGAGGAATCATGAGCTCCAGGTTCTGACAAATGATCCTGCAGATTGTACTAGAGATGAGTGGAAACAACAATAGAACAATGAAACTTAAGAAAGAACAGTTATAAACCCAGTCATTACCACAAAGACAATGACTTGAACTCACAAGAAATGGATCAATTTCCATTGCGAAATGCTGGGATGAAGGCTTTAGCCTCACGGTTTTAGGCCTAATGATATTGGTTGCCTCTGCCGATGAACTCGGAGGAGAAACATTTCCGGCACCGGCAGTGTGCTTTGAGGACTTGAAATCTGACCGTGGTCGCCAAGGCACAGGTTTAACCACCACTGTCTTCTCTTTATTCTTATCCTCCATTGACTTTGGCAATTATGCCTGAATTCTCAAGACAGAGAGACAAACTATAAAACTTCAACAATTACAACAGTTCTTCAGTCAAGAGAAATTCAATTGAATGAAAAATGCTATGCTATATTACACATGTGATCCTCACAAATTTCTACTGTTCTCTTTCATTCTGATTTTAATTAGCTAATTGATTACACTATAATCTGCAAACAGAGAATTCAGACAAGTACAAGAAAAGAGAAAAAAAAAAAAACAAAGAGTGAACATAATACAATGATGAAAAGAAAAAAGGAGGAGGGAAACAAACGGCTTTTAAGATTGTGAAAGATAGAGACACAGAGTATTACCCCAAGAGTCACCAAGTGAGAGACACTCCTGCAAGCTTATTCTCAGAGCTCATAATCTGGAAAATCATGGAAATGGGAGCAAAGAGGTGAAGCTCCACACGTGCTGTTCACGTGCCAACCAGTGCAACGGCAAAGACAACTGCAGAAGGTTAAAGACTGTTTGGTAGGGAAGATTAGGAAGGCCTGAAAAAGCCAGGACTCGGTGCAGAAAATTGGCCGTTCCCCCAGCACATGACTACATATTAAAAAGTAATTACAGGTACAAGACAAGAAATAATAAAAATAATTAAACGCAAAAAAGATTAAAAAAAAGGTGTGCTGAAATAATGATATCATAGGTCCTCTTCAAGATCCCATTACATGCTCTGGCACTTTGCACACCGCACTGTTCCTTTTTAAAGAGAAGCATACTATTATGAGAAAAAACAATAATCATTACTGTCTAATAGAAAAAGAAGCAACTTTTTTCTGCTGTACATGTTGAAAGAAATATAACAATCAAACAATGTAAACAATTATAGCCATAAACTTTTGTCATGAGCAAGTAGGTGAGAAGGTTTGGTGGGTGATGTACTACTTTCTGAGATGGATGCAAATCCGAAAAACAAAACTGGAGTACAATAGAGTCAAGACTCGAATGGTAGTTGATAGTTGGGTGATAAGAACCTATGAGAGAACTAGAGGCTTACAAATAAGTGGAAGATAAGGCCCCATAATTAGAAATATTTATTGAGATTACCTCATTGTCGAAGGCACTTGATTTTAGTTGTGCATAAAAAGGCCAGCTGCAGCTCTGGGGAACAGAATCCTGGGAATAAACAAAAGGTGAAGGTATATCTGATCCTTGGCTAAGGTTTGTACCTGCATCTTCCACTGTTGCAATCCAGAATATCTGCAATGGTGTAAGAACAGCAAATAACCCAGAGCCATAGAAACGTGAAACTAGTCCATTTTATTAACACAACAGATGCAAATAAAGTCCCATATAGTAGCATTACAAATTTATAAAGTACAATCATATTTAGTCCACCTCAGTTTGCTTAGAACCAGTACAGTAATTGTCTTACTACTTGGTCGATAATAAATCCATTAATGAGGTGGTTCTCTGTACTAGTGTATATATCAAGCTTGCTAACGCTTGAGAACCCAGATAATTATGACAAGGGTCAGCTGCTTCCTTCCCGACTGGTGTGCTCATGCGCAGTTTGGCGCACAAATTGTCCCCGTAGACGCGGCCTTTGCTCTGCAAGCCTTTTCCGACTTTGATATCGGACCTGAAACCACAAGCAATAACAAAACACCAATCAAAATATTCCACAAACAATAAAAAAAGGAAGAAAATACGCCAAGACAGTTAAAAATGGGTAATGCTAGCAAGACTTGTTCAAAATACAACTGCAAAACCCAAACCTGTTTAAATTTTTCAAACCCAAACCCATTTATAATCTCTATTTAAATTCCCAAGCCAGACCTAGACCCAGTAAACCCATCTTAATACCATTAAATATTTTCAATACAAAAAACTAATTATACTTCTTGACAAAGTAAATATTCAGCGCCTATAATTGGGGCTAGAACTTAATCTAGCTTTGGTTCATACTTTCAAGTTCGAGATCGAGCTTACAGTTGGGCTTGTTTGGCAGATGAGCTCGAGCTTCAACAGCAGGGTGTTTGAGCCTGAAAGTTCTCAAGCCCAGCTCCTTTAATATATCATGTATTATATATATAAATATATCCTACATTATATGTGCATTGTATAATATTTTAGGGATTATATATAAAAAGCCTGGACTAAGCCTGAGCTCAAGCTCAAGCTCAAGCCTGTGCGTGGTCCAATCAAGCTGATCGATCTGAGCCCAAACAGGGGGTTCAAGCTTGGCTCAGTTCCTCAAAACCCCTAATTGGGTTCCTTCAGAATGTTGCTAACAGGTAAGTGTACATTCTTTTTGCTGCCAATCCTATGATAATGAATGAGCATTTTTAATGCAATCTGTGCAAGCTAATAAATTCCAGAAAATGCATGGATGAAGGACATGAGTGATGGCAACCTTGATGTAATATTAAATCATTTAATCAATACTGGCCTAGTATGTTGCACATACCTAGTTAACTGTGTAATTTCATACAATATGGTACTAGAGATAGCATGACATTGAAAGCCAGTTACCTTCTTTCCAAAGTTCCTTTCTTTCCTTTTCTGACGGAATTTGTTCAATGCCGCTTCTCTCTGTGAGAACCTATTCTGATCACCTAAATTGGTGCCTCCAGCCTCACCATTTGCTGCAACACCAGCATCACTCTCCATATTCTTCACTCCAGTATTTACAGCTTTACTACTTCCATTATAACCATTGCTCATATGATTACTGCCCGATGCACTCCCATTTAGACTATAGTTCATTGCATTGATCTCCATTGATCCAGGAAACATATTTGATGACCCACATTGAGGGGCAGTTGTCACCATGTTATTGAGAGATATGTCATCACAATCAGGTGGAGGCAACGGTTGCTGCTCCTGCACGCTGCGAACATGGTGGTGATGGTGATGATAGTGGTGATGGTGATGCTGGACCTGAAGCTCACGTTGTACGCCCCTTGCCTGTCCTCCCATTGCTTGTGCAGCCACATGATCAACTTTTTCCTGGATTGGTGGCTGATTAGCTGAAGGCTGATGTGGGGTGTGGTGCAAGGTTGAGGGGTAAATGGTCTTGGCCGTCACTGGGGAGGTGATCCTTTCCTTATGTGCTGGCAGCTTAGTGAATGCATTCTCAGTAGTGGAACCCATGTCATTGTTATTGCTACTTCCATTTGAACCTTGTTTCAAAGTGACAGCATTTAACTTGCTATATCTAGATTCTGACTTTATCTCCTCTGAGATATCATGTGGGTTCGAACAAGTAGCACCCCGTCCCCCAGGAGTTTGAGAGTTAGGACTATTATACCTGCATCAAAATGGAGTTTGGGAGTAGTCTAAAGTCTGCACTTCAAAAGTAAATAATAGAACTTGCAGCAGAAGAAATGCACATTTCACACCTTGAGAATGCCGAAAAATATGAATGTCTCAAAATATTATGATCATCACCATCTCCACTTGATCTTAACCTCTTCAAACTCAGCTCAAGAGTAGGTAACTCCTTCGAATCTTCATGAGCTTTATCCTTGCATTTTGAAATCTTGGAGAAGCCATCAGGAATCTCAGGAACTCTGCTTGCTAGGCGTGTTTCACAATTATCAGCAATCCCATCAATTAGATCAGCAACCTGGGTAACTGGTCCACAAGAAGCATTGCTGCTCTCTCGTCCCAATACATTCTCATTCATTTCTACGTTTGGACTGCTAACAGGCAATCTTTCCATGTTTGCACCTGTCACATTAGAGGCTTTTTCAGTTGGATAAAGAAACTGTTCTCTGTCAGGATTCGGAGGTGCCCCCTTTTCCAGGTCTTTTCCTAAGGAATTTTTGTCTGGAAAGCAAATCATACAAAAAACATATATTCTGGAATTGTTCAGCAAATGAATTGATAGGCACAAATATCAGATGTCAAAATAATGGATCATTGTCATACCAGCAACTTCCTTTTGTTCACGGCACCCTTTGTTGGTAGACTTGGGCATGCCATGCGTGGAGTGAATGACCTGTGCACAAGTACTATCATATGGATCTGCCCAGGGATCTGATGGAGACATTTGTTGAGGACTATCATCTTCAACTGCATGCTTTGTCCAAGAACTCTGCAAATCAAGACAAGGTTATTTGATATCCAGTTTGCGAGCATACTTCCTCCAAAAAAAAAAAGAGCATACTTCTGACTCAAGAACTAGGACGATTGCCCTGCTTAACGCAATTACTGAACAAGAGAACTAAACCAACAAATATCCTTTGTGCAACTCAATTCCTTCTAACTTCAGGAATGTAGTTGAGAAGTTGATACGAGAACAAATGACTGATTCAACATCTAATGTCAATCCAGAATAGCTCTGTGATGAACGTCCTTCTGCTTTCATCGATCTTTTAGTAGGATATGTAAGGAAGTCATAGGTGCATGATAGGTTGAGTTCATAAAGTTGATCACCATTCCCATCTTAAACTATTTATCACCAAGAAATGAGAAGACATGGTCACTTAGCATAAATATAATTTTGGCAGAAAGAAAATGTTCCTTAAAAAAAAGGTCAAAAACTGTGAATGGAACTATGAACAGTCAATTCACAAACGACACAACTGAATGTCATACAAAATGCAAGTGTCTGAAATCTCAAAGTTTTAAGATCAAAATAAGTTTGCTTCAAACTCAGAAATTAAGTGTCACGGGAATTCAGTCCTATATGCCACGTGCTTTTCCATTGCCACTAGAAAGTGGGACTATTGTGACTTAACTTGAGGCAAATCTGCAGCATAAGGTATCATTTACCTGGGTTCCACTGACATTATCACTTCCATCACTTAAATTCTGTCCAAAGCTACCATTATCATCCTCATCATTGCTGTCAGTATTATCATCAGAACAAGCAGGACTCTTTGACTTGGTAGATTTTTGGTGTCGTATGCCACTTTCACTTCCACTACCACTTGACTGTGAAAAAACAAAATAACCAAGTTATTAGGAAAAATGTAAGCACTTAAGAGTATAGAATAAATTAAATCGAGAAAAGTCTATGAAACAGGAGTACTTAGATTACATTAATCATTGCAACTCACACTGTGGCATCTCCTCCAAACATGCTGCCAAAGGTTTTTAAGCTCATTCTTCCGGATAGGCTTCACTAAAAAATCAACTGCACCTTTAGATAAACATTTAAAGACAGTGCCCACTGAATCATTTGATGACATCACTGCATGCATTGCTCATCAAGCGTCAGAGAAGAAATATCGGACTAGAATAATCAGAAAAGAAAACACATTTGATTGGTTGATTCCAAAAAGCGGTATAAGGGGAAAACTCACTGATCACAGGAATATTCTTGCAAGTTCTATGACCCATGATCTTGCAAAGTAGACCAATTCCAGATAAGCCCGGTATATTCACCTCAGTCAATATTAGATCGACTCGATTAGTCAAATCTTCTAGGATTCTCCAAGCTTGGAATGCATCAGCTGCAGCAGTAACTGACAAGAAGAATATATAAATCAGATAGAGAAGCAATTACCCAGCCAACAGCTGATATAATAGCTCCTTAGCATGCAGTGAACAATCAAAAAAGGGCCATGAGAAAGCATCCATACATTCACAAATCAGCATATTAAATTCTCAAGAAAATCATGTAGTTCTTGCCAAGATTTGAGAAAACTGTTGACAGGAATCCAGACTTGTACCACCAGGCTTTTAAATACACATTAGAAAGAATAAATTATGCTTTTTCCCATTAATATTTATTATGGTAAGTCATCAGCATTTTCATAACCATTAATCAGGTTTCGCACCAACATAGAAAGCCTCAGAAATAAGCAAGAAAATATATTGCCAAACTGGACTTAGCACTACAAATTTAGCTGTACAGTGCAGGGAAAGGAAATTGCATAGCAATAGAAGGGCTTGCACAAACAAACCAATGATGAAAATTCATTAACTAGGGATAATTCATTTTTAACTTTTTTTATTTCATATTTTCCTACATGAATTCAGAACATCACTTCATTGTTATGTAGCAACCAATGGTTTCCACCACAGTTTAACACCTACTATAAAGTCCATTTGTATCAAAACCTTCAATTCTTACCATTCAGAGTTTAGAACAGAAAAGCACATCCTTTCCAGTGTTACTCATTCAACAAAGGTTCCAACTAAACAATACCATTAAATGAAACCCCTAAATTTGAAAAGAGAAAAAATAAATAGCCAATTAAAATTGGATTTTACACCAATTAGACCTCAATCCGCTCCCATAGCTCAATTCTTCATTCAAATTGCATTAGAAGGAGAAGCAATGGTCAGAAGAGTTCTGTTTGGAAAGGAGCAAAGCTGAAAACCAAGCAAAAGTGATGATACTTTTCTAAAAAAGAGGGAGTGGGTTTTCTAACCTGATTCTTTGTTTGGAGTAGGGTATGGCACAAGACAATCAAGTTATAGAATTTTGTCCTTCTGAAGAAGAAAGGAGAAGGGCGAGGGGAGAAAGGAATTTAAAAAAAATAGAGGGGTTGATACAAACAAGCACCATATGGAATCAAATATCATCTTGTTCTTGTCATTACCTCAACTGGACCATCTTTCTTCACAAGCTTTTCAACCTCTTCAAATGACGAAAGCACTATACTCAAGAAATCAAATTGTCATAAAACGATAAGAGGATCAAATTAGGTTTACATTACAATAATTTAGGAATCCTTCTGCAGCATTAGATGCATGGATTATCAAGCAAATTGCTCCCACATAGCTTTTCCAACTCCTGTATCAAGAAAACTACACTACAAAACTAATAGCTTATTGCCTCCTTAAGAAACCAGCAGAAAAAAATCTGGATTAAGTGAAGTCAAACAATAAAAATCAATGATGAGCCCCAATACCTCCTAATTGATCGTCAGATCAGACTTTACGTGTTCACTGATCTTTTATTTTTTTTATTTTAATTTTTTTTATCAAGTGATACTAGAGAAATATCTACCTTCCAAAACATCTCAATCCAACAGAGGCAAACAATAAGATACATATAAATATGAAATATGGTTGACATGCAAAGACACCAAGCCAACTATGGCTGAGTGCTGGAATAATATAAATAACAACAATTAATGCAGCTTAGAACTTTTATCTGTGCACAGATGAGTAGATAACTCAATTTTTGGCTACCTACTTGTAGTAAGCTCATTCTCAAAAACAATTATTCTGGAGAGCTTGCTATAATGTGCAAGTGTCAAGACAAGATCAGATGACTTACCTTCATAGCTACAGTTTCGAAGTAAGGCACTGACCAGTTGACGGGTTGAATCATCATTTTCCACAAGCAAGACGTTGAGGGATCTCACAGGAAGAAACCTCTCCCAGTGAACAATGGGTCCCAGAGGTGGAGGCGGTGGCTGTGGCTGTACAATATCTCCTTTCGGATCATCTTTTACATCTTTAGCAGACTCATTTATCTCAGTCCCATCTTCTACTGATGTATCCTGCCTCTTCAGATCGGTACTTCTGATATCCTGCGGCTCATCATGCATTTCTTGGTTAGTTTCCATGGGGGCTTCTTCTCCAGCCCCATTAGAGTTCATTAGATTGTTGTTTTCCATCAGCCAGACTCCAAAAGGCCAACAATGAGAAAGGATATTGCCGATACAGGTTCCATGTTCAAAATTCACAGATCAAACATTACTACTGTCAGGAGCACCACATCTCTGTTCCATGCCACATGAAGAAACAGATACAACACTATCAAAACCCTAAGCATCAAGATTTTAATAACAAGCTGAAATCATTTTCAAACCATAGGCATTCATTCACAAGAAAAAGAAACCACACAGGTACAATAACAAGAAACGTAAGAATCCACGGCAAAAACGAGAGCAAACCAACTCATAGAACTTCATTTCCAAAACAAGAAACAGAACAAACATTCACCACAAGAACATTAACAAGAACCCAACTAAATCATCAAAACACAAAACCTCCAGAAAAATCTACGAGAATATGAAAGTCTGTACAGGCAAATCCCTTTCAGAGCTCTGATCTAAAGAAGAAACAAAATCAAGAACATCATCAACAGCAAAGCATAATAAAAGCGAAACCCCTAAAAAGACAAGAGCAAATGCAACCATACACCTCCAAAACCCTGAAGAACGCCTCCTTCGGAGCTCTGATCTAAAGGAGAAGAAGAAATCAAAAACACCTGAAACTCAAAGCACAAAAACAACAAATTCTCAACAAAAATCAAGAGAGAATGACATCCAAGTACCTCCAAAACCCAGAAAAACAACCGATTCGGAGCTCTGATCCGCAGAACAAGAAATCAAGAACATCGATAACGCAATGGCTCACATCTTCTCCAACAAGAAATCGATCGAAGCGCAAGAGAAAACGCAAAGAATGGTGATTCTTTTTTGCGTTAGAAAATGGCGAGAAAAAGCTTAGACTGATGAGAGATTTAGAGAGAGAAAAAAATAGAGAGAGAAATTTCAGGAGTGGGCGAGGAGCGAGATATTGACGCAGAGGTGGAGGGCTGAACGGCGAAATGAAGGGTGGTGACGTGGCAACAGTGGCGGTTCACAGCGCGCGCCCGGATCCGAATTGGGGATGCGCTGACGTGGCAAATAAGGTGGGCCTCCATGGAGCCGTCCCAGATGAACCCGTGGATCAAATACTAGCAGCGCCTGCTTGCTTTAAACGGGTGGAGTTCACGGCGGTAGGACACGTGGCTGCTTCCTCTTGACCAAGTGGGACCACTTTGTATTTATTTATTCATTTATCCGAAATTTGGATGGACACTGTTTCAGAATCTTTTTTCTATATTTGCCTTGTTTTGTCTCACTTCTGATATTAATTTTTGGGAAAATTTTATCATCTCTCTCTGTAATTTATATATTTTTTATACAAAAATTTTTATATGCATAATTTCTTATATCATGCGAACCTTGATTTTTTTTTTACAATATATTCAAAATGTACATAAAAAAAATATAACTCTTCTGCTTATGAACAATCTTTTAGATAAATTTTTTTCAGTTCTCACAAGACAATTAAATTCCTGCAGAGAACTACTGCCACATAAATGAAAACAAACAAAATAAACAAACTCATATTATTTTATTATGAACATAAAAAAAAAATAAATAGATGAACATATGCCAAAATAAAACATAAGTATAATTGATATTTAGCGTCTTTGTATTATGTTATATTTTATCCCATAAAAATTTGTCTTTTGCCATCTCCACACCATAAAATGCCAAAGAAAACAACTCAGAGAGCTTGATAAAGATCTCCAAAGGTAATGGCGGAGGAAGCTTCTGGAAACGAATGGACTGAAAACTTTGGAACACTGGATATTTGGAAGTTTCTTTGGTACTAATAGATGCAAAGAGGTTAGCTTACATCAAACGCATAAACATTGATTAAAAAATAACTAACTTGGTTGTCAACCGTATCAAATCAACATTATTATATAATTAAGAGGTGCAAAATGTAGCATTCTCAATGGCTTGCCGGTGTTGTGCTCCTTATATAATATAAATATAACTAGCTGAAAAGGAAAGGTGAGGCAAGAGATATATCATAAAACATAAAGACTTTGAAGACAAGCACAATTCATAGTTAAGAAAAGTAATTAGAGGAGAATTAGCACCAAAATTTACTTTAAACTTTCCCTGGGTTGAAGAATATATTTGAAGGTTTTTTTTTTACACTATTGAATCCTCAGTTAAAAGCATATGTTATATAAGAAAATGTTAAGCATGAGGCATGCATAATCGAGATGAAAAAATGATGACATTGCAGCTGTTTTGATTCAATGAAACAGTAATAACATTATCCTAGTAAATAGTCAAAATGGTTGAAGTCTTCAAGAACTCTATGGATTACATGTTTCAATGAACTGAAAAAAGATTACTTAATGAACAGAAGTACAACTAAGATGGGTTTAAACATGCCAAGAGAAACATGGGTACTCAATTCTCCAAAATTTTGGTGAGTATATCAATACAAGGCATAAACATTATCCCGACACTTGTTTAAAGAAAAGAATAATTGTTGTGGGTTGTCGACGGAATTAATCATCAATCTAAGACACATAATCAGATCCATCATTAACGTAGAATACCCACACACGTGCGCGCGCGCACACACACACACACACAAAGGGATGAAGAGGAATGAGACAGCAGAGAACATAAGAAACATATGAAACATATAAATGCAAAAGAACACCGTGCCAAATCTCAAATTATAGTGATAATTCTAAAGGTCCAAATTTAATCACAAAACCCCTCATGTGGAAATGACTAGAGCATGGGAATGTGCTGACCAATAAACCAAATAAAATTGAAAGAAAGAGAACATAAGAAGCAAATGAATTTCAATGAGGAAATACATCTAACATGGCAAGTAGAGTCTGTGGTGTGAACCACCTTCACTAAGCCAGAGTTGCACCAATCCAAAACGTATACATTATTTTTCTGCGGATGATACCATCAACCAGGAAACAAGTACCCAGTTAGGACTCAGTCAAACAAACAGAACAAAACTAAAGATTCGTCAACAACTCACCAATGATGTTGAGTTGGGAAAATCAATCACCAAACTATTACGCTATTAATGAGATAACATCATGCCAATGCTCTCTTGGAATTATGGCTGGATCAGATACAAATGCGTGTAGAATTCATTTGTGTACTTGCTTCTATTGGAAGTTTTGATTCTTGAGTATATACAGCCAGAGGTATGATTGGGGAATAAGACTGATCGACCTCATGTAAACATCACTACCAGGCTAACAGTATGAGACATTAAAAGCTAAAAAGAACACCTTGGGACAAATGGACTTCATCCCTAACTTCATATTCATTACTCGCTAGTTACTTGCTAGGGCGTAAGAGAATGAGGGAAATAAAAGGGAGATACCCATTACTACATGTTAAGGTTAGAATAATCTTAGTTAAACAAACAAGTCACAACTAATCCACAGTGATTAACAGCAAGATCTAAACATAATTGAAGCAAGTCTATGCTTCCAAAATAACAATATCGGATCTAACTAGCAACAACACTGTCATTACCTACATGAACTTCTCATTAACAGAATTAACCAACAGAAGTTGCCTTTCATCCAATTTGGCATATAAATTGAACATCCAACAATATTAACCAATAGGTCCAAGTTTGCGATGCTCACATAAACATCACTACAAAGGCTAACATGCACTATAAGCTAGCAAAAAACTCCTCAGGATAAAAGCGTAACGAAATGCAAGTATATAAGCACCCATCATTTGGTTGTTACTTGTTAGCATTATAGTTATCTAAGTTTCACCGAATTCATTCCTCACACTTTTATGAAACTCAGCAAGACACTAATCAAAAGAAAATCTCAACAAAAACGAAGCAGGCCTGTGATTCCAATAGGAAAAGAATTAGAACTATGGATCAGGCTAGCGACAGTACAATTTTTTTTTTTAAAAGGCGACAGTACAATTATTACCTCCATGAACTTTTAAACATGTAAACATACTCCAATTAACCAAAAAAAAAAAAATTGCCACATTTCCATTTGCATATAATTGAACATCCAGTGTTATAAATTAATATACCCAAGCTTGTGATGCTTAGAATGTCAAGCGTGCACCTTTGAGAAAGACATGCCCAATTTTTCATAACTTAATTTCAAACAGAAGAAGAAACACTAAAAGAGAACTCACTATCATTGTGTAGCTTCTTGTCCAGTGGAACTGGGAATGAGGCCCATGTCCTCAGCCTGCAGCGTGCTAAGCAAATTAATCGCAGGCACACGAAGACACCCCAATAGATAAGAATACACCTCCTCCTTGGTAGGCATAGTCTCAAGCGCCTGAAACTCCTCAGGACCATATACCTCCCCTTCGAACACCGCCCCAACGAAATCATTAAGCAAGAGTCCCGTCCTGCGCTGGAAGTCACGGCAGGCCTTGAGTGCACCGGGGATCTCGTCGGTGTGGACGAAGAGCCAGGCGTTGGCGCCGCGCATGCAAGGGCTTAGCTTGGACCAAGGGGTGTTCGCTAGGATGTTGGCGAGCACGGTGTTCTTAGCTACGAGGAGGCGAGCTGTGGGAGGGAGGGCGCCACGGAGATCCTGTAGCTGCCGGACGGTGAGTCCATTGTACCAGATTCCGGCCACGAGGTGGCATCCCTCCAGTTGCCGACGTACTGCCTCCGCCCTGGTCCGGCGGATGGCGGCGCGGATCGAGGGAACGGCGGAGGAGGCCATTGATGGAGATCAAGGGGAACGAAAGCAGGGTTTTGGGGGTAACATTTTTATTTATTTATAGATGGTTACATACACCCCTGCAAATTTTGTAATTATAATTTCAGTCCTCAAGCATTTGAATGGAATTATGGAACAAAACAGAGCCCAGGCATTCCTCCAGAGAATACGTTTTATATTTTAATTTTTAAATAATATGATAGCAATTTGAAACCGATATCGCTGGAGCTTGGGCTGTTTGTGTATACTATAAATTAGTGTTTTTTTTGTTCATATAAACAAATTTAAAATTATTTAATAAACCTATACATATTATTATACTCTTATAAAAATACTATACTCTGATTTTTAAAAAAAAATTAAAAATATAACATAAATATTTTAATTAGCTAAATAAAGAAACAAGAAGGATTAAAAAAACATTAACAGACCGATGTTTTTTTATATCAAGTCCAAGATATTCGTTAAGAAAAACCTAAAATCAAATCCTAAAATCAAACCCCAAAATCTATGCAAACTTACGGCCATAGATGGATAGAGAGATCACCTCTTCTCACTCGTGCCTGACCCCCACTTTTCTTAAATTTTGGAGGGGTGAGCTTATCACTTATTTATCAAAAATAAAATAAAATAAAATAAAATAAAAATGGCCTAATTTGAAAATACTTGCAAATGTTGGTATAACCCAACTCTCTGACAAGGATCTCATGCCGGACAAAGAAGTTTGAACCAGTGCCCACATGGTAAATAAATTAAACAATGGCTTGTCCACAATGGAAGAAAAACTTCAATCATATGTTTCTACACAATTTAAGAAAACAGCAAACAACGAACAATCATGTTATCGTCTTCGAAAACCGAAAAAACAAAAATGAGTGGATTATTGAATGATTTAATTTTGGGTTAGCACTTCTAAAATTAAGCACAATTAATTAGTGATGATGCTATAAAATAATAGGGATATCACTCCAAAAATGCAGCCCCTTTGCGAATTCTGAAAAACTATGCACCCATTAATCCTTGGGATAGTGTTTTCAGTTTGCATCATTCATCTAAACAAGAAGCAATTATTGCCTTCACACTCGCTTCTCAAAATATAATCAACGGCTTCCTCAACAGTCTCAACAACCTGCAAAATCAAAAGAATAATAATAAATCATAGTTGGAGGCGGGCTTATCACTTAATTAAAAAAAATTGAAAAAGGAATGCAGGAATTCAGGAATGAGAGTAAACAGATAAAAGAAAATATGTACAACACATCCAAACCCGTCAACAATAAATTTTATTGAGAACTGATACTTCTTGTGCATGACAATAAACACTACAAAGATGAGTTTGTGTATAATTATTGCATGCAAAAATATTGGGCATTATTAGAGATACCAGATCGGCAGGGTGCTCTGGGTGGTTATCTTGACCTTTGAAAACCCCCGTCTTTGTAAGAATGGAAAACCAAGGATGTCCAGCCTGGATGTAAACGATGCAAGGGTTAGCGAAATGCACATTGCATCTTAATTTTTCTAAGATATATCCAAGATAAACGTTTCACAGAGACAAACCTCTCTGGAACCTTTTATGTCTACAGAAGGGTTATCGCCAATCATATAAATTTTACAGAATTTGTGTCCTTGCACTTCATTTACAGTATGCTGGTTGTGGTGAACATTCAACAGAATTTGTTTAAGAGTTGCCTCTGCAATTTTGAATACAAATGGATTTGGTTTCCCAAAGGATGTATATGCTAGAGGATTATCATGGGTTCTGCATGTTTAGACAGTATGTGAGTCCACAAGTCAGATTAGAAAACAGAGAAAATGAAAAACTGGAAAGGCTAGTCACCTGTTGAAAACAGACTCCAATGCGATCCTGAAAGCACCCATTCCAAGACGCTCAGAAGGAAACTTAGCCTGCCTTGCCATTCACATAAAAATCAGTCACCATAACTTCAAAGAGGGACTAGAAACTAGTGTCCTGGAAATAGACCAGCCAACAAGTTATGATCATGTCTGGCATCCCCATGAAGTTACAAATAGCAAAGGAAACTAGCTGAGGGATGAGAATTTCAAATGTCAAGCCAAAACTTACCTGGTATTCAAGATCATCAGATGCAAAAAATAAAGGTGGCTGTTGATGGCCTCTTCCTTTCACAGGTAGACCACCAAATCCCAAAATATCACAGAGAACCTACAGAAGTGAATTATTCATTTAAAACTTTGCCTAAGGCAGGCAACAGGTGATCCCATTTTGCAGGGAGTATGGACCAAGCGTAGATTGTTGAATGGTTATAGACCACAAGCCAAATGTCATGTCATAAATAAATTATGTAAAAATTTACTTTTGAAGTGAACATAAGCAACTGAATAATAAGCACAAATAACATCTAAATTTAGATCGTAGGCTCCAATATGTAAGATCAAACATAACATGTGGCTTGACTTAAAGTGATACACTAAGTGTTCACAGTAGCAGGCCAATTGAAGCATACTGTAAGCACAGCGAAAAACTGCAAAAGAAGACATAACTATGCAATTTACGTACCTGAATATCCCTTCCCCAGTCAACCGGATCACTAACAACAAACGCTCCCTTCACTCTCTCTGAGTGCACATCATATCTTGGTTGTAATTCCTTGGAGTCCTCATCTGTTTTACGAGCTTGTTTGACTTTCCAAGTCTTGTATGAAGATAAGGGATCAATGTCATCAAAGTAAGAAGCATACTCATCCATGGAAAGTACTTTTCTGCAAAACCGACAAGTATTGAAAGAAAACCAACATAAACTAAAGGCTGCCCAGAAATAATTTAGGTAGCGTGACAATACAGAAGCACATTGTGATAAATGAAAACCAACGATTCCTTCAACTTACTTAAAACCATATTCTGACATCACTTGAGCAGGCTCTCCTTTACCGACAGCAACAATTAGATCATTTTCAAAACTGGCACAACACACACCAAACAAAATGACATGAAGACAAAAAGTTACAGGTTCCAATCTGGGGACAGCATTAAAAATTTATATCAGAAAAGAAAGTTACTGATGCAGGATTAAATGTGATATGTTGATGTCAATATCTATAGCAACACAATTAGTCAAATATGTACCCACCGCTCATAGCATAATACCTTTGCAGCAGTCGTCTAAAAGGTGAATGCCCCTGAAGAATCTATAAGACATTCAAACAAGTGCAATATACGTCAAAGATGAGCTAATTAGGAATTAAAGCAGATAAAACTCAATTGAAGCATCTAGGCATATCAAGTTTAGGAATGTAGAAACAAGTACCAGCCAAATACAATGACATGGAAAAGACAGACAGCTTTATGGCATGATTGTTACACATGTATCCATGACACACAAGATAAATACTTCTTTACTTGAATTTCTTGTTCAAATAACTTGAACACCAAAGTAAGTTCATCTTCAAGTTTGGGCCAGAAAACCTATCAAACCTAGCATCTCTATCATCATAAAAGGTAAGGTTCTTGTTATTTCTGTCTGACAATATAATGACTACCCAAATAACCAACAGAGAAAGGTACAATTTCAGATATAAGTGTCTCATCCGATGGCAAGCTCTTCAAAATAGACAAGGTGTTTCTTCAAAGTTGATGTACTTCTTCGCATTTCTTGTTCAAATAACTTCAACACTAAAGTTAGTTCATCTTCAAGTTTGTACAACAACATACAATCATAGTGAAATATAAATCCTCACCTGCTGAGCTGAAATCTTGACACCCAATAATCCACTTAACTCAATAGCCCGTGCAGATTCTGGAACTCCACCTCCTTTTTGAGAAAAGAATGCCACAAGTTATTTCAGAGAAAAATAGAAAATGCACAACTTTCTTGCATGGAAATCATAATAAGACAACAGCACTTAACAAGGGGGTGTAGGATTAAAATAAACTGAAGAATAAGGCGGGGCATGATTAAAAAAGGAGCTATCCTATCCATTATTGGGTTTGGCCAATTGCAAATAAAACCTCTGTTTCACATTTTCTATATGCTCACCATTCGTCAAGAACAAATAGGGGATCTTCAAGGTGCCTGCGAGGAATTTCACGGAATAAAACACACAGTTCGTTAAAAACAAATAAAAAATAAAAAATAAAAAATAAAAAATAAAAGAATAAATCAGCTTCGATCACAGATTCCCACATACCATGATCGTTATAGAGTCTTCGCAAGGCCTGAGGAGACCCTCCAATGGGATCATGGCCACGAAGAATCACACCATCAATATCGAACGCAATGCCAAACGATGGTCTGCAACACAATAACCAAAGAAATCTCAGGCAGAGAAGCCAAAATCCGCAGGGAGAAAGGGTTAGAGAGGACCTCGAGGCTTGGGATTGATGCTGAGAGTGGGAAAGCTGAAGGCGCTGCAGCTGCGAAGGGCATGGCATTTGATCCCTACCTTCGACGCCCTCAACACAGAGCGAAATATCATCTCTCTATTTCAACCCAAAGCCACGGTTGCCAATCATCTATACGCGCCTTTCCATTGGGTACCGCCAGAACTGATCACCGATCTCGAGGCAGGTGGACGACGATGACATAATATCCTTTGTGTGTATATATAATAACAAGAAAATAATAGTAAATGTGATAAAAACAAGTTAATAGACTTGGTTTTTTTTTTTCTTTCTTTTGAGAATGGTGGACAAG
This sequence comes from Dioscorea dumetorum, assembly GCA_902712375.1. Taxonomy (NCBI): domain Eukaryota; kingdom Viridiplantae; phylum Streptophyta; class Magnoliopsida; order Dioscoreales; family Dioscoreaceae; genus Dioscorea; species Dioscorea dumetorum. Next base: position 8,374,239 of record CACTHL010000561.1, on the reverse strand, counting down.
CCACAATTTTGAGTAGGAAAAAAATAAAATACCAGCTAAGCATAGTGGTGTATAGACTTAACATATTCAACAATTGATCTATTAATTATAAAAAATAATATGAAATTTCACCATTAACCCATAATAATGAGAGGATAAATTAAAAAATTCAATGCGTCTGCTCCAATTGCCCGGCCCAAACCTGCAATGGAAGATTCAAACGGAGGAAAAACTCATATATCACCACTTAACCATCCAAATAAAATAATTAAAAAAAATGCTAATAACCAAAAAGACACAGGGATGCTTCTTACCTATTGTCTGTTTTTTCTCTGCAACCAGTGACAGAGAGACTCCTTTGTGACCTTTAGCAGACCAATATCTTGTGGCCGTCTTGCCTGGTATTTCTGATCTTTGGAATTACCAACTGAACCAGTCCCATGTCCAGTATTAACTTCAAGACCCAGTTCATCCTGGAGAACTTTGATGATTGCATGTTGCACCTCTGATTCATGACTGGCAGCATCATTCACATACTTCCCAATCCCAGAGATAATGAGAATGTCATCTTCGATGGGTTTTCCTGTAACAGAAATTAAAGATCACGAGTTTTCATATAGAAGAGACACTGCAAGACTTAAAGAACCAGACAGAATTTAACATCTTTGATTAGAGGACCATTCTTACCTGATTGATACCTCTCTTTGATCATTCTCAAGACTGAAAGAACAATAATCCTAGCTTCAACCTGTAAGTTTGTTATTGTAAACGGTTTAGAAAACTATAGTGGTAATGTTCAGTTAGCAAGAAGCAGGATGAAAACAACCAGTAGAGTTAACTGTAAAGACAAGATGGAGGACCCAGATTTTGATAGGCATAGTATCAAAATGTTGCATATACATCAAAAGTAATTGAACCCCCAACATGAACCAATAGCCAACCTATACCGTGTTTCATTGTTCCATGATAACAATGGAATGTAAGGGATAAATGAAGTGTTACCCTCCCAAACAAGTGACATATGGATTGAATGCTGACACAAACTCATTTTGATTTTAAAAATAACGAATCACAAGATGGTTCTACCAGCACTCATCTGGTATTTTCATGAAATCCTTGTGGTTGAATTCCTAAGGGGGTCCATGGATCATGATGTTTCAAAAGGGTATCCATCCCCTTGGTGAGCACAGACCTTTACTACCCATTTTCACTAATTCCCCATGGAAATAGCTTATTTAGAACATTCAAGAATCAGTAAACTTTGCTAAACTCGGATTCCCCATCATGCCCAATAGCTAATAAAAGAAGTAGATATAAAAGAAAATTACTGCACTTAGACTTACCTTTGTGAGGCCTCGAATATCAATAGCTTGGTTGTCACCAACATCTTTTTGCAGATGAGTTGCTACCTTCTCAATAAGTAAGCTGTAAGGCTTCTTCATACTGTGAGAGCGACCAGCACAAAGTGTAATCTTATTTTGATTGCCACCAGATAATATGCCTTCACACCATTCCTCAAGTATTTCCTTCAGATGACAATCAATAGAATTGTAGCTGTGAAAGGAAAGTTATGATATTAGTCCAGGAGAAACATTATATTTATTGGTATAATATTACAAAGAAACCGGAAAACGTAAAGGTTCCCAAACAAACAGCAATTCAGCATACTCCACTTTCGGATGCAAAACGTACAAAAGATAATACTTGCTTAATTCAATGCAATATAGTCAGCATTTCCTTTTCAAGTCTGGAAGCAGGATATGGACAGAAACTTGCCTGAAACTACAATGTAACCATTTTTTCAGCATCACTACTGTTAATATCACACTTAAATACATGCATTAGTTGGCACAATTTTCTAAGAGAGAAATTAAGACAACAGAGAAGAAATTCAGGATCAACATGAGTACACATCTGTAGGAAGCCAAGAAAAAAGATTCTTCATACCCCGCCTTCCTCATGTCCTGATAAATGGCTAGGCATTGTTGAACGTCATGCAATGATCCATATCGACTAAGAGCTCTTAAAAGCGTGTTATATGTCACCTGAAATACCAATTCACAAAGGGTGACTTATAATTCTTCACCCAAAATGAGATCTCATCGTAGTCAAGGCAAAACACTTGAAGCAAAAAATAGAGATACAAGCAGAATTCTACCTCAATTCAGCAAGCATCACAAGATAAGTTATAAAACTGAGTGTGGCAGTAATATAGAACGTGTAATAAAGTTATGGTGGCCACTTGATAGAGAATAGCATCAGGGATCGCATGAAAGACAAACTTGTCATTTTAATTATGAGCTAATGGAAGCATGGAACACAAATTGAACAGCAATACATGTTGATGAATCGGAAAGGAGGACAAGAATGTCAGAATGTGGTACCAGAGTGGTAGATAAAAGACACAAGAAATTTTCCTGAGAATGTATAGTAAGAAAAGGCATATGCACACCAGTCAACCATCTAGCATAAAATTCCGTAAAACATAAACAAAAAATGTTTCTGAAACAGCAAGGCATTAAACGTCCATTAACTAGCATAAGAAAAAATTCCCAAAGATGAAACCAATTGCAGATGCCCTCGAGAAATTGGCCAGACACAATAGTAAGCTCAATTTATTTTGTCAGGGCCTTAAGTTATCTTTTTGGTTGATGGAGATAATGCCTTCAAATAATAATAGATTGTAGTCTGTTGTCTGTTATTGGGCAGATGTTCTAGTTGCTTGCAACTCTAACCAATAAATAAATAAATAAATAAATAAAGCAACAAGACTGACAATTAATTGTCAATTATCTGACAAGAGGCTCACCAAATTGGGCTGAATTTTATGTCTTTTCATCTCTTCAAATAAAATGAATGCCATCTTTGGGTGTTCATTTTCCACACAAGCCTGCATAATGATATTAAAGCAGACAAGAGTAGCTTGAAAACAACTGTCTTGTTTAAACAATGAAAGCTATAATCTTCATCGAATAAAAGTTAAATAAACAAACCCATCTATTCTACATCATTGCTTTCTCAAAAATTGAGATGTCATAGACATACTTTAGCGAATCCTCAAAGCCTTATTTTTTATTGCCACTTCCATTATTTACTCCCTCATCTTGATATTGAAAGAAATTATGAAACTCTTTGATTAAAAATATGTCATTTGTAAAGAGTTGCAAAAATCAACACAGTTGAAAATATTTATATAGAAACAATTCTTACTGTCAGCAGCCTTGTCAAATTATGGCATAAATCTTAAGTCCTCTTTTACCTTCAAATAGAGTTGATCAATTGTAGACATAGCATTAAGATCAAAACAATCAAAATTTTTTCCTAGATAGCATTTTCTCGCAATTATCTTTCTTAAATTGTTATGTTCATCTTTGCATTTCAGGGTTTCAGCTGATATTCTTACGATTTTTCAAGAAGATTTTCTCTTACATCCTGAGTATATATCCAATATTCAACAACTTTTAACTTGTATATTTCAAAATATGTTACCGATTGCATGTGAATGGTGAATACCAAGACAGAACTTCTTGTTAAATTACTAGCTGGTACTTGAATCCTAGAAAATAAAGGCACATAGGAATAGAAGCAGAAAGTAATCTCAATATTTCAGAGTAATTGAAGAGAGGACATTAAGCTTAAATTAATAGATAAAAGGCTCACAACCTTAATTGCTGTAGTGTATGCGATAACATCAGGCTTAATTCCAAATCTATGCATCGTTTTGAATGCCTGTAGCAAAAAACAAAGTTACTATTAGCTTAAGAAAAATAAATGACAGATACCATAAAGCACATTCAAGCAGAGATTTTGACCAACAAAAAAGAGCAAACAAGCAACATCCAGAAACAGTTATTAAAATATACTCCATCCTAATTATACACTAAACAAAAAAGATAGTCATGAATTGATATGCACGAATTCCAGAAGCAACCTGAGTTTGTATTTTTACACGGTCTGTTATAAACAAAGATTGTACATCAAAGAAATTAGAGGGGAATGTCTTATATGCAGACAGTACGTCAAGCCAAGATTGTATATAGAGTTATTTATGGATATTAAATATCTTCCTCTTACTACTTATAAAAAAGTATAAAGCATCCAAGCAACTGCCACAAGAAAAAGTCAAACAAATAATTAACATTATTAAAATCAGAAACTAAATGGTCTGTCAGATTGTACTTCCAAGCAAAGATATAGGAGAAAAAATTTGAGGCTCAAACTAACCTGTATGGCACTCCAAATGTCTTGAGATGCCCCATAGATATTAATCAAGATTGACCAGCTGATATGGTTGGGTGAAAGGTCCATTATTTTCATTTCATCCATCAGGGATTTTGCTCGATAGTGATCAGAACCACAGGCCTTCATTAAAATGTTAAATGTAGCAACTGTTGGTTTGAAGGGAACAACTACCATGTTGCCTAAAGGTTTTGAATCATATAAACAGATTGATTGAGTATGACCATCTCCAGTTAGATGATCTGGTATTGAGGAATCATGAGTATCGCCATCCTCCCTCTTCTTCAGATTCTGGACAATTTTAAATCCACTCTCTTTCCAGGAATTGAAAAGTCGAAAAGCTCTGTCATACTGGCATGAATCAACAAAAGCATTAAGCAGAATGTTACAACACTGAGCATTGGGTGCACATCCAGCTCGAATCATTTCTTCAAACATCTGAAGAGCACGATCTACATCACCAGCGTTAGTGAAAGCACTGATTAATGAAGACCATGTTACTACATTAAGATCAACACCAGCCCAAAGCATATCTTCTTTTACATTCAAAGCCATCTGCCACAATTTTGCATCTGCAAACACCTGGACAGATGGAAAAGTTGTGAGATAATATTGGGTTAGGAAGAGTAGGGGTAAAAAAGATAAGCAAACTATCCGAACTGAAATATAACAGACTTTTATCATTGTACTGTATGTGATAACATCCAATTTGAAGGCACCCATTGATTGCAGGTCTTTCATCTCCTTATACACGTCTTGTGCTAAATCAACTCTTTTCGCCTTGCAGCAAGCCTTCAAGATTATGTTATAAGATGCCACATCCAAAGTGACACCTAAAGCCTAATAAATGGTCAAACTAAGTTAGCAGAACACACTAACAGGATCATGGTTAACAGGAAACTAAATATTCAATTGTTTTGTAACACAACAAAACACAAACTTATGAAAGAAAAATAGTTCACTGGATGAAAAGAAAAGCAAGATATAAGTCTGAAAAGAGTACATGTTCCAAAAAGACATTAAAGAAAATGCCAAATTTATGAAAGAAAAATAGTTCACTGGATGAAAAAAAACAAAATATAAGTCTGAAAAGAGTACATGTTCCAAAAAAACACTAAAGTAAATGGAAGAAAACAGAAAACAAGGAATGTGGCAAAATGACTGAAGACTTCTTAGCCAAAGATTATATAAGAACATACCTATATACATGATCCTATATATACTTTCTCTTGATGCATGACTGTCTGCATATCTCATAAAAAAAATTGATGATGCTAGCATGATCATGATTAACAGGAAACTGAATACATGATCTTATATATACTTTTTCTTGATGCATAACTGACTGTGTATCCCAAGGAAAATCTCAATGGTGATAATAAGATCATGGTTAACAGGAAACTGAATACATGATCCTATATAAACTTTCTCTTGATGCATGACTGACTGCATATCTCATGAAAAATCTCAATGATGCTAACAAGATCATGGTTAACAAGAAACTAAATGTTCAATTGTTTTTGTAACACAACAAAACATAGATTTATGAAAGAAAAAAAGTTCACTGGATGAAAAGAAAAGCAGGATATACGAAAAGATGAAAAAGAAAACAAGGTATTGTGACAAAATGATTGAAGACTTCTTAGCCAAAGATTATATACAAGAACATACCTATATACATTGTCCTATATATAATTTCTCTTGAGGAAAACAGATTTTTCCCTTGGGAAAAACAGATTACATCACGCAAGTACTAATAGAAAAAGAAAACCAACAACAGCACAAGAAGAAGAAGAAAACAGAAAATAAGGAATGTGACAAAATGATTAAAGACTTATCAGCCAAAGATTATTTAAGAACATATCTACATGCATGATCCTATATATGCTTTCCTTTGAGGAAAACAGAATTTCTCTAGAGGAGAAAACAGATTACATCACGCAAGTACTAATAGAAAAAGAAAACAGAAAACAAGAAATGTGACAAAATGATTGAAGACTCCTTAGCCAAAGATTATATGAGAACATACCTATATACATGATCCTATATATACTTTATCTTGATGCATGACTGACTACGTATCACATGAAAAATGTCGATGATGCAAACAAAAGAAAAAGTTGAAGCTATCAGCCAACCTAAGTACTAATTCTGTGTGAGGAAAACAGATTACATCACTTAAACAATAGAAAAAAGAAAACCAACAGCAGCACCTACCTATAAATGCCAACATTAGAAAGAAGAAGATTTCATTACTTGCATATGTCTGTAAACATGCAAGGTGTAGCTCAAATCACGTGCATTGACATTCATAAGGCTGTTGAAGAAGAAGGTGTTTGGTGTGATCTTCTGAGTGAGCAGCTCCTACATTAGATACTCCAAATATAAAAATCAAAGATTATAACAGCATCAACAGAATTAAAATCCATGCAAAAGCAAAATTTGAGACTGCTAGCAAAAATTATATCCACATCGCCTGTAAGTTAAACAAGCACACACATGGATATTTCATCCTGACAAATTGGCATATTGTTTAACAAATTACATTGTGCTACTAATTAAGTAATTATTCAGCTCCGGGCAGAGGCATACATCCAGAAATGAAAAATAATACTCTCATTACAGAAAAACTTTAGCATATACATCCTTCTTTTACCCCACCAAAGGATCCTGTCTTTTATACTTCTATGGTTAATTAATATGCATGAAATCAGAAGGGACCTACAAATCTAGCTTAAGATGTGGATCCAGCTCCTATCAGTGGCCAAGAACCAATCTCTCTTTCAATGATTTCTCTGTTTCAACGAGACAGCTTGCAGCACATAAGTAATCCTGACTTAAATCTGAAGTGCTGCAGTAATCCTACTTCATGTACATGTCATAATTTGCATACCAAGATATTGATAGAGCTTTGACAGCCATCTTCAATATTGATTCTCACTTAGATAAAGAGGTTTTGAGTGGAAAACGTAGCAGCTCACATAGTAATACAAGGCAACTTAGTGCAGAAGGTTCCCACGAGTCAATTTCAAGAAGGAATATGACAGTTCAAGATGAAAATCACCCATTAAACTTGTGAAGGAAAGTGGAGGCAAGAAATTAAATGCTTATGCGCATACATGAGAACATCAAGTCTGCTTCAAAATTTGGTTTAACCAAACTCACATGGTATGATCTGCAAACCAGAAATGCCGTCATTTTCATATGCAAGAGTGTAAACCAACTTAAAACAATCATCTCACCTCAAAAATACTTCTGGATTTCATTAAATCTCCACAAAGTCCACAAATATCAACTATACTGCGGCAAGCAAACATGTTATAGCCACCGCAAGTTTCTTTAATTGCTTGAAAAGTTTTTATGGCCGATTTTAAGTCACGTTTCCTCCCAAATTCATTCATGACGGAACATAGAAGCAGTTGGGAATGGGGAAATATGCTTGCATATCTGCATATAGATGCCTAGCCGTTAAATAGATACTTGACTAGCAAGCACAACAGAAGTCAAGAAACCTTGATCATTTTGATAGTAAAGCAAAAATGTACATAATTCTCAATTGTCACAATGCAAAAAGTTCATACCAGACAATTTTCTGAAGCAAGAGAGAATAATGACACAAGGACGACAAGAATTAGTTCAAACCATTCTACCTGCTTACCTAAAAACCTCTGCCTTGGAGACAGAAGAACAACCTTGAACTGCCAACTAAAATATGCAAGAAGTTTCTATGCGTGCAATCACAGTAACAATCTTGAGCTAATCAAGGTATGGTTAAACCTTAAAGAAAAGACGCCTAGTTTAGTTGTACCTCACAGCCATATCTACATTACGCCTCTGGACAAAAATCCTCAATACAACATCTGGATCAACGACTTCTTGAACAAAGAACTGATAACCTGGAGATGTGAAAACAACCAAACAATCAAATGATAACTTCTTTTCAGCTAAAAAGCAATTGAAAACTACTAAATCCCGCAAATACCTGCCAGAGTTTCCATTATCTCCACGAACTCGTCCAACCTTCTTCTTTCCACCAACCTTCGGCATTCCACTCCCAGAGCTCCAATCGCAGCTTCATCAAAGAACGAAGCAGGACAAAAGCCAAGCCTCTCAACCCCATTCAAGAAATCAAGAACCACATTAAGACCCCCACTCCGCAACACATCATAGATTCCTCTGGAGATCATCCGGGTGTCAACACGGGCGACGAACTGCGACGACTCGGCAGCGACGGCGTCGGAGGTGAGGACACTCTCGGCGATCATAAGGAAGTCAGTGAGGCGACCGTCCTGAGCGATCTTGGAGGCAAGGCGAGCGTAGTACTTGAGGAGACAACGGGTGGAAGGATTGGTGGAGGATGCGGGGGCGTCGAGGTCGATGCGGACATTGGATAGCAACGGTTGCGGCGAGGGACGAAGGTTACGGCGAGAGGAGCGGCGGGGAGGGGGTGAGGGTTTGGAGAGGGAGGAGGAGGGGGACGAAGGAGGGATCTGAAGAGAAGCGGAGACGATGACGCCAAGCTCCGCCATTGTTGAGCTCTGGGTGACCCGCGCGCTGGGCAGGAGGGAAAGAAGAGGATTTTTATAGGAATCTTTTAGAGCTGTTCTTTGAGATTCGGAAAAGATATTTTTGGGAATTTTGGTGGCTTTGATTTGGAAACGGTATAATGATGTTATTTGATTCCGTTGATGGTCTATTTGCGATTTGGTCCTTTGTTTGATAAAGAACCACTTGTAGGCATCCTTATTTTGGAAAGAATTCGTTAGAAAAAAGAATTTGTACTTGATTGCAAATCTGGAGAAATGATAATAATATTTCAGTAGTTCGAAATATTTTAAACTGAAAAAAAAAAGTGATAATAATAAAACAGTATAAAAAATAAAATTATTTATAGTAGTCCCAAATAATGACAAATTTTTTATCAGTTCCTTTGTTTTTTTAACCTTTCAGTTTTTTGTTTTGAAATTCTTTTTATCCTTGTTTATAATATTTATAAAATTATAAAAAATAATAATAAAGGAGACTAAACAACAAGACTCCCTTTAAACAAGATTTTACAAAATATATAATAACTGAGTTTGTGTTATACACGATGGACCAAACTCAAGTTTAAAAAAAATTTATAAAATATGAATAAATTTATAAATATATAGAGTTAATACATCAACACAGCTATGCTTTTATTGCTTTCATGTTGTGTGACTGTGCATGTTCAAAAACAACAACTTATGCCAATAAAATAAAAGATATGAAAAAACAAAACACTATGTTCGCTATTTGGAGCACCGCAGCTGATACAATCCACGTGGGATGGGGCCCACGTTTATCCACATCAGACACCAAAGAATAAGGGAATGGCCACGAATGAAGGAGAAGCCCAACTTCTCATTCTCACTACCAATCACTTCCACTGTTTCACTGGCTTCCTCGCCATGAATCTCGGAGTAAGGAGATTAGGAGCTAGGGTTCCCCTTCTCCCTCGCTGTTCCAAAGATGGCTCTCCATCCCCAGACAATGGGAAGAATGACTACGGTATGTAATCCCCCCATTTTTTTTCATCAATTTTCAAGATTAATGGCGTGATATATGTTTTAAGTTTGTATGAAATTTTGGATTTTTGAAATTGGAAGTGATTCTCCGAACTCTATTTGTGACATAGAATTGTAGAAATAGATTGATTGCATGAAAGATGTGATTTTGGACCTTTGAAGAGAGAGAGAGAGAGAGAGAGAGAGAGAGAGAGTTGTTTGTCGTTGAAGGGATTTAGTTTTGATAACTTGTGTTAGAAAAGTGAGAGAAATTGCACTGATTAAAGCTTCTGATGTTTGCGTGAAAGATGAATTTGATTTGATTCCATCTATTCAACTTTGCATTGATTTTGGTTTGTTTGAGAGTTGTCATTTATGAATGTGTGTTTTGATTTTATCCTTTTGATTTTGATTACCAAAAGCAAGAACTTTATATATATTGGAGCAAAAGAAGATGTGATTTTGCAATCTTATAAAAGCAAAAAAAAAAAAACATCAATTAGTTTGTTATTACAATACAAGCAAGTGCTAACATGTATTGAGTCTATGCTACTAATTACAGTAATAAGAAAGGTTATCATTTGTCAGAGTGGTGTACATGAAGAATATTCAATGTATGGACAAATGGAAAAAATCTGTGCTGATGAAAGCTTATAATATTTGTATGATAGATGACTTTGTTTCAATCACATGCACTCAACTTTGAGTAGATTGTGCATTGTTTAAGAACTCTCTAATCGAAATGTTTATTTCTGCATTTCATGGTTGAGAGTTCAGTATGATTTTCTTATATATATATATATATATATACTCCAAGAGAAAAGATATTTGTTGAATCATTGAAAGTGATCTCTGAACTCTTGTGGCAGTGAATTGCTGAAAGAGATTGACTGCGAAGCTCTATGTTAAGTCTATGCTATTATTATGTTAAGAAGAGAGGTCCTTTATTGTTAAAGTGTCCATAAAAACTTATAATAACTCTTCTATTATAGATGAATTGGATTTGATTCCATTGTATGTTCAACTTTGCATAGATGGTGAAGTTTTTGCAAGCTCTCAAATCTGAATGTTTATTCCTGCATATTAGGTGATGAGCCATCCAGAGACTGGGACAAAGCATGGTCAAGTTTCAGAAATAAAGGGAAGAAATCAGCAATGAGGAAAAAAGCAAAGAAATCTCTATTTTCACAATTCAATCCAGACAAGTATGTGAGCTGGAATCCTCGGCGATCGGAATATCCATTATCGGAGGAAGTCGATCCTATCAAAAGAACAGAGAGATCAAATCTTATGCTATGGACAAGTCCTCAATTCACTCTGGCAGGTGCCATTGTTGTTGTGACAATGCTCATCGTTTACACCCTCATTGTTCCACTCAAGTGAACATCATCCTCTTCTTTCTGAATCTTTCAATAAGAAAAAGGATGTCTGTAACTTTGTAAAAACAAAAAAAGAAACTTGAAATTGTGTATTTTGGTTTATTACTTCTTATCATTCTAGTTTCCATCAGACTGGGTGTCAAACATACAGACAAATTCCCTGTTATATTGTTCATCTCACACATATATTTTTTTTATTATTAAATCTCAATCATGAATGAAAACAAAAGATATCTGACTGGCATTCTACTAACAAAAGATATTAAAAAACAAACTACTTTTCACAAAGTGGTGATGAAAGGGGAATTACAAGGATGAGAATTATAATAATCAAGCACTGTCTTAACTGACGTAAGCACCAATGTCATCTCCAAGTAACAACACTGACTAATAATTAGGATGTATATTTTCAAGCTGACATATTGTACTACATCATAAGACTAGAAAATTTCAAAGACTCTCTCTTTAAGTCACTTGCCTCACAAGGAAGCAAACAATTGACTTCATCTCTATAAATATCACTTGAAGCCAGCTGCCACTTTTCACTTCAAATTGATAAAGAACAGCAATGGAAAACAAGCATCAGAGAGTTGCAGAGAAGCTGAAGAAAGAGAGGAGGAAACCTCTTCCAAAAAGAGGCCAAATCAAAGCCAAGATCTTTGGAAACTTGATTCATTCAATGATTCCCAAGTTTTCCAAGAATGGAGGAAGCTCAACATCAGCAAACACTTCTCCTGCTATGAGTGGCTACACTTCTGATTCTTCATGTTGATGATGAGGAGTTTTTGTTTAGGTGTTTTAGTTTCGGTAGTGATTAGGAAAGACTAATTTTTCCATCAATGTAAAGATGAAGTTGAGAATGGTGGATTTTTTTTCTTCTCTTTTTTAATGTAAATTTGTTAATTTTTATGAGAAAATTATATGCTTGATTTTTTTTCATTTCTCCTGTACTGAATTTTTTTTTTCTATAAGTTGAAAAGCCACCGGGGAGAGAATATTTGATATGTTTAATGTTATCATCCAACGGATTAAGTTTTTTTAATAAAAACAAAATTATTTTATTTAAAAGATTTGATGCCAAATTACGCTGAAAAGGATTATTTGGACTGTATTTTTTTTACACACAATGTTTGATTTCAATTCCATTTGATATCAATTAATTGAAAGATAATTTGTGTTTTAATTTTTGCACATAATAATTTATACCATTGGGAAGACATTTACATTATATTTTTTACATAAAATATTTAATATTAATAGACTAAGAGATCATTTATGTTTTTTTTTTTAATAACATGGGATTTCGATTAAAAGTTCTATTTTTACATAATTGGACATGAACTTGTTATTGATTGTGATTTAAAAAAAAAATAATGGCTTGGATTATGTCTGGAATGACATATATTATGGTATGTGATGGTATAATAAAAAAAATTTAATTGTTGATTTTTGGATATGCAATATATCAAACCCAGCAATTTCAACAATGAGGTGAGATCTCTTATATTCAAGCATGTTTAGCAATTAATTTGATGGATTTTATATTGGAATAATTTAATATGAGTTTTAAAAGAGAAGTTTGTTTATTCATTAAAAAAAATCACACATAAAAAAATTAGAAAAATTTTAAATCTTATATACATGAGCCGCCATGATTCTATTATCTTTAATATATATGTGGTTTATCCACATATTTATGAGTGAAAAATAAATGACAATAAAAGTCCATATTTGTTTTGAATTTTTAACACTAGAGATAAATAAAAATTTTTTAGGCACGTGTATGTAAACTTATCCTTACTCAATGTGGACTTCCAGATCTTGATTACTTCCACTTTGTGCACGTGATGGAAAAGCAAACATACAACTCCATAAATATTCCATGAATATTCCCTTTTGACATTGAGATACCAATGGATAACTCCTATCTGAATATAAACAAAAAATCTATATATATATATATATATAGCATATGGCGTAAAGGAAAAGTTGTAATTTGTCTATTTTATTTAGTTTCTCATGATATTTATTACATCTAATTCAAATAAACTATAACATAAAGAAAATCAATATCCAAATTCATTAAAAAAAAATTTTAATCACTAAAATAAAGATGCAGGTAAAATTTCATAAATTGGTTACTATAAAACGGTATTATGCCGCTCATCTTTGAACTGTTATTATTGATGGATTTCTCAATGGCCAATTTTATTAATCAAATAAAATTTATTTTAATGTTTTACACTTGGCATCAACTCATTTGCAATAATTTCCTTCTAAAAAAATAAAAAGAAAAAAGAAAATAAAACCAATTAAATATTTAAAAAATCTTAGCATTAATAAACCAACAACCGTTTGTGCGTTAAAAAAAATACAAAAAAATGGATTGAAAAAAGAGAAATAGAAAAAAAAAAAAAAAAAAAAAGACATGAATCCGGTTACTTCGTGCCCAAGCTTCTCATTTTGCGAATGACGTCATCTCAATGACACATCACTGACGTAGTAATCATCACCCTTTTTTAATTATAATAATACGAGTGAATAAATATTAATATTAATTATATCTACACATTTCCAACAAATACGTTAAAAAACTCAAAAAAAAAATAATATTATTAATTTACACCAATCGTTTCAAACCATATAATTATATATCTTATAAACAAATAAAAAAATTTAAATAATAAGATAAAGGCAGCTCCGGAAAACACCTTAACCAGTGACATGAGTTCCGGGGTTTTGTCCTACCGACTTTTCAAATAATAATTAATTAACACACAATTTTTTCATTAATAAAATGATATTCATATTAATCGACATTAAATTAAATTAACTTTATATATACATAAAAATATAAAGAAAAACAACCAATTTATAAATAGATCCAAGCTCTTCCCTTTTCTCTCATCTTCTTCATCAGTAGCCCACTTTAGTAGTGAGATCATATCAACAATGGCAGGAAAACAAGGTACCGCCACTTCAAGCGCCATAAGTTGTTACGGCAACCTTCCACCAAAAAGAGGCAAGATTATGGAAGAGATCATGAAGGACACGCTTGGCTCCATAACCTCCATGGTCTCCGGCAACGCCTCCTCCTCCTCCACCACGGCCGCCGCCACCGCCGCCACCGCCGCCACCAGATCTTCTGGGACACGGAACTAGAATAGGTCTAGCTTGTGATCCTTGTAATGGCTTGATATATATATTTAATTAATGGTGTTTTCTTCATCTACTTTACTGAGTTTATCTTGGTATGAAAGCTCACACTTACTGTTTGGTTGGGTGGATGAGCTTCATGTTCTTTCTTCTTATGAATGTTTTTATTGTAAAAATATTCTATAAAAGATAAAGATCCTTTGTTTTACATGTTTAGAAGGTTTTCTTTTTTCTTTTTTTTTTTTTCTCAACTGACGGTATGTTGAGTTTTCACTTGGTGTGGTTTAATTTTAAAGATCTGAAATCAAACTCCAGCTTTCACACAAAGTGAAAGCAGTACAAATATGTTGAGATTTCCACACTCTATGCACGCCATGAGATAGGATTTATTTTAAGGTAAAAAAAAAAAAATTCTTGAAAACAATATGAACAATTTGGATTTTATTGGATCATCTTCATTCATGTTACTGTTTGTGTACCCCCACTGTCTTTTCATAGTGGAACATATCTACTTGATGGTTGTTAATTATTTGTCGTTGTTAGACAGTGTTATGGATCAATCTTAATTCAACTCCATCAAATCGATCCAATTCCAGAGATAAAGTTTCAATTAACTGCTAACATTCAAGATTCAGGGAAACAATTATAGGTTTCCAAACTCATCATCACTAATCGAGCAAGGTTCTCAACCCAAATAAGTTGAATAACAACAAACTAACTTCCGGAACAGGAAAAACGAAACTCTTGGGCTGTGTTTGATTGGTAACATGGAAAATGATTGATTGGTAACATCAAAAATGAGTGGGAAAATTTTTTTTTTTTCATGTGTTTCCATGGAAAATGAAAAATAATCATTTGATTGACATTATTTTTTAGCTAGAAAATCAAAAACAATTATGAAAAAATTCTTATTTTGTTGTTTGATTGTTCTTTTTTCGCATAGTCCTTTACATCTTCGATGGAAAACTTTTCCCAGTGCGGATGCAGGAAAAATTTTTCACTAATTTGAGAGAAAATAGAGTCACATGATAGAGTTTGTGGAAAAATTTTCCATGAAAAATTTTGGCAAACAAACAGCCTGTTTAGCTGAAAAATGACCCGTGTAAAATATTTACAAGAAAAAAAAAGCAATCAAACACAGCCTTAAATGAACATATCTAATAACAAGCAACCAGAAAATAGAAAAACATAAAGTAAATGGGCTCATTGCCCTCCTGCTCCAATCGTCGGCAGAGCTTGTGGGAGCTAGGCTTCTTCCCGGACTCAGGCCCAGATTCTTTCTTCTTTCTTCTTCCCCTCTTGCAGCCCTTGCATTTTTCTTTTATAGCTCTTGCCTCAAGATCAGTTCTTGTTACAAAATAACAATCCCAATGAGTCATAACAAATAGCGTTTAGACGTATGACATATTTGTTAATGCAGAGGATTTTCAGTCATGAAAATATATATATTTGAAAATACAATAATTGTAAAATTTAGTGTGTTTGTTAGATGTAATAAGAAATATTGTATTATAAAATTTGGTATAGCAATGATGCTCTTGCGGACAGAGATAAGCTGGTGTGAACAAAGATAACGATGCTTTTGCGTGAGAGATTTGATAATGTGAGTGGAGGACAATAACAAGCCTTTTGAGAAGCTAAAAAGCACTCATGTTCTGAAGTTGATTTTCACAGATTTGGTTTTATGCTGAACTTGAACATAAAACCAAATACACCCAAATAAAATCGGTAGTGTAAATCAAGTTACACCAAAATACATCCAAACAAATCAAAAATTTGTTAAAGTAAAATAACTTCATTTATAGATAAAACCAAATACCTCCGAACAAAAACTCCTATTGAATGATTTATCATTATTTGAAGAAATAGATTGTAGTTTTGTTTTAACATAAATAAAACTCAAAACTACTAAAAAACATGCATACTCTTGTTTCCTTTGTTTGCATGATATGTACTAGATAATTCGTTTCCGGGTACTTACTTTTTTTATGATGTTAAAATGATTATATTTTGTACTTCTTTAACCAGTCCTGACAAGGAATTTCATTTATTGCGAACAAAGAATAGTACAAAAATCTCTTAAAAAAATAATAATACCAAGATAACAATTTATAAAACTTCATGACATCATAATCATTCCAATTAATTGGATTTTGGGAAATTAACTTTGAAATGAGTGGTAATGTTTATTTTCATATATAAAACTCTTTTTGGTTTTGGGGGGTTAATTTAATAATGTGTTAATTTCCCAACAAAGCTGACGTGGACCACTGAAGTCCCAGATTGACGGTTGTTTCATCCACTAGCTCGCCATGTGATTAAGGGGATATTTGGATGGCCTTTTTTTAAGCCCATAAGTGTTTTTTTTATAAGCTAAGCATTTCTGGGTTTTAAAAAACATGTTTGTTTGGGTTTTTTGACAGAAGCAGTGAAAAAAAGCTAAAATTCAGCTTTTTTCAGAAGCTGCCTCATAGGTGCTTTTTAGAAAAGCACTTCTGAGAAGCTGTTTCAAAGAAAAGCACTTAACTTATTTTAAAATTTCTTTTTTTAAAAGCTTATCTAAACAAGCCCTGAATACTTCAAGGAAAGCAAGTCCAAAAACACCTCTGTTTATATTTTTCAAATGCCAAATGGACTAAAGCATATGAGGGCAAAATTGTAATTATAAAAACTGATTAATTTTTTAAAAAAATGGCATTGAATTGATGGGTCCTTTCATCTCAAAAATTCAAAGTAAATCATAACTCTTATTTATCCAATTATATTTATATCTCATCAACCAATTTTTTTTTTTTTATAAAAATGGATAAGCCATCAGCCCAAGCTATCTAGAATCTCATCAAGTTGCCATAATTTGGCGGCTATACATCACCATCCATATCAATTTATAATTCTTTTGTTAATTTTAAAATATTTAAAAACAAAAGAAAGGAAAAGAAAATTCAGGTTCTTTTTCTTGGGAGAAAGAAATTTTCTCATAGATTTGAAGTGCTGGAAAAATATTTGACTAAAACTTGTATTTATTCTAGAAAAATATTTTTTTATTCCTCTAATTAATTACTGTATTAAATTTGTGTAGTCACTCAAACTTAGATTTCACATTTGACTAAAAATCTTTTTTTGGTTTCAAGATCTACAATGTTTCAATAAGTCTTTATCTTCAAAAGAGTTTACAACTATAAATATAATAATGGTGTGTAAATATATGATGTAATAAGTAATTCCGAAGTTAATTTAATAACACACCCAATCCAATGCAAGCACAGCCACACACATGAAATTAGTATTTATATTTAGAATATATCCCAAAATGTTTTTAAAGATACATAAAAAAATATTTTAGAGTTATATTATCTGTTAATAAATAGCACAAATCTAAAACAGAAATGTTTAAGATTTACAGTTGCCGTATCTCAACATCCATGATATTAATGCATAACTAAACATTGTCAGTAAAAAAAATCTAAATTAAGAAACCAAACACTAAATTATATATTAGTAAATAAACACATTCTGCAGCCTTTATCATTTGATTTGAAGTATTGTATATATGTTGTTGTGCCCACCGGTGCAGTAGATGGGGACGGAGAAGTAGGTTAAAATATTAATTATATATTTATGATTAAAAAATCTAGTTGTTCAACCAATAACTACCATGATTTTCATTTAAAGATTCATGAGGAAGTGAACTGTTTTTATTATTTTTTTGGTTAAATAAATACTGTTTATGGAAGTAATATGAAAAATTTTCCAATAAAATAATGTGAACTAAGATATCTGAGAATATTAAGATTGAAAAGAATGACAAAAGTGGTTGTTGGATGAATAATGAAAGAGTAACACCATTGAGAACTCTATTATTCTCCACTAAAAACAAATTTCATAAAGGAACAAAGTTTGGTGTGTGTGCTTTCTATCAATCATTCATCCCTAGTGAATCCATTAGTTAAATATCAAATGAGTATTATCACACAGCCCTAAAGACAATGGGATGGGGTCCTAAATAATGCCATCCCTTTTGCCGGAGAACACAATGAAAACTGAAAAGCAAAACACAGTGTAATTGAAGACAGGAAAGAAGATAGGCAGACATGTATAGGGAGCTAGAGCTAGATGTTCTTTCTTTCTTTCTTTGTTTCTCACAAGAAAGATTAAAAGTCATGAGAGAGTTCAAATGATGGTACAAAAACAAAGCAAATTAAAAAAAAAAAAAAAAACAAGACATTCAAAAGATTCCAAGCATTCATACAAACAAGAGCTTTTCTAAAGTCAGAGGATGATAGACTAGCAGCAGTGTCTGAATGAATAGACAAAAGTCAAAAGGCAAGTGACACAATGGTTTTTATTTGAAACTGAAGATTACCTTGAGGGATGGGAATACACTGGGTTTCAGCCACTGAAGTAGTAATGGTGAGTAGCAGAGGCATGGGGGAGCTCTGATGAAAGGTTGGCTGGAATGGTGGTGTTGGAGAATCCTGATGATGCTGCGGTGGCGGGACTGTGCCTCGACATTTGCCAATTCCACCAGTTCGGAGTGGCCGGTGATGCTGTTTCTAGGGGCCTCTTCTCTCTTGTTCTTTCCTGCATTCGTAATCTCTAATGAAACCATTTGAATATGCAGTTTGAATATGATAGCTAGAGGTAACATTCTTGATATATATATATATTTTTTAACCTTATTTCTCTTATGCCACCAGTACATCTCTTTAAAATGAATAAAGACAGGTTAAAGAATCACTTTGTGAAGGCATGCCATTTGTAGTTTGAGGGATCTCTGATGGACAGGATGTAGTACAATAGATACAGACTGGGTGAGTTGTGACAATCATACTAATTTAATATCAGGCAACTTGACAACAAAATGAAGCTGACACTGAGAGCAATATGTTGTGAAGATTACTAGGAAAACAAACGTAAGTGCCGACGATTTAAATGTCACTTTTATGCTGCCAGAAAAGAAAATAGTTAAAAGAAACAAAGAGGTCACTTTCTACGACCTAGCCTATCTGAGAGAAATAAGAGTTCGAGGTTAACAACATAAGAATTTTAAACTGAAAGCAAACTCAAACTTCTTGATTTGTGGAAAAGTATGCAGTGAAAAGAACAAAAAGAAGTTGTTTTCTAGACAAGAGAAAACTCAGTGCCGGAAACTTTAAATATTCCAGATTGTATAACCTCTGAAACAATATGCCAAATCTTAGTGCGAAATATTAAAGTTGAAAAAGACAATATGGGGGGCACCATATCAATCTGAAACCAATAATTTTATGTGGGGCGAAAACATCAAGTGCATGGGAAACATAATAATTAATTACCTCATACATGGGTAGGAAACCAGAAGGAGCAGACCAGATGCGTGACTCCTCATTTATCATCGTTAAGCGATTTGGTTGAATGGTCAAATGGGAGGAAGGGTCAACAAACTGTGGCATAAAACAAGTAGAAATTGCCACAACCCAATAAATTCAACTTAATTTAATTAAGTGAAAGGACATCAGTATGTATGTCTTACAATGTTCAGAGAAGGAAAGCATCACCTACATGTACTCAAGATACTATAGGATGAAAAGCAGAAATCAAAGAAAGTAGTAATTACCATAAAAAAGGTCATGAGCATTCCACTGGTGATGAAATCTACTATCAAAAATGTTACCTTTATGATATGTGTTTATCAATATTGGGTTAAGGGGGGAGACAATTACCCTAGCTTTTCTGTGATCAGAATCATTGAAAGCAGCACCCTGGAATTGGAGACCCATCAGGTTTAGGTCCCTCTCTAGATTATGAACTGAAGGTTGAGAGAGGCGCAAGTTCAGATCAAGGTCAGGATCTCCTGCTACAGGATTCAAATCAAATGAATAATTGAGCCCTAAGTGACCGCAGAACAACAACCAGAATGGAGCCAGACATGAATTTAAGTTTAACAGTACCCGTGCCGCCATCAACGTCTGGAAGCAATTCCCCTTCATATGTATTTGGCTCAAAGTTAGTAACAGCTTCCCTCCCATTGCATCTGATAGCAGCTTTGTCATAGGCTCTGATGCCCAATATCAAAATGCATCAGAAGAGAGAAAAAAGAAAAGTTTGAAATAGAACTATGGTACTATTAAAATTTGGAATGGAAATTCACAAGAAGAAAATAATAATAACAAAACAAAAAAAGCAAGACTTCACACTAAGTAGGACCTTGCAGCCTCTATTTCACTGTCGAATAGCCCAAGATATATGTACCTGCATGCAAGCATTGCTTTCGTATTGGTAAAGAATAAATAGTTCAAGGCTTTTAACTTCCCAAAGAAAACCAGGAAGCAATCGCACTATAAATACACAATTTTGGTGTCACTAAAGATGTACTTTTAAGATTTATCTACCACAATGGACATCCATGGGAATCAATCCTTATCATATTTCCATATATAAAAAACAGAGTAACAAAAGAAACAAAAAAGATCAAGAGAGACTTTCTCACTTCTTGCCAAGGAGCTGCCCCATGCGAGCCTCCCAACGGCCGCACTTGTGAAGGGTCACTCCTCTATACTTGGAGCTCCCTCTGGAGAAACCAGTGCTCTGGCGACGGAGTGAGTGCACAAATTCCTCCTTAGTTAAATTCCCCATCTGCAGTGAACCAGCAAAACAAAGAACAACATTGAATTCACAGCCTAAAAACATCTAAAACCAATACAACCATGCGTCCATGAAAGCACCTGCTTCAAATCTTCATCATAATCACTGAGATTGAAATTAATATCAGCATCAACACCCCGGAACTTAATCGCCGCCCGGTCATAAGCCCTGCAATCTCAACAAGAACTACTTTTAAATTTTTTTATAAAAAAATAAAAACAATCCAATCTTTACGAGCAATAGAATCCTGATGAACAAATCCAACCTTGCAGCAGCATGAGCAGTGTCGAAACCCCCTGAAATCCCAATCCAAACAAGGAAAACACACAGTCAGATGATCAGAGATTAGCACATCCATCAAACAAACAACACAAGCTATGTAGATTCTCACCCAAATACACTTGTTTCCCGCAATCCCTGCAAACGAGAACCAAACTGCGATCGAATCAAAGACACTCGATAAACATCACAGAGATTTCGAAAGACAAAGGAAACAGACCATATATGCGATTCCCAACGCCCGGTGCGACGGTAGAACGTGACCCCACGGTACTGCGAGCTTCGGGACCTCGGTCCCCGCCTGCTCTTCTTCACCTGCACCTGTGGCGGCCGCTGCTGCTGCGGTGCCACCCCACCAATGCTGGGTGGAAGAAACCTCGGATCGGCCCATGGCGGCTTCACCGCCGCCGAGTCCCCAGCCGCCGGCAACGGTGGAAAGAACATCCTCGTCACATGCTCCGCCTCCTCCACTGGCACCCCATTCTCCCCCTCCCCTTCCTCCTCTCCCTCCGCGGGGCTTCTCAGTATTCGAAAACTGAGCGCCATAGGCGGCGGGTTAGAACACGAATCCTCATCTCCCGGCCCATTCAACACTGATGACTCCGACGTCCCAGAGCCCTCCGCTGCCAGCCGCGTCTCCACAGAAGCCGAGCACTCGTTGAGATCGAGCATCATCCTTCACAGCCTTGAATCCCCGATTGATCCTTCACTCCTTCCCTCTATGCTTTGCCTCCCGCTTCGCTCATTCCATCACAAGCACGATGAGAAGCAAAGCACTCGAAGCTCGCCGGCGCCGGCGATCGGAGAAGGGAGACAGAGAGCGAGTGAGAACCCAGGACGCGAGAACGAAGAACACCAGCGAGAAGAGTACGAATATATAGAGAAAGAGAAAATAAGACGAAAAGAAATACAGGTTTGCAGTGCCGTACACGATGCCACCGGCAAATGTCGGTCATCCGGTTTCCGTAATTTCATCCGCAACCAAACCCGCTCCGTGGAAATATCTAGGACTGCCTTGTTTCAGAAAGTGAATCTGGACCGTTGGATTCCAATGGACGGATAGGATGGGATTCGCCTGCATTGTAGTATGCATAATTTAATAAAATTTGTATCTTTCCATACTTTTTATTGTACCGAAAGTATTGGTTTTTGTTTGAATTATTTACCCAATAATATTTTTTTATATTTTTAAAATTTATATAACAATTCAGACGCCTAAAAATTTATAAAAATCAAGTAAAATTCACTTCAGATGAATGGTTTAAATATATATAATTGTAGTAAAACCATGTTATGCCATAAATTTTTGCAATACCTTGAACCTTATAACTCAGTAGTCATATACGTTATTTACTAATTGTGTCACAGTGGTTGCCAGCCACGCAAATGATTGAGTATGAATTTTGAGATGAATAATTTAAATATAATTTTTATTATTGACAATGCCAACTCAAGAGTCTTGGTAAAAATTTTTCTGCAATATGTCATAGTTGTTAGAATTTAACTAACTTACAAAACATTCTTTTGCAGCATGTGAAATATGTCATATCCCAACAGTCTCATGGCATCATTCATAATAAATTTCATGCAATATGTCAAATATGTTGTATCATTTTAGATGTAAAAACGAATGTTTTAAATGAATTTTTATTGTTAAACAAGTCTTTTAAAAAAAAAAGATTTGTACTAAATAAATAGTAACAATCTAATGTACTATTTTTCAAAAGTATCAATGTACATCGCGAGGTAGATTGATAGTGAATTTTGAGAATAATGATTTAAATGCATATATATATATATATTCTTATTATTAAAACAACTCAAAGGTAAAAATTTTTATGCAATATGCCTGATCATGTATTAGAATTTAACAACCTTCATTTTATTAATTATAAAATAGAATGAGAATATAATCTGCATTATATATTTGTTACTTATGAAAAACAAGAAGAAGCAAATAATTTAGTTAAAAAAAAATTATTTATTAAAAATAGAAATTTTTTTTTTTAAAAAAAAAGTTCAGAGGAACACCAAAAATGCTACATGTTAACACGTTTTAAATATAGTTTTTTTTAGCATATACAAATGAATTTTGTAGTCTATTATTCATACTTTTACACACCTAATTGTAAAAAAAAAAAATGAATAATTTTAGCTGTTAAATAGCTGTTCATTAGAAGTACAATGATCAAGAAGTTCATCAAAAGTGATAATAAGTGTGGTACATGATGAGTTTCACACTGTTTAAGGGTCCATTATGTCTTTCATTTTAGTTCATGTAATCAATAAATGAATGTGGACACTAACTGTGTTTTGATGGTGAAACAAGTGTTAACCTTTTTCTTCATTGCATATATATAATTGCACAAAAAAAAAAAAACAAATGGAAATATCAATTATTGTTTGTTCTTGTTTTAAGTTCATTATTGTGTTTTTTTTTTTTGAGCCAAAAAAAAAAAAAAAATAAATGTGTGACATCAAGAAAAGGTCATAATATGAAAAGGAAAAAAAAGGGGGAAAAGATAAAAAGAAGGATTGTGTGCAAATTATGGCTGCATGCAGGACAATTGATGAAGAAATTGATGATAAAAGATGTCATAGAGAAACAGAAAGAGGGAAATAATTTAAGGGTCATACCTAAATTGGTACTTTTGAGAACAGTTAATGGTACTATGGAAGGACATATTGTTGGTGTGCATGAGCTAAATATAAGTTTTTATTTTTTTTTTAATCTACGAAAGAAATCAAAGTACATCTATATATGGTATTAAAACACACCGTGCAACTACTTTTACAAGGAAATTTTTGGTATTTTATATTATTATTATTATTATTATTTTTTAATCTAAGAAAAAACCTTTGAGTGAAATAAAAAGTAAATTTAAATTAGAAATCATTTACTAAAATATTTCTTTTTTGCCCTATTTTCAAGGGTTTAATTGTATGGCTTATTCACATTTTAAAAAAATATATATTATTTTTAATGTAAGTGTAATTTTTGACATCATTTTTAATAGTTATTTTTTTTAAAAAAAAAAATTATGGTGTAGAATATAATAACGAGCAACCTCCAACCAAACAGGTTAAGAAGATATTAATGAGATGGTCTCTTTTTTAAATTATCTAAAATAGAATTATTAAATAAGTTTTTTTTTTTTTTTAAAACTCTAGATAAAATTTTTTACTCTAATAAAAATTCATTTAATTTATTAAAAAAAAGAAATAAAATAAAAAGATAAGTGGGCCACATCATCTGCAATCAATCAATCAATCAACGGCTGCCAACCAACGAAAGGACAACGACACTTGGGCCAAGATTGAATCAGAGCCGTCGATCGGGGCCGTGAAGAAAGATGGGGACGGATAGAGAAACACGGGAAATGAATGAAAGCGCGGGGCCCACTAGAGCACCAACAAAATAAGAAACATTTCCCCTTCCGGTAACTTTACAACCTTAAACCGGCTCTTCTCGTATTCGCCGTTTTTTCCGGTTATGGAAACCAACCAAGATACGAGCCACCGGCTGCTGCCGGTCATCCAATAAGATCTTGAAACGTTTCCGTTTCTTTTAAATTTAATTGTTTATCAATTTGTTGGGCACTCTTCGAATCTTTTAATATTTTCTTTCCTAAAGTTGTGGACGTCGTTGGTTTGCGTCAAGCCCCCTTCGTTTTTAATGCTATTTTCCTTCTCCTCCACTAGAAAAATATTATTTATTTTTCAGTACCATGATGTTGCATTATTATTATTATTATTATTATTAAAGAAAAATACCATTGTGCCCTCCATTCATAAGAAAAACCTTTAATTTTTTTTGTATTTCTCTCATAGTTTTTTGAAAATTTTATTTTTAAATTAATATGCATATGATATAAAATAAGCAAATTGCTCATGCTCCTCCTCTGCATTGCACTGCGATGGTATTTGAAAAAATACCAAGCTTGATGGTCCCCACAATTGAACAAGAGGGAGACCATTTTCATTTTCACCCTCTTGGACGTGTTTACAGCTGATGCAAGTAAGATAAAAATATATTTTTTATTTTTCAAAATTACTTCGATTATAAAAGTTTTATAAAAAAAATAAAAAAAAATGAGAGATTTAAAAGGTAAGAAAAAAAAAATTATGGACTTTAAGAGGACTCATAGGTTACCATCTTATCTTCTTATTATTAGTATTATGACCTTTCTATATCAAGGAGTGGTTGTGAGTGAGTGAGAGAGTTGCATTCCTTGAAAGGAAAGAGAACAGGAACCAGCAAGTGGATTTGATTGGGACCCAAATCAAACATAAATTATGAGAATGGGAACATGATGTTTGGTTGTTCTTGTGGTTTTGAGGTTATGATGTGTGTATCCTCACCAATAAATGGAATATATAACAGTAGAGATAAATAAGATCATTTTTTATGGGGGTTTATTTTAGTTTCTTTTAATACTAGGAACCTTGCTATTTTCTCTTTCAAAAAAAAAAATTGTCTTAATTTATTAAATCATAGTAGAACAAAGGAGCAACAAAATCAAGCTGAAACATTAATGACACCAGACTAAAACAGAAAATAAATAAAGATATAACAAACATGCACTCACCAGGCTGCTAATAAGTTTTTGAATGTTGGATTAAATACATCAAACTAACACCCTATTATCAAGTAGGTTAATTATGACAATAACAAAGGAGGTGCATTAATATCCTAGTACGTCCAACGGATCCAATAGACAAAGCGCAAGTTAGGAACAGGAAAAGCATGATGAAATAATAAAAACCTTATCAGGACTTAGTTGAGATGGAGGATGGAAAAGATAAGACTCATGTGGCTGGAAAGCGACATCAGTTATGGCACTTAAAAAGAGTCAAAATGTTTCTCTGAAACAGTAAAAATTGAACCTCTATTTTCCTGATGAAGAGGTTGGAAATAGTGCTGACTGACTGCCTGCCTGCCAGTGAGATCTCACTAATTTCTGAGTGGATACCTGGCATAATCCACATTCTTAATCATATCATATCCACAAGGTATGCTTTGATTCTTGCTATTCCTTAATCACTTTCTCTCTCAGCATTAACAGACTTCTAATGATCATCATTAACACACAGTAATCATAGTTTTGAAAAATCTAGGATTGTACAACAGAGACTAAAAGAAAGTAGTGGTCCTGGAAATGTGAATAAAAGTAAAAAGTTCCACTTTGTGATGAAAAGACCTCATTAAAATCTTACCATTGATCTGTTGGCTGGGAAAAACAATGCAACAGGAGGTTCCACTTTTCATCAAAGTAAGTATCTCACTGCTTCAAAAATATATATGGTAAAGTAACATGAATTAGAACAAAGATACTTGAGATATATATATAATTTCATTCAACTCCTTAGGTACCAACTAGTAGGCTTAACAAAGAAATAAACTCACATCAATCAGCAAACATAGGTGAACATAACTCAATCACCCACCTTCAACTTTTTAATTTAATAATCATACACCATGAAATCAAGCGCAAAAAAAAAGCCACAAGAATGGAGCTGCTGTTGTCCTTAAGCTAAACCATTAAAACTGAGTTACTTCAGAAATAATCCTTGAACTAACAAAAAAAAATTCTGTAAGTATGTTTTTTTTTTTTTTTTTTGCAAAGGACAAGAGTGATAAATTAGTTTTGCGGTTGCACCTAAAAGTAAAAACACTGAAATGCATTTTATATTAATTACTATGGACTTTTAACACTTAAAAAAAATTAATTATGGAAGGAGGGGCCCACCAAAGGGAAACTAGGAAATTAGGGCGTTGTACCGTCGGCAGAAGGGTACGAGGTTACTGATCAAGGGCGGACGTGGGCTCTTCATATCCATTCATAGGAACTCATTTTGGTCAATACTCTACCCCATTCTTTTATGGTATCATATCACATCATTGTAACATATATCATACTCTCTCTCCTATGCTTTAAATAGTATATATCAGATGCACTTATCTCCATGATAGTAATAATCTTAGCAAAAGATACATAAAGAGAAGTGGGGGAAACATAAGAGTGGACATGTAGAGCAAAACACAAATTGTAGCATCACATGCCAATTCATTAAAGGGACCCCTTTCACATCTTTCACACCACATTAAACAAGCACAGTGAAGGTTGCTTTTTAAGTGTTTCTTGATTGCCATTTGTTCACCTTCAAAGATTAAAAAAAAATTATAAACAAAAAAAAAAAGACAGGTTCCCAGGCGTTCCATCTATATATGGACAGGTTGAAGTTTAGAAGTTGCTAGGCTGCATTCAATAAGATAGTAATGGATTAAACTAAAACTTAGTTCAACAGTAAAGGGGGCAGTTCTGTTTGTATTTTAAATTTCAAGAATAAAGTTGGGGCCATCCAAATCGGCAAGCTGCATCCTATCCAGAAGTGCGTGCATTTGCGAAAGATATACAAAATTACATACCTTTACTCAAGTGACTAAAGAATGTTGGCCGTCAAAAAATTCATAACACAACAACATTAGTCCGACAGTGAAAACCAAGTGTGAAACTTTCTACTATTTCGAATTTAAATCCCACTAGATTAAGTGATGATAATAGATTCTCAGTATAGATTCGGGCTTATAATCCGAACACCACGTTATCGGGTGAGGGGCATAAGAGCTAAACAATTAATTCCTAGTTCATACCTATGCTCCTTTGACAAAAAAACCTACTTGCAGTTGTTAAATATAAATAAATAAATAATGTCTGCCGATAGAGGATTGATGCTCACAGATTATAAAATAGCTACATCCATAAAAAAAACTTAAAATAATTTTTGCAAAACAATAAAAAAACAAGATAAATTATGATAGGGCATAACATACTGGAGGCATATATAAAGAAAATAGAAAATAATAATAATAATAATAATAAAGATAAACAAATAAATAATGTCTGCCAATATAGGATAGATGCTCACAGATTATAAGAAAGCTACATCATTAAAAAAAACTTAAAAAGAATTTTAGTAAAACAATAAAAAAAAAGATAAATTATGATACGGCATAACATACTGGAGACATAATAATAATAATAATAATAATAATAATAATAATAATATAAAATGCAAGAGACAAAAGAAGTGGGAACCTTGAGGGTTAAGATGATGAGGAAGTGGTGGTGGGATGGGAAAGAAATGAATATATCTTTATTTTTAATTCCGAATGGAAGTGGACTACTAAGATGACATTCGAGCATTCCCATAATGACCCAACAAGAGGTCGCTTTCTCCTTTTGCCTTGATTGAAATGTCTTCAATTACATAAGAGCATCCTCTTTCGGGTTCATTGCTCTGCCATGGCATTATTGCATTCTTTGCTCGAATAGGAATTTGTTGTTTTAGTGTCGGTTCCACATCAAATCAATGGATCCTCCTAGACTCTACAACCTACCCCCCATTTAGCTTTTTTTTTTTTTTATAATCTGTGTGGACCATGGAAAACAGCTCACCAGATTAGACTCAGGCCCTCCTTCCCAATAACCAATCCAATCACTGCTCAGCCTTGGATTTCTACTATTTCTTTATCTTTCTTTTTATTTTTAATTTTTCATCAAGGCCTTATAAAAGGAGGGTTTTTTCTCTTTCTTATTGTTGTGTTCAACGAACCAGTATTAGAGAAATCCACATAGTTTCTCACTTTACCTTTATATTTTGAATATATCCAAATAACTCGTCTAACAAGCTAAGTCCGGTCCTTATTTTTAATGTCTCGTAAAATGCCAATCGTGATTTTCAATGTAAAATGCTTGCCTAGAAAACGATGAGGAAATACAGTGAATTCAAATGACCTAAGATGGTTTCTCAATGTCATTATGCTTATCTACAAATATCTGTCGTTTCAGCTCACACGAAAGTACAATGATTTCACCTACAAGAAATCAATAAGACAAAATAACTACAGTGACTCATGTCCATGAACAACTTTAGCTATCAGCTTTTCATTATATTTTGGTGAAACTAGAATAGATCATAGAGATCTATATTCAGATTTACCCTACTGACGGCATACGGAAAAATAAATATATATAAAACTTAATTGAGAAGTGAATTTAAATGAAAGAGAGCAGAACTTTGAGTAAAGATATGGGCATGCCATAACTAAAAAAGACAATTGAGTCGTTCAACATCAAGCACCCATGATCAAAGTAAAGCGTATTCATGAAAGCCTGATTTCTAAGAGTTGTTCAACATCAAGAACCCATGATCGAAGTAAAGCGTTCTCATGAAAGCCTGAGTTCTAACTTATTTGTGCACGCTAACAACTGGCTGAACATACACGCATCAAAAGCCTCAGTTTTATCTGCAATTTTTTTAATATTATTAATTTTTTTAATATTATAGAGCTCTCATGAGAATAACTGAAAAAAAATCAATAAAGACGTACCAGCCTCCAGATATCGTGATCCTCTACGTACCGCTAGAAATATGAGACAAGGTACGAGCAAATTTTTATTAAGGCGCAAAAAGTGCATGACAAGATGAAGACACGTACTAAAATGGAAAAAATAATTGAAAAGAAGACGGCACAAGTTAATGGCCAAAATATCAACATCAGCATCAATGAGTAACAGATGAGTAATGCATTCGTACAAGATTCATAACGAATAGATTGCCAAGGACTACAGTGAGAGTGATTGGAAAAGCATGCAAATACAGGTGATTTTATGATGAAAACTTGTGATAATATAAGATGCAGATCAACTACTCAGATCAAGGAAAAATGGTATGTATCAAACATGTGGAACATGCACAAAGTATCAAAATCTAATTAAAAAATGCAAGTCATGGCAACATAAGTATTGTCGTAATAGTGAGGAGCTTATATTCACTAAAACATGTCTCAACTTAAGATCAAAATTTTAGAATTATAGGAGTTTCCTCCATCAATACCATATATATTATGGGCCGCTCCCAAAGTTCAATCTGCACTTGTATTTACAGTAGATTTCAGTCTTCAAGAGGCTATGACAATATTCATGCACCATCACTTGAATTAAAGAGCTGGTGTCAAAGCAAAACCTATTCATCCGGTGTGGTTTGGTAGTGGCTTCCAATAGAGAAGAAAGCAACGGGTGGCTAGGGCATCACTATCTCGTCCCTTCATGCACAGACGCCCTGCCTGCTATATTCATTAACATTAGTAGCATGGGATGATTTAAAACCCAAACTTCCATTTCTCAAATTGTTTAAGCGTGAGAGATAAATTCACATATAAAAGTGAAAGCATTATAATATGTACTATTGGTGTTGTGTGCTACAGTTTGCTATTTAAAATTCAGAAGTCATTTTTGCAAATATGAATATATTAAAACAAGATTGAAAATTTTTTGAAATACTAGAACAAGCTCCGTTCAAAGCCTTCCAGATTTGCTGCACGTCTTGTGGTCTTGCTCTAACTTGCTAACCATCTTTAAATACTTAAAAGTACCACAACCTGCAATTTCAAGCTGACCGTGAAAGAACTCGCACCATTGGACGTGTCAAAATAGGGGAAACATAAAGGTGATGTAGGCCGGGCTTGGTGCTGGGGTAGGTAAATTTGATCAATCTTTGGTCCCCTTCCTTAGACTGTACTGAATAGAGTTTTAATGAAAATGACAGAAAACAATAATGATAATAGCGATATCTATAAGGTACTGGCCTTTCAAGCAGGCCCTCTACTACATATAAATATCAAGGATAGACAGATCAAGTGACAGATTATTTTGAATTAAGCTATTACTTCCAAATTGGTGATATTTTCATTAAAGATGCATGGGAAACCAAGTCATACATACATTTAACAAAAAATCCAAAAAAAACAAGCTAGTGAATAAACAAGAACTTCCTTCGGCCATCATATGATTAGACTGGTTGCACTGCATTAATATTGAAATGACAAAAAAGATAGGATGAAAACAGAATGACAGAGCAAAGCGGAATAAATAAAATCATGCAAGCCTTGGCATCATACCTTGAAAACGGATTGTGCTTATTTCCTGCCCCGTCAATTCAATTCCATCATCAGTCAATGGTACAATCCCTGATGAATCGATAATAAATGGAAAGGCTAATGGCGGAGAAAATGGAGACTTTGCAACCTTTATATATCTCTGACCTAAAATCAGAAAAAAGAACTGTTAGGTCTATCAATTGATCACTGGTAATGAACAAAAGATACTGTAAATAATAAATAATCAAAATAACCATGCAAAAAATTCTCTGTAGTGCATGCTTTATAATGCAAGAAAGAATCAATTGCAAGGTGGAATAATATTTGATGTAACGAGGATAAATGCAACAGTTATCAGCTTCAAGAGGAACAAAAACGAATGCCAATTCAAGCCAGTCATTTAGATGCAAAGAGAACAAGGTTTTCATGTGCTGGAATAATACTTTGGAACTCCCAGTTCTAATCAAAGAAAACAAGATACCTGAATGAGCCTCTAATACAAGACGAATTGCTACAGCATGAGCCCATTGGATGCCTAGAGCAGCAATAAGGTGTGATTCAAGCCTCTCAGAGGTTACATTGTCATCCCCGCCAGGCCCTAAAAGTGTTATAAGCTTGCATTTATATTATTTCCCACTTAAAATGCTATGCGAATTTGAATAAAGTAGAAGACCTTCAAATGGATAATGAAATGCTTCAGTACTTTGTCCCCTTACTTGGTTTGTCACCACAATCGGAATCCGTGAAAATTCAGCAACTGACCTATAGATGTATCACACAAATATCAAACCACAGATACTCGGAAAATCTCAAAGGCCATGCCAAAATACTAATCATTAATTGAGAAGGCAAGGAAAATACCCCTCCATTAAATACAAATAAAGAAGGAAGCATTAGCACAAAATCAAAGACTCAATATAGTGGCGTTGAATGTTTTCAAATATGACACAAACATTTGGAGGAACAAACAAGAAATCTTACTTCAGAAATGACAGGGTCGATCCCAGTGATTGTTCCCTTGAACCTCTGGTACAGCAATCATTCTCCCTTGGGTTTCTAAACAACAGAGAATTCAAAATATATTCATGCAATGTCCATGCAATAAGTAATGACTTACAGCTGAATTAAAGCGGTTGCTTGCACACCTAAGAGCACAATATAATGATATTACATGCACCACGATAACAGAAAATACTGGTCTTATGTACTTTAAAAACAAACGACCAAACCAAATAATGTTAATTTACATTACATGTTCATTCAAATATTTGGTAGAACAACTACCAACTTAATTAATAAACAAGCATTACTACATTTTGTACAATGAATTTCACCTACCCTAATATCAAACCAGCCATGCTATCAATGATCAACAAATTCACCTCACGCTGAATAAGGGATAACTTGATCTGTTCCAAGCTGCAAAAGAACTATCAGGTTTTTCAAATTAAAAAAAAAAAAGAAAAAAGCTATATATACACAGGGTTGTGTAGTTGGCCTGACTAAACTATACTTGGCAAGTAAAACATGGTACTATCCAAAATCAACAATGAAAGCAATTAGAACATAAAATTCATCTTTTTCACACCTCTTGTTAACCATATCTGCTCAAGGTTATGTGGGCAACAATAGAGTCATGAGAACAAATTACTAATCAAAAAACTTTTAACCGCGAAGAGAATATAATCATGCCACACCTTTGTGTAAATTCAGATAAGGATGTTGGTCGCAAAACCACAATTCTCCCAGCCATCTGCAACATAAATGATCGAAATAGCTCAGTGTTAATGTGAAGATAACATAGGAAATAAATACAACTGAGGTTTAAGTTTCAATTATAAAAAAAATAGAGGCATCAAAGTTTAATCCTTGTTTTACACAAATCCCACTGGCCACAGAAGACAATGACGAACATGCCATGCTTGGGATCACATACTCTTCTACTAAGGTCAAAACAAGGAAAATTCAGAAATTCTAACAAGCTAATCAACAAAACCTCCTGTGCCATCCCTTCAGTTTGAAATATCTGTGGAAAACTGTTTTCTCCGATCTCAATTATCCTATCAAGAACATTATTTATCTAATCAATCAGACGGAATCAACAGAAACTTAAAGATAAGGCCAGACGAAGACATACCTGCGTGAACTAAACTTAGATTCTGTATCAATATAAATTACACGACCATTTAGCCCTCCATAGCAAGTAGGCAATGCCGCAATAAGTGAAAGCTTTAGGCAAAACTACACAGAGAAAAAACATGACAAATTCAAATTTCAAAAAAGTCCCCGCATATCAATGTGAGCTGGATGGACTAATGAGGGAGAGAGTTTACACTTTGGTAATTCTGGCCTTTGACATTTTGCATATGTAATCAGAGATGCAAGCATTTATGCCACTCCAAACATAACCATCATCATTTTAGATATTTAAATTGTGCTTTCATCCCTTTGTGCTCAGTGATATTTAGACTTTAAAAATACTTACCACAATCGCCATCCAGTTACCAGACATCAAGTGAAACAATCATAAGGTCGCGCAACACAGGACTATTAGTAACCAAAGAAAAACAATTGGAATATTATATTATAATAAGGGAAAACAACTAAGAGCCAACTAGCAAAAAGAAAACAAAAAAGATGTTCTAATGCATCACACCAGACACAAGAAATGACAAACAAACAACAAAAGCGAGTTGGCATTTGACAAAATTTCACAGAGCATGCCAATCAACCAAACATAGCAAGCCTCACTATCCATCAACCACTAACACACATGTCCTCGAATAATTACCAGCATGTCCAAACCCTAGATTCGAGGTCATATAGAAACAGTAGAAAATTTTCAATGAAGAAGAATCCTAGGAAGCTACTGATTGGTTTACACAAACAGTAAATAACACAAAACTTAATTCAACCAAGTTAGTATGCCCCCCTACTTATCCAGCTGTTTTGAGGTATATGATGATAAACGAAACATGAGAATCATGAACCACAAATAAATTTGCTAACACTCAGTTTCAATTAATATAATAGATACACTAAACAAAACCTAGGAATGGCTGCTCTTACTTGTGTTTTACCAATTCCCGAGGGGCCAACCAACTCCGTCAGAAAACCGGGAGGTATTCCTCCACCCAGAGCCTCATCAAGACCCTTCAACAGCGTCTGAAGACGCCCACCATGGCATCCACTCCTCCGACGGTCCTCCATGAGCGAAAGCGCCTGGAAAAGGATCCAAATCAGCTCCATCTCCGCGAAAAATAACACCAGAATCGAAATCAGGGTTCAAGAACAAGCTGGAATCTCACGGTTTGATACGGCGGACATGTGATCTCGCTGATCCTTGCGATGGCCCTCGCAACCTGGTCACGGCCCAAGTCCAACAAAGCCATAAGATCAGATTCTGGAAGGGAGAGAGCGTCCTGAAAAACCACAACACGAAATTAGGGTCTCGACATTGATCCAATGCAGAGCTTCACCGCGGAATCGAAAGAGAACGATAAATGGAGAGAGGACAAAGGGGAATAAGACCTTGGCGGTTATTATGCTTCGAGCTGCGAAGACATTGGCGATGGGTAGGGGGAGACCCATCTGGCTGATGAGCTTGTTCGCCATTGCCGCCCTCCGAGCTCCAGAGACCTTGCTCGAAATCTAGAATGGCGGGCTTCATCGGGGCGGGGGAGGGGTTCATTAACACGTGTTTTGCACGTGAGATCTTTGAGAATCAAATGGACGGAGGAGCCATTAACTTAAATATAATTGATAAACAATACTTTTTCCCTAATTCTAAAATAAATTTATTTATTTTAAAAATTGAATACAGCCATTAAATTTAATTATATTGACATGACATTTTAATTATCATATATATATATATAATTTTCAAAATTATAATTATGTGGATAGAATAATATTAAATGAAAATTTTTAATATAATTATATAAAAAATATGAATTAACGGCCTTACAAAATTATGGGGCCCCACGAGGTTAAATTTATTACATATTGCTAGTATCATCATAAATTAAATTTTATAGTTTAAAACACTGAAAATTTTCAAAATGATAGGTTGTGATAGGATGCTAATAAATAAAAATTTGAATATAATTAAAAAAAAACAATAAATTGTGGGGCCTTAATAAATTTGTGGAGCTTTATCATACCTCCAAATTTAGTAGATATGAATAACATCATAAATGAAACTTCATAGTCTAAGAAACACTTAAAATTTTGAAGATTATAACTATATGAATAGAATAATATATAGTAATATGAATATTAAATATAATTTTTAAACAATACAAATTAGGGCTTTAGAAAATTGTGAGCCCTAGGCACAAGCCTTGGTTGCCTTTTCTTAGGCGCGGCTCTATTAGTTTAGCTCCAACATGTGAGAACTGCTTCTTTTTGTGGGAGATGATGTAATTCTTTTCTCCAAAGTTGCATGGGAAAAGATCTTTTAAGTCACATATAGTATTTCTTATAAGATTGATAAGCCATTATAACTAATGCACTTTTACATTGCTTGTTCTTTGATAATGCTTGCCTATTTCAAGAAAAAAAAAAGCATAGGATTCAATGATAGCTCGAAAACAATTAGGTGGCGTTTGATTAAATATAATTCTAAATGCAGTGGATCTATAATTACAATGCAACTGGAAGTAATTAGATTTTATAGTTCAAAAAGTCAAATCTAATGTTTAGTTAAATGAATATGAAAATTTAAATATTATTATAATAAATACATATCAATTACTTTAACAATTAAATTTAAATTTATTAGTAAAATTATTAAAAATTTATTATATTTTAAAATTTTGAATTTAGTTATTATCTTACAAAAAGTGTATTTTTAAGATTTTCATCCACTTTTAATAAGTTATTTAATAGTTTTAATTGTAATACTTATAGTTTAACTATTAATCTTATTATTAAATAAATTATTATAATTATTATTATAATTTATAAGTTTCCACTATTCATAAATGTTTGATAATATTTGTTTTTCTTTAATTGGTTACATGTAGGTCATATGTGAGTGAGCAAAAAAATAAGAGATTTGATTTTACGGCTAATTTGACCATAAAACAAAATCTTTTATTGGATAAAATCTAAGTTACATGAGATTTTAAAATCCTCTAAACCAAACACCAGTAATTCAAATATATGTAACTCTAAAAACCCTCCAAACAAACACTATCTCAGTGAAAGCAAGTTGGCACCTGTCAAAGTTAAAGTGGAGCTTAATAAAAAAACCAATTCAATCAGTTTTTTTTTTTTTTTACAAAGATCATTTATTAGGACCCCGTGACTCAAATTAGAAATAATTATTTTTCCCCATATATATAAGAAAAACATAATAAATAACCAAAGAACTAATATCAGGTAGAAGCTTGGCTGCTTGCCAATGAGCATGGTAGGTCTCCCCTAACACGTAACAATCCAGTGACAAAATCCAAAGGGACACCCCTACGAAATCCAACCTTTATGTTTTAAGGTATAGTCATATATGCCCTTATCGGAGGGACATTGCCATGGTTTGGTATCCAAAGTGTGGGGACCTTTATGGCAGGTATGGCTTTGGTTTGGCGGGAAGCCACGTGGCAAAACATGATCCATTCGAGAGTGGCGTTTGGCCGGTTGGCAGCGGTACCCTGCGCCAAGCTGGACATTGGGTGAGAATTTGGAGTCAAAAAGCGTTTTTTTTGGTGAGTAGATGGGCAATGACAATATTAATGGTAATGAAAATTTAGTTCTTCTTGAGCTATGTGATTAGCCTGTGCCACTCATGAGCCATTGCTTCTCTATTTTTGTTTTTAAAATAATATTTTTCTTATTGTAAAAGCAAAAGCTACAAGTTGATTAAAAGAATCCAAAATGTGACAAAAGATAATATTTTTGTTTTTTAAAATAATATTCCCAGGAAAAGTTACAAGTACCAAAAGCTTTTTCCCATTTATAAAAAGAATCCATCTATTAAGTTGATTAGTCTTAATAAAATTATTTTGCAAAAATTAAATTTTCAAAAAAAGTTTTGACAAAAGATTAAGAAGCCAAAGAGCTTATAACCCAGTGTTACTTGACTTATGTAAAAAACAAAATGTGAAATATTCAAAAATTTCGAGTTCAAAACTCGTTAGAAATAATAGCACTAACAGACCGTTGGTTATGCATGCATGTTCGTTATTCAAACTCATTCATAACTGAGAGAGCGTGGGTTAGATGATTACTTTCAAGTCTTTGAGCCCCTGATATAAATAGTGCTTGTTGCTTTCAAAAAAAAAAAAAAAAAAAAAAAAAAAAAAAAAAAAAGGTAAAACCACAGTTCTTCTGATGATTTTGGTCGCGTTAAATGCTTCTGCGCTAAAAAATAAAATAATAAATGATAAAACTATTGTATTGCAATAACTGAAGCCACATGAATAATTAGGAATATGTTCCTAAATTTTCTATTAAATTAAAACAAAATACAGGGGTTAATTTATAAATCCAGCCAAACATTTAAACCCATTCGCGGCTTTTTCTCCCCAAACTTCCCCATCGCGCGCGCTCTCTCTCTCTCTTGGTCGGCAGGGTACGTGCCATGGAGTTCGCTAACGCTAACCCTAACCCTAACCCTCCGCCAAACTCTCCCTCCGCGCCGATCGAGAAGGCATAGTTCGCTCATCGTAATCCTACTAATGGTTGTTCCCCATCAGTGGTGCCTTGCCCTTTTGGTAGTGCTCTTCTCCGCGGTTTTCGCCTAACTCGGCATCCAGAAGAGGAAAATTTAATCGCCAGCTACCGAATTTTGGCCTTATCCTTATCGCATTGATCTATTTCTTCATTGATTCCATGATTTGGTGCTTCTTTTGCATCCATGAGTCATGGCGGTGGAGGGGGAGTCCAAGAAGCTGCGGAAGCCCTACACTATCACCAAGGCCAGGGATCGTTGGTCCGAGGAGGAGCACGAGCGTTTCCTTGATGCCCTTCTCCTGTTATTTTCTTTTTTTAATCTGGGCTTTTTAAAAAAAAAAAAATTATGCTAATGTTCTTGCTTCATATCATCTGTTTGATTTTATTTCCATTCTGTTTAAATGATTTAAATACGAATTTGTGATTTTCAAAGCATATATATATATTACCTGTTAAGTTGTTCTAATACGAGTGAATTATTTGCATTCCTTTTTTATTTATTTTCATTTTATTTAAATTCAGTTGTCACAAACATGATTGTATGATTTTCATAGCATTTGTTTTAAATACCAGTAAAGTATTTGTATAGCGTGTATTTGAACTTATTCTCTAATTGTTATAGTTGTTCTCTGTTTCCGTTTAAGATTTGGTCGCGACTGGAAAAAGGTTGAAGACTTTGTTGGTACAAAGACTGTGATCCAGGTGCTCTTATTCATTATGATATAGTTGAATCTCATTCAAGTTGCTTTACAAGTATCTTCTGCATAATGAGCTCGTTCATTGAATAATGCATGAGCATTTGTTGATTTAATGTTAATTAGATGATATCGCTTCATTGTTCAGTTGAACGTGGATAAAGCCATGTAATCATTTTCTTCTTTTCTTTTTTGGTGGTTGTGGGGAATTTACATGTGTTGGCATATATTTGGTAGAGATTGAGATTGATTGAAGTTTGGATATACTTGCATCGAAGGTTATGGATTGGAAGAGACTGTTTGGAAGACCTACAAATAGTTGGAGTAAACAAATTAAAAATGATCTTGGAAGGCATAACCTAGGAGGAAATTAAAGGGAACTATTAATGACCGTTATTTAAAGTGAATATTATGTCCGGAATTTTTTCTTTATAATCTAGTGGCCTAGCCAACTCATGTCTAGCATTTTCTTGTGCAGATCCGCAGTCATGCACAGAAATATTTCCTAAAGGTTCAAAAGAATGGGATATTGGCACTCGTGCCCCCGCCACGTCCAAAGCGCAAAGCAGCTCATCCTTACTTGCAGAAAGCTCCTGGTCATGGTACATGGTTTTCTCTTCATGTTTGTAGTTTTACTCTTTACTGGTTCTTTGATTTTGTTCGTTACCATTGTGACTCTTTTTCAGGCTCAGAAGTTATGGATGAATCTTTTGCATACCCTCACTCATCTAGTTGCTTCATTCCTGCATACACTACATGGGCTGATGCATCGCTAGCAGCAAATTACTCTTTCAATGAAGCATTGCCCTCACTGGATTATGTCACTCCCCTTCCTACTGTAGAAGGCATTGACATGACCTTACATATTCTTTTAGAAACATCTGTTACATTCATTCTGTGAGGAGCATGCATTCCTGAAACACATTTCATAACTTATGGAATCCAGGTGATATGGAACTGGAGATCATGGGAGGGATTCATAATGAAAACTTAAGCTGGACTGGGAACGCTAGTATATCATGCGCAACTTATGAGGAGCCTAATCAAGATGATTCACAAAAAATGTACCCTGGTAATTTTTATATCATTATGATTTTGTTTTGTTTTTTGATGATTGTATTTGTTGTGCCCTAGAAAAACTCTTATTTAACTAAGCTATGTTTTATCATAGTAAATACATACATTTACGTAGCTGACATTGATGTCACTATTTCCCTGTTAATCACATTTTTCGCTGGATGATGTTACATAGATAGTCATATGGTATCTGTATGCTATTGTCTTGCATGGGGATCTATCCTAACATGATGCAAGCTAGTTGCTCTGTGGCTGGAACA
Organism: Dioscorea dumetorum; assembly: GCA_902712375.1. Classification (NCBI taxonomy): domain Eukaryota; kingdom Viridiplantae; phylum Streptophyta; class Magnoliopsida; order Dioscoreales; family Dioscoreaceae; genus Dioscorea; species Dioscorea dumetorum. Next base: position 8,334,405 of record CACTHL010000561.1, on the reverse strand, counting down.
AACGTTTTAGCATATTGCTTTATGACGCAGCAGAAGACTATACAAATAGATGCATGCGCACCACTGTTTAAAACATCACCTAAATTAGGTAATATCATCTTATTAATTGGGAGTGATATGGTTTTGCTATGATTTTCTTTATTTCTCAAGTGTAGTGACACTTTTATCCTTATTATTAATTACTGTTACAGAAATCAGTACCACACACTTTTTCCTCATTACTCTGTTTTTACCTATGTGATTGTTCTTAGCATTTACAGAAACAATAAGATAATCCAAAGAAGTTTTGTTGATCATGCCCTTTTTTTTTACCTTGTAGTTATACCTGACCTGGCTGGGGTATACAGATTCATTGCTGGTTTAGTTGATCCTGAAATTAAATGGCCCCTGGGAGTTTATTTGAACAAACTGAAGCTGATGGACCCCATCACTGTTAAATCTGTAAGTTCTAATTTTCTTCTTTTCTCCAACTGACCGGTGGTTTTGATTAAACATGCGATTTTGAAGATGTTAAAAAGTCCTATAAACTTTAAAGACAAGCTTAATGCACAAAGTGCTTCAAAAGGGTATTGTGTAATAAGCTATTCGTTTTCTAATAGTAACCCATCCTCCTAATTTCAGAAAGCCATCTTGATGCTCTTCACATTTTCTTCCCTTTTATTTTTTATTTTTGTCTTTGCCCTTTAAGATGGTCAATTTAGTGGTCTGTAGTTTTTATTTTTGAAAACTCCTTGTTTGGCTAATAATGTTGCTAGTTCAATTCTGCTTGATCAGTGTATTGCTTTCATGTGGAATCTGGCATTTCCTTAGTTCAGTATCTCACTGAAAGGATCTGTCTGATAAGCTCTAATTCTGTTAAACATATGATCTATTTCAATTAACTATGTTGATTGATGCATATAAATAAATTCTTTTTTCAATTTATTTTTGTCATCTTGTTTATAACCACTTCTCTTTTGCTATGAATAACTTTTGAATTTCTCATAGGAGAACAATCGAAACCTCTTTGTTTGATATGCAGATTTTGGTATTGCTGAGAAATCTGACGAACAATTTAGTTAGCCCTGAGTTTGAACTGCATGTAAGTTCCTTCCCTTACTAAATATTTTGTCATTAAATGTACATATGTTTACTTTTCTTACAAATGTGGGATGAACTCATTTATCAATTATGCAACTGAGAATTGATCAATTATGCACTGCAAGATGTGGAGAAACATCTCAACATTCTGAGGGATTTAATTTCAGATTAAATTAAGGAAATAAATAAATGGAGAGAGTGTTTGTGAAGTTAGCAAGACATGATCTCTTTCTCATTTAATGTAATTTAATGTGCCTAGGCTTAGTTTACCCATTCGCTGGTAAGACCTATTCATATTTTGTCATCATATTCCATGAGCCTGTTTTTCAGGTTTATAAAATATAGCGTAAATTGTTGGCACTAAACATGCTATCAAGATTGGGGTATGGCAAAGTGCGTAAGGTTCCATATGTAGTTGAAGTAGACATTACCAAAAAAAATAGAAGCAAAAATGAAGTTTGCCCTTCAGCAGAGTCTCAAAATCCACACGCACATAAACACACCCAAGATGTATAGAAGCCATGATTTTCATTGGCTATTGACAAAGTTTTTGCTTCCGAAAATGAAGTTTCTTCTGTTAAGACAGAATTTTCTCCTCTTATGACTGTTCTTATTCTTCTTTTGGTCATGCAACAGAGGAGGACCATATCAGCATATGATGTGAACTCTAAGACCATCAGGGCCATCACTGGAACTCCTCTTCTTATTCCTGCAAGCCAGGTGCCAAATTGCATGGAATCCAAATATGTTGGTCTTCTACCACCATACTAAATACAAGGCTATCCTTGTAACTTAATGTTTATTGTGCTTGATATCGTGTTAAAATGTTTAAATCATGGAGAATTGATTTCCGTATTTCATGAGTTCTATTCTGGGAGCTGGAATTGCTCTGAAACTATAGAATAATGGTTTGTGCCCATGCAGGATAACAAACTTGTGTTAAATTATTCAATAATTCAGGGATGGTGTCATGTTTGATGTCAATCTCCAGTTTGTTGCGTGTTCCTTGTTAGTGGCCATCTGGTGGTTAGCAAGCATTCTCCCCATTTTTACTCATTTTATATATTTTTTTAAATTCAGTGATTAATAAAATGTTTTTCCATCAATGTGCTTGGCTGAGTTTGGGTTTGTGTTTAGTTGTTGACTAATTTGCTTGTTTTGAAGTTAATTTTTTGTACTTTTAATTAATTACGAAATTTTAATATTGTTTAATAAATTAAATTATGGAAAAACTGTTATATCACATAAGCCAACAAGACAAATAACAAAAGACAAATTGAAACAGAGATGAAGAATGGTAATAAAAATTAATATGAATAAGTATAAAAATAATATATGGGGACGCCAAGCAAAGAAGTTATCCACCTTGAAGTCCTCCACAGCACCACTAGATCCAAGGCAAGAGTTAGAAAAACCAGGTTGCTCATCGTCTAAATAAATTCTTTCACCTACTTTATCTTTTTCAAAAAAAGTATTAAAAATAATTATCACTAGTATTATTTTTAAAATATTAAAATATATGATTATAATTAAAGATTAAAGTTTCTTTTAATTGCATAAATTCAAGTTTTTGAAGTGGTTACAAGGAAAAACACTAGAAAAAGTTTTCCACAAGGGCGCTGGTGCCAACGTGGAGAATTAGAATCCAACAAATAATAATTCGCCATGTGTCGCACCACGATTCGCTCGTTGCCTTCCTTAAAAAGGGAATCAATCCGACGTGGCCCGTGTTCACACCCTCATTGCCCATCATACCCTGCAACTTTACCTTATCACTTCCCACTAAAGAGAGGGTATAATGATCATTTCACGTCAAGGCCCTCAAAAGTCGCTCCCCACCTACTAAAAGTCCATCAGATCCCAGCCGTTCAAATTCAACTAAATCACAGCCGTTAATCGTAACTGATCGGACGGTCACATCAACCCTTCTAGAAGCTTCATTGCTGGCCTTATATAAATACACTGAGATCGTGGCTAGCTCGTGCTCGTCCAGTGGTCTCGGTCTCAATCGGAAATTTTTAGGTAAAAAGCTCAAAGAAGTCAACATTCCTTCTTCCCATTTTCTTTAGGATTTTCCATGAATTTTTGTTTGATCTAACGGCGTTCAAGCGATCTAGCAGCGAATCAACGGTCAGGATGGTGAAGGCGTACCCAGCGGTGAGCCAGGAGTACCAGAAGGCAGTGGAGAAGGCGAAGAAGAAGCTCCGCGGACTCATCGCCGAGAAAAATTGCGCTCCGATCATGCTCCGATTGGCGTATGACCTCTCGTTTCTGGTTTTTTGATCGATTTTTCTATCTTTTGATTGTTTCTTTTCTCGCTCTCTCTGAGAATGAGTGGAAATGGCGAGCAGGTGGCACTCAGCGGGGACGTACGATGTGAAAACGAAGACTGGAGGGCCATTCGGGACGATCAGGCACTCGGCAGAGCTCGCTCATGGCGCTAACAATGGTCTGGACATCGCCGTCCGTTTGCTGGAGCCGATCAAGGAGCAGTTCCCCATCCTTTCCTATGCTGACTTCTACCAGGTTGTCATTTATGGCCGATCAAGGAGCAGTTCCCAATTCAAGCTATCGACCTTGAATTGCATTGTTTGCTTGTATTACGATGATTTCACGGTGTTTTATGGTAATATTTGTTGGTTTTCAGTTGGCTGGAGTTGTGGCTGTGGAGGTGACCGGTGGACCTGAGATCCCGTTCCATCCGGGAAGAGAGGTAGTCTTTGTATATTGATCTTTCACGCTGATTCGTATTTCTTTGGATCTGTTCTCTTTTCAAGTTGATGAATAAGCATTGATACCATTCATTTTAAAGCTGGGTTTGATTTAATCCAATTCATTTAATTTGTTTTACCAGATTTATTCCTGACGTTTATAAAACAAATGCAATTTTTAGACGTCAAAATTTTTAATTCTGATGTAGAGATTGTTGAGTAAAACAAGATCTAGGGGGTTTATGTAGAAACGGATGTTACATTTTTGGGTTTTGTTATACTTTTACATGATTCTTTTAGGTTTTAGTTTTTCTTTGATTTTTAACTTGTTTAGTCTTGAATATAGTTATTAAAAATCTGGTTGGACATATATTAATTTGGTAATTGTGAATTTTAATAGACAAGTCAACTCTTTCATTTTTCGATCTAGTTAAGACTACATAATATGTTTGGTTTACTTCCAACAATAGTAAGGATGGGAATTGGTTGAGTGTTAAAAAAGTTCCGCTGTAGATTTAGGACTCATGATCTCCATGGGTTATGACTTTTCTGTGAATATTCATTTTGTTTTTAACATTCCTCTTGGAATGCATTTGCACTTCTCAGTGAATAACAGACCTTCATATTTGACGATTTTAGTGTTTGATATATTGTTGAAAGCTTTTGTTCTTGCCTTTTAGATACATGCTGATTTCATGTGTTTAACGCTAGGGCTTTTGACTGAGATTGTCCTTTTCAAAATTGATCTAGATAGAGTGTGGGGAGATTTATACCAATTGGCAGACGTATGCTTGTGCTGTGTATTTAATAGTGGTTAATATCATGAATAACTGGAGCATAAAATTTGAGATAATGCTAGAGTTTTAAATAATAGCTGGTAGACATAATCATTTCACATATCTAATATTTTGCCTTGTTGTGTGATTGTTTATTTTCATCCAAACTTTGTCTTGCATCCTATTTGTAGTGCACAGCAAATAGTTGGGCGTACAAATTTTAAGGTCTTTGTTTTCAATTCAATGCGCTGGTTTTCGTAGTAGTTGATAGATAGGTATGCTTATTTCATGTGTATAATACTGTAAGATCCATATTACCTGATATCTAGAAATCACATTCTTAGTGTACCTTTGTATTCAATTTCTTAAATCTTTATTTATTAATTTGTAAAATGATTGCTCTGATATTTGAATTCTTGAAACAATTGTTTTGGCCATATCTACTTAGATTTTTTTTAGTTTTGTTTTGTGTATGCCTGCTTGTTTGTGTGTGTCTTTTATTGCACTAACGTTGTTGGATTGACAAATTCAATTATTTGGGACCAGGACAAGCCTCAACCACCAGAGGAAGGCCGGCTGCCTGATGCTACAAAAGGTGTTATTTTTTATTTTATTGGTCCATTCCTAATTATTCTGTTTCTGGGTTATAAGTATGCAGAAATACTCATCATGATTTTTATTTTTAATTATTATAGCTCGATAGTTGATCCTCAATTGGTCCTAAGTGCTTAGTAGAAATAGCATCTCAAAGTTTAGAGTTATCTGCTTGTCAATTTTCTGTTGGCATGGATGCACAGCACAGCTTCCTCGTCTTCTGGAAAAGATCAGATCTAAAGAAACAGTAATTTTCCAATATGATAGGAAGCACCCTGTAGTTTATTGTGGATATGGTTATTTGCAGAATGTTGTTAATTGGATAAATTCAGTGCCAAATGTGAGAAGCATGGATAAGTTTCAAGTATTTGCGTACAATTCATGCATTTAACTATAAAAAACTTTGCAGTTGTTTGTTCTATCTTGAACACACGATGTGACTGTATTGAATTAAAGCTTAATTATTCTTCAGGTTCTGACCACCTCAGGGATGTGTTTGGTCACATGGGTTTGAGTGATCAGGATATTGTTGCTCTGTCCGGTGGGCACACACTGGTATGACAAAAGTTTTTCCATTTTTCCCGAAGATAATGTTCATACTTGTATTCTCAAGTTAATTTTTATGATTATGGTTGATACTGTAAATGGTTCAGGGAAGGTGCCACAAGGAGCGTTCTGGTTTTGAAGGCCCTTGGACTGCAAACCCACTTATCTTTGACAACTCCTACTTCACGTAATTCCCTTGCATCAGTGTTGCATTACTATTTCTATTGCAATTGTTATATTTCACTCAGGTTTAATGCTTATTATGCTTGTTTTTACTTGCAGTGAACTGCTGAGTGGAGAGAAGGAAGGCCTTCTGCAGCTTCCTTCTGACAAGACCCTTCTCAGTGACCCTGTTTTCAGGCCCTTGGTGGAGAAATATGCAGCGGTATGTACATCCTTTAGGATTAAATTCCCTTGCTACTCTATTTGTGAATCAGACAACAAGAATCTCATTACTTTCACATTGATTTTTCCCCGTGAACAAGACATTTTTTGTTTTAAGAAATGCAATAATTCTTTGATTAACAAATACATAATGATGCATTGGATTAATAAAAAAAAAATTTCAGATCATAGTCTGAAATGGCCACATTTGTGGTCTCATTGCCCTCATTATGTTAATTTATTAGATACAGATATGGTTGACATTCTTTTTGGTTGTGTGTTCTTAGGATGAGGATGCCTTCTTCACAGACTATGCCGAAGCTCACTTGAAGCTATCTGAGCTGGGGTAAGGGCTGCAGCCATTGCTTAAATTTTCACATTGAATCTCCCAATCTTTTAAACATTTTCTTTTCATTCTTCCAGATTTGCTGAGGCTTGAGATAGCAATGCTTCCCATTTGAAGCCCAGGAGACCGGCATAGAAATGAGAAGAAACATCTCTGTAATAAGATCCTTGTCATTTGTTTCCTTCGTCCTAGTTTGAGATGCTTCTCTTGCTGTTTGGTTTCCTGTTTTGAAATGCAAGTTGATTTATCGTTTCTTTTGAAACTATTGGGTGCTTGTTTGAGTTGTTTCATTCATGAAAATGGGTTGAAATTTGGGTGATGCGCCGTTTGTGTTTGCTTGCTACAAGTTGGTAAGTTCTTGGGGTTTTGTTTTGTTTTGTTTTTTATAAGATAAATTAGAAGGCCTTAGGTTTCTTGATTTTATATAGTGATGAAATTTGAGTGATCAAAATATTTTATAGTTGAGTGATCAAAAATAGAAATAGCTCACTAATTTAGTGATTAATTCGTGATGTTTATCCTACATGTTTTTTCATATATTGAGTTATTTATTATGCAAGCTCAGTGATGGTCAAATTAATATCAAATTTGAAAACCAAGTCTGAACTTTGGTGACAAAAAGCTCAAAATTTTAATACTGAAAAATCAATTTTTAACTCGAAAACCAAACTCAAAACACAATTAAAAACCTGATAAATTTTAAATCAAATTCACAAGAACTTTCAACGAAACAAATCTGTCAAAGAACACAGAGAGAGAGAGAGAGAGAGAGAGAACGTGAAACTGAATTCAAATTCCTCATCGAGTATATATAATCCTCATACTGGTGGAGTGGAGCAATGATGATATATGCATCTTCTTAACTTGGGCTTTTACATGATAGTTACTTACTTCCTCTAGCTTGATTATTTTTATAATAATGAAAATAATAATTCTTATAATATTATTATGAAGATAATAAAATAAGCCAAGGGATGAAGTATATAGCAAAATATCACTTTCCTCATGTAACCGCCAAGCTCTCACTCCACATCCCTTCAATTATCTATTTTTAGATAATAAAAAGCTTTCTATTATCAGTGTCCCTAATCTCCCCAAAACGTTACAACTAAAATAAAATAAAATAAAATAAAAAAGAAGGCCCATTTGAGAAGTGGGCCCTGATGACGTCCAAGACGTCACGTGCTCCACGAGACGCCGACGTCGCCTTCGGCTTCGCGTGTTGGATACGCGAAAGTCGAGACGAATGGTCTGACAATGGCGGGGCCCACATTTCACACCGCCCACCGGAAAAAAGAAAAAGGACGACTCCGCTGGGACCCGATCTAGTTAGTTAGATTCCTCCCTTCCTCCCCAATTCACCCCATCTTGCCACCCAGTGGGATCCATTATCGGATCCAGAATCAAACCCGATAAGACCCTTTTAACCACATGATCCATTATGTTTATATAATACAATTCAAGAAAATTCAATAAAAGAATCTTATGGTTTGACAAATTTGTAAAATAGGAATAGAAGTTCTTTTTTTTTTTTTTTTTTTGGAAGAAAGGATATATGGTTTCTTTATTTGATAAAAATAAAATTATTATTTTTATGTAAAAAATAGTTTTTTACAACATAAAAAATATTTCTCTTTCTATTAATTCCTTCAAAATTTCCACACAAAAGAACAAAAAAACTTAAAATTTCAAAAACCCCCAGAAAAACTGTCTTTACTTTATAAATTTGTGAATTCTCTTAAATTTTTCCCCTAATATGTAGTAGGATAATGAAGTTTTTAAAAAGGTGAAATGAAGTATGAGAAGAGTAGCAAATAGTACAGTAAGCATAAGTCAAGAACATTGAAATGAGGACTTGGCATATATGGCATGGAGGAGAAAAAAAAAAAAAAAAAAAAAAAATACAAGGCCATGCATGGATAAATGTTAAAGATAAACGTACTGGTGTTTATATACAGTACTTGATTGGACCACAAATCAAATAAGACCCATCAAGAATCATGTTGGGTGAGTGAAAGGTGCCTCTGCTGGCCTTGCTCCCTCTTTCCCAATCTCGTCTTTGACTGACATGACTCTCCTTTGACCAGTCAACTCCTCCCCTTTCCTCCCATCAATGCTAATCCATTAATACTCTAAATAATAATTATTAATCAATATTATTAATTTCTGAGACATAACAAGGGATTTAAAAATAAAAAAATCCAAGGGCCTTTGATTTATTTATTTTTATACTGTATATACACTTACATTACTTCACTTTATCTGTTCAATTTTCTGGTTTTTATAAGTAATGAAAGTTTGAGTTATAATTTATTACGTGTATAAATAAAGACTTAAAATTTTTTTTTTTTTTTTTTTTCACTTTGAGATATATATATAAATATACATTTGATATTTCCAGGGACTTTGCGAGGTTACAGAATCGGGGACTTGAGCTCAATATTGATTTAATCGGCGTGGTTAGTGGTGGGGCCCATGGTTTGTCGGACTGGGCCCATGTTGTGGCGCTGTTGCGCGTCAAGCCAAGTGATGTCAGGGGCCCACAAAACGCCCCCTTCCTTTCTCTCTTTCTCTCTATTCTCTTCCCATGCTTTCCCTGCTTGCAAGCCAAACTCACATCCATAGTCTCTTTAATTTACTCAATTCAATCATCTCCTCCTCCTCCTCCTCCTTCTCCTTCTTCTTGGCTTGCTAACTTGATCATTTTGCATGCATGGATATCTCTAAGTTTAACCCCAACTTCCAGGTAATTAACAACAAACTCTCAATTTTATATATCTCCCTCTTTTACAATATATATATATATATATATATATATATATAGATATAGATATAGAAGTATCTTTTAATGTTTTCTTTTGGGTTTAATGTGTTGATGCATAGATCATGGCTGGTAGCCATAGACTGGAAGAAATGTTAGGAGAGAGTCCTAAACAACAACAACAACAAGAACAAGAACAGCAAGAAAAGAAACCAAAACCAAACCCAGAAACATCAGTGAAGTGTCCAAGATGTGAGTCCACAAACACAAAGTTCTGCTACTATAACAACTACAGCCTCTCTCAACCAAGGTACTTCTGCAAGGGATGTAGAAGGTACTGGACTAAAGGTGGATCCCTTAGGAATGTCCCAGTTGGTGGTGGCTGTAGGAAAAACAAGAAGTCCTCTAAAAAAGCTCAAGACCAACCCTTGATCACTTCTCCTCTTCCACCCTTCCCTAACCCTAACCCTAACCCTAACCCTAATTTCCCTAACCTTAACTCTGGCTTTCTTGATATTCTAAGAAGTGGATTCCTTGACACCACCACTAGCCACAACAACAACAACAACAACAACAACCAGCTCTGCTATGGCTTTGATGGAGGATTCATGAGCAGTAGTGCTAGCCAAGATCAGGAGAACAAAGTGTTGATGGGTCTTCAATGGCAACTTGGTCATGTTGATGTGGATTCAGCTGGAGTTGGTTCATCTTGGCATGGTCTTCTCAACAGCCCCTTCATTGGTTAAACATATACCACTATCAACACCTTTTTCTATTAAATTATAACCTTATTAGTTTCTTCTTATCTATCTGTCTATCAATCTCTCTCTCTCTCTCTCTATATATATATATATATAAAAGCTATGGTGTTGTTTTCAAGACCTTTTATCTTTTATGTCTTGAACTTTGTATTCATGATAGATAGCCATTGTTGGAGCTTGGGAAGGAAAAGGAAATAAAATAGGAGTAGGGTAATGGACATGAAGAGGAACAAAAAAAAATGGACAAATACAACCTAGGATGTGATATTGGAATGGTGGCAGGGAAAGTAGCTAGAGTTCAAGAGGGAAATGATGATGAGTGGGATCCATATCATTGTGCACCACCTTTGGAGCATGTGAAGCAAAGGAGAAGGGTGGGGAATGTATTACAGCGTGCGCAACGCCAACCATGCATGCTTGCATGCGCTGCACGTGTCCCCATGCACATGCTTTCATCTTCATCATGACTATTTTTTTTTTTTACAAGCTTGCATAAGTGGGGTAAGTGATGTGAAAACCATGTTCATTTTGAGGTGTTAATTAATTTGAAGCATTGGCTTTAGCTTTAGTGATCAGTCCTGTTTATATATAGTGGAATGCTTTTGGAGATCTATATATATGAATAAAGTTATCTTGTATCATTGCCTTGTTTATATATCTTTTGGGAGATGAACATTTTGGGCATGTTTGTTTTTCTTAATTTGAATTATAGATTTATAGTTTCAGAATTGGGTTAGAGTTCTATGATTTGCATTTTATGAAGTGATTTTGTTCTTTTTACATATATATATATATATATGTAGATATTTGAAAGTGGAAACCATGCATGATGATTGTTTTAAATTTTTCTGAAACTAGGGTGACAACTGAGAAAGTGTTGAACAAGAAACAGGAATAAAGGTTTAGCAATCATTGTTGTAGATATTTGTTTTTAATGGAATTTGATCAGCTTTAAGAATTAGGAAAAGGAAATGAGAGATATCTATATACGCATGTCTTTTCATGGAATGAATTGCTATGCAATGAAAGATGGCCATTATATATCTGAAGCCTTCACCAAAGGGAGAATGGATAGAGTTGTTTGTTGTATATGATTTTTTTTTTCCAAGCTATGTTTTCATGACCATGCCTTTTTTAAATAATGTTAAGATTTTTTTTTTGTATGTTTTTAAATAATTATGTACATGTTGTCTATTTTTTATTTTTGACAAAAGCGATAAACATTATATATACATCAAGGGCCTACACAGGGGATGAGAATTGATCATCTAACAGGTGTCTTTTGCCGAACAAGAGGATATGGTTGTGAGATTAATGCACCCATAACCGATGATCCATTGCTATTATTGCTTCCAACAAGTTATAAATTCAAGACCTTTTCAATATCTCATCCTCGTTTTTTATAATAAAATCAAATACCACTGGGGCATAAGTCTTTTGGTGGTGTTGTTTATTTTGACCCATTTGATTTACTTGATATTAACTTTCAATGATACGGATACGTGTGGATTCACCTCTATAAAGATTGCTTCTTTTTGTTTATTAACTTATTTATTTTTACAAAATGCGATAAGTGCATGTAGAGTCGTTACTTATAAGTTTTAAAGTATCACAGTTTACAAGTGTTTTGACAAGAATTGTATATGCCCAAAATCTTTTAGTCTATTAGTATTAGGTTCTTTGTGTAGAGTATTTAATTCTGAGATGATTCAAATTGAATTCCAAAACTTATGCAAGGAGAGGGGGTGCATGTGTTTTTTGAGCTTACTCCATATTTGTGTATGTTTTTAACTTTTCTTAAATATATAAAGAGTATATATATATATATATATATATGCTTAACTTTGGATATATACATGGGAGTGATTTTTTTGACAATGATATTACATTAAGGATTTATAAAAACAACCAAAGTTTTCTTGTCAAAAATCTAAAATTAATTTATAATCAAGTAAAATATTAGCACCTTAACACTTAAAAGAAGTTAGTCAAATGAGGGAAAGCTTAGATTAGGATTTTTTTTTTTATGATTTTATATTTATAATTAAGGACAAAAGGTAATAATGATATATTTTTTTTGGTTAATGATGTTTTAGTTAAAATAACTAAAGCTGAGAAGAAATTTAGTTTGAACAAAAGGTAAACATGTGGTTTTTGTCAAGGTTACTATGATGAAAGTAATTTCATTCATGTGTGTGTGTGTGTTTTTTTTTTAATTCTTGAATTGCTTTTCTCATGATGACTAATTTGTTAGATTTTTGCTTTTGCTTTTTGTTGATTGTGAATGCCAATATATATGAACCTATAGCAATCTTATCTCATAAATTAAACATTCTTAGAAAAGAATGTAATAGAATTGATATTAAAACACATGCAGTAATACCATTTTAATCAACAAAGATGAAATATATATGATAAAAATATATTTATTTATTTTGATAAGATGAACAAATTACAATAAAATATGTTAAGTGAAGAATTATAAATTGAAATTTAAACCCATTTTACTGATAAAAATATGGATAATATGAAAACATTACGTAGAAGATCCGATAAGAAATAATAAATTAAAAAATAAAAAATAAACAATGATTTTCACTTCATATAAACTTAATCTCAAATCTATTGTGCATCCAAAAGAGTCTGAAAGAAATTTAAAAAAAAAAAAAAAAATTAAAATACACACACACACAACTGAGAGAAGTGGTTGTCTATGATGGCTTCTCTTTAATAAAAATAATAATAATGATAATAATAATAATTACTAATGTCCAATAGAACATACAGTGTAATGACTGTCATAATTTCCAAGTCAAATTAGAAAGCTCTGGAATTAATAGAGGATGAAATAATAGATATAAAGAAAATAAGTTCAAGGTTGTAGTTATTATTATGAGTTGTTGGCAAAGGTACTTGAGACTTTGAGAGACTAATTAATAACTTTAGGTTAGAGTTAGGTCCCATCAAACCACTCAATCAGGGAGGACATGATGGGACTGCACCACTAAATGCTAATTGACTAGAGTTAGCCAGTGTTTGGGCTCAATAATAGATTTTATTCTTGAAATAGACTGAAGAGTTTTGTCCTTCAACATTTTTGATCTATCACTTCATTATTTATTAATAAGACATGATACTTCACTTCTTGTTTATGTTTTTATTTTTTATTTTTTTTTTTTTTGGTGGTGGAGAAGCATAAATTTGTTGTGACAGATGAGGAACCTCAACACATTATTAAGGAGAAAAATAAATTGTCATTATTGAAGTGGTGTAAAATTTTTTTAATTAGATATGTGTCTTTTTTTTTAATATAAGTTTATTTCGTGACGAAATTAAATGAATTTATTATGTAAAATTTGTGATTCAGCTGTTGTGAATCTTTTTAATTTTATTAATTAAATTACATATTTTTTTTTAAATGTCTTACACTTACCGTGTAGAATTGATGATCCACTTTCAAAAGTAATTTTTAGATGGCTAAAAATGTTTAATATGAAGGCCATTATATAATAGATTTAAAATTTAAAGATAATTTTTTTTTTTGAAAAAGTGGATAAACCACATTCATTAAAATGAAACATGGAGAACAACCGAAAGTACAAAGAAACATAAATGACAAACGCCGCAACAAAAGATAGAAAAACACTCACTAGAAGTGGGGGAGAAACAAAAAAAACTACAAATTTAGAGAGAGACACCCCATTAGAGGAGAGAGAGAGAGAGAGATCCACCTCAGGGTAATCCGATCTGCTATCGTCTAGATCTCACCCGGTGGTGTGGTATGCTCGGGGGGGAGGGGGTGGGGGTGGAGGGGCACTCTGATCTGCTGCCCTGAAAGTGAGAAACTCAATACTACACTTGACTTTCGCCATCGGTTCCTCTAACTTGAGCCTTTTAGTGTCAGGAGTTGCATTTAGCCACATGAGTATCATATGATCAATTTTCAAAATAATGGTAACAAACGAAAGACATGTATGTGAAAAAATACGTGCATTTCTCTTAATTAAGATGTTCCATGTAATAGCTCTCATTAGCAAGTCCCAAAAAGAGAAAAGGACATGCAATTAGAAGGTCATGCATCCCACAGGTCATGCAGAAATGTCGGGTTACGATGAGTCTAAAAAAGATTCCCGAAGTAACTCCATATCTGTGTTGCCACAGGGCATCCAATTAGAAGGTGGTCCGTTGTCTCAATTCCTTCATGACACATAATACATGTGGTTGTCTACAGTCGGTTACATCTTTTTTTTGCTAAATTTTTTAGAGTCAGAATTTTATCATCCCATGCCAGCCAATTGAACAAATTGATTTTGTTGGGACATCCACCTTTCAGGATAATTGGGGACAAGCGGCATTGAAGTCCACCAACGATCAAAAAATTATAAAAAAAATTAAATGAGAAAACTCCATTCGTAGTTAGCTTCCACCGCTTTACATCACACTCCAATTGGGTCTGTGCAATGATTATCTCTAATTGAGTAATAATTGTAATAACCATTGAATTTATATCTAACTATTATAATTCATTTAGACGTAGTCATAAACAATTGGATGATAGTTATTCAATAATAACAATTATGCCATTTATACCTCGAGAATTACCTTCATTTAAATATTTTGGGGGAGGGGGTTCCAAAGCTAGTTTTAACACCAAAAAACCCAAAAAAATTAATATTTAAATAAAATAAAATAAAAATAGTGGATCAGCGGCTGAGTATTGACATCCAAGAGGGAATGCATAACAAGGCTTGTGCATGTGTGGGCATTGTTGTTATTAACCTTGAATTTTAAAGAACAAAAATTCATTTGAACCTTATGCACACTTTCAATAGATAGCACCATATGAGTATGAATTTCCATGATTACACAATTTATTTTAAATAAAAATATAATATAAAAAAAAAATACAAGTTAATTTTTGTTTTTTAAATTGACAAAAAAAATGCCTTATTCAAATATAATCAGTGCATAAACAAAGAATTATTTTTTCAAATCATCTAAGTTCTCATTTTGAGTGGGTTTTGAAATTCGATTTCAGATTTTCCCTGAAACTAATATTTTACTAAAAAAAATCAATTAATTTTAACAACAACAATAATAATAATAATAAAGGAGGCCCTCCGAATTCTCCTGGTTTCAAAAAATCCTTCAAATTTTGAGTATTTTAAAAAAAATTTGTGCTTTTAAATCATGTATTTTTTAATTTATATAAAATGATTAAATTGCACATATTTTTGGAGTGTTGGCGAGCTCATTTATGCATTTAACCCCAAATTGTGAAAGAAATGAGCTCCCCCTACCCGTATATAAACATCAATTGTGATTTGTTAAAAAAAAAGTTAAAATTAAAACTTTCAAATAAAGTTGATTTCTTTTAAACCTTAAAGTTTTTAATGTCTTCTCAGTTAATTAAAAAAAACTTTAAGGGATATAAATAGCATTTGATTTTATTAAGAAGGAATTTTCAAGGAAATATAGGGAAAAAAAGTAAAAAAACAAAATTTAGGGACTAATATATAAGTTACATATTTTGTTATTTTAGATTTGACACTGGTAGTTATGCAAAACACTCTAAATTTTGAAAATAATTAATCATTTCAAACTGAAGGCCACCTTCTTTTCCCTCAAAACTCCCAACGTCTCTCTCTCTCTCTCTCTCTCTCCTTCTTCGTTTTCGAAACAGTTCTCCAGATCCAGAGGGCATTCATGGAGAGCATCACTCTTATCGACGTCTCCTCAGAGAACGATCTCCTCATCTCATCCCCATCCGAAGGTTTGGCCATTCTCCATTCCATCTGTTTGTCCAGAGGTCCTCTTTTTTCCTTCTGCTTTAGGGTTTTCTCGGTTCTTGATTTGCCGAGTTTCGTGTTGTTTTTTTTCCTGATCTCTGTTTAGTTGTTTATGTGTAATTGATTTGAAGGTAGGTTGGAACTTATGAGTTTGTGACTTGTTAGTTTTCTTGTAAATCTCGTAGAATTTGATGACTGATAACCAGAGAGTTAGATCCGGACGATGATTGGATGGATTGTAGGAGAGTTTTCTATTTTAATATATGATTTTTCAGCATAAGGAGCTAATCACTAATCTCATACATTGGTGGCATGATCTACATTGCTTTCTTCTTGAAATTATACTGAAATCTTTGCTGAATAATTGTTGGATTAGTGTGACCAAGCTCATCATCATACTTACTTGGTTATGTTTTGAGAGCACGGTCACAAAGAGCTCTGGACAAATTTCAATACCTTTTGATATATTGTGCGATATTGGATCTATTTTGTATTTAGAAGACAGTAATACGTCTTAATGTTGGTGTTCATAATATTCATCTTGTTGATAGGTTTCTTGAAAAATATCGAGGGGCCTGGTTACTCTAATTCAGGAAGTGACAAATTGAATGCTAGGGCTGATTCTCGGGAAATGAGTGAAGAAAAACTCCCAGTCCCAGAGTTATCAGCTTCTCCAAAGCAGAAGCGAGCATCATCAAAGTGTAATCTGCGTAAAAGCCTAGCATGGGACAATGCATTTTTTACAAATGAAGGTATGGATGTTCTTCATTTCAATATTTTATTTTCATACAAGTAGATTACTGGTCATGACAGTCCATGTGTGCAGGAGTGCTGAATCATGAGGAGTTGGCAATTGTCAATAGCACTTTCAAGAAGGCTGAAGCAGATAAACTGCCTAGTATTCAAGAAGATTTAAGGAACTCAATGGAATCAAGCACTACGTTGGATAGTGATGTTTGGGAATTAGAAAACCTTGAAGTAGATTTATTTGAGAATTTGCGTGCTTCTATTCAGAGGTCTGTGGGTAAATTTGGTAAAGCTTCTAGTTTGCTACCCTCAACCAAGCCAACACATGTTGGAAGGCTAGCTACATCACAGCATCTGTGTAAGAAGACATGAACTATACAAAAATGTCTACATATATTAAGATTGCTCTTATTTAATTGTGTTTCTAACAAATATTTCTTCCCATTTTGCAGCATCAAACATGGCTGAAATTTCTTCTCATCTTAAGGTTTGTCCTGTCATTGTTATTTTGATGTTTAAAGTTGTTTGAAGTATACTAAAGCTAAAAGTTACATCATGTTTTGATTCAGATGAAGCCACCTACTGCTTGTAAAAGAATAGTTAAGTTTAAGCAATCAGAAGCAAATACTTCTATAGTTACCCTCCCTCCTATGCCAGTGGTATGCCAATACTCTTTATAAATCCTAGCCCTGCCCTGGGGAAAATTTAACATTTTTCAATGCCAAGTTGGTATTTGTGTTTGCTTGTTAGATTGACATTGTTTGGCAATTTGATCAAAGGTTACTGCTGGGCAAAAAGACTTGAAGCCGTCGTTAAAGCCACCTAGAAGTGCATCCAGAGCCACAACTGTGCCGACACTCCCTAACAAGAAGGTTTCTTCATCTGTAATCACACAAATGGAAGGTGAAAGCTGCAAAAGTCTACCCGGTATATACTTCCCTTTTTATTTAAGTATCAAAGTACCTAGTTTTCTGCTGGTGGAATCTGGGAATTCCAAAATAGATGCCATTTCATTGACAAGAAAAAGATGTTTTTTATAAAAAATTTAGTAGTTGTTTATACTGCTGGATTTCGGGCACCTTAATAACGGAAGGTATGTTGTTTTGTTTTCTGAAAACCCTTTAATTAAATGGCCATCTCAACAGGGAATGTTCTTAATCAGCAATCTCTTGTAGCAAAGAAAATTTCTGGAGATTTATGCAGCACTAGGTATGCCATCACCAGATAGTTACTTCTTCTACTTCAGTATGCAAATTCATGGTTTCGGCAGGCCATTCACTGTAAAATGGTTTTATCTGCAGTTCATCTGGCGCACTAGGCAAATCTCCCTTGAAGACTTCACGGAAAAAGGGAAATACTCTTGACTGTTTGTCCAGCACAACTCCCAAATCTCCTTTGAAGACATCTAAGACTAAAATTGAGTCCCGAAATGCTATTAAACCTCCAGCAATGTCAAAATCCAGACTCAGGGTTTCTTCAAGTGTATCTCCCCAAAGTTCTGTTGATAGTTGGACTTCAGAATCTTCTTTTTCAGGCTCGACATTTATCAAACACAGTCACTTATCCAGAAGTCCTGATGCTGATTCTTCATCTTCTTCTTCTTCATCACCTTCCTTCAAGGTCACTTTTGATATTGATGCAATTCAGTCACTAGGGCTGCAAAAGCCAGCAATTGATAAGCCTTATATTACAAAAGAAATTACCCGAACGATTCCACAGAGCCAAATTTCTACTGAAGAACCTGCCAAAACACAAGCATCAGTCAAGTCCTTCATTGGTGACAACTCTGTGAGAAACATCAGGCGCAGTTCTGAAGTGAATAATGTCAAACCATCTGGACTCCGACTGCCCACGCCCAAGATAGGCTACTTTGATCCCGTGAGTAATGCTAACCCTTTCTATATAGCATTTTGCTCTTCTTTCAAAGGGGTCAGTTGCCGCTCTCCATGGATGCATGCCTCGAAATTGTGACCGGTTAAGCTTTTTATTACTTGCAGGGTAAATCTCTTTTACAAAATCCCAGTAGACATTCACTCAATGCCACACGAAAACACTTGCCAAAGAACGCTTCTCTAGACAGCAATACCACTGGGGCAAGAAAGCTAGACTCTGGTTAGTTTTTCTTTTTTTTTTTAATCTAAACCAGCTTCAATGAATGTGATCATGAATGTCAGTTGGCCTTGTCATTATAACTTCAACCATTAAATTCTGAATATCAAGAGCTGGGATTCACAACTGTATAATTGACAGCTGCCATTGTTAATAAGAACCTGTGATTTTTGTTGAAGGGATTTGTGACATGACTGGCAAAGATTCAAAACCAAGCAATCAAACTAACAAAGAGGATGCATGTCGGAAGGATTCATCTTTATTTAAAGAAGCCAGCATGGAAAATGATCTGCATTCACCTATGAGAAGCTCAGGGAAGGAAAATTTGTCATCCCAGGATCAAGACGCCATTAAGGTAAAATCAGAGCTCTTAGAGCAGAAGATCTCTTCTGTTATTAGTCTTTTGGATGAGAAGGATTTGAATATTAATTTGGATTTGGTGTCATCTTCCACATAGACGACCGTATATCCCTTATCTCGAGGGGTTGTCAAAAATACTGGGTCTGCTTGGTTTTGCACATTTTTGAGTTTTACATTGTGGAAGAGTTCTGCAGAGAAGAATAGTCATTTGGGGCTAAGATATTAATAATGTGCCCATGGAGTTTGGAGGTTGGTCAAAAATTGTGTTTGTTGAGACCTCTGAATGTAGCTATACGGATGATAGGAATTCCTAGTGCCTGGAAGAAACTGGCGAAAATAAGAAGTCGTAGTACATGATATGAAGAGCAACATTGATCAATATGTTTACAAGGAGAGTATCGAGGTTTTTGTTTTTTTTTTTTTTTTTTAATGGAACAGGTTTTGTGGTAAACAAAGCAGAGGGATGAATTGGCTGTACTCTGTTGTAACTTGGTTGCGAAGCAAGAATTTTCTTTTGAGAAACGTTTTCATTTCAAAATATAATTTTGGTTTCATGTTTTCTGTTTTTTTCTTTTTTAAAAAAACTAGGAAAGAGAATAAAGCATTTCAAATGGTTCTTTTTTTTTTTTTTTACTGAAATGATTTATAATTGATGACTCTTGGAAAGAATCGGATGCTATCAGACCAGGACCGATAAGACACTATTTTAAGAAGAATTGGATCCAATCAACTAGTCATACAATCAATTCAATCAAGCTGTTTTGAAACCCAAAGAGCAGAATCCAAATAAAATGAAATAATTAAAAAAACAAACAAAAACCAAAAAATGTAAAAATATCCAGATGAGTTTTGTTGAATAATTGATATATCATTATGTATAATGTATATTATATATGTGACACCAGCCCCTTTTCAGGACATCTTGAAATTACAAAATCAGGCCTATGAGCTTTTCGCCCATCGCACAATCAACCAAAATGGTAATTAAAAAAAAATCCCTAAAAAAAAATATAAATTCGAGCACTTTTCCTTTGTTTTTGTTTCTTTCCCCAGCTCAACTTTGTTTAAACGGGTTCTCTAGTCGATTGTGTATAATACAACGCACTCACTCTAATCTTAAAGCTTTCACAGCATAGCAAGCACCAGAACCTGCTGAACTTTCAATAAAACCTCCTCGGTATGTCTTCTCACTTGTTTCGCTTCTTAGATTCACTGTAAAGAATGACACCGATAACTGTAAGGGTGTAGCCGAGCATCCCCATCACTGAGACGGGGTTCCTGAATATCAATATCGAGATGACAACCGCCACGGCACCTTTGGCATTGCCAAGTACCTGAAATTGATAAGAAATCAAGTGATTTGTGATTTTGGGAGACTCAGAGAAATAATATGAGGAACGTACCTGGAGAGTCAAGGCGCTTGTATGCTTAGTGACCAAGAAATTAGTCAGATTAACAAAGTACGCCAAGGATGAATTGAAAAGTAGATACCAAATGATTTTCTTGTCTTCCTTGGCAAGTGCAAGTGTGATACCAAGCACATTTTCCTCCATAACGATTGTGGCGGGAAGTAGGAAAAAAACAGCCATAGGAGCCATGTATAGTAGAAGATTCATAGAATTTAGCTTCTCCCTGAAAGAAAGCAATGTACTTTTCAGGTTGTTGGAAATCTTAAGTAGATATTACTGAACATAAAGAAAATGAACCAGAAAATATCCTCTATGAAGTGAATAAGTATATGCAGTAGCATGCTTGGGAGTAGAAAATATCCTCTAGATGGATTAGAACAATTTAGGAATGAATTCATTACCCTTCAGAGGATAATAAAATCCCTTGCAAGACCGACTTAAGTGCTCTCGCAGCAGTAGCCCCAATGCACATTAGAAATCCAAACAAGTGGAAACTTGGTTCTCCCTGCATAGTCAAATCATGAATTGGTCAAGTTTGTAAACAACAGCAAACAATCATTGAGTTCATTGTAGCGTGTCACAATAAATCAAGAGATTGTCAAATGCATTGACATATTCAAAAAAGCTCAGCTGTGAATTCAACTGGTCATAAAAGAATAGAAAGGTTCTTACAACATGTAAATTCTAAATTATAATCCACAACTACATACAAAGAGTCAAAGCTAGAAAATGATTGTAATAGTCTTTTGGCCACCCAGATTGAAGGGTTTCAACCATGACCCATGAGGATTTTCTCTATATAATGATAGTATTTGGTTATGCTTTACCTCTACAAAGCTAACATCTAAGCAAAAACAACAACTAAACACATAATTGACTTTTTGAGAAAAAGAAAAACATAATTTACCACAAGGACATGAAAAGAACACCCATTAAAATGGAGAGTATCCGAATTTAAAAACAAAATTAAGGCCTGATTCTCAAATGCTATTGATAGCGCAATAAATAACTCCAAAAGGCATCATATAAAGAATA
This sequence comes from Dioscorea dumetorum, assembly GCA_902712375.1. Taxonomy (NCBI): domain Eukaryota; kingdom Viridiplantae; phylum Streptophyta; class Magnoliopsida; order Dioscoreales; family Dioscoreaceae; genus Dioscorea; species Dioscorea dumetorum. The sequence goes on along the minus strand of CACTHL010000561.1, from coordinate 8,312,997 downwards.
CAGAATTACACTAGACACCATTTTAACACAAAATGCTAACATAAACTAGGGTACATTGTTTCAGTTCGAGTATATTACCTTGTTGAAAATGAATCATATGACTTATCCACCAGTACAAAATCCAAAATCAACAGCAATACAAAGCAAATGGGGAAGTGAGAGAACACAATACACACACAAAAATAAAATAAAATAAAATAAAGAACATAGCAGCCAAATTCAACGGGAGCCAATAACACAGTTTCCTATATGCTTTTATAAAGCCACATTTGTATACCACTAAAGGAAAAATCGATATTTGAATTTCTTGCCAACGAGTTCTCTAACTTCTATTTGTCTTCTCATGATCTACCAATCATCCAAAATCAAATATCATCGTATAAATTTAACAAAATCGCACTAAAAACAGAAACAAAAACTCGAATTCGAAGAAAAAATCTAAATTGCAAAACAATAATTGACGCAAAATAAGAAGACTAGATTTCGCAAATACGAACCCCACTGGCGATGATGACGCCAGCAACAACCGGAACGAGCGTCAAATAAGTGATCCAGGACTCGCGTTTCACTGTCATGAAATACGCGAACAAGGCGGTGAAGAAAGGCGTAGTGGCGCCGACGGCCTGATTAAACGACACCGGCAGGTACTTCAAAGAAACATTGCCGCTGACGACGGAGAAGCAGAAGACAAGGCTGAGGGAGGCGATCTTCAAGAACTGGATCCGCGACCGCACAGTCTGCAAGGGCACGAGCTTGAGCCACGCCACAGACGCGTAGCTGAAGAGCGAGCATGCAGTCATATGGCACATCGTGAGGAAGATCGGGTACCTGAATCCGTAGTTTGAGAGGAGGTATTTGTTGAGAAGAAGCACGCCGATGTTGGAGCAGTACCATGAGGCAACGAGCCCGAAGGTGAAGAGGCGCCCGCTGCCGCTCGCCGGCGAGGAGGCACCCATGATCGGAGCGAGAATTAGGGTTAGGGTTTTGGAGGGGAATGGGGATCTGGATCTGAGAGCGAGATGGGGATCTCTCGTGGAGCTTCGTGGATTGGCTTCTCTGGCACGGAGACGGGTATTTATAGTGTGAACGAGATGGAGAAGAAGAAGAGGAGTTTCACGAGATCAACGGCTGAGATTTTTTTATTGCTCCTTCATTTGATGCTTTGTTTTTTGGTTTCACCACGGCGAACGCGCGGAGGAGAAGAAGGAAGAGAGAAAGGGGTTTAAATTTTGTTTAATTAATTTTGTAGGGAGTTTATTGCTTAATTTGCGTTTTTGGCATTTACACCCCGATGTTTGACAAAATTATAAACTCGTTCCTGCTTGTTTTTTCTTATAGTTTTGTTCATAGAATAAAAATTTTTAATTTAATTTCCTTAGTAAATTAGGCGGTAGTTATTTTATTTTTAATAAATATTTAATAAGTAAAATTATAATAATACAGTTATTAAACTAGGAGAGGTCAACTCCTTATAAGCTCCTAGAAAATTGGTGTGCCAAAAACAAATACTAATAATAATAATTATAAATATTTATTAAGTAAAATTAGTACTTGTTTGACATCATGTTTGGTTAAATGCATGTGATTTTAAACCTAACATGAAAATCACATCTATTCTGCCATTTCATATACCTAACTCTAAATTAATAATTGTTTTTAAAAAAAAAATTAATTAAAGGACTAAGAAGTAGTTTGGCAATAGGTTGGTCACCCGATAAGATTCTCATTTATTAATAAAATAAATAATGCTCATAAATGATAAAAATAAAAAAAATAAAAAACAATGTTGCTATGAGTTTTGAAAAATAGTTTAAATTTATTTTTATTAATTTGAGTTTTATGTTTTTAAAATCATCAATTACAATCCATTAATAAAAATATCATACATAGAATGCCACAAAAAATACATTAAAAATAAGACTTAAATTATTATATTTTTTATAGGGGTGTAAATGTAAGGATGAGATTTCAAACAAACGTGCCTGTCGGTGAACACACTTTAGGTGCAAGACGTTGACTGGATTAATAATCATAGCTTTCCATTTATTTATATAATTATTTATTTATGTATATATTTTTTAATTATTTAACATTGAGTTTTCTCCGTTAATGGAAGGGATAGCTTCCATTGATTTATGTATTTAATTAATTAAATTATAAATTCATATTTTATACAACTATTTCTTCTTATCATTTTGGAGCTTGGGTTCTTAGTTATGAACTTAATTAGATTGTTTCTAGTGTATCAAATAACTCACTTATCTCAATATTGATTTATAAAATAATAAATTATATAATCTTGCTTCTCATGGGACTGTAACATATTATTTATTGAGATCCGGGATTACATACAGGGTTTCAGTATAGGTTTCGGAGTGGTATATCATAGAACATTCATAATTATTTTAGATACATGTGACAAATCTTCATACCTCATGTGATAGTTTGTCTGATGTATTAAATTCTAGAGGGTCATTAAAATACTGTAATTAGTGCATTTTCGTATTTGTTTGTTTTTTTATCTTTTTCAATTGGAAGCGTTTGTGACTTATATATATAAAAAAAATATTTTTTTTAAAATTTAAAAAACTATATAATTTGATAAGTTTAGTGATAAACAAAACTGACAAATGTTTCAGTTACATATTTGCATTTGTGTGATGCAAATTAGAAGGAAACAATGAATCCAAATTGGCCAATTGAATGAAAAATAAATAAATAATAAAAATACAAATACTTCATTCTAATTAAGCCTTCAATTTGATCATAATCACTTAGAGATCCTTTTACTGCTTCAACTGCAAAACAAATTGTTAATGAATCTTGCATCAAATATAAAACTTTTAATATTCATTCATTTAAATTTAACTTTTTGAATGAGTCTTGGATTAATGAGGCAATCAAGAAAGAAAAACTGAAAAGATTAAAAGAAAGACACATTTTAGTGATCATTTCTAATTTGTCATGTATGCTTGTTTTAGTATCAACATATAGAATCAAGATGAAAGAAAAAGTTGCTCATCATAATTTATTTTTAGAGGAACCAAAAGCAGAAAAAGTAATACTTCTTTAATAAGCTAATACTACCAAAAAAAACAATGAATAGCTTAAACCATTCTAGATTTTAATTGCACATGTGTGTGTGTGTATATATATATATATATATTTATTTATTTATTTATTATCTGAGCATGGTTATTTATATAATCAAATTTATATTTTTCAAATTAACCGACATGAGACTTTAATAGTTTTTTTTATATATGTTAGGCTATCTTAATTAGTCCTTTTATAAATGAACCAAATAAGTTCAGATGTTATGTATGGATGTGATTAATAGTGAAAGTTTATATATTTACTAATAGCTTCTTAGATTATTGGCACCAGTTTTTTTATTTAGAGTGTTCGTTTTGAAAATAATCTAAAATCGAATTCCAAAACATAAAGTGGGAGTATAGGTAGTTATTGAGATTTTTTTTCGTCTAGGTACTTCTTTGATACACATTTAGTAAAAACAATTATATATTTAAGCCAAAAGTTAAGTTAATAGGATGAAAACCTAAGTTTATATATTTAAATTCATATATTCTAAATCAACTTAAATGAGATAATTTACTTTTTTTCCAATGCAAATAAAATTATATTTCATATTGAAAAAATTAACAAAAATGTTTTGTTCTCACAATAAAACATTATTAAATATGTACGATATAAAAAAGAGAACAAGTTTACACAACCAACATATCAAGTTGAACATTTACAAAAAAATACAGTTGAATATATATATATATATATATATATATATATCATATGCTGATGTTTTTAGAGTTTTAGAGTTATTATTTTGTAAATCTAACTGTCATTGTAACACGTCTTTAGATTTCAAGTTTTGAAACATCCTAAAAAACCCTCTATTATAGTTAGTTTTTTAATTTTATTAATTTAAGTTTTCATGTTAAAGTCAACTAATTTAATAAAAACAAGTTTCTATGACACATTAAACAATAAATACAATAAAATAAAATGAAGAGAAAAATGGGCAAACCATTAGTGACCTATTCTACGAGAGACTTAGAGACGATGATGAGAATCGTCGTAGGAAAGCCACGGCCAATGCCGATAAGAATAATTTAATAGCAATAGTCACTAGCCAATGCCGATACGAATAATTGAACAGGAATGTCTACAATCTGTGGCTGAAAATGATGCCGAAGATGATAAACAACATAGTTATGCAACATTGCATATAGAGCAAACATAGTCCCTTGGCAAGATTACTGTCCCTGAACATTAAACTCTCCAACATTAATGTTAAGTTTCTTCTCAATTTCAATATATTAATTTGTTAATTTTAATATATATTGTTTTTTCTTCATATTTAATAAAACACTTGGAAAATGGCTTTTGTTCATGACACGTGATTGTAGCCATAGCTTCTTGTGTGGGAAAGAGAGCACATGTAAAAAAAAAAAAAGAAACAAATTACCTTTTTTAATAAGAGTTATTAATTAATTTGTAGATGAAACAATTAGGGAGAATAGAAACCAATACAAGATTTAATACATATATAATATATTTTAGTTACTAAATAATATTATTAAATAATTATTTATTTTTATGCTTTTATCTGCACAAATGTTAGGTTAATTTTGTACTTATCATTATTATTATTATTATTTTAATAAAGTGGATAAGTCATGTCAGGAGTGAACCCATTTCAACAGTAAAAACATTAGCACTTTATGTAAAAAATCCAGTGTCAATAAATGAGGCACTCATTGCTGTTATTTGCATATGTAGTGTTTCATTTAATATATAGTGTTTGGATACATGATCATTTCCTATTTTGTTGGGGGTGGGGGTAATCTTTAGAAAGAAACAATTCATTTATATACAATAACAAACAATGTCAAATTATACTGAGCAATACAAAACAATAAAAAAATATATACAATAGATACAGTAATCTATGTAGTTACCTAAATGACGCCGATGAAGTAGAAACAGCCGTGGCGGCAATGACGTACCACGGAGTCATCCCGCCGGAGGTGAAATGGTTGTACGGCCCAAGAGCATAATAAGACCAAGAAGTCCTTGCCGTCACCACGTTCCTCCCTCTTTCAAATCCATTCCAAAATAAATAAATAAAAGAAAAAGAAGGGAGAAGAGAAAACATCAATGAATAAGAGCTCATTGCTAAGCATTCCTCAATGATATAATAGAAGGGGTACCTAAGGGTACCTTGAGATGGAGACGGTGGTGGCGGCGGTGGTCGAGGTGATGGAGAGTAAGAGAACGGGAAGCGGCGAGAGCTAAGAAAAGTGAGTTGCAGTTAGGTCAGCAACCACTGATAAGAGGAGTGGGATTTTGGCAGAGTTGGAGTTGGAGCTGGTGAAAGTGACGAAGCCATAGCCTTTGGAATGGCTGGAGAACTTGTCGGAGATGATGACGGCTTCGACAATGTGGCCAAACTAGTTAAAGTGCTCCTTAAGTGTGTGTTTGGTTCGTATAATAGGAATGGAGATGTGAATGGGGGTAATAGAGAAACTAATGAGAATGAGGGTAATGGAGAGTGTAATGGGAATGAAAACTGTGTTTGATTGGAAGGATTGGGCATTGGGAATGTAAAAAATAAGTAAGAGATATGTGGGACAATTACCTTTCTACCATTGTAGCAAAAAAATTATTTATTTTTGTTTAATGTTTTCAATTATTAATATCCACAATACGAATTACTTAAATTAATTAAACATTTTTAAATTTGATTAATAACTTAATTAAATTATTTTTTCATTTTTAAATGTCAATTTCGTTTCATTTTTATATTTAGTTAAATGAAAAAATAGCTTCAATAACTAACTAAACTACATAAAACAAACAAATGAAAAAAAAACTACATAAACAATATGCATTAATATTTCAAAGATTGGGGTTTAATATAATAAGTTATTTGTTAAATTAATGAGGGCAACAATAGAATTGTGTAGAGGGGAATGGGGTATTCCTCCCAATTTAAAGAGAATGAGTCATTACCCCGGTGGAGGTAATGATTTCCACCATAGTGGAATCATTACCTCCACAAAATACCTCCCAAACACAGTAATGAAAATGCGTAAGCAATGATTATCCAAGCTGGGGTAATCATTGCCCATATCCAAACGGCCCCTTAGTGTCTCCTTTTCTGTCTCCTATCCAAGTCCTCCGTCGAACACTTTTTTTAACTTATTCTCACTCATCTCTTCTTTAAGAGAACTTTCCCATATATATATATACTCCTTTCTTTCTTTGTTTATCAAATTATTTATTCACTCAACTAATTTAAATGTAAAGTTTCATATTTAACTCAATTTATATTGTTTTTCATCATTATCGTTTTAAGCACACAATCTTAGTGGATGAAGAGGACAATAAACAAAATAAAAAAAATGACTTACATATTCATAAAGTTCTGAAATCTACCACATTTTCTACTAAATGGTTAAAATGAAAATTTAAAATGGAATTGAGAGAGTAAATGAATAATTATAATAATCTCAAGTTATTTTAGTGGTATTATTGAAATTTAAATGGTTTCCCAATAGCAGTGTAAGAGAGGAATAAGTACAAAGGTGGAGACACATGGAGAGATACTCTTGGACAAAGTTTTGAACATTGGTGAGACAAAAGAATAGGAAGGTCTCTTTTAATTTTTAATAATGTCTTGCAAACTAAGAAACATGACACAACAAAGTAATAAAGGTATGTTGTGGGGACTAAGGTTGTTAAAATCGCTTTTTTAACTAGGATCACAAGAGGTTTATAAAATCGTATAGTAAAATCGAATTGTAAAATCGTAAGATTTTACTAATTACAATTGGTATTAATATATACAGATATAAATACTTATGAACTAAAATTACATATATTAAAATAAAACTAAAAAACAACCGTTTTGGAAATGATCTTCACAATTAAAATAGACACACATGAATTTATTAATAAATTCAAATTCTTCAAAAGACATAGTATAAAAGAAAATAAAATTCATATATTTATAATATGTAATGGACCTACAAAGCTAAATGAATGAGGAAAGTACATGTTGGTTTTATTTATTTTTTGAGAAATTTTGTGGAACACCTTTTGTCCAAAGTTGTCAATCCACAATTGAAGCTAAAAGTAAAAAAGAAAAAAAAAAGAAATCAATACAATTATAAACAAACAAAAATAGATAATTAAAAGATATAAATAATTACTTATAAAGATTATAGTAATATAATGATTCAAGTTACTCAAAAGATAAATGAGGATGGAGAGAGGCAATTGGAAAATTTACATTTAGAGAATGAGATAGTCAACCGACAAGTTATGACAATGATTTGGAGATGGAGAGAAATATTCAAAATAGGAGTTGGGAGAAGAAGAGAGAGGGAGAAATATTTGGAATGGAAGATAACCTCCTGATATATATTTTTCTTGATAGTGAAAAAATTAACTAGAATAAAAGTTTGAATTTTTAGTGAGTTTTCAATATCAGTATAATCGGAACGATTTTACCGATTTTACACGTGAGTTTATCCAATTTTACATATTTGAGAGTTTGTACCCGATTCAACACTATTTTCAAAGTTCAATTCGCAAATCGTGATTTTGACAACCTTAGTGGGGGCAGGATGGAGATATACATATCCTATCATGTCATAAGCAACCCCACTAGCTCTTGTTTTCTAAGTCCACTTTACACATAAGGGTTTGACATGAACAACTGTATCCCCATATTGTGGCCTCTTCTTCTTCTTCTTCTTCTTATTATTATTATCATCTTTTAGAGGATGCCATGGAGGTCAAAGACGAAGGTTTGACTAGGAGAAAAGGATGAAGGCATGAGTACTATTATATAGTAAATCAGTTTGCATTTTATAAAAGGATAGAGAATTTTATTTATCAAGCGCGTCAATGGGAGAGAACTGTAATTATATGAGCAAATAGTTTAAAATATAATATGATCTATAATATCACAAAGGAGATCTCAAGTTTTTAAAGATGTTAAGAAATATAAATGACATTTTACATATTCTTCAGAGGTGGGACGTAAGACAATCACATGGCACTAAACAAATTCCTTCGCTCTGCATTGAGATTTTTATAATTTTAAAAAATTTTGAGATAATAATATATATAGACATACAATGAAAAACTCTATTGATATAATTAAATAATTCGTTACAATAGAATGGAAACCGTTAGCAAACTTTTTCAAGTAAAACAACAAAATTCTTTTGAATGGCTATAGTCAGTTTGGAAATGTCTCATGAATATTTATTGCGTGAACAAATAAATGTAATTAAATATTTTCAGTTATTAATACCATATTTAATATAAAACAAGAAACTTAATACAACAACAATATTTAAATTCATTCTTTAAAATTCTTAGTATCAGATTACACATCTACTGCAATTGTATGTATTGATTATAACTTTATAACTAGAACTCAAATAATAATGTGGTTCTTTTCAGAATCTAAGACTAGATTAAATGAGAGCAAATGCAAATAAAGAAGTCATGCATTTGAAAAAAAAAAGAGATTAAAAATAAGCTCAGGTATAACACATGACCTAGAATCATCTCAGTTCACATTGTTCAGGGCAATGAGAGACGCATCTGGCAGGAAATTAGAAATTTAGCTGCAGTAAATGACATTGTTAATAATCTAATTTTAGCATGATCATCTCATCACAAACACTTCAACAGAAAAACTTTACAAGGCAGAAAACAAATCTGAAATGCCCTATTTGTTAAGGGAATTCTAAGCAAGTCCTGCTAATCATGCGACCATCTAATCACAGCATGATCATGCCAAATACTGTAAGCGAAAAAAACATTTACAGGATAGAAACCCTTCCGCATCACTTCCTGCATCATTCAATCCCTGCATTGTTCAATCCAACAATCACTATCAATATAAATCTCATCCACTTAGACCATATTAACTGTTACATGCAAAGCAAATACATATTATTTGGACTCAATACAAACCAAAAAGCTTATAAGATGAGAGAGCCAGACTTTCTCTATTCAGATTCATATTTACCAAATTAACCAATGTGGGGCTATTGGCTACTCTAATAATAAGAGTAAGGCCAAGATTCATTTGCATAATATGTTTAAAAAAATTATAAGGACAACTGTAGAACAACATACAAAACTAAAATGGTTGCTTTTGGTTTCATTTATATAACATAGTTTTACAATGTTTCAAACACTTTTGATGAATCCAAGAATATATGATATCACATGGCTCATCAGTGCCTAACGTGGTTTCTTTGTAGTGTCTCCAAATAGATTGAAGTCTATGTTTAGTAAGTACCTTGCCAATCTGGGCAATTTCACCTTTCAATTACTTTAAAAGACATGCAGACTGTTTTTTGCCACATTAAATTTTAGAATTCAACTTCAGTACTAAACTAGACAAATGACTAGTTCAGTGCAGCAAGATTTTGACCTGTGGACGAAAAAGTCATTGGGAATAGGAAGAGCTATTAACCTGGATGACAAGATGCATGCCAGAGATGAACAAGAAGCCATTGATCAACCTGAGAGATCCCCATTATGAAACTGGCAAAAGAATAAAACAATATTAAATCTTTCTTGCCATAATGCTAATTTGCATTGTAGAGGGTGAAATAAGATATGGGAATCAAATAAAATATAAACAGTTATCCTACGCATATACTTGAGCAATAAGACAAGCCGTATAAAATGAAACACAGCACAGCACCGGAAGTCATGATCAAATGGCAATAACTGGGCCTCAAAGGACAAATATACAGAGGAAACAACATGCACATAGTTGCATACGAAGCCCTTGGAACCGGGACAAGCTCTTTAATTTGAGTTGAACTTTTAGACCGATATCACAAACTTATGTATGATTAGATGTTTGCTCTCTTAATAACAGTGAAGGGAAAAGGTCAAATACAAGGCACTCTACCATATTTTGCCAATGTCTGATTAGATGTTTGCTCTTCTTTCTGTACACACAAACAAACTTATGTATGATCTCCCATAAAACAGTATTCTGCATGAAACATGGACCTTTGACAAACAAGATACATAAGTAGTTTACTAAGTACCAGCCCATCTAATGACAGTCAACCTAAATAACTCTTCAAAATGTAGCATATAACTATTAAAATTTTTGGATGCTAGCAAAATTTCCCGAGTAAACACAAGAGAGAGAGAGAGAAATTTCTCTAACAGCTATAACTTGTTTCATCACTATATCTAGACACAAAAATGGCAACTCTGAATAAATTACAGTATCAGGGCCATTGTAATGAATGACGCATAACATTGCATGCTAAAAAAAAAAATAGAAAGAAAAATTATCATGGAATGTGAGTTGTCAGGAACAAACACGAGAAATGAAAAAACTCACTGAAACGAAGCTAAATAATATAAGAAAAAAAAAACTCCAGAAAACCACAACAACAATTAAAAATAAATAAATACAATAAACAACAAAAGGGATTTATCCTTCATAGTAAGTGCCAAATTTAACTAAGAACTTGAAGACCTTCATTGACATGTGATACAAAAATGACAAAGGATGGATGAATAAGCCTGGGGTCTGGGGTCAGACTATAACATTAACTGCAAATGGAATATAAGTATCCGGAGCGAAGAACATAGATTTGCAGCTGTTTTATGATGAATTAAGTGAAAGGGATACAATTTAGCTGCAAGCAAGCCAGAAACAACATCAAAACTTCAATTACAGGTCAAAACATCATTTTGACAAAGATGGATTTATCCAGTGTTTTCTCTGACTCCAAGTATTAGAAATGCCAACAAAAGATGAGAAGCATACTCCCCTTTACTACTGCACACCAATACTCAAACTAGTTTTAAAATGGAAAAGGTTAGAAATCTGATAGCGATAATACCATAAGTGATAAATAGCTTATTAATCATTGCCAAAGGAAATGTCAAGAAAGAAAAGGTAGTCTCAAACACATTGCAAGCATAGGCTCTATTATACATCATCCAAATAAGTGGCAAAAATTGAGTAGAAAATACCTGGGGGTGCATATAGTTCATGCCCTGCGTGAAACACACGTGCTGAGCCATCTGTAAAGTTTACTTAAGTCAGCTTCTTGCAATGAGTTCATATTGCAACTAACACACAAGTGAAATATGCATAATATATATATATATATAAAGTGTACCCCTTGAGAACTTGAACCAGGTTGAGTTCCACCCTGGAGCACCCCTGCTTCTTTCCTGACAGAAGCATCACCACCTTTGGCAGTTGCTTTACTATCACCCTATCAAAAGCACCAATCATGTATTCAGGGGAAAGAAATATGTTACTGGACTTGCTTAACACATTTCATCATGACTAAAAGTTTAATGTGCTCTGATTAAGTTTTGAATAGCGGAATCAAGTCAAAGTAAATAATAAACATGTCATATGCCGCATAGTTTAATATTCTAAAGACAAAGAGTCATAACACAACCGATTAAGCCATAAATTGAGTTTCTCGCAATTTACATCTACCATTGACATGTTGTCCATATGTTGAGGAAAATGACAAAGCTTTGATCAAATAGTGGTTAATGAAGTACTCCTTAGGACATTGCTAGGAATGGTAGATACAACCTGTACAAAAGCATATGCCGGCAGTTGCCACTTGCTGACCGAAACATCCAAAATGGATTAATAAAAATATGGATACTTATTCTGGTCAACCTTGGCTATTATATGAGCCATTCTATGGATTAATAAAAATATGGATACTTATTCTGGTCAAACTTGGCTATTATATGAGCCATTCTATTCATATGGATGCCTGAAAGTAGTAATTCCATATAGATCTAAATTCAATCCAGCCAGGTAAAATACTAATCTTCGACTTAATTTCCCTTTTATAGCAATTAAAAACACTTTGTTATCAACTACTTCTCAAAAGTCCCCTATGTTTCAACCAGAATAAGATCAGATAGAAATAGAACACCTTCAATTTATGCAGCTCGAGTCTTAATCATTCCACTAGTTCTAGCAGGTTAACAAACACACCAAAGTTTATGATATAACAATCGATAAAATATATATACATATACAGACATATCTTGGAATTAGCATGGTGTACTCAACCGGTGGAATCGGCAGCGAGATTGAACTTTAAAGATAAAAAAAGTAACAAGTCCAAAAAAGGAAGAGAAAAAAATTGCTTAAAGAAGTATTCATTACCTCCATCTGCGCCATCACATCCATCATCCAAACAAATCGAAAACGCATCAAAAGAGGGAAAAACCATGAGCTCACCACCACCAAAATAATAGCAGAAGCAAAAAAACATGCACAAAATCAAACAAGGGCCATCAAACCGCTACCTCCCTATACTTCTGAAGATAAAGCTTCAATGGCTCAATATAATCCTCAAACCCCAACGTCGCCATCGCCCAGAGCAAATCATCGCCATTAATCGTCTTCCTCTTCTCCTTCTGACACTTATCGCTCGCCCTAAACAAAAAAAAAACCAATATCACAAAACCAAACACCAAAATCACAAAACCAAAACCCAAAAAAAAAAAAAACAAAAAAATAAAGAACTCACTCAGAGGTGATGAAACTAATAAACTCAGAGACGCACTCCTGCACGGTCTCCTTGGCGTCCTTCGCGATCTTCCCATTAGCAGGCAAAGCCTTCTTCATAATCCTACTAATATTCGCAATCGGGAGGTACCGATCCTGCTCCCGCACTCCAGACTTCGGGCTCCCATCTCCCCCGCTTCCACCCGGGCTTCCCGGCACCTCCGCCATCACCGATCCCTGCTTCCAAGCCCGATATCACCATGAATCGATCGTTGGAAACCCTAGATCTCGCGCGAGAGACAAGAGCGAGAAGAGAGAAGAGAGGAGAAAAAGGTCTTTTGGTTACCGTTGGGGAAATGGCGCGCTGAGATGTTTATTTTGGGACGAGCGAAGGAAATCAGACGCTGGAGAAGAGCGGAGGGAGGAGACGACTGCGATGGAAGCGCTTCTCTATCGTCACCGTCCGTTCGCACACCGTTCCTTATTATTTATTAACCCCTTTTTTTTTATCTTTTATAATTAATTTTTAAAAGGGTGTTTTGGGGATTTCATCCAGCTTTTTTAGCTCCGGTGAATTCGGTTAATCCTGTCCACGAATTTTTCTTATCATTTATTTTTATTTTTTTAAAAATAACTGATTGGCTTAAAAAATAATAATAAATAAATATAATTTTAATCATTATTTTTTAAAAAATAATGCATGTAAATTTTTTTGTTTTAAATATGAAATACTATCTCCAATTCCGCTGCCTTGGATGACTATGATGTACTGATAAAATAATTTACTTGAACTTCAAAGATGAGCATTTATTAATATGCATGTTAATGAATATAATGTTTTGTTATTATTGTTTTTATTTATTTATTTATAAATAATAAGGGTAATATATCTCCAAACTTCAACGTGATTTGAATCATTTTATTTTAAATTTATTTTTTATGACAAGTCACATTGATTATAACATTTAACTAGAGAAAAGACTGAAATACTAACTCTCCTTCATTGATAATTTATTACCATTATATATATATATATATATATATATATATATATATATATGGTACTTGAATATGTTTAAATTTTTATTTTTGGATAAAGGTGCATAAAGATAATAATATATATACACACATAAATAATATAAGAAATTCCATATTCAATGTCTTCATGGAGGTTTCTAGAACATATCCTAGGATGCCCATGCTAAAAAAAAAAATAATAATTCACAATAATGTCATAATCTTATCATTGTTAGTTCATAAGTCAAAACCAAGAAATATTTAAAATCAATCTGCATTGGTTTTTATAATTATATTAATACTTTAACGAGGCAATTCAGCTCCCATTTGGAGTTTTAAATGACTGCATGGCCGTCTCTTATTTGGTCTTTTTATCAGAACATGCTTATTAAATTTTTCATTATCCCCACAAGCTTAAAATTATAACAACATGGAAATGGCATCAGTAACCACTCGCCTTAAAAATAAATCTCTTGTATAACAATCACTGTCACCTATTTATTAGTTATTTCAACAGGAGGAGAGGAAATTTAGTTTGTAACTAACAAAATAATAATAATAATAATAATAATAATAATAATAATATTTAAAGATATTTTTGCCGACAAAATATAAATTTTTAAGTATTTAATGAATACCAAAGGGCTTGTAGCCCAGCGGTACCTCGGGTCCCCTCGTGGGAGGAGACGCGAGTTCAATCCACCCAAACCGTGCGTTCCAAGAGGGTAAAGACGTTGTAGGTAATCCCCCACCATAGTGATGATGTGACAACTTCTGAGTTCAGCCACTTCGGTGTCTGACTTCAGCTGGAAAAGTCCCGAAGTCACCACTTCAGCCTACTTTGCAATATTTTTCAATGATAAATAGAATAATTATTACCATGGTAATAAAATAATTAAATAACTACTCACACTAATTAATAATTAAGTATAATATATTAACCGTTTTAATTTAATTTAATAACATGATATTAAATTAATTATGTGATGTGTAAAGTTTTTAATTTAATAAATAAATTATTTATTATTATCGTAATAAAGTAATTAAATCATTTAATTAAATCATATGATTTAATTAAATAAATATAAAAAACATGAAAGGGCAACTTTATCCCCTCACCGAAGTGGTGATCATATCCCCACTTCAACCATCAAAACACAGGAAGTAGTATCCGAAGTCCAGTTTTCAATTTGAACCAAACACACTGAAGTGGATAGTTCCAGCTGAACTGTTCACTTCCACCAAAGTGCCACTTCCAGACTTCCACCACTTCGACAATTCACTTCCGAATAGTTTTCAGGGTCTTTTTATCATGTGGGTGATGGGAGATGTTTATAAAAAAGTCCAAACACGCTCTCGGACGATTTCCACATGAGACGATAATATTCCATGTGTACATTTTTATTAAAAAAAACCTCATAAAATAAAAATATTTATTTATTACATATATTCATACATGTAATAGGATCACATAAATTTAAGGTAATAACAAATTTATTATAGATATTAAACTATTTTTATTTATTTTATAGGTCAAAACAACAATTTATGCAAATTAAGGGAAGTATTTAAAATCATAAATATTATTTATTTTGATGGATGCGTACAAGTCACATATCAAAAGTATATATGTAAAATACGATCCCAAACTTAGCAACATATATATATTATCATTTTGCATAAGTTAAAGTTCAAACTGTCTTTTCAGCAAGACACATTACAACAGAAGATTGATACCTAGTTTAGTCCATGGTTCCAGTAGTGTTCTCATAACCAAATACATATTTATATATTTTATAAGGTTTAGGGGTTTAGGATAGAGTTTAAAAGTTTTACAGCATTGAGTGTATATTTTGTATGAGTAATGCTATACGTCTCGAATAGGTGTCCCGAACAGATGTCCTGTCCTGAATTTAACTCCAAAGGATTTCGTGGGTTTAGCATTCTCACCTCTGGGATTAGATTCGGGATATTTATTTGGGACACATATTCGGGACATATAGGCTTTGATTTGGATGGGTTTTTTAAAAAAATTTTTTTTTAAGTTTTGTGGAAGTACTTTTTTTAAAAAGCGCTTTCAAAGTAAGTTAAGTGCTTTTCTTTAAAACAGCTTCTCAGAAGTGCTTTTCTAACAAGCACCTACGAGGCAGCTTCTGAAAAAAAGCTGAATTTTAGTTTTTTTTTCCACAGCTTCTGCTTCTGCCCAAAAACCCAAACAAACATGTTTTTTAAAACCCAGAAATGCTTAACTTATAAAAAAGTACTTTTGGGCTTAAAAAAACCCATCCAAACACCCCCATAGCATTATTGATTTTGTATATATAGGTGGTGCTGGAACCAGAGAAGGGGAGTTTGGACCTGGTGCCAATCAACCATGGCAATATTATATATTTTACAAAATAAATAAATTAACAATTCAAATCTCTGCTTAGCGGGTCGGATCCACTGAGCACTCGATTATAAAGAGCACTCTTCCACGAGCGCGATGGCGCGCGAGAGCTAGAGATTTTCTCCGGATTCCCTTCGGCCATGGCAAGGGAGAACACTTGGAACCCTAGTTCTCGCATCGCTCGCCTCCCGTTCAGCTTGTATGGCTTTCGTCTCTTAGTTCTCGGAGATCTCTCACCGATGGGGAAACTTGCCAAATTTTCGGGTGTTCATTTTATTAACCGGCGTCGGAGCTGGGATCTCTCCGGATTGGTATATTTTAGATCGAATTCCTTCATCTATAGCTCTCATTGTTCTTTATTGTATTGAAATTTCAGAATCGTGATTTATTTTTAATGATTGAATTTTAAAATTTTTATTATTCAATGCTTGTTATCTCTGAGTTGTGATAAGAAGGAACTATTTATTGAGTTATGTTTGGATAAAGAAGTCACTCTTTTCGATGATTTGCTTGAGAGATATAGAAACACATGTACAATTTTTTTTTTAATTTTATAGACTTGTATTTTTGCAATGGCAAATGTACATATTTGATTGATAAGCATGTATGCATTTATAAGTCCGTCGCAAAGAACAATCCGCTAATTTAGCAAAGGATTTAGGAATTTCCTAAAGAAGACAGTTTGGTACTTGGGCATGCAGTGCAACTCTTAGATTTTTGTTTGTGCCATATGCAAACTTGTAAAATAATTTGGTGCATGGGGTGGCTTTTGATTCTGATGGTTTGAGATTTTCTGAGTGATTGATTGCAATGCAGCAACAAGGTCATGGATTTTAAAATACCTTTCTGCCTGTAGTATTGAACAATTTAAAACCATGACAGTTGTGTGATATTGGCTGCCACTTTTCTCATTTGTTGTTTTTATGCAATAGATTTTTAATGTATGCAGCCTGTCCAAAACTGAAGCAAATGAAGTTCAGGTTAGCATAGCATTTATGTGGTAGCTGTTTTTGTCCTTAAGTGTTTCAAAGGCAAGCAATGACATTCTGTGTTCTTTTGGATGCTGGCATGTCATTAATTGTTCTTGTCGCTCATCTATCTGAAAACTAATAATTTGGTAAGTACTGGATTTTGTTGCATTCACATCAGAGAGGCACCTATTATATTATTTGTTCCCAAGAACTTTATTCATGAGAAGTTGCTTTGAAGATAAAGAATTATATTAGTGCCCAAAAGTAATAACACTCATTTACGTGTACTTTCTTAGCACGTCTTGGTTAAGTGGCTTGATGTCTATGAGAGGTTAACTGCTCATAACGGTTTCATCCATCCTCTCGGTTCAATCATACTGAGTGACCCTATTTTCTCATGTTCTGATGAGAAAGGGTATTTTGTAATTATGTGACAGAAATTAAGAAACTTCCAGCATGATGGTAACTTGTTTCTGGCTCAGTTATGTCTTCTTCTGATGATCATTGCATAATTACTTTTGTTAGTGCTTGCTAGGTAGGCCAACATTGCTAGTCCTTCTCTCTGCACTAAATGTATTTACACTAGTCACAGTAAAAGAGTGAAACATTGGGCTCTCGTAGACACTGCATTTAACCCACTGTCAAGAAATGCAGGAAAAGCATATTATTGTTTGGTACTCTGCTCGATTTTACCAATAGATCTCTTATGTTGGTTATGAATTTTCACTAGCTGTAACAGGTAATGGGAGGTAACAAGCATGTGAGGAATGCTTGTAAACTGTGAGGGTAAGTTTTCCATATTGTAAATTTTATGCTAACAATGCATAGGCGGCAAACCTTTGCTATGTATAGTGAATACATGCAATGTTAAATATTGAGAGTGATGGTGAAAGTGAAAGATGTTATTGCTGGATTATCAGAAGATTCAAACAGTGGGCCAAGCTATAGGGTGCTAATTACATGCCCTGATGAAGGGTATTTATGGTACTCAACCTATAATCTCTTCCATAACTTGGTGCATGTGGAATATTGTAATGAATGCTCAGTTTGGAAATTGGAACCCAACTATACGCATTATTCTAGCTTCTAAACAGAACTTTATAGCTACTTTAGAGTCTGCCTTATTTACAACAACTTATTTGGACACCTAGATTGGCTAAGGAACATCGACCCTATTGAGATTGCTCTATTTATTCTGTATCTTGTAGCTGCCTCACTCTTCATGATGCCTTTTCTTTCTGATTGAGTACAACTCTTAGATGCTTGATGTGTACTTATTTTATTTCTAAAAGCAAATCTTTGATTACAAGATTGTCTGTTATCATTATTTTGGCCATTTATCTTTGCATCTTTGTTATAAGTTGTAATACATAGGTCACGCAGGCAACTTTACTTGGAGACCTGTTTCTACTCACTCAATTCATGTTTTTGCTGTCTCTTGTAGAGTTGTGGAGGGCCAGAAGTAGAGTTTAGTCTGGCAAAATGGAGAGCTAATAATAGTTGCTGAACAACGCAAACATCATTCCAACTTGTTGGACAGGAAAATTCAGAGCAAGCATCAGGTAATTTCTTTTATTGTTTATTTTCTAAGCTTGACAGTGTTCCAAGTTTTTGCTTATGTAATACATACATAACATCACAAAATCAGATTCTTGCACATGAAGACGGCCAGAAATGTGTCAGACGGCAAGTTTCCTGACAGATATGACCTTTCAAACCATGTTTTTTGCATATTATAAAAACTTTTTCTTTCTTCTTATGACATCTAATAAATTTTGAATGGGGATTGAAGTGGTTTTGCTTCTCTTCTGGTTTGGGGACCTAAATAGAATCATGAGGAATGAAGTATTGCTTTCATTGCAAATCAAGGAACCTCCTCTCTTTATGTGGCCACCCACTTCCGCTGTTGCCCCCATCTGTCCACCTCTTGATATATTAATAAGTTTACTGGTCCCTCAAAGTGCTTTTCATCAAAGGAATTATACTTGCTTGTTAATTTTATTAGAGGAGGTGAATTTTTTCAGATTATAATTACACAACAAGTTGGATTCGAGCATGCTCAAATTTTCTTTTAAAATAGTCTATATTTTCTTCATAAAGTTACATATAAAGGAGCATTTATTAACATAAGTCTCATTTTTTGTGTTTATATCCGGACGTAGTGCTACACTGCAATCTAATTTTACCTTGCTTCTCCCCCACGTCCCCAACTTCTCCTCCTTCTCCCTCTCTCTCTCTCTCTCTCTCTCTCTCTCTCTCGCTTCAGGCGAAGGAGCAGAAGACGAGTCTGGAACTCCATTGGACCCAGAGAAGCATTGGTACTTCCTCAGTCTCTTTTTCCTTCTCTCAAGAGCTTTAGTAAAATGCCACCATTTCTACTCCATGGAGATGAAAACTGGAGCTAGTGAACTGTTGAAGAGTTGGTTTCGTTTCTTTTCTTGTTTTCCTTTGCTATTAACTTCGGTTTCTCTGTTAGAAGTTACAGTGTTGGCTTCTCATCTCCTGAAATCCCTCTTTCTTCAGTCTTTTCAAGGATTTTATCTGCCAAAGCTGTAAACAGGGCGATGAGGATAAAAAGATCCTGTTGTTGAGTAAGGTGTCATCTCTAGTTTTTTTTTTTTTTTTCAAAAAAAAAAAAAACTGTTATTTACTTTTCTTTTTTAGAATTTTCAAGGTTTTTTTTTCGTGATCAATTAACTTTACACTCTTTTTAAATAGCGAGCACATCCCCTCTGTTTTCCCCCTATTTATCTTATGGCTTCAATATTTCTCCTTGCATTGAGAAATCACATTCTGGTGTTATCTCTCTCTCTCTCTAGATATATATATACACACACCGATACTATATACTATTTTTCGGTTTTTTTTGCTGTTATTATAGCCCATTAGGTTTTCCTCGTAAGGATTTTTTCACCTTTCAGCCCTTTTTCCTCCAGAAAATTTTCCCTACTTGTTGGGAACCTTCAGCTGCAAATGCTCTCCGCTTCAGTTCTTCAAGCCATTGTTATTATAATTTCAAAAAAACAAAAATGTATTGATTATTTCAGCTCCTAATTAAATAATCCTCTGTGCCCTCATTTCTCGGCTCTGGTGGAGCGCTTTCTCAGAGGCCGCGCCGCTCTGATGTACCTTCTTGTTTGACTTACTTGTTCATTGACAATCTCACCCCTTTCCTTCTATAAATCTTTTTATTTTGATCATGATGGCTGGTTCTCTTCTGGAGGTCAGTATAGTCATTTCGCACGTCTATTGATAGCCATTAGTCTTAGTAAAGAGGACTGTACCCATCCTGTGATGAGAGAGAAAACCATTGTTTTTTCACAATCATTTTTATCTGTATGGATTCTTTTCTTGCTGTTTAAATTTAGTGTTGCAATGTTAGTGCGAGACAGTATTAATCTTTCAATTGTACCTTTGCTTCCCACTATACCAAATCCTTTGAAAGAGCAGTTAAACATCTTTCCATTTTAATGAAGTTGTCACTTTTTCCTAAAGATTCTCAGAGGCTTTTAATCCAAACTCTATAAAAGAAAGCTAAAGGGTTGTCAAATCACCATTCAGACTTCAAATCTGCCCTTTTTACTGAAATGGCTTTTGGTTTGAATACTATTCATCTAGAAATTGTTTTAGTTTTTATTATCTGTCTTTCATTGTTTGCTCTTCTACTTGTTTGCAGGTTTTTTCTCTATGATCTTGTAGAAAAAAAAGTGAACTGAAATGCAGACTTCCAATTCATCAAAAAAAGAAACCCAGACATCCAAGACCAGGTCAGCCTTTCACTTGGGTGTTTGTTTCCTTGCAGTTTTACTTGTATTTATCCCATATTTTGGTGGTGATTGGAATCTCTGAGGTGCTGGTTGCATGGAATGAGATGAATGGGGCCAAGCTGTTCCCTCTGTTGTTTTTTTCTTCTTTTATCTACACACTGCCATGAGACTTTAAATCTAGTGTTGATCTTTGTTTCTTAACTTATGTGACTCATACACGTTTATCCCTTGATTTTTTTTATCATTCACTGTAGTTTGCATTTGAGATTTGCTTGTGTGGTCATGGATCTCTTCTTCTGTCTTGGATGGATGCCTCTTCATTTTTTATGTTACCTCTGAACTATTTTTGTTTCTTTGCATAATCTGAAAAATGTGGTCCTTAAGTTACTGCAGAGCCTTTTGTTTTTCAAATTACCTGGTTGTCTCTGGATTCAATCAGTAGAGAAAGAATAAAAACAAAATCTGCTTTTGTTGGTTAATGTATTTGTCAGGATATTATTTCCTTGCTGATGATTCCATTCACTGGATCACTTGTTTACAATTATGCAACGACTAGATCCTCACTGGGTCAAATTAAACAAACCAACCAACCACCAAAATGCTGTTCTTCAAGTTTGCTTATTATTATTTTTTTAAAAAAATTTCCTTTTGAAGTAGGGCACGGTCTTCAGATGGTCTCCAGAGGTCATCTCCAGCGACCCCCAAATCAACTCGTGGGACTAAAGCAAATGGATCTGAATCTGACTCTCCTGCCACAAATACACCAACAAGGACATCAATTGACCATAGTCCCAAAGTTGTCCAACGGCGTTCACCAAGAAGCCCAGTTACTGAGGTATGTTGGAATTCTCTCTTCACTTCTTACTGTGGTTTGGCATGCTAAATTGCTTTGACTGTCACAGTGAGATTCATTGCCTCAACTCCATAATTTTAACTCTCTTGTAGCTAGGGGTGGCAAGTCGTGTAAACCAATCTAATCGTGTTGTGTCAAGATAGGAATATGACACCAAAATACTAAACATAGACACAACACGATTATTAATTGTGTCTGACTTCCTAAACACATACACAACCCATATATGAAGTATATAACAGGATATGACCCATTGAACTGTTTTAATTTGTAATTAGATCGGGTCATGTAATTGGATTGTGTAATATGACACGACTCGACCCACTTAACACACTTATAATTGTGTCTTGTAACACAACATAACCCATTTAACCTGTTTTTTTTTAGATTTAGGTTTTTTGCATAAGAAGTGTGTATATATATTTATATATGTTGGCTCAATTATGTTTTTACCCTTATATTCGTGTCTTACATGGGTTGATATGATTACGACATGAAATCATTTAATTTAAGCATATCTTAATTGTGTTGTCCCGTTTACAACACGAACTCATTTATACTAAACCCATACACGCTTTAAACAAAGTCACGTCGTGTAATCGTGTGTCAGTACGTATTTTGCCGCCCCTACTTTTAGCCATATATCAGCCCCTTATGTTATGAAAACTTTCTCTGAAGAATTTCTATTTTTATTTAATGTTTTCTTGCACAAATATTTGTTTAAATTGTTTGAGGAAGCAAGTTATCAAAAAATACATTTCTTATGATATGTTCTATCCAATGTGTTTTTTCATTGTTATTAGAAATTTATAATTAAACTGTTAATATTTGCTTATGTATCCTTATTTAAAGTAGTATTAGTAAGGGATATATGTAATATGTTTTTTTATTTATTATATATTATTGTAAATATGCAGAATAGTTAAACATAGATTTTGACCAATATATGATTTGAATATATAATTTTAATTATGATAAAAAAATTCACATGTGCAATCACTCATGTTGTGAAGCGTTTGCCTGGTTTTTTAATTTTGTCTTTGCATGAAAAATGAACTTCTTGAACTTCTTTATGACATGTTTGTGGATCCATTCTTGAAAAGTGTTACGTGAAAACATTTTTCATTTTTCTAGAGAACGCTTAAAAGTGGTTTTCTAAAAAATATTCCCATTTTCAAGAAAATGTCAGGATTTAAAGGCAGATTGGGTTTGAAGCGTGCATTAGTATTCATTATTTTAAAATTGATAGATTTTGTTTTAATAATCCTGATCATATGTTTAAATTCCAGATTTGTGTTTGCTAAACAAAAAATAACTTCTACTGAACTCATCTCGTCTTTTCTTTAGAGTATTTTATTGATAAGGGCTATTTTTTATTTGATTTTAATATGTGGAATTTGTTTAAGTATTTTTTAAAAAATATAATCTGACATCAACCCGTATAACAAATCTTTTCTGCTTGGTAAGTAAATATCAACAATATCAATTATTTGTACTCTTAATTTTTTTGATAAAACAATTGAAATTTTAAAAACAGAAAGGAAAAAATATTTTGTAAAAACAAAAACGGATAATGAAAACCTTAGAAGATATAATCAAAAGAATCCGGCTCTCACCAAAGATATTTTTTTAAAAAATTTTTAAATGAAAATGATGGAAAACATGCATGACAAAAACACTCCACAATTTGGGAAGTAATTTTTTACAGTTATTTCCTTTCAAGAGCGGCAATAAATTATTTGCATTCATGAGAGGGTTTATAGCCTTCAAAATTTGCTAGAAACAATGGTGATAATGGATTTCCGGTGTGGATATGGATTTGTCATCCAATCTCCGCATCTCCAGGTGAGGGTATATAAGCTAGATGCTTAATCCCCAGGTCCTGGACTTTCCTTAAATGGGGGTGCTTGTCATTGTCCAAACAAAAGATTCTTTGAATCCTGAAATATCTCCAGATAGTTACTAATTTCAGAAGAGTTAAAAGTTAAGAAGCTATTTATTTACACCTCTATGACCTACATGGAGTGAGGGAGAAATTGCCACTGGGTATGTCTCACCATTTGATACATATCTTAGAGTATATAGGCTTCAGGGATTCTTATGTGTTCGGAATTTAACCTCACCGACCACCTAAGTGGACATGTTGAATGATAACGTGTGATGGACTAACATGATGCTAATTTGGCAAGCAAAAACCAGGTTGCCGTGTGAGGGATCAATATGATGCTAACTTGGCAAGCAAAACTAGGTAGTTGTGTGGTGGATTAACATGATGCTAACTTGCCAAGCGAAAACTAGGTAGCTGTGATACCTGGTCTTTCTCAGCATGATGCATTTGCATTAATACATGGTTATTAGTGTGGCTTGTGATTGCCGTCAAGTTTCTTTTCTTTGTGCACTAGCGGTTGGTGGCAATCAATAATTTTAATACACCACTGTCATTATAAAACCTTTGTTGTTACTGTCTGATATATTTTGTGTTCTACTGCAATATAGTCTTGTTTTGTTTTACTTCCCAGAAGAAGAGACCGAGCAGGATGAAGGAGTTGGAGGCTCAGCTCAATCAGCTCCAAGAGGATTTGAAAAAGGCGAAAGATCAACTTAACTCATCTGAGGCATGGAAGAAGAAAGCCCAGCAGGAGGCTGAAGAGGCCAAGACACAACTGGTGGCAATGTCTGCAAAGGTTGAAGAATCTCAGCAGCAGCTTGTGGAGTTTTCTGCAGCAGAAGAGGACAGGCTCCAAGAATTGCGGAGGATATCTCAAGATCGTGACCGTGCGTGGCAGTCGGAGCTCGAAGCTATCCAGAAACAGCATTCCATGGACTCTGCAGCTCTGGCCTCTGCCATGAGTGAGATGCAAAGGTTGAAAGTGCAGCTTGAGAAGGTAGTCAAGTCTGAGGCTGCCCAAGCCGAGCAGTCTGAATTAGCTAGTTCTGAGCTTCAGGACTTGAAGCAAGAGTTGGCTGAGACTATGTCTACCATTGAGAATTTAAAAGCTCAGCTTGGAGATAGCCAGACAGCGGAGGCGAATGCTGGAGCTCTTGTTAGTGAGACTCAGGAGCAACTTGAAGTGGCTAAGAGCATGGTTGATACTCTTCGTTCAGATAGTTTAAAATTTTCCGAGTCACTCAATGCCACTGTCTCTGAGTTGAATGCATCCAGGGCCCGAGTAAATTCACTAGAAGAAACGGTGAGAAAATTAGAGGAGGATCTTCTTACTGCTCGCAATGTATCAGTAATTGATCATGAAGAAAAAGGTGATGAACTTTCATCAAACAATCACGACAGCTCTTTGGTGATGCAAGTTGAACAGTTGAAATCTGCTCTTGAAGCAGCTGAGATAAAGCGTCAAGAAGAACAGATTCAGAACACAATGCAGATACAGTCAGCTCATGAAATGGCGGCTCGGCTGAAGAATGAACTGGAACAGAGAAAAGCTGCCCTGGAATCAGAGTTGCAGAATGCAAAGGCTGAGATTTTCAACTTGAAGGCAAACCTCATTGACAAAGAGACCGAGCTTCAGAACATACTTGATGTGAATAAAGAGTTGGAGGCAGAAAAACTACAATCACTAGCAAGCGAAGCAGCGACCAAGTTAGAGAAAGAACTAATGGAACTGAAGGCAAACCTCATGGACAAGGAGACTGAACTGCAAAGCATTTCTGAGGAGAATGAGAAGCTGAAACAAGAGATAGCGGATAAAGAAGCTGAGGGCCAGAAGAGTTATGAAGCGGTGATCGCAGAGGTGGAACTTGCGAAGGCTGCAGAGAGAGACGCACTGCTGAGGCTCAGGTATGTCACTGAGGAGGCGGATAAGAGCAGCCGAAGGGCCGCAAGGGTGACGGAACAATTGGATGCAGCGCAGGCAGCGAACACAGAAATGGAAACCGAGCTGAGGAGGCTAAGGGTGCAATCGGAGCAATGGAGAAAGGCGGCAGAGGCCGCCGCAGCTGTGCTTACAACCGGGAACAATGGAAGGCCAATGGAAAGGACTGGTTCACTGGATACTGATTACAACTCGATCGCCGGTAAGTTGATGAGCTCGCCATTTTCCGATGAATTAAGTGATGATTCACCCAAGAAGAAGAACAACACTATGCTGAAGAAGATTGGTGGGCTGTGGAAGAAGGGACCAAAGTAATAATAACAATTGCAGTTCCATTTTTTTTTTTTTTCCTGCTTTCTTTGGCATGCTTAAGGACTTAGTTTGACATTGTTCAGTTGTGGGCTTATAGAGATTGAACTTGGATTCTCTCTCTCTCTGTCTCTTGTAAATCTTTGTCTTGGCACTTGGTATGGTATTACTTTTAAGACTTAATTAATTGGGAGATTACCAATTATAAATGCTAAAAGTTTAGGTTGTTTGAGAGAGGATTTTTTTTGTTTTTTTGTGTTTTATAGGACTCGGGTTAAAATCTAGTGGATTTTAAAAAGTAAGCTAGTCAAACACCATTAAAAAAATTTAAAAAAAAGGGGTTTGGTACTGGTCTGGTTCAATCATATTTAAATCCAACATTTGCTTTTTGGTGCCAACATATTTATAACGAGGTTGGCTCAACATGATCCATCAACACTTTCAATAATTTGTCAACACAATTGATGTTGATTAATTGAATTAATTTATTTAGCATAATTCAATTAATATATTCATTTTAAAATTTATTATTAGAATATAGTTTAATGTTCAACAATTTATCCACTTCTATTAATATGCATATAAAGAAATCATCTTAAATCATCCATTGATACCTCTAATGTAAACAATGCAACATAAAAAGTATCACTTATTTCATGAATATGAGAACCATATATATATATATATATATTTTATCATTTCTCATTTGAAGAACCACTCACTTGATGAAAACAAGCAAACAAAATTAATTGCTAAGCTAATAATATATACAAACAACATGACTCACCCAAAAGATAAATATAAAGCATCATGAGGCTAAGAAAGGATTTTGGAGACAGGATGAAAGAGAATCTAATTTACTTTTGCTTTATTGGATTATGACTTGTCATCTGTTTTTCTTGTCTTTTTCCTGTTATTTTAAAGCACCTGCATGAACCATAGAATTTAATGCTTATCCTAAAACTCTCCTAAGATCACAATATACAAAGATCTATTTATTTGTTTTCTATAAATGTGTCTAAAATTGGGTTTTCTGGTTTTAGCTAGCCCCTAAAAATTAAAAAAAATTCATAAATATAAAATTAATAGTTTTTGTCAAAAAAGACTCCTAATTTTGTGGCACTCGGATGATTTTAGCTTGGGTCAAGTTTAATTTCCTACTATAATAAAAGGTGAGAATGTGTGATAAATTGAGTGTGTTCTTTACTGATAAAACTCAGCTTATGGAGAGAGTTTCTCCACGCACACACAACCGTAACTACAAGCTCAATCAAACTGAGGGTCCTATATAAAAAAAAAAAATAATAAATAAATAATAATAATAATAATTTTTTAAAATTAAAATAAGAAATAGTTTATCAAATAAAAAATTCCTTGTGCTTTGTTTGGTGGATTATCAACCTTATCCATGGCTCCTTGAATGATTTTTTCCCCCACAAATAAATAAATATATACAATAAAATTTAATAAGCTAATTAAAAATAATTAATACATCAAATGTCTTACTTACACCTGAACTCCTAAGAATTCCACTAAAAGTTTTATGAGCATTTAACCCTAATTAGAGGACAACATTGGCAAGCAATAAGCTCGTGAAGAACAAGTAAATTCAAAGATTTCGTTGGGTTTATATGTAAACAAAAAATAAAAAGGCCAAAAAAAAAAAATCATTCTCCATTGATGTATTACCTATACCTAACACCTGTCCCCATATGTTACGTGTCAAATCCCTTAAAAAATCCCCCTAATTACATAATTTTATAGCAATTTAACTACCGTGCACTTGGCAACTACTTGTTAGAGTAATTGTGGGAAAAGGCGCCTTTTATTCCCTACTATAAAGACTAGTAGGTAATATTGTTATTAATTTAATTTTTTTTAATTTTTAAAAACATATTTTAGAAATTTCTGCTTAATTTTTTATTTAAAAAAAGTTTTACCTATCCATTTTTTTTCAGTGATGTTAAGAGGCGTTTATTTCGGCATAAGTGGACTGACTCTATTTATGATATTCTTTTCTTTAGAAGTGGAGAAGTAGCTACTTTTCCCTACTTTAGATTTCAGTATTTTTTACACCGAAATAGAGGAACTGAGTTAAAATCCACTTTCCCTCACTTTCAAAGACGTAACACTTCTTATACTAAAATGAACATCAGAGCGGAAAAATAAACACTTCATAAAATAAACATTTTTTACAAAATAAACACAAAAATTGAAGAAATATTAACATTTCTATCATTTTCCACAATTTTAGAGAAGTGACACTTCTCCCATTTACACCAAAATGAATCCCCTAAGTTAACAAGTTTTAGATATAACTCATCCCAGCACAACCATTTTATTGAAGAAAAAACATTAATTATTTAAAATATATTAAATAAAATAAATACAGATATTAAGGGTAACAATAAGATAAAAAAAAAATAGTCATCCTTTTCAAACATTGAGTGAGATTATGAGTTTCACTCACCGTCATCACAAAGTGAGGATATCTTTTCTGATTAAAAAACTCGTACACGCTATTAACATGATTTTTCTAGTTTGTTAAAAAAAAATAGTTATCGCACATTGAAAGCAAATTGAAATGAGACACGATGACAAGCAATGTTTAAACATCTCTGCAATAAAATAAAAGAAATAAGTCAATAAAAAAAAAAAGAAATATGTGCTGAAATTGGAACACAAACATTTGTTGATCATAACTTGGGTCTTCTAATTTGTGTCTTTTTGAATCCTTTCCAGATAGGCAGAGAAAAAGAATGATTTTTTAAATAAATAAATAAAAATAAAAATAAAAACTTGGGAAGGATATGAGTGAAATTTTGAGATTTCATTGGGGTGTATATGTAAAAGAGGAAGGTCTCCTTCGCCATTGATTCCACCCTGGTCAGCATCCATGTCCGTCCCCACCACCGCCCAAACTCTTCGGCGAAAGTTAGCGTTGCGCACCCACTCTTCCTCTCAGAGAAGCTAATAAATGTGAGGTTATATTAATTCATTTGCAAGAAAGCTTTGATTTTTATTTTAATTATGTATATATATATGTACACACACTTTGAGATATAGTAGTAGTAACTGGAGAAGACTTAGGATAGAGAAAAGAGAGAAAGAAGGGAAGAAAAAAGGAAGAGCTTGAGGTGAATATATTGTTGTTGTTGTTGTTTTTTTTTTTTTTAGTTCTTTTCACTTCTTTTGCTTCAAAGTTTGATTTTTACGACGAGAAAATCACAAAGGTAGTGCCTTTGTTGATTTTCTTTTGAATCTCTCTCTAGTATCATCTTTAGTAGTTCTGTCTTTTTGGATATGCTGTTCTTTCTCTGTTCATCTTTTGAGTAGATCTCCAGCTGAGCTGAGTTGAGTTGGTTTTCTGTTCTCTTTCTTTGGATCAGAGATTGATATTTTATTTGAGTCACTTGAGAAGCTTGAAAGTTTTGATTTTTTGTTCTTCAACAGTTAGAGAGAAGATGTTGAGAGGAAGCAATGGTTTGATAGGGATAGTGAACTTTGTGACTTTCTTGATCTCAATCCCAATTTTGGGAGGTGGAATCTGGTTGAGCAGCAGAGCCAACTCCACTGAATGTCTTAGATTCCTCCAATGGCCACTCATCATCATTGGAGTGACAATCATGGTCATTTCCCTCATGGGATTTGCAGGAGCATGCTACAAACTCACTTGGCTCATGTGGCTTTATCTCTTCGCCATGTTCTTCGTTGTCGCCGCATTACTCGGTTTCATTGTTTTCGCCTTTGCCGTCACTGACCGAGGCCACGGCGAGGTCATTGTAAGCAGAAAATTCCTCGAGTACCAACTTAGTGACTACTCAGGATGGCTCAAAGAAAGAGTCTCTGATCCTCAGTATTGGTCTAAGATCAGTTCTTGTCTTAGAGATGCCAAAGTTTGCAAAGGGATGGCTCGGATTGTTCGAGACCCGGCGACTGGTATCTTCGTTCAGGAATCAGCAGACGTGTTCTATCAGCGCGATCTATCCCCCATCGAGGTCGGTAAAGATGTGTTCTTGCTGCTACTGCTTAATTTCCATTGAATTGTGCTTAGATTTCTAATGAATGTGTGGTGGCTTAGTTTTGTATGAATGAAAGCATCATGAATTTGAAGGATTAGTTTTGTGAAAAAGAGGTCACTTGAGACCCTTCTTTTTCACAAGAAACAGAAAGAGGCCTACCATTGTTGCATGATTGAAGAATGTGGTCTATTTCTTAGTCCCCACCACTAAAGAGAGGTCACTTGAAGCTTTGTTTTTTTTTCCCATTCCTGATCCCTGAATCACTAAATTCAGTTCAGTATGGGTTCATTGTCTTCTAACCTGCAGGACCATTGATTCCTTCTTCTTGTTCTTTGCTGTCTCTAAAGTCATCAATCTTCATAATTACTACTTTCTTACTGAGTTGACTCAAATCTACCATCCATAACTCGAGGGCGAAAATCTTCATTAACAATTTCATCACCGGTTGTTCTTCGATGTTTAGTAGTGTCCAATACATAGTCCTTCAGAAACACTAATTCCACGCTGTCTCTAATGTTGTCTTCTCTATTTAAGTTATTGGTAATTTGAGCCTGAAATGTCTTTTTAGAGGTATTGTTTGTATTGCAGGTTTGGAAGTATCTTATTTCCATACAATTCTTATTGGACCTTCATTGTTAATTTCTGAAATGTTTTGGTGTTGTATGCAGTCAGGCTGCTGCAAGCCTCCAACTTCATGTGGTTTTTTGTATCGAAATGAGACGTACTGGGAACAGAGCAGCGCGATGATGCTTGGCGATCCAGACTGCACACGGTGGAGCAATGACCAGCAACAATTGTGCTACCAGTGTGACTCGTGCAAAGCCGGAGTCCTTGCCAGCATCCGTCATAGCTGGAGGAAAGTATCGGTCATCAACATTATCATGCTTATCATCCTTGTGATCTTCTATGTTGTCGGCTGCGCTGCATTCAGAAACAATCGGAGGATTGATAACTCCGAGCCATACAGCGAGAGCAGGATGACCAAGGCAAGGCCTAGCAGGTTTCAGTTTTAGTCGATACCTGTATCTAATGTTGTAAGATTGTTCGGTAAGGGTAAAACATATGTATCGGAATTCAAACGGTTTGATTCTTCTCTTTTTCTGGTGTTTTCGTTTGTGAACCAACCAGTTTCAGAATGTAATATTGCGTACCGAAATATATATATATATATATATATATATATATATCGAAAAGGATCGTATCTTTGATTATGGCCAATCTGAATCATTATGCACATGAAAGATATACAAAGAGTTATTGTTTTTGTGCTATGGAAACTGCTTGTAAATCATCGTCTTTCTCGATATCACTTATTTGATGCATAGTCATTCCGAACCATTCGTCAATCTGAGTGAAACATAGCCGATGGGATTCTAAGAGCAGTGCCCTTTGAGCCTGTCTAAAAAAACACATGAAACTTAATTGATTTTCAGTACTGATGCACATTTCGATTGAATTTATGAAACATACCGCTTGAATTGTTTCTTCGAGTCGATTGCCGAATCCCCAAACCGGAGCATCCACGGTTACTAACTTGTATGAAGTCATTACTGGTTTGCATATATCCTGAACAAATAATCAAAACTTGAATTTCAGTGAAATTCTATGAATCAAAAGATTCAAAACTGCAGAAAAAATAAAACACCTGCCACCCTTTCAACAGCGGACCGCGTCCTGTTCGCTTCGATTTGAATGCAGAAAAGTCTGTTTTCTTCGTACTGATAATCTTACTCCAATAATCCTTTTCGACTGAATTAATGTCGATAACCTCCACCTTTCTGACGGTAATAAGCTCTTCGCTTAACCCGAACACCTAAAATTAAATCACATTGACAATTGCAGTAATGCCAAATCACAAGTATAAGCAATGTTTGTCAGAAATAATCCTCACATTCTCAGAGCATCCATTATCAGCCTTGTTTATAGTCTCAACTGTCAACAAACACTGATTGAAACATGAACTCTATTTAAAAAAAAAAAAAAATCAAACAAAGATTCAATTTAGTGTGATGTTCTTGAATGCAGAAACAAAGTAGAAATGTTGAAGATAAATACCTTGATCACTGGATTGCAATACCCAATTCCAAAACAAATGAAAATGTTAATTAATTTGATTATATAAATCACAAGGAAAAGAAAAACATATTAGAGATAGATTTAGAAACACTGACCTGTCTTGGATTTTGGATATGCATTCCATGATTCCTCTTGTATCTTAAGTGAGCTTTTTGGTGCAAAAGTTTTCAACCATGCAGGAAATTTACTGTAAAACCATCATTTTGTATTTTAAGTTCATTATCAAACAGTAATATATTGTAATTGTTAATTATGAAGCAAGTTCCACAAACATATTATTTGTATCTAATTCAAACAAACTGCTCAAACTAGTCAACCAATCACTGATACTATGTTAGATTAAGTCTGGGTTTTCGCTTGATTCCATTACTCATTAAACATAGTATAATAATCTAAATTCTACTCTATGGTAGACATATATCAAAATTTATAAGTATCGAAGACCCATTACCTATACTTACGAAAACACGCATGACATTAATAATAGATGAACATGGTTTCACTAGCACCGAATTAAACTACATTGAGATTATTTCTTAATAACAACACAACTAATTGTAGCATGAACAACCAAATGTATATAAAATAATAAATAATAGATATAAATAATGGTTTGAAGAGATAGTACCTTTGGAGATGATAAATTTTTGAAGTATATTGGCCATTTCCAAGCAAATCATCTTGAAAATATAAGTTTTCCAATATCTCCACTCCTTCTCTACTTGTTAAGTTCTCTTGCTCCATCTTCATTATTGTGTAATTCATACCAGCCTCATACTTAACAAATATATATATATATATATATATATATATATATATATATATATATATATATATATATATATATATATATCATTAAGAACTTATAATTAATAATAAAAATGAAGAACTTTGATGATTAATTTTTTTTTTTTTTGCTCATACCTCTTCTAATGACATTGGCATAACAATTCTTCTGAACAGATGATAAATCAACAAGTCAAGAAGAACATCAAATGGAGAATAAGTTATTTGAGAAATAAAATAAGAACATGAAGAAGGATACAATTCTCTGATCATCACCATATTGAACAAAAACAAAATGCAAAAGTTCAATCACTCCTTTTTGGAATGTTTGAGAATTTTTTTATTTTTTTATTTTATTTTTTTTTTGTTCATTTAATAGGAAAAGTTTGTGGCAATGGTGGCACCAAGATGAATAAAAAACAAAAAAAAGATGATGGTTTTGATTCAATCCTGGCCGTAGATTTGAAATAGTGTGGTTCTCTATTAAGTTTCATGGAAAGAGTTACGTTTTGGTTTCTTAGTTTGATGTGGTATCACGGAAAGTGGAATCTTGTTTTGAGAAGATACGCATGGTATATTCTATATATTGTTTCATTGATTCTTATTATTATTCAACACAAGCAAACTTATTAGTGAATTATTATCATTGTACTTTGGGTTGGGTCATTAATTATAAATGGTATTAAATAATTTATTTCATGAAAACCAATATTACTATTGATTAACTAAGGTATGTTTTAATTAAAAATTATTTGTTTAAACAAAAAAAAAAACAGCAAAAGCCAGTTCATCATATATACATATACATCTGATTTTTATTTCTCCTATTGGATGCAGGAATATTTAGTTCATTTTTATATAAAATCGAAGCTGGATCATCATAATAATAATAATAATTGAATAGCATTTTATGTATTTTGCAAACTACCTATAAGTATGAAATTATTTCAAATAATAATATTATTAGGCGGGGATAATACAAAAATCATAATAATATATAAGTATGTACTTTATATATTCATCTGAATTAATTACCACTATTATTACTCTTGAGTACACGTTTATAAATCTTATCAACTACTTCTACGAAGAAAAAAAATTCGACTTACATATATTGGACCGAAACTTATAATAAGCCTTAGCCCATCATTTTTTTTGAAGATCCATTGAATCATTTTAACAGAGGCCATCTATTCATTGACTTTCCAATTCCCCCCCTCCTTTTAATCAAATTATTATAATTATTATATATATATATATATATATATATATATATAAGTCTAAAAAAATTGCATTAATGAAGTTCAACTCTTTGATAGATTAGAGCCAAGCAAGTGAGAAAGCAAAGCAATAGTTGAGCAAATGGTAACCTTTGTTTTCATAGCTTGAAAAAGATAGGCCACCTCCAAAGAAACTCTTTTTAAGTGCATCCATATGAAAGAGATGAAGGAAAAAAAAAAAAAAAAACAGACATACAAAAGTAATAAAATTTCAAAAAGGTCCCTCAAAAAGGGTCCCATTTTGATTAGATTGCATTCATGCATGCAAACCAAATTTTCTCAACTTTGTCATAAAAGCACCCCCTTAAGTTCCCATTTGAAGATTCTTAATTAATTTGATTATTATTATTATTATTATTGCTATTGTTATTGTTATTATTAAAAACTATATCAAAGTCAAAATGTTAGGGTGGGAGTGAGCACACTAAGCCTTCTATTCACATTCTATATATATGATGATACAATGAAATTTGGTTTAGGGTTTGTGTATTATTTATGTAGGTGTTGACATGCATGCATTTATGGCTCTAGTGTTCCTTTCATTCATTTGTACTTAATTATTTTTGGAGAGGGGGAGAATAGTCAAATTGTTAAGGAAAGAACACTAGCCTTCTTTCACATTCCATGATATTATTAATGAACTTGGTTATGTGATTGCTTCATTGGTTGATATATATATATATATATATATATGAAAAAAAAAAATGAAAATAAAAGATAAAGAAGATTGGGACATGTGTAATTGATATATAAATGAGATTTATGAAAGATGATTCATTATCTTTATTTAATTTGTTATTTTTGAATGAATATGAGATTTCGCATTGTTATAGATTTTATCTATGTTTTATAGAAAAAGACTAAGTATTACTTCAGCATTCACGTATGAATATGGATATAAATACATGTAGAGATTCTTTATGTATTTCTTTACTATTATTAAAATCAAAATAGTACAAAAAAAAAGGAAAAAAAAAATCGTAGAATTGAAACGTCATTCCTTTTCCATCGCATTTGATTGATCAATCTTTGATATTTCTTTGACTAATGAGTTTTTTTTTCTTTTTTTTAAGAGAAAAATAAGTGTGAATATGAACTTAAATATTACATTCTTTTGGACAAACATTTGAATAAACTGCCTAAAAAAGAAAGTGTGAATATGAAATTAAAATTAATGTTACATCCTCTTGGACAAAACATTCTTAATAAACTTGAAGAAGACTCATATGAGAGAAGAAGTTTCACAAATGTCATGACTCAATGAGTCAAGAAAAGTATTATTCATTGTGACAATTAATTTGCAAGAAAAAGAAAACAAACAAATAAAAATAAAAATAGTTGCAGACTTGTTCATTGTGTGAATATAGTCCTCTTTTTTCTCAACCAATAAAAGTCTTTATAAAGATCATGACAGCATGATTCCACTGATCATAAGATTCCAGAACATAGTTTTTTTATTTTTTTTATTAAAAAAAAATAAACCTGTTATGCATAATGATTCCAATTATATATGTTTCAAAGTTTTACATTGTTTTGAGATAAAAAAAAATAATTAACTATAATTATAATAGATAAAACCATTTTCAATCTTATTTAGGAAGGTCTTTAGTTTGAGGTGGCTGAATGCTGAAGTCAAACTTCATCATTATCTTTGAATGACTGACTATTAATTAAAGAGATAGGAGCATGAAAAATGAGAGTTTTATTTTTTTTTTTAGTGTTTAAATGATGAAAGGAAGATATACTTATAATTAAATTTTTCATGATTTTATCAAATTATATATATATATATATATATAATTACTTTTTTACATATAGATATTAATAAAATATTTTTTTAGCATATAAAGGTGAAAAGTACTTAAAGTATGCCCTTTTCTAGTTCTTATTTTTCTTTTTTTATTTCTATCTAATTTATTATTTTTATTGATTTAACTCTCGTGTCTTAAGCTCTCCCTAATTTGATCTTAACTGAGATATATATACTATAAAAGAAAAACCAAGGAGAGGAAAAAATCTTTTGACAAATAAATTTAATTTGATAATTATAGACTCACAGACAAATTAAAAAAATAATAATAATAAAAAATAATTTTAAATTTCTTTAAATAAAAATTCACTGAAATCAATGCAATAAGACTCCACAAATCGTAGTTTTGGTTTCACAAACTACATTCAATCGAAGTTTTTAGAACTAGATCACAGGGGTTTGACTTGGAAAAAGTCAAGGGTTAGGGTCGATGGGTTTAATCGGATTGAACCGGGGTTGGACTTGAGTCAGTTAATTCAAATTTAAAATAAATTATATTTTTATTATATGTGGTAAAAAAAATTATATCTTGAAGAATAAAAATTAAAAACATAATTTTTTGATATTTTAAGTAATTATGTCACATTAAAAAAAAAAAGATTCACAAGATTCAAGCTTATGAAATTCAGATAGACTAAACAATATAAACTTAAATCCGTTCGAATCTTTAGAAATTAAAATATAAATATAAAAGGCACAAATAAAATATTCATAAAAGCATAAAATTGTTTAATCACACTAGATTAAAACACAAACACGAAAAATAAACATAAAAAAAATAATGTTCCAATCAACATGAATATTTTTGTGATAAAAATGCTTTAAATTTTTAAGTTAAGTGTAACTTTCCATTTTAATTAAAAAAACAAATAGAGTAAATAAAATAGACTAAAAAAAATTTTGAACCTAAGACTCGAGTTCATAAACAAAAGCTTTAAACACGAACTATCAATTCTTTGATTTTGCATGCCACATTAAAATATTAAGTAAAATCATATTGTTTGATTTTAAAAAAAAAATTGCAAACCCGGGTTAAAGAATCTAGCCAGGTCATCGGTTCATCAATCCGACCAATCATTCACTAGTTCAACTCATTTTTTTTTAAATTTAGATTTTATACTCGAACCAGACTAAATCAAGGGACGATTTTTTTGGTTTATCATTGTTGAACAGATAGTTTCGATCCAAGTCTAAAAACATTGCATGAAATAATCCACTCCTAATTTCGATGGTCAAACTTTTGCAAAATAAAAACCCTTGTACTCTCTGAACTTTTACCTCTATATATATTCAGTTTATCTTTAGCAATAAATTTAGTAGGTACTTGATGTATAATAACAAAATATAATTATTTCACCCATTCTCTACCATAAAACTCTATTTCCTTAATTTTTAAAATAATTTCTAAAATACTATTTCACCATTCACTCTCATCTTAAGAAAATCAATAAAGCAACCAAATAATAATCACACTTTTAATTTAAAAAATAAACATTTAAAAAGCACACACATTTAAAATGTTTTTTCACAAAATGCATCATATATATGCACATACAAAAAATTAATACATCAATCTATTTGTATTTTCATTTTACCTGAATAATATCAATAGACGAAAAAATCATTAGCAATTTAAAATAATTTTTTTAATAAATATTAAACAAAATAAACATAATAAATAGCTTGATTTTTTATTGAGCTATCTATCTCATCTCTCTTTATAGGAAGAGACCACACGTTTCAAAAAAAAAATTTGGTTGTTTGGTTGTTAGACAACCAACTTTGTCCTTCTATATATAAGTAATAAAAAGACTGAATCATGAATTTCCTTCACATATATATAAGAAATAAAAGATTGAATTATGAATTTCCAAAATGTGTTTCATAAGATATCTTTTAATTCACAACCAAAAAAGAAGAAGAAAAAACAATGGGAAAAATCAAGTGGATATATATATATATATATATAGTGAGATCTTTGCATGTGAAAAGCTAAGTTGGTCAAAGATAACCATGTTTCCATGTTTGGGATATCAATGAACAAGGGCCTTGTTGTCTTTTTCTGATTGAGAAATTTGGAAACAAAGATTTGGAGAACTCTTCATTGTTTTTATGCTGAAATAAATGAATCCATTGCCGACATGCAGTGTTCATATATACATTGAACATTAATTTTATCAATTGAGAGTTTGTTACTTCACATATCTTCTTAATTAATTCCTATGCGTGTGCCTTGCATTCATTGTATTCATTCATTCCTTAATTAATAATGTTTGATTTGATTGTGATTATTACCATTATTATAATTTTTCCAATGTTTTATTTTTTTTTCTCTTTAAATTAGTGAAGTTTGTTATAAATGATATTTTTGTTTGAAATAATAACTCCATCATTTAAGCACTTCATTAATTACTTCTATGTTTTGTTAGAAATCAGTACAAATTACATGCATTTGTAAAAAAAAAGGCATAAAAATATTCAATTTAAACTGATGTGGCATGTTCAAATTTATATGAAGATTAAGGAACATAGGTATTAATGAATCACCATCAATGTCTTTAGGTGTTTTGCCATTGATGAATATATTTAAAAAAAAAAAAAAAAAAAAGGAAAACATGCTTAATTATAAGAGCCTCATATTATTCTAGATGACAATGAGAATTGCCATCACCTTTCTCTTTTCCTTTCTCTTTTCCTTTTGGGCAAATCACATGTTCATGTTCATGCTTTTGTCTCCATTGAGATGTGATGTAGCTTAATTAAAAATCTATATATACTTGCTCAATTTTGTTTTTTTTTTTTTTTTTAATAGATAAACCACTAAACTTTATTAAAAAAAAAAAAAATACCCGTTAGCATAAAAATATTGATCATGAGCGCAAACAATAAATAGTAATTAAACGACCCTAAAAAAAACTGATGAAACAAATAAAATAAGCAACACGCAAAAAAAATGCCATTAAGAAAAAATAAGACATCAGTCCATTTATAATTAATTAGTTCTCGCTCAAGAGGTAGGCGAGAACCAACTTTTTGTATTTTGAGCATTTCCACTTAACTTGACTTTCTTATTTATATAATCATATAATTAAATTACATATATTATTCAAAAACAACTTGACTTGGGCAATACATCACATGTTAAACTAGTAATTAATCACATAAACTAGCTAGTCAAACTTAACTAGCAACAGTAATTAATTACTAAGGACTTGATTAATTAAAGTCATATTTATTTTATTCATTTCTTATACTTCATAAGACAATGAAATTAATCAGTGAAACCTCCTCCATCACCATGACTTCGATCTCATAAGCAAATGTTTATTCCTCTCTCTCTTTCTCTCTTTCTCTCTTTAAACAAAGAGTAAGTCCTTAATTAAAATGAAGAGCTTATATATATATATATATATATATATAATAAGAGTTCTACGTCCAAAGGGGCTCTAATGGATAACCATGAATGAAGTCCTGATCATCTTGAACACCTTGCTCAAAGCAAAAAGATTCAAAAGTCTCAAAATTTCCACAAAGTTGAGGGCTACACTGTTGTTGGGATTTCGCCATCTCGGCGTAGACCACGGCGATCAAGTTCGATTGTTGCGCTTGCATGTTTACTAGTTCCGCTTGCGCTCTCGCTACTTGGGCTTGTAACTCGGTCACCTGCTTTTGTAGATGGCAAATTGCTCCTGCACAACCATAGACGGGATCTCGAATGCGAGCATTGGCTTCATACACCATGCTACTCACTGCATCTGCTCTTTGATTTTCTGGGAGCTCCTAAAATTAATATATATATAACTTATTACATGAAATAACGGTGTAATTAATGTTTCCAATATATGAAGAATGTAATATGGAGAACACACTTGCAAGAATTTGATGATGTTGCTTGCGCCGAAAACACGGTGGGCGGTGGTGAACTTGAGAGGCTCGGTAGGAGGAAAATACGGCGCGAGGACGCATTTTTCGACACATCTTCGACGGAGAATTTTGCATGCTGCACAAGGGCTAAGGATTATTGGAGGAGATGATGGAGGTGATGAATTGTTTTCACAAGACTCCATTAGAGAAAAAGAAAAAGAGATGGAATAGAAAGAGAGAAATTAAGAGTACTTGTTTAATTGGTGATTAATTGGAGGGAATTAACTCCATGAGAATAGGAGGAATGAATATATAGAGGGAGAAAAAGATAGGTGAGGAGGGATGAGGTAAGGGGTGGGAAAGCCTTGCCTCATTGAGAGAAAAAAATTTTAATTTAATTTTGTTTTAATTAGATTAATAAAAAGTTAATGATTTCATTAATTTTTTTTTTTTTTTTTTTTTTTAACTTTCCGTTTTGTATGTTTTCATTAAGTCAAATGGGGTTTGCTAATAAGTCAAGTTGTAGTATACTTAAGTGGTGAAGTCACATGCACTATATTTTATTAGTTGTTATTTTTTTATTTTTTTAGTTTTTTTTTTTTTTCAATCTTACAAAAGGACTAATCATGAAGAAAATTTGTTTCACTAAACATGTTGATTTTTCCAATGAAAACTTTTCAAATGACCACCTTAATATTAATATATATATATATATATATGTGAGTGTGTGCGCGCGCGTGCTTGCATGAAAATTTAAGAAGACTGACGAACTTTTAGACTACTGGTACTAAGTTCTATGTGTAATGTTTCATACTGAGAAAATAGGTTTAGATCTCAGTTTACACAAAAGTGAAAGCATAGATGTGTTAAGATATTAACTTCACATTTGCATCTAATATAGTTTGTCCATATTTAAAAAAAAAAATATAATTATAAATCAAAAGTTTTAATGACTCACTCTGGCATGAAAATG
Source organism: Dioscorea dumetorum (assembly GCA_902712375.1). Taxonomy (NCBI): domain Eukaryota; kingdom Viridiplantae; phylum Streptophyta; class Magnoliopsida; order Dioscoreales; family Dioscoreaceae; genus Dioscorea; species Dioscorea dumetorum. The sequence goes on along the minus strand of CACTHL010000561.1, from coordinate 8,272,473 downwards.
TCAAGAATTGCATGACATGATCATCTATCAAATCTTGGCCTTTTTCAATCCATCTTCACTTGCTTGAGCATCTTTAATCTTTGAAAGGTTGATATAATCTAAAGTTTTTAATCTAGAAAATGTGATAAATGATTGGCATCCAAAGACTCATGGAAAAAAGAATCAAAACAGCATTCAATGGTAGGTATTGAACTACTATTAATTTAATTAATTTGATGACAAAATTCTAAACTAGGCATCATGATTAATTTTAATTTCTCGTTTGGAAAAAAAAAACCACTTGTTAATTTCCATAAGAAATAAAACCAAGTTGAGTAATATTTATCTTTATGTACATCACTTTCAATCTAGAAATATAACACTTAACTTTTAATTTCTTCTCTTGTAGGGCCCTCAAGTTGTATGTATTCCACTAGCAATGATGGCGTATTAACATGAAAATAGAGAACTTAGACCCAAAAAAAAAAAAAAAAAAAAAAAAGGCAGCATCCTTCTAGATCCTTTCATCTTTCTAGAATTACTCACTTAATTTTCTAATTTAGTTGATATAATTATACTCAAAAACTTAATTAAGTTTTTCTTTTACTATGCACCCTCATATAATTTCAATATAACAATCAAATAACAACTTCTTACATAAATTTCAATATCTACATATATATATATATATATAAGTGCCTGTTGTTGAATCAATATGTCTAAGTATTTTTGAGTGCTATTATTGCTTACAATTAAAGTGTCTTTATTCACTTTTTAATATAAATTGTGATTTATTTATTTTTAAAAAAAAATTATTCAATTTGGCTAAAAATCTAAATTTCAATATTTTTTTTATAAATGTGAGTAAACTGTAATTTCCAACCAATACGTTAAAAGAAAGTCAAACTTTCGGTTTTTTAATTAGAGAATATAAACTACCACTCTTCTACTATAAAAGTAATAGTTTCAAGATTTTTCCATCTGAGTAATTACAGTATTTAATACAACACTACCTAAAAGTCTACTTGAAAAATAAATAAAACTTCACAAGGTTATAAACATAAAAACATCAAATATTATAACTAATCTACATTAAGAAGTGTATAATATAAACATGCAAACTTAATAAAGAGCGGTTGGCACAATGGGCACGAGAAAGCAACAAGTATCTAAGCCCAACCGGAACTCAACTTATGTGGCTTTTTTGGTCTCCCAAAATGCACCTTTTTTCTTCTTTGAAAGAAAATCCAAACAAGTCTTTGATGCTCACCTTCTTCACTGTTTTTCCTTGAAAAAAAAAACCATAATAATAATAATAATAATAATAATAATAATAATAATAATAATAATAAAAAATAAAACACTTGGTCAATGATCGTTTGACCTATTAGTATTGAATCATTTACATGAAATATTTGTTCTGATGAATAGATAAATTCAAATACCATCTCACACAGATGAAATGTATAGTACTATAGAGTTTAGCGTCTCGGATGTATTCATATTTGTCAAAAAATTATATATATATATATATTGTGTATATAATTTGAATATTTGGTGGAATTCCAAAGCTAATTTGACATTATAAGATGAAGAAATTAACTATTGATAACTAGCCCTTGGAGTCTTGATTTTTTTTTTTTTTTTTGATTCTTTATTTGTCAACGTCAATGGGCGTGTAGACCTACCAATCCACCAAACTAAGACATTTTAGTCTTTTAAGTTAAAAGTCTTTGGGAGGTAATGACATCATCATTCATCATCTATCTTTTCATTTTCCTTAATTATTTAATTAATTGGCTGTGGTCATGGTTTTTAAAATGCTAGATTAAATAATGATGAAGTAAGTGGAGAAATCAAGAAATTAACTGATTTTTTATTTAAATATTTATTGCTAAAATTTTAGCTTTTTTTTTAAATAAAAATATTTGTATTTGTTGTTTTTTTATTTTATTTTTTGCCTTAAGTATCACAGACATACACAATTAATATTTTATGATAGTACTGAATTAAGAAAAATTAAAAAATGACTGTAAAATGAAATTTGAGAAAAATGTACAAAATATGATGTCATTAATGATGTCATTCTAGTGAATTTTTTTGACTAGTATTTTAACTATCATACATACATACATACATATACATAAGAAATAGTTCTACCATTATTTCACTGAAAAGCTTAGTCATTCAACGGTAGGTACTAACATTGTTAGGAAAATATAACAAACTCCAAAAGAGTGGCTGAACAACATCAAGGAAGGCATAAAATATTGACAGGAAAATAAGAAAAACTCCCAAAAAAAAAAAAAAAAAAAAAAGTAATTGAACATTCAAGTAGACATAAAAATGCTGACATGAAATTAAGAAAAATATCCAAATGCTGGATAATCATTTCAGATGGACAAAATAATCTTCTTAGGAAAACAAAGAATAGCTCCAAATGCAGGATAAGCATTCAGATAGACAAAATGAACTTATCAGGAAAACAAAAGAAAACTCCAAAAAGTGGTTAAGGATTCAGGTAGACGTCTATCAACATTCATGCTAGCAATGTTTACAAGCAACATCATACCAATGAATTGATAACCAAACAATTGTCATTTCTCTGTGCAATGATGATTCAATATCAACAACAATAAAATTTGCGCATTATCGACTACGGTCTACCAGTTCTTTTCTAAATAAAAACGGATAAATAACATTCAGAAATAAATTACAACAGAATGAGAAGGGATTACAATCTAACAGTTTTTTGCTCAATTGTGTCCATTGCCTTTCTTATTAGTTCATAGCCGGCGAAATTTATGGCGCCGAGAGGAGCAACCCAGAAGAACCTGGGGACAGCTCCTTTGAAAAGAGCAAGAGGTCCTTCTTGCTGGAAAATAGTGATGGCTATAGACGACATGGATGGCGAAAGCCCTTGAGGAGCGATCATCATCCTTGTCTTCATCACGTCTATTGGGGTTGTACCAACAGCTGTAAGCCCGCCGGACACTGCACCTACTAACATTGCCTCCCAAGGCTCCAACTCACGTCCAAGTATATTTCGGGTTACCTTGAGAAGCAATTGAACCAAAAGACTGTTCAGTACGTCACAATGCAGATTGATTTTGAAGTAAATTCACATGCCAATGCAAGCAAGTCGTTATCAGTAATCTGTTGTTGAAAACAATATTATGATAAGTGTAAATAAAAAAGCCCTATATAGACATCCCAAGTGGTCCTGCCCAAATATGATCCAGATGCATAAAACCCTTCTAACATGAAGAAAACTGATCAGGGGCATAGAATCTCTAGCACGTAGATTACTGGTAAGGTTTGTATTACTCTCAGCGGTAATAATTTAGACAAAACACCTTATGATGGTAATGACATGGAGAGAAGCTACCTTCTTAGCCTCCTCGTAAAGTCGTGTGCCTGCAACATAGAAAGGGACCTCTCGCATAAGTGTAGCCTTAGTCCCACGGAAGAAGCCTTTAATGCCATCCTGCTGTAAGGTACCAACAACTGCCTCACCGACATTGTTAAAAATGCCTGCTTGCAATCGTTGCTTCAGTACCTCACATGGAATTCTAGATGCTGTTCCCAGCATTGTGCCACAAAAGGATGACAAAGAATAAACCTGCATAGCGTAGCTTGCAACTTATGATATGTGCATAAAAAACAAGAACTCTTTACATGCTACTAAACAATTAAGCATATGCCTTGCCACAGCCAGTATTGCAAGTCCTCAGGAGCAGAATATTGAAGTGGAAAAGTTAAGCCATCATATATGGGCATTATGACATTTTGTATTAGCTGTTTCCGGACAGGTGGTTTGATAGCATTTCCCATTTTTTTGCCTTAGGATAATATACATGCTGGCTCCATAAATCTATGTTGTTTAACAGCACAGCATACAAGTAAAGCTATATATTAAAGTCAAAGAGTCAATTATAATGATGAAAGAATGAAACACTAGTGGGTGAATAAGCAGTATGTTAAGACAAAGTTCTATTCATTCATAAGATTACTTATCCAATGCTGGAGAGGCAATGAAAAAGGTGGGTTTAAGTTCATTTACTACCTGAAGCTCAGGAAGTGATGGGGTAACACAACTCAATAAAAGCCTGCTGGCTTCAAAAAGACCTGTGCGCAATCCATGACTGACATGTGACATTGAAAAGAAAAAAAAAACGACTAGCTGTTATGCACCATGCAGAAAATTGAAAATTTATAGTATATAACAAAAGCTAACCTATAAAATTGTCCAAAAATTGCAGGGATGGAACCTCTGTATAACCCATGCAGCCCAATTTGTGGAATGTTTGATAGAAGTTCTGGGAATGAGACAGTAGAGGCTTGCACACATGTCTGACACAAAAAAAAATTCTTAGAGACCCAACTAGTGCATGAGAGGAGAGTAGGAACCTTGCACTGCATAAAATATAGGAAAAGGGGGAAATGTCTGCCTTCAATGTATCAACAGGATGCATCACAGCTGTAGAAAATGCACACGCAAGGGCTCCTGCCAAAGCAGATTTCATGACACTATCACTGGCTTGTTTGGTAGGTGGAGGGTTAGCAACAGAACTGTCAGCTTCATATTGCACACTCATGCCTCTGGTACTGAATGAAAAACATCGTGCTAGTTACATCAACAGAAAAAAGTGATTCTTTAGCTTATAAGTAAATTTGGCTGATATTACTTGAAGTGTGTAAATCTCACTAATACGTAAACTCAAGCAAGGAAATTATTCCCTTAAAAATGATGTCATCGCCACCAGATGAAATAAAGGTAAATACTACTCTACAGTCTACAGACTATGTAAAAACTTGATGATGTTGAACCATATAAAGCAAAAGATTTGTGTAGATCAAGAATGATCTGGAACATTACTCATTCCGTTTTGAACTAAACTAGGCTAGGCTAAAAGAAAATTCAGTGATTTTGTAAACATAAAACACTTCAGTTCGGTCACGTCTTTAGCTTTACATCTTCATCAGTAACTAAATGTGAGGAAACTTGATATGCCTTCCAACATGTTTTACAACAAAATTTCGTCCAGAAATGAACTTCAGGAGCAACTCTCAACCACTGCATCTGAACCTAAAGGAACACTCTTACATACTGACACAGGCTATAAACTAAAATGGTATCATATAATTTTTTCGGAATCATGAAAAAAGCATTTGAATGTTCAAGATCAAGAATTCAGTGCTTGGGTGTGAAGATGTCCTGAAAGGACCAGATTTGAAATCGCTGTTTTTGACATGGACATTGGGAAAGCATGATAAAAAAGTCTCGGTCGAAATGTTTAAATATAGAAACATGTTTGATCAGAAAAGGTTCTGCTCCTGTTCTTTCAATATATATATCAGGAAATGCAATGATAAAAGCTGCTTCCAGACAACTGATTGAAAAACTAAGTGGTTTCTACGCAAGGCTACCAAGAATACCTCGGAGATATCATCAAGTTCTTCATCGCAATGTTGAGCTCTTCAATTATAGCATCACCATCTTCATCACTGACACTCTCTAAAAACAGCCTTCCTGAACTACATAAACAATAATCCTTGAGAAAACTCACATGAAAAATGCCAACTAAAATAAAATTAAATGCAACTTCATGTAGACAAATATCCATCAAATATGCTATTCATAGTGCGGAAAACCAAAGAATTAATGATAATGTCAAACCAATCGTACAAAAAACGTAAAGCTTCTCATTGTCTTATTAAAGACTCCTTTAGATGTGTTCTTCATTAAGAAGGGTTCGTTCAGAAAACAAAATTATTTGCAAAAGATCCTTTTTTATGATTTCTATGATTACACGTACAATATTCCGTGAAAAAAACCAAGGGCATGTCAAAGAACAAAATGCCAGCTAAACTAAAACTAAATTCAACATCACGTAGACAAATGGCCACCTAATATAATATTCACAGTTGGAAAACCCCAAGATTTAATGACAACGTCGAACCATGGATATAAATAACTCGGTTTTTTCAATTTCTAACTGAAGACTCTTCGAGAGGTGTTAATAACTATGGAAAATTGAGCAAATGAAATCAACAGCAAAAAGGTCCCTTTTCTATCTGTGCAAATCAAGAAAGAAATACTAATCAAAAATATAAAACTAAAATCAAATGCCGAACCTTCATTCTGCGACAGAAAACAATCAGCATCAGCTTCCCTCCATCTGATCCCATCGGCAAGGCCCTTCAGATGATCGAATCGAAGAAGGGAACCATTATAGGCCACGATCTCATCTTGATTCGAGAATGGTTGGAGAAACCTCGCTCCGTTTCCTGGATTTAGCCAATGGGACCCCAGATCCTTGACGGCGCAACCGAGATTGGATTGAAGATCCACAATAGCGTGTTTGAAAGCTCGGATCGAGTCTTCGACGAAGGATTTGAAGGGATCGCCAGCGATGGAACCCATTGACGAAGATCGGGAGCTGTGATCGATCGGAATTCCATCTTTTTTGGAATTTGGAGTTTTTGATTTTGAAATTTAATTTTGCTGATTTTAAAATACAGAGAAGCACCTGAACATAAAACCGGTTGTTCTATAAAGGAAATTACTAAAACGTCCCTGGAAGTTGTCATTCGGATCATTTAGTTTCCTTTAATTTTTCAAATTACTTTTTAATCCTTTATTTTTTTTAATAACTTATTTTTTGGCAATATTTCAATAAAATTCTCACAAAAAGAGAGCCCGCTCCGGCTCCAGCTTAAGTTAAGGAGAGTCCTCAGGAGCACCAAAACTAAGCTTTTTGCCAATCCTGTGAGAAAACTTTCAATTTGAAACGAACAATAACGCTCCTATTTAGATGAAAACTCCTATGTGTAACTGAGATAAGCACTATTGTTATCTCTCAACTACCGGTGTTATGTAGAATTAAATTATCTTTAACTGTAAATTATAATCATTTTTTTTCTTATTTTAGATTTATAAATAAATACTTTAAAAATAGAGGATGTTAAGGGAATGTAAATTACAAATTGGAGTAAAATTTTATAAGGATATATTGTTACTTTTTTCTAATTATTTTTATTATTTTAGGGGTAATTATTGCCAGCTACATTTTTTTTTTAGTGGCTTGATAGCGGTATTCAAACATAAATTTTATTTTTCTCATCACTCTTGTTGTTTTGTTTACTTATAATAAATGGATCTATAGGGATGTCAACGCTTTGTCAAGGACTTCTCAGTAAATAACATTATACTTTATAAAGGCGGTTGGTTAAAACACAAATTCCTTTTTCTTTATTTCCCACCAGTTTTATTTAGATTTATTTCTTTTAATATTTTAATTTTTGCAATAAAAACAATATAAAATAGATTGAGATTGAGATTGAGTTGGCGAACTAACTACCCCAATAATTCATAAGCTCCATAAATATATAAATCCATAATCTTGTGTGACAACTACTTGTTCTTTTATGCTTTTCATTATTTGCTTGGTATTTGAACTCCATCATGTTCAATTCTAATTCCAATTATTATTATGGTTGTCCATCATTTGATCATTGAAAATGAGATTGTTTTTTTTTTTTAATTTATAAACGAACATGTAACAAGCGTCCCTCATTTAAGAGAAATCAAAAAAGGCTCATAAAAAGACTCCATATGTTATAATACGTCATTAATAAATTGACTTTGTTAAAAAAAATTCAATATCATAATTTTATTTAATTCTTAAACCAATAAAAAAATTATTAATATCTACCTAAAAACATGCGATGAAAAAAATTAAAACCCTATTTTGCCATCAAATCTTTCTTTGATCAAAGTTGGTACCTACATTATTAGAAAAGATAAATATTTTACGTAAAAAATCTGTACTAATAAACCAATAAATTTTTTGCATATATGAATGATTTTAAATTTTCGCGTAATTATATCCACATAAATATACATAAATATCCATATATACCAAATTTTCAAAAATATTTATAAGTCCTTGGCGTGCTAACTCAATCAAAGGCAACCTCTTCACTTTGAAAAAGAGTTTGTTCATGGGCTTCTTTCAAAACCAGTCAAGTTATATTTCTCAAAATTTCAAATAAATAATAATAATAATAATAATAATTTTTTAATTTGCATTTAAATCAGGAAAAAGAATAAATCAAAATATAGTGGTCCAATTTATCCAACCGACACATAATAAATAAATAATAAGAGAAATAAATAGGGTTTTATAAGGAGTCTCTGACGTGGCCACCGACACGAGGCGTATCCAGCTAGAGAGCGGTGATCGTCAATAGGATCACCGGATGCGCATCTTACGCTTAGTTACCGTTACATGCTGACACGTTCATTGATTGCCGGCGGTTATCCTATCCACGTTTTCTTTTGCACACAAACCCCTGTAACAATTTTTAATTATTTACACATTCTTGATAAAACCAAAACCAAAACCAACCAAACAGCAATGACAAATAAAATATATATATTGTTTGCACCGAGGGAATTAATATCACATTTTCAAAAAAATATATATTTAAATTTCTTTTATTGTCAAGAGTAACGAAACTTATAATGACTCTATTGACACATTTCAACGATGACATATGAGACCCGTTGATATGTGAGCACTGAGACTATAATATTTATTTTTACCTAAGAAAGACGAAGAGAATAGTTGAAGGCTTATTTTTTTCTTTTTTTTTTTTCTTAAAAAGAAACAAGAAAAGAAAAGAATAATAGAAGGCTTTGTTTTTTATATTTTGGGTTTATAGGAAGAAGCCGATTTGCAGAGATGGTTGGTTTGGGCCCCACATCGGGGGTGGGTCCCACCGCCTATCTAATACTATAGCAAAGGTGGGTCCCACCTAAAACAAGGAGTCTCACCAGCTGGATCTCTCTTTGCCTCTTCTTCTTCTTCTCCTCCTCTTCTCAAGTCTCCAAGATCTGGTTGTGAGAGAGGGTGAGGGAGGAGTGAGGATTCAGGAGATCTGGGGAATTGAGAAGAAGCTCTGAATTGAGAGGTAAGAGGCTCTTGTTTTTGTGGATATTTGCAGGAGTTTTGTTTTAATGTTATTAGTTGTTGTATGTGTGTGGTTTTGTGTTTGTTTGTCTGTGTGTGTGTTTTGGAATTCATGGTTTTTTTTTTTTTTTGGTTTAGATGGGGGGAAATCATATGGTGATGTTTTATGTATGTGGTGAAAAAATGAGATTTTTTTAGTAAAGTTTACATTTTTTTTGGAGCATATTGTGATATGGTTTGTTAAAAATGGTGTTTTGATTGCCTTGATTTCCAGGCATTTCGAGGTTTGTTTTTTTCTCCCCGGAGAAAAGGTTTCTTTTGTTTTTTAAACTGAGGAAAATCATGAATTGCATTGTGAAAAAGATGGGATTTATATTGCTTCCTTTTTTTTCCTCTCTATAGTTTTAGTGCGATGGATCGGTTATGGTGCCTTTTCTTCAGGTTTTTTCATGCACTTCTCATGGGCTTAGTTGCTTCATATTGTGCTTTTTTGTTGGTTTTCATGGAGATGGAGGCTTCTTGTTGTTCTCTCGTTTCTTTTCCTTGCTCATTGAAAATGTGATTTTTATGAAACTTTCATCTTTTCCCTGATGAAATCATGATATGCATTGTGAAAAAGCTGAAATTTTAATCACCTTTTATTTTAGAGATTTAGTAGGAAATATTAAACTGTTAACACTTCTCTGTTAGTCTTCAGCTGTTCGTTGTTGATCCCAGGGAACAAACACGTTGGAAGAATTCAAGATCTGTATTTCTTTTTCTTCTCTTTGTTCTTAATTCTCAATTTTGTTCCAGATAAAAGCAAGGAATGATATAACAAGATCCAAGAGAGAGAGAATGGGGAGAAATGGGAAATGGTTGGGAGCTGTGAAGAGAGTCTTCAACCCTGAATCCAAGGAGAAGGAAAGCGGAGTTCTCACTCACCTTCTCCCTCTCTTATTGTTTCTGTGACTCATAAACATCAACAGAATTATGATCAAAATTTCATGTTTGTTCTTCTCAACAGGTCAACAAATCCAAGAAGAAATGGGGGTTTGGGAAGTCTAAGCAATCAGAACCATGCCTTTCCGAATCACTGGACAATGCTGCCCCGAGTGCAGCTCCGACACCGCCGCCTATTCCTCATCCTGAAGAGGTTAAGTTGGCCGAGAATGAGCCAACCATGCAAACTCAGTCAGTGGCACTGCCCACTGCCAAAACCGCAGAACCGACTGCTCCTGCTTCTCCTGCTGCTCCAACTTCTGTTGATTTCGTTTATGTAACTACTCCGTCGAAGTTCTCTGAAAAATTATCCGAAGAGGTTGCTGCTATCAAGATCCAGACTGCTTTCCGAGGATATCTGGTATAATACTCAATGACTGTTTTCCCTTGTGGCCTTTGATACAGAGCTCTATTTGTTCTTTTATGTCATGAAAAAAATTGGAACTTTGTAGTTGTGTGATTTAATGTGCTGATACTCATGGTTGATTTTACTAATCATGATATTCATTTAGGCGAGGAGAGCGCTACGGGCTTTGAGAGGATTGGTTCGATTGAAATCACTGATTCAAGGCGATGCTGTGAAGAGGCAAGCTACAACCACACTGCGATGCATGCAAACACTGGCAAGAGTTCAATCGCAGATCCGTTCAAGAAGGATTAGAATGTCTGAGGAGAATCAAGCCCTTCAACGACAACTATTGCTTAAAAACGGAAGAGACCTTGAGAAATTGAGGGTATTGATACTGCACCATACTCTGCTTTTTTTGTATCTATATCTCCTCCTTTGAAAACCTGATGAGGCTGGATATTCATTCATGATATTTGACTTCATTACCTTGATTACGATGAAATTGCATCCTCATGTGTGGTTCACTGGTTCTTTTCGAGAACATCTCCATGGAACATTGATGAATCTTTCTTTTCTGTCAGGGTGGAGATGATTGGGATGACAGCCCACAAACCAAAGAGCAAACTGACGCAAGTCTGTTGAGCAAACAAGAAGCTGCTGTTCGAAGAGAAAGAGCAATGGCTTATGCATTCTCTCATCAGGTACCGCACATTATCGACATTTGAATCCTAGAAATTGATTTCTTTCACTATCTTGTCTCCTTATTTTTGTTGACATTGTGCGTTAAACATTCATTTATTGGTTATGTTCGTCGAATGATTTGGTTGGCCACCAGTGGAAAAGCTCTTCAAGGTCAGCGAATGCACTGTTTACAGACCCAAGCAATCCACAATGGGGTTGGAGCTGGTTGGAACGCTGGATGGCGGCGAGGCCCTGGGAGAGCCGTGGTATGGCTGATAAAGAAACAGGCAATGATCACGCCTCCGTGAAAAGTGCAGCCCAAAGTGTTGCAGGGGAAATAACCAAGGCCTATGCTCGTCGTGACACCAACTCAGACCGTGTCGCTAGTCTATCCCTGAAGTCGACCCACCATTCCCCTGCAACCCCTCCCTTAAAGCCTTCACCTCTCACAGGGAAGATCAAGTCAGCGAGCCCAAAAAGCGGCTGGGCTACATTAGATGATGACTCAAGGAGCATGATCAGCCTGCAATCAGAGAGGCATCGGCGTCACAGCATTGGAGGATCATCGATAAGGGATGATGAGAGCCTGGCAAGTTCTCCGGCTGTCCCTAGCTACATGGCGCAGACAGAGTCAGCCAGGGCCAAGTCCCGGTTCCAGAGTCCAGCAGCAAGCGATAAGCCTGAGACACCGGAGAAGGGGCCTGTGGTGAAGAAGAGGTTGTCATTTCCTGCCGGAGATAAGAATGGCATGACTTCACCAGGGAGTCTGGGAAGGCGACATTCTGGCCCTCCCAAAGTTGACACTGGCTCCATGAAGGACATAGCCATCAATTCTTAGGACCATGAAATCCTTGGAGGGAATTTAGCTGTTCAAATAACAGGTGGAATTACAGTCTATTTATTTGTTGTTGTACTTTTGATTCATTTGTTGGAGTGTGATGTTCTTTCATGATACCTGCTTCTGTAGAGATTGTGCTTGTTTCTCATTGACGTGTCATGTAATATTGCTCTTCATTTCATTTTATTTCACTGTTGCTCCTCTTGATTTGTCCAAATAACACCAATGATGATAAATAGATATAATCATTCACACCATGAGTAAGTCCAAGTGCAGGCATCAAATTCATGTATATTTTAAGCATGACATGCTCCCAATGATATGATAATTGATACAAAGCTACAAAAATTGAACGATGAATCAATCTGATCTTCAGATTTGCAAATCAAAATTTCACAATTCCTGGTTAATTATGGCTATCTAAGCAAAGATCCATCTCTATCTTTTGGAGGACATTCAGAAACTTAACAGCGAAAAGATCAGAAGGCCGATGCACCGCCTTTGGTTTTCCCGAGCAGCACGTCCTTCGCCTCGTTGATCTTTGAAGCGAGATAATGGCTTCCTCCTGCATCTGGATGATTTGCCACCATCACTTTTCTGTGTGCTTCTCTAACTTTGTCGGGTGCTGCGTTCTCCCTGTTCAATGCAATTTATGAATTTGTTAATGAAGTGAGCAGCATGCATGATTTATTAAGCAACTCCATCTTGTTTCAAAACAACCATTGGCTAAACCATCAACAATCATAACCAAACAGACTGGAGCTTAAATAGAAGCTGAAGTGTTTAAGATCCTAGAACAATAGTGCCCTACAAACTCATGGCGAGACAGAAAGAATGCAATTAAATGAGGACAGAATCCACCAAAAATACAAAAATGGTATATAAAGGATAAAACCCTCAGAAAGAAATATATTCATCTTCAGTTTGCCAGATGGCTTTGCTTGGGCAGCAGCTTGGATACAGCCATCTCAGGTATAACAGGTATCTGTTTGACTATGCATAAATGAAAAAGGACAAAAGAAATATCATCTTCATATGCTTTATAACTAATTTGCATATATCTGATGTCTATGATAAGCAGTATTTGTAGCATCTTACGCAGTCAAACTTTTTTTCTCGTGAGGTTTGGAGACACACTCACCTGATTCCAAGAATAAGAGCAGCCTCTCTTCTGGTCATAGAAGGTTGGAAGCCACCTTCATAAAATTTACGCATCCGAGGAACAACAGGCCGAGCCTTGTATGCTTGCCAAGCTTGAATACTGTATCTGCCAGCAAGCGCAGCAGCGGCAACTGCCAACCCTGCTAAAAATGGTGTCGCCTGTACATATATATAATAAACAAAAACAAAATGAAAACAAGACTCAAAAGTTCATCAAATTTCAAAAAGGGACCCGAGCAAATATATATATATATATATATATATATATATATATATATATATATATATATATATATCAAACCGGGAACTCAAGTAGCAAGACCCAAAAGATCTGCAGAGATGGTTAATGGTCATGGACTTATCAACACAATTGGAAAATGCCAGGACAAGATTAAATAAAATTGACATCCCAAATACTGAAATCAGTTTTGTAAAAATCTAGGGATGAGGATTTTTTTCGAATTCAAAACTATCGAGAGATCATAAGCAGCGGAGAAAGAGGGATTTGAACCCTCGGTACGAATAACTCGTACAACAGATTAGTAATCCGTCGTTGTAATCGACTCAGCCATCTCTCCCAATTAATTTTAATCTAATTTGCAAAGTTTTTATTTGTTATGTGAAGTAAAGGTTTATAAAAATCCTAGTTTTAACGATATAGAAATAGAAATTGATACCACACTTTAGTTTCAAGCACAGAATTCTCAGTAGCGGTTCTATGGTTCATTAATTCTAGAAATACATAAAAACAAACTTTCTATTTCAGAAATATAACTCAAGCGATGCACAAACGATAATGATCAACAACCTTTCCGCTTAATAACAGTATTTCTACTAATCAGCTAACTCAGTTGAGTGAGAAACAAAAGTATAAACTTTTCTAAAACAGATGGTTCACTTGAAAGAAAGGCTGCTACTTTTGGGAAATAGAAAAGGATGCATAATCAATGTCACCATATGCTCAGGATGCATCATGCTACTTGCATGTTCTATCCGGAGTCCAAGCTACAGTTGCCATGTATGAAGACAACGAAAACGACAAAAACGAATGTCAAACTTGAGAAGTGAGATACATACAGAATGAACGCCAGAAATGATGTCCAATCCTCAATTAATACTGCTATTAACACAGGGAACTAACATGAAGTAAAGATGGTTCACTTGAAGGGATGGTACTTTTAGGAAAAAAAAAAGGATGCATAATCAATGTGACCATATGCTCGGGATACATCATGATTTTATGCATGCTCTATCAGGACTCCAAACTATAGTCGTCGGACATAAAGATAAGGAAAATGACAAAACCAACGTCAAACTTGACAAGTGAGACATGTACAGAAAGAACGCCACAAATGATGTTCAATCCTCATATGAATACAGTTAGTAACATGCAGAAACTAAACACGAGGTAAAGAGCAAGTCCTTGATGCAGACAACATTCCTAAAGTTCAAATGCACACACTCCAATCTATTTATAAGACTTGGTGAGTTTTCTACTTGGTTCTCTAAATCAAGTGATGGATGGTTAAATGCATGAAATGTATAACCAAAATCATTTTGAAAAGACAATGTGCCCCATGAGAAACATGTTTTAACACAAGTAGTGATACTAAGACTTGCATAATAACATTCGCATTCTTCTCGAGTCAATCCATATTTGAGTGGTTAATTTATGGAAAAATCTAGTCAACTGTTGGATAAAATACTTTTCCCAAACATATCCTCCACAGCATGCTAGCAGAGCAAATGTTGTAACCATTGTTACAGAATAATAAATCACAGAATAGAGAGCATTCAATTTTTCCATGGATCATGATTCACAGATCAGGAAAATAAGTGTCTTTTAATGAATTAAATGAAGAATAACAAAACATCTTCAGAAAATTTTATGAATGACGCACAAAATCCACCATTTTTTTCGCCTAATTCAAATCCAAGCACTAAAAAAATAGCATAACACCACCAAAGTCCCATTAAAACACCGAACAAACAGAACTAAAATATCAAATAAATAAAAACAAATGCTGAATTACTAGATTAAAAGTTAGAAAACAAAAAATGGAGCAAATCAATAGCTTTAGAGCCGCTCACCATTTCGGTGAACAAACACTGGATTAATCTCAAAGGGCATTCACGGATCCCTCAAATCACTCTTTACAAGTGAATGGAGAGGTTCGATTTGGGATTTATGGTGGCGGCGGCGGCGAGGCTAGCGGCTCCTCCCGCTGCGCTGATGCATCGAAGTTCCTAATGTTTCGATTTTTCTTTCTTTTTTCCCCCTGTTTTTTATATAAAAGCCCCTCAGTTATCAGCTTATCTCGTAAACTTTCATTTTAACCCTTCAATTTAACATATTGCCAGAAACTCCTCAAATATACCACCCTTCACCATTCAATCATATCGTATATAGTACGTATTTTAATTTCCTTCTATACATATACTGTTATTATTCTATATTAAATAACAAAAAAAAACTTTTCATATTTATTCAATTAATATTTTTGTATATATATTGTTAAAAAAAATCATCTTATTTATTTTTATACCAATAGACTACAGATATGGAGAATGAGAGACATGCATATATGTTAAGTTAATACATAAACATACGGGTGTACTCGTTTTGTGTGGTTTTTGAGGATTGATTTTGGTCTTTCCATGAACAAATAATCCACGGAAATAATCCAATACCAATAAACTAAGAGATTATTGATGTTATTTTATTTATTCTATCTAAATCTTCAATGCTTTTACTGAAAATTAAGTCAATATTTTTTTTTTACAAGTATATCTTTTGGAGCTATCAATTCGGGCGTAGCCCACCGGACCAGTCTGCCCAGTCATCTAAAATAAATGGTTTAATTGAGCTTTTGTAGATCAGTTTGGAAGCGGACCTAAATAAGTTAGTATGTTTGGGTCACATGTTTGGGAATGACGAACCTGTTTTTGGTGAACTAGTCCATCCCCTGGTTTATAAAGACAAATAAAAATTAAAAACTTAATTACAAAAGACAATCAATTAAAACTAGGTAAATACATATTTATAGGTGTTGGTTATGCGAAGATAATATTTAAAATAATAATAATAATAATAATAATAAAAGGATGAAAAAAAAAGATTTGAATGATGTCATAGTTGATGAATTATAATTAATTACTGTATGTTTTAAAAAATTAGGAGGAGATGAAAAACATTTTAATAGATATTTTTATTTTATATTTATTTTTTGGATTCATCGATGATTTGTTCAACATCATAATGATAATGGATATTTTTATTTTATATTTATTTTTTTATTTTGTTAATTTTTTATATATTATATAGTTTGGTTATGTCAAATATATTAATATATCATAGGTATGAAATGTAATAATTTTTTTTTTTATATCTTAAGTTAGCCCACCCAACCTACAACCTAAAGTGGGTTGGATTAGGTTGATATTTTGCTAGTCTGTCATATTAGCATTGCTAAAAATAATAGGTTTTGGGCGGTCGCGGGCTAGTCCGCCCCTCCGGTCTGATTTAATAGCTCTAATATCTATGAAAATATTTAAGTTGGTTTTATTCATTGCATTTAAAAAAGTTAACATAGCTACCGGTGGTCTAAGAAACTTAAATAAGTGTTTTATTTTTTATTATTAATAAAATTTAATATTTATATACTTTATTATATATTTCAATGGTGCACATGAAGAAAGAGGTTAGAGGTGCATGTACACGTAAAAGAAATTCAAAGGTACATACGGTATTGGGTTTTATTAAAAGATATATACATGATTACACTGATTCAAGGCTATATCGTATATTAACAAATATATATATATATATAGAATTTTTCCTTTTTTATGCAGTATAAGTCCATTTATATGTTTATCTCACATACTATTATTATTTGATAAAATACAAATAAATCAAATCTTTTACTAGGGGAAACTCGATTTTTAACTTTGAGTTTGAAAAAAAAAATAAATTATCACTTTATATTAATTTAAATTTTATAATTAATTTACATGTTTAATATACTATTTTAAAAAAATATTAAAAGTCTGTTTGGGTACCACTAAATTTCATATGAATTGTGGTTTTAATATTACAGAATAAATACAAAATCGGCTATCTAAACTATTTAAATACAAAATCGGTTTTTTTATACAACAAAAAAAATACTTATGAATGGAATAAATATATTTCCATGAGAATATTTTTTTCCAAATTGCAAGAAACCACACATGTATTTTTTATTATTTTACTCAAATTATATATTAGAAAATAGTCAAATCTTGAAACTCTCTCATATAAATCAAATATCTTATCCCCGATTATTGTAATAATGGCATGGCTGAGGATCTAGTTTAATATGTTTTAATTTGTTAATTTAGTTTAAAAAATAAATCTAATTATGAGGTTATCTGGAATAAAAAAAATAATGATTTTAATTATGTATTTTTTAATATCAAAAATTGAAAGCACTAACTACTCATAGTTAAAACTTAAACACCTCTTAATCCCTGATTAAGATCTAAACCAAACACGAGTCAAACAACTAGTCCAAACATGGCACAATGGGTTCGGATTGAGTCACTTCCCACTGACCCTCACTTTATATAATGGCCTCCAACCTCCAACTTGGGGCCCAAGAAACCTAAAATTTGGTCCACGTGGCTCCATATCATTCGCAAGATCTATATCGACGGTGGATAAAATTCAACGCTTGTCACCGTTGGATAGATGATCGGACGGGGGAGAAGAAACCCTAGATGGCCAAGAGGACTCTTGTCTCCTTTATAAACCCTTGTGTCTGTCTCTTTGAGCTCGCCTTCCATCTGAATCCTTAGGAGCTCTTGTTCTCTCGCCGCTGTTGGTGCTCCTCGGAGGTGAGGTTATTCTAGATTTTTTGTTTTCATTTATAGTTTTTTTAATTTTTTAATTTTTTAATTTTTTGAATTGTAGCATGCCTTTGATC
This sequence comes from Dioscorea dumetorum, assembly GCA_902712375.1. Lineage (NCBI taxonomy): Eukaryota > Viridiplantae > Streptophyta > Magnoliopsida > Dioscoreales > Dioscoreaceae > Dioscorea > Dioscorea dumetorum. The sequence continues at coordinate 8,254,542 of CACTHL010000561.1, read as the reverse complement.
GGTGTTTTCAATCGATCTAAGTTTTGCGGTATTTATTAGGTTTTTTTCTTTATATTCTGAATCAATGATTGTTCTTGTAGATCTGAACTACTGAATTTGATTTATGCTTAATGTGATGCGGTGGTGTGTAATTGAAATAAATTTGATGTATTTTGTTTGATTTATGTGGCTATCGTTGATTTTTTTTCCTCTTGGATTTCACTTGAATTTCTTATTTTGGAATTTTGAGTCTGTGATCATATGGTGACCTGTCGACGTTCATGATTTATTGAGATTGTGCTTGATTTATTTATGCGCCAAACGTTTTTCTTCTTCGAATTCAACATGGATTTTGATATGTCAATTTGGTTTCTTAATTTGATAGATGATCTTGGTCAAACCTTAAATTTATGAGTTTTGGAAAGAAAATTGTTTGCATTTTGTGATGAAGCTTGGAATGAAAAGCATCCATCGTCCAATGGGTAGGACAAGGGCATCAGCCTTTGGTATAGGTTCAACTCCTATTGGATGCAAGTGAATCCATTCCATTTAGACATGGCCGAGAGACCTGATATGGATGATGGTGTGAAATACTAATGCGATCCTGAAGTAATTGAGCTGCTTTGGTTCAGTTGTTTCTCATCCATTGGTCTCCCGGCTAGGCCAAACTGCCGTTGGCCATAATAATACACTTAAAACTTGATGAACTCTATCAAATACGTGTGTTGTTTTCTTCACTGTTTTGTTCCCAAACATGGTAATTTATTGATAACTAGCAATATTTATATGTAAAGGATAACTGGCATGATGTTATCCATTTATTTTTACTATTTACTGTTTTGTTTTCTTTGTGTCTGTTTTTTTCAAATGCGAACTTCATTTGCTTGAAAGATTAGGAAGTATTTGCAAAACATATTTGTACTTTTATGTAACTGATGAACTTTTGAAATATGGAAGCAGTATTTTCTCAGTCATGCCTTGGGTGGTATCTTAGTTTGTTTACTTTCATGCGAGAGATAATTTATAATGCATGTTTTTCGTGTTGAACCAAGTCTTTGAACTGTTAGTGGAACAACTTTAAAGATATGACAAGTGCTATTGTTATTGTTCCTCAGTTTTGTGCAGGATAGTTTTTAGCCCATTCAGATGTTCGTGGTCAAAAAATAATGTCGTTGCTTTGGATTTACTACTCCTTTTTGTTTGATCCATATTTTGTATTTATTGTTACTGAGCATGTGCTTAAGTTTTTGATTATGCTTCTGTTCATTAATGTTTGCTATTCACTGATTTCACATGTTTGCTTTCATAAGTTTTCTTTTACATCAAGCCGGTCTCCTGTATCTATCACTGTTATGGTGGAAAAGCAAGGTTTAAATGAACAGCAACATATGGGTGCTGTACAATTTTCATGCTCAGTGTTGACCTGCTCTACCATTATAAGCTTCGCTTCTGTTTTCTAACCATCTTATTGTGGTGTAGCAGATATTTTCTTGTGGTCATGGGTAAGGAGAAGGTTCACATTAACATTGTGGTCATTGGTCATGTTGACTCTGGCAAGTCAACAACCACTGGTCATCTTATTTACAAGCTTGGAGGTATTGACAAGCGTGTTATTGAGAGGTTTGAGAAGGAAGCTGCTGAGATGAACAAGAGGTCCTTCAAGTATGCCTGGGTTCTTGACAAGCTCAAGGCCGAAAGGGAGCGTGGAATTACCATTGACATTGCTCTCTGGAAATTTGAAACGACCAAGTACTACTGTACAGTTATTGATGCCCCTGGCCATCGTGATTTCATTAAGAACATGATTACTGGTACCTCTCAGGCTGACTGTGCTGTTCTTATCATCGACTCGACCACTGGTGGTTTTGAAGCTGGTATCTCTAAGGATGGACAAACTCGGGAGCATGCCCTGCTCGCCTTCACCCTTGGCGTGAAGCAGATGATTTGCTGCTGTAACAAGGTATGTGTGTCGCACTGGCCATGCAGACTTGTGAATGGTTGTGATCATGTGATACATGAATTTTTCTTCATTGAGGTTTTGTTTTTAAAGTTCAGAATTACTATCTGTCAAATAAGCGTTCCATTCGTCAGCTTTGCTCATGAAAAGTTTTTTACTGTACTGTTCTGTGTGCCTGTTCCTGATTAGCCCCCTGTTCATTTGTTGTAGATGGATGCTACAACCCCCAAGTACTCCAAGGCCAGGTATGATGAAATTGTTAAGGAAGTGTCTTCTTACCTCAAGAAGGTGGGATACAACCCTGAAAAAATCGCCTTCGTCCCCATCTCTGGATTTGAGGGTGACAACATGATTGAGAGGTCCACCAACCTTGACTGGTACAAGGGCCCCACCCTCCTCGAGGCCCTTGACATGATCCAGGAGCCAAAGCGGCCCTCAGACAAGCCCCTTCGACTTCCTCTTCAGGATGTCTACAAGATTGGTGGCATTGGCACTGTTCCTGTTGGTCGTGTTGAGACCGGCGTTCTCAAGCCAGGTATGGTGGTTACTTTTGGTCCCACTGGGCTGACCACTGAAGTCAAGTCAGTTGAGATGCATCACGAAGCCCTCACAGAAGCCCTTCCCGGTGACAATGTCGGCTTCAATGTGAAGAATGTGGCTGTCAAGGATCTCAAGCGTGGCTTTGTTGCGTCCAATTCCAAGGATGATCCTGCCAGGGAGGCTGCTAATTTCACTTCCCAAGTCATCATCATGAACCACCCTGGCCAGATCGGCAATGGCTATGCTCCAGTGCTTGACTGCCATACTTCTCACATTGCTGTCAAATTTGCCGAAATCCTCACCAAGATTGACAGACGATCTGGGAAAGAGCTTGAGAAGGAGCCCAAATTCTTGAAGAATGGTGATGCTGGCCTTGTTAAGATGGTCCCAACCAAGCCCATGGTGGTGGAGACCTTCTCCGAGTACCCACCTCTTGGCCGCTTCGCTGTCAGGGACATGCGACAGACTGTTGCCGTCGGAGTCATCAAGAATGTCGAGAAGAAGGATCCCTCTGGTGCCAAGGTGACCAAGTCTGCTGCCAAGAAGAAGTGAATGCCATTTCCAAAGGCCCTCTACTATAGTTTGGGTACGCAAAACTGGGTGCTGGATAGACGGTGGCTTGTCGTCGTCAAGGTTTTGTTTTCCGTTTCTGTTGGTCATGTGCGTCAGTCTAGCTATCTATTATTCTTCGTTTTGATGCCCTTGTGTTTTCTGGAGGAGTTTTGTCACTGCCTCCCATAATTATGTTATGGTCGTTGAAGTCTATTGGTACATTTGGGCTTTTAATTTTAGTTGTTTAATGTCCTATCTCTTTATTCTTTTTGAATGGCTTTATTCTTCTTACCCTTTAATAGCCGCCGAAACCCATATTGAATGGCTGCTATTCGGTAAAGATGGGTCCTGGGTCATGGCTGAGGCTGATCCACATCCTTTTAAATGCCTATATATAGTACTTGATCCCTTCTTTAAACTCCTTTAAATGCCATTAAGATTCATGATCACCTGCCGCCTCTTAATAACCGTCGGATGGTACCGCTAAACGGTCCAACGCTACCATTGACCAATCACATTCCAATACGTAGCCTCCTCTATACCCCAATTTGTCTTTTGGCCCGTGTAGCTAATCTAGATAAGCATCTCCATTGCAACAACCGGATGCTAATCAGCTGTTCGGGTCTCATCATCTAGATCAACGGCTACCAGCTCACCACGTGACCGTTTTCAATCGATGCCCCCTCGCCACGGTAACCGGCAATCAGAGGTGGCGGGCCACCCGGTACGTGGTCGTTACGAACACCGTGGTCGGGGTCCCTCTTGACTGAAGGACCTACGTGGAGGCATCTACACCGTGTGTTTTCTCTAACGGTAGAATCGTGACCGTCCATTGACTCCCAAGACTGAGCCTAGCAACCATCTCCATTCTCCATCGCCTCCTGTTTTAGATCCCGCACCCCTTCCGCCATTAATAGCCTCCATTATCGCTGAACCTTAGCTTGGAGAGCACGCGAGCTCCGATCGCCAATGGCGGCGGGGGGCGGGGGTGGGATGACGTGGCAGGAGGAGCTGGCGAGCTTGGTGGAGGAGACGGGGATCCGGTACCCCAACGCCGTGGCGGAGGGCGACGAGCCGAAAGATCTCAGGAAGAGGATCTCTGGTGATGGGTTTGAGGATGGGGCAATGGCGGAGGAGAGCTTTAAGGATCAGGTCAAGGGATTTCTCAGGGCCACTGGTGAGATGATACATGATCTGGGAAAGGGGTGTAGAGATATTGTTGAACAGAGTCTTGTTGGAGTAGAGGATTCGTATGTCGTGAGGAAGCTTAGAGGGCCGTGTGAAATGGTGGCGGTTCGGTTGAGTTTCTTGAATGAGTTCTTGCCGGAGGACCGTGATCCGATGCGGTGCTGGGTGGTCGTCGTCCTCGTTCTTCTCCTCTCGCTTTCTGGTATGATTTTTGTTGAATATTGTTGATTTTTATTGATTTGTAGTGAGCTTATATGTGAATGTGCTTGGTAGATCCTGTAATCTTTTGGTTCTTGTGTGATATGTTTGAACTTTGAACGTGTGATTGTACTGCATTTGGGAGTAGAAATTAGTTGGTGCTTTGGGTTGCTGTCAGTGAAATGTATCACAATTATTATTATTTTTTTTTTTTTTTTTTTTTTTTTTTTTTTATTATTAGTTGATAGAGATGTATCATAATTCATGGTGTTCTTCCCTAGGAAAATTCATGAGTTTTATTGGAGGATTAAGCCAGGTGTTGCAGAGGAACTTATCTAGGAAGAGGTCCATGAATCAGGATTTGATCTTTATGATTATTTTTTTCTTTTTCTAAACAAATATAGCTTGATAAAATGATTCCTTTAACAAAAAAAAAATGATCTTGAAATAGTAATGCAGAAATGAAGGCCTTGCTGTATGTGTTTTTTTTCCTCTCTCCCGAGAATTCATATAGATGTGAGGTTGGCTTGAGGTTATTTCCAGCTGACATCAGTTATGAACCTAATTTGTAATCTTGTTCCATTGCTTCTTTTGTGACTTAATGTTTACCCTTGTGTCGCTCACTTGTGTCATTTGTTTCTTTAGCACAAGAACTCAGTTTGTGTCATTGAGCATGCACAGGACATGAACATGTTCTGTTATATCTTTGGTGCGCCATATTCTTTAGCTCTATTTTGTTTGATTGATTCTTGTGGAGCATGGGTATTTGTTACTTTTTTCTTCTTCTGCTGCTAAATCTGATCTGCATCTTTTGATTTTCTGGTACTTACAAGAATAATTTGCAGCTATGAATGTAAATACTGGAAGTCAAAATTTAGTCAACCAACCAAAAAAACTGTACATATATCCTCCCAGTGCTGATCGTATTCCGCTACCAGATGGGAGATACATGGCATACCATGAACAAGGTGTTCCAGCTGAAAGAGCTAGGTTTTCCTTGATTGCACCACATTCTTTCCTTTCATCTCGTTTGGCAGGTGAGAATGTCACTTTTGAATTGTTTGATTATCTAGAAATGCATAATTATCTTCTCTTCATGCCTTCTTAGTTTTTATTGATCTTATTATATCTGCAACTTCTCTAATCAGGAATTCCTGGGATCAAAGCATCTTTGTTGGAGGAATTTGGGGTTCGATTGATAACCTATGATCTTCCTGGGTTCGGTGAAAGCGATCCTCATCCTGGTAGGAACCTTAACACGTCAGCAATGGATATGCTGTCCTTAGCCAATGCTGTTGGGGTCCAGGAGAAGTTCTGGGTGTTGGGATATTCAGCTGGAGGAATTCATGCATGGGCTGCTCTTCGATATATTCCTCATAAAATTGCAGGTAATTATATGTTCATGAATAATTCAGTGTACTTTTTTTTAACTTATCACACAGGCTGGAGTACTATCTTTGATTTGTCCATTCACTTAGATAACCTTGTCATTTAAATAGTGTAAAGCATTATTCCAGAGAAGTGATACATTCTTCTCCTTCTCTTAACTATTTTCTCTTGGGATGAATTTCCTTGTTGAATATCTCATTTCTCTTTTTAAATGTTTGTTGATGACTAGTGGACTGAGTGCAGATTGTGGAATGATAGTAGTTTGTAAGGCAAACACTGTTTGCGGTACTTTAGGTTATCTTGCGATAATTCATTTTTCTTGATTGTAGAACAATTATGATTTCAAGTGATATATAGTCTTCTCTGATGAGACTAGAATATCAATTGCAGTATATCTGTAAGGCATGGAAAGCCCTTGTCTGGGAATAGCCTTAACGTTAAAGAAATCCGAAACTCCTGCATTATAAATTGTTATAATAATTGATGAACCTTCCGTTGCTATGTTGATTGGTGCTCGAGATAGGACTGGGAGTGTAGGTATATGATCAGTATAATAAACCCTATTTACGCGATCTGGATAACTAGGATCATGGTGAATGTATTTTAGTTTGGTGTGGACAAATTTAGAGATCAGAGAGTAGTCCTCTTGTTTTCAGGCATGTATGTATAGTGCCTGCAGCAGAAATTACTTGAATGCGGCCTTCTTAAATCTAGACTAAATCGCTGGGACGCAGGGTAGGAATTTTCTGATTTGGGAGATTTGATTCAAGGTGTTGGGGGCCTTTGCATCGCATTGAACTTTTGGAAAGTACTTGATGCACATGTTAAACTGTGCTACTTCCTTTGCCCAGAAAGTGGCAATATCATGATGTCAAACTAATTTCGGTTGCTTTATGCCCCAAAGTGGAAGCCTCTTAGACAGGGCAATACGAAAGTTTTTTTTTGGTGAAAAAATGGGTGTTTGATATAAATATTATGATCACAGTTCTTTTTGTTTTGCATCTGTTAGAAACTGTATTTATACTCCTTATTTGATTGTTGTGAATGAATGTCCAGGTGCAGCCATGTTTGCTCCAATGGGAAATCCATATGAATCTGGAATGAATAAGGAAGAAAGATATAAAACATGGGAGAAATGGACAACAAAAAGGAAATTGATGTATATCTTAGCAAGGAGGTTTCCTTCCTTTCTTCCCTACTTCTATCGAAGAAGTTTTCTATCTGGGATGCATGGTCAGCTTGAGAAGTGGCTATCTTTGTCACTGGGAAAAAAGGTTTTCCTCCTCAACGTACAACTCAGTTAAAACTTTTTTCAAATAAAATTTCTTTCTTAACTTCTCATTTGATAGATGGATGAATCATGAGACTAATTTAGGTAATGATAGGTTATATGCATCGAATCATCTATACCCTATGGTATTCATTCAAGCTTTTAAGAATGTTTCAGTTTACTGCTGTAATTTTTCAGGTTTTTGTAAAAGGCTCTGTTGCTCCTATGTTCTTGATATTTCTCAATTGTCTTGCAGTTATGTTTTACACGACTGGTTTTCTATTAGGCTTTAGTTTTTGTATTTTAAAAAGGATATTATTACCACTGTATTATACATATAACTTCCACTTTGGTCAGCTTGTGTGCAAAATAAACATTTTTAAAATATTAAAATTTCTAATTTTTAAAAATTTCTAGAATTTAGAAACATTTATAAATAATTGTAAAAATTACTTAACTTTTTAAATTTTTATAAATTTTTATAAATTTTTGAAATTTATAATTTTTTTTATAATTGTAGACCATCTTCAATTGTTTTATACATTTTAGAAAGTTTAGGAAATCAATAAAATTATTTATTTGTTTTTTACAAAATTTTAAAAATTTAAAAATAAAATATTTTCAAAATTTTTATAAATAAAAAATAACAATTTTATTTTAAAAATGCCACATGGTATCTTATTTGGCAAGTTATGTCACATCATTTAATTAAATATTTTCCTGATTGATGACATGGCATGATATGCCACATGTCACATACACATTTGTTATGGCGGCATTGAAATATATTTACGTCAGGATTAATAAATTTCAGAATACGAAAATACATGACCATATAACCACATGACCTCTATGTAAGTGATATGGACCAAAATGAATTTTACACATTTAGTACATGGGCCATTGTGCCATTTTCTAGGTTATAAGGACCAAGGTGCATCATACGCAATAGTATAGGGACCAACAATGCACTTAAGCCTTCCTATTATGTTGAATTAATATTACTATATAAATGAGATGCTGTACATGTAATGGTTTCGAAACTTGCCTTTAAAGTGCTGAGTGTAGTGAAACAGTCATTCATTTCATTTGGTACCTTTTGCCTAGCTTTATTCTTGTAATTATCCTAAATGCTAATAACTACCTACCTTTTACTTCTAGGTTTCTGAATTTCATGTGTGTGTGTGTGTATTCAGAAAATGTTTATCTTGGCAATGACAAAAGTTCATTATTCTTGGCAAGCAAGATGGGTTGCTGGGATATATATGACACTCTCTTGAAGTTTTCAATGTGGGTAAAATCAAATAATCTTGTGTCCATTGAATGCTTCTCTTTTAGTGAGTGCTGGGTTCTCTTGAAGCTCACACATTGTTAGTCATACTTATGTGTAGTTCATCGAACCAGACTCAAAGAATAATGCTGTGTTTGAATGTGATATTATCATTTATAAATGATTGATGTAATCCATGTAGGGCATGCTTTTTGATAAGTCTGATGCCTACTAAAGTGATCTGAATTTATCTGTATAATGTAGGTTTCTCACAGAGAGATCTTTATTTTATTTTAATTTATTTTATTAATGTATGACTACTTTCATTGGACCATGCTAATATGAATATGAATTCTTGGTTTTCAGGACAAAGCTCTGATAGAAAACCAGATTTTCAGAGAATTCTGGGAGAGGGATGTGGAGGAATCTGTCAGACAGAGAGACACAAAACCATTTGTAGAGGAAGCTGTATTACAGGTCTCACGATGGGGTTTCAGCTTAGCTGATCTTCAGGTGCAGAACCATGAGGGAAAGGGCTTTGTTTCGTGGCTCAAATCTCTATTCAATCCAACTGAACGTGAATGGGCAGGCTTCCAAGGTCCTATACACATTTGGCAGGTCTGGCATTAACACCTTTCCATTTTACCTCTGTTCAGCTTTAGCAAACTCATTAAAGTCTCATAATTTCCCAAGTAAAAATAATAAGGATGTAGTTTCAGCTCATTGTTACATCAAAAGAATCCACCGATTAGACATGACTGATATTAAGACAAGCAGTTATTTGGCAACTGGCATAATTTATAATGTGCAAAATGCATGATCTCTATTTCTGAGGTTCCTTTTGATTGGTATAATGATATCTTTGATTTATTAGAAACTCTTATATTTCTCTTTGTTGTGCTTGCCAACTGCTGTAAGTCAAACATTTTCTGATTACAAGGATCTAGTTCATCAATGCATCGCAATAGTTGTATGCCGTTGACATTACTGGTAGTTAAGCTCAACAAAAAACCAAATTCTCCATTGCTGTTGTAATTACCTATGGCTTAACTGGTTCTTATCAGGGAACGGATGATCGGGTGGTGCCACCATCAATGACTGAATTCGTGAGGAAAGTCGTCCCTGGCGCCACCGTGCATCGGCTGCTTGGAGAAGGGCACTTTTCATACTTTTGTTTCTGTGACGAATGCCATCGGCAAATACTCTCCACCCTCTTCGGCATTCCCCAAGGTCCTCTCACCACGGCTTTTGATGACGACGAGAACATTAAGAATGTGGAGGATATTGAAACACCATCTGAACAGATTTGTGAGGAAACATCAGATAACCATACTGAGCAGAATGAATTGTCCTGACCCTCTTTTTTTTTTTTTTTGGCCCAACTCTCTTTTTTTTTTTCTCTTAGCTTACTCACAGTGTGCATCACTTTTGAGTGTGAATGTAAATGCCACAGCTGATTCTTCTTTTACCAAGATAGCTTCTTTTAGAGAGCAGGGAGTCTTTTTTTTTTTTTTTTTTCAAGATGAGATATGAAAGGATATCATCACTGTATGTGTATGTGAACTCAAGTTGCCACTTTTGGTACATAAATCAACACTCGGTGTCTATGGGCAGCAATAAAGCCATTGCCATAGCTTTTTTCCCCACTCTGCTATATATATATATATATATACACACGCACACCTTACACACACACAAAAGCAAACATAATGTATGCATAATTTGGTGGTAGAAACTAAAAAGCGCAAGATTATCTAATAAGTGAGAGAAATAAGATGATGAATTGGTTCTCAGTTGGATGTTAACTTTAATTTGATTTTCTAAGGAAGTACAGACTCAAATTTCTGAAATATTTTAAAATTTTCTCATATAAAATAATCCATTTTCATTACTAAATAAACCCGTTGAAAATTAGAGTAGTTTCTATTAATTGAAATGTTAGAATAAATCCCTCAAAGTTTAACAGGTTTTTATTACTAAATAATTCATTTTCCAATTTCCATAATACTGAATTAAAGTCGGGTAGAATAGCAATGGTATACAAAGGAGTTGTATTAAAAAAATAAAAAAAAAAGGAAAAACTGAAGAAAAGGTGGAGGCCGAAACCCTTCGGGACAAAACCCTAGAAGAGAGTGAATTGATCCCCGAGCGAGAGCGAGATTTGGGCTGTGGAAATGGCAGCGAAGCGATCAGTATCTCTTTGTCGCTCCCTCTTACTTCGCCCCTCGGCGGGCACGGAGACAAGCGCCCGACCAGGTCCTTCTTCTTCTTCTTCTTCTTCTTCTTCTTCTTCTCTTCCTCGGATTTTGATTGATTCCTTTGTTTTCCTAGATTTGATCGTCGTTGACGTTTTGTTGCTTCCTTTGATCTGTGCTGTGGTCCTGATCCAAGAGATCAAGGAAATGCAGTTTGCCAATAAGGCAATTCTTGGACTTTTGGTTTTTTTTTTTAACATTTCCATCATATCTACAAAGGAGAAGTTTTTAATGCTTTTCTTCTGTTTCATTGCTAATAGTCAAGAAAGAAATCAATTCCTTGTTTGTGTTAATTTACATTGAATTAGATTAAGCTGAATTTATCTTGGTCATTGGTTGTGAAGAAATTGTTTGATTTTGGATACTGCTCTTAATAATCAATAAGATCTGACATTTTTACATCATTGCTTGATTGATGCTCACTTAGGGATCATTGAATTCGGGAACTATAAGATCCATGGGTTGAATCTCAAGTATGAATTGTTTATATTGATTTGTACAATTTACCAAGCATAATAATATAGCTAAAGCATATGACAAGACAAGAGGTGGACATAGATTCATGGGAATGCAAAACGTGGTCATTTTGTTTGTTACTTTTGATCATGTGAGTTATAAAGAAAGTCAAATTTTTGATCTTGGATACATTAACCGAGTTTTACGGACATATGCACAGTTCATCTGGTTTGATTCTCTTAAATTATAGCGTCTAGGTATATATCAGTATGCATTCTTTGATGGCTTAAATTGTTCAGCTTAAGACACTTGAGTTCTTTTCTCACTGATTATGAAGCAATAATTAAACCAAAACACTAAATTGTACTGTGAAAATGAATCAAAGACTATGGTTTCCTATAGTACCTTTTGGTCATGATGTTTGGATATGGAATTGAGTTGCAATAAAGTCCCCCAGAAGCATGCTTATATTTCTCACTTTTAAACAGTAACTAAATATGAAATATGAATATTGAGTGAAGTGAATGTATTCTTAAACTGCTTTTACTCGTCCAGATCTGAATGGATGCAATGCTGGTTGAGTTGTAGGCCACAAAGATGTCTACGTGTGCAACCACTCGTAGCATTAGATGTTATTAGTTTTTCAGTTGAAATGAGAAAAATGAATGACTTCTTATTGCATTATAATTGGATGGCCAAATACTCTTTCGCTGATTCTTCTGTCAAACCAGGTTTCCACCAATCCAGGTATGGAATATTGAATCAGTATTCTGCTTTGCGATCCTCCTTTACAACTGAACTCACTGGCCTTACGAACCAAAAAAGATGGGCTTCTAGAGCAGTGACAACGGCAGCAGCACGAACTTCAGTAGATGACACCAAGATCAGCATCGGCCCGAAAAAAGGTAAACTTGAGAAAGAGGCCAGAGAGACTGAAGTCTTGTATGAGGGTCCAATATCTTCGACCATAAAGAAAGTGAAGCTTCTGTCCCTCTCCACCTGCTGCCTCTCCGTGTCACTCGGCCCTGTCATAACATTCATGACCTCTCCTGAATTGAATGTAATCCTCAAGGGCGGAGTCGCGTCTACTGTCATCTTTCTTAGTGCTTCAACTACTGCAGCGCTGCACTGGTTTGTTAGCCCTTACATCCACAAACTGAAGTGGCAGCCCGGTTCACCGACCTTCGATGTTGAGATGATGTCGTGGTTGGCTACACCTCTTCCTAGAACCATCAGATTTGCGGATGTTACGGCGCCGGAGACGAAGAGACCTTTCGTAACATTCAAGGCTGATGATAACTTCTATTTTGTCGATGCAGAACATTGCAATAACAAGGCTTTACTGGCAAGGCTTACACCTGAGAAACCATCTGGTCAAGGATCTGCTTTTAAGAACATCTAATGGAGGAGATATAAGATGAATGCTTTTATGTTATGGCGCAATATCGGCCTTTGAAATAGTTCGAAATTCCTCAGCGCCTACATTAGAAGATTGCAGGGTTTGCTTTCTCTCAATAAATTGAAATGGTTTCCTTCACAAATAGCTGGTCGAGAGCTGTTATGTATACCAATTTCCTCTGATCAATCTGATTTAGTGATTAGGGCTTTTTTGTTTGATCTGTTTGTCAACGACTAAAAGTTTGATTTTGTTTTTCTTTGAAGTTAATGTCTTATTTCGGGCCTGCCATGATGATTTAATTTTTCTTCCTTTGGACTTTGGACCAGGATTGATTGGCCTTATTTTAAAAAATTGCTTTTTTTTTTTGTACTTGTGTTTTTCCATAGAGAGGAGATGTAGAAGCAATTTTTTCCCATTCTGATGCAGTTTTTGAAAAATGATTTTTATGAAAAAAAATTGTACTTGTTTTTGTTTATTAAAAAAACCCAAAACCTTCAATAAGAGAAGATCATTAATCTCATAAAACTAAACTAAACAAATATAGAAATCAGAATTGAAATAAGATGAATGCATCAAATTAAACAATCATAACTAGAATTTTTGAAAAAAAAAAAATTGAAGCTTTTAGGCCTGACAAAAAACGCAGGTCTGGTACCAACCGAGATTAAAATAATTCACCTCTTGAACCTAATTCATTTGCAAATCAAAGACACTAACAAGTTACAAGAAAATTAAGAACTAATTAAAAAAATATTGAAAAGAAATTTACAATGATTCACGATATAAATTGCAACTTACCTGAAGTGTCAAAATTCCAGATTATCATACAGAACAAGTAACAATTAGTACTCATAAGTCACAAATCTGCCAAGTCAAGTGAACTAAATCAGAATTGAAACAAAACTGGATGCTAAGAAAGCTCATAATTCATATGAGAAATTTATGCTACCAAATTATATAAGAACTTGCAAAAGCACCACATCTTAATCAAACATACCAGTGCTCCAAAATAGAATGAGAGTTGTCAACTGCAGCACTAAGAAGCAGAATATATGTACAAGTTCTTCCGTTGGTAATTTTACCGGTACTGCACAGATGCTAAAATCCTCCGTTTGAACTCATCATGCAGTGCGTGACTACTGCCTCCTTTGCCTCTTTATTCTTTCAAGAGCACCTAAATGACTGTTTTCGCCATTTTCAGTAGCAGAATCTGCATCTTTATCCTTCTGGACTTGATGTGCAAGCTCACCGAAAACGGCAGCTGGAACAGCCTTTTGTGCGATTTCAACTTTCTCATCATCAGAATCACTTTCTTCAGGAAGCTCAATATCCTCATTATTTGCAGTCACCTTCCTTCCACCATCAGGTGTGCGAATAACCCCTGGCTGTGAGTCTGCTCCTGCACTTATAAAATTTACCTTTCTGGCACTATCATTAGCATTTGCAGTAGAAGATGGAGCCAACTGCCTTTCTAATGTGGCCATTTCATCTTCAGGAACCCCCGCTCTCTTTAGAGTGTCGACTGCAGTTTCTAGGTTTAGCTTCTGGTCCTTTTGCATCAAGTTCTCCGGGAGAATGAAGTGTGTCTGCAAAAATAAAAATAAAAATAAGACAAATGCTACCGATTATCACTAGTCTTGTCATGCTAAAATGGGGAGATAAACATACCTGACTGTAGCTAGCCGAGACACTGCGGCTCATGCGAAGCATCTCCCTGAAGGTATCCTCATTACCATGTTGAACTTCGAAATCTTTCCACTTCTTCCAGAAAATGGGATCAGATCGTGGATCTGCTAATTGTGATGCAAACACATATATGGCACGAGCACGGTCGATCTCACCCAGGCTCCTTTCGAGTTCAGCATACTTCATGGCCATTGCTTTTGCATCATCATCAGGGAGACCAGATTCAATTGCTTGCTGCAACATGCAATGTGAAGTAATATTAGTGAAGAAAAGTGCTAATTCGTAAGAGCTCCATGCTTATCACATCAGAGGCAAGCATGGCATCATCATTTCAGCAAAAATAAGCTTTCTTGCAAGTAAACAAAGAAAATCAAGGATTTTAAAAAATAAAACTATGAACTGCAACCATATCAATTACTTGAAAGCCTCTTTTTGTTAGCAACTTTCACATAGCATCAAAATAGCTAATGCATAAAATGGTTTGAGCTACTGGGAGAGTGAATCTGACCTCATAAATTTCTCTCGTCTTTGGAACACCAAAAATTTCAGAAGCCCGAGCTATATAAATTTCATACATTTCTAGTTTCTTCCTTTGCAGGAACAGCCTTCACTGCTTGGTCATAAACTTGCATGGCTCGTTTTGCCAGCCCGTACTGTTCCTCCAACTTCGCATATTCCAGATATAGTGGTTTCACATCTTCTGCAGGCGTCTGAAAATAGATGAAATAAAAAGGAGGTATTAGTAACTCAAAAACAATGATCACAGGAGTCCAAGGCAGTTCTGAAATGAGGAAGGTAAAAGAGGGATTGGCACTATAAGCCTTGTTCCTCAAAATATCCAAAATATACATGTACATATAAAATACATTCCAGGAGAAGAACATTTCGAAGGATGGAGGAAGGATTTCGTACATTATGTAAAGCTAACAATTTGGAAAATCAAGGTTGCTCTTGAAAGACAGCATATCAAATAGTGGTTAAGAAACCTAAAATGAAAAATATATCCAAACAAACTCAAGAGACATAATTTGACAGCAAAACTGAAACATAATCATAAACACTGCAGTCTTCCTATGTTACAATATTCATGGTGATCGTGGTATTTAATAGAACACTTCATCAGACCAGTGTACAAAATGAAGCTTAGTGACTGAACACATCAATTAGGAATGATCAAAAAAATACCAATAGAAAACTGTGCATCTCTAGTTCATGCAAGTGTGCCATGTTACGTTGGAATATGCATAGATTGAAACAGTTGTGTTACAAGTAAGATATTTAGTTGAAAGGATCTGCGTATGCATGCACACACACACACAAGCGAATGTCAGTGATTTTGTGTGATCCTATGGCATTGACACAGATTAAAACTCTTGGGGTACCCACTACATGGCAAACAAATAATTTGTTGAAGAAACTTTGGCCAAGAAACAAATTAGTACAAAACAGTTTTGTAAAAGAAAGCCAACAGAAAAAATCCTTAGAAAGAAATTTTTTTCGAAACTTCAAATACTAAATGTTGTTGAATGGACTAGAGTTCTCCAATGAAAAAACGACAGTGATCATTACAAACCGAAATCATTTTCTCAGGTAGCAATCCTCTATAGAGAGGCATTCCATATTGCATGAAACAAAGAAGCCCATAAAACCTACTGCATTGGCTATGTCAGACAAACAATGAGGTTATACAGCAAGAGATTGCAGAATAAGGTATGTGACATCATCGGAAATATGAGAGGGAGATGCAGCTACAAAGTATTAAAAACCTTTTCAATGGCATGCTCAAACAACTCTCGCGCACGCTCCAACTTTTTTTCTTTATATCTTTCCACAAACTTCTTCAGATAAGTGGTCCAAATAGCCTTTACATGGGGATATTTAAATATCTTCACACCTCTTTCATAAACTTTGAATGCATCCTCGAAGTATTTTTTTTCCTAAAGAACAAAACAGGAAATTATAGAGGCTCTAAATCATCATAAACCAAATGTAAAATTAGAGAACAATAATGTGCATTTTGGCAATTCTTACCTCCAATAGCTCAGCATAGTTTAGAATAATCTGTGGGGTGGCTATTCTCAGATCAAGTATTCTCTCATAAGCAGCACAGGTGGCTTCCAATGTCCCGAGGCTTTCCTCCAAATCCACATAAAAGCTCCATAACCTTAATGATCTGTGCAACTTCATCTGCACTGGTTCATTTCCATCCACAGCAACTGTGCAAATATAAAAAGGAGAAAAAACAATCAGGTCTCAGTTTAGAAGCTTGGATGAGGTGCAAAATTCACAACATTAATAGTAAAAAAGATCACAATAGAAATATCTTCATTATCCAAACTGGGCATAATGATAAACACATCCATGTCGAAACACGCAAGCAACACAATCCATCCCAACCAGTATTTTGTTGTGCTAACTGTGATTGACAGTTGTAATTAAGTAAGCTTATGATGAGCAAATTTCACAATAATAATAGTAAAAAGATATCAATAGATATATCTCCAAAATCCAAATTCAACAGAGTGACATGCACATCTATGAATAAACATGTGCACACGACAATATGTCTCAAAGCACTAGTGTCTTACGCCACGCTGATTGACAATTCATAACTCAGTGAACTGATGAGCAACATGCTCCAGATTCACAAGATAATGCGAAATGTTTGTTTTCAGAATATGAAAACACCAATCAAACTGAAACTAGATTTTACATCCTCTCCATGGGAACAAAGCCATAGTTCCTTGACTATATATTTTATTACTGTTAATAACAACAGACTACGGTCAATCCTATATCTCATAACACTCTCAGGCATGCATGTGATCGTGAGAAAACTATGGAAACAATGAATAATGGAATTGGTAACAAATTACCTCTCCTTTTGACCTCAACTGAAGGCTCTGCAGTTGCACGCCGCAACAACTGAAGTGCACCCTTAATATTCTTGTTCCTCAATTCCATTTCAGCCCATTCACACCAAACACTGGCAAGATTATCAACTTTCTTGTAATTTACCTGGGTTGCCTTGTCAAAGATCACTCTGGCGTTCGCAAGATCATTATGGTCTTCATACAACTTTGCAAAATCAACCCAAAGGGTGTGAGGCTTCCCAACTGCCTTCATAGGGTCCACTGTCCTCACTGCCTCAGTGTAAGTCATTATCTGCTTTATTGGGTTACCCTTGTATATCTGCACCCGCCTGCATTGCCAATGAATTTGAATATTCGAATTAAAATCAAATGAATAACACTTTTGAGAGACATCAAGAAAATACTGCTAAAAGAAAGAATCTCACTTGCGCCAGTTTTCTACATTGTGAGGGTTCTGCCTCAAGTGTACACTGTTCTTCAGCTCAGGATACCTAGCGAGGAGGTGATCAAGGCGAGCCAACCTGAGATCTATATCATCATCGTCATTCAACCAGTAATCACGGAGCAGTTTGTCCGAAACCTTATCGCCATCCCCCTCCAAGCTCATAGTCTCCATCTTGGCCCTGAGAGTGCTCTCCTCAAACTGTGTGTAGGAGTCAAAGATGACTCCAAAGTCCCGGGCAGAGACAACAGTGGCAAGGCCTTCTTCAAAGATGTCCCGGGCCTTCTCAAAGAGACCCCTACGGACATAGTAGTCAGCGAGGGAGGTCCAAAGACGGCCAATTTCGTTGGTGTACTTGCGAATGCCGCCACGTATGATGCCATCTACCTTGAGGCCGGAGATCTCGGTGGCGTGGCGGGTAAGGAGGTCGCAGAGCTCCAGCCAGAGTTGGTGCTTAGTCTTGCCCTTGATGGAGTGGAAGGCGTCGTCGTTGAGGACGGAGGCGAGGCGGTCGGCGGCCTCTTGCCAGAGCCCGGAGGAGAGAAGGAAGTCGATAAAATCTTCTATGTGGGATGGATCGAAAAGAAGGTACCGCCGGTAGACACGAAGAGAGGTTTCGACAGGGACGCCGGGGCGAGAGACGAGAGCGAGGTAGGAGGACCAGATACGATCGTGCTGGGTGACTGGCAGCGCGCGGAGAGCGCGATCATGCGCGCGGCGAGCTCGGGTGAGGAGGCGCTGCTCGGAGAGGGACGTGAGGTACATGGTCCAGATGCGAGGCATCTTATGCATCGTGACGAGGGCACGCTCGAAGGTATTGTTCAGGGAATCGTACAGAGGATGCGAGATTGGGAGGGGACGGACCTGGTCGAGCCGCTCGCGGAGGTAAGCGTGCCAGAGCTTGTAGCTCCCGGGGAGGGCCTTGAGGGCTCGCTCGTAGATCACGGAGCGCTTCTTGAAGGGCGCGTCAGCGCGTGCCACCAAGTATCGCCACCATAGCTTCAAGCTGAAGGGGTTGCGGAGGATCTCCTCCTCGTACAGGAGGTCGTCTTGGCTCGGGTATAGATCCTCAGAGATCGCTCCCGCCGCCGCCATGTATGTTGTTGCAGATGAGGCGTTCGACATCGGGTCGCAATGAAACCCTAGAACGGGGATTGTGGAAGAGGTTGAGAGAGATCACCGGCGGCACCTTTGATGACGGTTGTGGAGACTGGGAGGTGGAGACACAAATGATCGGAAAGAGGAAATGGCCGGCGAGCGAGGGAGCAAGGGTTTCGATCGGTGGGATATGGCGGAGAACGCCGAGAGAGAGGGAGAAAGAGAACGAGTGAGATCAAAGCGCGCTTTAGCTTTTAACGGGCCGAGCTTGTAATGGCCCAAGCGCTGAGCTCCCTTGCTCTGCTGGGGCCTCATCAAATTGAAATAGTTGAAAAGAACAAAACACCCACAGACAAACTCTATTATTTTGGAAATTAATAAATGGGGTATTTGGTAGTTTACTAACTTATAATAAGAAGAAGAGATCTTTCTTGATCATTCCCCTTGCCCCTCATTCTTCGAGAGTCTGAAAGATTCTTTTCGAGTTTGAATTTGTTCATTTGGAATCTGGGCTCTTCTATCTTCTACTTAATCTACTTAATTTATTTATATTTACTTATATTTTTGTTTTATTCTTTATTTCATTTCGATTTTCTTCCCTCTATTTTTATTCCCTTCCATCATTCCTTAAGTTCCATAGGTTTGTTAATCCTGATGGTAATCTGACCCATTGATTTTTTTATCAAAATCCCCTACCCAAAAAAAACATTTTCGTCTTCTTAGATAGAATGTAATAACATTTTTTTTTTTGTTTGATATGCATTAGAAAATTTAATTAAATTGATGGAAAGTAACATTTTTGTGTTTGGTATGAGAACACATCTTTTGGAATTTTTTATCAAATGACATAAATGCCTCTGTGTTATTTTACTTATAAACAAGTTGTAATTAAATTGATAATCAATTTTGGTCAAATGATGTAATTTTGAAAAACTAGTGAGTGTAGTTTGGTCAAAGCACACACATTCAGTTTCTATTCCCATGGGAACCGAACTTTTCAACAAGGTATTGAAGGGATCACTTTCCCTCAACTTAATGGAATCAGTCTCACATGGTAATCTCATTTTCCAAAACTAATACTCTACCAAACATGGTAAAATCATTCCCTTGTTTTATTTTTCATGAAAAATAAGGGATTTTCCCATGTACCAAACGCCCTCAAAACATCTTTTTTTTAGTTTACTTCATCTTGGTCCCCATATGAAATAACACCGTTAAAAGTTATGTGAAGTGACGGTTATGCCCTCAACTCACTCACAATGATTGCAGCTGATGGAATGATACGTTTTCCAAGATAGTGTTGTGAATACATTTATTGTAAATGATTGTCTTTTATTCTTGAATAAAGGTAGTGAATGTGAATGCATTTATTATAATTAAATGTTTTTTTATTCCATAACAGTAACAAGAGAAACACCGGTCGTTAAGTGAAAACCTAACGATGTAAGCATAAACATGAAATACTAAACGGAAACTATAAAATCTAACCAGAAAAATAAAATACTAAACGAAAACTCTAAAATCTAAGCAGAAATATAAAATACTAAACGAAAACTTTAAAATCTAAGCGGAAATATACAATACTAAATTGAAACTCTCAAATATAAGCGGAAATATATAATACTAAACAGAAACTCTCCAATTCAAGCGGAAACAACAAATAATAAGCAAAAACCATCCATTGTAAGAAAAAACATACAATACTAAACAGGAACTATCCAGTGTAAGTCAAAACATATAATACTAAACAAGAACTCCCCAGTGTAAGTGAAAATATACAATACTAAATGAGAGTTCTCATTTAGTGTTGTATGTTTTAACTTACACTTGAGAGTTTCTGCTTACTATTGGTTGTTTATGTTTAGTATTGTATGTTTCTGTTTAGATTGGGGAGTTTCCGTTTAGTATTGTATGTTTTTGCTTAGATTTTAGAGTTTTTGTTTAGTATTTTATGTTTCTGATTAGATTTTCGAGTTTTTTTATTAGTATTTTATGTTTCCATTTACACTGGAGTAGGAATAGAAGTGTGGCGGGGTGGGAAATGCGATCCCGTCCCCATCCCCACTCTCTACGGGACGAGGGATTCCCCGGTTTAAAATTCCCCGCGGGAAAAAATCCCCCCCCCCCACTCACTCCCCCGCGGGAATCCCCGTCCACCCAAAACATTGACTTAAAGTTTTTTTTTTACAACATGCACATCATATATAAAATAAAAATTCACACAAAATATTTCTCCTAACAAATCATAATATAATGTATGATGAAACAATAACATTAAGAATTTAAGATACAAATTAAGTGATACAAATAACATAAAGTTTAAAATTAAATTAAAATTACAAATCCATTAATAAAATTCATAATGCAAAACTAGCACAATAATTTTATGCTTCCATCAATTTGTTTCTTCTTCCTCCAAATCATTTATATTTAGAATCCGATTTCACTACCACTAGCATCTTGACATGATAACTCCTCATTCAATAATAAACAAAATTGTAAATATATAATAAGATTATAAATAATATCAATATTAAAGATAAAATTTTATAAAAAATCATATTTACCTCATCATTCTCGTCCTCCTCTTAATCAAATGTAGAACAAATAGCTTGAATTGTTGACCATAAACATGAAATAGGAAAGTTATATTTACAAATAGCTTATTTATATATTATTATATAAATAATATATAACATTATTTCAAATTTATTGTTACTATTATATTTAAACTAGTTGTTTTAAATTAAGTTTCTATTAAATAGAAAAGTTATATTTACTAAAACTTATTAATAACTAAAAATATTAACAAATAACTATTTATTGATTATATATATAATATTATATTAATGTTGAAATCATTTTTAATAAATACACTTAAAGTATATATTTTTTTTTTTTGTTGGGGGATCCCGCGGGAAAGCATTCCCGGGCCCCATCCCGCCCCGCTAGGCGGGGAGGAATTTTTCCCCGCTCCCCGCCCCGCGGGGGATGTTTCAGGGAATCCCCCATCGGGGCGGGGGCCCCTCAGGGAACGCGGATTATCCGCTCCACTTGCATTTTTACACTGGAGAGTTCCCATTTAGTATTGTTTGTTTTCGATTAGACTTGAGAGTTCCCGTTTAAATTGGAGAGTTTCTGTTTAGTATTGTATGTTTCCGCTTATATTGGGAAGTTTCAGTTTAGTATTGTAGGTTTCCGCTTAGATTTTAGAATTTCTGCTTACTACTGGTTATTTCTGATTAGTATTGTATGTTTCGGTTTAGATTGGGGAGTTTCCGTTTAGTATTATATGTTTTCGCTTATATTTTAAAGTTTATGTTTAGTATTTTATATTTTTGTGTAGATTTTAGAGTTTTCGTTTAGTATTTTATGTTTTTGTTTACATTTTAGACTTTCCGTTTAGATTTCAGAGTATCTGTTTAGTATTTTATGTTCCTGTTTAGATTTTAGAGTTTTCGTTTAGTATTTTATGTTTCCGCTTACATTTTAGACTTTCCATTTAGTATTTTATGTTTATGCTTAGATTTAAAGTTTATGCTTAGTATTTTATGTTTTCACTTATATTGGAGAGTTTCCATTTAGTATTTTATGTTTTCGTTATATTTTAGAGTTCCCATTAAGCATTGTATATTTCCGCTTATACTTGAGAGTTCCCGTGTAGTATTGTATCTTTCAACTTATAATGGAGAGTTTCCGTTTAGTATTGTATGTTTTCGCTTACACTTAAGAGTTTTCACTTACTATTCGTTGTTTTCGCTTAGATTTTAGAGTTTTCGTTTAGTATTTCATGTTTCTCTTTATATTTTAGAGTTTTTGTTTAGTATTTTATGTTTATGTTTAGATTTTAGAGTTTCCGTTTAGTATTTTTATGTTTTCACTTATGCTGCAAAGTGAAAAGCTACCTGAAAAGTCTGATTTTTCCCTTTTTCAGTCGTAAATTTTTTCAAATTGTGACAAGATAGGGTGGGTATTTTCCTACCGAAGATTAGGGCAAAGTTGGTATTAAGCAAAAATGCTGCTGACGGAGTTGGACGGGGAGACTAAAAGAGAATATAACTTAAAAAAAAAAAGTCTGACAAGGAAATTCAAATGTCAGAGGGACTGATCGGGATGTTTTGAAACATACAGGGATTTATTAATTAATTTTTCCTAAATATTATACATTTGTATTTTACAAAATATTTATTTAATAAATTATTTATTTAGATATAAATTAGGTTTTTCAAAAATATTAAACATTTAATAATAATAGATAACATGAATAATCACACGATTCTACTTACATAGCAATCATACCTTCAAACTTACATCTAACTAAACAAACAAAAAGTAAATATAATGTTTTCATTTACAAAAACCAAAAGAGACTAACGTAAGTTAAAATATATTATTTTTATTTAACTTTACTTACATATTTAACTTCATTTACATTATTATTTTTATTTAAACTTTAATATTTGTTTTTTTTTTGTGTCACATATAGGTCACAGGGAGAAAAAAATAAGAGGTTTGGTTTTATGGCCAAATTGGCCATAAAACCAATTATAAAACCAAATCCCTTATTGGATGTAATTCGAATTACATTAGTTTTTAAAATCTTGTGAAACAAACATTATATTTTCAAAGCAGTAACTCAAATTACATGTAATTCAAAAACTCTTCAAACAAACATTAACTTAATACAAACAACCATGCAACATTGTAGGTTGCATGCACATAATTGTCATAGATGATTTTGAAACTAATGTTTCAAATTTAAATATTAGGTAAACTTTTTAAAAAACAAATTTAATCTAAATTCTAAAACATTATTTATTATTTTCCCCATTATTAACACAATCAATGATTCTTCAACTTTTTATTAAATTCTTTAAATATCAAATTAAACGTTTAAAAATAAAAAAAGTACTTTCAATCTAAAGACATGTTGAAATTATTTTTGATGAATAAAATTTTTGATGATGCATGGTTAATCACTTTAAATATTGTTTGATTTTCCAATCAAAAGTAATATAATCAAAAAAATGTTGTTTCACCAAAACTAAGGTATAATTTTAAATCAAATGGAGTTAAAATAATAAAAAAATTCATCATTTATAGATAGTATTATTTATTTAATATTATTCAAGCACAAACTCATAGAATTTTAAAATTTTAAAAACAAATTATAACGTTAAAAATATTTATTATTTTAAGAAATATTAATAGTTTTAAAATTTGATAAAGCTTTGATATAAAAATCCCGGCGGAAATTGTAAATTATTAGAGAGATTAAATGGCAACAACATGAAAATATTTGTAATTTAGTTCTGATCTAATTATAAATTATTAAAGGGACTTATGCATCGCTAAACCCAAAAATGTATTTGTAATTTAGTTCTAAATTAATTATGATTTAGTGAATAGAGCAAATTATAAATAATATGCAGCACAAAACTATTGAATTCATCTTTTGTAATATAATATAATTTTATATTGGTGTTTTTTACTAATATATCTTAATATTTATTTAATTTTATTACTTACAAAATTTATAATTAAAATTTAAAAACGCGTAGTCTATTAACTATTTTTATAATAATTTTAATTATAAAAATATTTTTTTTCTTAAAAATATTTCGTTATATGAATATTTTTAAAAAAATATTTAACATTTATTTAAATTTAGTACATAAAAATATTTTTATAATTACAATTTTAAAACAATATAATATTTACAATTATAAAAGTTTTTATCATAAATTTTTTTAATAATATAAATATTAAATTATATAAATTTTAGTATTTATTTAATGTCATAAAAAAATTTATATTAAATTTAAAAACAACTTACTTTATTAAATATTTTTATACATAAAATATGAGATAAATGTCGTGTGAGTGATGCCGCAAACTTTATTACACAAATTTTTATGTGGGTTATAATGGTATTATATGTGGGTGAGATGTAAACTCATCAAATTTTTATAAAAAACCAAGCAAACATTTTTATGTAAAACCATTTATATAAAAATACGACTACAAACAAATAATTAAACAAACAATATATTTTATTTTTTAGTTTTTGACATTATAAATCGAGTTATATAGAAACATTTTTTTTTAATTTTTTTTATTGTCTCTTAGCTATTATATATATATATAATATTTTCACAAAAAATTTTGTGAAAATATATTATTTGCCTCTCACTTTTATTTGTCTCCCATTGAAAATTTTTGTCCCGTTAAATTTTTTTTTTGTCCCTCCTAAAATGTTTTTTCTCATGGCAAGACATATAAGTAATTTTTGAATTCATTTTCTCTCTTTTTATTTTTTTGAGAATTGATAAATCACTGCTACACTAAAAAAAAAAATTTATTATAAAAAAATAGAGAAGTTAATAGAGTGCATAGATATCTCTATTTATTATAAAAAATAGAGAAGTTAATAGACAAATGACACGGTGAAAAAGATGTTAGATTTTTTTTTGGTTATATATTTTATATTCTCTTATTTACTTAAGCTATGAAAATTGGATGTTAACAATTTGTTGTCCTTTTTTGATAGTAAAAATATTAACTTTTAAAGCATGAGAAATATCGCCAACATTAAAATTTTTCTTCATTTTGTCAAAAAAATCCATATTATATATTTGTCCGAGTTTAGTCAATGAGACCTAAAATGATTGGTGAATAATTGATATTTAAAAAAAAAGGAAAAGAAAAAAAGGGGCTAATAAATGAGTCCCCACAAGCCGTGTGCCTTTGTGATTACCCACGTGGCATGTTTTCACTGGGCAGTTAAAAGAGAATAAGCGAAGCAATGACCGATTAAAAAATAATATTTAAAACTTTTATTTTTTTAATTGTTTTTTAATTATTTTTTTTAATGGAATAATTCGGCCACGAAACTCACGAGTCAACATAAACCCCCATTTTTTGTCTTTAATTCCACTTTTTAATTATCTCGTTGAACATCGCAACTTCATTGCAATTGTTCCTCACAACCACCCATACATCAAAAACACGTAAGGATTGCTTCAATTTTTAGCTTGATTATTATTAATTAGTCAAATTTTATCATTTTTGAAAAAATCTAAAATCAAATTTAAGAAACATACGTATATTTGTTTTTTTTTTTTTTTTAAATTGGGGTGTTTGTTGTTTTTTTTTTTAAATTATTATTTAAAAAATTATGTGTGTACCAAATTTGCATTACATTTTACATTTGGCTTTTGAAGAATATATTTATTTCTTCCCAAAACTTGTCCTTTTTTCATTTTATTTTTAATTAAATATGGACTATTAAATTTTTTTTTTCACAATTTGACCTGAATATTAATGTTTACATCCAGTGGATTTTCTAGTTATATATGCAAATTTATTGTAATATTTTTGTCTATGACATTAAAATTATAATAATTTAGATTTGAAAATAGCTTACTTTTTACATCCATTTTATTATACAGTGCACTTTAAAAAAAATTATGATTTTGAACATTACTTAATGTTCTTAAATACGGTTTATAAATTATTTATGAGTAATGCTCTATCGTGCGAACCGGTCGCACGAACCAGCCACACGACTGATGTGGCTGGTGATGTGGCGACCGGCTCTAAAACCCATGTGTAACATTTTTTTTAATTTAAGTTTTTAAATTACAAAAAAACCAAAACCCTGGGGTTCTCTCTTGACCGGCCTCCTCTCTCCCGCACCTCCGATCCCGCCCGCTTCCCCCTCATGTTGTGCCCCCGAACTTGGCGCTCTCTCTCTCTCTCTCGTCCTCTCTCTCTGGGTTTCTCTTCTCTCGTGACCGGTCTCCCTCTCTCAACTGACTGGTCTCCTCTCTCCCGCACCACCGATCCCGCCTGTCGTCCCCTCCCGGCCTCCTGTGCCCCCGATCTCGGCGCTTTCTCTCTCTCGGCCCTCTCTCTCTCTCTATGGGTTTCTCTCTCTCCTGTGTCCTAGTTTTCTCGGTTCGCAACCCTCGTCGGCCGCTTCCGGTCGGTCACCGCTCCCGCCCGAACTCATGCTTCATAAATGGTGAGAAACTACTAGGTCACATGAGAGAGAGAAACCCAGAGAGAGAGAGATGGGGGCCGAGAGAGAGAGCGCCAGGATCAGGGGCACAGGAGCCCGGGAGGGGGCGGTGGCTGGGATCGGTGGTGCGGGAGAGAGGAGACCAGTCAATTGAGAGAGGGGAGACCGGCCACGAGAGAAGAGAAACCCAAAGAAAGGCCGAGAGAGAGAGAGAACGCCAATACCGGGGGCACAACAGGAGGGGGTGGTGACCGGGAATCGAAGGTGTGGGAGAGAAGAGACCGGTGCTGAGAGAGAGGGGAGGCCGATCATGAGAGAACTCCAGAGGTTTTGGTTTTTTTGTAATTAATAAAACTTAAATTAAAAAAAAATATTACTCATGGGTTTTAAAGCCGGTCGCCACGCCACCAGCCACATCAGTCGTGGGGTTGGTTCGTGAGATCCGGTTTGCACGATATAGCATTACTCATTATTTATTGGGAAGAGTCAAACAAATAGTTTTTAAAAAATAATAATAAATAATTTAAAAAAGGGGCAATTGCACTAACGGTGCATTTAACGGCGTTAGTGCTGAAAAGATACGCAATTATGCGGACATGGAGCGGACTTGTATGGGCGGAACGAACCAGATTTAAATCTTTCGATATACGTCCGCAGAGTAGTGCTTTTTTTTTTTTTTTTCTAAAGCTCGGGGGAGAAGGAAAGAGAGACCAAACCATCAACGCAAGAGAATCCATTGGAGAGGGAACTGGGAGAGCCCTACCGATGCCGGCGAGAAGGGCTGCAGTTCCACCTACCCAATCCTCTCTCTAGGAGGAGGTCTAGGGTTTTCAATCCTCTCCCTCCTCCTGATCGGTGATTCCCCTTTCCGTGTTCCCCGATGTTCCAATTCTAGGGTTTATTGGAGCTCTTTATCCGGGTTTCGATTGGATTTCTTTCGATTCGGTGATGAGGGGTTCTTAGGGTTGTAGATTTTGATTTGTTTTGTTGTTTGATGGGTGTATTTTGAGGAATTTGGGTTGGGATTGGGTTTGGTTGAACTGATTTTGGTCCATCGCGGCGGTGTTGTTTGGTTTGCTGTCGCGCTGATGGTGGTGGAGGAGATGGCGGCGGTCGATTTGGTGTCTGGTTGCAAGGTAGCGATTTTTTTTCTTCATCTCTTGCTTTGATTGTTTGTTGGCTTGGAGTGTTTCGATGATAAATTTGGACTGTGATATCAATCGAAGTTGTCTGATGATTGAGTAAATTTGAATTCAAGATGTGTATATTAGGGTTTTGCATTCTCTTGTTCTGTTTTTGGTGACAAAGACTGGTTTTCTTTTTCCGGACTATTTGAGAATTTTTTTTGTTTTGCATTCGTGGAATTGTCATTTTGGTGGTTCCATAGTTTTTTTTAGTCGTTTAGGGTTTTGTGCAGCTGCATCCATGGTCTTGATTGACTAGGAGATTAGATCTTAAGTGGAATGTTGGAGATATGGCATTTGATTCCATAAGCAGGGTGTTATTGGCAGAAGACATTCCCTTTTATGTATGCATTTTTGTGGCAGTAGGTGATCAGTTTGGGGTGCTGAATCTTTTTGTCACTCACGATGTTAATTTTTCATGGGCATTATCAGGCATTATACAGGAAAAATGGATTGTGCACGCATCTATTTTCACAAATTTCCCTCTGATATACTTTATCGGTTCTTAAGGCAAACTTTACCAACATTGAGCACTGAATTTTTCCAGCAAGATTGCATGCTTTATTTTTGAATTATCAAACCTGCATATCACAATATTGCCATTCATGTGTGCATCACTTAAACATGAATTCGGCTTCATGCAGAGGGTTAGTCAGCTGCCCTTGACCAACATATAGATAATTACATAGGGGATGGTGCTCCTCTTGTTTTTTAGAAACTGTGTTGCTGTACTTTTTATGTGGAAAGGGGCATCTCTTAAGCGATCATCTCATATAGTGACTTTGCATTATCGTAGGGCCACCAGTCGTTTAGTATGACATGATGCAATTGTTTATGCCCTTGTTCTATGAATTTTGTTCCATGCCTTATTGGAGATAATCTTGGTAGCTCGCTTCTTTTTTGAGTTGGTGAGTGGGTGGAGGACATGGTGTGCCTTAAGGTTCTTGTGTTCTTCATGTTTTGTGACAGAAGGTCATTTTGCGGAAACCTTGAGGATGCACTCATCATATGTTTCTTGTTTCTTGTGAACTATTTTAATGCTAATGAGAAGATGTTCTATCAGTTGACTAATGCATACGGTAGAGTCTAATTTAGCAAAACCTATTAAGTTGTTGATGTCAAATACTTCTGCGTCAGGACAAGTTGGCTTACTTTAGGATAAAAGAGCTCAAAGATGTGCTGGGTCAGCTTGGTCTTGCAAAGCAAGGAAAAAAGCAGGTTAGTAGTTGAAATTCTTGTGTGTTTCCATTGATAATATGATATTTTACTGTTGTTTGTTTTTTGCCCATTGTACTTTTTATCTCCTTAACCTATTATCTTGTTGCTTTGAATTTTCTATAGGACCTTGTGGATAGGATCTTGGCGGTGCTTTCAGATGAACAAGGTACTGGTTTGGCTACTCCTTGTTCTGACATGACAAGCACTACTATAAACATTTTTGTCTGTATTTTTGTATATTTACACACTTAAAACTGTTTTTGTGTTTCTGTTTAGAAGTTTTGGGACATCAATCAGAGCAGAGCAATATTTCTGCAACTATGAACATTGGTTTGACATTGTAGTGATTTCTTTATAAATTTAATATAATCCTATGCTTGGTATATTCTTTTTAAGTTTTTGTACCATTAGGAAAATTTTTATACTGTGATCGAGTCTGGCCTGGCAAGGCTTCAAATTCAGTGTTACACGTGTTCTTGATAAATATATATGTAGATATGAATATGCATAGATGGATAAGTAAATCATGGTTAGTAAAACTCAGAATAATAAGATTTAAATTAAATCAAAATAAATTTCATGGAATCTGGAAAATTAAAAAAAATCATAAGAATTAATAAGTAAAAGAGAGAAGGAATAATTTTTTCGAAAACTTGACAAAAAATGTTTATGAAGTTTAAAAGATAAAGGAAAAAATAAGGTACAATAAGAAAATAATAGAAAATTGATATTAGAAATCGAAAAACAAATTACGATGGATAGGGTAAATCCAAAATCCGCTAGTTCATAAATATCAAAGTTAAAGAAGATAAAATAGTGATTGCAATATACCCACGTATCACCTCTTTATACCTTAATTTTACTTGATTTATGCGATTGAGTTATGATCTCCACTTTTATTAACTCCTCCCAGTTGGTTTTGGTTATGAAGGATCAGTTCCTTACCGTTTTCATGGTGCTTACAACCATTTGTTTCCTTCCAACCAGTCAAGTGCCATAGACATTTGATGGCAGTCATTTTTCATCACCATAACGATGCATGAGTTAAAGGAACAAAAATTGGGCCTATCTATAGGATGTAGACATGGTGTTTTAGGATTTCAACATCAGAACTTTGTGTAGTTTTTTTGCATGGACCATGGAAAGTGACGTGGAGTGCAAAATGGCTTTGGGTAGGGAGGAGATGGATGGGGAGAATGGATTGCAGCTGATGTCAGGGATGAGTGGTGGAAAAGATGGAAGGGCCATCCTCAACAAAGAGTGTTCGAAGAGCTCTCGGTAGGAAACATAGATGGTGGCAGGGAGTGGGTATTAGCCTCTTATGTGGGAGTTTCCATGCAGTGTTAGAAAATGGCCTATAGAATTAAGAAACTATGGCAAATTGTTACTCTAACACGCAATTGTTAATGTAAGCTTTCCCGCACTTACTACATGCGCTGGTCTTGTGCATCGTGGATTGTGATTGGGTTGCGTGTGAAGTATACCCCAGATTTTCAATAGGAATAAAAAGCTATTTATGAATGCTGTGACTTGATGCTAGTTCCGACTATTTGGTGCTGATACATGATCTTTCCCTTTCATCTTGTTCTATCAAGAGCCAAAAAACCAGATAAACTGAGATCAAACTAAGATCAAACATATCATTTTGTAAAGTTTCTGCTTAATAATCATCTAACGAGTGCCTTTTTACCACAAGCTTGGATGCATGCTCATGATTTTAATGATCATCTAGCCATGCCTTTTTTTTTTTTATCTTGATTAATTTTAGTTGCACTTTTAAGCTGTTGTTGGTAATAGTTCAATAATGGTTCAATGTTGTTTATGTTGACTTAAGCTCTATTTTGCCATGTCTGATTTGTTGATTGAGCTCCTGTTGTACGAGATCCTCACAATTAGATACATTAATGTGCATTTAGGCGATTGCACATTTGTGCACTGCTTGTATATTTTCTTGATGTGCTAGTTATCAGGAAATTTTCTTGATGAATTTGACTCTCAATTGCTTAAAATTTCCCATGTTTCTTTCACAAACTGTGTGAGTTATATTCCAGGAATGTGTTGTTTAAATTTCTAAATTTCTTGCAATACTCCATTTTTAAGCTATTATTTTGCCTCACTCTAATGCGTTCTACTTGGCAGTTTCCAAAGCACAACTTTGGGGGAGGAGAAGTTCTATAGGGAAAGAAGGAGTGGCAAAGATAATTGATGATACTTATAGGTATTTCCACTGTTATTATAGTCTTTTGTAATTATTTTTTTAAGTATGTATGCATACTTCAAGTTTGTGTTAACATCTGTTCTTTGTGGCGTTGTTCTGTTATTTTTACTCTTGCAGAAAAATGCAATCTCCTGGTGCTACTGATTTAGCAACTAGGAGCAACAGTGGCTCAGATTTTAATCACCTGAAGCCTAATCAGGAAGTCGATGACTCATACCAGATGGAAAAGGTTCGGTGCCTATGTGGCAATTCATTGATGACTGAGTCAACAATTAAGGTAGAATTCCTAGTGTTTTTGCAGGTTTTTGTAAAATTGTTATTGAAGTTCAGTTACTCTGTTGATGCAGGTCCGGAAGTGACATATGATCCCTTGAACATTTTGAGATTGAAATTAACAATGAATTTGTTGTTTTTTCACATGCCTTTTCCTTCTTTCATGATCATTTGAGGCATCTGTATTGTTTGTTTTTAGCAAATATTTTTTATTTGTTTTGTGATAATCATTCCCTTTAAGTCTTATGTCATCCTGGTAGTTCTCTATTGTAATGTTATGTTTTGTCTTTTCTTATTGGTGGGATTTACCATTGCAGTGTGAAGATCCACGCTGTGCAACTTGGCAACATGTTGGTTGTGTCATAATTCCCGAGAAACCAATGGATGGCGTCTTACCTGAACCGCCAACCAGTTTTTATTGTGACATATGCAGAATTAACAGGGCAGACCCGTAAGTTTCATCTATGTATGTCTCAGTGTTAGTTTTCTGTATGCCCAGGTGCCTAGTTGTTTCTTTTGGGTATTTCCTGCAGAATCATGTTATAAAGCCCCTTGAATTTACAAGAAGCCCTTGACTCTGTTGTTTCTCTTTTTATAGCCTTTAAGTGTTTGATTTTCATGACAGTTCCATCCTTCCTAATGTTTTATGGTGTATTGTCTGCCATTTCATGTGCTCTTAAATGACAAGCTGGGTTGTTGTGAGTTGGACCTATTACTTGGATGCAGGTTAACCTCTATGTAGCTTTATGGCTACCATCTGTAGGAAAATATGGAACTTTTCCATCTATTATGTGAAGATTTATGTCTTTCAGATTTTCCCTATTGTTGTAACATATGAAAATTGCCTTTGTGTCCTGTTTGCTTCTTATCTATAGGTGGGAAATATTTTCTTGAATTATCAACTATTTCCTTTTTTAGTCCTTTCGATTGGAGTTTTGGAATTTCTTGAATAATAGTATATTTTACTTCAATACAGATTTTGGGTGACCATGTCTCATCCATTGCTTCCAATGAAGTTGTCAGCTTGTGGTGTGGCTACAGATGGGTGAGTGTCATCTTGAAACCTAGAGTTCCTATTCTATGTTTTAAAATTATTTATTGTGTTGATTTTTTGGACTGTAGCACTAGTTGGCATTATATGTGTCACATCTTCGTACTCAGGAAGATTATTTTCTGATTTGTAATCCTTACAAGCCATAATTGAGTAATATGAGTTTCTTCGTCAGGCAGACAAATGTGTGGCATATGGCATACATTTATTGGATTATTTAAAATTAGAAAATCTGTTATGTTTAGCTTTTAAAAAATTCTCTTCCATATTAGGGTCTTAGTTCTTTGTAGTTGTATGATCATTTTATTTGATCTGAGCATTGTTGATAGGTCATGATATTTGTGGGAGGACCCATTATGTTCTACACATTGAGACAATATATATTTTCTCCCAGGCCCTTTATATTAGTTTTTGGCCTTTAGTCTTCTTAGTTTTTGTTAGTATTTTTGGTATCCTTTTTTCACTTATTAATTATAGTTATGATCTTACCTAGTGTGACTCTCCTGTTGATAATCTGATTGCGTGAGTTCATTCTCTTTCATATTCAGTCATTTGTTAAGTGGAAAAATGGCATGTTCATGTGATGGGCCATTTCCTCGACTCTCTTGGAAACTGCTATAATCTTTTTTCATTGTTGTTGATTTTTTTTAATTTTTTATTTGGGTCACCTTGTATATTAATGGTAGTTGACACACTTCAGAGTTTAGTTTTGTGCGATGATCATGAAATTAGAATGATTTGGATGTAATGGTAACTGATTTACCCTGGATAAATAAATTCGATCATATAGTGGTGCTGTGTGTACTATTTTCAGTTATCTTGTGTTTTTATTTTAGTGATTTTTTTGTTTTCTCTCGATTAAAGTCACTGAAATTGTTTTCCAGAACAAGTATAGTACAAACCACGGAGAGAACATTTAATTTGACAAGAGTAGAAAGAGAGATGCTACAGAGAAGTGAATTTGATCTTCAGGTTGGTGTCCTTCATAGATCATCATTTTGAGGTAGAGCGATTTTATATTTCTGCTTGAAGTGATTGCTAGTTACAATGCGTGCTAGTTTTAGTTCAGTAATGCATGCGCTCTGCATGTTTCAGCAGAACTCACTAGTGCCCTATGTATTTCCTACTTTATGTCCTCATTTTCAGGTGCAGGTTAAAACTTTAAAATGCAGTACCTTCTGGAAGCTCTTAAATTGGAGCACACTTTTACCTTTGTGCTGACTCTAGAACTAGGAAGAGCTGGTTAAGCGATTAAGGAAAATATTTTTGTTTCTTCATTTGAAAGTTTAAAATAATTTTAACAATGAAAGAAAAAAGAATAGATATAATATAAATTTAGGCAAGCTTCATTAAAAGATTGCTTTGAGTCATGCTCATATTTAGTGGACAATTGTTTTTCTGTTGTTGACTCGCTAAGCATCTTTTGATTTGTTGGTTTCTCACATTACTAGGTAGGTTTAAGTTTGGTGTGATTTGTTCAACTAGCTTTACACTGTTATATCTACGTTGATGCTGTTCTCTGTATGACCTACTCCATGTCCAGCTTGTATAATTTTGTCTATAGTAACATTGTATGATTGCATACAATATTTATAATAACCTTGAACCATCCATTATTTTGGGGCATTTTCTGCAACATTTTTGAAGTTCATCTTGTTGATTTTAACCATTTTATGATTACTCTGATTTATTTTACTCTGGTTGTTTGAATGTCATCTCTTAACAGTCTTTTTGGTTCAGCAGGGTATATGTATTAATGCTATATTTGATTTTTCTTTTCTTTTCTTTTTTTTGTTGTAAACTGGCCTTTTGTCATGCAGATATGGTGTATTCTTTTAAATGATAAAGTTCCATTCAGAATGCAGTGGCCACAGTATGCTGAGCTGCAGGTCAATGGTAAGGGAAGCTTTCCTCTTGAGTCTTATTGGTTCATGTGAGTGGGAATGTCAATGCTATCTATGTTCAGTCTTAAATCCTTGATCCAGGTTAAATAAGTTAATTGCCTTGTTAGTTGTTACTTGGATTATTCAAGTATATCTTCTTGCTTTTTTCTCTTGATCACATATTCTGGATATAAAGGTGGTTAGAGTGAAGGTAAAGGGAGCTTTTGCCTCCTTCAATTGTTCTGTGCTTCTGGATAGGTCAAGATGAAGTGAGAGAATAAATAAATTTGAGACAGGTCTAAGATTGTTAAAGTCAAAGCTGAATTAAACATCAAGCTCAATTATATTAAAGTTAAAGAATTCAATCCTGCTTTTGTTATTTGAAATTTTATTATTGACATGTTCATCTTGAAACATATATGGATTGATGAGCAATAAATTATTAAATAATTTTTTTAGAAAGAACCACCTTTTCATAAATTAAGAAAGTTATCTGTTTTGCTATTGGATCTGGATCTGGCTCCTGCACACTCTCGGGATTGATTCTTTTTATATTCAAGGAATAGTTTGGGAGACATCAAGAGTATTTAGTTTGTCTGTGCACGCACGTTCATATTCTGTCTCTGGATATATATTTATTTACATATACAATTACAATTCTGTTTTCAACAAATCCTTGAACTGCTTTGTGTGATAATACTTGTCTATTCAAATCTTTTCTGTCTAGTTAATCATGTCAGAAATTTGTTGTTCATATGGTTTATCCCCATTTATTCCAATATTTCTTACAAATTGTTATAACATGTGATGCAATGACCAGCTATTCCAGTCCGAACTACCAACAGGCCTGGATCACAGATGCTAGGAATTAATGGCCGTGATGATGGTGCGACGGTGAGTTCTTTCTTGTCCTGTGTGTTATTTAGTAAGACTGTGCTGGGCTCATTCCTGGGACCAAGTAAATGAGAAATATATTTCCTTTATAATATAGAATTCCAAAATTATATACAATTATTTATAATATAGCATCAATTTTCCAATATATAGATTTAGCGTGAAGGGAACCAGGAGTTTAGTTAATTGGGAATTTTAGGCCTGAGTTGTTATGATGAAATCAGTATATTTATACCATGTTAGTGGCTTGGCTGAACTATTTGTAGATTACTTTTAAGATCAATATTACAAAGTTTGTAACACTTTGGAATGAACTTGTATTGCTTGATATTTGATAATTCTAAAAATTCCAAGTCATTTTCCAAGTGATGCCTATTGCTTTTGTCATGATTATTATGTTGGGATCAATGCTTTTGCTTGCGCATGGCTTTCAACAATCCTCCTGCAGCTTGTAAATATGGTCTTACAAGTTTCATTCTTAATGTGCCATCTTGCTTCTCAACTTCTTACAGATTACAACATGCAGCCGTGAAGGAATTAACAAGATTTTATTATCAAGTTGCGATCCTCGTGTATTTTGTTTAGGGATCAGAATTGCCAAGAAGCGGACAAAACAGCAGGTGATTTAATTTATCCATTACATGATCATGTGGAGACTCATTTAAGTGAATGATATTGTCCGAATATTTATTTATTTATTGGTT
Source organism: Dioscorea dumetorum (assembly GCA_902712375.1). Lineage (NCBI taxonomy): Eukaryota > Viridiplantae > Streptophyta > Magnoliopsida > Dioscoreales > Dioscoreaceae > Dioscorea > Dioscorea dumetorum. The sequence continues at coordinate 8,218,542 of CACTHL010000561.1, read as the reverse complement.
AAATCACGTAGCCTGAGGTTGCTGATGAATAACGGATGTTGTTAGGATACAGTCCAAAAATTAATGGTTACTGGATGGTATAGCATTCCTCAATATTTGGTCATGTTATGAGGATATTAGCATCCCATTGGGAAACATTTTGTAATACTTGGAGTTTGGTAATGCTTTTGGTACGTCTGCATTTGCATCTGGACTGACTCCCTATTTTTGTTAGTTTGAAGAGTGTTGTCTTTGTGTTCTCATTCTCTATTTTTTCTCTATTTGGGCCAATAGTTAGTAGTTCTGCGGGGTTGTCGATATTCTAATGTTTTTAATGATCTTTAAGCAACAGTCAAGGCATGGTGCTCATATCTGATGTTGAAGATTTTAGGTTCGAACTTCTGTTGATAGCATTAAAAAATTTCTGTCACAATCCTAACATGTGGTTAGATCCTTTGATGATGGATCCTATCTATTAATTGTTTGCTCTGTTTAAATTTTTGGGGATATGTAAGATGGAAGTGTGGTTACTTTACAACTTTTTGATGATCGTGTTAATCTTGATGGATGACGTTTGGGCTCACGATTTGTTTAATTATGTTTATCTCTATGTTTAGGTTCTAAACATGATACCCAGTGAAGCAAATGGGGAGCGCTTTGAGGAGGCCCTTGCACGTGTTTGCCGGTGCATTGGCGGTGGAACTACTAAAGAGGATGCAGACAGCGACAGTGACTTAGAAGTTGTTGCTGATTCAGTCACTGTCAATCTTCGATGCCCTGTAAGTGATATTAATAGCCACTATACATAGTAGCTCTGAGACTGACAGCTTTTGTTAGTATGGTGCCTAACTATAGCTTGGTTGAGCATTATTTGCATTCTGGGGTTCTATTGTTTTCTGCTTTATTTTCTGAACTTGTTTTCGACATTTCACTCCCTGGAAATAACCTAAGGCTGTGTTTGATTGGCAACATGGAAAATGGGTGGAAAAGAAAATTTTTCCATGGATTTTATTGTGGAAAATGAAAAATAGTCGTTTGATTGGTATTATTTTCTAGCTAGAAAAATAAAAAATTTTTCATGAAAAATTCTTATTTTGTTGTTTAATTGCTCTTTTTTCACATAGCCTTTTACATTTTCCATGGAAAATTTTTCCCAGGGTGGAGGCAGGAAAAATTTTCCACTAATTTGAGGGAAAATAGGGTCACATGATAGAGTTTGTGGAAAAATTTTTCATGAAAAAGTTTGGCAAACAAACCGCCTATTTAGCTGGAAAATGACCCGTGGAAAATTTTTCCAGGGAAAAAAGGACAATCAAACACAGCCTAAGTGTTCATTTTATATAATTTGAGATTTTTTTTTCTTTGGATTAAAATTCTTACTACTTGATGAAGAAATATTATGTGGGCAGAGGCAAACTAGTTTTGTATGTTACTTGTGGTTTGTTCCAACTCTAGTGTTGTGCTTGTAGATGAGTGGGTCTCGAATCAAGGTTGCTGGCAGATTCAAGCCTTGTGTTCACATGGGGTGTTTTGATTTGGAAACTTTCATTGAAATGAATCAGCGTTCTCGTAAAGTGAGCATCTTTCCTGTTCTTTGGAGTTTGTTCTTGTTGTGGCCTTGATTTGACCATGAGCTTTGTTTTACTTTGTGCAGTGGCAATGTCCAATTTGCCTAAAGAACTATTCTCTGGAAAACATTATCATTGATCCATATTTCAATCGTATTACTTCGTTGGTAGGTATCATCTAGTAGTATTTCAGCTTCATTTCTTTCTCGATTGACTGTTGATATTGTTACATTTTCATTTTGTCATGTTGAATATAGATGCGAAATTGTGGTGAAGATGTGACTGAGATTGATGTGAAGCCTGATGGTTCCTGGCGTGCTAAGAGTGAAGGTGAATCAAGGGTTCTTGCTCAGTGGCATCTACCTGATGGCTCTCTTTGTCCTTCTGCGGAAGTTAAACCTAAACTGGAGATCTTCAAGCCAATTAAACAGGAAGGCACTTCTGAAGGTCATACAGGTTTGAAATTAGAAATCAAGAAAAACCGCAATGGAATTTGGGAGGTCAGTAAGCCTGAAGAGTTAAGCAACTCTCCCGGAAATCATCTGGTTGAAAAATATGATAATCTTCGCCAGAATGTTATAGCAATGAGTAGCAGTGCGACTGGGAGCTACAGGGACGGTGAAGATCCCAGTGTTAATCAAGAGGGTGGGGGGCCTTTTGACTTTTCTCCTTTAAACAATGGGCCTGAGCTAAATTCTTTTCCTCTTAGTTTTGATGCACCGTATGATCCTGCTGCACCATCCAAAGATGCAGATGTTATTGTCCTTAGTGATTCTGATGAGGATAATATAACACTTATTTCTCCTGAAAATGGATATGAGGCTGGCCCAGTGGGAGCCAATGGCATTACCTTTTCTGCCAATCAACCTGGAATTTCAGAAGGGATGCCAGGAGAGCTGGGTCTTGGGACAAGTGGTACATCTTGTCTTCGTCTCTTTGGCAATGGAGTAGATGATTTTGAGATGCCACTCTGGCCACTGCAATCAGGTTCTCAGGCTGGAAATGGCTTCCAGCTGTTTGAGACAGAAACTGATGTCCCAGCTGCTTTGGCTGATGGGCACAGTTCTTTTGGTTGTGCACCAATGAATGGCCACACTTTGGCATCAGATGGTGCATTGGGGGAAACTTCACGAATCAGGGACCTTCCAACTAGTCGTTCTAATTCAGAAATGAATGGAACACTAGTTGATAATCCTTTAGCATTTGGTAATGATGACCCTTCCTTGCAGATTTTTCTTCCTAGTGGTCCAGCTGGTGTTCCTATGCAGGCTGACCTGAGTGATCATACTGAAATTCCCAATGGGGCCCGTCCTGATGATTGGATTTCTCTTAGCCTTGCCGGTGGTGGTGGTAAAAATGATATTGTTCCTCCAAATGCTTTGAATTCAAAACAAGATTTTGCTATGGAGGACGATAGGATGGAGACATTAGCCAATACAGGTTTGCAACTTGTCTTGAATGATCAATTTGGCACACATGTTGCTAATATCCTCCACAAAGAGCATTTAGATTTTCACTTGGTCAATGATTAGTAATCAAACTTTGTTATTGTTCTCCTTTGAAATTGTTTGTTTATTGTGTTTTCATCTTAACTTGAATATTGACACATTTAAGTATTTATCTACCAGTACTTGTTGGTAATAATTTTCATAGGATGCATTTAGAGTTGATTCATAGTCGTTAAATAAGTTATTGTATCCAGCTCTCTAATGATTTGATCACCGTCTTTGGCTTGCTTAATTCTGGGCTCTTAAACAGTTAGTTGTGAGGCCCTGTTACTTGCATTCAACATGTAGTTGTGTGAAGTCTTGTTGATTGTCCATTAGATGGTTGTATTTTATATGCTTATCCTTCTGTGCAACAACCTTGTGCTGTTGTTTACCTATTACTCTCTTGCTTTTAGTTTCTATTGTGCTCTGGTTTAACCCAACCTGAGAAAAATTCAGATGACTCCCTTGCATTAATTACTCTTGCTTTTTGGTGGTGGCATTATAGTATGGCCTTCTAAACTTTGATCTTTCTTTTGCAGCATCTTTGCTGAAGAGCGTGGACAATGACCTTATGGATAATGTTACTTCAAATCACAAAAGATCAGACAACTTCTTCTCACACCCGCGTCAGCAACGTTCTGTCAGGCCTCGCCTCTACCTATCAATAGACACTGATTCAGATTAACCATTTGACGATGGTTTCATGGAGTGAGTGTTTCTTGTCAGTCTGCATGAATGCCTGCTGATCATGTGCTTTTGCATTACCGTCCTTCTACCAAATGTTCTTTCTCGCTGCCGCCCCCCTTCCCCCTTGTGCAAGGAACAGAAAGTTGCAATGCTTGATCACCTAGTTCCACCATTGAGCTTGATGAAAAATCATTATATTGTCAACCTTCAGAAATTGGTGCGTTTGTGACCGCTCTGTTCTTCGCCTAACAAGTTACAATAGCCCTCCATCTTGACCAGGTGAGTGCTGCTTTTTTGACTCGATTTACAACCAAGCTGTGGTTGTTCCGTAAGTTTTTGTACATTATTTCATAGAAATGGAGAAACAAAGTGAGAAAAACATGGAGGGCCGTCCCTGGTGTAAGCCAAAATTGACGGGAAGGGCTTGTGTATCTAACGCACCCCCGGTTTGAGAGCTGATGTAAATTCATATGCTTAATTAGATGACTGTTAAAATGTTATAAAGGAACGGCAATAGCCGCTGCAAATTGTTGCCAGAATTCCTCTGTTCATGTAGGCGGTGACGCTGCAAAGGTGTAGTGAACGTCCATCATAAAGACATAAACCAAATATTGCCTTATAATGAGAAAAACATAAATTCAGTCAGTTTTGTTCCTCTTGAATGTGCCCCAAGCGAGTTTTTATTATTTTTACGACTTGTGCTGCCGCCTGTTACTTGTATCATGTACTGCAATGCCTTGGATTCCGTCAAGAATAAAAGTGATGTGCCGCAAAAGGGGTGTACATTTTGGTGAAAGTGGGGGAAGTCTGAGATGGAGAGGGTGATATTATTTTCAGTATTATTAATGTTTATTTGTTAAAAAGTGAGAGTAGTATTGATGAGTTTAGGCCTTACGTGAACTTGGTTGTGGATTTAGTTCAAAGTTTATTTCAGTCCGAAGTAGGAAAGTGTTATTTCTCTCATTTTTTGAACAAAAGAACACCAGAAGTGAAGTGGTATGATTTTTGTTCATTTTTACTTATTTTTTCCGAAATAAACGTTTCTTAAAGTATCTTAATGAAGTATTACTCTAAGAAACCATATAGACTTGTAATGGTTAGCTATGGTGACAGTCTACATTAGTCACGAGTAAGAGAATAAGAAATCATATGTAAAAAATGTTATATAAAATATTTTTTTAAAGATTATATTAATATTTTCTAAAATTTTTTTATTATCTCTGGTCATATAAAAATTAAATTATTAAAATAAATTTTTTTATAAAAATGTATTTCAAATATGAAACTAATAACCGAACGGTTTGCGTTAATGGTTCATGTATTCACCAATCATGTTCTGACCTCCTATATTACACAATATACAAGTATATTTATCTTGTTTCCTCCTTAATATTTTTCTTATTAATTAAAAAACAGAGATTTTATTATGCTTGGTTTTTTTGCAAAAAGTGATACATCTTATCAGTTCTCATTTTCTTTTACTATTTTTTGCTAAAACAAACTGAACATAATAAGGGAAATAATAGAAAGTAAAATTACTGCCTAGTAATTAGTAATAATAAAATTGCTAACTAAGAGCACCTTTAACGGTGCTTTTGAAAGCGTTTAATAAACACTCAATGGTTAAAACATTGAGGGTTTAATCTCCCAACTTTTTCTTAAAATGTTTTTTTTATAATACATTCTCAATTTTTTGCAACATAGTTTGTATCATGGCACCTCTTCAACATTTCTCAATTTTTCATATAATGATTAATTTTTTTATTATTTTGGCAACATAATTTTTTTATTTTTTTAAACTTATGTTTATAAATATTTTTGATTTGAAAATTTTTCCCAAGTATTAAATTGTTTTTTACTTCTACAAGAAAAATATATTTAGTTTTTTATCAACTAAAAGATCAAATCATCATTAATAAATTAATAATTATTTGATTTTATAATATTTCTATATTTATTAAAAAAATTAAATTTATTAAATAATGAAATCATTTTGCCAGATAAATATATTTATTATGAATATACAATTTACTGACGGAAATGATGAATGAAATCACTGTAGATCATATATTATGATATAATTATTATCGAAGATATAATAATCAACGATTCCAACGATGCCTCGGGATGATAACTCCTATTGATTATATATCGAACGGTGAATAACAATTAAGCAAACCATGATCTTAAAACCGAACGCCCAAAATAACTGAGATCTTTCTCTGTGCTTTCTGGAGGTTGTTCATGGCGATGGCCACCTCGCCGAGGAGCCAGCCACCGTACTTCTTCGGAGTACCATGGCCGGAGCTCAACGAAGGCTTGTCCTACGCTAATGTCGTTCCTTCAATCTATCCTGGTTCTTTCGCTTTCTCTTCTCCTGATTTTCGTCTTTCTCCGATTCCGATTTCTAATCCGTTTCTTCATTCGGACAGCTCCAACGCTGATCGGATTCTACTCCACGGAGTACAAGAGCTCGGCACCGCTGCAAGGGTGAGTTCCTCTTCTGATTCTTGTGGCACTTGATATATCTTGGTTATCTGGTTGAAGCTTGCACGCTAAGTGTTTGTGTTATTGTTTCTTTGATGCAGTTGGCTTCAAAGAATCCGGAATGGCCAGGTTTGCGTCATTTGGTTTCTTCTTTGGCTTTTATTTTTGCTATTTTGATGATGTTTGTTGTCGTTGTAGATTACCATTGATGGCCAAGTTGTTACGGATCCTGATACTGTTCTTAGGTTTGAATGTGATTTTTTCCTCTTGTCCTTCATTTATTTTTCTGAAGTGAAGTAACAATGCTTGTTTACTGCTTGTGTTGTTCAGGGCCGGTTCGCAAGTAGTTTATCATCGGCTTCCTTGGAAAGAACCTCCTGCCCCTTATCTTCTTGAAGTTCTTTATGAAGATGATCACATGGTAAGAATTTTCCCATGTTTCTTTTTATGGTTTGAATCAAAGAATAATGTAAAGTTTAAAATAATTGTTTGATCTTGTTCATATTGTGAAATGGGAATAGAAAATGTTTGTGTATCATCTTGAGATTTTTAGTTCTGTGAAACTTGAAGGCAGGGGGAAACAAAGATTGTTATTTTGCTAGGATTTTAGAAAGGCATTTCGATTTTATTGTTATCATTGTTATTTTTAACATTTTTTTGGGTGATTAGGTAGCCATAAATAAACCTTCTGGTCTGCAAGTTCTGCCCGGAGGACTTTTTCAGCAGCGAACTGTCCTACAGCAGCTAAGGTGGAATACATGGAAAGGAATTCCTGCTTCACATCGTTGCATAGAAGCACATCCAGTACCCGTTCATCGTCTGGGACGAGGCACATCAGGTTTTCTTTATTTCGTAACCGGATTTCATGATGCTTGTCTATGTTAAATATTTGAAGTCATTGCACATCATCATGTGCTCTTTAAATGGCGAGTTGCGTATTTTTGAATGCCATATCTGCGCCACTCGAGGTGAATTGATCTTGCCCTCACACTTTTCAAGCGAGAGCTGGTTGGACAGAGTAAATATATTTTCCTCTCTAATCGGATAATGTCGGTGCACCTTTTATTTTTATCTTTTTAATCAATTGAATGCGTTCCTGATGTATAATTAGAAGGCGATACACTTAATTGAAAAGGCTTACTGGTGGAGGTGGCTCAGTTGATCAAGCAAAACAAGGATCTCATCATCATCATTATTATTATTTGGTTTATCTGAATGAACATTTCATCCATTTGCTAACATGTAGTTACCTCTATTATTTTTATCGGTTTATTTATTTATATACATGTTTTGACCTTTTAGTGCAAACTGCTATGGTTAACTTCATGTATTGTCGCTGAATGCTAGGAATACTACTGTGTGCTAAGACGAAGCAGGCAAAAAATTGCCTTGCGAAATCATTTGCTGTTGGCACATCTGCCATTGAGGAGAAAAGGTGATCTATGATTTTTTCTTGCCATTCGTCAAATACTTGTATATTTCATTGAAATTTTGTGCAATTTTTCTTTTTCTTTTCTTTGACATTGTTCAAAAGCTATTTGGTTTGTATAACTTAAACAATTGGTGTGATGTAGGTCTTAAAAAATTGCTATTTCAAATGCCATCAGTTTAGCAAAAGCCAGAATATTTAACTGAAGACAGATCTGCCCAAGTAAAATGACTAGCAACATGTAGTTGCCTACCATATACACAATAAAATCTTATGTATAACCCTTTTAGTGACTCATAAAAGATGAAGCTAATACCCATAGAATAATTCTTTGATCTCTCTTATATTGTTTTATAGTGTGATGAAACTTTCAGTTCAGTGCTTCCTATCTTTCATACATTCAAAAATGAAAAGATGATAGAAAATCAACCTTGCATATAAGCTAAAAGTTGAAGTTACTGCCATTTGATTCTTGATTTTCAACCCATATATCTGACTTTTACATTGAACCATTCACAGAAAATATAACCAGAAGCTTGATAAGGATCGAAGGATTTCAAAGTTCTATAGAGCACTTATAACAGGGTTACTTGAGGATGATGAGGTAAAGACTTGTTATATGAGATATATATTTTCAGAGTATAATGGTTCACAATGGGTTCACATGCATGAAGACAAGCAATTTCTAAAATCTGTATATTATATATTAAGATTCTCATGCATGAAGAGAAGCAATTTGTAAATTTTGTATATTATATATATTAAAAAAAAAGATGCCATTCTTTTTTCTTTTTCCTTTTTTTTTGTGTGCGCGCGCTTGTGTGGTTATCAATCCCTATAAATCTTTCTTAGCATATCGACTTTTTTTGAACAATAAAATCCAGTTTGGTTTGTCACAGGTTATAATTAAACAGCCCATTGGAGTTATGCATTATCCTGGTGTGGCAAAAGGGCTTTATATTGCGAATTCTTCAGGTTTTATTTCTGTTAGCCTAATGGACCTTCTTTATGTATCTGTGTCTGTGTATATGCACTTGTGGCCAAAATGGTTGATTAAAAATTCAAGGTCTTAGGAGTTTCACCTGAGCTCTGGTTGGAGCCAAGCTAGACCCCTGCTTAACCCTTTTACATGTTTCCACTGAAATAGCTTACATCATGTTTGCTTTAAATGCTGTCTTATTAAACCAGGGAAGCCTGCTTTAAGCAAAGTGTCTGTTGTTGAGAGAGATGTGCTAGAAAAAAGGACATTGGTTCAGGTATTCTCATCTGCAAAAGTGTACCTCCTTCAACGTTGTTTAATTACAATTGTATTTCTTGTTTAAGTCTATCTTGAGGTAGATCTGAGAACTTATACTCTGTTTTCATATCACTGTAAAGAAACATCAGGCATCATTAAATGGATTATGAATGTTTATCATGAATGCCTATCGCTTTCTAGCTATGAGTTCCATATCCTACAATATTCATATGAAATTAACCAAGTGCTCATGGTGTTGAATGTTGACAATCTTCTGAGTCATTCGTGGACCAAGTGTATATCATACATGAGGTTTATGGAATACTTTTAACTAGGATTCAAACAAAATCATTCACCTAATAGTTCAACTGAAGTCTTTCCTTAGTTCTGTCTCAGGCAGAGATCCATTCAGGGCGGCCACATCAAATTCGCATTCACCTCGCTTTTATTGGGCATCCACTTTTTGGTGAGTTGTTTGCTCTATATGTTCTTATTGCAGTAAATTTATTTTTATTCTTGCACATTTAATTCTTTTTCAATTGTTGTAAATGGAGAAAAATCTCTTAATCACGAATTTAATTTCAATATACAGATCAATTAGCATTTTAAATATTTAGTGACTTCGAGTACAGGTGGTTGGTTGTTATGTCTTAAACTTGCATATAGATATATATATATTAAGAATTTATTTGACTTACTATTCGAAGAGAACCCACTGATAAATTCCAGATAATGAAGAGGTAAGCCAGAAGGATCTGAAGAAGCCTGCTCAGCAAAGAGCTTATGTTTGAGCACAAGATTTTATGTGAAACTGGTATATAGAAGTTTAATTTTTTGGAGTACTTGTTATTTCTTTGCGTGGCAGGCTGTCACTATTGATTTAGATTGCTGCATCCACTTGTATTATAAATTTTCTGTGAGTTGTATCATGCTGTATACAATTAATAATTTTGTGGCCTTGCTCTCAAAATATTTATAGAATCTGAATTATCCCTTTTTGTAACAAGACATTTAGTATGACATGTTGGCTATGCAATCTAAATATAATATGTGAGCTGTCAGAAGCTAAGGACCCTTATCCTTTTATTAAATTAATACAATTACCTAGTTATTGTTATCCTTTTTTATAATAATTGATCTTGGAAATTTTTGATAGGCGATCCTCTTTATGGCATTGGCGGGCATCCAAAATCGGTCAAGTCAGAATTGATGGATGGCAGCTTTGCAGAAGATGGGTAATGAGTTGGCCACATTTGCTTAAGTGTCTTTAAGTAGATCATGTAACCTCATGTTACTTGCATATTTATGCCACTAATGGAGATGAAAGACACCAGTCAAATTATTGGGTTAGTTCATTCTTTAAATAACCATGAAGGATGTTAGATCGGTCATTTATAAATGAAATCTTTGCTCTTTGTGCATTTCCAGTAAATTGATATTTGACATGTAAAATGTATTGACTGTACGTATCTTCTTTGTTGTTGCTATGTTCTTCTGCAGAGGGTATAATAAACCAACAAACCCTGTACCAGGAGATTGTGGCTATTTTTTGCATGCACATCAGCTTATTCTTTTTCATCCATCCACGGATGAGGTTAGTATAAAATGGCCATAATTCTCTTCTTGGTGTGGCATATGAATACAGCCAGTTATCCACATGTAAGGTTAAGCTAGAGGAAGATTAGTTATTTACCCTTGAACTCATGTCTTTGGATAACAGATTGAACTGAGGTATATAAATTGAACTGAGAATGCTGAGAGAACTACCCTGAAATTGTGAAAATTTTCAAAAAGTTGTTTATTTAGATGGAAACTCAGTGCCAACTGTCTTCTGGCCTATTTGGCATTGGTCCATTGTGTAGGGTATTTATTTCGGTGAAAACCCGAAATTGAACTCCAAAAATTGAACCTTAAAATTCACGTAAGGTGAGAGTATATGTGTTTGTTGAGTTTGTTTCACGTCTGACCATGTCTTTGACTTCCCTTAAATGGGAGCGTTTGTTGCTTATTTGTTAAAAAAAAAAAACTCATGAGGTTAAACGCTTCTGTGGAACATAAATTATCTATGTCTTTGTAATGTTCACTTGCATTCATAATTTATACAGTATCTGAGAAAAGCTCCATCTGTCTGTTGGTAGATAATACTAGTCCCATCAAAGCACTAGTGACCCCTTGAGAAATTATTCAAGTCACCTTCAAAGGCCTCAACACCAAGCCGGTGAAACCAGCCAATGTATGCTTATTAACATTATGCTATGTGATCTTTGAGATCTATGTAGGTTTGTATATTTATGATTCCAGATCAGCATAATATGCATTGTTGAATCTTAGATGTGAATTTCCTTTCAGGTAGTTGAAATAACTGCTCCACTCCCATCAGTTCTTCAAACTAGCAAAGAATTGGATAGAAAGGAGATTCCAAAAGAGGGCCTACAGTGTACTGCAGGCAGTAGTTCCTGACCATAAACATTCTCAGTTGATTAGCCAGGTAAAGTTTAGTGGTCCTGCCTAATAGTTGAGGATAAATATAAACTTTAATTATTTTGCAGACAAGAAACATCAGAAAAAAGGACCTTCCTTTGATTGGCTTTTCCCCACTTAACAATCACAGCATTGAATGACATAATACAATATGGAATGGATTAAAGAACAAGAGAGTTTTTGTAGCGTTGTGGATGATCTATGATATAATTGTGTTTCTCCCAGATTTCATGTAGCTTATGAAAGTTCAGTGGCACCTAATGTTTTAGTATTGTCACATCAGACGAGCACTGCTAATATGAACTTACAATGGTGGGATTACTGCTAAGCATCAGGTACAGAAAATATTCATTGTAATTGCAAAAACACACCCAATGTCAATGTGTGTGCTTGTGTGTGTGTGTGTGTGTGTATACATATGGTTTTTGATGGTAAATGCCCAGTGATTTACTGAAAAATGGAGAAGTTTGGCGCAATTATTGTGTGAAGTTGACAGGCTACCAAGCTCAGCCTGCCTCTTTATTGCAGAATGAAGATTGTTGAGGCAATCAAAGAAAGTCGGGTTTGGGTGATAATGGATATGCATTTAAGTTTCTTGGGTACAATAAAACGAGTAAATTATGTTGGTTGTATGCTCCTCTCCTTTTGCTGCCATGCTGCACATGATATGGTGCCTGGCTATCATATCACCATTGTTTAGGCTATTTTTGTAGTCACTTACACTTCTAATGAAAATACCTTATTATATAAATCAAAGATTCAAAATCCAATTGTAAGGTCATGCTTGCTTGGATGCCGGATAGGGGTTCAAGAAGTTTATAAGTTTACAGAGATTTTTATAAAATAGCTTTACCTATACATGGGACATGTAGAATTAAGTAATTTTATTCTCATATCCTCTTCGTTTCCATGTTTCTAATTTTTCTTCTCTATCAAACATTTTAAGATTTGAAAAATTAATAAGTAAAATTATTTGTGGGATATAATTTAACTGTGGTAAATCTACTTAAATGGGAGGCTGGTGAGATTGTATAACAACTTCAAACAAAAGTAGCATACTTGGTTTGTGTGCGTGTGTGTGTGTGTATATATATATATATACAAATTCACAAGAATCACATGATCTCAACAATTTACAGGATCCTTACAGTTGAGATATTTTGACCAATAAGAAATATCATTCAGGCATTCTCAAGAAGTTACTCCTGCTAGATATAAATAATTATAGCATAAAATGAAAGGTGAAAAATTTAGGTCATCCATATCCTGCAACGAGTCTATTCAAATGATTGAACAGGAGGATGACATGCAGACAAACAAGGGGCACATAAAAACCTCCCAACATATGTATGTTGAACAATGTTTATTGGCCCAGAGGGGCAGGCACGCCTACTGTCTCTTCTGAGCTCTAAAAGAGAAGCAACCTAGCAAGTGACACCCAATAATTTTGGTCACATGGGCTACTGAGTTGTGAGGCTCATCAACACACAGGATAACCAGTTTGCAACACAACCCACTTTGGCATGGGTCTCCATCAGGCTCCACAGAGCTCAATGCCAAAACAAAAGAGGTGCATGAGAGTGAAAGGGTCCATGTCTCACTAAAACATTATTGCGAATTTATGAAAGAGGGGTATGGTGTCATGACTCCTCATTAGTTCACCATCACCCACCCTCCCTTTTCCTTCTTCTCTTATGGTTGCTCCTTGTCTCTACTTATGTTCGTCGGTTTGAGGCGAGGGCAAGGGCTCGGCTCTTCTTGAAGAACAGAAAGAGCAAACATGGAAGGCCCATGGGGCGGAGCCAATGGAGCACACTCGTTGCCATTTCACTACTTATAGTTGCTACATTTGTGCAATCCAAAGGTTAGATTATCTATCTACTCAATTCTTCAAAATATTCCGATGAACAAACACTTAACCAGACTGTTCTTGGTTTGTGCAGATGCCGTAGTCTCAGATGTAAGTAATGAAGAAATATACCAGATTGATTACCGAGGGCCGGAGACACACTCGGCCTTACCCCCTCCAGAGGTATCCGGGGCAGGTATTGAAAGATGGAAATGCTAAATTTACAGAAATAGTTCAATCTAACTGAGGTAGTGTCAGAAATATTAAACGTTAACAATCGATCCTATAGTCAAGTTGGTCAAAATAGTCGGTCCTGCAACATACTATGACACTTAGTTTCAGAATTATCTGCATCTTGCTACAATTTGATTTTTCTGAGCTAAGTAATCTATGCAGATCCCAAGCCAAAACATCAAATGAAGCATGATGCACACAAAACTGTAAGATCTCCACATCCAAATAACAGTTTTAGCATTTGATTTTTATTTGAACAAGGGCATGGTGCTAAACAACTAGAATATCTGTTTTACAGAGAAAGACAAGGCATGGATAGAGACGAAAAGGCAAAAGTGCAGCGATGCAATGTAATTTATGGGTTTGTTTATCTAATGGTCAAGAGTTTGGGTGGTCTCGGTAAATGAAAGGCGATAGTATATGTTATATCATATATGTTTGAGTGGGGAAAAGAACTAGCAAAATAAGGTCTGTAAGTTGTTTAGGATCACTACATGATGATATTTGAATCAAATCATAGTAGTTGTATTGCTATCATTTTGAATCATACATGAATGATCAGTATGCCATGCTGATTGAAGCTTGAGTTCATATGTGAAAAAGGTGCATCTGATGATTGTTTAAGAACTAATAACAAATGATAATATAATCAGTTCACAGAATGCCATAGATTGGTCTGCCTAGAATGCATAACATAGAGATCTTGTCACCATGAGAAAGATGAATAAAGGAAACGGACAGAACTATATTTAGAAATTGATTTTTTTTAAAACAATTCAATTGCATAAAGTTACAAAATAATCAGGGTAAAATGTTCTTTTTATCAATAAAATAGTGGAATGAAATCCTACTATTATGAGATCCTGAAATACTTATCCCAGGTCTCATTACAGTTCCTTTTTAAGCCAGAAATAACAAGCAATGTTAATCTGCTATAACGTTGTAATAAAAGCAAGTACCTGATGAGATCTCCATTGATGTGCAAGGTATAAGATTTCAACAGATGGGTTACTCGAGCAAAAGGAGTGATCTGCATAGCATAAAATAAATAAGGACAGAAAACTTGACCACTAACAGCTGAAGCATTTCGAATAGCAATGACAGCACTTCTGTAGAAGTCGAATAATTAACCAAAAGTATATAATGCTAACACTAAAAAGAGAGAGATAGGGTCATCATTTTTTACCAACAACACGTTTTACCCAAACCATCAGTATAACATATATGGAGATTTTGGTTAGAAGCACAGCTGGAACTTAGATTTGAGAACGAAAGATGTTCTACTCATCACTCTCATCTAAGCGGAGTTTTTTTCCCAATTTCCTTGCAGAGCTAAGACTTAAAGATAAGTCTGCTTTGCTAAATGAATGATTATTTCTGAACTTCTCATGTTACTTCCATGCATGTTCTATTTCTTGTTTCTGATATCCAAAATCATAGTCGATAAAACTCAAAACATTAGTCTAGGAATCTGATTGGTATTTAAAGTTCAGATCCTTAATCCCATAATGGCCAGAAAAACAATATCAACACACCACCATTTCCTGCATAAACCTAAAAGCAAGCATTATATGCCTCAGTTTCCTCAAAGGGCTTGATAATCAGTAACCGAATCACTCATAATTGCGTTCCATGTAACCAGCAGGTACGATCCGACATACTCAAACCTTAAACATTGTTAACTAGACAACAAATCATAAGCTTCTCAGACTCAAGCATTTACTTTTTCTAAAACTACTTGACAATAAACAAAATGATCAAATGCCTTTCTCCAAAAGACAGCAGACAAAAAACCATAGATAACCATTCCACAAAGATCATCATTACTAGTGGCCAATAATTATCTCATATCAAAATAAATTCCCAATGTTCACACTAACTCTATGGTCTTCATATGCACACATTCTAAATTGAATAATATAGTGCAGCAAGGAGAATGGCTTTAAATCCCACAAAATTACAAACATCAATGAGTTCGTAAAATAAGCTCAGAAACTTTTTCAAGTGTCCCCATTTACCCCAGTCATGAACCACCTCAAATCATATATCATCCCCATATTCAGGTACATGCCCATTTAATCCTATATTTTATTTACATAAAACTTAACTTTCAAAAGCTATTTCATTACCATAAAAATCTGCATGCATACATCTCCTCATCTCCACTTGTCTACGATAAAGACAAACAAAACAATAACAATAACAACACAGCATACAACTTTTTTCTTTTTCTTTTTCTTTTCTTCGGCTACAGGAGGATGCTTAGAGAACTGCAAAGATTTTACTGGAATGTCTCAGTTATATCCTCTAACTAACCCTTCAAATAGACCATAAAACTTCAAAGAACAATCAAGCCAGAAGAAAAAAAAATTACAGAAGATATAATCCTCATTCCACCCTCTCTAAATTGGGGTCCATAAAGAAAAGTTGGAATAGATGGGTGTCTGAATGCCAATGTTTATATGACAGTGACACTCCTCAAAATTTCACATTTTCTCAACATCCTCGCTACTCAAGCACTAATAGAAAAGAAGATAGCAATTCCATTGTTCAATGAAAAGCATGACTGGGACAGAGTGTTATGTAAAGTATCACTTATTTCCTCACCAGAAATCTTGGCCTGAATCTTTTATTCACTATTGGAAAATTTAGTAGTGTACATGCCAGATATCCTCTATGTGCAATCTTAACTTTAACATTAATCGCTTAGTACCCAGTGCATCATAAACCATATAGTTTGTTCATTGTTGAATTCCACAATCAGCAATCCCAAACACATCCTAACCCTGTACGTAAAAAATTAATAACAATAATAATAAACCATGCACATGTTAGTATACAAACAATTCAGGATCAAAATGTTGAAAGACAAATGGAAGTTCAAGCATACAAATTAAGTTTTACAGCAACGAACAACACTAGCAACTACATTCATTCATCAAAGGCACCAATAGGGAGAACTAATAAAAAAGTAGTTCATGCGCATGAAGAAGTGTTTCAAAAATCACAGGAACAAGTGACTGTATCATAGCCATTTAGCAATCAATCAGGGGTGACAATCAATATCTAGATGAACGATCTATCAAAAAGGAAACAAACTTAGATAGCATTACAAAATTTTATGCAATACAATCAGGAAAACCAGCTTGAAAACAAGATCCAGTATAGAATAAATGATCAATTATACCCATATTAAACCTCGAATTACAGGACAAGAAGGTACTGATCTAAAGGCTCTACAAGACACCTCTAAACTTAGCACAAAAAATCTTTTGAGTTCAAGTTCACAACCTCAACAAAGAAAAATTAGATGAGCAAAGTGAAACTTACGAAATCAATCCTGAGCCTGCTTCTTCCTCGCTGCCCTTGCATTATCATACTCAAACTTCAAAACATTATCAATATGCGATGAGTCTTTGATGTACAAGAATCGCCCGATCCAACTCTCCTCCATCGCCGGAAAGTACTCCACAAGGATACTGTTCACAATCCAGAACCACAGCGCTCCAAGCACAAGCCCAAGCCCCGCCCCCGCAAACACCTAAACATTCATCCAATCCATGGACACACTACACAATCATCCTCAATTCAAAGACAAAATCAACAAAGAGATTGATGAAATGAGATAGCCGGAATGAGAACCTGGGCGACGGTGTGGTATCCGAGATAGACGCGAGAGTACATGGTAAGGATGGCTGGGGGCCAGGCGAGAAAGGCCAGGAAGGACCGGGATCGGGGTGAGATGCCAAGGCCACGGATGCAAAGGAGGGAGAAATAGATGGCGAAGAAGAACATGTACTGAGAGTGGCTGGACGGCCATCCATGGGAGTCGCACATCTCGAGGGCCGCGCAGGTGTCGGGGCGGGATTGCTGCACCGAGGTCTTGACGAGCTCGTTGAGGACCTGGGAGAAGAGGAGGCCTAGGGAAAAGAAGAGGCCCTGAAGCTCTCGTCGGAAGAGGAAGTGGGACACGAAGCCGCCGAGGCTGATAAACACAGGGATGAGGGAGACCCAGGCAAGGAAGTGACCGAGAGAATCGCCGCGCCGGTACCGGACGTGGGTGAGCGTCACCGCCTTGAGCGCTGCCTGCGCCGGAGGGGAAGCCATTGTCGGAGAGAGCGACAGATCGCGAATGAAGCTTCGAGGATAAGCACGAACGATATCGGGGAAGGAGTCAAAAAGACCCAAAAGAGTGCGCATTCAAACAGTAAAAAAAGTGTCTGTTATCGGGCCGGATTGCTTTTAAGCGGATCCAAGATAGATCCGAATCCGACCCACAACAACAGACACTTTTTTTTTACAAAATAAAAAAAAAAGCAAAAAAAAAGTCATAATTCCCAGTATTTTCCCACCATTTTCTTTTTTTGAGAAAACATTTTCCTTTTTTTCCTTTTTTGCAAAAATAAGAAGACGATTTCAGTTACTTTTCTCATCCATCTCCCGGGAAAGTAGTTCTCCGGCGATGGCTGTAGCCGCCGCCGCCTCCTTTTCCGGGCCGCTCGTACTCCGCTTCCCGAAACGTTCCTTCACTGCCTCCATCCCCACCCTCTCGCCAATCACTTGTGGTCCGCGCGACAACCGTGGGCCGATGATTCGCGGCCGGACGCTGAGCACGGAGGCGATACTCGCCATCCAAGCCCTGAAACGAGCCGGCGGGGATGAAGCCAAGATCGATGCCATCATCTCCGGTCCTATATCCAGACTCATCAAGTCGGACCTCCTCGCCGCTCTTACCGAGCTCCAGCGCCAGGATAGGCCCCTGCTTGCTCTCAAGCTCTTCCTCGCTGCACGCCGCGAGCTCTGGTACCGCCCTGACCCCGCCCTCTATGCACAGATGGTCTCCGCCCTCAGTCGGAATCGGATGAGCTCCGAGATCGACGACTTGGTCTCAGATTTAATCGAAGAACAAGAAGGAAAAGATGAGACCTTTGTGCATGATGTTCGTGGTATCGCGAGATTAGTGAAATCTTTGTTGGCGGCAGGGAAGGGGGAGGCTGTGAAGAAGGTGTATGGGTTGATGAAGAGGAGAGGGTGCCAGCCGGATGAGTTTTTGTTTCGGCTTCTGATCAGAGGGTTGAGAAGGTTAGGGGAAACGGGTGCCGCCGATGAAGTAGAGAAGGACTTCAAGGTTTGGTTTGATGGTGGCGTTGGCGTGGACTCAGTACCTGTTTGATGAAATGCCTAATAGAAGAAGAGGTTCACTTTTGACTGCCTTTGGAGCATGATGCAATTGAATAGCAGGATTTGTTGTGAGTTTCTCTGTAAAAATATTTATATGCTTGTTCTGATTAAGTATTGTTTTAAACTCTCTGATGTTTGTGATGCTTTTGCTAGTTTTCATCTTAGTTCTTATAAAATACTGTTATATTATCCACTCTTAGCCATTGTTCTGTTCATTAGGATCATGATGCAAATGCATAGCCACACTTCTTGTGATTTTTTTAATCTAAAATGTATTTGTATGCATGTTCTGATAAGTATTGTTTTGAAGCGTGTGATGCTTGTGATACTGTGCTGGTGTTCTCTTCTTAGTTCTTATTTAGTACGAAAGCAGTATCATCTCTTTCTATTGGGCCATGAAATTCTAGCAAGATACAAAGTGACTTTATATCAAGATTTCATTGCGAGTTTCTTTCTGATTATCTGTAAGTTCTGACTAAGTATAATTTTAAAGTCTCTGATCCTTGTGTTACTTTGTTAGAAGCTTCATTCAGTTCTTATATTGAGTTGATGCTGCAGGTGCAAAATGTTTTGCAGGATTTGTTGTGAGGTTCTTTCGAACTATTTTTATGCATCTTCTGATTCTTCTGATTAAGTAATGTTTCATAGTCTGTGATGCCACTGATACTTTGTTAGTAGCATTACCTCAAATCTTACTCAAGACCGTAGCATTATCAGCTCATATCTATTGGTCACTGATCTGTGGCATGGTTTTTTACTATTATTGGAGCATAGCAACATTAGTGGATTTCTTTCGAAAAATATTTTTTTTCATGTTCTGATTAGGTATTATTTCAGAGCCTGTGATGCTTGTGATATTTTGTCACCAATTTATCTCAACTCTTATTCAATATGCAGCTGTGGTTTATCAGCTTTTGATCATCGGATCACTAATTTAGAGCATGGTTCTTGCCATAACTTATTGTGCTTAATGATGTGTATATGTCGGACTTGGAGTACCCCTTTATATCTAGCAGTTGTCATATATTAATTATATGTGTTGCTGAGAATTAAATAAATTCTATCAATCATCCAGAGGACAAAGACTGTCCTTGGTCTTAACAAATATCTGCATCAACTTGTTTAATTTCTCCACGTGCTGTCTATTTGTAACTGTCATTAAACTGCCTGATATATATATATGCCTATCTGTTTAGGCAACTTTTATTGCTTGGTTAAGTTCCTAGGAGGAAAAGGTATCATTTGGGGCATTATGTTTAAAGCCTAAAGCTGTAGTGCAGAAGCAAGTGTCCGATGCTAGTGGAAGGGTTTTAATTTCTCTTGTAGGATAAGTGTACCTGGAGGAACATGGATATTTTATGGTAGAATGTTGAAGTTCAAATAACTGTTTAATAAGGTTGGTTCAAAGATATGAATGATATTGATGTCTGCTACATTGAGAAAAGCAACTATAGTGAAATCATTGTTGTGTATTGATGTGGGACTTGGGATTAGACAGTGTGCCTAATTAAGTGTAAAAGTTGATTAAGATGAATTTCATTTGGCTTATCCAGCCAAACAAAAACCTTGAAACATTTTCGTTGGGAAATTGGTGATGCGCAGAAGTCAAGTGAGTTTTTGTTGATAGTTTATTGTGTAGTAACCTTTGTTTAGAGATCACGACCATGGCTACAGTTTTTTCAATTTAACAATTGAGTAATGGGTTTGAGTTTTTCATTTTGATTAGTAGTTATCACATAGCCTTCATTTAAACTATCATTGGTGTTCCATTGCTATATTAGTTTGTTTACTTTTATCTCTACTATCCGCTGTGAACTTTATACGTGATTATTTCTGCGTATACTCATTAAATTTGATTTTAAATATCACAGTACTTTGCAAGGCATTTTCAGGAATATTCACTCCAGACACAAGTCATGTGGTGGACCATGGAAGGAAGAAAACAACAATTTCCTATGTTATTTTTCTTATCCATTGCTTCTTTCTCAAATAATTTTACACTTTACATCTTGTATTTACATTTGCTGGTGTCCTGGCAAATAAGATAAAAAAAACAAGTGGCTGATATCAAGAATTCTCCTGCGCTCATGACAATCAAGAAAACATCTCCTTCACCCTGACAGGTACCTTTCCAACTGCGTGTCCATCATTTTTTTAATAGCTGACAAAGTCCTGTGCATCGAATTCCTGCTATCATTTTCTCTTGGATTAGATGGAATCATCTCTTCAGTGCTTCTGCCACCACAGCTTGCCATTGCAATTCCGATCAACGATCACCGGGAAAATGAAACCTTCACAAACCCAGAACATTTAAAAAAAAAAAAGACTGCCAGGTAGACGCCAACTCTGGTTTTTGTTTCAGATATTGTTTCATGATTCTTGCTGAGCCAGGGAAGCTACTTCCCGAGCCCAGAAGCGGAGGTGCCTCTTCATATCAGCTCTTTGGAGAGAATTCGGTAACATTTGTAGATTGAGGAGTGGAGAATCAGGCTTGCTGATTAGCCAGGCCTCTGACAGATACGGCCTTTTCACCTGTTCTTCATTGGTCTCTCTCCTCTCAGCACTTCCACTTTTCTCTTCCACTAGTCTCTGAAGTCCTGGTATCACACATATCATCTCTGAGCTCAATGTCTCTTTATGGAATACAAACCCAAGATCCATGAACCCCTGGAGCTCATAGTTTTCAAGATCAGACAGGCTCTTGTAGCTCCTCATCTCTCTCCTCTTTCTTCTTCTTCTTCTTATCGTCTGTGCTGAATCTGCACTCAAGGAAGGTGTTGAAGGATGTTGCAACTGGAATAGAGGCTGGCCTATGACGATATTCAGCACAGGTCGTTTCTGCTTATCTTTGTATACTGCATGGCTTTTTTTACTCTGTGAAGTGCACAATTCAAGTTAACATACATGAACAACGAATTCGACTAATCATAAACTATGATGCATTAAATACCTGTGATGTACTGCTGTTTTCTGGAAGTGATTCTGAACATGAGTTTGTTGGTAGGTGAGGGGGAAGAGGAGGTGGGAAAGCAGTCCTGGTCTTGCACAAGAGAATGTTTTGTGAGAACCAGAGCTCATCCATGCCTTGTTGGAGGTAAGAGAAGGTGTTTGCATCCATGTTTGCTTGTCCATTTTGCAGAACCTTTGGGGATGCTTAAAAAGACCAGAAGATGAAGGTGGGGTCTGATGCGTGGATGTGCTCATAATACAAGGGTTCTAATTTGGCATCTTTGTGTATCATTCAGCCAATGAACTTGAGCAACGTGGTCCCTGAATGTGACTAGGTAGGGTCATGTGGGACACTTAGCTATCAAACTTTGTATCTAGTCCCTTGAAGATGAGGATCAGGTGAGTGTGGATCCCAATCAAGCCTTGTTAGAGTGTTTGTTAATTCTCTGTTTTTGGCTTTGGCAGGTTGAAGAAAGTTCTGTGAAGCAAAACACAAAGGAAGAATGAGCAGCACTTTGCTTGGTTATATCTGAGGTTCTGTTTCTTCTGTTTGCATTATAGGCCCTCTTTTGGTTCTTGCTTGCTTTGAATGTGATATTGAGAGCAAGGTTTATTTAACTTCATGATGATGAGAAATTATTGCATGTCTTTTGGATATATATACATACCCAACATATATTACCCCAACTCAGTTTAACCCAAAAGTTGTAACAAAAGTGATATCCAGATAATTAGTAATTTTAGCTAATCACTTTGCCCATTAACTAATTGATCTGATTATGATATAATGCTAGGTAATAGTGAAACATGCAATTTAGCATAAATTATTATATGTTGAAGTATATATTCAAATGTAAATTCACTAACTCAACTGATGTTGAACTATTAGGAACTCTAGTATCAAAGTTAGACTACATTTACTCTGAACATTGCATGCCTTTTGGTTTAAATAAAATATAAAAAAAAATTTACTAAGAAATATTATGTTTTTCCTAAATTTATTAGCTATCTTTCTCCTTTGTGGGGTTTTGACAAAGAAAGACTGATCCGGAAAGATGAGGATGAAGTTGATCACTAGAGATGGCCCCTTTTCTTTTTCGGTTTATCCATTTTATCTTCTGGTTGGACGCCCACGCCGTCCCTCTATTATTAAGAGAATGATATGGATTTAACAGTTCCTTTAAAAAAAAAATTTATGAGTTGGATAGACATAATTGATGAAATTGACTTAAATGACATGAATAAGTATTATTTTTCGGTAAATGGCCCTTCTATTTTTTGGTTAATTCATGGAATGGCGTGGAATTATGTGTATATTACTGGGTTTTTGTGCAACGTGGCATGGATGTATGGAATTTTGAGAAACACACCCGGATTTAATTTTTTCAAAATTAGTAGGCCTTTGTGCAAAATTGTCATGGATTTTGCAATCCTCTCAGGCTGAAAAGTTGGATATCATTTCTGTGTTTTTTATGCAAAAGTCGCATGGTTGATTATAAAGGCGCCTGTATGGTGATACTTAATAACAAGGGGTGTTTTTGCAAAAATGCTATGGTACGTCAGGAAAAGTTTATGCTACTTTTCGAAATTTGTGATTTTGCAAAAAGACCATCAGGAGAATTTATGCGGTTTTACAGAAACGCCGCTGGAAAAGTTAATTATGCGTCTTTGAAACTAGTCACTTCCCGAGAGTGTCTTGATGTGGTTTTGCGAAAACACCCCAATTGAAAGTTTAATCTAATTCCATTCCCCTGTCGCAAAAAGAGACATTTGAAAATCTATGGCGATTTGAAAACCAGAGAACGAGGCGAGCCCGCGAGCTCGCGAGCCAGGCAACAATGGAAGCAGATCGAAACCCTAATGCTCCATCGAGGAGCTCCTCCTCCTCCTCCTCCTCCTCGAAGAAACGCGAGTTCTCGGTGTACCAGAACCCCACTTTCTCCGCTGCTCTCACCGCCGCCAGCCTCCGCCCCTCCTCCTCAGCACTCCTCCTTTTGTCCTCCTCTGCCCTTGTCTCCGCCATCTCCTTCCTCGCCCTCTCATCCATGTACCCTTTCTTCCCCTCAAATTCTTTGTATAAGATTTCTTGACTTTGTTCACGAATAAGCTTCTTCTCCCTCTGATGCTGTTTTCTTGATCCGTCCTACAGGGAGGACTCGTTTACTCATAGCTTGGGATTGATCCGTGTATCAAAAGCCGGAGCTTGTAAGTATTTCACTATGCTCTAATTATTTTTAGTATTGCCCAGCAACTGTTTGATTAATTTCCTCTGTGGAGCATTGCAGTGTTTCTTTTCAAATCTTTGCGAACTGCGCTTGTTCTAGTGTTCATCACGACATTATCTGCTTTCCTCCGAGCTTTGGGTCTGCGCAATGGTGGTGTGCTGATGAAGAGAATGAAGGATCAGCAGAAGAAGCTCTCCGAGCATCAATTGAACCTCTTAGGCATAAAGCTGAAACCTTGTGAGAAAATGGATGATGAGGTTGTGAAGAAGCATCCCAAATCAATGACTTTGTCCTCGGAGCCCCTTGTCCCTATCAGGAAGTCAGGCTTTGGTTATACACCCACGCGTTCATCACTAGTTGGATTGGAGCAACAACAGTTAGCTGGTAGTGCAAAGAAGATGTCAGGGATGTCCCCAGTTTCGACTCCTGCTCGGCTGCATTCTCAATATATATCCTCTCCTTCAACTCCATGGTCAAAAGGCTGCGCAAAAGGGATACAGACAGAGTCTTTGTTTGAGCAATTCTTGGCAAATGTTGATGAGAAGTTTTGTGAGTCAGCTGTCAAGACAGCAACTTCTACGCCACCAGCCACCATTAGGGGATTCGGCATTGTCAGCCCGAGCTCAATGGCCAGCTCAGCCACTGCTTCTGGTACTACAAGGAGCACACCGCTGAGGGCTGTAAGAATGTCCAACCAGAAGTATAGCACACCTCCAAAGAAAGGAGAGGGAGAGCTCCCGCCTCCTATGTCAGTAGAACAATTAGTAGAGGCTTTTGAGTTTTTCGGTGTCTACCCTCAAATTGAGCTGTGGCAGGATAGGCTGAGGCAGTGGTTCTCATCAATGCTAATGAATCCATTGCTTGAGAAGATTGAAACAAGTCACATTCAGGTTTTCAGATGCTGTTCTCTAATGTGCATCTTTGACGTGAATATATTTGTTATTTGAATATATTTGTAATTTTTGCAGGTTATGCAAGCAGCAGCACGGGTTGGTGTCTCCATTACTGTAAGTCAGGTTGGAAGTGATACATTGACTTCTACCTTGCCCGTCAATGTGTCCCCAATAGATGGTGCCAAAGAGTGGCAACCAACATTTACCTTGGATGAAGATGGGGTTCTTCATCAGCTTCGGGCAAATCTATTGCAAGTACGTGATGCATCAGCTTGTGAGTTTCTTTCACTATTACCATCTATTTCTCAATCAACTTGTTTACTGTTATCTGTGCCCTAGAGTGGTCTGGTTTTGTATATAAACTTATCTGATTGTGCTTCTTCTTGTTCCTTCCAATGTGAAGCACAATCCCCTGTAGTTGGCTTGCAACAACCACAGCCAAATCCTATACTTCCTTTTGTACAAGCATGTGTGGATGCCATCACCGAACATCAAAGACTTAATACATTGATGAAAGGAGAGCTGATTAGAGGCTTGCTCCCGCTAGGTAGTGTCCGTGCAGATTATACTGTGCAAAGGGTCCGAGGTAGTCATCATATTTTCAAAATATGAATTTTGGAAGCATGTTTAACAATGCAATGTGCTATTTTTTGGATGATGTCAAATATGCTAGAGTTAATACCATGACATAGTTTCTGTTCTTCATTTGTCACAGAACTTGCTGAAGGAACATGCTTAAAGAATTATGACTGCTTGGGGAGTGTGGATAGTTATGACAAAGCTGGCAAAAAGTATTTGGGCGAACTTCCCAGCGATTCTCACCTACTGTTGTACCTATTCACTGCTTTCTTAGATCATCCCAAATGGATGTTACATGTCGATCCTGCCTCCTATTCAGGTGCTCAGTCAAGCAAGAATCCTTTGTTCCTTGGAGTTCTTCCCCCGAAAGAGAGGTTTCCTGAGAAGTATGTGGCTATCATATCTGGTGTGCCATCTGTGGTACATCCTGGGGCCTGCATATTAGCAGTTGGGAAGCAAAGTCCTCCTACTTTTGCTTTGTATTGGGATAAAAAGCTTCAAGTCTCTCTGCAGGTTAGTGTTTTGCCAATGTATAAGCATTTTCCGTTATAGAATATCCTTAAATAATTGCGGTAGGGGTCTTTTACACTAGCTGAAACACTGTAATCTGCTACAATTTTTGGAGTTATAGGCTGCATGATCATAGATCTCCAAAATGGAACTTAAAATCATTGAATTTCTGTGTGATTTTTCTTTGAGAATTTATAGGCTACAAAACTTTAAGTCTGCTGAAGCTAAAAGCAAAACATAACTTGGTGAAAGTGCACTTTTGATTCCGGAACTGTACCTTTTTATACATTTTTGTCATTTAACCTAAAACAAAATAGTTTATGGTTGGTAATGAGTAGAAGATTACAAAAATAGTCCCCAAACTTATGGAAAAATGGGATTGTTCTTTTTTCAATTTAGAACTATTTTAACCCTGGAATCAAATCAACAATTTTTTTCTTTTCATTATCATATTGAATCTTCAGGGGTTCAAAGATGAAAAATGCACTTATACCAATAAAACTCTGCCAAATGTTTTTAAAGTTGGTTTGTAAAAAACATAACTTGGATTGTGTTATGTAAGTTTAAATCCCAATGCACTTGCATTTACAGAAATGAAAATAGTCATTCACACCACTCTTCACTCTCAAGTTTGAAGTTTCTCATAAGATTTCATCCATTTTTCTCAATACCTTTCATAAGCTTTCTGTTCCCTGTCTGCCAAAAAACTTTTTAACATGTCCTGATCACTACTGAACTTAATTCATCTTTTCCAGGGAAGAACAGCATTATGGGACGCTATTTTGATTCTCTGCCATAGAATCAAGGTAGGATATGGAGCAGTTGTTCGTGGGGTTCATCTTGGCTCTTTGGCTTTGAACATCCTTTCAGTTCTCGATTCGGAGAATGAAAGTTGAAGATCACTTTTGCAAAACACTCTCCTGCAGCAATGTTATGAATCCATCATCAGGTCTAAAGCTTGTCTTTTTTGTTTGTGTTGTGCAGGAGATAGAGCACCACTTGCTAAACTGGTATCTAATCTGTAACCTTCTCTTATCTTTTTCAATTTGCTTTCTGAATTCAAAAACTAGCACATTTGAAGTAAGTTTAGAGAGCTCTGTTTGGCTTTTTGTTAAACGAAAACCCAAAAAATGAAAAAGAAAAGCATTGAAATAATTTCTTCAAAAATTGATGTTTAGGGACATATATTTCTTTTTAGTCTGGGATTCGTAATTGCGGGCCAGGATTTTCATGCATGTATTTTGTCCATTATTAGGAATGGAACGCTTTTTTTTTCCTGGCATGATCATAGGCTCAATGGCAGAGAGGTCACAAGTATATTTGGCCTAAAATTTTCCTGGATTTCTTACATCCATGTGAGATCATTCCAAGTTTCTCCTTTGATTTGTGTGATTCCAAAGTTTGGGATTTTGAGTGATGGGGAAGGCATTTGCTTCTCTGCTTTCTTCAGTGCTACGTGGGATGGACAATCTACCTTCGGCAATCATTTCCCGGGTGTTATTAGTGATTTTTGAAGATTAATGTTCCTCTTCGCTCAGTTTTTTTTTTTAAATCACTCTTGATGGACTATGTGTCCTTCTCTTGCCTTTTAACTTTTTTTTTTTTTTATCAAGTCCTGAGTTGGTTCCTAGTTGTTTTTTGTTTTGTATTCTTCTCCTTGTTTTTCTCTTTGTTATTATATATATATATATATATATATATATATAAAGACCTAGGGATGTCTCTAGATTTAAAACTTAGAGATTTTATAATAATCATTGGATTTACATTTAATGGTTACAATTCATTTAGATATATTACAAACAATAAAAAAATATATAATATTTATATAGTATTAATATAAATAATAGTTGTTTAATCATAATTTAACGATTTTTAATTAATATTTTTAATAAATAATAATTTATGTGTATATATATATATAACTTGCATATTTTAACCATTGCATTGAAAGTGAATCAAATTCCATTATTATAGAGGTGGTTTTTATAGTTGTTATTTTTATCTATTTTCTTTTGTAAAATTATAGTTTACCTTATGAAGTGAAATAATTTCTCTCGATGATTTATCTATACAAAACAATGGTCATATATTCAGCTCAGCTTTTAATGAAAACACTTTCTGGAACGTCAAGCCAATCTCTCCAACATAAAACTATTTTAATACTTCTAAATACAAATGATTTCACTTATATTTAACTCAAAATTTATAAGATTCGCAAGTACTGTGAACCATGCAAACACCTTTACCATCTATGTATTATTTCTTGCAGGGCGGTGGAATCGTTCTGCTGTGAATCTTTTCAAATTGTATGACTTTTCAAGGCTTTGAATGTCATTTGACATTTTTTAAGCCATTGTATAGAGAAAGGGGGCTATAAATTTATTAATAGTTTTCGGGTTAATTGATTATCGGATTTTCTATGAAATAATTTTGTTGTTTGTAAAAAATGAATTTTATGAGGTAAGAGTGCATATTTGAAAACTGAGAGCTTTGTGCGTGACCCCACTCACCACAGCTGAGGCTTATGTACGATTTGCTTTTCAAGCAATTAGCTCCTCACCTAGAAAAAAAAAAAAATTATAGAAAAGAGTACAAAAATAATGAAGAGTTTGTTCGTAGTGGGGCGGAATTCACCGTCCAAACACCAACTAGCAAAGTTGCATACAAGTGGAAAGCACTATTTGTGGTCATTTGGCCTTTTTGATTTATCTTATTATTTGATTATTATTGGGTGCTCACTACTCTCAAACTTTGATTCTCCGCCACAAAGTCAATTAAATTTATGTGATATATATATATATATAGTTAATTTGTTTTTATTAGTGTTTTTTTTAATAAAAATAGAAAAACTAAGAGCTAACACAAAAAAAAAACTGAAATATAACTCTAGTAGAAATGGATAAACTCAGCTATAAAAAATAAAAAGAAATAAAGAAATTTAATTTAGATAAAATATTGCATAGATAACTGATCATCTAAATTATTTTTTATGGTCTTTAAAACCTTTTTTTTTGTGTCTATAAAAAAAGTGATTATTTTCGTCTGATGCTAATTTCTACAATCTGCTTTTTTTTTTTGTGTTTATATTATTGATGTGGGACCGACCTCTTTTGTACATGGACATGGACATGAGTAACATTTTGTAGTGTTTTCAAAAAAATAAATCATGACATGTCATCAGCCAGACTGATTTGATAACTTTTATGCCGTATGAAAACTTCATTTTGAATGCCGTGCCACGTCAGTATATATCAGCAAGTCAACAGTAGAGACAAAAAATAAATATTTTTATGTATATATAGCATTTTATTGAGTACTATGAAAATAAATAAACAAAAAAATTATAACAAAAAAATCTCAAGTCCCAACCTACGTTCTAACATCAAAAAATAAATAAATAAATAAATAAAAATGATACTAAGTGTTAACTATGTCACATTAAATATAAAAAACAAATAACTCATTTTAAATATTCCCTCATTAGTTTTTCAATCTTTCACTCATAACAACGAGTTAAAAATAAAATACTGAGAGTATTATGATATCAACTAAAATCAATTATATTATATTTTTTTTTTAACCAACGGGACAACTTTATATACATATAAATAGTGCATTAGTTATAATTATTTAATAATTTTTTAAAAATTTAGTTTTTATTAAGTAATTTTGAATAAGTAGATAATATAACTCCTCTCATAAACAACAACTCACACTGAAATCTATTGAATATTAAAATACTACGAACCCAAAGTTTTGACTTTGCGCCGCGTATTCACTACCAAAATACTATTATACCATGTATATATATAATCATGACTATTCATCTTCCTGTATTTAAATTTTTTAAAGTGAATTGGGACCTCTCCAAAGTCATGTAGTCTCATTGATTATCATTTACAACTTGTTGAACCCTCATCTTTATCTATTCTATTTTCAAAAGGAAAATGGCAAGTAAAAAAAAGTCAAGATTTGGTTTTGACTTTTCTACACTCTAACTTTGATCGTATTTGTATCACATAGAGGTTGGTTTAATTTAATCCAATCTAAAATTCAAGATGCCAGTCTTCATTAGTCATACAATTTCTCATACTTGTTGTAAGAATCCAAATTTATGAAATTTTTAAACACTAATTATATCAATTAAATAAATATTAATTTCCAATTATGAGATATTGAGTGAAGAGAATAGAAAGCAAGCAAGCTTTACTTTTTATATAATTGATTAAACTATGTCATAGTGACATACCAACCACCAAAATTTTGATATTGAATGGAAGCATGGCTTCAAGCATGCTTATCTTTTTTGGCGCTATATAAGAGTTTCAAGGTTGCCTACTAGTTTTCCATCATTCATTCATTTCCACTTGAAAAAAAAAAAAATAAAAAGAAAAGAGAATGGTTTTGGGATCAAGAGCTCATTCCCTCTTCCTTGTATTCTCTTTTTTCTTGTGTTTAATCTCTATTGGTAATGCATTACTTTATTCAAAGTTCAAATTATTTATTTTTTATTTGGCTACGTTGTTTTTTTTTTAAATATATCACGCGCTCTTATCCTGTATTGCAGAGAGTCAATTTAAATTATATTTAATTAGATTATATGCGATATGCTAGTATTTTTATCATTTTTTTATTACAGTGAAAGGAGAGTTGAGTTTAAATTTCTACTCAGAGAGTTGCCCTCGAGCCGAATACATTGTGAAGGAGGAAGTCGAGAAACTGTATCATAAACATGGGAACACCGCTGTTTCTTGGGTTAGAAACCTCTTCCATGATTGCATGGTTAAGGTGATGCAATTAAGAAGATCTTGCTCTTTTAAGTAGTGATTTTATGTATTTATATTTTTGTATTTATTTTATTATATATGATGAAAATTGTTCATGTGTAGTCATGTGATGCTTCTCTTTTGTTGGAGGACACAAGCTCAACAATCTCAGAGCAAAATAATCCAAGAAGCTTTGGGATGAGAAATTTCAAGTATGTTAAAGTGATTAAAGATGCATTAGAGAAAGAATGCCCCAATACCGTTTCTTGTGCGGACATTGTTGCTCTTTCCGCAAGAGAGGGAGTTGTTATGGTTTGTGCTCCAATTTATTAAATATTATTATTTTTTTATTTTTATTTAATTAAAAAGAATTTAACTTTAAAAAATAAATTATAAACCATAAGTTCGAGAGTCTGTCTTGTTTTTGTCCTACTGTTTTTCTTAATAAATTATGATTTATCTATCTTCACAAACTATTTTTTTTATTTTTAAATAGCAAATTAAATAAATATAGAACATAAATGATAAGGACAAACATTATTCATTGTTTCGTAGCTTAAAGGGCCGTATGTTAACATGAGAACCGGAAGAAGAGATAGCAAAGACAGCTATAGCCAAGACGTGATCGACTCCATTCCAAACCACAATGACAGCATTTCCTTCATTCTCTCGCGATTTCAATCGATGGGAATCGATGCTGAAGGAACCGTCGCTCTTTTAGGTAATCAAATTGTATCAGCTTAAATACCGTATTAGATGCATGTATTCTAATCAAAATACATATCTAATACATATAGGCGCCCATTCGGTGGGAAGAGTACATTGTATAAATGTTGTCGGAAGGCTTTACCCAACAGTGGACCCAAGTATTGATCCCGTCTACGCTACGTACCTCAAAGGACGATGCCCCTCACCGGACCCTGACCCCAAGGCAGTTGAATATGCAAGGAATGATAGAGATACGCCGATGATAATCGATAACATGTATTACAAGAATTTACTTAAGCATAAGGGATTGATGCTAGTCGACCAGCAATTGGTTTCCGATACTTCAACATTCCAATTTGTCGAAAAGATGGCCGAGGACAATGACTATTTCTATGAGAAGTTCACCGCTGCATTGCTCTTGATGTCGGAGAATAATCCGATCACCGGTGATGAAGGAGAGATAAGAAAAGATTGTCGATTTGTTAATTAATTAACAGTGAATTATGTGAAAAAAGGGAATATATATCAATAATGGGAATTAACCCCCCCTTGATAATTCCATAGAATTATGGTGTATTGGTTTGAGAAGTTGTAAGATGGGATTAAGTAATTGAAATATCTAATTGTGGTTTCTTCTTTAAAGCTCTTGCATGTGCATCAATGGTGTATTATTTAATAATAAAAATTTCAATGAAGGAATTATAATGGAATATATTAAATGAAAAGATTTGTATGTATTTTTCATGAGAAATAAAAAAGAAAAACCCTTTTTAGCACATTAATAATTTTTCACAGGACACTTATTATGCACCATGTTACCTTGCTTGTTTTAAAAATATTTATTAAAAGGATAATTTATTTTTTCAGAAAAATATAGTTGATGATAACCTAGCTAATTATCTTGTTTTAAGTTGCTTGATAATATTTAAAATTCCAATAAGTGAGGGAATTTTACTTACTATGAGTAACTTATTATTTGAGATAGAAAATTTTAAAAACTCCCAAATTTTTATATTTTTTTAAGCATTTTATTTTTTATTAGATTAACATCATTAATTAATATTTTATCAATAATAATAATAATCTTAATCATATTAATAAAATCACTAGTGGTCCCTAAATAAAGATTTGCTCATTTTGATCCATAAATTGAATGCATCTGTTTGTTAAGTCTTTCTTGTACGCAAAAAGTTTATATATATATATATATATATATATATATATATATATATATATATATAAGTGAAAAGAAATATGTTTTTATTAGAAATAAAATTAGCAAAATTCCCCAATTCTTGTTTGATATAGCCACAACACATAATAATATCTAGAATAATTAATTAATATGTTTCATGATTTATGTGCAATTATATATATTATTAACTCTATTTTTTTTCTCTAATTGCTGTTTGTCTTTTTCACTCTTCTATTGAAATAATTGGGACTACATCATAATATGGATATTTAAGTGATTTTAACACTATTAAAGCTAGTTTAGATCAAACTTAATTATTATTAAACTAATTCTTATAATACCAATTGGAGACAAACATCAAACTCACACATCAAAACCTATCTTTAAATTAATTTGTTATCATGGTGGGGAAGGAGATAGGGAGTGATAATTAAAGGATTTATACCACCATGCTTTCTTTCTTACCAAAAAATAATTAAGTGCTAGAGCTTTCATTGAATATAAACTCCAAAAACCAAAGGGCTTGTAGCCCAGTGGTACCTCGGGTCCTTTCATGGGAGGAGACGCGAGTTCAATCCCCCGAACCGCGCTCCCCCTTTCCAAGAGGGTGAGGACGTTGTAGGCAATCCCCTCGCCACGCGTACGCCCTGAGAGTTGGCGCTTGTCGCCCTATCTAAAAAAAAAAAAAATATATATAAACTCCAAAAGAAGTTGAAGAAAGTACATCACTAAATTAATTGCATTCCACTCAGAGTTTTGTCCATAATGTTTGCAATTTTGGAAGAATTTTGGTCATTATTGTGTATTGCTTCCAAAATTTAAGTCATGCCACATATAAATTATTCCAAGGCATATCCATCACTCTTATGTTTTTTTAAAGTAATTTGAAAGCAATTTTTTTAAAAAAATTTTGTTTATAAATCTTTGTCATTAGCTTAAACATAGCCTTGTTTG
Source organism: Dioscorea dumetorum (assembly GCA_902712375.1). NCBI lineage: Eukaryota > Viridiplantae > Streptophyta > Magnoliopsida > Dioscoreales > Dioscoreaceae > Dioscorea > Dioscorea dumetorum. The sequence continues at coordinate 8,185,138 of CACTHL010000561.1, read as the reverse complement.
TTATTCATAGATTGAAGCATCATTAGTGGAAACTATACTTTTATGTATACATTTTAAGATGGATTATCAAAATAGATTAAGAAATAATTCTAACATACATATATACAATAACTATTTGATCTAATTGGCACTGAATCTCCTATATAAGTTATTCGTGTCTCACTAAAAATACAGGGTCGAATTACAGTTAGTGTAGGGTGAAGGTAGAATACGTGTTACAGATTTTGAGTTCATGCTCCTCGTATATACCAGTTCCAAATATGTGGCTTATATATATAAACACATTTTTAGCCCTATTTACTTATTTCCGTTATAAAGAAGATATATAGAAATAAAAAAATATGGTTAAAACAAATACAATAGTAACTCTAGCAGGCTGGTCCAAATAACCTTGGTTCTATTCTTATTTTTATTTATCGTTCACATTATTTTCCTTTTTACTTTCAATAAATAAAAATACTACACTTGTTCAAATACGATAATAATTGATTAAAAGTAAAACAATTATAGGAAGGAGGTTTTTTGATTTAGGCTTAAGCCCAACCCAACAAAAAGTTGTATAAAATCATTATCAAGCATAACTCATTTAATCAACTTACCCAATGGTAGAATTTTGGATTTTTTTAAATAAATAATTTTACTAATAAAAAAGCATATTTTTTATATAAAACTCTGAGGGGGTGTTCTGTAAATGGGGAGAAGTCAGGAAATGGGGGAAGTGCGTATTTATTTTATAAGAAATATTATTTTCACAAAGTGCTCATCTTTTCACTTCCGTTGTTCATTTTTAAATGAGTCTATGGAAGTAGAAAGAAGTGATTTTTTATAGTGGCTCATTTTTAAAAAATACTGAGTTTTTAACTAAAACTCACTTCAGTATAAAATAGAGGAAGTGAACGCTTCCCTCACTACAGAACAAAAAAAATCAAAAATAAAAGAAGTAAGTTCGTTTTCTCTCACTTACACCGAAATGAACGCCTCTAAGGGGGCGTTTGGTTCGCAGTAATGATATATTACCACAGTAATGAGATTACCATGGTAATGGGGTCAGGAATGTTATATGCCCGGGAATGTTGTGGTAATGTGAGATTACTGTGTTTGGTTGAGAACTTATATTACTAGTAATCTTTCATTACCATGTTTGGTTAGTCATGGTAATCACCTCAGTAATATGTCAAATTTACCTAAATACCCCTACATATAAAATTTTAAAAATTTTAATTTAAATTATTGAGATACATAAATAATTAAATTATAATATATATATATATATATATATTATTTTAATAAAAATGGAACAAAACTAGGGTTTTGATAATAAGTATAATATTAAATTAGATTAAATAAGTGGGGGTATAATTGGAAAAAACAAAATGTCCAGATTACCACTAACCTGGTAATCTGGATTACCACCTATTTTGGTGGTAATCAGATTACCACCTCATCTGGTAATATTTCACTATTGATAATCTCACATTACCATTCACATTACCATTGCTACAGTAACCAAACATGGTAATGTTTTCACATTACCGCGAACCAAACAGCCCCTAAGCGTAGTTCCCCACTCTCGTTGAAGCCAAACATTTTAAAAAAAATTATCAAGCTTACATTTGCTGAAAAGAATAAATTAAAAAATAAATAAAAATAATCTCACCATTATGTTCCCAATCTCTCCTTGTCCAGCTGATAATGGGACCCGCCACACACGAGTCGTGACTCATGAACCGTCCCATTTATTAATGAAGACAAAAACATAAGTAAATAAATAAATAAATACTTATTTTTTTATATTAAAAACAGTTGAACATTGACTAATTAGAGCATGATTGATTGGAATATACACACAGAAGACTATGGTTAAAGAAAAAAAGGGTATTTTACAAAAATGCCCATGTAACATCTTTAATTTTACATATTCATTCTCATGCAAAATTTCTTGATTGTTAATCATAAATTATCAAACTAATCATTTACTAAGTAATTGAATAAAATATTGGATAAATTTAAATATTTTTTAATTAATTAATACTTAAAATGCAATGTTGGAAATCACTATTGGAATTTCTTGTTGAGAAGTCATAGATACATCACAGAAATTAACACATGAATATGACTCTTCAATTTGGCATTTCAATGTCATTGAAAGAAAATAAATTTAATTAAATTTCAAACAAATGTCCAGGTTAAATCAAAGCAGTGATTTTCTTCAACACTAATTCATATGGTCTTTTGTTAAAATTTTTTTAAATGTACATATAAAAAGACTCTTGTCACTCTACATGACATCTGCTCAAATTAATAAATTTTTAAAGAATTGATCAAGCCACTATAACTTTGTACTATAACGGAGCATAACTTATGACCTCCGTCAAAAGAAAAAAAAACATAAACAAACGAAATAAAGAGTACAAAAACATAACTAACTTAATAACAACACAAGACTCAGATAATACTGACCAAATAATGAACATACACAAACCCTCCCAATTTATAGGTTAAGGGTTCAAATCATCTTATGTCTCGTCCATATAATTTCTCAAGAAAAAAAAAATAAACATTTTGTGTTTGGGAATAAACTATGAACCATGTGGTATATGATCACCTCGTTTAAATTCATCCATCTAGAAAAATTCTCCTATATACGATATACTGTTGAGTTATATCAATATTGACATATGTCTGATCATTTATCGATATATATATATATATATATATATATATATTTTTTTCTTATGTTTGTATTTTTTTTTTGTCACTCTTCTATGAAATTAATTACTACTTCTATATCATAGCATTATTTAAGTGATTTTAAAACCACATAGATCAAGTTTAATTCAAACTTATCTATCATAAAACTGACACTTTGAAAAATACCAACAGGAAATAAACATCAAACACAAGCATGAGAATCTGTCTTTATCTCAATTTGTCATCATGGTGGGGCTGGGAATGAGAAAAGGAGCGATAAATCAAGGATGTTTCTTTCTATGTTACTAAGGCCATGTTTAGATAACCAAATATTATACTATAATCCGTACATTATGGCATAATATAATATTTTCATATAATTATATCATAATGGCTGTTTGGGTATCTAATTTACACTATAAAATTATGCCATAATGTGGGAATTATGGTATAAAAAAATATTCCACTCCGAGTTTGAATATTTTTTTATTTGAAGTGTATGACTTTTTCTCATTATAAAGTGGGTGAAATATTTATGTGATATTTTTTTTATTTTGTTAACCAAACACTCATTCTGTAATAATAAAATATGCCACAATTTCTATAATAATTACTTGCACTTCCTACATAATAAAATTATTCCATATTTTTTTATTTTTTAACCAAACATGGCCTAAAAAACAATCCAGTTAGAGCTTTCATTGGATAAAAAATCCAAAAGAAGTTGAAGAAAATACACTAAAAACAATGTCTCTAGCATGTAATAGTACAATACTACATCCATCATTCCGGTCCAAGTAGTGTTGATTGTATTCTTATTTGTATTAATCATTCACATACTCTATTTTCTTTTCTTTTATTTACATTAATAAAAAAAATAAATGATCGGTTCAGATGTATTTTTATTAATTTTTTTTTGACAAATTCAGTAACATGATAGTAATAAATTAAAAAAAATAAAATAATCATTTAACACTAGAAGAAAAAGTTTCCTTTTTTTTTAGTCTAAAAACATTCATAATATATAATAAAAATTTTGTCTTTTTCTTTAACCTCGAACCGAACCAAAAAAAAAAAAAAAAAAAAGTTGTACAAAATTAATAATAGTGATAACTCATTTAAACAAATGGTTTCGCTTTAAAAATCTTTATATTTTTATATAATAATAAAAATAATAGTTAAAAAATAATAATAATAATTAAAAAACTCATTACTATTTATTTATTATTTGCAAAACTAGTACCACACACACACTCACCCAATAGTTATCTATATTTTTATGTAACTCTAGTACCTCATTCATAACTAGTTTAGAGTCAATGGCTTCCGAAAAAAAAAAAAAAACCATTGGATTAAAAAATAATAATAATAAAGAAAAAACTCACAAATAACTATTTTTTTATTTGGTAAACCAGTGACAAACACTCACTTATTTAAGAGAAATAGCACAACTGTAAATTTAATAAATATTTATAGTTTCATATTACATAGATTTCACCTACAATTTAGAGTTCTTTCTGAAATAAATAATTTATATAGAAAATACAGTACTATAAGACGAAAAACGATGGCCATAGAAAATAATATATTAAAAAATAAATAAATAAATAAATAAAAGAAACAATGTTCTCCACTATGTTCCTAATCTATCCTTGTCCGTTTCCTTGTTGTTTTCTCATTCCAAATTCACAATTTGACACCCATCCCTTTTATTAATGAAGACAATATGAGAAATAATTAATTAAATAAACAAAATATTTAATTATTGTTATTTAAAAGAAAAAATTGAGTATATACCCCTCAAAAATTCTATAATTGTATATTTACCCTCAGAAAAAAATATAATTGTGTATATACCTCTAAAAAATATAGATAATTATGGATATGCATCTACCGTTAGATTCTGTTAACACAAGTTAATTAACTTTATTGATTATAGTTATAATATTGATTAAAATATATAAAATATCTAAAATAACCTTCTATAACTTTACCAAGGGTATTCATAAATGGTCATTTTATAATAAAAAATTTCTTTTCAAGGGTATATATAAAAATGGTATAATGGTCATTTTATATATATGTTATTTGTTAACAGATAATTTTTCAACTAATTTGAACTCTATGGGCATATACATAATTATATATATTATTTAAAGGTATACATATAATTATTTTTTATTCAAATGTAAATATATAATTTCAAAATTATTCCGGGTACACCTGCAAAAAGCCCTATTTAAAAACAGTTCAACATTGACTAATTAGAGTATGATTGATTGGAATGTACACATACAGCCGTCTGTGAATAAAGAAAGGGTCTTTTTACATATTTGCCCATGCCAAAAATTTAATTTTAACTTTTGTTCTCATAATGTTTTTTTATTATTAATCATGAGTTATCTCACTAAATCATTTAATAAGTTATTGAATAAAATATTTTGTTAAATATAAATATTTTAAATTAATTAAAACTTAAAATACAATGATGAAAACCACTTTTGAAGGTTATTGAGACATTGGTTGAGAAGTCATTAGATTTATCAAGGGAAAATAACATATGAATGTGACTCTTCAATGTTGCATTTCAATGACATTTAAAAAGAAAATAAATTTAATTAAATATTCAAGGAAATATCAAGTCCAAATCAAAACAATGTTTTCTTTAACTCTAATTCTCTCAAAATTTTATTTTTAAAGTCAAGTAAGTTGCACGTTTAATTTTCTTGTAAAAAAAAAAAGGAAAAAAAATGAAAGTTTCAATGAATTTAGTTTTATATAGAATGGGATGCTATTTATAAATTGAGATTTTATTTATTTATTTATTTTCATTTCTCATTCCTTGTTTGTTTGTACTGATTTTGTTCCATTTTTAAATTAAGAAAAAAAATGAAAAAAAAAGAGACTTGGAGAGTCAATCCATTTAAAATTATATTAATTTTTTATATTCATTTTTTTAATTTTTTAATTTTTAATTTTTTTTGTTCATACTGTTTACAATTTCTGTTTTAAAAATTTTTTCTATAGCAAAAATCATTTTAACAAAAATTCGAAATATAAAATCATGATCATTATCATCAAATTGTTTGAATTTGATTTTTCTCAAAATTAAATCTTCAATATGGAAAAGAACATATATAGAAATATTTATTTTTATAGGCTAGAAATTTAATTTTTTAAAATTGTAAATTAAACATTTATTTGAAAAACCGGAATATATAATATATAAAGTTTATTTAAATTTAAACAATAATTAAAAAAAAAAAGCAAATTGACAAAAAGTCCTCGGAGTTTTTTAATATTGGAAAATTCAACCTCCCCCTTTGATTCTTCATCTACAACTCCCGCCGCAATCAATGGCCTCAGCCTCCCATGTGCTTCTCCTTCTCGTCTCCATCTCCTCCTCCATTGACCCCAATTCCCCATTTTTTCTCTTCTCCTCCTTCTCCTCTTCACCTGCAATGGCTTCTTTCTCTCCTTTCTTCACGCCTCTGCTCATCTTCTCGCTCTTGAACTGCGGATTGGCTGCCGCCTCCACTGCCGGCCAGGATGCTGACCGGATCTCACATCTCCCCGGCCAACCTACCAACGTGACCTTCTCGCAGTACTCCGGGTACGTCACTGTGAATGAGAAAGCGGGGCGGGCGTTGTTCTACTGGCTCGTTGAGACTCCGGCTTCCGTTCAGCAAGCGCCGCTTGTTCTCTGGCTCAATGGCGGCCCTGGATGCTCTTCGATCGGTTATGGCGCTTCTGAGGAGCTTGGCCCTTTCCGCATCAACTCCGACGGGAAGACACTGTTCTTGAATCAGTATGCTTGGAATAAAGGTGTCTGTTTTTTTTTCTCTAAAAACAATAATCATCTCTTGCCCGTCTTGTGTTTGAGGATTTTCCTCAAAGGTGTGATCTTTGTTTTGGCAGTGGCGAACATACTGTTTTTGGAGTCACCGGCGGGTGTTGGATTCTCGTATACCAATACGTCTTCGGATTTGTACACTTCTGGAGACCAGAGAACAGGTTCATTGAATGCACAGACAGTGTTTTGGTCTCAAAAAAGTCTTTGGTTTTCATTCCTTTGTGTGTGTGTGTGTTTTTTGTTCTCTCTGTGTTTGTAGCCATAGATGCGTACCATTTCCTTCAGAATTGGTTTGAGAGGTTCCCCCAGTACAAGCATAGGGATTTCTACATTGCTGGAGAGAGCTATGCAGGTGCTTGCTCTGTGCCCTTCTTTCCTTTTCTGAATTCAATTTCAATCTCTAGTTCTCAGTTTATGTCATGCTTTGCAGGGCACTATGTTCCTCAATTGTCCCAACTTGTTTATAGAAAGAACAAGGGAATTCAGAATCCAATCATTAACTTTAAGGGATTCATGGTAAAAACTAGAACTTTTCTTCATTTGAGTGGTTGCAATGATACTTGGAAGAGCTCTAGTGTCGTATGCTGTTGAATTGGAGCATGATTTCAGGTGGGGAACGCTGTGACTGATGATTACAATGACTATGTGGGCACATTTGAGTACTGGTGGACTCATGGCTTGATCTCTGATGACACCTATAAAAATCTGAAGGTCACTTGTGACCTTCAAGCTTCTGAACATCCATCAGCACAGTGTGCGAAGGTCCTCGACTCCGCCAGTGTAGAGTTTGGAGAGATTGATCCATACAGTATATACACAGGCAGTTGCAGTTTGCCTCCATCTCGCAAACGCACTTTTAGGGGCCACTATGTAAGTTCTCAGTACCAATCTTTGCTTCACACTAGCCAAGTTCCATTGAGTTTTACCAACACTTTGATTAGTTCTTGAATCTCATATGCATATTTATTCAAACTCAGCCTTGGATGTCCAAAGCATATGATCCTTGCACTGAAAGGTATGCCAAGGTCTATTACAACCGTCCTGAAGTTCAGCAGGCACTCCATGCAAATGTTACTGGGATAAATTATGCTTGGGATACATGCAGGTTAGTTTAGATGACTTTGTTTTTCTTTGGCACAATGCATACTCTTGATTAAATGCATGCTATATTTTACTTGGAAAAAAGTAGTACTTGCTAAGTTGTCATATTTATTATTTGGTTGCCCACAGTGATACTGTAGGGATGTTTTGGGCAGACTCTCCCAGATCAATGCTTCCTATTTACCGTGAACTTATTGCAGCAGGCCTCAGGATATGGGTGTTCAGGTACACATTATGTTTGTTTTCCTACCTCTTCTTTCATTTCACACAAAGCTGCACAATAGTGTCAATGTGAATATGTCATTTATTGGTATCTGCTTGTGATTCAAGTTGCCGACAACTTGTAAGAAAATTTAGGACCACCCTAGTGATAGAATGAAGTTATTTCTGTTGATAATAGATGTCCACAAACTATTTTGAGCCTGAAGCTATAACATTGTTTCTCATACAATTGAGAAGAGGTTTAACGCATACACAGAATTTATCCAAGCTTGTAATGCTGATATGATAAACTGAAGCTCATGCACACTTGGATTAAAATGTAAAGTTAGGAGGCCTTCTTCTCTATTGACTATCGCTACATCGGTCGTTAAAGACATTATAGAGGCATCAAATCCACGTAACTGGTTTCTCTAGTTTTCGGCAAACTATTGTTTAGTCACTACATCTACAATGTTTGCAATTCCTATTTGGCAGTGGAGACACAGACGCCGTAGTTCCTGTGACAGCAACTAGATATTCAATCGATGCTCTCAAGCTCCCAACCATCACCAATTGGTATCCATGGTATGACGTTGGAAAGGTCAGTCGACGGAATTCATCACACAAACTTCTGAATTTTTTTTTTTTACCAGCAGAACTTTGCCGATAATTTTCATCGTCTTAATAGGTTGGTGGATGGAGCCAGGTTTATAAAGGTCTGACCTTTGTAACCATTACGGGAGCCGGACATGAGGTTCCCCTTCATCGGCCTCACCAAGCTTTGATTCTTTTCAGACATTTTCTGCAAAATAAACCAATGCCTCAAGTGGGTGAAATAGAAAAGTGAAGACATCATCTTCTCATTTGTTTAACTTGCTTCCATTTTTACCAGCTTTGCATTGTTAGAAGGCTGGCCAATAATAAAAAAAATAGGTGTTTGTTATTACGTATTCATCGATGATTGATGATTGCAATTGCAAGGGCATGGATTCTGTAAATAATTCTTGCTAATCAGGTGATTTTATATATATATATATATATATCCAATAAAAATGATATTTCGTTGTATGCCCCTATGAAACTCATTTTTGTAGCTGATATTATATAAAAGTCATATCAATGAAAAAATATTTGAAATTTAACCATTAGTGTAATTTAATTTAATTTTTAACTTCAAGACCCTCAAAACTAACTTATTACAACCTCAACAAAAATGTGAAAACTCAAAAATGGTCTGCTAAGCTTAATAAATGAACAATAATTTTATACCAAACATAATTCAAACACGGAGTTGTTTTAGTTGTCATTTATATTAAATGTATACCACCTGCGATTTATATTTTTCATTTATTTTAACACATGTTTACTAAATACTCCCTCTGTCCCACTTAATTAATTTCAATATGAATTCCTAAAAATTTAATGTTACGTATATTATTCTCCATTATCTTAAATGCACAACCTTAGTGAGGAATGAATAAAATTAAAAAAATTAGCTAAATATTTATAAAAATTTGAAATCCAACGATTTTTTTATCTTTCTTGAAATAATTAAAATGAACACTTGGAACAAACTTCTGTCACCACAGCAATAGTCTAATATTGTCCTAATTTGTCAAAAAAAAAAATAATAAAAGGGCTTTTTCCAATCTAATCCTCATTTTTATTTTAATAGTCAAAATCTCCTTATGGAAACTTTATTCACGGTTTAAAAGGTGAAATTCTTTGAACAGTCCCTCCACAGACCTAGATGTGCCCTTTTAGACCCTCTATTCTAATATGGACCTTTTAAGTCCCTATATTATCTTGATTGAGAAATGTCAGTCCACCGGCTAACAGCCGTTACTAGAGCCGTCAGTGAGTGCTGATGTGGAGCCGCGTGGCACTTGAATGGGAGCTTACGTAGCAGTCACCATCATCCATTGAATTTCACAATTTAAAAAATGATTTTAAACAAAAAAAAACAACCTTTCACAAATCGAACAAGACTTCTTCTCGGATTGTGGATTTTACTCGCACTCAATTTGCCCTAGCTCTCACGCGCTTTCCTAAATCAACACTCTTTGTCATCCTCTCCCTTCGATCAGTTCTCGCTGTCACCCTCTCATGCCAGACCAGTCCCCAACATCATCAATTTAGCATGTATTTTTGTTTGGTCATGAATATACTGCAGTGGTTGTATTTTTATTCAGCTTGCATTAATTTGAAATGCAGTGCCTGACCATTGAGTAGAGTGGCTGTTTTTTTTTTTAGTAGACAATTGTTAGTTGGTTAATTGAAGAATAAATAAATAAAAATATTTACCGGAAACATACAGAAGCTGCTCAAGGAAAAAACCATTTGTGATTTATTGAAAGGGAACATATACAACAAAAACTGTTCAAAGAAGAAGAAAATACACAACTTTCAATCTTGCCCAATACTAGGGTGATGTGTGAAAAAAACCTAATTCAACATGGAGTTGAAATGCAAAAACTCAACCCCAATTCCATGTCATTTGTCCCATCTTCCATAATCAACTGATCCTTAACCTAATCTTGCAACCTGCACAATCTTCGCTGTCAAAGGAGATATTCTTGAGGGATGCCGTTGCAACATCACAGGTTTCATTGTAATGGGGACTCATCGGGGAAAGAGGGAAAGGGATGGCGAGGGTGATGAGAGCTTGACTAAGGGGGGAGGATGGTAGCTTGGTGAAATTCAATGGAAGATGGTGACTGCCACGTGGCTCCACATCAACACTCACTGACGACCCTAGTAACGGCTGTTAGCCGGTGGACTGATATTTCTCAATCAAGATAATATAAGGAATTAAAAGGTCCACATTAGAATAGAGAGACTAAAAGGACACACCTAGGGCCCTAGAGGACTGTTTTAAGAATTTCACCGGTTTAAAAACATCGAATCAAAGCTATGTTACTATCTAAAAGTGCTGACTAGATTTTTTGAAAAAACAAAATATTGATTTTTTCATAAGCACCCTTCTCTTATAAAAAATCACAAATGTTAATTTTTTTGGTTTTCTTAAAACTCTTTAATTTATTATTATTTTTAAAAACTTATTTTTTAACCATAATTGCTTTGGAAAATATATTATGATTGGTTTATACATATTTTTGGTTTTAAGGCTTTTTTAATAGTTATTTAAAATTATATTTTTTAAGCCATATTTACAATAAGAAAATATATTATTAATAATAATTAAATGTGAATTATTTTGCTTGATTCAAAACCCAAAATTATTTTAAAACCACATTTTATTATTATTATTATTATTATTATTATTATTATTATTATTATTATTATTATTATTGATTTTTTTTCTCCCCCTCTAAAAGGCCAATCGGATTCCGCCTTACACCTGAACCCTAGAAATTGTGCCATCAACACATTACTTCTTATAATGCAACTATACATATAACTTCAAAAAAACCACACTTACATGTATTCAAAGTTAAAAACTTATTTTAAAAATAATTAAACCACAAAATTAAAAATAAATATGTACAAAATAAATCTATAGCTTTTATATCTACAATAAACAAATCTATTATCTATCCAATATTAAATAATAATAATAGTTAATTTTGTTTTAAAATGTGTTTAATTATGTGCCTAAAAAAAGATAATTACATGTATAAAAGAAATAATTACGGTTATATAATAATATTAATAATTTTTTTTTTCCCAAATAAAAGTGGCTAAAAAATATAATAACTTAAAAACATTTACAAAAAATTATCTTCTGTATTTTTTTAAAAGAGAAAGGTGCTCTTGAAGAAAACCAATATTTTGTTTTTTTTAAAAAAAAAATATAGTCGACACCTAGATAGTGACATGGCTTTGATTTGAAGTTTTGAAACCTGAATAAAGTTCTAAAGAGGGTTTGATTGGAAAAAAAAGCCTAAAATAAAAAAATAACTGAGCTTTAATATATTTCTCAATTTTTGCCTTTCTAAATTTCAAAGGAGGGTATCATGTTATCCAATTACAACCTGCCACGCATATGATCACTGACTAAAAGTAAAAGGAAAGCAACACGCTCCCCGTTCCCAAAAACCTTCAAATCGTTTAGTTCTAGTTTTCCCTCACTCTGAAACACTCCCCATGGATCTCTATTCCACTTCTTTCCCAGGTCTCTATTTCTCACTCTCTCTAACTTTCCAACAATGAATTTGACCATGTTTGCACTACCTCACAGTCCATTTAATTTGCATATGTATTTCCCATAACTTGGTTCTCTATATAACCAGGCAAATGCAAAGCAACAGCAAACAAAGATAAGAAAGATGGTGACAGAAGCACCAAAAACAACTAGTAACAGGCAATCACTCTAATCATTGCAAACATTATTTTGTTTTATAGCATGTTGAATTCCTGTTAGCATTGTAAATTTCCATATTCCAAGTACCCAATTTCATTAATAGTAACATGCTATGCATATAGGCCAAAGCCGACTTTTGGTGTTTCAAGAAGCATAAACATACCTGCCAGGAAGAGCTTATTGCCAAAGAGGCAGCCCTCTGCTGCCTCAAGCCGATGGAAGCCAGTGGAAAGCTCCACAAAGTTGGGTTCACGGAAAAACTCTTCCGGTGAAACCACTGTTGATGGCAAGAATGCTTCCGAGGATAGATTTCAGAAACTGCAACAAGAGATCACCAATCAAGATTTTGAGAAGCTGTGGCCAGAGTTGATAATGAAGAGTGGTGAACAAAACATGATGCAGACACCTGTGTCCTTGGTGAAGAGTTTGGCACCGGAGACGTAATACCAGAGTGCTAAGAACTGCACAAAGTGTAGGCTTGACAGGCTCGAGTCTTCATCATACTGGCTTGTCAGATTGAGCTTGAGGAGTCTGTTGGGAAGCACTTCATCTCTGCCACATTCTTCCATCTTGCCTTGGATTGCCACGCTGAGGTTTTGAGGCCCCTCCTTATCCCTGCATTTTGATTGTGTTTTTGTTAAAACCTATATAACATTTGCACCAGTACATAATTGTATAGGCATGTGTGTGTACGCATGCACTTGTGCTCACATATAATGTTCATAGGCAAAAATATGTTATACTACAATGATACATAGTTCATTTGGCACAAATTTGTTGCTTTTCTCACTGCCATTTATGAAACCTCTAATTTAAATGTGATGATAGAACTAATAGACTTGTTTGTTTGGCACCTGGTTCAGATTGAGTGAGTTTTGACACATAATATTAACCCCTTTGTTTCTGTATGATGCATGGCAGCCATTTTCAAGTCTTCAAAGTGAGCATAAGCAATACATCGAACTGCAAGGAGATGATCCTAAGGATGCTCTTTGGGATGAGCTTTGCAGATTGTATGGTTTAAGGAATGACAGTCTGGAACATGATCTTGATAGTCTTGATAAGAATGACTTTGTTCTTGGAGAGCACGGCGATGCCAAGTTCAATAAGACATGAAAAGACGGATTTTGGGAATGCGATCATATGGTAAATGATACTGTGAGTGCATTAGTGAAAGAACCTATGAAGATCAAAGACGCTAACAAGGTTGAGCCCAGAGTTTGTCTTTTTGCAAGGGACTCTTTAGATGGAAAGCCAATGCTGAGTTCCTACAAAAGCTCGGTTGCAACTTGTGTGAGTGGTGATCCTGAGAGAGAATTGTACAGAGAGAAGCATAAAAGAAGCCCTGTTTTCATGTCTAAAAAGTCCTCACAAACCAAGGCAGAGAGACGTGCAAGAAAAAAATGGAGCTGGGCTAGGGCAAAACAAAGTAGTCGGAATAGCAACATGGTTCAAACAGATGAAAAGCACCCTTTGAGTAAGTAGTTTTAGTTGGTTTTTGCTGGTCATTTAAAACCTTAAAAGAGTTGGTTGTGACTATGGTATTAATGCCAGGTGAAACACCGGCACTATTGAATTTGGAGAAACTACAATAAATAAGAACTAGGGCAGCTACAATCATACATCTCCTGATGAGGTTTGATTATCTGAATTTGAACACATGAAATAAGGAAAGAAACTGAAAACAGAACCACCTCACTCATTTTGAGTAACTCCTAAGGTGAAGCAGTTTTCTTTGCAGAATAGCTAGCAACTGGAATTTGAATAAAATATCAGGTTAGAGGTAGCTGTAAGTTAGAGCATATGGAATAAGTGTGCGGCAGTGAGTATTCGATGCTCCAGCTAAAGTGATAGTTACACAAATGTTGCTCCAAACGATGTGTTGATTTATTGGTTTGTCTTTGTACCTGCATGTTGTATTTCACATTCTTCATAAAAGTTTCAGCTTGTTTTTGCATCATATCTGACATATGTAATCCTTTGCATCGTATGTGGCAGAACAGCTTGCTTGGAGGTTCCCTATTAGACTCTTACAGTGTGTCTCTAATCACATCATGTTAACCTCAAACTGACTCACTGGGCAAATACTTAAAGCTTTGATAGCAGGAACAAATACTTAAAGCTAAGTTCAAACAAAATACTAGATAAATTATGGCCCTTCCTTCAGCCCCTCAATTTGAATTGTCTATTTAACATACAATACTGGTTAATTCAATAATGTCTTTAGTTCATACAATCCAAAGCAATCCAGTTCGATGGTTTATGACTGAAATCTCAAGTTCAACCAATCCTTTTTTAATATAAAAAATATGAAAAGTTAACCTTTATTTTTTTTTGACAAAGGCGACAGGCACCTATTAGTATCTATATCACGCGTGAGTTATTTTCCTTGAATGCGTCTATCAAAGGGCGTGCAGGCGTGAGTCATTGCCTCGAACGTGCCCTCGCATATGAAAAGTTAGGTGTATTTCACTTTTCAAACATAATTAAATATACCATCTACTACATTACATTATACTAGATATAAAACTTCAACCAGACTCAGCTTATGATTTTGTATTTTGATATCATTGCTTGGTAAAGGTTCTGTAATGAATCTAACTTTGTTCTTTCAAAAATTGAACTGAATCCAAAATTAGCAAGATATAAGAGAATATGCATTAAGAAATCACACTATCAAATCAAAATGTTAGGCAGCAATACAATAACATTCCAGAAAAGACTCCATCAGACCAATGATTAGAATGGCTTCCCCTGTGATAAACATAAAGGCAAGAGCTTTATCTAAAGCTTATCAATCCACAAGATGATTGATAGCTACAAGCACTCCAAAATCTCAAATAAACTACTAAAAATTTGAACAAGTTCTTAATACTTAAGCAATCAAGCATAAAAATCATCATAAACTAGAGACAGTGCAAGACCCACTACCAAAAAGCTGCCGACTTTCTAATCTCAGAACTCATTATAAAGAAACAAAGCCAAAACAGAGAAGAAGGAAGAGGAGAAGATGAGGAACCGATACCCGAGCAACGAACTGATCGGATGGTTGAATCTAGTGGGAATGGTGGCATCGATTCCGATCATCGCCGCCGGGCTATGGCTGGCGCGGAGCAAGAGCACATGTGAGACATCGCTTCAGGGGCCAGTTCTAGGGTTAGGGTTCCTGGTGCTGCTGGTATCACTGGCGGGGTTTGGCGGTGCGTGCTTCGGCGTGGCGTGGGCGTTGTCAGTGTACCTCGTGGCGGTGGTGGTGCTGATCGCGGCATTGTTGGGGATCACTGTGTTTGGGTTCGCCGTGACGGGAGGAGGAGGAGGTTTGGAGGTGGAGGGGAGGAGCTACAGGGAGTATAGGCTTGAGGATTACTCCGGCTGGCTGCGCCACCGGGTGGAGTCTTCCAAGTACTGGAGGACGGCGAGGGCTTGCGTAGTGGGATCGAAGGCTTGCGATGCGATCATCACCTGGACTCCCATGGATTACCTCCAACGCGACCTCACTCCCATTCAGGTTAAACACAGCACGATGCTACTGATCTAGAAATAGCAGAGCTTTAGAGGGTTTAAGATTTAAGTAATTTTTTTAAATAATTATTATTTTTTAACAAATATTTAAAAGTGATTAATATGCCATTGACTTGATTAAATATTTTTTTTTTTTATCTTTTTATTTTACATGGTTTTTTTTCCAAATCTAGTTATTATTACATAGATTTATTTTTTTTTCATATGTGTGTAAAAATATATCTGTCTAATATAGAAATCAGAAATAAGTGTCATGTTTCATGGTTATTTGAGAAATTATTAAACAATATATTTGGCTTTCAATTTATATCATTTTGATTGTCCAACTTTAATTTTTATCTATTAAAAAAACATCAAAGAGATTTTCGTAGAGAATTTGAAAATATGCATTTCAAATTTACCATGTTAACACCAATTCATCACATCTTTTGCATACACAAACATAACACATCATTTAAAAAAAAACATGTAACACTCTTATTATCATGTCGCATGTCACATTATACTATAATAGTGTTATAAATTGGTATTAACATTGCAAATCTTTTTAAACACAAATTAAAATTTGGTAATCGAAATGATACAAATTGAAATTTGATACTTAAAATGAAAAAGATACTATAATAAGTTACTCACCCAACAAAATTGATCTCGATATATTTTAGAAGTGAATAATTTGAGAATTTTGAATGTGAAAAAATAGTCTGGATGTTGCAAACCGCCAACAGCTTGCAAGTACGAGGGAGGAGCAGCAATGCCAGCTCAAGATGAAGATTGCTATCGATGGAACAACGCGGAGGACATCTTGTGCTACGAATGCGACTCATGCAAAGCCGGAGTTTTGGAGCAAGTGAGGAAAGCTTGGCACAACCTCTCCATTATCAATGCCGTCATCCTTCTCTTCCTCGTCGCCGTCTACTCCATTGCCTTCTGTGCCTTTCGCAATGCTCGCCGGGACGCAGTTGGCTATCCTTTCGGTCTCGGTCCTTTGTCGAAGCCGAAATCTTATTGGGATTCTTACTGGTAAACTTCTCGACTTTGAATGTTTTTAATGGAGTGAAAGTGAGATTAAAGATAGCTTTTAAATTAAAATAGAGTTACTTAATTTATAAAGAAATTTTCATTACATTTGGGTTGAAAATGTAGTTCTTATTTTTCCATCGTTTGATGGTTTTGTAGGTGGAAATGATGGATCTTATTGGGATTCTTACTGGTAAACTTCTCGACTTTGAATGTTTTTCATGGAGTGAAAGTGAGATTAAAGATAGCTTTTAAATTAAAATAGAGTTATTTAATTTATAAAGAAATTTTCATTACATTTGGGTTGAAAATGTAGTTCTTATTTCTGTGGTTTGATGGTTTTGTAGGTGGAAATGGTGGATCTGATCAAGGAGAGGCCCTGCCTGTGTATATTTGTCATGCCATTATGTGCATTGTATATTTGGTTTGAGGTCCAAATTTTGAATTTTTATTATAATAATTTGAATTATCAGACTATTGTAACTATTAAGTTTAATTGAAATTAGAATTTGAGCTTTGGGGGGAAAAAAAAAACAAGTGTAGTGCTTTTTCACCATCAAAATTATGAAATTAAAATTAGAGTTTTCTAAAGCTTTTCTGTTCATGGTCTTTTTTGTCTTTTTTTTTTATGTTTATTTGGTGGATCTTTTTTATCTTTATTTTTATGTTTATTTATTTATTTATTTATTTTTATGTTTATTTGGTGGATCTTTACTGGAGTTTTATCTCTTTATGCAGCCTCTCCACTCTCTTTTTATTCAGCTGATATGATTAATTTATTTATTTTTAAATCTATTGTATTATATAAATATAAATATATAAATTATAATATAATGAAAAAAATTAATAAAACCCCCTAATGTGCTAATTATCTAGTTATGTGTTTGAGAGGTTTTGAATTCGAGTTTTTAAAATAATAAAAGATATAAGGTTTC
The DNA here is from genome assembly GCA_902712375.1 of Dioscorea dumetorum. NCBI lineage: Eukaryota > Viridiplantae > Streptophyta > Magnoliopsida > Dioscoreales > Dioscoreaceae > Dioscorea > Dioscorea dumetorum. The sequence continues at coordinate 8,167,491 of CACTHL010000561.1, read as the reverse complement.
ATGTAGAACGTGTGTGACTAGCATTCTTCCTTATGTTGTAAGATAGAAGAAATTTGAAATTATTTATGTTACATTCTAAAAAGTTATAAATTTTTTTTACTGATATAGTTTTTTATTAATAGCATTTTTTTACCATGGTAAAAAACTCATAAAGTTCTAATAAATTAATTACCTATAATTTTCGCCTTATGTTAGTGATTTTTTCTCGGTAGTTATTCCAATAAATAAATATTTATAATTTTTAAATATTTATGCATTTATTTAAATTAAAATACGTTTATATAATAATTATATAAATATGTAAAATAAAGTTTTAGTATTTTTGTTTTTTAAATTTTCACGCTATGGTTGGTTTATTTTTTTTATTTAATAATCGTCAGTTAGCTTAACCGCGAAGCGAAACACGAAACCTTCAAAAAGGCTCGAAATCGGCGCGAAAGCGCGAAACCCTAGATCTATCGACGCTCTCGATCCGATCAGCAATGGCGAAGGAGTTCAACGTCCCGCCGGTGGTCTTCCGTTCCTCCGGCGCCACACCTGCCGCCGTTGCCTACCAGCGCCACACCTCTACGGCCCCTGCCCCTGCCCCTGCCCCTGCTTTCAAATCCTCCCCCACCCTTCCTTTCATGCCCTTCGATCTCAGCTCCGCCCCCGGCTCCTCCTCCTTCTCCGCCCCCGCCGCTCACTCTTTTAATATCCCTGCTTACCCGTCTATCTCCGGCTCCGGCTCCTTCTCCTCCTTCGACGAGGAACCCCCTCTCCTCGAAGAGCTCGGCATCAATACCCGCCAGATCTGGCTGAAGACCACCTCCATCCTAAACCCTCTCCGTTTAAACCCCGTCCTCCACGAGGACGCCGACCTCTCCGGCCCCTTCCTTTCTCTCATGGCCTTCGGCCTCTTCCAGCTCCTTGCTGGAAAGTTCCACTTCGGTATCATCCTTGGGTGGGTTATTGTCGCCTCGCTTTTCCTCTACGGCGTCTTCAACATGCTCGCCGGCCGCTATGGAAATCTAGATCTATACCGATGCTTGAGTTTGGTTGGCTACTGTATGATCCCGATGGTGATTTTCTCCGCGGTGTCCCTCTTCATGCCTCGTGGCGGGGTTCTGATCTTCGTCGCTGGGGCTGTTTTCGTGCTCTGGTCCACAAGGGTTTGCACGCGGCTCTTGATCGAATTGGCCTCTTGCGGTGACGAGCATCGCTGGTTGATAGCGTACGCTTGCTTGCTTGTTTACTTGCTTTTCTCTCTGCTCGTGATATTCTAATTCGTTGGTGTGGGATTTCAACTGTTGGTATGTGAGAATCTCGCACTCTTCTTCACCTCTCCATTTTTATCCCCAAATTGTGATCTTTATAAATATGGCTATTTTTTGTGAATTAATATGAGCATGGTAGAACACAGAGAACCTTGATCGAATTTTCATGAGTTAAAAAAAAAAAGATTTTCATTACTTAAACCTTTGATTTCAGTTAGTCTTGGCAAATTGCATGAATTCTTGTTGATCCTTATTGCATCTGTCTACAGGCTATTAATGTGAACTGATGTTTTCTTGAATTCATTTTTTTTCGTTTATATTTGACATCAACTGATTTTGTGATGCTATATCTTTTACCAAAGGGAAATTTCTAGGATAGCAATGTCACTTAGGATGTTATATGTGAGTTAGAATTCTTGTCATTCTTGATTTTAGTTTCTACATTCAATAGACATTCAATTTATTTGTATGGCTCCACAAACCCTTCTTTTAGTCCTGTGGAAATGTTTGCCTTCATCTCAAATCTGTATGTCTTTTTTACTGATTTAGGAGGCATGGATCTAAACCTGTGAGCAATTCATGCAATTAGGAGCTTTGTAATTTTTTTCTTTATTGCATTCTTGTTCTTAATGTTGGAGTTCAGGATCAATGCTATTAACCCTTTTAAGTCTGGGTTTGTTTTCCATCCATCATAATATGGCACTTGAACCCTAATCAGAACAAAGAATTACAAAGCACATCATAAATTTAATTATTTATTCTGACCTTCCTTCTATTTGACCATTAGTGAAACATGCCTCAAAGCCTAAGATTGAAGATTGTCGTAACCTAAATGTTTTTCATACCAAAGAAAACACTTTTGTTAGTATATGTATGAGAACATATCTCTTGGTTCATTGAATAAAATTTGAACATAGCTAATGCTCAAAAGGTTTTACTTTCATGATTTTCTGGACAATTGTTGGGATGCAGTGTGTATTCGCATTCACCTTCGTTGTGTATTGGTTGGGATGAAGTAGAGCTCTTTTAATTTTTTGTTTGCTTAAAGGTGGTTTTTGGAGGACCTCTCTTTATTGAGAAATAATGGGCTTTTAAGTTCGTAGGGGGGTTTTAAGACAGGGTATATTGTATTGAGGGGAGACTGGTTAGAAACGAATAGCATAATGTATGAATGTTTGTGATGATCAAACAAATATTTAGTTTAGCTTGGTGGAGGTGGTCAAGGAAGGCTGTGTTTTACCTCTTGCTGTTTGTTAATTTTGGATATCATGTATGTTTTCTTCAATGCCCCATTTGGTTGATCCCATCTGATAACATGCACTATGCAGAATGTTGAAATTCTTTCTTGTCATGCTCTAGCAGATTTAAGACCATAGCCCTTCTCATAAAAAGACTTTAGGATTGTAATACACACGTTCTTGCCACATAATTATCACATTGGAAAGACAATTTTATGCATGGGGTAGTTCTAAAGCTCCTTCTGTAAAAGCATCAATTGCAGTTCGAGTTTGAGTTGCATTCCTAGGTTATTCCCCTTCTTTTGCATTGTCAGAAACCTTTGTTGCAAATTTGAGCTTATTTAGTTTTAATAAAGCAATCAAAGATTCAAAATTTATAAACTGTATTTGTTGTTTTGAAAAGTTGCCGGGGGAAAAACTTAATTTTCTTCTGCTTTGTCATAGGTTTGCTCAAGGATTGGAGGGTTGGCTTCAGGAATTTTTTGCTGGCATTTTGGACACTGTATAATCTTTTCATTTTTTTCATTTGTGTTGGTTCAACATCATATATTCTACAATACCTTTAGAAATAACACACCCATTTAATATACACTGTTTATAAGCTTCTCAGTCCCTTCATCTCTTGAACTATTGTGAGATGTATATTGTTAGTGTCATGGACCTAGTAGAAAGGACTGTGTGACTATTATTCTTTGTAGAAATTATTCTTTGGAGTTGATATGTCCATTACATAAATTATCCTTTTTTGTTTTGATTTCTCCACCATTTGGGATTGGAATAAGAACACATACTGCTAAATTTCTTTCTATGCTTGCCCTTTCCTGTATTATTACTCTAACAAGTGTCACAGTGTGATGTATGGTCTATGTCTGAAATTCTCAGTCTGAAATACTTCACTATTCCCACTTTTTGAAGTACTCCAGATGTGGGAAAACAAACCACTCCTGTTGTTTAAGTCTGATTAACATGTTGATTCGTCTTGCTGCTTGTGTTTAAGTCTGATTGACCATGTTTCCGTGACAACAGATGATGTTCGTTGCACTAATTAGGTTTAGTACATGGATTAGCCTTTTGTTCTTGTCGTACATTTTGCATTATTCTGTATGGCCGGAGAAAAACTTTGTCTGGAGTCAACTGCATGACACCTTACATGCCAACCTTTTTTTTTTCAGCCCAAGTGGTCCTTCATCCTGCACATGTTTATCATGCGTTTGTACCTGCTGTTCTATTCCAGGTCAAAGGATTTGAAACAATGAAAAGTATCATGGAGATGATATTAAAGGTTTGTTTGTTAAATAGATGGCAATTATTAAGTTTGGTTATGTTTGTTCAACCTAATAGTTACATTGTTATTGCTGGAAATTATTGCACCATTCAATTCAATGGTTGCTAAGCAGTTATATGTCACTACTTCCATCAGATAATTATGTTTTTCATATATTTCTCTCTTATGATGTTTGTGTGCATAATGATCCTAAAATAAGTTTAAAATTAAAATAGTTTATTAATATTTAAATTTTATTTTGCAAGCTAGAAACTGATTTGGTAGTTATTATGGTATTTCACTGTGAATTTAGATATAATTATACAGTTAATTTGGGTGTGTAAATGTGGATTTAGATATAATTATTTTTAACTATTTTTTATGATAAAAAAAGTCGGTATTTTGTTTTTCTCCCAAAAAAGTTTTATTTGAAAGTTTTATCGGGTGAGTTGTCCACATTTATTAAAATAATTATTTTTAAAATAAAATTTGGGTTTTTTAATTTTTTTTATCATATTATATATTTATATAGGATAAACCATTTATATATTAATGGATAAAGCAATATAATATCCATATTGCTATGAGATATGCGAAACTAATTAAACACAAATAATAGTGTGATTAATGTATATATAATGTTAAAAAAAGTTTTATCGTGGAAAAAAAACCAAGTCCACGTGTCCACGTGGGAAGAATGGGCACATCTATATGATCACTGTGCTGATCACTAAGCACACTTGCGGTGGATTTAACGCCAAATAATACGGCACGCTTAACACGGGTCTTCTACTACCACCGAGGCCGTCGCACCGCAGACATAAAAATAACACTAACAGACCCAAACTTCTCACCGTTCCATAGCACCTTTAGCCTCAGGCTTCCATAGTCAACAACTATCTATAGAAAAGTCGCTTTTCTGACTCGATTTTCACGGTCCACTTCTTCTCTCTCTTTCTCTCTCTCTCTCTCTCTCTCTCTCTCACTGACACACACAAAACGAACTCCTTCTCGGGCCCCAACTATAAATACCGGGAAGGATCGAAAATAAGGGACCATCAAGGATTCAAGAACGGAGCTCTAGCCTCTACCCTTCTAGCTGTCGTTGTTTTCGTCTCCGATTTGCCATCTCTTTTGGATCGGAACTTTGATCCTCTATCCTCGATTGTAAGGTATGCTTTCTATTCGCTCTGATTCATGATCATCGGTTGGCTGTTGGATGAATTTTTGATCTTTTGTTTCTCCTTTTTATGTTTATACGATGTTGTCAGCGATCTACTTGTTGTGGTTTTGGTTTATTTTGCTGGATGATTTTAAATTTTTTATGATTTTGGTTTTTATTGAAGAATCTGAGTTTATTTGGTTATAAACATTGCGATTTGGTTATGAATGAAACTGAGGACATTGGCGGGTGTTAAGGTCTGCCGATCTAGAACGCATGCTCAGAATTTCATATGAGAGGTTGGTTTAATCCATCCTATGCTTAGATTATTTTTTAAAAAATATTGATTGAATTTATTGAATAACTCTTCACTCTTGGCAGCGTAAATAATAAGAATAATAATAATAAATAAATAAATAAAAACTCTTGGCAGCTTAGTTTGTAACTTTTTTGTTTTCAGCGGTGTGTTCATCTACTGAAATTCGAATAGTGCTGCAGGGGCTTTGTTGGCCTCCTTCGGCCCTATAGTGGGTGAATTTTCAATTCAAATAAATCTGACTTTCATTTTAAAGGAGATAACTTTGCAACTTGTCTGCATCAAACCCTTGCACATTTTTAATTAGAGTTATATACTGCAATAAGGCTGCAATTTCCCATGAGATCGTGGTCATTATAACTCCAGAACTATTATTGCTGGTTATCAATCAAGGCACATCTTTCACCATGTATAAGGGGATTGTAGAACCTTTAGGGGATAGTTTTATTGAGTTGAAGTTTTAATAGCATAGCTGATTGTTGTGATCTTTGCATCATTGGTCCTCATCGCGTCAATGCTGTTTGGTTCATTTTGATTCCGTTGTCTGTACCATTTTGTCCATTTATTCAAGCTATGACTTCCTCTGCCTGAACTAGTTTTGACTATCATCATTGTTTCAGGAAGACTTTCCACCATATTTTTGGCTAGTGCCAGAACTATCCTCAAACTGTTTATGTATTTGATTAGAAACTAATAAGACATCTTCAGTCCTTCACCTTTTATGCTTGTGGCCAGTATTCTGTAATTTAGGTTGCATATGCATTGAAGTGCTAACGATGCAAATTCTAAGGATGGATATTTTAAAGGTAAGATGTACCTTTATAACTGATGCCTAAAGAATCATCACTAATCTTGATTACATCTCACTTTCCATACATCAGTGGGAATTGTTTTTAGGTGGTTCAAGTTATCGGGAAGCAAGTTCTAAGCATTGTTGTCCTGTGCAAGTGACATTACTGATCCGAAGGGCACATTGAGAACATGAACTATCCTGCATAGATTGTTGTGCACCCTGCAATAATGTTACTCATGGGGTCAATGTCATTTGGCTGCTTTTGATTCAATTGTCATTATCATTTTTCCTCACTTATACAAGGTGGACTGATTGGTCCTATGCCTTCACCAGTTTGGGTTAATCTCATCGTCATCCTAGGAAGACTTCCCACGTTTATTTTGGCCTAGTGTCAGAAAGATTCCTTAAATCATTTATGTACTGGACTAAGCACTAATGAGACACTCTCATTCATCATTCTTGCAGCCATTCCTCTCCAATTTAAGTTGCATCTTTTTTGAAGTGTAAAAGATGCAAATTCTATGGAGGGATATGTTTTTAGGGTGAGATGTGGTTTTGTAATTTGTGCTTAAAGCATTATGAGTCAGATGTATATCTTACTTTTCACTTCCATTCTTGATTTGGAATTTTGTTGGAGGTCGTTCAAGTTTTGGGAAGCAAGTTCTTAACATTGTTGTCCAGTGCAAGTTGCATTGCTGATCCATTGGTTCTCTACTCAGAAGTGCTGAGATTAACTGCTCCATTAATTTTAAGGAAGCAATACTACCTATTCTGTGCTCGGGCAACATCAACATCTCTTAACTATACTGTATCATTAGTATCTTACTTCTAACTTTTAATGCATTGTGGTTTATCTACTAACTGAAAAGAATTTGTTGTAACATCTTTGGCATTTTAGAAAGATAAATGTACCTAGTGTTTGTATATTTTCTTCAGAGATTTCTTTGGGGTACTGCTTTTCAATGTTTCCAACATTCAGTTTTTAAAGTGTGCATGTTGGTCTGTTGACCCGAAATGATTACAAGTGTAAGTTTACATTTTCTTTTTACTCTATTATAGGAAATAACTTCATGAGGACTAGCTTTGTAGCATCAGTAAGGTTAGTTGTAATTGACCACTGCCTCATGGGTTTATTGTGTGGACTACACTTCATGCGTGCCAAGAGACATACTTTAACAATCCCAATCGTCTCTTGCATCCTACTTAAATATCTTTATGTCTGTGGAATATAAGAATACCCAAGACATTCCTACTGCCATTATGGCTGCATAAAACCAAGTATGTTTGGTAAATTTGCTTGTTTCAACAAAAAAACAACAACAGATGTCTGTTTGAAATACATGAAGAGGTTCTTGTTTCGAGAATACTTACCCACCCCTTTTTTTATTATAAAGCTGTTGCCTGTATATTAAGTATAGCACGTTATTATTGGAGATGTGTTGCAATTGTTATGTCGACATAATTTATTTGTTCTTCAGCAAAAACAAATACCAATATCAAACATTTATCATGCAGTGTGGCTTGCTAGTCTTTGTTTTTATGATAAAATGATGCAACATGCCTTATATGCCCCTTTCTTTCTCCATATATTCAAGTTTATCGAGATTTCCAGGTCTCAGTTATCCTTTATTTAACAATTACCTGATATAGCTGGATTTTTATATGAAGTTCTTTTATTACTTTGTTGGATTCATTAGTATCTGAGGGTAGACTAGTGCAAGCATCTCAGATGTCTGAAATGGATTGTGCCCGAGGATGGGATGGTCAGATCCTTAATTCTTATGTGCGATTAGCTACTAGTCTACTGTATGCCTTATAATTCATCTGATTCTAGTTTTTTTTATTTTTTTACAGAGAACACTTCCATCATGCCTCCTAGATTCAATATGCCAGTCAATGACATGAACACCAACAATGGGCAAAGATCAAATGACTATTTAAGAGCAAGTTTCAGTGTAGAGTGCCCAAACTACATGGCTGCTCCAGGAACATCACATGAGCCCTTCCATCGTAGTCTTTCTCTTGGCTACTCTGGTCAACTTCCTCCAAATTATGGCCAAAAAGGGATCTCTATTCATAATGTGCCTTCTATTGGCGGTGATAGCATTTCCATCCAAATGCACGACCCAGCAGGTGGATATAAAAGAAAACAGATGGCTATGCCAATGATGTTTGACAAAGGAAGCACTTCTGGATCTTACAGAGGTGGAAGATCATTGATTCTTAGCAATTGTAGGGGAGGAAGTTCTTCATGTACTAACGGTTACCGCAACGAAACTTCTTTACAATTTAACAATCACACTGGTGGAAGTTCCTCTAACCCTTCAGCTCCTGTAAATCATTTACTGGAAAACTATGCGCTGCCTCCTCAAATTCAAATTGCTCCTTGGGATCCCTTGAACATGGGTCCTGGCTGTAGGAATGATGTTCTTCCAGTTGGAACTAGTTCTCAGCGGAATGTTAGGAGCCGAGATTGCTATGCTGGGTCATATCCATTAAGCACTCCATCTCACAATCCATATCCTCCATGGCATTTTCCTGTTGCAGGTTCAATTGAGCAATCAATGCAACCTGTAGTACTTATGGGTCCAAGCAGAACAATGTTTACTGCAGGTTCAAGCTTAAACCAGTTTTTATTATTGTTTCTTCTACACAGTCTGATTGATCCTCTTGCTGCTTTTACTTATTGCAACAATTCTCTTTCATTAAACGATTTTCATGCAGGAACCAACATCAGCAAAGGCGTTTCCAAAATGCCTGCCTCAAACCAGTCAAACCCTACTCAGACTAGAAATCCAAGTGCTTTCTTCCCGGCTCATTTTGCACCGTCAACAGGAGTTAGCAGAGCCGATGTAAACAGCGGTCATCATAGAGTTTCTTCTTACATATCCAGTCAAAGGTATCCTACCACAAGGTCTACAGCCACCTCTTTGGAAGAGAGTGGCCGATCAGGAATGGGATCCAACCCGCCTTTCTGGAATTCAAGACCAGTCTCACTACCATTGCCTATTGAAGACCGCCAGAATGGGAATAATTCAAGAAACAACGAGACGAGAAGTACATGCCCATCAGTTGAACATTCAGCTTCTTTCCATAACAGTTGGATCTCCCAGGTGAGTTCATAATTTTTGTTAAATCAGCTCTTGTAATGATCACAGTGCATGTTGAGCTGAAAATTTTATGCCTGATTATACAGGGGATAATTATGAATCACTTCGATGATATCTTGGGGTTCCTTGATCCTCACAGGGACATGAGACTGGACATAGACAACATGAGTTATGAGGTGATTAAAAGTAATTCTCTTGCATCTTGTATTTCTTTGGACAATTTTTAAGTTTCGAGTTGTTGTCATTATTCATAGGAATTGCTTGCATTGGAAGAAAGGATCGGCAATGTCAGCACTGGTTTGTCCAAGAGTAAACTTTCCGGCTGTTTGACAGTGAGGAAATACCACTCCTCTGACCGGCTCCAAGATGATGGGCAGGAAAGGAAATGTGCTATATGCTTGGTAATGCAATACATTTTTTTCATTCATTAATCAGTGCCGTCTGCTTTAGTAAAAAAATTTTCTATTTTAAATTCTCCGTTACAGGAAGAATACGAAGATCAAATGAAGCTTGGCAGATTGAATTGCAGACATGAATTCCATCTCAAATGCATCAAGACTTGGTTACAGAAGAAGGATATCTGCCCAATCTGCAAAACCTCTGCAATTACTACCACCTCCAAGGGGACACAGAAGAAGAACTCTTCATAAGAAAAAATAAATAAATAAATAAATGAAAGTAAATTTCTCCTAGCAATCTTTTAGGTCTCATTCCTCCTGTATTATTTTTACTATTTACCATTGGAGGAATGTCTGTTTTGTCAATTGTAAATCCTTTTCTTTCTTCTAACTTGCTTACTTTGGTTGCAATCTCACAAGTTAATGAATATTAGAGTATGATTGTAACCTTTTTCTTTATTGACTTTCTAAACATAGAAAACATATTTAAATGTATACTTCCGTACTAAGAGTTGAGAGCATGCCCTTTATCCAACACATAAGCATGACATCAAGGGCATGAAGACAGGCTCAGTGCCTCATGGGGTTTTCTTTTGAGTCGCTTGTGTGTATAGGCTCTCACTATGACTTATTTTTTATTATTTTAAATTTATTATCCGTCTTGTATTAAAAGGGTAAATTAGTCAAGTAAACATTATATTTTTCTTTACTCCTTCTCTAACCTACTAAAAAAAATGGATGACTATAGATTACTATTTTCTTCATTGAATTAAATATAATATTTTTTTCAAACCTTCCATCCTTTTCTCTCCTTCACTCCTCATTTTCTCCCTCCTTTGAACCAAACAAGGGCTTAGGGTTTAATATCACCTTGATAATGTAGGTTACCCTAGGTATAATGACCAAAAGAGCCATTGGTCTCTCTTGTGCCTATATTGTGTTTGTTTCAAAGTTAAGGTTGCTTAATTGTTAATTTCTAGATTAGCCAATAATGTTAAATTGAACTAGAGGTTTTAAAAGTATTTCCTTATAAATTTGATGTTTAATTAAAAGTAATTTGTCATTAAGGGTTCAATGATAATGTTTAAATGATGATTTATTTATGTGGAAAGATTCTATATAAATTTTTTTTTGAAATTCGGGTGCGGTGGATAATTGTCTGTCATGCGAGACGTGTCTCACGTTATGAGTTTTGGCTAGACACGTTTTATGCCAATTTCCGTTTCAGGTTCATTTTCTCCATAAATAGGGTACCTCTTCGCCGTGCACCCCTGCCCCTCTTTCCTTATCTCTTTGTTTTAGTCACAGACTTCTGCTTCCGCCTGGGAGAAAAAAGATCAAGTCTTTTCTGCTCTCCTGCTTGTTCTGTAAGTATTCCGATCATCCTTTTATACTTTAGATCTCTTCAATTTCTCGATTTTGTCTATCTTTTACATTTCTATTTCAAGAATTTTTTTGACTATTATGACTATGAATTTTTACTTTTCGATGCGGTTTTAAAGATATGAATTAGATCGATGGATAGAAATTAGCTGGAGATCTATGATCTATGCATGTTTTCCAGTTGTGGACTTCTATCGATGTTTCCAATGAGGGCTTTTCTCTATAAAGTTAAGATATTTTATTTTTTACTATTTTCATTTCATCTGAGGAAGAATCCTTTCAGATCAAATTTTACCGATCTTGATGATCGGAAAACAGTAGTTTTTTTAAACCTTCTTCTTTTTTTTTAGTTTTTTAACTGTAAGCTATATCGACTATAAGGTAGTGATTTTGATTTTGTTGCTAAAACTTTTATTTGTTGGGGTGATTTCTTTGATGTATCTAATAAAAAAATAAATAAATAAAAGCTTACATAATATTTTTTAGATCTTAGATAAAAAAAATTTTAAATGATTTTTTTGATGCCATTTCATTCAAATTTCAGATCTACAAGTTTATTGAAAAAGTTTTAGAGTTTTCTTTTTGTGTCCTTGTTTCAAGATCTTGTGTGGATCTTTGAAAATCTTTGAAGGTCTTCAAAGGGTCTTTTAGGGTGATTAGGAAAGAAGTCTCCTACTATTTTTGCATAGTCTATAATATGTGATCTTTTTGAATTAAATGGCTCTCTTGGCATCTTGGGAGTGCTTACATCTATCCATCCATTTCCTTGCCAACCATACCCTTGGGATTATCTCTCTCTTTCTCCCATTTCTTTTTCTCAAGGGTGATGCACTGCACCATGACTCAACTTTCACACCCTTAGGCCATCATGCCACGTGTCACTGTCTTTCTTGAAGTTTCCATAATTATTTCTTTAATCCATAAAAAGAAAATGCATTTATTATTTTCTATTTTCTTTCCGTCCCTTACACACGCATTGATTGCCTCATTTTCCTTATGAGGATGGACTTTTCACTTGGCCCTCTTCATCTATTTTATAGATTGAATGCATCTTGAATTTAATTTGTGATTCATTTATAATTTTTTATATCTTCCCATAATTCATTTTTACAATTATTTCTTATCCTTATAAATCATATTGACATTATATAGAAAGAGTGGGTCATGCTCAGTGATGGTAGCCTAGTGTTAGGAAAAAGACAAGAAATGGTCACACAAAAAGCGGGTCCTAAGGCAAGAGAAATGTGGTTTAGGGGCCATGCAAGCCTAAAAAGACAAAACTCAAACTCCATGGAACTCCTCCTAACTCTATCACTCACAAGTTTTCTTTTATTGATAGACCATTGTCTGTATCTTTGGGATGTTGGATTAGGGATAGAATAGTAAGGTTGGGGATTAGTGGCTTGATAAATGTTTATATAAAGTTAATTATATTTTAATTTAATTCTTCTTTTAAATTAAAATAAATATTTAAAATTATGATTTTATTTTTTAATTAACAATAGGCTTTTGTTAATATGATTAATTTAAAATTTAATTATTAAATATATTTAATTAAATAATAAAATTGCTGGATAAAATAATCTTAAGGAATGGATTGGTACTTTTAGATCACTTATGACGGTTGACAAAAATACTTTTTAAAAATTAAATATCACTTGCTATTTTAAATAAATAATAAAATTTTTTAAGAATGTTCTATCTTTTCACTACTTATGCATTATTTTTACGAAATTTATAATTTATCAGGATGGCTAATGAAAACTTTCATGAATTCCTCCTTGCACCTTTTGATGTTGGCAATGACCACTACAATGAGGAGATCCCTGAACTCAGTCCTCAAATGGATCAACAACCCCAACATGGTCGAAGACCGAGGAGAAAGAGGAACTCTGCTGGAAACCCAGGTAATTTTCATCTAAGCATCTTATTAAGAATGAAAAATCTATAATTTATTTAATATTAAACCTGAATTAATGAAACAGACCCTAATGCTGAAGTGGTGGCATTACCACCGGAGATACTAATGGCAACAAATCGATTTGTTTGTGAGATATGCAACAAGGGCTTTCAACGTGACCAAAATCTCCAATTACATCGTCGTGGTCACAACTTGCCGTGGAAGTTGAGACAAAGACCGGCTGGGAAAGAGGTGAAGAAAAAAGTATATGTATGCCCAGAGGAGACATGTGTGCATCATCATCCTTCCCGTGCTCTTGGTGATCTCACAGGAATCAAGAAACATTATTGTCGAAAACATGGAGTGAAAAAATGGAAGTGCGAGAAATGCACTAAGATATACGCTGTCTTCTCTGATTGGAAAGCTCACATGAAGATTTGTGGCACTCGTGAGTACAAGTGCGAGTGTGACACCATTTTTTCTCGGTTAGTTAACTTTCAAATTCATATTTATCTAAAATAATTGTTTTATATTAGGTTAACAATAAAAGAAATATTTAACACCGTATATAAATATATTTAAGGATAGTTTTGATACCATATAAAAAAAAAGTAATAACTCCAATACTATATTAAAAATATGACAAATTAGTTTTGATACAATAATAACTAGAAAAACAATATTTCAAGTAACATTTTGAGAATATAAAGACATTGCTATGATACTATATTAATAATATAAAAGGCAATGGCTCTGATACCATTCAAAAATTAAACATTTAATAATTTTGAATACATATCAAGAATAACTAATTATCAATATATAATTTCATATTTGTTTTTGTATTATCTTTTTAAACAGGAGAGATAGCTATGTGGCGCATCGAGCATTCTGTGAGACTGCAATACAGGACACGATGGGAATGCCGGAGAATGAGGTTGGGCAAGAGGAGGAAATAGGACAGGAGGATATGGAATATCCTCATGAGAGAACTGAACAAACTGAATCAGAATCTGAGCACGATCGTGAGGTTGAACTACAGCTACAACCAGAGACGGAAATAAGCCTCTCAATGTATAACAGTATGGAATACACTCCTCAAGCTCCAGAAGAATCGATACCGGCAACCCTTCCAATATATAACAATATGGAAGACACCCGTCAAGCTCCAGAGCAAGAGGTGCATATGGTTCATTCAGTACACAACATGAAATACATCCATCAAGCTCCTGAACAAGAGACTCAGATACCTCTTCCAATGTACAACAACATGGAATATGCCTCTCAAGCCTCCCAACAAGAAGAACAGAACTACACCAATTGGTTTGATACCAACACCTACTCAACTCCATCCACCCATAATGGTAACAATAATGGCATCAATCTCAATCTCACTACCATTATAGCTACCACCGAGTCACCTTCAGTCGTCAACTATGGTGGCACTTACCCTCATTCACTAGTTTCGACCATTGCTGGAGGATCACTTCTTTCCTCTAAATCTACTCACATCAACAACAACATCAACCTTAGTACTATTTCAACAATTGAGTCATTTTCAGATGGCGATTATCCTCATTCTATAGTTTCAACCAACAATAGAGGATGTGAACGCTCCCCTTCATCTACCAACATCAATAGCAACAATGGTAACATCAACATTGTCTCAATTCCTGTTACCAGTGAATCATCTGCAGGTGTCAATTATGGTGGCACTCATTCTCATTCACTTACCTCAATCAACACAAGAAGATCTGATTGCTTCCCTCTCTCCACCAACATCAACAACAATGCCAACTCCAACTTCAGTACAATTTTGGCCACTGAATCTTCAGTAATCAATAATGGTGGCACTTATCCTAGTTCATTGGTCCATATTACTACTAAAGGATCTGATTTATCAGCTTTATCTACCCACATCAACAACAATGGTAGCTTCAATCGTACTACTGTTCCAGCCAATGAATCATCTTCAATAGTCAACTATGGTGGCACTAATCCCCATTTACTAGCTCCAAACTCCACTGGAGGAGGATTAAATCTTTCTCTTCCATTGACCAACAACAACATCAATCTCAACCTGACTACTCCTCCAGGTATCGAATCATATTCAGTTATCAATCATGATGGTACTTATCGTAGTACACTGATACCAATCACTACCGGAGGATTTGATCTGTCAATGACCAACACACTTTTGACTTTGAGCCAAAATTATAATGGCAACAACAACGACAATGTTAGCCGTTCTGAAGTTAATGTTCTTGACTCATCAATGAATCAACTCCCGGAGGCACTTCAAGAGGTAAGTTTACCAGTAACTGGCCTGATTAAAAAGGCAACAATGGTTGGGGTTTTATTTAGTAATCCAAAATATGCACCACTTCTGAAACAATCAGTAGGTGATACACTTACTACAAATAACAATAATGACGGTGGTTATCAGCAGCATCAATATTTCTCGGCAAGGCAACAAGGTATGGGCTTCCAAAAGCTATTGCTTGGACCTTATCCTAGCGATGAGGATATGGCTGCAGTTGAACAGAACATGGGCTTGGACATGCATGAAGTTAGTAATGATCAGACAAGGCTACACATATCCGAGCAAATATCCAATATGAATGTAGGTATGTATGGAATACTACCTGTATCAGAGCAGATGTCTAACATAGAAGTGGATATCCATGGAGTTGATGGTCAAGCAATGATGCCGGCATTAAAAATTGGGACAAGCATGCATACAGCTAGTGGTCATGGGATATTGCAGTCACCAAACATAAGAGTGGATATGCATGAAGCTAGTGCCCAAGCAATAGGACATGATTTGCATATGAGGGTAAACAAGCAAGGAATTGGCATCCATAAAATGTTTCCAATACAAGAGCCAACATCTAACATGGGGATGAACATGCAAGGATCTAGTGTTCAAGAAATGCTACCAATACATGGACCAAAGTCAAATAAGGGAATGTGTATTCAAGGAAATAATGTCCAAGGTATGTTGTCGATATCGAAGCCGATGCAGAACATAGTAATGAACATGCAAAGAGCTAGTGTCCAAGAAATTTTGCCTATGCAAGAATCAACACTGAATGTAAGGATGGGCATGCAAGAAAGTGGTATCAGGGGAATGTTGCAGACGCCGGAGCATAGACCAAACATGGGGATGGGAATGCATGTAGAAGGTGACCAAAGAATGTTGTTTGCACCAACACCGACTCCTGTAATGCATAGGCAGTTTATGACAAGGGACTTCTTGGGTCTTGGAGGAGGGGTGGAGGAAAGACTTATGGAGAGAGATGGAACTAGATTTGGTTCTGTGGAGGGTAATGTATATGGTTATCCTTTCATTGATGGTGGCCATAGCTACAATTAGGGAGGTATCTGCATGAACTTTTACCAGAAAAATTGGTTGCTTTATATTTAGTTTGTTGCTTAGACTTCTATAGAATATTTAGTTTGTTTGTGTTTAGTTTATTTTGAGCATAAGCGCAAACTATGCGTATGTGTGTTTGAGACTTTTTTTTTTCTATGTATTAAGTGTGTTGTTTGTTTGTTGTGATACTATCCATGAGACTAATGAATTAAAAAAATGGATAGGTTTGTTATGTTTGATGAAAATATATAAAAAAAAGGCTAAGGCTTCTAGCATTAGTTTTCCATATCGACGTTTTAGCTTGTGAAGGAATAGAGGGTTGTGGATGGTTGCTTTGAATACATTGGTTTTAAGATTTGGTTAGACAAGGAGAAAAAGAAAGATTAGAAAAGAGAGGAGATGTCAAAAATGAAAAAATGGTAACTTTGTTCAGAAACTAATTGTAGTATTAAGATAGAAAGGAGAAATATTTCAAAGTAAATAGATTAGAAATTGTAATTAATAAGTTTACATAATAGAAAATAATATAAAATATAACACTAGTCAACAAGGAAGAAATGTCAAATTTAGTTTCTTTCTGAGAGTACGTTAAATATTAATGTTGAGCTAGAAATGTAAAATTCTTTATTTCAACTTCTGTTTATTATCATGGTTTACAGTTTTTATAAATTTTGTTTTATAGTTTTAAAAATATGTAATAACATAAATAAAAAATCACAATGACATTATTGTTAGGCATCATGCACATGTTATGCACTTATGTTCAAAATTTAGGATAAGTACTGGATAATGAGAGAGCAAATTGAAAAACTTAATAAAAGCTAAACTAAATTTTGGAAAGAAAGGGATAAATGCTTCACATTCCTCAAGATATTTGAAGCAATAGTCAACCATCATATTTGAGATGAATTAAATATTTTGCCTTGACTAGAATTATGTATAATTTCATTTTCATCTACTCAATAAATATTTGTCCCATGGTAATGATGAAATCACATTAGTTTTCAAATTTTTTAGTAACTTTTTTCTTTAATGCTAAATTAGATATTTTTGTAATAATTCACATTCGAAAATCACAATACATTATTAAATAATATGGTGCTCTTTAAAATTCAACTGGAAAACAGGATAATAAGGACAAAAAAAGAGTGTGACTATAGATTAGTGTATTTCCAAAATATAAAAAAGCAAATTTTATTCAAATCATTTTTTTCATTTTTTCTTTTATACATAAATGTAAAATATCTTGTTTCTGGTTCATATCCTTGTTCCAATTAATTCAAAATATAAATTTGATGGTGATGATGTTGTCATGCAAAATTGAAATTTTGAATTAACACTTTTATGATTGCACTCAAAAGAAATATTCAAATTAAAAGATCCTAAGTCTATTAGTGTATCTTCAAAAATATTAAGTGATACCAAAAAATCTACACTTATTTGAAACCAAATAAGTTAATGAATTATAACATAGATTTTAGACTAAAATTTAAAAGTAAAAGAATATTTGTGGGGTATAGCCTATAGTGTTCCACTAAAAACACATAATCATGCCCCACCCCGCGGGGCAAGCACGCGATAACCGCAGCGATAATCTAAGGAGGGACGCGATGCACTTCACTGTCAGGCTAACGCAAGTCATTTGGGTACAAGCACAATTCCAAAAATAAATAAATAAATCACAAAGAAAAAAACATAAGAAGCCAATCTCACCACCATATCAAAGTACAATTTATACTTAGTTGATCCATAGTCTAATGTACAAGCCAAAGTATAAGATTAATAGACTGGTCTTCCAATATAATGGATACAGACCTAAAATGCACATAAAAGAAAGAAGCACACCCTAGAGCTGCTTCACTTACTCGTGGACCACGTCTGAACCTGCAGAGGGGAGAAGAAGGGTGAGTAACACTATAAATGTTACCCATTGAGTGGCATTTGCATAGCTTTACTAATATAAAGAGTATTTCACAATAACAGCTAAAAAAGTTAACTATTAAATGATTCACCTTTTCTTGTAAAACCATGTCCATAAATGTATACATATGTTCGAAAGAATTTGGTCAAGAGTTGGCCAAAAATGTTCTCCAATTTAGTCGTGGCCACAACTAAACTTGGGATCACCAAGGGTTTTAAAAGCCATGAAAATACAATTAAAGTAAGCCTTGGTGTTGGCTCTTGGGATCCATCCCCATGAGGTGACATAAGGTCTCTCAACATTGCACCCAGTAAGAGCTCTTCAATGCCTCTTGGTTGGGGAACAACCCCAAGGGACAACCACACTACCTCTCACTAGATTGGATTGTGGTGCCTCAACACTGCAGTGTTGGACCCAATCTGCAAGTGATAGTTAAAATTTTCACAAAGATAAACCATTTCCCAAATGGCTTACAGTGGCCCTATATCGGGTCTACATAAATACTCAAAAGACATGGCTTACCAAAGGTTTACATGTTCAATGTGATAATATTTATATATATATACCACATCGAGTTGAAAATACGGTTTTAATTATCCAAGTAGAACATGTATTTGTGTCCAAGCCAATGATTTTAGAAAAAAAAAACATAGAATGGAATATGGTCAATGCTCAAGTAAATTATACAATAAATTAACCCACTCATAGCACAATGCAAAAATTCCCTGGAAGGTTATATTCCTTCATGATCGCTTTTTCTTTCCCCGAGAACTCTCCACCTATCAAACAAACAACCCAAATATAATAACTAACTAAGAATACGAAAAACATGAACAGGTGTGTGATTATACTTTACACACAAAAATGAGCTCGATTAGACTTAAATGACATCTCATCAACTCTAAACTAAAAACCAATAGGTTTCTAACACTAAAACCTATGATCCTACCCAAACTAGAGAGGAATTGAAACACATTTTTGGTTACTACAGTACTGCTACAGAAATCCCTGGATTTCATTGATGTATAGGGCATAATTTTGACCCAAAAAAACATACAAAAAGTTACAAGTGGAAGTCAAAGCAAATTTGAACCTTTTAAAAGGAGGTTCAAATCAATACAAAATCCCTTCAAAACATCCACCAAAACCTCTCTAAGTTTTCCATGACAATCTCATGAAAAAATCACAAACTCATGAATCTATAATCAAGAATGAACCATGGAGTTTCCCCGCCAATTAAGCATGAGTTTTCAACCAAACAAGCAAAACTTTCAAAAGATTAAGGATTTCAATTGAAGCCTTACATAATCAACTCAGCAAAGCAAAACCTAATCATTCAAAATCCTTAGAAACAAAAGCTTGAAAAGAAGAATACAAGTTTGCTAGACTCTTATCTATAGGTTGAAGGTGAAAATGGAGATAAAACTTTGGCCAAGGTGTCTTCAAAGAGGGCTCATGGTTTTGGAAGAGAGAAATATGGGAGAGAACTCATGGTTGAAGATGCAAAGAGAAGCCAAGGGCTAACAACTTTAAAAGAAAGAAGCTTCTAAACCACACTTAAAAAATATAATAAAATAAAATATACAAATATAAAACAAAGTACATGAAACAAAAACATGAAAGAATAAAATAAAATAGAATAAAATAAAACAAACTAAAATAAAACCAAGGAATTACATGGAACAACATAAACAAAATTACATTAATGATAACAATATTGCTATTTGAAGATATATATAGGTCCCATACTTAAATGATACACCTAGTGGCATAAGTTAATAATGACACTAGAGACGATATAAATTTCAACATTTAAAATCTCTTATTGCAATACAAAAATTTTTAATTATGTGCGAAAAAATAATTATAAAATCTATGAGTTTAAAAATATAGATTCATGAATAACAAATATACTATATAGAATATATGTTGAAAAACTAATTAATATTCAATATTTTCATTGAAATAATTAAAATTATGTGCAAGAATGTTGAGCTCATATAAAAATGTTACCTTAAAATGAAATTTTATAACAACCTCTTTTACACACATACAATTTTTTCACTAATCAAACACAACTAAGATGTGCAATTTCTTCATAATTAATTGCATTTAATAGATTTTGTTTGTTTAAGATGAAACAAGAAAAATATAGTTCATTAACAAAAATGACATTTCCAATTGAACATATACAAATTCTATACTTAAATGATATAACTAGTGTCATGAATCAATAGTGATAATAATGACTAAATGAACTTGTAGTGTAAATGATGTACAATCCATTCTATATAATATACATAGTTAGGCTAGACAAAATTTGTTTATTTTGTGTTCATATTTCTCCATTGAACATATTTAAGGATATTTTTTTTATACTTACCTTTTTGAACTCTTATCCATCACCTATGCATTTATATTTCTTGAGACTACTAATTGAATTTTTAATACCAATATTTGTTCCATTTGCTATGATACTTTATTTTTTTTTAATACTCATGTTTGTCTTCTTTGCATTGATACAAGTATTTCTTTTATATAGTGTTATCTATCTTATTTCTTCCCTTACATAAATAATTTCAATTAGAATAAAGCTTAGAGTTAAAGGTGTGGTTGCCTTTAACTTAAATTAAGATATAGAGATAATAAGTGAGACTAGTAGAGCATTAATGGTTGAGGAAATTTAAAAAAAAAAAAAACATTATTGCTACAAAAAGAAAATGAACAAAATATGTTCTAGGTTCCAAAATAAAGAGTAAAAATGTCGCTGTGGATATTTACGATTTATGTTAGAAGTAATAGCTCCTGTGATAAGTGGAATAATTGAAAGAAGATTTTGAAACTTTGTTACACCTAAAGTTAAAACACTTATATAAGGGTGTCAGGAATTAAGGTTTAGGACTTAGAAAGCACCTCAAGGGGTTGATTATACATCATTGAGGGAGTATAATATTCATGGTATTAAATTTAAAGGTTTTTTATTTTGTTTGTATATGGAATAATAGATGTAACACAAATTTATAAACAAATTTAATCAATTGTCATTACTGATGAAAACCTTCTACTAGACTAGAAAATAATCTTAGAATCTCCACTACAATTAAATTATCCTATAGTTCTAATGTCAACTCCATTTTTTCTACTTTCAATGTTGGTAGTAATATATCTTATTTCAATTCTAAGGGTCGTTTGGTTCGGAAGTGAATTGTCGAAGTGGTGGAAGTCTGGAAGTGGCACTTCGGTGGAAGTGAACAGTTCAGCTGGAACTATCCACTTCAGTGTGTTTGGTTCAAGCTGAAAACTGGACTTCAGATACCACTTTCTGTGTTTGGATGGTTGAAGTGGGGATATGATCACCACTTCGGTGAGGGGATAAAGTTGTCATTTCATGTTTTTTACATTTATTTAATTAAATCATATGATTTAATTAAATTATTTAATTACTTTATTACGATGGTAATAAATAATTTATTTATTAAATTAAAAATTTTGCACATCACATAATTTATTTAATACCATGTTATTAAATTAAATTAAATCGGTTAATATATTATGCTTAATTATTAATTAGTGAGAGTAGTTATTTAATTATTTTATTACCATCGTAATAATTATTCTATTTATCATTGAAAAATATTGCAAAGTGGGCTGAAGTGGTGACTTCGGGACTTTTCCAGCTGAAGTCAGACACCGAAGTGGCCAAACTCAGAAGTTGTCACATCATCACTTCTGGATTCAAATCAGTGAAACAAACACAGAAGTGGGCTAGAAGTGGCCACTTCGGCGCATTTCGGTGCCCACTTCGGTGAAACAGACGGCCCTTAACTCTTTCATATTATTTCCATAGTTGGGTTTTGATCTTAGGTATATTGTTAAATTGAATTAATATTAAATAGATAGTTAAGATGTTAATTGCCTTCCTTTATTCTATATTTGCTTTTGTCATTTAAACACTGAACTGTTGCAAATCTATACATATATATCGTAAATATTTTTAGTATAATTTGTTAATCTAAATTACAAAAGTATTTAGAGATATGACAATGTATATAGGCAAAATTGGATTCTTCAAATTGAACTAGCTCTGATACTATGGTTAAATGGAAAACAATACAGCATGGAGATCCCATTATATATTATTTTTAATTCAAATTTGATAAGTTTTCTTAAATTTACATCATCTAGTAATGGAATTATCTATAGTATATGTATTATAAATTTCAACACATATAAATCTCTTATTGCAATGCAAAAATTTTTAATTATGTGCACGAAAATAAAACATATGAGTGTAAAATACAAAATAATGAACATAATCAATAAAATAATAATATTTAGGGGTTGTTTGGTTCGGAAGTGATTTTCCGAAGTGGTGAAATCCTAGAAGTGGCCACTTCAGTGGAAGTGTGTAGTTTTTTTGGAGGTGTAGACTTCTGTGTGTTTGGTTGTTGCTGGAAGTGTCATGTCAGTAACCACTTCTAGTGTTTGGTTGGTTGAAGTTCAAATCTGGAAGTTGCCACGTCGGCAGTTCATGGTGTTTAGTAAGAGCTAAAGTAGGTATATGGTATAGTTACCCATTATAATATTTGTGATTAAAATTTTAATTATTTCATAATGAGTATTTATTTATTTTTTAACGTGATATAAATTTCGTTCAATTTTATTTATTAAATTTGTAATTTCGTGATTAAATTTTAATTATTCGATAAATATTTATTTATTTATTTATTTTTTTAAGTTATCTAAATTTTGTTTATTAAATTTGTATTTTGGTGATTAAATTTTAATTATTCGATTTAAATTTTTTTTATTCAATTTTGTTTAATTATTCTATAATTTCATGATAATTTTCATGATTATTTTCTAATTTAAGAAATGAGGGTTTATTTATTTATTTCTTCAACAAATTTAAATCGTATATTAAATTTTTGAATTTTTTTATTTATAAAATTGATGGGGAACTTCAATGAACAATGCAGAAATGAAGTGAAGTGGACTTCGGCTTTTTTTTGGCTGAAGTTGAATGGGTAAGTGGAGATGGTTTGGAAGTGTCACATCAACCACTTCGGCCCCTACTTCGGTCAACTAAACAGCTGGAAGTGGCTCGGAAGTCTCCACTTCACCCACTTCACCCTCAAATGAAGCCAAACAAACACCTTAATATCTTCATTGCAACAATACTTCGCAAGTATAATGAGCTCGTGTGAAGATTCACTCAAAATTAATTTCATAACAACTTCTTTCAAACATATACTTTTCTCACTAATAAAAAACAACTATGAATGCAATTATTTAGAAGTCAATTGTATTTAAACAAAATTTAGCCATTTAAGATTGAACAAAAGAAATATAACAATAATATTTCTAACTTGATATACATAAATCTCATTATTAAATGATATAATTAGTCATAAATCAATAAGAACACTGGTGACAATGTGAATTTCAACACATACAAGCCTCTTATTGCAATACAAATTTTTTTTAATTATGTACAAAAAATATAATATCAATTAGTGTATAATATAAAATCATGAACAACTACTGTATAAAACAGTACATGATTAGATAAATTATAAAATACTAATGCTTAATTTTATCATTACATGATACTTCCCAAGTATAACAAGCTCATATTATAAATATTCTCTTGAAACAAATTTTGGTTTCAATGTCAACTTCAACTACTTCTATGTTCAATTTACTAAATAATGTTAGACTACTGTAAAATTTAGGAAGAAATTTTTTTGTTTGAATTGTTTAAGTTTTTCATCACAATTTTAGTGCTTTGAGGTTGAATATATTGTTTCAAGATTTATTTTATAATAAACTTGTTTTCTAATAGTCATCCATTTTTTACGAGGTCTTGGTTTTTCATTTTATCTCTTTAATTGATTGTTGATATTGAGTGTATTATTAATTTTGAGTTAATATTAGCTAGAAGATTAAAATATTGTTGTATGATTTTTTTTTTTTTTTTGCTTTTTTAATATTGATCTAAATTACTAGAGTGTTCAAATGTTTCTATAACAATATATATTTGTATGTAAGTATAAACCTAGATTGCTCATATCGAACCCATATCATATAATACTTATCATTAATAAATATAATATAAATTGTTAAAGTAAATTGTATAAGCCTTCAAAGATTTATATAACAATATATAACATAGACAAATCCAAATTCTTTATATTAAACCCGAGCTAATACCATATTTAAATTGAAAATAATAAAAAAATAAAGAGATTTCTATTATAATTTTTTTAATTAATATTCCACAACTTTTCTAAAACTTACATCATTTTGTTAATTTCTAAAGATTATTGGAGTTAAAACTAATAAATTATAATAGAATTTTTTTTATAATATATTTATTATAAATTTCAAGGTATACACGTCTTATATTACAATACAAAAAAAATTTAATTACGTAGAAAAAAACAAATCCCATTAGCTTAAAATATAAAATCATGAAAAAGAGCTGCATCATACAAAACATAAGTTAACCTAATAGATAAAATACTAACTTAATATTTTCATTGAAATAATGCTTTTCAGGTATGATGATCTTATAAAAAAGTCTACAAATAAATTTAGAACTGGTGTGATGATGATGATGATAGTCTTTTACAATACTAAAAAGTATTTTCAAAACCCCCACTATCATTAAAGAGATGAAGTGCTTCCGATCTCAACTCTCTTCATTCTATTTTTATGTTCAATTCATTAAATAATATTAAAGTACTAAAATATTCAAGAAGAGGTTTTTTTTTATGGATTATTTAAAATTGTGTCGAACTAAGTGTTTTTGAAATTTATTTTAATATTGAGCTTATTTTCTTTTGGTGATTCATTTTTGTGAACACATCTTCTTTCATCTCATCTTGATTGTTAATCTTGGATGTATCGTTACCCTTAACTTAATGTTAACTGAATTGTTAAACTATTGCTAGTTTCTCACTTCTGCTCTTTAATTTATTTTTACATAAAAATTTAACATGCACACCTATTATGAATAATTTTGAATATAATTTATTAATCCAAATTGTGCAAATTTTCAAATTGAGCATGATCTTTCCCATGTTTAAATTGAAAATAATAAAACACATTATGCTCTAATACCATGTTTATATTAAAAATAACAAAACACAGTATGCTCTGATATCATGTTTAAATCGAAAACAATAAAATATAGAGAATTTCATTCTGATTTTTAATTCAAATTTCACAACTTTTCTAAAACATACTACATTTTCTTGATAAAATCTATAGATAATTTCATTATATATTTTTAATTCTAATTTCATACATTTTCTAAAACATACTTCATTTTCTTCAATCTAAGAGTTATTGGAGTTAAAATTGATAAATTATAATAAATTTTTTTATAAATAATATATTGTAAATTTTAACACATATGGAACTCCTATTACATTAAAGAAAATTTAATTGTATGTAGAGAACAAAAACTAAAATCTGGGTCTAACATATAGAATCATATATGATAGCTACAATAGCTACATTATATAAAACATATAATGA
The DNA here is from genome assembly GCA_902712375.1 of Dioscorea dumetorum. Taxonomy (NCBI): domain Eukaryota; kingdom Viridiplantae; phylum Streptophyta; class Magnoliopsida; order Dioscoreales; family Dioscoreaceae; genus Dioscorea; species Dioscorea dumetorum. Next base: position 8,141,829 of record CACTHL010000561.1, on the reverse strand, counting down.
GCTCATTTAAAAATGTTTTTTTTTTAAATTAATTTTCATAACAATTTCTTTAAGATACATATACTTTTCTCGCTAATCAAACATAGCTAAAAGGTGCAACTATTCATAAATCAATCACATGTAAATAGATTTTGGAGATTCAGAATAAAACAAGATAAACATAATTAATTAACAACAACATTTTCAATCGAAATAGATAAATCTCATACTTGATATAAACTATAAGCTCACATTTTTAATATTTTCAATCGAAGCAAATAAATCTCATACTTGATATAACCAGTGTCACAAGTCAATAATGACAATGGTAACAATGTGAGCTTATAGTTTATAATACAATACATTCCATATAGATTATAGTGATACAAGAAACAAATGTATGTAGAACAAGATCAGATAAAATTTGCTGGCACAATATGAACTTCTCTCAGTGAGCAAGTTAGTTTCCCTGACAACATTTAGAGGATAAAAATATGCACACTGTACCAATTTCCGTACTAATTACATTTAGACTAATTAATCTACCATTCAATAAAGCTACTCTTTAATAAAGCTTTATAACAAATCATCTGGTCATCTAGGTGGGTGTTCATTTCGTCCTACCTAGGCTTGCATCAAAATCCATCCAATACAAAGTCTTCACATTTACAGTGAGTGCTGTGCTTCAAGGACAGAGTACAAATGTGAGAACATGTTAAAGATGATACAAATAAGCAAATCAATTTCATTGATGATGAGAACAACATCACTTAATGAATAACAAGCCTACCTAGTTTCACATGTACAACAAAAATTATGATTCATGAGCAGCACGAGTGGGAGCCACACAACTCAAAGACAATGTGCATGAGTGGATCAATCTCACCAACATTACCAACAACAACAACATTTACAAAACAAAAACAAATCAAATCCACCACTTCATTTCAGCAAATGCTATGCTTCAAGAAAAAAGAAGCAAAATAGAAAGGTGGATTCATGAAAGAAGGAATTCAAGAAGAATTCAAGTGTTTTGCTTCAAGAACAAGGAGTGAAATATAAAGTGGACCCATTTGAGCAGAAAACCTGTCATTCAAGCACAATTTACAACAGCTTCATTATATAAATGCTATATTTCAAGTACAAGGAACTAAAAAGAAAAAAGAAAAGAGTAAACTCAACGAAGGGGGAACAGCTTCAGAATTCAAATTTCACAAACTCCTCTTCTAATTGGTAAACTATAAAATGCCCAGTCAATACCACCATAAAAATCCCACCTTTTACCATGGAGGAACTCTACACAACACAAGCCACAGTTCCACCCTCAAAGCCAATCAAGCAATCCCTCTTTGTTCATTCTTGGCTTCAGAAATGGAGGAGCTCTGCCCCCACAAGCTTGGAAACAACAACTCACTATTTACAGTGTTTGTTCTAACCTTGCAATCAATTTTCTCATCACCATCATCATTATCATCCAAAGACTCACAAGACGCCCTATGAACCACAAAACTATCCTTCCTGCTTCCCAAGAACCAACAAAAATCGTAACTTTCAGCATGGCAGGGAAGCAGAACCTAAAAGGAGAAGAGAAGGATGTTGAGTACCTGGAGAAGAGCGTCCCACAAGGGCACTCGTACTCGCGGGAGCCGCAAACCCTAACATGGGCCTTCCAATCAGTGCGCACAGCGTACCATTTCGAGCACTTGTCGCACTTCCACTTCTTCTCGCCGTGTTTCCGGCTGTAGTGCTTCTTGATCCCAGTTAAATCAGTGAGAGCTCGAGATGGATCGTGAAACACGCACGATTCCTCCGGGCAGACATAGACCCGCTTCTTCGCCGCCGTCGCCGCCTCTGTTTCCTTGGATATGGGAGTGAGACGCCAGGGGAGGTTGTGGCCGCGGCGGTGGATCTGGAGGTTCTGATCGCGCCGGAACTCGCGGCCGCAGACCTCGCAAATGAAGCAGCTCGCCGAGAGGAGCGTCCGTGGGGACAGCGCCACCACCTCAGCCTCCGGATCTGGAACACCCAAGGATCAAATTAGAGCATGGCGATTGAGAGACGGAAGGAAGGGACTTGCCTGGAGTTCCCGGGAGGTTCCTCTTTCGCTTCTGCTTCTCTCCGGCAGCGATGGAATTAAGGTTAGGGTCAGGGTTAGGGTTCGCTTCCGGGCATTCATCTCCGGACATCGTCGGCGGGAATGTACGCCACTGAACACGCGTCAACTGTTGATTCGTTGGGATTAGGTGAGAAGGTGCGGACGAAAGCGGGCGGTACAATATACCTGCGGAGCTTCGGAAGTTCAATCAATCTGGCATGGGATTGGACCAGCTCGAAGCAGCACGCAAAGGACAACAGCCAACCTGGGTAACTATAACCACCACTAACTTATTATATTAATATTATGGTTGGTAATTAATATAACATAAAAAAAATTATATATTTTTATATGCGCTAATTATTTTTTTATATATTATTCTAAACGCATGTAATATCTTAAACTTGCATCAAGGGAAATGATGTAGATACATTTATATAGGTTTTCGATCTAAATTTAAACACTTAATTATTATAGAATAGAAATGTTTTCTTGCAAATCAACTATTTAAGTTCTTAATACTTACCACATGCAAGCAAACGTATTATTCTAATAATTTGTTTTTTATTTTGATTTGTATTGCCTTGACACTTAATTAAAGTAGTCTTATAAATTATTTTATATATATATATCATTCATCTGAATTTAAAATTTAAAAATATTTACAATGGTCTTTAGATTTACCTCAAATTATTATAATTTATTTAAATACTGACAAATACTATTAATGAAACAGATATGATTTACTAAATAGATCATTAGTCTAGTAACATGTATCTAACAATATTATTACTGTGACACCATGCAACTCTATTAATAAATGTACTATATATAACTATTAAATAATTAAACATGATTATGGAACATATATTTATTTAATGTAATATATATATATATATATATAATCAAATCTAACTTTGAAAATTAGAAAATGCAGCAATTAAGTAGGGCTGGGACATGGCAATAATTGAAGAAGATATATTGATAGATTCTCTATTAATTTGTAACTTCTTGTTAATCTAAAAATCATGCGAACAAAGAAAAAATGTTGTCATTTTGTGGCAGATCGAGGAATGCGCTAAATGCCGATGGAGAGAATAATACTATGATTTGTTTAAAATTTATTAATATATTGAATGTTTTGTCTGTAATCAGTTTGTAATTATGTACTTTTAGTAATTCTTATGTTTATAAAAAAAATTCATAAAATTTCCGCTTGTGAAGCATATGCATGGTATCAGCAAGCTCATTAGCAATTTAGCATGATATCATCATTACATCATACATTCACACGAATTAAATATAACTATATATCAAAATAACAGTAATAATTGTAACTATATAACCATCATATATTCATAAACTGATATTTAATTTAATAATTTTAAAAAATTATATGATAATTATCTTTTTAGTCTATTAACACTGACTCTCTCATGTAGAGTATGTATTTATGCCCTCACTGAATGAAAGAGTTCAAATCTCAATTCATGCAATATGAGCGTAAAAATATATGTGTTGAGGTGATAATTCAACACATACATATGTGATATGTCTTTGACATGTGATTTATATATATATATATATATATATATAGCAAATAAACGAATTTGAGGTTAGTAGTATTTAGTTGTAAAATGCAAAAAAAAAAAATTCAACCAACAATATGTTAGAAAAATATAATGTTAGTGTCCAAATGAAATTACACAAAATATAGCAATCAAACAAATAAAATTAATTTAGAGGCACATTCCCACTGTCTCTAAAACTTTTTTTACATAAAATCACAGGTAAACGTTCGCTACTCTTATAGAACAGTCATAGGTAATCTCCATGTAATTCTAATAAAATTTATGTGTCTTATCTATTAGAGTAGAAGAGGGTCGAAGACAAAATTTTATTAGAAATTACAAAAGGATTTGGTTAGCGATTATTTATAACATTAAAAAAAAAACATTTTCAAAGTTCACCGCCCCTAACAAGCGATGTTATTAAATTATTATAATTTTTAGCTAAAAATATTATTGAAGTATTACAAATCTTTCATTTAATATTAGTAATTTATACAACAGATACAACAAAATATAAGATTGAAAGATGAGAAAATACTAAGGTTGTGTTTGATTGGCAACATGGAAAATGGGTGGAAAAGAAAATTTTTCCATGGAGAATTTTTCCATTGAAAAATTTTCCATTGAAAAATTTTCCATGGAAAACGAACAAATACACGTTTGATTGGCATTATTTTCTAGGCAGAAAATCAAAAATTTTCCATGAAAAATTTTGATTTTGTTGTTTGATTGCTTGTATTTTCCATGGAAAATATAACATTTTCCATGGAAAAAGCCACATTTGTTGTTTGATTGCATCAATTTTCCATGGAAAATGTCATATTTTTCATGGAAAATTTTCTCCATAAAAATATTTTTACCTACCTAAAATGCTATTTAATCCCAATAAATCATTGTTTAAGATTTTGTAATAGATATTTTTTGTGTACACAAGAATTCAATCTCAAAATTGATTCAAATTTTTTTCGAGTGTTTAACTATGATTAATTTATTACTACATTTCATTTTTTTTAAATTATTAAATTGTTAAAAAAATATTTAAAAACCAATGATAATTATTTTTATACCATTTCTTAAACCATTTTTAATTATTTCTTGAAAATATAAACAAATTTAAGATGCAATATATATATAAATTTGACCGATATTTTCATACTAAAAAAAATATTTTTATTTTCTTATTCATGTTCCAAATGAAGTTTTGAACCATTGTTACAACTCTACACTTGCATATTTTTTTTCACAAAGATATTGTATGTTAAATAAAAACTCAAATTTAAAAATAAAAAGACTAAGCCTTGTACTTTTGGCTACCTAAAATGCTATTTAATATAAAATCAATAATTTTTATCAAGTGATTAATCAAAAAAATTATTTCTATTTTGAAAAGCCAATCATATTAGACCATTCAAACAATGTAATATATACCTAAAAACGTTGATTTAGTAAACAAGAAATTTTTCAAAAAACCCCCTCTATTTTCCATGGAAAATTTTTCCTAGGGTTGAGGTAGGAAAAATTTTCCCTTGTTTTGAGGGAAAATATGGTCACGTGACCATCTCCATGGAAAAATTTTCCATGGAAAAATTTTCCATGGAAAATTTAGGCAATCAAACGCACCCTAATGGTTTTTTTTTCTTTTAAGAAATATGGATAAGCCACGTATTAGGGATAAGCACATATGAAGAGCTGAATTTTACAATTTTTTGTGCTCTTTATTTTTGTGTGTTGAGATTTGAATCTGTCTTCTCAGTGAGACAAATATTTCATGTAAAAAACTCCGATACAAATAAACTAGTAATATTGAATTTGAATATTAATTTATATATAAGTATAAAAAAAACTATAAGTAAAATTCCATCTCTTATGTTACCCTCCGTGACTAGCCACCTCAAAATGAAACTATGAAATTCAGAAAGATCACGTGAAGTATCACAAGTATGAACAATCAGGACTCCAACACCAAAGATTCCTAAAAAAAAAGTATAGATAGTTCATTTCACGCAATGCTTTGGGTCACGTCGCTCACACGGACCTGGATTCCAATTCCGGCCATATAACAAATGTTGGTACTTGCTTTCTTTATTGTGTGACTAAATAATTGCATGGATCCCACCTGCCAATTTGTCCATCATTGCTGTCCTTCAAATTGCAAATAAGATTTGAAATTTCAATAGTTTTAATCAACTTTATTTAAAATATATACATATATACATTCATGTGTGGGGTTATATGCACAAGTAAAAGCTATACTATAAATAAATGAGCATATATGCCAAAACTCTCAGGAAAGGAAAGGATTTTTTTTTTAAAAACATGGTAAATATTATATACATCAAAAATATAAATATGGGTTGAGAATTGAACAATAACTCAACACATCCTCCATCATAAATAAGGGTTTGAGTTGGTAGCCTGCATTCAATACATGACTCGCTATCACTATTATAAATTTTTAACTAAAAATTTTTAAATATCTCACATTTATTTTTTATATGAGTTTAAGTATCGTTGGATTATGAATTTTTGATAAAAAAAATACAATTTTATTTTAAATCCAATCCCATAAATATGATTAATATGAACCGAATCAATCACACCATTCAAGGCAAGTGGTTAAGTTGGATTAACGGAGTTAGTATTTTTTTTATTTTAAAAATATCAGAAAATTATCAATTCAATATTTACAAATATTTTCTTTTAGATTATAAAGGTTCTAAATCGAAAAGCTTACAAACAAATATAGCAGAAGGGAAGGATGTCACTGATTATCGTTGTTGATTGAATGGATTATGGATGTCTTGATGGTTGATATTTGTTATTATGTGGACTTTAATATTATATATTTTTTTTCAATTTTATTTTTTTGTACGTTAAAAATTTTAAATTTGTTATTTGTATTTTGGAACTTGTTTAAATTTGGCTGTAAATCAGTAGTGTTTTTTATTTTTAGCTTTTAAATATGAAATTATTTAAATAATATTGTATTATTAATTGTATAATATAATAATTTATTACTAATATTTATATCGATCCAATTGACTCGGTGATTTAACAAATGACTCAGTGATTCGGGACTTTGAACCTTTCAATGTCCTATTAAATTATGAGAATATTTATCTACTAACATCGGAGAAGATGTTCATTTAAAAAACAAAAATCCAAACTTATGGATATTATTTAAATTTAAATGTAGTGCTTATTTTTTATTTCTGAAAAAAAGGAAAAATATATAAATAATTTATAATTTATGTGTACAACGTGACTGGTTGTGATCACTCTGAAGACTCTCCTCTCCACACGTCCAACAACCAACTCCAAATTAAGTTAATTAACAACAACACTGCTGTACATCCTCGCTGGCACAACACGTCAGCAGAGCAAAGTGGGTCCCACACACAAAGCGACAACAAGGCAATATCGCGTTCAATGCGACCTTTTTCTCCCCATCTTGCCCTCCTTCAGAAATGCCGCTGCTTCGCTCCCCAACACCAATCCTCCCCGGTTCACGACGATCGAATTCCCTTTCTCTCTTTCTATCTCTCCCTCTCTGAATCACAGCCATCGACGAGGGAGGAGAGGGGAACCGAACCTCCACTGAGATCGAGAAAGAGATCGCGATCCGGGAGGACGAGGATGGGGAGCTACAAGTGCTGTATATGTTTTACCAGGAAGTTCCGGTGGAAAGAGGCGCAGCCGCCGGAAGATGTCAAGGCTGCGTTCACGGCTTGTGCGGAGGGCGCCGGACAGGTTGGTCCGGAGCAGCTTCGGCGGTTCTGCGTGGAGTGGCAGAAGGAGGCTGATGCTACGGCTGCCGATGCTGAGAGGATCATTGAGCATGTGCGGCAGCTACGGCAGAGGCATCTTCGTGGGAGGGTTGCTCGGCCCTTGCTTAGTCTGGAGGACTTCCATCACTTTCTCTTCTCTGATGAACTCAACCCTCCTATCCGATCCCAGGTTTGTGGTCTCTTTTTCCCATTTTTTTCCTTTTTCGCTGCCGCTTGTTTGGGCTTTTGATTGCCGGATCTGGAGGTCAACGGGGGCCGGATTGGTTTCTGAATGGTTTGGAGATTTCTTTTGCCTCAAGTCTTTTTAATATTGTTTTAATATTTTGTTATTTGTGAGTAATTATTCATTTACCATTGATTATTCTTTCAGTAATTTATTAAGATTTATATAAGGAAGGGAGGGAGATTCCAATTAGGGTTGATGATTAGTTCTAGTGTTGGTATTTTTTAAGAATTTGATTTTTATTATACAGAACTGTGAAAGGAGATGGCTCATGGAAATTACCGACGACAGATTCCGTAGTGTAACTTAATAGAAGCGTAAAATCTGGTTCAAGTTGGTAGTCTGTTGGAAAGCTTCACTTGTGTTTTCCTATATCAATGCTGGATGCAGGGTACCGTAAGGTCGTGAAAGTCTTCATCTTGCTTTAATTGATGGTAAATGTTCACAGGAAATTAACAATTAATTAGTGAACTGTTCGTATTGTGAATAATCTACTGCTAAGAAAAAGGAGAACCTCTTGAAGATATCATTCTCGTGATTTTGTCTTGATTTGCTGGTCATAGTACCAAGTTTGTAAGAGGAGCTGTCAGATACTCATTCCTATACAATTTTCCACATGGGGGCTGACAGATAACCAAGTTTTCATTTTTGCTGGTCATAGTACCAAGTTTGCTGGTCATAGAGACCAGAGATTTGGAGCAAAAATAATGTTGTGCTCTATTTGTGAGAGTATAGGGTGAGAAAATGGTACTTGAAGAAATGGAAGGACTCTAGAATATTATTACTTGCTTCAAAAGTTTTATTTGCATGAACTTTTTTTTTTGGGGTAAAAGATGCATTTTAGAGGGATTTGTATGAATGAGATTTATCTTCTTAAGTATGAACTGATGGTTCTTCATTCGTTTTGCTTTCAGTTTGTTGGGTAGGTAATATTTCTAATATTACTCACAACACAGGTTTTTCTTTCAGATTCACCAAGATATGAAGGCTCCACTATCTCATTATTACATCTATACAGGCCATAACTCATATTTGACGGGAAACCAGT